>OX388157.1:10289612-11685446 GCA_947579745.1 Apocheima hispidaria | reverse complement strand
GCTCCCAGTTTAACAGACCCAATCGTGTCTTTGCAAACTGCAATAAATTTTTGGGTTTTTCGTACCATTGGCTTAAATTTGTAGTAAAAGATGTAGTCTATAGTAATTGTAGATTTTTATATATTAAAAATGTATTGTATAAGTGAAATAATATGGTGATCACCGGACCGAAGACTTTCATTACATTTAATCCCGGTAGTCAGCAGAATACGCAGACAGATTGGCGGTTGACGATAAATCGTGAGAGATGACGTCACACATTTCGAAACCGCCACAGGGTTATTAGTATACTTTTTTAGAAAATGTTTTGAAAAAATAAAATGAACTACGCAAAACCAATGTGTGTTTGTGAGTCTTAACAAAAGGGGCGTGCGAACGAACACGGTCGGGCCATTAGTGGCTCTGTAAAAAGTGGCTCGACATGTGTACTGGCACAAATCCGGTCGTTTACGTCTTCTCATGGCGAGGTGGGTTTATTCAAGATAGTAACATGTTCAAGGACTGGCTGTAACAAGATGCGTAAAAAAAAACATCACCATATATTTTTCGTTTTGTTTTTTAAAAAAAAGTAAGAAGTAAATAGTACTTAATTTACATCGTTAATCAGGGCACAGCTACTTAAACAGTTACTGAAATAGCTGTGGTAGACAAGCAACAAATAGATTCTATCATAGAGTGCGATTGATAAGACAAGGATCTTCGATCACATCGTCGCTTCCTATCAGGTGAGGTTGTGGACAAAAGCATACCTAGCCTGTTGCAAAAAAATAGTTTTACAGACAGAAACAATTCGACACGTTCAAGTTCAAAACAGTAAATCAAATCGGAAAAATAAATCATGCCTCGCTTAGGTACTGTCGCCAACTAAACGCGTCACAATTCACAATAGAGTCGAGAGGTCATAACACACAATGGCAAGCCCAGTCCGAACCCCACAATGACAACGCGACGTCAAGAGCAATTTTTATCAACTGAAGGTTACACGGGCACAATTCCAAGGGATTCTGTCAACTTAACATTATATGACAGCAATTTCTGAAGGATTTTTTTCATGTTAGGTTGTATGAGGGCAATTTCTGAGGATTTTTGTGGGCAATTTTTAAGGATTTAACTTCAGCTAGTGAAGTTAAGATTACAATTGTCGCTTCGTGTCTTTGTGAGGGATCTCAATGCTTGAGGAGTCAGGTTGCGCTTGAGGATATTTTATATCGCAGCGCATTTTTCATTTTTGGAGTGGTAAGTCGAGTGATACTGGCTTGGATACGGAAAGGGTGAAATTTGTATAACGCACCTATTTTGTTCATATTTATTCGAACATTCAAGTCTGAAATGTAATGTATAACACACTGTAACATATGTATGTAATGTATATATTACATGCTGTACAGATATGTAAATATATTTTATATCTTATTGGGGCTGCTTATAACCACGGAATATGACCATTGCACCCATGCATAAGAATTCTTTTATCTAAATAAATAAGTTGATGTTTGATCTAATACTTAATTACGTGTTTTATTTTTACTGGGTTAGTTTCTTTTGTTGACTAAACAAAACCGTGTTTATCGTCATCATCGGCAGCTTATTCAGCTCATTGCAGAGCATAAGCCTTCTTCCTCTTTGCCCAATTCCCTGTTTTGTGCCAATCTCGTCCAAGTTTAATTATTGACTGCAAAAAAACAATCGAATTGAGAACCTACTCCTCCTACTTATATGATTAAACAAAACAAACATTTGGTTACCTAGACACCGTCTAAAGATAATCCAAATGTTCAAGTCCAATACCAGCCGGCAGCATACCCAGCGTGCCGGCGGTATTACCACGCTGAATGGCAATTGCTTATGCGTCACGCGAAGTTAACGCCAACATTTTGATCACGCGTCACATTAACCTTTTGAAAATAAGATGAGCTCCCGGCCCCGCGGATGTTGCTCCGCTGAATTGGTCGCCGCGGCATCACTAAGGCCTGATTATAAAAGCGGATATCCGCTTAGGACATCTGCTTAGGACATCCGCGTCGCATCGCGTCGCGTCGCGTTTTTCAGTGGAACATTGTTTTTTTAACATCTAAAACACAAATGTTAGTGTTTTTCGCGTTTTGCAATTTTACATTACGTCTTTGGTATTTTGCGACTAAACGCCAAAAAATATTGTTATGGTCTTTTCCGCCTTTGGCAGTATGTGTGACCGGTTCAAATCTATTGAAAGTCATTCTTATTCCAAAAATTACTCCCACCGCGAATGGGATATCCAAGTTTGCATGAAAGTAAACCCTTTTGTATTTTACACGAGCTTTAATTGCCTTACCACCTATAAAGGGTGCGTATATCTTTAATTAAAATTTCCGAAAGCTCTTTCCTGTGCTCGGCTCACAATACAGCAGTTATTATTTATGTACACAAAAATTGCTTTCAATTTCATCGGTTTAATTAAGTCGGTTAATGGTAGGAAATGTTTTGATTTTGGTCGTTATTCTAGTGGATTTTCCATTATGTATTTGTATTGATTGTTGTGAGGTTTAACTGGGAACCGCGACGGGTTTACTGAAAGCTTTTTGTGGAATATTGAAAAGGTTTGGTATTCAGAAATAAGTATAGGTATTTAAATATTTTCACCCGGGCATGTTCTAAAACTGTGACCAGAACCAACGGAGGACAGGCAGCAGCGTCCTCCTTGTAAACGTTGAGTTTTCTGTGATGCCCAAGCCGCCCGCTAAGACTGGGGATTATGGTGATAAATTGAAAATCTTTCTGTTAAATTTTTGCTATATGGCTATTTATTATGTTTTGTAAGAGTATTGAAATGTTTGAACAGCAGACATTGTAGCGGTTTCTTAAGAGTTAATTTCTTTTGAGGATGGATTACTAAAATATTACTTTATGGTTATTATATTGTGTAAAAATTGCTGTTTTAAATCAAACAGTAATCTTTTATGCAATATTTCCGAGCGCCTTGAAAGCTTACCTTGCTCTTGAATTATTTACGTACGTAAACTACAGTGCCTCTACACCGTCTGAGCTCTTCATGTAAAGGAGTCAAGTTCTCGACGGCTAAGATTTAGGGTCTTCGCACACCGCATCGACTCCACAGCTCGACGCAGACTGGAATATTGGAATGTTGACTTTACATCCGAGTGTTTAACAACTGTATTGTACACAGTTGTTAAACACTCGGATGTTAACTACATTCAAATGAGTACTCGAAGTGTATCCATTTTGCCCATAAAATCAGTACATGCTGTAATCGCTGAATTATTTGGATATTAATTAAAGAATATTAAAAATCTCGGTAAAATATCTACGTAAGAATTAATTTTAATGTAATAAAATAGAGTTGTTATTGTTGATTCAGTAGGTGATGAACTTTGTATGACGCGTGATCCTTTTATTTTATCGAAGTTCGTAATTTGAAATTCAGATTTAAGCTGACTTGAGACAATAAAAGGCTGACTTTTCAATACTTAGCTCTTTGAGTCTGTGTAGAACTGATACAGTGTGCGGAGGCCATTATCAGGAGTAGAGTTACTCGCCGAATACGACACCTATTTACGTGCTTATTGACGTAACGTGAACATGGATTACGACTACGTGAATACTTTACAACCGTGTCAAAATTCAAGTTGATAGCTTTACTCGTTGTAGTCGTTTAGGATTGGATGTGAAACAGAATGACGACGAAGTTAAAGAACTCAAAAAAAGCTCCTGGAGCACTTTTTACAGACACAAACTCTATTCTTCTCGCGTATCTAAATCGGATTTAGTGGTTAAAAGCTATAGTACACTCACAAATACATATAAAAACTAACATTCAACCCATGAATTCTTTCAATTATTTTTAAACGACTTCAAAAAAGGGCGAGGTTCTCAACTCGACTGTATGTTTATTTTTTGTATGTTTGTTACGCGGTTGTTGCGAGGCCTATGTTCAGCAGTGGACGTCTTCTGGCTGATAATGTAATGTAATGTAATGTTATGCGGTTACTCCGTCAATTGTGAATTGATTTTAATGTTTTATTTTTCAGAAGTGGTCCCATTTTAATTATACCGAAGTTGATATAAAACTTTAAAGAAATAACTTGAAGCGTAAGAAGTCCGGGCCTTTAACTAGTTATCGATAAATTACAAACGTATTTGTGTTCCTAGCGTACATTACTATACATAAATGTATATTACAATTCTCAGCTTGAACACGGATGTATAGACCTTCATCAAATATGAACACAAGGGAGTTTGAATTAATATGTGCGGAGTCAGTTTGTTTTAGCGCTGGAATGAGTGAACAGGGCACGAGGTAAAGAGGTCATATGGTGATAGTTACTATTTCTGTAGGTATTACCATAGAAAATTATACTAGAAGATTGACAATTTAATCACACACAAAAAAGTGTACCCTCGAAAACCCCTCGTAATTGCACGGTATAGAAAAAATATATTTACAAAAAAAACCCGACTACATGATAATACACACTAAAAATACTCATCGGACTCGATGGACTCTCAAAAGGCGCATGAGAGAATATATACCAAAGGAAACTTAAAATTACATGATATAAGATCAAAGCATACAGTCGGGGGCTACAAACATTTTACGATCAGTTTAGAAAAGCCTCCGACTGTGTTTTGAACCTATAACATGCAATTATAAGGTCCTTTGGTCACGCAAAAGGGGCCTAGTTGCGGAAATAAGCCCGCTCACCAAGTACCAAGTAAGGTCCTTTGGTACATTTCATAATTTACAATTTTTGTAGGATTATACCCACTAAAATCCCTGCGGTGGCCTGCCTTGGTGCTTGATGGAGGGCTCCGTGGTACCCAACGGGAAACACCGTAGCGCGAACACTGCGCATCAAAGCACTGATAAAACGGCTATGCTTAATACTTATTACATTTTCCTTGTCGCCAATACCAAAAACGCGTGAACTTATCTCGTACCGATACAGAATGTCCATTTGTGCCAAATCGTGTTTGGCGAAGTTACTGTTTCCCTTTCGCTAGACAATTACATTTGTTTGGGCCAGAAGTATGTTACGTTCTGTTAATGTACTTAACTTTAATGTTGTCTTATATATGTGTAAAGGTATTTTGTTTCGTAACTTGTTTTGCAAAAATATAACTTGAAATCGGCGGATTACGTTTGAAATTGAGATAGCCAAACTCATTTCCTTTTTCGTAGATGGGTAAAAAGAAGGGGAAGGCCTTCAAGAAGGTCGCGCCTTTAAGCAGAGCTCACAGCTCGCGTTATGCGAATTTGGTATGGTTAAATATTATATAAATAGTCTTATAAACTTGGAACGACGCGCGATTCGAGTTCAGTATAAGAATGGCGCGACCTTCTTAAGAGGGTACCCTGGTTCACGCTATCTCGTTCGCACTTTATTAAAATTTTTAATTAAAAAAAAAGCAGGGAAGAAATTAAAAAAAAAACATGTAATATCTTAGAGTAAACTTTTCTTTAGATTATGGAAAAAACATAAAACATTTGTTACTCCCATTTCCTAGCCATATTAACAAATAATAACAAGAAAATTGTTAAAAAACATTAACAATAATAATCTTAAAGACAGTAACAAGAAAACACTGAACAACAACACAACACCACATACCTACCACTGTTTCTTTGTGTGTAACACTGTTTAAAAAGGTTTAAAAAACTTCCGCAAAGTTGCGCCTGAATCAATCAACTACTTAAGGTGCAACGTTTCGCTCAACGCGCGAAATTCTTGCGATTCTCACGATGAGTAATTAAGCTGTAATTGACAAAAAACGCAACAAAATTTTAATATTGCGCGCTGAGCGAAACGATGCACCTTAAGACATATTTTTTTAAACTTCTTTTTTATTATGTTAATATTAAAAAATGTTGATTAAGTGCGAACGAGACAGCGAGAAACAGGGTGATCGGCAGTGTAGGGTGAATGGTATGCACCTTAAAAAGGTAAAAAGTAACAGAAGCCAGCAAAGTTTCCTCAAAGCAGTGAAACACTGAACAGGGCGCGTTATATCGGCTCACAATATATTACAATTTGCGGGTAGTCTGGAACAGCCGTAATTAATATCAAGTTTGATATAAATTTATTACACTACTGAAAATCGAGAATTGCTACCTTATTTCTTTAACTTTAGAGACTGTTTTCGCATTGGCACGTACTTAAAAGATTTGCTAGCTCTAACCATTGTGAATTTCTACCTTATGTCGATGTCGTTTGTGACTATATTGCAGTGCCGAGTAATTGAAAGGATTGATTTTCGGAAGTGCATCTCTGATATAATTTTTAACGATATCATTCCCTTGGACCAGAATTATTTTTATAAAATTCAGCATTACCAAGCTGAAAGGTAATGCGCTGCGCCAGATATGCGTTGCACTTCCCTTTTGCTCTCATGATTATTGAAATCAACAAGAAAGAGATAGGTAATATTGTGTATGACAGCTGAAGCTGCCACAAAAGACGAACAACGTACCGATTAGAACGACGTATCCGGTTACAACGGTTTCGTTTGTCGCCGTTTATAGCGACGTAAAAACACCCTCAAGTTCAGAATATACGAACAAAGAACGACGTCCGTTTACTACAACATAAAATCCACAATCCTTTAGCCGTTGCTATAACCGGATCCTTCGCCCTACTGTACAAGTTTTTTTTTTATAGTGCTTGATAACGAGATGAGCAAGTGGCTCACCTAATGTTGAGCGTCACGCTCGCCTATAACAGTTCAGTGCCACCCAGAGTTTTGAACTTCAACAGTTCAAACCATGCGCGGCAATGCACTGCGCACATCACCCTGAGATATAAGAAGTTAAATATCATTATGCCCAGTAATTACGTATATGGTATTAAACAATGCCCTTCAATCCGGAACACAATAATTTTTGCACACTACTGCTTGGCTGTTGAATAACTGGCAAACGTGTGGTACTTCAGGCGGACTCTGCAGAAGAACCCTACTACTTTAAGTTTTGATAAGTTTATCACAACTCGTCTTTCAACTCATTCCATAAAAGCATTTTCAAAAGGAAATCACCATTTAATTTGTATGCAAAATCGTATCTTCGCATACCGGGAATGAGTGAAGGGGACGAATGAGTGTGTGAACATGAAGAGTGTGTTAGTAACTCCGCTCACTCGCGAACGGTACTAAGTACTAAATGTATGAAAATACAAGTGTAATTTAAAAATTCTCAATGAGACGTTTTCCTTTTGGACATTTAATGCCATTTCATTCAGTTTCTTTCATCCAAAGTAGATAGCGTGGCAATCGTTAAACAATATCCCTCAAAATTGATGGAATCTGCAATAAGTGTCAAAGTGAAGTATATTGTTTAAAGATTGCAACGACATCTATTTTGGATGAAAGAAACGTACAGGAAGTATCAAAAAGGTTTTTTTATGGTATATTTTTATATGTATCCTTATTCTGATATGTATATTATGTAGTGAACATTTATATATACCTGTAAAATTTTAAGATTAAGAATCCCCGTAGCGGCTGAAAGAACTAGAATGTAATTTGGTGTGGAAATTTTTTTTTTTCTGGGACGCTGTCAAGCAAATGCTTGAAAATAGAATCCTTCGGGACCCGAGAAAATAGCTAGTGTTATATAAATTCGTAGAGCTGGGATGTTCTTGTTTTTTTTTTTTTTTTTGTGAAAAATGCTACAAATGAATGGTTTTCAGATTTTTTCCCGTACCTTTTGCTAAAAAACCTAACAAATACCTAATACAAACCTATATATTTGACCTGGCTTTTTTTGCTTTTGCTTCTTGCCAAATTTCATGATTCTACAATCATGATTCGAATCTACGATGATGAATCTACGGCAACTTCGACCAAAGTTCATGTTACTTTGGTCGAAGAACGGGAAGTACCCTATCCCCCTTATTAATAAACCTTGGAGCAGTTACTCAATCTTCTGTCTTTTTTAATCGAGTTCTAATTTCGCAATGAGCGAAAAGAAACACGTGATAGCTGCTCCGAGGTTTAACCGCGTTCCTTAGTAAGGGGATTGAGGTTTTAATTTACTTACTTGCGAGTGTCAAAATGGTAGTATTTTTTTATTTCGTTGACTTAGAAGCTTGATTTTCTTACCAAGGGATGGCAGACCTAATTTACTGATATTAATTAAGCCCGTATTTCTGAGAAAAACGAGGCTTTACATACAGACGAACAGACAGACAGGCACAGGCGGGCAATGAAATGATTTTATAAGGGTTCCTTTTTTTTTCTTTTGAGGTACGGAACCCTAAAAGTATCATAAAATCTATTAAATTGTATATCAGTGGTAATTGTAAGATCCTTTGGCAAATTCGCCAGTCACTCAGGTGAAGTTTCAAAGCAAGTTTCTTTCAAAATCTTAACTTAAAACAAAGGCTCGAGAAAATGCGGAAGAGCCTCTAAAATTTCAAATAGTAAAATGTTAATTTGCCAAATGAAATTCCGGCCTTACGGCCAAACTGAACAAAATTTGATTAAGTTACAAAAGCTGTCATTATTTCGTAAGAATTCGGAGTTACCGAATTAGCGAGTGTGAAAGAGACGTATTGATTAGGGTTGCCATCCGATCCAAAATATCGGGAATATCACCATTATGGGTCTCTATCCTAACTTCTCAACAAAATTTTCATTAAAGACTTCTCAGTACGGGCCCTGGATCAGTGCAGGACCAGGATGAATAGCGTACAAAGCCATGCTCAGCAGTGACAGTAAGCTGTTTTGGGCTGATAATGACGATTATGATAAAGGCTATTATAAAAATTGAAAAAATAAAAATAAAAAATTGTTGTTATTGTATTGCGTCACCACGCATCCGAAAATTAAGGAAAAAAATACGATCAGACAGAAACAGATTTTAAAAATAAATATTTTGAGATTTTTCGTCACTGTGTCCCGATAAAAGCCTGGGCAAATATGGCAGTCCTAGCTATGATATAAGGTTCAAGTTCCTCCATCTGGTTCAAGAGATGGGATTGCTTTCCAGTTGAGGACGCGAATAAAATTCGTTGTCTGTTAAAACTGGATTCGATTAATTGGATACAGAAATTATTGTGGTTGGTTAGATTAGTTTTCCAGAGAAGGTCGCTGTGTCAAATTCTTATAGTCGAAAATTGAGATTTTAGTAAGTCTATTATAAAACAAAAATTTAAAAAACAAAAAATTTCTAGATGCTTTGTTATCATCATCATCAGCCAGAAGAAGTTCACTGTTTAACATAAGCCTCTCCCTAAGACGACAATTTGCCATTTGCATACAGTTGCCGCGACTTGTTTATTGTGTACCCTGCGGTAACCCAAAGGTCTCCTTTACGTAGATTGCAGATAGTACGTTGCAGATTATTCTGTGCCTAACCAAAATTATAACTAATTCTATTTTTTGAAGAAACACAATATTTGTTATTGTATATAATCACCAACATCGACATCAGTCGTGCAAACAGACAACTTTAACATTCTCTGTGTATATGCTTTTTACGATAAGTTTCTGACTTATCGTGAATCGGTATGAAATACTTAAACAATATTTAATGACAAATAACACTAAAGAACGCTAAAAACACTAGAGAACACTAAAGATTTGAAACATGTTTTAAATGATTTTACAAAGTGTATTTATGGGTGTAAGTTGCCTAAATAAATAAATACATTTAAATTTAAAGAATCTAAAGGTAGGCAACGCACTGACAATGCCCCTGGTATTAGAAGAATTCTTAGGCAGCGGTGACCACTGACCATAAGGAGATGCGGCGCATGTTTGCCACTCGTTCCATTAAAAAAAAAAGAATCCTAACTAGACGAAATTACTCAGCTAAATAAAATCGCCATATCAAAACTAACCATCCTTTTTTTTCTTTTCAGCGGACAAAGTCCCTCCCGGGTTTCCTTCCATCGCTCCGCCGCCGTCGACCATCGTGGTAGAAGTCGGTCACACTGCCACGCTACCCTGCCAGGCCAGCGGGAACCCCACGCCTAAGATAAAGTGGCTGTGGAACTCTCTTCCTCTCGACGTGGCTTCGAATCCAAGATACGCGTTGCTAAATGACAAAATGCATGGTAAGTGTTTCTTATTTGAACTCTGATAAGTAAGTCAGACATTTGTGTGTACCTTCACCATCGTGGTAGAAATCGGTCACACTGCCACACCATCATGGCAGGCCAGGGGAAACTCCATGCCTAGTGTCAGTGGAATATGTCGGTGAATGTGGAACACGCTTCTAAGAGCGGCAACTAACTCCATCTTTTCAGTTTTCGAAGATGATACCAAAACGTATAACGTTTGTAATGCGTACTGTTGAAGAAAAATTTACTCCACATACCTATATTTTTTCGAAAATTATGTCACTGGACGTAAATAAGCCAGATGTTTTGTATCTCATTATTTCAGATTAATAAACAAAAAATCTTTCCTTTCTCTAATCTTTTCTGAGCTCTTGTGCTTCTTTTATCCGAATGTAAGCAAACACCGTCGTCTCATTTCTTATAAAAACAAAGCCTTCGTGACCCACTTACCTCGGTGATCTTTAATCTACCGCTATCAGTAATGAAATCGACACATCCATCAAACGGTTCGCACCGTGTCAAATTCTAATGAAGTTTTTTATTGAGTTTCTGAACGACCAGATCGAACGAATTTTATTAGAATTTCCTCACCACCACCATCGTCATGTACAGCCTTTCTTATCTGCTGCATCAAATTTTGTGACCATCTGCTTTGCTCATGTGCTCATCAAGTCCGATTCCGGCATTTATACGGCCACGATTATGTATACGAACCATCTAGGAACCTAGTCCTTAGTGCTTCTTACTGTTGTCCATACTTTTTGTGGTTTTTAATAAAGTGTTATCTGTTTATCTACCTTTGTCTCATCTTCGCAAGGCACAAAGAGTAGATAAAATTTTGTCGCGGTTAGCATGTTAGGCCTGCTTGTGATAGAGAAAGATCATTGACTGTAAGCCTCTGATTTCAATTTTCGCTGAATAAACAACTACTTTAAGCGTTAAAGCCGCGAATTAGAAGCCTAGGTGATCGAGTGAGCGAAGACAACGAGTCTGCTACAACTGGCAAAATTTGCTTTCATCTGTCCGTGTGTTGATAATCGTGTACAGGTCGTATCTTTCAATCAATCTTTTCGAAACTTGGTATTCAGGTTCTACAATTTTTAAATATTTTTTCGTCGTCGGCGATTTTAGATCGAAGGTGTATTTTCCCCAAAAAGGGGGGAAGTTTGATGCGGCGCGGCGCCATTTACCGGCCGATTTTATTAATATTTAGCAGAAGCATTCGGTATTCAATTCTAAACAAGAATTTCTAATATGAGCAAAATCGGTCAAGAGGTTAACAAGGTCGTAAGTTCTCAGCTCGGGGTAGAACTGAGAACTGCTCCAGTCAAAAATAGCCGGCAACAAAAAGTTCTAAAATATTTTAGAATCGAGGTTGTGCAAAAAAGTTTGTGCTCGCGAGGTTTAGAGTTCACAGAACTACTAGTCTATAGTAGTACTTACTGTATCTGTTTGTGTATAATTAGTGTGGTTAAGACTTAACAGTATTTCTAATTTTCAAACTTGTTTAAAATGTAAATTTCATACGAACAGCTGTCAAAAGGGCCAAAGTTAACTGAGGAATACTTACAAGAAGCAGATAGATAAAATTAATAATGTTTCTGCATGAACAGGTCCCGTTGTATGACCGACGCAGAAGTTAATAAAGAGGCAGGATTTGAAGGCATTATCTCGAATTACGGCCAAACTTTATTAAATGTGTATCTTCCTTATCCGTGTTTGGGCAATGTTGTAGGGATGGCTCATGAAATTTGATAGTCTGTGGTGTTCAGGTTATTTTGTCGCAATTTTAGAGAATAATAATATATAAATATATCTTGGTCTAAAAATTAGTATTGCTATTCAACGAGGTAAAGTTGGCAGCCTTTTGACAAGCTTTGTTGCTCAGTGTGTGGATTTCCGCCTTCTAGCTGTAGGTTGTGGGTTCACCACTTAAGACAAACATTTGTGTGATGAACATGTATGTTTGTTCTTTGTCTGGGTGTTTCTATGTATGCTATGTATGTATTTAGAAGAAAAAAAAATGTATTCTATTATCAGTGTTCTAGTTCCCATAGTCAGGGTTGGGCAGTATTTGAATTACTTGTAATTAAAATACGTAATTGAAATACAAATACGTATTTTGTATTTGTATTTCAATTACTTCCTTAAAATGTAATTTGTAATTCGTATTTGAAATACCTGACGCCGAGGTATTTTTTAATTAGTATTTCAAATATTTGAAGCTTCAAAATACAAAACCTGCTAAAGAAAACAATCTTTCTACAGACAAGATTGTTTTCTGTAGCAGGTTTTATTCACTCTCCAACAAGAGGCTGTTTTTCTGACAGTGCATTTAAGAATCTAGTGTTCATGAAAGGAAAATCTGGTTTTACTGATTAATTAATCTTTTTTTCCTCTACTTTTCAACCCGTGCGGGTCTAGATTACTTATTTTGTAATTTGTATTTCGTATTTCAATTAAAAATAGCTAAAATACTGTATTTTGTGTTTCAAATATCTTACTTAAAGATATTTTATATTTTGTATTTTAATTACTTGCGATACAGTATTTTTAAATTTGTTTTTCAATTAAAGCAAAGCATGTATTTTGCCCAGCCCTGCCCATAGAACAAGCTTGCTTAGTTTGGGGCTAGATGGCGCTGTGTGTGAAAAACATCCACCAATATTTGGGTACCTATGCAAGCAGATACCGAATATAATAATTATATCCATTTTGTTATAGTGGTAGTATTTAAAATCTTAGATGTGTTTTCATTTGCAATAATAGCTATGAAGGGTAATGTTTTTGGGGTGTATTTATGTTTGCGTATTTCTATATTATCTTCCTAAATGGCTCTACCAATTTTGACAAGTAAGGTATCGTTGGATTCCTCTATGTCCAGAGTGTCGTGGTAAAATTTTTGCTGTCGGGCTTTTTTTTTTTACTAACAATAATACTCGTCATTTAGTGGATTGACTCTTACGTTACTTTGCGAACTGAGTTTATAACCAATAAGTAGTGTTTTTCTTTATATGTCACGTTTGGTATTATTAAGTGTTTTTTTTTGTAGTTTTTTTAAATATTTGTACGAGCAAATATTTAAAATATTTATTATTATTTTATATCTTTCTCTTTTATATGGTGCCAACACCCAGACATTTGTTCGCCTGACCGGCACGGCATGATGTGGTCACTTATAATATTAATTTAACATCTTTTACGCATGTGTTGTATAATATTTCCCTTGTTGTGTGCAATTAAATAATCTTATCTTAAAAAAAAAAACAAAGTATAAAAATAAAATATTACGTATACTATTATTACGTTAAAAAAATGTTAATTACTAGTCGAGCTTTGTTAATTTCATGCTAAAACTAGTATCCCATTATAAAGGTGTAAGTTATTCAGTAAGTTCCATTAAAATTTGCAAATTAAATACGTCGCAGCGGGGCGTGTTCATTATGCTCATCTTTTCGTAACTAAGCTTAATTGTTTCTGACATTAATTGATGCAGTGGGACCCGGGGAAGTGGCTGGTATATTAAGAAGCATTTAGTGTCTCAAGGTGTCGCTCAGAACAACTTCCACCCAAGGCAACCAACCTGTATAGGTTACAGGTGGCTATAGGTAATAGCCACTAGGGTTTGGTTGAATCTATCTATCCAACTTGATATCGGCTAGACCTAGTTTTACACGAAAACAATCGGCTTATACTAGATTTAACCAAGAGTTACTACACCTAGTTCTAACTGGCTATACTTAGGCGTAGCCGCACTTCGGGTTCTAGCTGTAACATATACATTAAAGTTTTACAGAAATTAGTCACGAATCTGTGGAAGAACGATTGCCATTTTGATACCATCATTCCTTCCACAAATCCAAAACTTATATATTAATTGACCGAGCGAAGCGAGGGTCTCAGAGTTTACTGGGACAAATCGGCTTTTGTATGTACGTTTGTATGTTTGTATGTTTGTGTGTATATTTGTCCGATGATAACCGATGATCCGATCTTCATGAAATTTTGTAGGCAAGTAGTTCATTTCAATATAATTTTTAAGTTCGAATATGAGCTGAATCGGTCCAGGGGTTGTGAAGATATAGGGATTGCGAGGTCTCAGTTCGCCGCGAACTACTAGTATTATAAGATATACAATATGCATTATAACTCTCCATTTCCATCAAGAGCCCTCTATCCGAAACAATAGAACTGTTTCGGACTTTAACTTTAATAATAAAACTTATACAAAAATCCCAAATGTTTTTTTTCTAACGCCAAAGACAATCGTATTGTCCTCAAAATATCGGAAAGTTCGCCAAGAAGAATTAATCTGCACGAATAAATTAAAATAAATGAGATTAAAAGAGCCCACGGCAGCTTTAACTGAATTCAAAATTAGTTCTCACCTCTTGAAGTGCATGGTGGCATTAAAATTGAAAATTATTAACATTTTCGCGGGAAAACGGACGGTCCTATTGTTGGGGGAATAAAATAAACTTCTTAGGTTAATTAATTTAGCCCCTCAGTTCTAAAGGGGTGAGATAATATTTGTACATTCATTAGTACTTATTTGTTCGGTTTCAACTTTTATTTCTAAGACCGAATTAAAAGTTGTTAGCTTCTTTCTCGTAATTATATTTCTGACTGACCTTTAAACCTTTTTGAAGAGATTTGCTATCGTGTTCCAGGATTTTAAAAGGTTTAATCTTCCTTTAAATTTGTTTAATTTATAAACAAAACGCTCAGTAGTTTACAAAAATACGCGTCCATTGAAAAAGACAATAGTCGAATTATTACTAGATGAAGGCAGGAAGCTTTTATAAAAATGTGAAATTTGCATTTGAGCAAGCATTACCCAAATGCGAACTATTAAACCAAGTACTTATCAAATAGTGCTGTAGCGTTTTCCCTAAGCTGGATGAAATTAACAACCCGTCTCTTGGCAATTAGGACTTCCCGACATTTAAGCTATTTGTAATTTAAATTTAATTTTTGGTAAAATATTAAGTCCATTTCATGTCACATAATTAATACTTATTAATAATTACTACACGATGTACTTGTATTCTTACGCTTCGCATTTAAAGATTTTTTAAAGCCAAAACACTATAAATCTTAATAAACATGTAATTTAGTGACGACACGAAGCAAGTCGCTTACCAAATGTTAAGCTTCACGCTTGCCCATAACAGTTCAGTGCCACCCAGAATTTTGAACCTCAACAGTTCAAAACCATGCGCGGCAATGCACTGCGCTCGTCACCCTGAGATATTAGATGTTAAATCTCTGTATGCCCAGTAATTACGCTGGAAACATTGCCCTTCAATCCGGAACACAGTAAGGTTTGCACACTACTGCTTGACGGCTGAATAACTGGCAAAGGTGTGGTACTTCCCCAGGCGGACTCTGCAGAAGAGCCCTACCACTACCATAAAAGCCATACCATACCATTGTGTAAAGCCTCTTTACTTAAAATAACATATATTAAACTAAAACTTGGACATTTTTTTTTTTTTGCACACTCTGTCATCTGACCCCAAACTAAGCAAAGCTTGTAATATGCCAGCCAGAGACTGATATACGTACATATATATTTTTAAATACATACTTATATAGATATTAACACCCAGACTTAGAACAAACACAAATATTCATCACATAAATGTTTGTCCTAGATGGGAATCGAACCCACGCCCCCAAACACAGAAGGTAGGTTCACTACCAACTGAGCCACCGGGGCAGAAAACTATATTCAAAGAAACCACAGACTACAAATAGTTCGCCGTAGGTTCGCTCCTGTTCCCGATTCTAACAATAATTTATTACTGCAGAAACCTGAGATTCTACTATCCTAACATAAAGTAGCTCCAAGAACGTTTCAACAGATAGACTTTATACCTGCCTATAATTCTGAGAAGCTTTTTAAAGCCGTATTTATTACGGTTTTAAACCTCAGAGGCTGGGTTCTCTCGTAGTAAAATTAGACAATGATGGTTTTAGGGTGGGCTTAGGTGTTTTTCCTGATGTATTTAGAAGGCAGCTACAATTTTAATGGGTTCGCTTACCAGAATAGGACTTGTTAGCTAAAACAATATAATCATCATCAGACGGAAGACGTTCACTGCTGAACAAAGGCCTCCCCAATAGAGCGTTACAGTAACCGACAATCTCCCATTAACATCCGACCACAGGTTGCCGGCGACGATACAAACTACAAACAATCCTATCTAATATTATAAATGCGATTGCAACTCTGTCTCTCTTTCTGTTTCTCTGTCTGTGTGTTTGTCGCGTTATCACGGCTAAATGGCTGAATGGATCGAATTGTGGCATATAACTTATACAACAAACAAAAATAATTAAAAATAGAACAAATTTTTTTTTTTTTTTTTTTATCTTACCTCCACACATAGTGTATTTAGCCAGTGTCGAGTTTTATACTAGGTATATCAAGTGATGTAAATGTAAAGTATGATGTGTAAGTCACGGTCAAGTTCAAGTCATGCCCCAGTAAAGTGGTAGATAATTTACTATTGGCTTCTTGGAGTTTTGGAGTTTTTGGAGTTACGACATCCTAATCCTATCCTAACTAATATTATAATTCAGAGGAATATAGTCGCAGTCGTATCAGGACCAATAAATCTTCGAGAAATAAAAATGAAACGTTCGTCTCGAGGAAAAAACTTCGCTTGCGTCAACTGTCAGTCCATACAAAACGTCAAAAATTCACAAAAATGGATCAACGCCATCTAGCAAACAACTCTAAGCAACTTTGTGTCTCTTGCTGGGTGTTTGTCGCGTTATCACGGCTGAAAGGATCTTGATAAAATTTGATAAGGAGTTACTGTACATCACAAAGACGAACATAGGAAACTTTTTCATGGCCATGCAAACGAAGTCGCGGCTTACAACTAGTTATACATATTATTCACCAACAGTTGTGCACGTTTCAGAACACTTAATGAATAAAAATCCACTATTTTTACAAATTAGCACTACTCTTTTTTTTTTTTTTGTGTATGACAGCGTGACATGACTTCTTTACGTTCCCGCCAAAACTCTTAATTTTTTTTTCCTTAAATGATTTTGGCGTCGCACGTCTTATGCATTTGCCAGTGTCAAGTATACATATATATTCTCAAGTTTTGTTAGATATTATCAAACAAGTCATAGTCACGGTCAAAGTCGAGCATAGCAAGTCACGGTCAAGTCCAAGTCATGCCCTAGTAAAGTGGTGAAAACTTTACTAGAGCCTTCTATGGAGTTTTGGAAACAACACGAAAATTCACGTTTCACGACATTATACCATTCATCAACACTCGTGCATGTACACGAACACTTAACGGGTAGAAATTCGCCGTTTTTACACATTAACACTCGAAATAACACAAGTTTTGAAAAATAATAAAATGACGCGACATGAATTCTTCACGTTCCCGCCAAAACTTCCAAACTCTTCATTAGTTTCTTCTTAAGATTATTTATTCACAGAGAAAAAATGTGGATAAGTAACTCGCTTAATCTGGTTTGGTTGATATCCATCCTTAGCTCCCTTAGCCCTTACCACTTAGCTTTTAACTTAGATTATTAATTCATTTTACGTCTACCTTTTTGAATTAAGTTTATTAGCCCTAGTTTGTTACTTCAGATACTAAACGCTAAGATTACGTAAGCTACGGCTACGAGAAGCTAATTTATTTATTCTTAACAAATTTGATTCATTTATAAAAATTCTTTCATATTTAAAGGCGAAATTTATTTAAGATCAGTGGCTAGCCTTGTCAAAGACATTTCAGTTTTTAAACATCTTAAACATTTTAATAAGTTTAATTTAAGTAGTGTCTACTATTCACAGACTGCCACGAACGCGTCGTGAAAAAAAGTTTGTGCTGTGTCAGTTCTTATTACCACCGTTGTCTTAGGGGGTCTATACATGGCTTGACCTGACATCGTGTGATAGAGATGGCTATATATAAGTTTCTGGGGGAGCGAAAGGGAGAAGCTATTACCTTAATAGTTTGTTTCTTTTGCTCCCGTAAAATTCAAGTCTAGCTGTCCCTTTCACACGGTGCCATGTAGCGAGGCCTTTAGTTGGCACTATAAGCGTATATCGAACCGCGCCCTTAAGCGTATATCGGACCGCGATGTACTCGTGGTTTCAGGTAAGTCACACGTCAGACCTGCGCAAACGCCTGGCGGAAAATGTGAACATGAAATCGCGCCCGCGCCCTCTAGCTCAACGTGCGCAAACCCTTAGATTAGAGTCACAGTCTAACATAAACTATTCACAACATTGCACTTCAATCCGATACGGGGTTATGCTTGCGAAATAGGGGCCAACACATTAGCTTGCAAAGTGTGTAGTTTTTCTAGTAACTTTGGTACGGAACCCTCAGTGTGTGAGTCCGACTCGCACACCGGTTCTTGTCCATTACGATGAGTAGAATGATAACCGTCAAATCGAACGCCTATAGTATAATGAAAACCAATTATTTTTAGCTTACTTGGTATATTATATGTAGGTACCTAGTACCTACACGTGAACCACAAGACATATAAAAACCATTAGGCAAGCGAATACTGTCCGGTGGGGAAGAAAGGTTCTTGAGTGGCGACCACGAACCGGAAGACGCAGCGTAGATAGGCCTCCCACTAGGTGGACCGACGAAATTGTGAAAGTCGCGGGCAACCGGTGGATGCAAGTGGCCCGTTGTCGGTCGGTGTGGCGCTCTAATTGGGAGGCCTATGTTCAGCAGTTGACGTCTTATGGCTGATGATGATGATGATGAAGCGAATACTCATTCTCTCATTCCATTCTGTCATAATGAGAAAAATAAGCTTATTACGGCAAAGTCAGAAAGCGTTTTTCAGAAATAATATCAAAATGACGATTATACGACTCAAAACGTATGTACCACTATATCCCGAATGGCTGCGCTCCTGAATGCGAAAATTATAATAATGTTTTTAATATGGAAATGTGCCGTATACTATGAAGATACGCATTAAACAACTGAAATATCTCGTAATATGCTTCATATAATTCAATGTAGTAATATTAAAGCTTTAAGAGGTTAAACGCGTTGATTATAAAATAATGTTGAATCAAATCAATATAAATTGGTACTTATATTAAAAGTCTATTGAGATGAGAATTTCATTTAAAAAAAAAAACAATCTAAATCTTTATGTCAACATTTAATGCTAGGTATATCTGTTTTGATTTCTGTGAAAACTTTTTTCATTTTGATAGATGTAGGCGTTTTCTTAATTGATCGCAATTTCGCGATCGTCAAGTATTTTGTTCGTACAAACCCATGATCAAACATAAGTGATGTCCAATTATAGATGGCCTAATTAGAATTTAGTCATCGCGCGAACGTCAGTAGTCAAAATTCGAACTAGTGATGGTCGCGTAATTGCCTTCTATTAGGACGACGCGACGACGCTGACGCCATAAACGAATTCGACAAAAATACAAAAAAAGTTATAAGTGAAAGATTGATGTGTTATTAAGTATTATTAGCAACCAACCACCAAGGTATAATTGTGAAATATTTGACTTAACACTTAAAATATTACAATACTTGACACTGGCGCGTGACGCGTGGAATCAAACCATAAAAGAAAAAGAAAAAACACCAAGGTAGAGTTTTAACGAGAACGTGAAGAAAACAAGAAATGGTGTCGCGGAGTTTTGGCGGGATCGTGAAGAAGTCATATTGCGGCACTGTATTATTTTACAAAACTTGTGTTATTTTCTAACCTAACCTTGTTTCAGTCGCTATCAGTCTGTGAAAACTGCGAGACGTACGTTCGTCGATACATGCGATCCAAATATCCGCAAAAATATGTCTTGACATTATATTCGCTATCTCTTTTTTGTGACAAATATACAATGCATACTTTTAAAGCCTAAGTTCCATTGTTTTGACTTGTTATTTTTAAGGAAGTTGTGTGGTTAGGGCCCGTCCATACATTTTACTTTAGTCGAAGTATGGTGCAATAAAAATATCACAGATTAAAATTTTAGATTTTTAATTTAATTTCAACAATTTTAACGGGTTTCATATAAAGACTCGAGACCCAAGAAAGCTCGGGACTCGAGAAAAAAAAGGTCGAGAACTCACAAACCCTAGTCGTGGTCGAAGAAAAAACGAAACATACACACAAGTAAACACTTCCAGTGCGTTTCGTTCGAGCGAGTCCGTGAACCCGTTACACGTTGTGATTGTACCGAGCGAGATTACGATTCATTTACATACAAATGCCGAGACCTTCCAACTTTGAATGGGACACCATGGTTCACTGTTCTAGCAAAAAGCGCTCTTAATTCGAACAACAAGTCCCCGCCGCTAGCGTTTATTATAGCGCGGGCTAGAAAATAATAGAGGGAGCTATAATGGGACCGGTCATACTTTTTTTATTTTTTTTATTTAATAGGTCTTGTCTAATTGATAAATAATATTATATCCGAAGTGTTTTATTCGAGTTTTTAAAGTATGAAGCCAAAATTTAATACAAAAAAAAACCTATTCAGCAAATATATATAACTTCATCTGTTATCCTAACTAATATTATGAATTCGAAAGTAACTCTGTCTCTCTGTCTATCTTTATCTCTGTGTGGGTGTCGCGTTAACACGGTTAAACGGCTGAACGGATCGAGCTGAATTTTTGCATAGATATAGCTTAAGGGTCGGGGACGGACATATGCTACTTTGTTTAAGGTACACACGGACGAAGACAATGGTAACAAGTTAGTTAAAACGCTAGTTAAAAATAAACCATGGCGAATGTTTCAGAAGTAAATTTAGTTCTCAAAATTGCGAATACACAAACAACCATCTTATGGAGTTGTCGCGTCATTGTATTATTATCTAAAACTCCCTAGAAAGCTCTAGTAAAGTTTTCACCAATTTACTGGGCCATGACTTGGACTTTGCCGCGACTCACTTTGCTTGCCTTAGGCTGTGACTATGACATATTTGGCAGTGTTTACCATAACATGAAAATATTTAATAATTGATTCTGGCAAATGCACAAGACTTGCGACGCCAAAATCCTCAATGGGTGAAAGAAAAAAAAGAGTAATTTTTTAGGGTCCGTACATTAAAGGTCAAACTTGGTGTAATTTTAAAACAAAGTGTGATTCAGACTACATAGGTATACTATGTATACTACCTAGGACAGTAAGATCGCGTAGGCTTAGTAATAGCATAGAGGAAATGGTAATAAAGTCCCGATGGCGCCATTTATACCTAAACCTTATAAACTAACATAGATAACATTAAACGTTAATTCTGTTTTACCTCTAGCTATAATAACACCAAGCGGACTGTCATCTCAAAGTAACGCCCCATAATCCTCCGCCTCAATAACACGAGATAAAAGAAGATAAACCACAGAATCATTACGAGACGTTCATTAAGAAAGGAATAAGGAAGGCCATAAGTGTCTCCGCGAAATATGATCACTTAATATCGCTTAATCAACCACTGGGGGGCGTAAAGCAAACCTGTCCACTACTAAGAGCTAGATTAAACGCAGCCACGACAGTCTTCACCACCAGAGTAATTTGACCTTAGTTTACCTCAACTAAAAGAGTGAAAGAGGTCAGCAATGACTGGTTTAACTACCAGTGTAATATGACCTTTCGTTGATTTCTTGTGAAAGGGTAGAAGAGGTCGGCGATGACTGGTTGTGGAATGCGGGAACGACCAAGCCATTTCGTGGGACGTTTATGAATAGAGCTTATTTTTCTTTTAATTACGCACGGCTTGTCTCTCGATGGAGTGGCAACCCTATTGGAGAAAGCTTACCGAAAGAGGGCAGTGAGTTGACAGCCCTATTTAGGCTGCATGGAAGGAGTAGGAATACATGTTGACCGACTATAAATTGAAAGGGTTCTGATTCCAGCTGATAATTGTAAGCCGATTTTAATATGCCTTGACTATTCGACTTGCACCATGCTTCACCCAAAATAATTGTAATTTGAAACAAACAAGTAACTTTTTTATGTGCATACGACAAATGGAAAACTAAAGCGAGTGAAATCCGTTGCACTATAACTTGTGGAAAAAGTAATCTAAGTATATAAATATAAAAGAAGAAGCCATTTTCTAGGAATCAACACAGACCAAACCACTTATGACAGAGACCAATGAAATGAAAAATGAAAAACCCCAATACTCCTCAAAATATGGTCTAAGTGACCAGTAAGAACGGGTTTTGCGAATTTCCACTTCTAAAGGGGTGAAAAACACTCTCAAAGTTTTTATGGGATTAAAATATTTTTTCGTGATCAGACGATGAAACTTGGTTTATGTATCATAAAAAAATATAGAAAGGCTTGTCTCAGATTTTTTTGGAAATGAACCCCTAAAGAGAGAAATGGGTGTTCACTTTACTGTATGTAGCCTTTGGAAAGCGAAGCCGTGCAGGCAAGTTTAAAAAAAAAACTGCTGTTCGAGAACTTGAGTTGTGTTGTGTGATTCGAGTGTTTATGTGTGAAAATGCTGAATTTTTATCCATTACGTGTTCGTGAACGTGCACGAGTGTTGGTGAAACGTGACTCTTGGTGTTCCAAAACTACATAGAAACCTCTAGTAAAGTCTCCATCACTTTACTGGGGTATGACTTGGACTTGACCGTAACTTTACTTGACTTAGACTATGACTGAGACTTTTTTTAATTGTGAAATACTTTACTTGAAATATTACAAAACTTGGCATTAGCTAAATACATAACATGTGGAGCCAAAATTTAGGAGAAAAAACACTTTCACGACACTAGCATATCTCAAACATAATCAAGTACTGACCTAAGTATCATTTAAAATAACTTTTTTATACCTCATTTACAGCCAGAAACCAGACACACCACCACATCTAGACACTTAGGCATTTTCACATTCGTAGGCGCGAAAACAGCAATGCTTTACGAACGCAAGTCACGTAAGACCTTTATAAACGAAATCTAGATCGCCTAGATACTCGGTAAACCCGAAATCTAGCTATTTGTTATTATAAAAAATGTCACGAAGGGTAGAAAACTCTTTGATATTCCAATGGAGACAGTAATATATATTTTTTTTCTATTTGCATAATATTTATACAAAACTATTTGCATGAATAGTCTCCCTAATCACGATACATCAAAAATAAAGTAGCGGCTGATGAAGAATATTTTTTCACAAATGTAATTGATTTTTATTTGCCCTCGAAAAACGTCATTGGCATAGTATGAAATCGTGGCCGGCCTGAACCAAAAAGAAGAGTGGAAAGGAAAAACTTTTTTTTTGACAACGTTTACAAAGTGTACAAGAGTTTTTTGGCGGGAACGTGCAGAATTCATGTCGCGTCATTTTATTATTTTCCAAAACTTGTGTTATTTCGAGTGTTAATGTGTAAAAACGATGAATTTCTACCCGTTAAGTGTTCGTCAACATGCACGAGTGTTGGTGAATGGTATAATGTCGTAAATGGTGAATTTTCGTGTTGTTTCCAAAACTCCATAGAAAGCTGTAGTAAAGTTTTCACCACTTTACTGGGGCATGACTTGGACTTGACCGTGACTTGCTTTGCTTGACTTTGACCGTGGCTATGACTTATTTGATAATATCTAACAAAGCTTGAGAATATATATGTATACTTGACACTGGCAAATGCATAAGACGTGCGACGCCAAAATCCTCTTAGGAGGAAAAAAAAAAGAAAAAAAAAAGGAGTTTTGGCGGTAACGCAAAGAAGGCGTTTGTTGAGTTTTGGCGGGAACGTGAAGAAATCATGTCGCGTCATTATATTATTTTCCATTACTTGTGTTATTTCGAGTGTTAATGTGTAAAAACTGTGAATTTTTACCCGTTAAGTGTTCGTGAACATGCACGAGTGTTGGTGAATGGTATAATGTCGTGAAACGTGAATTTTCGTGTTGTTTCCAAAACTCCATAGAAGGCTCTAGTAAAGTTTTCACCACTTTACTGGGGCATGACTAGGATTTGACCATGACTTGCTTTGCTCTACTTTGACAGTGACTATGACTTGTTTGATCATATCTAACTAAACTTGAGAATAAATATGTATACTTGACACTGGCAAATGCATAAGACGTGCGACGCCAAAACCCTCTTAGGAGGAAAAAAAAAAAAAAAAAAAAAAAAAAAAAGGCGTTTGTTGTATTATTTTCCAAAACTTGTTATATCGAGTGATATTATCGAGTTTGTTATATTGTGTAAAATATGTGGAGTTTTATCCACTAAGTGCTCGTGATCGCCCATGAGTGTTGGTGAATAGTATAATGTACTGAAACGTGACCTTTCGTGTTGTTCCCAAAACTCTGTAGAAGCTTTCAGTAAAGCTTAATAATGATAATGATGACTTTCTTATTTACCGTTATAGCTATCAGCCGTTCGAATATATCCGTTTCATAACCTTTTTTTTTCTATTAGGTGGTTGTATTTTTTATATTTTTTTATAATCTGCGCCCATCCAAGGGACTCCCAAAGCCCCCTGTCAATTAGCTGTCCTTGTTCATAACAGAAAGGGTAGCATCGGCTCTACTCGAGTAATCTATTTGATCGTCCTCTCCATCTTACTTATTTCATGCATAAATAAGGTAAACTCAACAGATAAATCTCTTGGATTATCATCACTTGGATTTCTATAGACCGCCTGCGTGTGAAACTTTTTAATATTCTATCTTTATTTTAGGTTTCACACGCGGCTTCCTTTTCTAGGAATCAATGAACAGATCGCGTATGATAGATACGTGATAGTTGAACTTGACATTGTATATTAATTATGCGTTGTTTTGTATAATTATTATTTTGTATAATGTATAAATTGACATATTTTTAATATATTTTTTAATAATTTGTTGTCTTGTTCTTTGTTTTTTGTTATTTGGTAATAATAGTAATAATAAAATTATAATACTTAGGTCTGTACAATATTGTACGACATTTTGAATGACCTGTAACTAAACGTTATCAATAAATTGATTATGATTATGAACCCAATACTTTTTTTTCTCTTTTCTCCTAAGAGAATTTTGGCGTCGCACGTGTTATGCATTTGCCAGTGTCAAGTATACATTTATATTCTCAAGTTTTGTTAGATATAATAAAAAAAGTCATAGTCACAGTGAAAGGCAATACTTCTAAACCCAATACTTCTCAAATGGTCTACGTGAACAATAAGAACGGATTTTGCGAAATTCCTCTTCAAAATGTGTAAAATGGGCCCCCGAAGTTTGTATGGGAATATTTTTTTTTGCCGTGCTGAGCCAATGAAACTCCTTTTTTGTAATAAACATAAAAAACAAAGAAATGCATTAACCCGAAAAATAAGCATAACTTTATGATAGGAAGTTAGTCCGCCACGTCAGTAATTATCAGGCTTATAGAGTTCACATTACCACAGCTTCTCAGACCGCGCAGCGTCTTGAATTTCAATTTCAATTCCTTCCCCCTGGATACGTATCGGTTACAATTTAATATACTATTTGAATATTCTGTTGTTTGGAGTTAAATATAGGATAGACAGATAGAAAGCTACTAGCCAAGTAACATAACGATTAGCAATGCTCTAGCTTAGCAGTGTTTTACTCGTGACTAAGCACGAGTAAAAAATGCGGGGAGGCTAACCTCCCCGCATTATATTATCTTATATCAGGCGAGCGAGCTCCCAGCGTCGATATCCTACATAAAATCAAGTAGCTCAATCTGCACACCAGCACGCGTGCAAGCATTTACTATAAAGAAACAAGTCATCCCAAATGCCTAAAGCATATTGCCTTACATAAAATCAAGTAGAAAGACCTTTATCAGAGCAGAGCAATTGTCGGCCGGAAATCCCCTGACCACGTCACGTAGCGCTGCCATTTTTATTCCGAGCACATAAGATTCGTTGTATTGAATTTTGGCGCGTAAACTGGAAATGTGTATGTGGACTTATGATATTTCTTCGTAAAGTGTTTGATGATATCTGTCTTGTTTGATTTTGTAACGGTTGCTTGAGCGCTTGTAGATTTAGCTTGAGACAATAATTTTGTAGTGTACTATCGAGTGATCAAGATTATTTTACAGAGGCAGCTTGGGACAAAAATAAAGCTTTGACAGCTATTCCTCCGCCAAGCAGTAGTAACTGAACTGGGTTCAGGATTGAAGGCTTCCAGCGAAATTACTGGGCACAAAGTGATTTAACGTCTTACATGTGTGGGTCACGAGCGCATTGCTGCGCGTGGTTTTGAACTCTTAAAGTTCAAAATTTTTTGTAGCTCTGAACTGTTCTGGGCAAACCTGACGCTAATCACCAGACGAGCGACTTTCTTGTCTTATCACTCTGTTGCATAAAAATATAATTAGCTGCGCCATCAAAAGCATTTATTTTACTAAAATTCATCACCAGCCAGTAGGAGTCCACTGCTGAGCAAAGGAATCCCCCTCAGAAGAGTAGGTCCCATAATCCCTACGCTTGGCAGGCAAATTGTGGATTACAGAAAGGTTACCGATTTTTAAGAGCCGCTGCTTCCCTTCCTATGGTGGTCGCAGTTTTAAGACATACCCGGGTTCTAGTCACTAAAGTTAGTCGTATTTAAAACTGATTCAGAGATGAATGAAAGACTGTTCCTTGCCAAGCTTTAGATTTTCCAGTGGTTTCATTATAAATTTTCTATTTACCTACCTTGTTACAACCACTAGAGTTTCTAATTAGCTTGCTTCATTATCAGGTTTACGCTTTTAATATAAAAAACGTACTTATATTGGAAAATATTTTAAGCTTGAAGCTTATGTAAAACTGATTAAAAGTTGGTAAAATTTACTATCCAGCTTGAGTTTTAATTAGGGTTAATATTTGCTTAGATAAGTAGTAGATATTTTATAACGCGCAAAATGAAACGGCTATAATACAAGTCACGGGTAAGAAACAGATAGCGCTAAAACGATTATTTGATTGTTACAATTATAATTCTGCTTTCTCCTGCTAAATGGCGTTAGGGGCTACGCCCTTATTATAGATTATATATTATATTTTTAGTAATACTACTCATTATTCCTAATGGATTAGACGCTACATCTTTCTATAAAGCATGTAAATTTTTGCACCATAGTTAATTTCAACAGCAATTTAGTAATGTTTCATATACTTAAGAATGCAAGGTTATGCCGGCAATTTTTCGTTCGCTATGGCTTTGCAGCCTAGCAAACTGCACATCACCATCTTCTAATTTAATGAGGCAATATGTATTTTCACTGTAATACGTTTTCACTTTTCTAGGCCTTATTTAATAGGGTGAATTCCTTGCTTTTCTAATTATCTGAATAAAATTAAAAACGTAGATTAGCTAGCTTGCTATTTTCGAAAGCACGTGGTGGCAATTAGCGGCCGCCCAATCACCGCTATCGTAGCGATGACGTAACACGAGGATTGGGCATCTGCTGACCACCATGACCTCACCGTGTATTGCTGTGCTATGTGATCCTTTTTATTTTAATAAGTATGTTACTTATTACCTGGTTGGCTCCTTACTCATCACAAACTCACAAATGTTACAAACATGAATGCGACCGAAAATACTATATTAATTATTTTAAATTATTAAGCTTAACGACCAAATACTAGTAGCTCGCGCCGAACTGATAACTGATCTGATATCACAACTCCTAAAAGTTCATGACCCCTGGTCCGATTTTGCCCATATTTGAACTCGGAAATTTTAAAATGAACTAAGTACTTGCCCAAAATATGTCATTAAAACTGTACCTATTAATTGTTCGCAAGTCTTCGTCGGACAAATATACAAACTTACTTATAAATATCCTTTTGTTTTGTTTAAACTTTTAAGTAGGCTGGATCTGAGACCTTTGCTTCGCACGGTCAATTAAACGAATAACATTGACAGTGTTACAATGTTGTTTTAACTACAGTTATTATAAAAATATACGTACACATTTGCGTAGGTAGAAGCTAATACCAGGTAATAAAGTTCAACTCCTTACAGAAAACCCACACGGAATATCTCAAAACCCAAACAACTTGCTGTACCGTATAATTAACATCAATTTCTGTTTGAGAATCCGTACACCTGTTAGTTAAAACAGCTTAAACAGATGCGCCCTGGGAATTTCACTTACGCCCTTAGCACACGGGCGCAAGTTGCCGAAGCAAGCGAACTTTATAAGTTAGTTATTAGCGTCTTATAAAATTTGATATTTCCATTGAAATAAACTCGAAAATAAGATTCATCAGCATCAAAACAAACCAATAAACAATGAAAAACACTCGCGGCTGCCGAAAAAAGAGGTTTTTATGTATTTCAGAGCTTATGTAATTATGTGTTTGATTTTGGATTTTATATATCTCACCAAAATTTTGAAACTTAAAGTTGAAACCAGAATAATCAAAGATGTGTTTGGTATCTCTAGAATTCTCATATTTTTTCGGATACAAGCATTCGTGTTTAAATATATTTTTTTCAAATTATAGGCTTGGTAAATTAACTTACATTTCGTTGTTAGCAATGATTACATGTAGTTTGTTTAATAGCGAAAATCGCATTTTGCTGCGACTTGCGACTATATACTAAAGGCGCTTATAACCTAAATATTATCTATGGAGGCACTACAAATACCCCCTCGACCCCCTAGCCTTGCCCAACGGCCTACGACCTCCGAATCCTAGGTTATTAGACCATAAATCTTGATATATGCCGAGGGCGTAACTTTGTGGGATAATTTCGCCGTTAGTAAACTCGAAACTCTTTAGGGATATTCTAAGGAATGTAGTCTATGGACGAGAGAACCTTAAATCAGTGCTTCTGGACAACGCGTTTCACATAGGACATATTCTAAGATATTATTCTACCTATACTCGTCATTCTTAACAACTTTTACTAAAGTACCAGCAATCCCCGTCTTTGAGTACCAACTACAAAACACGAAAAATCGCCGCATTGCTTGCATTTTGAAGAAAAAAAAATACAAATCGCGATGGCCATGGAGCACAAAGAGAATATAGTAGTTTGCTGCAGCTGTCATAGCTAATCTCAGCATGGACTTACATGTAATTTCAAAATTGTCTGAAGTGTTTGTTTTGATAGTATTTTAATGACACGCTATTACGGTCAGTCGGTTGCTCCAACTTTTATTTATTTTGATGTTTGAATTGTTTGTCTATTGTGTGCAAGGCAAGACAAGGTCGCGCGCGCGTCACTTGCTACAAGTTGATTCAAACATTATGGCGGCTGTGAAGTGAACCGCGACCGAGGCTCAGTCCAATCGGCTTCTCCAACGCCTGCATAACAATTTTTTTGCTATTGCGCCGTCTCGCTCCAATTTTACAGCCGCCATAAAGTTTGATTCCTACTATAACACTCCATGAATCAAAACCCTCCTTTTTCGTAGTCTGGTAAGAAGATCACTGAATGTTATCAAATAACTAAGTCAACTGAATATAATTTGTATATATATTTATGTTTTTTGTTACTTATTGTTTAATATTTAAGCTATGGAAATTAAAACATTGAATGTGATTATTATATTATTTCCCGGATGATTAAAATGAAACTACATTAGTTTTCATAGTAAAAGATTTGTTCCTTTTTCCTAACTATCATATTTACTGTAGAAAATACAGGCATTTTAAAAATGCACCTAAAATGTACCTTACTTTTCAGCTCAGAAATGTATGACTCATAATCCTAAAAGAACTCTTATATTATATTACAAGGTATTTGAAGTTTACGAAGACGTTACATTTTAAGATTTACGTGTCCTAAACCTACGTTTATGTACATTTACTTTAAGGAATCATACAATTTGGTAAGACGCAATCTTGCCCAGCATAATAAGTGACAATGTAAAGCACAACTTATGTAACCTTGTGATACGTTTATCAAATTAAAGTTTCCAAAGCTGTTCTGCAGTTATTTGTATCTACCTGATGCACGTGACTTCGTACACGGTGTTGCTTGGCCTTCAGCCCCGCAGATTTAAAAGCCTCGGAACCGAAGCTTGTCCAGCAACCTCAAGAAAATAAATAAAAAATAATAGAATTGACGAACTTAAAAAAAACTTCAAATTACTTTAATTCTAGATAAATTTTCGAAAATCCTTACTAGAATAGAAGAATCCACCACTTTACAGGGGCATGACTCGGAATTGACCGTCATTTGCTTTGCTTGAATTAGACTATGACTTCTTTTAAAAGTGAAATATTTTAATTCACTAGTAAAACTTGACACGACACAAAATTACCACACTATGACTGGAGCAATTTTTTTTAGAAAAAATACTTCTTACTCTTCCAGACCACTGTTTCTAGACCGTAGAAAGATTCTAGAACCACCGGTTTCAGTTGTTTTATGTTGTCTGTCAGTCAGTGTTGAGAGTTTTATTAAGTAGGTACATATCAAGTAGGTCGAAGTAGGTACATAATTATGGTAACCAAAGTTAACAAAGAGTACTCAAGATTTGACAAGAACTCTGTGTCATCGATACTTTATAGTTGTTTCTGCTTGCTCCAGGTACCCTCCAGATAGTGAAGAGTGAAGAGGATGACCACGGGAAGTTCGAGTGCGTGGCCGAAAACTCCATCGGTACCGAATTCTCTAAGCACACACTTCTCTATGTCAAAGGTTCGTATCACTTTCACTCACTGGATGCTTTTTAAGACTGTTTTAGGGCTGGTTCACATTAGATTGATTACGTTGCTACGCCGAATCAGCAACGGCGGGGCTCCTTTTTGAAAGCGGTCACATAAGCAGAAGTGCGCTTTATAACACAGCTTTTTCAAACGAAATATTTTGCCGATGCCGCTCTTACGTATACTTTCCTGCCCATCTATCTCGCTGACCACATCTTGTGTATTTTGGACACTACGGTGGTACCACTTAAGCACCACGCCGTCGCTTCAACGTATCGAGTCGCTGTACCTTTACGCGATGCGACACAGATGCATAAATTTCGATTTGATTTGATGCCAGAAAAATACATTATGGATCTATCGATGATGTTACTTTCATCATCATCATCATCATCATCGAAAAAAATCATGATTCAATATTTATTGAATCATGATTTTTTAGCCCAGTACAGAGCATAGGCCTCCTCCCTCTTTCGCCAATCACCCTGTTTTGTGCCGATCTCGTCCAGGTGATGCCGCAAAATGTTTGAATGTCGTCACGCCATCGTTGAATCGGTCTACCAGGGCTGCGCACGTGCCACGTGGCCACGTGATGGTACATTGCGCATTACAAAATCGCATCGTTTTGATGTGCGTTCGCCTTTAACACGTGAAACTCTTGTAAAATGAAACGATACTTTAAAGTTACCTTCTCGAGAATGTTATTCGTTACGGTCAAGACCCTTTGATCAGGTGATGGAATTTGTCTGCTTTTACTGTCCAAGACTAAAATGATTTGAGTGGACTCAAGTTACTGACTTAGGTACGTAAGTTGAGTCAAGTTAAAAAAAACTTAAAAACTTAGGCGTGTTTCGGTAGCACGTGTCTCAACCAAAAACATAGTAAAACATAGATAAAGTATATAAAGAAAAGTAGCAACAGCCATAGAAAGATGTGTAACCCGATTGAAGTAACTGATAAGGACGTAAGACGTCTGCGATAGGATAATCATAATATCTTCTTGACTTGAAATATAAACCCAAGCGAATTATTCGTAATGGTACAGAGAAAAAACGCTACTTGTTATGAATATTATTGCATTTGTAATATCAGTAATATTATTATTTTGTTTGATTTTTTTTTTTTTTTTCAGATCGGAAATCAGATATATATATTGGCCATAAATAACATCGAATTTTACAGAAAATTCATTTTTACAAATTAAACTATGGTAGAGTTAAATTAGGCAAACTAATCAATAATTTAAACAATTTAATCATAATATTGTTATTTATATTTATATATATTTTTGCGTTTAACAAAATAATTAATTTTATATTTTATTTGCAAAACAATTTATCAAGATATGACATTGAAAACATTTTTTTTGAAAATTTATTTTTTACTTGCTAAAAATCATTTATTAATCAGCCCGAACATAGGCCTCCCTCGTAGAGCGCCATACCGACCGACATCGTATATTGCAATCTAATTTGAACTAATCCTTAAATTGGAGATATATACTGCTTCAATATTAATCATATTTTCATCGGCTTTTAAAAATTAGCTGATTAAATACGTAAGCGCTAGTTGTATGCTGTTTTTTCGAGGTACACTTTATTGTATGAGATTTCCATTCTTCTCGTATAATGTCTCTGTGCCCTAGCCATTGCCCTAGCCTAGCGTATTGGTGGATTTTTTCCTCGCGCTCCGCTTAGCTACCTCGCACATCTCTGGTGGCATTAGAGAACCAGCTTCCGTTTCAGGTTAACATCAGGTCAGCTTGTAGTCAGATCATAGTCTTTCAAGTATAAAAAAATACAGTAATGTTGTGCTATACCACTGCTTATAAATCCAGTTACACCACAAAGTATAGTTAGTAGTACACTATAAAGCTGCAGTTTAAAATTAATTAATTGAGCCAAAATTAAAATCTCTTCAAAATGGTCGATGATTTACCAAATTCGTCCAGCCCCAGCTGTATACCACATACACTCATCATTCCGAACCTCCACATGGAAGTTTTTGGCAGGAACGTGAAGAAGTCATGTCGCATCATTGTACTATTTTCCAAAACTTGTGTTATTTTTATCCATTAAGTGTTCGTGAAAGTGCACGAGTGTTGGTGAATAGTATAATGTTGTGAAAGTATTTCCGTAACTCCATAGAAACCTCTAGTAAAGTCTTCACCACTTTACTTGGGCATGACGTGGACTTGACCGTGACTTACTTTGCTCGACTTAGACATGTTTTAATTTTTAAATATTTGACTTCACTTGAAATATTACAATGCTTGACACTGGCTAAATACACAACGTGTGGAGCCAAAACATAAGAGAGAAAAAACCCCTCACATGAAAAAGTTAGCACAGACCTTGCGCGGTAAAATTACATAATGACCTAAACATTCGTCTCCGACAGGCTACCTCGATTACTTTCGAAGAGAGGGAAACATCCAAAAGCTCGCAAAGGAAAAAGATAGTAGAACTAAAAGTAAAGGAAGTTCTCATTATAGTGAAGTACCTTGGTTTGATGTGGTAATCAGGAGTGGTTAGTATATTTGGTGGCCGATGCTTGGGTACGGCGCACGTAGGATTGTTAACAAGATTGCTGGAGGTACTCACGAACGCTTGAGTGGGGTGATTTGAGAAGCTATCATTTAAAGAGAGGCTTCATTAAAGTTGACTGACTGAACGTTCGAGAGTAACCTTTATGAGAACAGTGAATAAAGACGCTTTTTTAATGTTAACGGTTGTGCTAAATCTAGGAATTACTTAGAGTTTAGTTTAGAATATGGTACTCAGCCTCAACAATGACCAAGTCTATAAAATCGTAACCGCAAATTGTAGCCTTTATAATTCCGGACATAAAAAGAAATCCCGGTACAATCAGACTTATACAATTTTATGTTCCGGGGCCAATACAACGTCATCCGACACCTTCACTCATCAAAATTGATAAAGCGGTTAAGGTTAAAAAATTACCTTTACTGAAAATTACCCAAAATTTCACACTCGACTGCCCATGGTAATTACCAATGTTAAATTTTTAGGGTTCATATATGATGTATGTGTACACATGCGCATACATGTGTACACATACGTGTGGGTATGTGTTTGAGTTTGTGTGTGTTTGCGTGTCAGAGTATCCAGTATTTTACTATGAAAACTGACGTTGTTTTGATACATTTTGTTTTAAATAAAACGGGAATACTCACGTTCACGTAAACGTCACCGAATGTGATCGAAACTATAGTCGGAATAACCGACTCAATTTAACGTAAGTATTCCCGTTTTATTAAAATAAAAAATATCCAGTATGTTTTCCTCATAATTCTCTTATGTTTTTTTGACAAGGAAAGATATATGTACAATGCAATTGCCAAAATAGAGCACTTATACAAATAAACCGCTAGCAACAGGTTGAATTGCGTTGCTTTTCCTTTGAGCAAGTAGAGACTTTTTGATCGCGAGATTCTTCGACTACACCTGATGATAAGTGTTTGTATATTTTCTTTGTGACCAGCCCATCCGTGTCGTGTCTGTACATTTTCTCAGTTAATAAGCTTGTATAATGTATAGGACTCGCTATATCCCGTACCTAGAGCTTACCTATCAAATAACAGTCCAGAGAGCAAAGACAAACGAAATAGCCGGTTATCGGTATCGGGCAGCCGTCTAGATTACAGCCGAGCGAAGACAGATTTGCCAGCTACATTTATAGCTATATTTGGCTACTATAACTGAAGTTTATCAGCCGTCTCAGGCCTGGAGGATTGATGATTCCATGAAAAGTATAATTGTACTTTATATAACTGTAATAAAAACTTTATGGCTTAAATAAAAAAAAGTTTTTTAATTGGTAAAAGTTTATACTTCTGTCAGTTATTTAAAGCGCTTTTATTAAGAAAACAAAATACATAAAAAAACAACATAGACCATTCCAGGTCTTTGATATGAGTTCTCGGCAACCTTGAAGCAAATAAGTATCTTATGCCCAAAAAAAGAAGAGTCGAAAAGAACTCTCTGTTTTACTCCTGTTTCTTTGATTCTTTGCTTCAGCCTTTAAACATCTCACTGCTAGGATATCGTCCTAATCCCGAAGGGTGATTAGGCCATATCCACGACGCTGACGCTGGCTCAGTGCGGGCTGGCGGATTCATATACGCCATCGAATTTCTTCTCGAGAAATATGCAGGTCTCCTCGTGATGTTTTCCTTCAACGAAATAAAAAAAAAACTGTCAAGTGCGTGTTGTGACACTCTCGTGCTAGGGTTCTGAAACTCTTTTAGAAATAAATAATCGCCAGCATCTTAGGCCGAGTTCTTAAAAAGTTGTCTTACAAAATTGTGTTTAACTTTGCAACTTTGCATACTAAGAAGCTAAGAACTAAGACATAAGTTTGACTTCTCATAAGCATTTAAAATGTAAATTGTGTCTTTGTGCTACTTTTCTTTTTTATTTTATTATACGGATAATTCATTCACGGTTTAATAATAATAAGTTTTTGTTGAAAAATTTACTTTTCTAGACAAGCTTTTATAAAATCCGTTATTGGTGCTGTAATTTGATCAGAATGAGTCCAAACTCCATCAATCTACTGTTAGTTACTGAAGAGTTCCGTTTCCCATCATCAGATCAGATCGCTGTCATAATATTGTATTGTCATCGGAACTTGATAGGCATGAAAAATTTCAACTCAATTGAACAAGGAGAACTGGTCTTATCTAGTCACTTCGAACTAGGCGAAAAATATTACTTTTTGTAGTTTTTGTGATTAACGCGCCTTAACATATAGACGGGCGAAAGATTTTTTAGATTATGTACATTTAGAGCAATATAAGAAATCGATATGATTTTTATACTTTTACATATATATATATATATATATATATATATATATATATTATATTATATATATATTTATTTTCGATTGTCGTAATTTTATATTTAACTCACAGAATTCTCCTTATAAATAAGGTCCAGAAGGATAGTCTCCATACAAACACGATTTTGAAATGGCTTATAATTTTTGACAGTCTTTTTTTGTCATGACATTTGAGGCTTTCCATTAAAAAGTGATTACCCTATTTGGTCGGGTAAATAAATTTTGATTGGTGTGATTTAGGTTGTATCACAGTGGTTCTTAAATAGGCTCTTATACTTTTTTTTTTATCATCCACATTATTGTTAAGTTAAATAATGTTAAGTTTTTATTTTCAATTTATTACGATGGAAATGGAATCCTCTAAATTTGCAAATAAACGCATACGCAACTTTTGCTTATTAGCGGATTTATCTTTTTTGAAACTGCCTGACTATTCTGCAACCTCAAGTAACACACATGTGAAGCTGAAAACCTAAGAGAATGTGCATTTTTCTTGCAGACCCAAAAACCCACAACCACACTAAACAAATTTACATTCTTACATTCTTAGGAAGGTACAACATTTTATTTCTAAAAAAAATGCAATACAATTGTGTCATATCGTGACACGCTCATTGTAGGCTTGTTGTTGATAATTATGCGCCGACACATATTTTAGGCAAAGTTATGAAAATTATGTATTATAGGTAAATTAATATTGGTCGAAACCTTAATAGGTTTCCGCCAATATTCATCTCTACTTTGCCGAACTATTTTTATCAAAAGATCAGCTACATATTATAATGTATCTGAGTCTCTAGGAAACGTAAACAAAGTTGGGAAATTACAAAAAATATTTGGCAACACTATTATACATAACGTTGTCATAGTGACTATTCTGTTTACATTATTCAATAATTTTATTATTTTGATTTTTTATCCTAAAAGTATATTTTAGGACATGTAGATGGATGTGGCAGTGGTGTTCTTTGAATCCTTGTAATTTCGGCAAGATTTTATTGCACATTATACCATCTTTTGTCTGATTATTCGGATATTTTATCAGTATGAGATGAGAATGACAACTGTATGGAGCTCTTAATTTGATTTGACAGGTACGTCAATACTGGTGTGCTTTCTTTCAGGATAGTTTGATTTGCTGATTAGGTGTCTACCCCTTTATGTCTTTGATTTAACTATTGAAATTTGGAAATGTCCCTTAGCTGATGACGTGATACTTGGATCTCAATATTGAGGCCGCTGCCTCCATGGACGTAGTGTTGCCTCTAATGTCAAAAAATGTCAATGTGTCAGTGTCAATTTCAATAATGTCAGATTCTAACAAGAATTCTCTAGGATGGGCCACAAAGTATTGTTTGCTCATATCACTTGGGACTCAAACTGGGAAAAAAAAACTTTTGTTCGTAACTTTGTCCTCTAGAGGGCGCCATATAAAATTGAATGTGACGTCACATAGACTGTAACCAGCGGACGATCAAGACGCTTCCAACGATATCTCACTTGTTAAATTATGATAAGTAGTTTAGAAGTTTTGAGGGAACAGATGAACATACATTCTCTCCATGCTAAGATTGTCTGGAAGAGATCGCTTTAAGCTATAAGGCCGCCAGTTATTATACTAGTTTTAAGTTTTTTTTTGTCTTGCGTATTTAATTTCTGGTGTGAACTATTAAGGGCCCTTATTCTCTATTGTCATAACTAGCTTGTTACGCGCCATGTTAAGTTAACTCCGTGTTAGTCGCATGAAACGGTATTCTCTAAGATTCCTATACGCGCGATTCTTCACGTCGTGCCACGATTAGGAGCCGCGTTTAAGTTTAGAGCATGTTATGACGTCACGCGTTATTCGCAAGTTATCTCATGTGCGATAGAGAATAAGGACCCTGAGCTAGCTATCTATCTATCTATCTATCATACATACATACTCGCATACATTCCGGTCAAAATCATAATTCTCCTTTTTGATAGAATTAGAAAGTAATAACCGTGCAAAATACCGCAAAATCTGGCAGACAACAAACCGTAGTGAAAAAAAAACGTAACAAAACCTTTCATGAAAAACATAAACAGTAAACGAAACGGAAAAAACAAGGATGAAAGTTTTTCGAGAGCAAAGAAAATCGTTTTAAGAGCATTTTTCGAGAAGTTGGAAACTAATTCAATAAGAGTCGGTCACCAGCTCGAGTTTTCTCTTGAATGTGTGGCGTAATTTGTTAGGGATGGACTTTGAAGCAGTTTTGAACAAATGTCAAATTGTCTTATTTGTTTCGAAGCTTTGCCGTAAAATTGTTTTTAACCTACTTCCCAAAAACACACAGGAGGAGGTTCTCAAGTAGACTGAATTATATTGTACTAGTAAGTATACAGTATTATACATGTCAGTGTGAAGGCTCATACAATACAAATTATACTAGTTCTTAAATTGAGATAACGGTGTAGATTCTGTTTCACTTTTTTCTACAATAAAATAAAATACAGCTCTAAAATTGTTGCTATTCCTTTCTCACACATTATTTAAGTACTTCAGATCAGTTTAGTCTAGTGTAGTTAAAGCGTTAAAGAATCGAGGCCAGTGGAAATGGATAAGAAAATAGCAGGCAGGACGAGATAAGTCAAATGTTGAGTTCAAAGTGGAACTCAATTAAGCTTTAAGAGGATAGTCCTTCCGCAAGGTTTTGGCGCATTTGATATTTGAAATTGTATAACTGTTGCTGTGTTTCTCATGCGTGCGATAGAGCGAGAGGTAGTGAATTTTCCTAACTTTTTGATAAGATTAGAGTTTCGGGAGTAGTCTGTTATCACCCCTACATCTTAACAAAAATCTTTTGTTTTATAATTAGCTTGGATAAACTGAAATCTATGCCGCTATGTTTTATTTTTTTCAAAAAATGTTTATGATATAAAACTATTTTTTTTTTGTTGTTTACGACGAAAAAAAAATGTTACTTTAGGTGCCTATAACAATGGATTTATGGCGAAATCAACAAAAAAAACATACAAGTATAGTTTTCCATGGTGAAGATAACATATAAAAAAAATAATCGAAATCGGATAACATTTAGGAGTGGGTATCAGACTACCTAGTATACCTCGTATACTCGAGTCGGATCGGAGACGGACATAGGCAACTTTTTTTTGTAGGTTCACGTGCACGAAGCCGCGGTTAACAACTAGTTCATAATATACTTACCTGTATATTCAATAACGCGTGAGACGACTTCGCCACACGAAAGAACTCATTTCCTCCCATATTTTCTCGCACATAAATAGTTTAGTTCTAAATAGAGCACATTACATAGAAACTGGGCTGCGGGACGGATGTAGGTAATATTCACAATATATCTCGCGCGATAACGTCGCGGCCGCGGTGCGCTCCTTGGGTCGCTAACATTTATATGGAGCGAGATTGTCTTTTTTATATGTTATTCGGTGACGAGACGAGCAAGTCGCTCACCTGATGTTAAGCATCACGCTTGCCCATAACAGTTCAGCGCTACCCAGAATTTTGAACTTCAACAGTTCAAAACTACACTTTAATAAAAGAAAATTTAAACCAAAATTATTATAAATTAATTACAGATTAAAAACAAGAGCTCAGGTCACTATCCGCAGGCAGGGTACCCAAAAGGCTGGTGACGTTACCTCGTTGAATAGCAATGCTAATTATCTGGCCGAGGTAAGCACCAGCCCTTTGGTCGTTTGTTCTTTCTATCAGCCGCTTAGAAAGATCTTTGTAGAGTAGCCATACGATTTTTAAGTTCGAATATGAGCTGAATCGGTCCAGGGATTATGAAGTTATAGGGGTCGCGAGGTCTCAGTTCGGCGCGAACTACTAGTTAGCTATTTGACTAGCCGCGCCAACGACAACTCTTTTCATCTGCATGCGAAAGTGTATAGTGCTATCTTTTTCTCGAATCAGTTTCTCGAAAGATGACGCAGTTGTCGAGAATCGGATTTATTTATGGTCAATATTTTTGGTCAATATTTATGGTACAATATATTAAGCTATAGTATGGCTAACTGACTGACAAACAACTCACATTCTCAACCTAGACGTGAAATTTTCAGGGGAGTATTAAGAAGGGGCTTATCGAAAATCCACCCTTAAGCGAGCGGAACCGCGGGGCGCAGCTGTGATCTTGCCTATATGCGTGTATATTTAAGCACTTATCTTTCAGCCAATAACTTCATGAAGTATCCGTTTCTGAATCGATTATATCGTACATTTCCGATACGATATCGAATTATCTCGAGAACTAGTTAGTTTAATCGTTTACCCGCCCAAAGTTCACAACATGATTTCCGATACGTAAACTTTAGTAATTACATGTAATTAACTATTTCCTGTAATCATTTATGAAAGTAGACAAATTGAACGTTGTTTTCGAGATGTATAATACGAGTATCGAATCTTACTGACTCCATGGTGTACAACTGCACACGGGGATAATAAAATGCGCAACTTAAGACGCGGGCATGTGCCCGTGTCTATTATATAGTGGACTGGCTGTAACTCGTGATTTCGTTCGCGTGGCCCTACAAAAAAAAGTAGTCTATAAACCGTCTCAAACCCTTAAGCGATATGTATGCATAAATTCAGCTCGATCCGTTCAGCTGTTTAGCCGTTTAGACGTGATAATGCGACAAACAACCAGACAGACTTTACTTTCGCATTTGTAATATTCGTTAGGATATTTATAAATTTGAATTCAAGCAAAAATTTCTAAAATGTTATTTTGTTTGCTATCTACCTTGGGTTTATGTAATACTAGGAATTCCTCGCGTTTTCGCCCGCTATTCTACCGGAACCGTTTACATTTCTGGAATAAAAAGTAGCATATTCAGGATATAAACTATCTCTACACCAAATTTAATTGAAACCTGTTTAGCTGTTTTGGAGTTAAGTGGGAAATAATGCACCTACACAAAAACTTCCGCATTTATAATATTACTGTGACCGAGCTTATGAGATGATTGATGATTACAATGTGCAACTTGTCCCATGTCAAATATACAAGCCTAAATGACTATTCAGGGTGTAGACAACATACCTATAACAAAATTATCGAAATAGTATAACGTTTAGGGGTGGGTATCAGTCTACGCTTTTTGTATAGACAAGACGGCGGTATACTTTACCAATAAAATTTATTCATATTACAAGACAAGTCCTCTTCAGATTTTCACAGAAATTATTAAGAATATCGTGCACCGTGTGCAATTTAAATATTATAAACGTGAACATTACACCACTTCAATTAATAAAAAAAAACAAAGGAATAAATTCTCGGAACTAATTTTAATTAATCGCGAAAACAAAGTGGGGAGCGTGGCGGAAACGTTTTGGATAAAAAGAATAATAATTTCCCCTGCACCTAAGAGCTGTGTTCCATATCATAAACGAAAGCGAATTTATGATGTTTAATTTTCCATTGTAATGGTGTACAGTAGTGAACTTAAACTAGTCAGATCAGAGTTCAGTTAGAGCCATATTAAAAAAAAAACAGCTTTATTCGAATATTAATTTCTAATAATTAAACTAAGCGTGAAGTTGGTAATATTTTATAATATTTATTTTGTTTATTTTTGAACTTACAACTATCATTACAGGTACATTTACCTAATGCGACAACGAAGCCAAATTTTAGTTCGTTAAGTATAGCATAAAACCCGTCTATCTTCGTAAATTCACTCGAAATTCACTACCGACTCGAATAACGCGCGCTGCGAGCTATGCATAAGAATAGCCCGACCTTTTCGTATCGGCTGGGTAGGCCGACAAATGGTCCGCCTCTGAAGAAAATACGACAGACAAACAACAGTTACTAATGCCTACAGTTATTTCGATTACAAGTATCATACGAAAGTGTCATTAAAAATGCGTTCCCGCGCATCGTCGCATGGCGCGGACCAATGTCAATCACTTTAGTCCAAAACGTTAAACCCTTATTTTTATACTCGCTTTTTGCTTCTGTTTATACCAGACTGGCAGCGTGTCAGTGAGAAATGGCCACCGCAGATCTCACAAACGTCTCCGGAACCGTGCTGTCTGCGTCCCACCTTAATTAAAAGAGGGTAGCATCCACCTTGAAAGGTCACCCTTAATAAGATGTCCGGTATTTAGGCGTACATTCGCAGATTAAATGAAAACGCTGTCCTTCGCAGGAAATAAAAAATAAATAACTATTCGCAGCATGAAGATCTCCGAGTTTTCTGTGACCTGTGTGATTCTGTGCAAGTGAAAGAAATCTTAATTTTTGCTTTGTTTATGCGAGGAAAACTGAACCTCGGTTCCGAGCCAGAAACCTTCCAGGCCGAAGGCTCACCAGCGAGTACGAAATCGCGGGTATTGATCACCAAGTATCCAATAAATTTTTCACTCATTATTTAATTACTTTATAAGAGAGCACACCCCGTCCCTTACCTCTTTCTTATAAATCCTCTCCATGCAAAGGCTGCCTGGAAGAGATCGCTTTAAGCGATAAGGCCGCCAATTGTTACACTAGTGTTAAGTAGATGTTTGTATTATGTATGTAATTTCTGGTGTGAACAATAAAGAGTTATCTATCTCATCTATCTATCTTTGCTAAGTAAGTAACAAGGATTACAAATCACCAACGTTGGTATCAAAACCACCAAGCCACGTTCTACTTCACCATCTGGCAATTCCGGCGCCTATTCACACCCAGGAACTGTGTTACCAGGTTACAACAACAAAATGTAATTAAAAACCTGAATGGCCGGCTTCATTAGTAGAGTTGACTATCGACCCAGGTGTATCCACAGGGCAGGAAAACGCAGTTGTACTGTACACTTCTACCACTGTACATTGGCGTCATGGCGGTGGCAATTTGAAGAACTATACATATTTGTTAACTTATTTTACTTATATCCTAACTAATATTATAATGCGACTGTAACTATGTCTCTCTATCTATCAGTCTATCTGTCTCTCTGTCTGGGTGTTTGTCGCGTTATCACGGATAAAAGGCTGAACGGATCGAGCTGAATTTTTGCATAGATAAAGCTTATGGGTAGGAGACGGACATAAGCTACTTTTTTTTTATCCACGCAAACGAAGCATTCCACGACTGTCCCGGTGGCTCAGTTGGTAGTGAACCTACCTTCTGTGTTTGGGGGCGTGGGTTCGATCCCCATCTAGGACAAACATTCATGTGAAGAATATTTGTGTTTGTTCTATGTCTGGGTGTTAATATCTATATAAGTATGTATTTAAAAATATCTATGTACGTATATCAGTCTCTGGCAGCCATATTACAAGCTTTGCTTAGTTTGGGGTCAGATGACCGTGTGTGCAAAAATGTCCCAGATATTTATTTATTATTTATTATTCAGATACTGTTTATTGAACTCTGTGCACTAGCACAGTGGCGCACAGAGTGCCAAGTTATGTTCATTGAAGTGTTACTTTTAAATATACTAAATATCTGGGGCGGAGTACATATGTAAATATCCGCAGTGATTTCTTTTAGAGCTACAAGTTTTAAGTAAATATTCGTATCTCGCCCACAAACACCTATATCAGGCGCTGACTGGCTTATCAATGGACTCGTATAATCTTTCTATGCTTTCTTTTTTTAATTCTATGGATAACTTTATCCATAGCATTAAAAATAAACAAAAAGAATAGCGTAATAAAGCTATTTAAACTCAACTTTGCTGAGAGGCTTTTGTCTGAAGTTATGTTCTAATTTTACTTCTAATGTAGTGTGTTTTGTATTAATACTGTTTGGTATTCGTTATTTTTTTTAAACATACACCGAACGCTCTCGGAGCCCAATTTTAAACTGTTTCAATATCGTTTTGATACAAAAACTTATTGGATAGAAGTGCGTCCTAGCCTCTTTTTTTCCAGACTGCCAAAGAAGGAGGATTATGATTTCGAAGTTTAAGGTTATTTGTATGTATATTACGTCCTGTTGGCTAAACGGCTTGACCGATTTAAGGTGCATCGTTTCACTCATCGCGCGAAATTCAAATTTTCTTGCGTTTTTTGTCAATTACAGCTTAATTACTCATCGTGGATTTATTGAAACCAATTTTGCGACAATAAATAAGTTGTTTTAAGAAATTACGGGTAAAATGATCACCTAGATAACGTTGGCTTAGCTACAAATTTCAATAAGCTGATTTTCATCTTGGTTTTTGGTTTAGTGGGAAATGTACTTATACTAGCTTTCAACTTGAATTTTTTATTAGCATAATTTCTTGAAACAATCCATTTATTGTCGCAAAATTAGTTTTCAAGAACCTAAGATGAGTAATTAAGCTGTAATTGACATAAAACGCAAGAAAATTTGAATTTCACGCCCTGAGCGAAACGTTGCACCTTAACGAGTGAGGTATCGTTGAATTCCTGTCTTTGCCCTGAGTTTCATAAGAGTAACTACGTTCTGATATATTTATTTCTTCCGCCTGTTATAGAAGTTTTCATTCTGCCATATTTCAATCTGTGGTCTAGAGGACAAAAGAGTATAAGGTACTTCGTTATGTATCTTTTCTACACTGCTAGGAAGTGCAGCCTCGTCATTAGGGTAACACTTACACGCATACAACGTGAGGTTTCTAAAAATGGAAAGGAAATAGACCGCTGTATCTTGTGTTATGCAATTTCATAATTAAGAATAGAGTATACCGCTGTTTTGTCCATAGAAAAAGCGTAGTTTGATACCCACCCCTAAATTTTATCCGATTTCGATGATTTTTTTATATGTTATCTAAACCGTGGAAAATTGTGCTTCTATGTTTGTTTTTTTTTTTGCCATATCTTAAAGGAACTTAAAGTGACAAGTTTTTTGCGTCGAAAATACGACGAAAAAAAGTAGTTGTTATCAGAATACCATAAACATTTTTTGAAAAAACAATACATAGCGGCATAGATTCTGGTTTATCCAAGCCATTGACACCAAGATTTTGTTAAGATTTTGGGGGTGAATTCACTATCTCTCTCTATTGCATGCACGAGAAACAGAGCGACAGCTATACAATTTCAAATATCGAATGCGCCAAAAACTCGCGGAAGGACTATCCCTAAAGTGCTGTTACTAGTGTACTCACTTTACTAGGTGATCGGCAAATTTTGTTTGGGATAAATTAGCAAGACTGACCAGAGACAAGAAGTAAATTCATGATTCTCGTAACATGAATTTTCTTCTTGTCTCTGCTCAGTCTTGCTAATTTTTCTTAAGGTGGCAAATAATAATCTGATCGTGATAAAATTTGCATCATGAACATTACATGAGCAATATTATGTAGGTAATAGGATTATGGTCAGCCAAACGTTGCGTGGAAGAAATCGCTTTAGGTGATAAGGCCTCCGGATATTTAATGATTGCTTAGTGTAGGACTGAACCATTTTGAGGCTTACACTGCCGATTCATGAAGTTCGCTCAATCTTTATGTATAGCTCGTAGCGTGCTTTGTTCGAAGTTGGTAAGATTACAATTATTATTATAACCTTATCAAATTCGAATTAATTAATAAATCAAATAAGTTTTTGTGGAATAAAATATTTTTCCAGACAAGCTTTAATAAAATCCATTATTGGTACTGTATGCAGAACAAAATGAGTCCAAACTCCATAATTCTTCTGTTAGTTACTGAGGAGTTCCGCTTTCCACCTTCCGTATCAGATCAGCCCGCTGTCATAACATTGTATTGGCATCGGACTTGACAGGCATGCAAAATTTCCACTCAATTTAACAAGAGGAACTAGTCTAAAATTGAGTTGCAAGATTTAACCTTAACATACATACATACATACATACACACAAACATTGCAAGGTAAATAAAAGCTTGTAAAAATAAGACGGCGCGCGGCGGGCGCTACGATTATTTTAGAGTGGCAAGAAAGAGAAACATAACTGACAGATGAGGTTTTTTTTTCTTAAATTTTGGCTTCACACGTTGTGTATTTAGCCAGTGTCAAGTTTTGTAATATTTGAAGTGATGTAAAGTATTTCACAATTAAACAAGTCTCAGTCATAGTCTAAGTCAAGTAAAGTAAGTCACGGTCAAGTCCAAGTCATACCCCAATAAAGTGGGAACTTTACTAAAGGTTTCTATGGAGTTTTGGAAACAACACGAAAAGTCACGTTTCACGACATTATACTATTCGCCAACACTCATGCAACGTCACGAACACTTAATGAATAAAAATCCACTATTTTTACACATTAACACTCGAAATAACACAAGTTTTAGAAAATAATATAATGACACGACGTGACTTCTTCACGTTCCCGCCAAAACTCCCAACAGATGAGGTTTCTCCACTCTGACGCAACTCCGGGCGCTAGTGTGCTGAGGCGACAGATGGACGGCGGGCGCCATTACGTTGGTGGCATTCAACCCATTTGCATTGGAGTTTTGGCGGGAACGTGAAGAATTCATGTCGCGTCATTATATTATTTTCCAAAACTTGTGTTATTTCGAGTGTTAATGTGTAAAAACGGTGAATTTTTACCCGTTAAGTGTTTGTGAACATGCACGAGTGTCGGTGAATGGTATAATGTTGTGAAACGTGAATTTTCGTGTTGTTTCCAAAACTCCATAGAAGGCTCCCGTAAAGTTTTCACACTTTACTGGGGCATGACTTGGACTTGACCGTGACTTTGCTCGCCTTTGACCGTGACTATGACTTGTTCGATAATATCTAACAATACTTGAGAATATATATGTTTACTTGACACTGGCAAATGCATAAGACGTGCGACGCCAAAATCCTCATGGAGGAAAGATAAAAAAAAAAAAAAACCCATTTGCATCGCGTATGCGCATTACGTGTTCGGCGGAGTGTCTTCCCGTGATTGCTAATTGAACTACCCCACGCGTATTGCGAATCATATTTTGATGGATTAAGGAAGAATTGATGATTATAGTGTCGGAATATTGAAGGTGCCATTTTTATTTTTCTCGCCCGATTATCCACGCCTACCCACAGAATATTAGTAAAGAAGTTCCCGATAATAATCCTGATATTGGCCGTGTGCCTTTAAATATAAATAAATGAAAAATAAATATGTTTTAAATACAATAAAAATGTTGGACGACGGGATCTTTAGATCCCAACGTACAATATTTTTATAGAAGGTACTACCGAAAAATTCAATACCCAGGACGCGACATACGCCGTTGAAGTGTTTCGCAATAATTAAGGAAATTGTATTTTTATATATTGTCCACAGTGAGAAGAGTAGCACCTCAATTCTCGATACCACCTCCAGCGCGATCGGAGGTGATGCTTGGAGGCAACTTGACACTGAAATGCGTTGCGTTTGGTTCGCCCATGCCCACTGTCAAGTGGAGAAAAGGTAGGACGATTTGATATAATTTATTAGCTTTGACTACCACCATCACCATCTATTGACTTTTGACTACCTTGGATATTAGTAATAATCGTGATTAGGTCTCGAGTCAAGACCAAGACACATGATGACATAATAATGTTGGGTTTGGAGTGGTCGTGAATGATGCAAATAAACTTGAGCTTTTAATTATGGAAAACATCAAGGAAACAAGGAACTCACATCGTGATGGTGGAACACTGCTTAGTATTTGCTAGCTACCATCCCGAAGTCGAAACTGCTGTAAGAACCTAACAGTAATGTTAGTTTGTTTCAACAATCACAAGATGCAAGTTTCCATTCTAGGCTAAACGTGTTAACTATTTCTGATAATACTGTAATTAAATTTGAAAAAAATCCTAACGAAATTAATCCCCAACTAAAAGTATACTTTTCCATAGGCCTAACAAAATGGTTGACGCCGGAAGACAACCCTCCCCTCGGTTTGAACACGCTGAAACTTGAAGACATCAGGGAATCAGCTAACTACACCTGCGAAGCTGCTAGCGTGCTGGGCGTCATCGAAACTACCGCCGAAGTGAAGGTGCAATGTAAGTATTTATTTATTTATTCTAACTAATATTATAAATGCGAAAGTAACTCTGTCTCTCCGTCTGGGTGTTTGTCGCGTTTTCACGGTTAAACTGCTGAACGGATCGACCCGAAATTTTGCATATATATTAAGCTTAAGGATTGGAGACGGTTTTTTTTTGTAAGTCCATGCGAACGAAGTCGCGAGTAACAGCTAGTCTATCATAATACTCACATACCGATATCAAATTAGGCCAAACCGGGTCCAGGTCAAATTCCTTAACACTTGGGTAACTCTCGAGAGTATGTTTGACCAGCTAATTACTTACACTCGTGTTTCAAAGAGGGCATCAAGCCCTTCTCATGTAGATATTCGTATGTCATAGTAGCCGAGTTGCCAGTTTGTAAGATCTCCCAACAAATGTGAAAGTCTGTGTTTACCTGGGTTCATTACAATTCCACCAAACTGCGTGTTCGGTTAGACGATCGATATGGGTTAGGGTCATATAGTCTGGTTGGATCGTAAAAAGTATCTATAAACAAAATGACTCAACTGTAGAATTACTTTGTAGGCAAAACGTCTTGTATGCTTAATGACCTATGTTTTTTTAAATGTTTCTGCATCAGCTTTTAAACATCCCACTGCTGAGATATCGGGCTACCCTCGATGGGTCATTAGACCATATGTTCCATGCTGGCCCAGTGCGGGTTGTCGGTTTAAATGTTTAGTTAAGCTGAATTAGGTACTTCACTGCAAAATGATTTGATTGAATAATACCTAGATAGGCAAAACCTTATAGTTGCATAAAATCTATGTTACAGAATGTTACCTAATGCCTAGTAGGCAAAACGGACGGCAAAAAAGTAATTTATGCTTCGTTGCCTTTTGAAAATGTTGTAGCTCTCAAACACAGCTTTGTTTTAGTTGTCATATTTCCAAGGTAGTGGTTATTTACACGCTGGCATCCCCAGGGATCTAGCAACAGGTCCCGTCCCGCAGAAGGATGCTTATCTTTGGTCGTCGAGTGACTGCTCACCCTCGGTACCCTATCTTAAGTGTTGATATCTGTTTCGTTGTAGAGTAATTCGGGGCCACAACATACTCTGTCCTATTTGAAATAGGTACTTGTTGCAACATTGTAAATTTGACCCAATAGATTCTTTTTTTCTTTTGCTATACATACTCCTGAAGGTTTACTAAAATATCATACCTATATTTTTTAAGAGATAAAAGAAAATTATAATATTTCATAAAGGAATTACGATTAAGTTACTTATACCACGTTACCTTTCGGCATCGTATTATACAATTCAATACATCAAAACTTGACTTGACAACCACAGAAGGACATAGCAAGAAAAATACATTAGAGATGGGTACTCGGACCGGCTGTGCAACATAAAAATCAAACAATAAACATTTCTGTATATTTTTTTTTGTACAATAAGGCAAAGCATTGTACTTATAAAAAATATTATTTTTGTACCTATCGTAACACGCCTGATAGCAGGTACTTGTCCGTTACAGTTCATAGTGTAAATGTACAATTTATGGAGAAGAACAAATTTTTTTTAACGCTTAAAAGTCTGCGTTTGACCGACAACTCTCCTTGTAAGCGATGATGTGGCCGAAGATGAACAACGCAGATTTAGAAGATACCTATTCAATCTGACCTTGAAAAGCTCTAGATTGTAACTCTCAGAAAATAAGGAAGCCGGCAGTTTAATCCACTCCTTGGCTGTACGGATATCGTCGTTTCAAAACGTTTTGTACGTATCCAAGGGAAATCAGCAGTGTGAGGATGGTGATGGGACGTCTTTCTACTTATCCTGTAGTAAAAGGGTGTAAGATCATGAATCTCTGATGCACATTCTCCGAAATTAATCATGTAAAAGATTGAGAGACGGACAGGCTACCTTACGGCGCTGTTCCAGGCTAAGAAGTTTAAAAGTCTACCATTTAATTAAATTATTTAAAAGTCCCTGAATAAAGCCTTTGATCATACTGCCTTTTCTAAATATATATGTGTCCCTACGAATAATTAGGTACAATACAATATAAGCCAATAGACAAGCTACCTAGCAAAAGCGTAGACTTAAACTTGAGATCATATTGCTCAATTAATTTCCAACGCCAAAGTTGATCGAGGAGTTAATAAAGTCATTGGAAACCTCGCCTCAATGCGAATACTTCTGATATTCTATATCTCTCGTTTGTAAGACTTGTACAGAACTAATTGATTTCTCGAAACCATTAACTCTCTCGCTCCTAGTATTGTCTTATTAATCCGTTCAATTTCACTTTACACTGCAGACTCGGCTGAACTGAATCACACTCATAATTTCTTGGTAACTGTTGCAAATTTATGGTAATAATTTCTGCGAGGTGGGAAGAGGGATTTACGAAAATCAGTTTGATAAATTGCGCCAAGTCGTGAGACATCCATTATGAATTAGTGTTATAATTCATAATCGAAAGGGTTGCAAAGTTTCCGCGGGTCTCGGGAGACAAACGAATGTCAGACTGATTAATGATTAATTTATTATTTCGGCCAACGTTTTCTCAATTTAATTGGGATTAAAGTATCCGTGTTCCAGTAACGAACTTTAAGCTCGGTTATCGCTGCTTTTATTTCGATCATTATATTCTGATGAATTTCCCTAATGCTTTCTTCTGGGGGCCATTTATTATGACTCTTCTCGGCGTGCTTTCTTATCAAGTTTTAAGTTTGAAGACGACCAACGACTTTTTTTGAGCAGTTATTTTCTATTTTTGGTTATGGTCATATTGTTAGACGGGAAGTCTATTCGTTGCCTTGTCTGTTGCAAAGCTAAGCCTTTTTTTTCGTGGCTTGAGTATCGTGAAAAACAAAACTATTATATGAATAGCTCTTATAAATCTCACCTTATTTGTCTGAGAATTGGGTGAGTTTTTATTTGGGGCGAGAGCGCGAAGGCAGTCCTATTTGTCTTATTATTAAGTAAAAAGGTAAAAAATTTGTTATTTTTATTAATCGCAATTGAACTGGACAGTTGGCGAAATGAGACCACTGATCTGCCAACTTCTTTTTGACAGCATTGCCTGGACCGCCGACCGAGGTCAGGCCTTCAGAGATCACGGCGACCACCGTCCGTCTGGCGTGGACCTACAGCGGCCCCGAGGAGCCCCAGTACTACGTCATACAGTACAAGCCCAAATACGCGAACCAGGTGAGCACCGTGCTACTTTCAGGACAGACAAAAATACTGAAATCAAGTTTTTTGTAACATGATTTTGAGTATTTTTTGACCGCTTTATCCCGTTTAAATTTAAGATCCCAGGTTTTCAAACTCGAACCAAAACCTAGGTACAGGTCAACTATTTTTAAAAGTTGATAAGTTTTCTTTTTATTTATTACTTCTAAGCAAGAGGTAAGCTGTATGTAAAAAAATATATTTAACATTCATAGCTCCCCAATATGTCTCCCTGTGGCGGCGAAGCCAAGAAAAACACAAAAACATGGAAAACTAACACCAGCAGGATGTGTCGCCCCTTTTCTTTTTGTTATGCAAGAATAGGACACGGCTAAGATTATGTCTACGTTTGTCTAATTTTTCACGACATGAAGAGTAGAGAACATTTTGTCGCGGTGCTCATGCTAGCCCTACTGATCTAAATGTTACTTGACTAGCATATTTCATCTTGATTTGATCTTTCTTATTACACGCACACTTTTCTAAACCCTCGTATTTTATAGGCTTTTAGCGAGATCTCCGGGGTCATCACACAATATTACTCCGTCACGAACCTTTCTCCATACACGGAGTACGAAATGTACGTGATTGCAGTCAACAACATCGGGAGAGGTCCTCCGTCAGCGCCCGCAGTCATCACCACTGGAGAAACTGGTATGTTTCACACCCTTACGTTTACATGGAATGTTCATATACATTGACTATACAAGTTTTCTGCTGTACACTAAAGTTGGGATTCGGTGTTTGCAAACACATACTGAATTTGTGAGATTTGTGCGTTTTTCCGTATCGGAATAACATTGTAGTATTTGTTTAAGAATTTGCTTCGACTTAGACATATTGATAAGAACCTGTGAGAACCTTGTTTTGTTTATAATTAATACTTACTAATAGTGATATTCAAAAACATCCAATAGGTCAGTTTTAGCAAAAAAAACTCGTTTTTCCGCGTAACATTTCTCGTAAGAGAGTTTACAAATATCCATGGTATTCGTTTAGTAGAAATTGAATTACCTTAACTTCCTACCTAAAAATAAATAAATAGACTTTCTCCTGCTGATGATACTCTTAGTGCAAGTATCAGAAACAAGTATCATATCTCCGCATTTATCCATACGCTTGTTTTCATTTAATTTACCTCGCTTTATTTTCGTAATATCATGAAATTAATTTCCTTGCTTTTGGAATTCAGTGAAATAAATTTTCGTTTACGCCAAACTCTCAGTTTTAAGGTTTCCTTTTATCGTTTTTACATGCCCTGCGCGTATATAACGCCGTACGGCCGCCGTCGCTTTCATGTAAGTTAGATTCTGTTTAACAATACTTTTAATTTCATTTGCACCGTTGATTTCATATTTCGTAGTACTTAGATGTAGTGCGTGATTTCAGTTCTTAATTTCATGCACCATTTCGTTTTTATCGGTGTTAGGATCAGGAATGTTAAGAATAGACAGTTCACGTGTTTTGAAACGTTTTTCTGATGCACTTTTCGTGTGATGTGTTTGTTCTTTTGAATCGTCTATTATATTACTAATGTTGTATTTCTTTTTGCGTCCGTGTGCAGTGGATCCACTTTATGGAGGTGCAAGTAAGTAGACATAAATATAAGGAATTTTAGTGTCATATTGTGTTGGGATCTTTCATCTTGGTATCTAAACCTTGCATGCATTACCTAGTAATCATGTGTCTAATCTTGTTACGGCTGTTTTAATCGGGTCGTTTGGTATAATTTATAAAAGAGGTTGAAATTTCAGAATATAAAATTTTATTCGCCAAAAGAGGATTTGTTCAAGGGCAGCCAAAGTGAAAAGCTGCTGTTTGAAACGACTTCCTGAACAAACTTGCAAATTAATTTGTAATATTTACGCTAAGTGCAAACAAAGTGTATCTACTACTATCTACTTATTAATATATGTGACTGTGTGAATACACTCGTAAATCACATATTAGTCTAATACCGTGGTCGTCAAATTGCGGCCCGCGGGCCGCATGTGGCCCGTGGCCCTTGTTTGTGCGGCCCGCGACAAAGTAAAATATTTCAATGGTCAACTATATACCTACACTAGCTGCGCCCCGCGATTTCACCCGTGTAGTTTCCGTTCCCGTAGGAATACCATGATATGTGTTAATCCAGGTTATAAACTATCTGTTCCAAATTTCATCAAAATCTGTTCAGTAGTTTTTGCGTAAAAGAGTAACAAACATCCATCCATCCATCCATTCATCCATCCATCCGTCCATCCATCCATACTTACAAACTTTCGCGTTTATAATAGTAAGTAGGATGACAAACAAAAATCAGATTTTGCGTTCGAAACCGATGACTTGACATGATTTGCTTGTCAAAATTGTCAAATCACATACATTTTCAAGCGTTAAAGTCATTGTTATCGTTAAAATTAAGGTGTTGCACCCTAAGTGTGGAAAACGCTCTTGGAGCGCCTTCACATACTCTGCGGCCCGGCGCTGGCACTCACATTGTCGTGTGTGGCCCTTGGCCAGGAAAGTGTGACGACCGCTGGTCTAATATATTGATATCGATTATCATCTCAAGCGTTCTATAATACTATATAATATTATACTATTATATAATAAATGCTATCATAATAGTAGATTATGCACCAAGGCGATAAAGCAGTGTCTTATGTCACGGGCGACATATTGAATCCCGAGCGTAACGAAGGATTCTAAAGTTAGGTTAATTTTAATTTTATCTAGGCCTATTAGAAGCGCGAGGCATCCATAAGTGCATGAGAGACATTCACATGTGTGCGTTCGTATACAGACGTAATCTTGGGTATGTATTTAGGAGGTGCTAGCATTCAAATTATTATTGCTAACCTCGGGATTCTGAAACGTTTGTTAACTTTGGCAACACATTAAGTGTGTCTTTGTTGTTTGCTTAGTGCCAGACAAAGGCAGCATTAGAATTAATCTATTGTCAAAGTTAACAAACGTTTCGAATCCCGAGCTAAGAGTGACAAATACAAAACATTTAAAAAAAAAGCTTCGAGTAATAATGAAATCCAGTACAATATTATTGCCCGGCTCAACAGCAAGGCGTAAATGATTTACTTTAGATGAGGTTTGCATGATACACAATTGGCCATTTTCGAGCAGGTTTTGTATAAAGTGATATATGATACAGAATCTATTCATATCTAAGCACTCTGTGCCTAAGGTTTAAGGCCTCGTTACATGGTCTGACCTGACATCGTTTGAAAGAGATAGGTATATATACGTTTCTGGGGGAGCGAAAGGGAGAAACTATAACCATAATAGCTTGTTTCTTTTGCTTCCGTGAAATTCAAATCTAGCTGTCCCTTTCACATGATGTCAGGTCAGGCCATCTATAGACACCCTTATTCTTCGTTACTGCAGTTGTTCATATTCACTCATTGTAATATAGTTATGTTATAGTAGTCTTACTATTTGCTAGTAAAATAGTCGTTCCATCGTGAACAATCGAGCTTGTAACTTTTGACAAACTAATTAGATCTAAATTAATGTCTAGATCCACGCCCTCCAAATCAACAGCTAGTACAAATTGATTCAGGGACCATTAATTAATTGCCAAGCTAAGATGACATGCATGTGTGTCTAACGTTTATTAATCTATCAAGACGTCTCATCCCTTGTTATTAGATATTATAACATCAACGAGTTCTCATGTCGGAATTTCATTTCCATACCAACCTTAAAATCCCCGGCACAAAGAGCTATCGTCTCTAATTTCCACGGTAATATATTATATTATTAAATTTGACATCGGGTATCTTATCTCACCCCAAATTACCAATGTGACATCGCTGTACAACCGAAAATAAAACTGCGGCGAGGACGTAATGAAAATGTAGCTATATAAAATTGGCTACAGGTTTTTTATGTCTTCCTTTGCGTTTCTAATAAACGGAAAGTTCGGGTCGGCACGCGGACGCGCCGTCCCGGATTTTTGCCCCGGACGAGATTATAGCGTTTTAATATTGCAACGTCTACTGAAAAACTTATATTGTTTCGCCTTTTTCCGAGTATTATGAACAGAGGAGAGATTTTTCATTGAGTGACGCCCCTTTTTTCATCGTGTTAGGAGCTGGGATTACAAATCCTATAAAGATGGGTATTGTCATCGCGACTCCCATTGTCCCATTATTTTTATTTTCATTTTGCTTGTAATTGAGACGCGGAGTCTACTTTTATTTGATGTTGCCATGTTTTCGTATTATTACTTTTATGATAATAGGTGCGTTTAAAGGATTTACGGGAAGAATTTCACGGGTTTATAAGCTTTTGATTTCTACTGACTTGTGGGAAGGAATCGGGGCTTTGTTTAAAAGGTGTTAACGGTTTTGTAGCCGTATTTTGTATCTAATTACAAACGTTTTCCGGGTTTATTGTTATTTCATTCATAATACTTGAAAAGGGGAAACAATAATGATTTTATAAGAGCGAAGAGCAAGTCGCTAGCCTGATGGTAAGCGTAACGGTTTCCCATAACAATTCACTGCCAGAAATTAATTTTGAAGCAGTTCTTTATCTAATAAACAATGGGAGATACCGCAAAAAACACCATACATTTTTGGCCGTTGTCAATTAAACTATCTTAGTTCTATTATCGCCTAAGATTCGCATCTACATGTTTTAGATGGCATTATGCGAATCACCCCCGAATACTGAAAGGTTTGCTTACTTTGACAACAGATTATTTCTAATGCTGCATTTGCCTGGCACTAAGCAAATGACAAAGGCAGCAATAGACTTAATCTGTCGTCAATGTTAACAAACGTTTCAGTATTCGGGGCTCAGGCTATTTATTCTGCTGAGGTATGAACTTAGTGTTTAGTTTTATTTACTCTTTTATTTTTTCTATTATCTATTTATTTATTTATTTATTTAATACTTAATTGCACCCACATACAACGTATTAGGTACAACAGGAGGGCTTAATGCTAAAGCATTTTCTATTATATATTCCTGTAGTCGAAGAGAGGGAGATGTAGGCGTTTTTTTTTTAACGCTTATACCACCAACCAATTCGCCTGTTGGTAAGCGACGACGTGGCCGACGATGAAGCACGCAGACTTAGAAGATACCCATTCACTCTGACCTTGAAAAGCTCCAGATTGTAACTCTCAATCAAAAATCACAATTAACAATAATATATGAACATGATTAAAGATTATGAAGTCTTTAAATAGTGTTTACGCACCAGACTTTTGGAAAAACCTTTGTCTTACGTGTAAGCACACTCAGTTATATTAAAAGGCGTAGGCTCTATGCTAGTATAATATTTATTAGGTATCCTTTGTTCCAGTTTTTGCTACGTTTTGACTATAATATTTATAGCTTTGTGATTATTTACGTCTTGTAAAAGCAGACCGACAGACAGATGAATTACTCGTACAAATGGAAAAAAAACATAAATGTAGAACTTATTGGTAGCTGAGAAATGTTGTATAGATAGATAGGTACGAGTAGATAACTATTTATAAAAACAGCAGAAAGTATAGAAAAACAGATACAGTAAGTAGTACTATCGACTAGGCTTCTAATTGGAGGCCTTATCGCTTAAAGCGATCTCTCCCAGGCAACCATGCACGTACAGGAACAGTATAAAAACTGAATAAGTACAATATGTCTCAGAAAAGTGCAACAATATTAAAAGGTTTGTATGTATACATCATTACGAATAACTTTTACTATACGACCAACCATGAAATCGCGAAAAAATATCAACTGTTCCATACATTTTGTCGAGTGACATCGACATTTTTCTATGGAACAGCAGGTTTTTTTTTTCGTGGTTTCACGGCTGGTGTTATAGTAAAAGTTGTTTATAATGATGACATACACATCCACATACCTATTAATATTGTTGCACCTTTCAGTAACACCTTGTATACTTATACTACTGGCTGAATGTCGATGCAGATGCCTCGCCTAGCCTGAAACGAAGGCTTGATGATAACATTTAGAAGAAAGAAAATAATTTTATTTTGCAACAACAGTAACATTAATTATATTGGGCCATTCAAGATTCAAGTATAAGCATTGCCATTCAGCGTGGTAATGCCGCCAGCATGCTGGGTACGCTGCCAACTGGTAGTGGGCTTGAACATTTGGATTATCTATAGACCTTTAATGGTCTCTGGATAATTCAACTGTTATTTTTATGTGGTAGGCTAAGTAGTTTAGGTAGTTGTAGTTTGTATGTATTTTGCTTAGTTAATAAAGGCAATTGCCCGTTCAAAACAATAAATAAAAAGAAAAAAGATTCAAGATATTTACATTACAATTATGTACTATACAAACTACCTTCTTAAGAGGTGTGCAACAATATAAGTACCAAACGTCTATCAGCTCGGTTCGGTAGCAGCTTTCATTTTGGTACGGAAATATAAATATAATAATTAGAATTTCACATTATTATATAAGGGTAGGCAGGTGAGCAATATCATATAACTATAGCTAATCAACGTTATGTGTCATAAAAATGGCCTCATCATCATCATCATCATCAGCCTATAATAGTCCACTGCTGGACATAAGCCTCTCCCAAGGCACGCCACTCAACCCGATCTTCGGCTATTTTCTTCCACCCACCGCCAGCGGTCCTACGCACATCACTCCATCTAGTTTCAAAATGGCCTCAACTCAGCGTAATGCTGTTTACAACATTACTATTAGTACTCACGGGATATTTACGACGGTTATTATTTTTGTTGAGTTCCCGATATTTGATATTTGTGACCAAAACACAATGCGTAGTGATACTGTACAGAAAACATTTCAAAGAGAATAAGCAGTCAAGCATATGCCCTAGGCAAACTGGCTCCTATTTTAAATACTAACTGCATACTACGGCACAGTTGAATCCATTTTAAGATATGGTATAATTTTTTGGGGCAATTCGACAAACAAAACAGTTATCTTTAAAAGACAGAAACGTTGCATTCGGGCTATGTTCAAACTCAAAAAAAGAGATAGTTGTAAACCCTACTTTGTCAAGTATAAAATTCTTACGCTTCCGTGCCTTTACATCTTAGAGACAGCCCTATTTGTAAAAACAAACCGTGAGCGATTCCCCACACTAAATGACTCTGCTAAAAGAAATCGTCGTGACCAAGAAAAGCGGCGCGTGCATCAGGGAAATACAGCCCTGATGCAGAACAGTGTAGTGTGCATGGGACCTCTCGTCTACAATAAGATACCGAAGTCAATCAGGGACCTAAATACTAACTTATTTAAGAATAAATTAAAGGAACTGTTATTGAAGAAATGCTATTATACAATTAATGATTTTTTAATCAACGAATTCTAATTAATGATATATATTTTTTAATCTAATTTTGTATTTTTGTTTTGACATCGGAATTTTATTGAATCCTATTATTCTATGTTTTTTTGACTATTTAAAATTTTGACATGTATCACGTTTTGCATTATTTAGTATTATTCTTTTTGTAATTTTTTTGAATATTTGTACGAGCATAGCGCCATCACCCAGACATTTGTACGCCTAACCGGCACAGCATGATGTGGCCACTTATATTATTAAATTAACATCTTTTATGCATGTGTTGTATAATATTTCCCATGTTGTATGCAAATAAATAATCTTATCTTATCTTATCTTATCTTACTGTGATGCTTAGGCCGCACACATCGCGATAACCCGAAGATTCGCGTTATCCCTATGTTTGTAGCCAAGTATTCGCGTATACTTCGGTGCTTCGTACGTAGCTGCGAGGACTTCGCTCCGCTGTCGGTAAATTAAATAAATATTGGTGGACATATCAAAGCATTTTATCGCGATGAACTTCGCTTGCGTGGCCACACTTCAGTCGGCCGCCAGCCATCGTGCGTATTGGACGTGTAAGTTAAACTGCAGTGCATAATATAGCTGAACCGAAACATGGATTGGAGTAGCGATAGCATTTTAGAATTTATTGCCAATTACGAGTCTGAGCCAATTTTATGGAACCCAAACGAAACTGACCATAAAAAAAGGATTATTTGCTGCCACAAAATATAGAACAACCGCGGCGTCCATTTTGTCTTTTGCGTTTATACATCGCTCGTACATCGCGATAAACTTTACATCGCGCATTATGTGGCCGCGCAGCTTCGCCGTAGACCGAAGACGAAGTTTATCGCCCGAATATTATCGCGATGTGTGTGGCTCAGGCATGAGTGTGTATTGTCGAGACTTGCAATCGAGCTCTAGTACCAGTGGTACCCGTAGCAAAAGACTGGGAAAGGGGGTAGATCGGTTTGTCTGCTCCTAAATTTTTGTAACTTTTTATCATCCACCCGCATCTTCAGTCTACCCGTGAACATGGCGCATGCAACTGTGCCGAAACATCGGGAACTCAACAAAAATAATAACCGTGGTAAATATCCCGTGAGTACTAATAGTAATGTTGTAAACCACCACGAAAGTCTAAAACAGTGTATAATGCTGTTCATTTACCGAGCGAAGCTAAGGTCTCGTCTACGGGAACAAGTCGGCGTTTGATCTGATCTTCATGAAATTTTGTAGGCAAGTAGTTAATTTCAATACAACTTTTAAGTTCGAATATGAGCACAACTGATACAAATATGGTCAAATTATAGGGGTTGAGGGTTCTAGTTTAGATTTATTTTGTATTAAGAATTTTGCAATCCTGACAAATATTATAATATTTGTCAGGATTGCAAAATTCTTAATAAAAAATAAATCTAGCCGCAGTCGTATCAGGACCAATAAAGCTTCGAAATATGAAAATGTATACGTTCGTCACGAGAAAAAACCTTTACATTACAACTGTCAGTCCATACAAAACGTAAAAAAAAACATCAACGCCATCTAGCGAACTATAGAAAGTAACTTTGTCTCTCTCTCTCTCTGTGTCGCGTTATCACGGCTAAACGGCTGAACGGATCTTTATAAAATTTGATAAGGGGTTACTGTATATCACAAAGACGGACATAGGATTAATATTTTTTCGAACGATGTCGCGGGTAACAACTTGTGGTTTATTATTTCGAAATTGTTTTGGTTATAATATAGTTATAATGAATGTTTTAACTGGAATCACTAATAAGATGGTATAGGATATCCAATTATTTCGTTGTATAACAATTATTTTAACATTGTTCCCATGTGTGTTACCTGTTTACAGTGTGGATAACGTTGCATGACGTAGTTCTTGGCTTTAATCGTTCTTGCCATGAATTCTGAGAATTTTTATTTTACTAATGGCAGCTCCTCGCGGTTTCATCCGTTTTTCTACAGGAACTACAGGGTTATAAGGAAAGGTTATGCTAAGCCGAAAAGGGCTCATAGCACTCATAATTATGAACAACTTTTACTATGGGACCAACCCCGAAATCGAGAAAAAAAACAGCTGTTCCATACAAAAATGTCAATGACACTCGACAAAATTTATGGAACAAGTGATGTTTTTTTCTCGATTTCAGGATTGGCCCCGTAGTAAAAGTTGTTCACAATCATGAGTACTATGAGCCCCTTTCGGCTTAGCATACCCTTTTATATATTCCAGGATAAAGTACTAGTTATTCGATACAAAATTTCACCCAAATCAGTTCAGCTTTCAGATTTCGATAGGGACAAACGTATTTACACATAAACAATCGCATTTATAATATTATATTTATTTATAATACTTGAAGTCATTTGGATCAATTAAATCATTAGGTATAGGTACTTCAGTACTTCTTTTTTTTTTGTTTTTGTTTACGATAATTTTCAATTTTATATTTGCTGACTGCTGATTAAATTCAGTAATTTACTCATCAATTTACGGATAATATGTTCTTTTTTGTGTCCCTAAATATACCAACAGAGTCACGGCGTATCGATTTCGTAAGAAAATAATATACAGATACAGATTATTTATTAATAAATTATAAAATTTACAGGTCAAGATATCACTTAATTTCATATTAGGTACATCATAAATATATAATCACGTTTCTTTCAGTATTATCATCAGTCCCCTTATTTTCAGCATTCCCGATTAATCTCTGATTTAGTCAAGATAAGTTCTCAATAATGTATCTAAACTTTTTATTGCAGAACCCGGTTCAGCTCCGCGAAGCGTGCAGGTGCGCCCTCTGAGCTCCAGCACCATGGTCATCCAGTGGGACGAGCCAGAGACGCCTAATGGTCAAGTCACTGTAAATATCAAATATTATTTATAAAAAAAAACAATAAATGCGACTTTAAATGTAAGCTAACTCACTCTGGATGTTAAGAAGAATCTAACGACACAGGGCCGGCAACAGCCGGCAGGGGATACGTAGAAACATACTCAGATCTTGAACATACATACTTACACACATCTGAAAGTATCCTTCTCTTGAAGGATTTTAAAAGATAAGATTTTCATTTCAACCTTAGCATGTGTGTTTATATATGAATGACACAGTTACTTATTTTTTAAAGTGAATATTCAACTTGCAAATTAATTGGAAATTACATAATTTTTAATTCTGTAATTTATTTAATTAATTTTATATTTTATTTTGTGTCAATACACCTTTTGTTACCATAATAACATAGTTTTTACATAACATTTGTAAATGATAATGAATAATTAAACCATAATAACATATATTTACATACAATAACATATATAACTTTAATTACAAGTACCCACTCCTAACTGTACCTGGCGCAATGGTGCCCATTACGCTGGCCGATTTGCCGCGTTGAATAGCAGTGGCCAACCTTTGCACCAGGTTCGAGCCGGAGTGGGGTCACCTATCTCCCAAGTCAGACTCTTGGCCCCCGACCCCAACAGCCCAACGTTTCCACAGCAATGGGCACAAACAATTTATCAAATTTATATTATTCGCAGGGCTACAAAATCTACTACACAACGGACCCATCACAGCCTTTACAGTCGTGGCTCTCACAAATGGTAAGAATGTTATCCTTTAACTTCCTTTGAATCGAATCTATTCTGGGGAATAGATTAAAGTTAAGATTTTTTGCTACGAGGAAGACGAAGGGGCCAAACCAAAAAAAAAACATCTGTTCCAAACATTTTGTCGAGTGTCATTGTCATTTTTCTATGACACAACAGTTTTTTTTATTTTTTTCGTTTTCTTGGTTTGTCTTATAGTAAAGGATGTTCAAAATGATGAGCTTATGCCTTTCTGTATTGTAACACCTTTCAGTAACACTATATGTAGATTTGTTATATGTAGGTATTATATTATTATTTTAAATTAGTAGCATTAAGCTTAATAAAATATTATGTATAAATTAGGTTATTTTATAAGTTTATCTTGAATACATACATACATACTTGAATTTAATATGGGTTTATGAAACCTTGAATGGGCGAATTGAAAGACTTGCCCATTCAAGGTATAAATTATATATTTTTGTAAAGAGTTTAATTTTTATAACCCCCGCTATTTCAAAGGTCTAAAGAGGTCTATTAAGGTTTATCCTAAAGGTACATATGATTTTCAGATGGACAACAGTCACTTGACCACCATCAGCGAGCTGACTCCTCACACCGTGTACACGATACGCGTACAAGCGTACACCTCAGTCGGTCCCGGTCCTATATCCGCCCCTGTGCAGGTCAAGACTCAACAAGGTATGTTCACAGCCACCCATGTAGGTAGGTTTTAGATGATAACATTATCAAACGACAAGCTTCTTGGCAACTAACACTGAGCTGAGTTTTCAAGTCTATGTAGTTATTTAGGTTTTTGACAACAACACTGTCACATGACATTGCGCCTGAAAATGTGTTTGTATTTTATCCTCTTACCTCGGTATTCTGAAACGTTTGTCAACTTTGACAACAGATTAATTCTAATGCTGCCTTTATCTGGCCCTAAGCAAATGACAAAGACAGCAATAGACTTACCCCCGAATACTGAAAAGTTTGTTAACTTTGACAACAGATTAATTCTAATGCTGCCTTTGTCTGGCCCTAAGCAAATTACAAAGACAGCAATAGACTTACCCCCGAATACTAAAACGCTTGTTAACTTTGATAACAGATTAATTCTAATGCTGCCTTTGTCTGGCACCAAGCAAATGACAAAGGCAGCAACAGACTTAATCTGTTGTCAAAGTTAACAAACGTTTCAGTTTTCGGAGGTTAATCTGTTGTCAAAGTAACAAACGTTTCAGAATTCCGAGGTTAGTTTTCTGTATTTACTAATATACTTAATAATGAGTTAATTTACCCATATACCAGATTTAATGGAATAAATAATAACATTCACAAAATAATTAAATTATAGTATATTATACGGCATATCACCATCAGTAAAATCGAATTATTGAAATATCGCGAAATTTATTAATTGATTGATTAACGTTTTATTAATTGATGAGACTTACAGACAACTTTCACAAAAAATATTCGTATTGGCTTCATTTTACTGTGCAGGTACGAAAGACTACTTTTTGGAGATATTAATACCTAGTAGAACCCTAGGGCATGTAATGGATCATGTGTCAGACAAAATGGTAAATTTATTATTCGGCTGCTTGACGGCAGAATATTTGATAAAGGCGATCGCTCACTTTATCCACTCAATACCAACCTAGCCAAAAACAAAGTATTAAAATGTAAGCCGTATCTCGTGTCAAATAAAGCAGAAGGTTTTTTTTTCTCTTTCCTCCTAAGAGGATTTTGCGTCACACGCATTTGCCAGTGTCAAGTATACTTTTTTTAACTCAAGTTTTGTTATATATTATCATAAGTTCAGTTACTTCTTTCACACTTTTTCAACTTTTTTATTATAAAAATTACAGAGAGGAAATAGAAAAAATATGATGATTTTTATCTTTAGGAATAGTAAAGATAAAAATTGAAATATTCATTATTATTATTTATTTTAATATTAATTTATTTTTAATTTCTTTAAATTTACTTTTTAATTTAATTGTAGTTACTTTTTTATTTGTATAGATATTTTAGATTTAATTTATTTAAGTATTTATTTTAATTTTGTTTCTAGTTTTAGTTTGTATATTTACGTTTAGATTATATGTCAAATTGTATTTACTAAATTATAGCTTATTTAATTTATTTTTTATAATTTTATTATTTAGAAAAATCTCGTTTTTTTTTTCTTAATATTTGTTAGTTATCCGTGTCTGGGTTTGTGTTCCATTGCGTCCTCGACACAGGGAAATTTAATGGGAAGCTCGAAGTTTTAGCGTTGATAACTCGCTAAAAACACATATTAATTGAAACTTTAATTGCAGGTGTTCCCTCTCAACCGTCCAACCTCGTAGCAGTAGAAGCCGGAGAGACTTCGGTGACGCTGTCATGGAGGAGACCAGCTCACGCCGGCGACAACATCGTGTCTTACGAACTATACTGGAACGACACCTACGCTAAGCAACATCATAGGAAGTAAGTTAATATGTTGGGATGTAAGTAAGTTCGGATATAAGTTGACAGATTTGTATATAAGTTGCCAGTTGCCGTGTTTGCCTTCTATATGAACCAATAACCGGTGGGGAAGAAAGCTTCTTGAGTGGCGACCACGAACCGGAAGACGCAGCGTAGGTAGGCCTCCAACTAGGTGGACCGACGACATTGTGAAAGTCGCGGGTAACCGGTGGATGAACGTGGCCCGTTGTCGGTCGGTGTGGCGCTCTTAGGGGGAAGCCTATGTTCAGCAGTAGACGTCTTATGGCTGATGATGATGATGATGAAGCAATAGTGTGAAAACATTAGTGTGTTCCGGATTAAAGGGCAATGTTTCCAGCGAAATTACTGGGTACAAAGAGAGTTAACATCTAATATCTCAGGGTGACGAGCGCAGTGCATTGCCGCGCGTGGTTTTGAACCGTTGAAGTTTAAAATTCTGGCTGGCACTGAACTGCTATGGGCCAGCGTGAAGCTTAACATAAGTCTTGCAAGTCTCGTCACAAAATTCAATAAAAAAAAAATTAAAAAAAATTGTACGAATGTAGGTACGCTTCTTTAAGAACCGCATTGTGATGGTGACGTACGCGACCGACATCAGCGATGGAAGATATGTGTGTTAACAAATTGGAATGTAAGGCTATAATTTGGAATGTAAGTTACATTTTGGGATGTCAGTTTTCAGCTTAGGATAAAAGATATGTGGATACAAATTAACAGGTGAAGATATTTGTCCATAAAATAAACCCTTATTCTCTTATTATTATGTCATAATTTATATCTCATCTATTCTTTTAACGTAGAACTCTGCTAACTCACCAAAATTTTTAGGCGGATACCCATCACCGAAACGTACACCCTGAACGGGCTCTACCCCAACACTTTATACTACATCTGGCTGGCGGCGCGCTCGCAGCGGGGCGAAGGCGCCACGACTCCCCCCATCGCAGTCAGAACGAAACAATACGGTATGTGGTCATGAGCGGTGAGACTGTAGGTACTTCGGCTGGGAACGAGCTTTTCAAGACTCTTCATGGCTTTTTAGTCTGAATATACGGAATGCGAAAATAATAAAATAAATAAATAAATATTGGTGGACGTTTTTCACACAGCGCCATCTAGCCTCAAACTAAGCAAGCTTGTACTATCCCCATAGTACAAGCATAGTACAACGAGTGGAGCTAGAATCATTTAGGGCATGGAGAAAATAATTCGCCAGTCCGTAAATAATTCTAGCCCCCTCGGAGTGAGGATCGGATAAAATACTATGAATTACCACCTGGACTCGCTCACTTCAAGCTCAGCCAAAATTCGTTTTCTCAGCAATAAATAATAAATATTGGTGGACGTTTTTCACACAGCGCCATCTAGCTCCAAACTAAGCAAGCTTGTACTATAGGAACCAGATAACTGATAGAATACATAAATACTTATTTTATTGTAAATACATACATATTATACATAGAAACACCCAGACAAAGAACAAACATCCATAAGAAAAGAAAAGATTGCAATTTGATAAGAAAAATTTGTTATGCTAGCTCCCCACTTCTAGAACGCGATTTATTTTGTTTTAAGTAAATTTTTTAGGTAAATCTTGTCAGTAGACGTTATTTATTATGAACTAAATGAAGCTAGATAAAACTATCATTATTTGTAACATTAATTTCAGTAAAAATACAAATACAAAAATACAAAATTCTTTATTTTGGAACAAAAGCTTAGTGAATAATGCAAATAGAACGATGCTACCCGCAGTAGTTAAATAACTGTGTCGCGGGTAGCAAAAAGCTAGTATAACAGGGAATAAAGCTGTAAATATAGATTCCCACGTTCAATATCAAGTCAGGAAAGATAAATTTATTTCTAATAACGTAACATTTCACATCGTTCTATCATTTAATTTCATTTCTCATTTCTTTTTATCATAAGGGTTCAATTTTAAAGATACAGTTACAATATCCAGCTGTCGTATTCTCTTCGTCTCAAAAACTCCGGAAACTATGCGCCAAATCATTCTCGTAAAGCCGGAAAAGTTAAAAGACATTCCCCATAAATTGTTTAGCGCTCTCCTATCTCGGAATTTTACTGTTATGAAGATGTTTCAGGAGATGTTTAGAAAGACGCTGAGCGGTAGTCAAGGGAAATGTGGGTCGAAACAAAAGAGCCTCTGATTAAAATGCAGGACGCTGTTGCAAAACAGCTAAGAATGATTTAAAATCGCGTTAATTGTGTAGAAAACATTATGAATACGTTTTAGGAACGGAAACTCATTTATAGTAATATTATTAAAGGAAATAAAATCAGTCGACTTCAGAACATCCCCTTTTTTTGGGAGTCGGTAAAAACAAAATACCAGACTGTCACACAACACACAAGGAAATTAATTTGACAATAATAAAAAACTTATATTTTGGCGCCACGTATAGTGTCAACCAGTGTCAACATGGTAATAGTGAGCCCCAGGAAAAGTTTTTTTTTAATAAATAAAAAATCTCATTTGACTTTAACATACCTGATTAACATCAGCTGTGGTCAACGTACCTAGCTTGGAAGGGGAATAAAGTCTACCGGAAAAGCGTTAGTTGGATGGAGAAAGATTTTCAACCAGAAAATACCATACCACAATGGAAATAATGAACAGCTGTGTTTTGAGGTTTTAGCTGATACAACCGAAAATAAAACTATTTAAATTATCTCTGAGCTTTCACTCAGTCTAACGAGCTGTATATTTCACAGCCGAGCTGTAATACTCCAGTCCCATCACTACAAAAGAGATGCGTAAAGCTTTTAACAGCTGAGGTATAAAGCAGGGGCGATTCTGCTCCGTAGTAAAAACAAGTGATACTTTTTGTGGGGATACTTAGCTGCATGGAATTAGAATTACTCGTTCTTTCCGGTTTAACGTCTGTCAGGGTTTGCTAAATTTATTAAACTAAATTTATTCGTTTTATTAAACTAGCTACCCGAGCCGGCTTCGGTCGTGTCCCGCTGTTCTAATCTATTGTTGAGAGAAACAAAAACGCAAAAAAAAATATACTTAAAAAATTCTTTGTATAACGAAGAATATTGAGGCTTCTTTTAATTTTTTAAATAGGTGTAGGACGCTCCTACCTCTCAGGCCAAAGGTCTAACTCTAAAAGTGTGAACCTTATTATTTTCGAATGAATTTAATGACTGCCCCGGTGGCTCAGTTGGTAGTGAACCTACGTTCTGTGCTTCGGGTCGTGAGTTCGATTCCCATCTAGGACAAACATTTATGTGATGAATATTTGTGTTTGTTCTATGTCTGGGTGTTAATATCTATATAAGTATGTATTTAAAAAATATCTATGTACGTATATCAGTCTCTGGCAGCCATATTACAAGCTTTGCTTAGTTTGGGGTCAGATGACCGTGTGTGCAATAATGTCCCAGATATTTATTTATTTAATTAACTATTATGAACGTAATAAGTAAACAAGTATAATGTTAATAATTTTAGTTGTAATTATAATTTAACTTTGAATAGCCAAAAATATTGTGTGCGCTCGAAAGCTCATTCCCAGTCAATGTTTGTGAAGTGTGTGAGTGTGTGACCTGTGTGGGTTACCAAGGTAAACATCCCTATACTTTACATAAGAGCACCTGCCCGGCACGCAGCCAGTAATTCCAGCACTGAGCACCAAGTTTTTAATCACAATATGTGTTTTGTAACGTAATATGTCGAAACGGTAGAGTGTACGCACATTTTGGTAATAATACCGTATTGAAATTTTGTAAAATAGCGTACACTGTACCCAAGTAGTTAAGCTTTTTGTTGTTCGTAGGTCAGTCGGAGGTTTACACCTCGAAAAATATATATTTATTTATTGCTAGCGACATGATCAACTCAATATTCCAAGATATAAAATAAATGTTAATATTTTGCCAACTTTTAATATTTTGCCATCTTTTAATATTTTTGTCAGTTTTTAATATGGAAAAGATGTTGTTCATGTCGCGAGTGTTATAATAAAAATTTTCTTCCAACAGGTAAATGAGTGACGGATGAGAATAAGAGATGTATGGGCGAGCGGATCGTACACTGCATGCTTACACTTTTTATTTTTCTGGGCACTTGTCGCATTCAGTGATTGCATCGGGTAGGATAACAGATTTCGGTTGCAGGATTTTTGCATACTGTGGCATAACGTTGAGATTGTGTAGTTCCCGGAGCGCCGCCGATGAATGTAACCGCTGTCGCGGTGTCGCCTACTGCTATTCGTGTGTCGTGGCAACCGCCCCCCGCTGAGAGGGCGAATGGGAGAATCGCTTACTACAAGCTGCTTTGCGTGGAGTCTGGCCGCGGGGACTCTGAAGCCACCGTTGTGAAGCTGAACCAAACCTCTTTTCTCCTGGATGAGCTGCGTCGCTGGACCGAGTACCGCATATGGGTGCTGGCGGGGACCAGCGTGGGCGATGGACCCGCTTCCTACCCCATCACTGTTCGCACGCATGAAGACGGTACGTCTCACTAAAATTGGATACTGAGCATTTGAAATCTGAATTGAGCCGCTCGATTTTGTGATACTTTTTTTAATTATTACTTGGCGTTTTAGCACACACTGCTCATGTGCTGTTAAATGATGGAGAAGCCATTAATTGAGGTTATGGTTCTTCTTTAGAATTACATTCACTATTTCTAATGTCTTTACTGATAATTAGGCTGAACCAGGGAAATAGTAACTAAAAAAGTCAAATTAAAAAAAAACAAGACAAAGATAAAAGTAAGCCCTTATTTACAGGGCTATCTTTCTTGTCGGAAATTGTTATTGTCGGATATTAAAGTCATAAAATCGAGCGATGACGAGCCAAAGAAAAAAAACATGACTAACAAAAATTTATCTAACTTTCATCAATATTAACTTTCTTTGGCAACGTAATTTCAAAGTGGCAACATTTTTTTAACCTGTTTACTACCTACTCAGTTAGTACCTACTTAAATTTATTAGATTTTTACATTTCGGAAAAAAATTACACCTTTGCAACTTTGATATTACAATTGTAGGCAGGTAATACAAAAATAATATATACATGATTTCAAATTAAAATGCAACTAACAATTTGACCATATTTTCAAATATCTGGGATTGCAATGATGGTATCGGTAACATTATTCGATAAAAATTATCCATTTTATATATGCGGAAAATTATTTTCGTTATATGATAACATGGATAATTTTACTTTCGGTGGATGATTCAGTCAAAATGGAAACAATTTGATAACAGATAATAGTATCTAAGAATTGCCAATTGTTATTCTATTCAATTTATATTATTTTACTGTCAATACTTACTTTATTATACATAACTGCAATGCTATAGCATAGTTGTTTCCAATTTTGACAGTAAATTTCAATTTTGTGCTATTAATGGTGATGGGTAAACGAAAATATAATCATTTTATGTTATCATATCGAACGGTAAAGCACATAATCATATATTCCTAAATGCGCAATTGATTACCGAGATACTAATCATTTTTTTCTTCTGTTCCTTTTTTGTGAGCACATAGCAGGATTCTAAACAAGGAGGTTAATTCTCGTAACGAAATTTTACTATGCTTGCCGAATTGTATCATATCACAGGTTTTGATTTCACTGTTTTTGACCGCTTTTCTCAGCGGCATAGAGTTTATTCCACTCACTGTCACATGTAATGATTTCATTATGATGACGCGTCCCATCGACTCGTCATATCGCTAAGAGGCACTCACTGAAATGCAAACCTTATGCACCTGGTATAGTGTCGAAAGCACAGTTATTATTGATTTTGGCGCACAGTTATTGAGTATTTAGCGATGGACACAATTTTGCATGCTTTATTCGACACCGCACCGTTTTTCGTTCGGTTGATTTCACCGCACCGGTTAGGATAGCGCTTGCGGCGCGCTGTCGATGTAATCAGATAGCGTAATGCAAGCGCTGCACTTTTAGGCGCACTCAGCACAATTAGCGACGACACGAGGTGAGAGAGCGAGTGCGTGACACAACAAGGGCCGGCCGGCTGCGTCACTCATCACCGACCGCATCGTGAAGGGTCAAGCCTTTACGACAGGCGAGTGTTTGAGCGGTCGGTGCGGCCGCCTCGACACGCACCTGGCCCGAGCGCCGCATTTGAATACCAATACCGTATCCACACGACACGCGCGCATGCTATACTACTCACGACTTCTACTCACTGTACTCTCTACCTACTATACTATTAGCGGGAACGGGCCGAAGCGATCCCGAGGATCATCTCAAAGTCTAAATTCTTTTCCTACCATTGGCCCGAGATCCGAGGGATGTGAACCGCGACCATCTTCGCCTGTACTCCCCGAATGCTCGACTAGACTACGCGCTATCTTTCTCTATCTCTCTGTCTATCTCACTTGCTCTCGCTATACGACTTCTTGGCAGTAGGAGTTTCAGTCTCGCCTCTCTTCTTTCTTCTGTAACTCTATCAGACTCTGTGCATGCACACTAGATATTGCCACAGATAAACTGTTATGCCTAACGTTCGCTATTGCCAACCTGCGAGCGGGAAAGAACGCCACGGACACACCGACATCAGCCACTCCTGTTAAGTACAACGAAGTTACCTTTTTACAATCTAGAAGAACCAATGGACACTGACACACACTGACAACACAGAAGATACACAAGGTACGAGAACACACACAGAAGCAGAAGCACACACACATAGCCTGGCGCCACGTTAATCAATACATGTGCGTGTGAGTGACTTCTACGTGGGACGAACATACCGCGTTCGCCTTTTTCTGCCGTAATCCCAGACTCAGTCGCTGCTATCGCTTGTGTGAGCTGTTTTCGCTGGAAAAACTTTCCACACATTTTGAGTCTATTCAGTAAATAAATCCGTAAGTTTTTGCTGCGCTGGGAACAGAAACGGGCGATGCACGCGAACCTAGACCGACGACGTCGTCCCGAGCGGCTTAAACCGAACGCGCCTCCTAGAGCGCTCAAAATATACGAGGAAAATGAAAGCCCCCCATTAGCTGACAAGCGTTCGACTCGTAATCTCTCACTTAGTAGTTCCGTTCGCCCTGCAATGTTCGCACAATTTGTCTTAAATGTATTTGAATGCGTTTTTCTCTTTTTTTCTCTCGTCACTTTGTATGGGCCGCTGGTAACCCGTACAGCCATAAGGAGTGAGTATAAATTACTATAGTGCTTGTATCGGTGTGCGTTTGTGCTTGTGCCTAAGCTTTACTTAGTGTCTTCCTAGTGGTACTCTAACTATTTTCGAGCAAACTGCAAGAGGTACCGAGGCATGACTTCGTAGACGAACCTTAACGACTTGGTGTTTTGTTAATCAATCGAGCTCCCAAGTCTAACGTCCCGAAGCATGTTCCTTGCAGTGTGTGAATTAATGATGTTTCTAGATTTAGACATGCAGCTTTGGATAACCTATAGTGACTAACTAAATGTTTGACTCTCTGTAAATGCTTGACGATTTTAGTTCTAAACGATGTGGATTGAAAGGTAATGGTTTTAATTGGTTTATGGTGATGTGAAAGGGCGTAAATGACATGTCTCAGTGTGTGTTGGTATTCAAATGCCCGATCGAGATGCTGACAGCGAGCGAGTCGCCGCTGACTAAAATACTCTATCAGCATCACCGACGGCGATTACCGACCGCACTAACCGCTTTCCCGAAAACTTTGCAGAAGCTTCTTCCCAAGTTAGACCCTATTCATTCGCTTTAAGGTAGATTTTTTATAGTGCTCTCGTAGATGCTGATAGGGCATTTTAGGTTAAAGGCAGACAGGTTCGGCTCGGACGTCTAACACGATGTTTGTGTGCTCACAGTGCCTGGAGAGCCCCAAGATGTGAAGATCAACGCCATCAACTCTACTTCCATTCACGTGACGTGGAAGGCGCCCCAAGAGAAAGAGAAAAACGGCATCATTCGAGGATACCATGTCCATGTGCAAGAACTGAGAGAAGAGGTGACTTTAGACTCATTTTTTCCGGGACCAATATCTCCTGGCCAAGCATGGGCTCTGTGATATTTTCATCATTGTCAATACCTACCTAAGTTTTTTTTTCCTCCAAGGTACCTACCGTTCCAGAAGTTACAAGGCTCTGAAAATTTATACGTTTATTTCTTATTTTCGTCGTGTGTTGTAGCCAGTTTTAGCGACATGCATCCTAGTTTTACAAGTCATCAACAATAATAACAATATTTGTAATAATTTTATGTTTTCCCCACAGGGCAAAGGTCTCCTTAATGAACCTATGCGTTTCAACGTCATGGATGAGACGACACTAGAGTTGAACGTCACCGGTTTGCAGCCAGATACGAGGTACAACGTTCAAGTGGCCGCCCTGACGAGAAAAGGAGACGGCGACCGCAGTGCGCCAGTGACTGTGAAGACCCCTGGCGGAGTGCCAAATAGACCCATCGTTACCCTGAAGTATGTCTATCTAAGGATAAAAGTAAATAATAAAAGTCATTAAACAATAAATTACGAATATTACGGGTTATTTGTTTGTTTCAGGGTTTTGGAGCGCGAACCAGTAGTTTCAATCGAACTAGAATGGCAGAAACCCACTCAAACTTACGGAGATTTACTCGGATATCGCTTAAAGTATGGCAACAAGGATCAGCTTCCTCTGGATGAGCTCATGTTCCCTGTCAAGCAATCGTCATACAAACTGCAAGACTTGGAGAGGGGTGTTCAATACGAGTTTAGGATAGCGGGTAAAAACCACATAGGATTTGGTCAAGAGGCGATCAAATATTGGCTAACGCCGGAAGGTGCGCCGAAAGGTCCTCCGACAAACGTCACCTACCACTTCCAAACCCCTGATATCATCAGCGTTACTTGGGAGCCTCCAGTAAGAGCAGATCGCAGTGGTCAAATTAAGAAATACGACGTACAGTTCTATAAAAGAGGCGACCAATCATCAATGGCTGAAAAGACGACTGAAACTACAAAAGCAGTCTTCACTGGTTTAGAAGAAGATGCTCATTACGTTTTCAAAGTCCGAGCGTATACTGACCAAGGTGCAGGTCCTTACAGCAAAGATGTCACGGCTCATACCGAGAGGGACATCGGTAGAGCACCCATGTCAGTCAAAGCTGTAGCCACTTCGGAATCAGGTGTCGAAGTCTGGTGGGAAACATTTAGATCAAGAAAGAAGATCATTGGCTATGTCATATTTTATACAATGACTCCGGTTGAAGATTTAGACGAGTGGCAACAAAAGAATGTACATGTAACGCACTCTGCTGATTTGGAGAACTTGGAAAAATTTGCAGAGTACGCTATTGCAGTCGCTGCCAAAACGGCCGATGGACTCGGAAGATTATCTGAGAAGGTTACCGTTAAAATCAAACCGGAGGAAGTGCCTTTACATTTGAGAGCTCAAGATGTATCAACGCATTCCATGACGCTCTCATGGTCACCCCCGTTGCGGTTAAACCCCGTTAGCTATAAGATTTCGTACAATGCAATTAAGGAGTTTGTTGATTCTCTTGGTATGACGCAAACACAAGAAATCCCAAGACGAGAGATCATTGTGAAACACGATAAAACTTCGTTCTCTATAAACGATCTCTCTCCTTTCACAACATACAATGTAAATGTAAGTGCTATTCCTAATGACGACTCGTACAGACCGCCGACGAAAATCACAGTCACCACTCAAATGGCAGCCCCCAAGCCAATGGTAAAACCTGATTTTTACGGCGTCGTCGAAAATGAAATACTCGTAATTTTACCTCAAGCTTCGGAAGAATACGGACCGATATCGCATTATTATTTAGTCGTAGTGCCTGATGACAAGGTTCATAATCATAACAATCCCGATCAATTCCTGACTGAGGATTTAATAAAGAATAACGCTAGAACAGATGACGAAAATGCGCCTTATATCGCTGCCAAATTCTTGCAAAGAAATATTTTATACACATTCCATTTGGGTAACGATGAGATGTATGAAGGTTTCTTGAATAGAAAATTAAACCCAAGTAAACAGTATCGTGTATTTGTAAGAGCGGTTGTGGATACTCCGCAGAAGCATCTGTATACATCGAGTCCATTCTCGGAGTATTTATCGTTGGATATGCGAGAAGCTCCACCTGGTGAAGAACCCAGCAGGCCTGACCCTAAGGATATAAATGGAGACCCAGAAATCAGGATAGAAGAGAATAGGAAAGAAGCTGGCATGATCTGGGTTATAGGCCCAATAATCGCCGCTCTAATGCTTTCCTTGCTGTTGGTTCTGCTGTTCATAGTAAAGAGACGAAGACAGCCCTGCAAAACGCCCGACCAAGCTGCCGTAACTCGGCCGTTGATGTCAGCTGATGTTGGTTTCGGCGCGCCGTCCGATCCTGTTGAAATGAGGCGATTAAACTTCCAAACTCCTGCAATGATCTCCCACCCTCCTATTCCTATATCTGAACTAGCCGAACACATCGACAGGTTAAAGGCCAACGACAATCTCAAATTTTCACAGGAATACGAGAGTATTGAACCCGGACAACAATTCACTTGGGACCACTCTAATATGGATGTAAACAAGCCTAAGAATCGTTATGCTAATGTTATAGCTTACGACCACAGTCGTGTAATCCTACAGCCCATCGACGGGATACTCGGAAGCGACTATATCAATGCCAATTACTGCGACGGCTACCGCAAACATAACGCTTACGTGGCCACCCAAGGGCCCTTACAGGAAACGTTTGCTGACTTCTGGCGGATGTGTTGGGAATTGCGGACCTCTACTATTGTAATGATGACTAAGCTAGAAGAGCGCACACGGATTAAATGCGACCAGTACTGGCCTAGCCGTGGAAGCGAGACTTATGGGACCATGACTGTAACGATTGCCGAAGTACAAGAGCTGGCCACTTACTGCATCCGAACCTTCCAAGTGACAAGGAAGGAGAGTGCCGAAAGACGTGAAGTGAAGCAACTGCAGTTCACTGCCTGGCCTGATCATGGGGTTCCGGACCATCCTGCTCCTTTCTTGCAATTCCTGCGACGCGTTCGAGCTCTTAACCCACCTGATGCTGGCCCGTTAGTCGTACACTGTTCTGCCGGCGTCGGTCGCACTGGATGCTTCATCGTTATCGATTCGATGCTGGAAAGGGCCCGTCACGAGCGTACCGTCGACATCTACGGTCATGTCACCTGTTTACGAGCCCAACGCAATTACATGGTGCAAACTGAGGACCAGTACATATTTATCCACGACGCGCTGCTGGAAGCTGTCGTGTGCGGTGACACTGAAGTTCCGGCTCGTAACTTGCACGCACACATCCAAAAGCTCATGCGCATCGACACAATCGAAAACATCACCGGCATGGAGTTGGAATTTAAGAAGCTAGCTAACATGAAAGCGGATTCAAGTCGCTTTGTGTCAGCCAGTCTGCCTTGCAACAAACATAAGAACAGGCTGGTTCATATCTTGCCGTATGAGTCGACCCGCGTATGTCTGACTCCTCGCGATGGGTCCGACTACATCAACGCGTCGTTTGTCGACGGATACAGATACAGAGCTAATTACATCGCTACTCAGGGACCGTTACCCGACACTACTGACGATTTCTGGCGCATGCTTTGGGAGCACAACTCAACTATTATTGTGATGCTAACAAAATTGAAGGAAATGGGCCGGGTAAGTATTTTCTCGCTCTCTCCGTCTCTTTCTTTTCTCAAGTAAATTGATGGTTTTCTCGATCGATTGCGAGTTGCTGATGTTTTTTTTTTGCTTTTAGGAGAAATGTCATCAGTACTGGCCGTCGGACCGCTCTGTGCGCTACCAATGCTTCGTGGTAGACCCCATCGCGGAATACAATATGCCTCAGTACATCTTGAGGGAATTCAAGGTTAGTAAGCGATCAATTTTGGAGAGTCTCGAGGTGAAAGTACTGTGGAAGTTGAGTTAACCCTATGATATTTCGTAGGGTTTCGTTATTGCGTATTCGCAACGCAATAATTGATTACGAAACTTATTATGAGATAAGTAAAAACATTCTTCGATTGACAACATTAAAGTGTTTTTCTTACTCTTAGATGCTGTTTCGCCAACTTGCTGCATCTGTCTCCCATTATGTCCATGAATCATTTTATGTTATAAGCCGACAAAAGTCAACTTAATGCAGGCCCAATCATACTCATAGTCATTTTTAGTATCCGCGAAATTTTTGCGCAAATATTATCGAAAGCGTCATACCTTACAACTTTCGAAAGCAAAATGGAGAGACATGTTGTAATTTAACAACTTTGACCTCTCAGGTGACAGACGCCCGCGACGGCGCGTCTCGGACCGTCCGCCAGTTCCAGTTCACGGACTGGCCGGAGCAGGGCGTGCCGAAGAGTGGCGAGGGCTTCATAGACTTCCTGGGGCAGGTCCACAAGACGAAGGAGCAGTTCGGGCAAGACGGCCCTATCACTGTGCATTGCAGGTAGGGATTACAAAATCCGGGATTTATCAGTTGCCTGTGAAAACTGATTAGTAAATATATTTTTTCTTAAAGTATATTATGTGTACGGTTGTGTGTTTTGTGCGTTTAGGCGTTCGGTTTGTGTGGGTGTGTGTTACAATAGTGTTTTAAAGCCAAAAAAGATCACATGCAGCGTTTGTTTTGGCAGTGTGAGCAATGTTCAATGTTTAACTGTTTTCATAAACTGGTCGGATAGCTTCTCCATTCCAGCTATAAATTCCAAAAAAAAATTTTTGACCCACCTCGCGGACATGAATCGTTATTTTTTTTTTTACATTTGAGTTTGATAACTTTTAAAGAACCTAGTCCAATCACAAACGGAAACGATCGCAGCTGCTGCCAATGCTGCTATATCTTGACATATTTGTTCACCGCAAGTTATTTTGAAAGAAAAGAAGTTGTGAAAGTCGCGGGCAACCGGTGGATGCAAGTGGCACATTGTCGGTCGGTGTGGCGATCTAAGGGGGAGGCCTATGTTCAGCAGTGGACTTCTTCTGGCTGATGATGTAATAGTGTATGTGCAAGTTATTTTATCGTTCGTAATAAGCAAAAGTGGCGAAATTTGCAAAATTCACAAGCCGAACGCTAAACTTCGACCACAACTTCAACGCTAATTTTGACATTGCTAAAAACGCCACCGGGGAGATATTCGGAGATATGAGAAATTGATGTCGATTTTGAGATTCGTCTCTCGTCTCGATCGTCTCCGACCACTCGATGTATCACGCTAGATATCGTAAATATCTCGAAATATAGTGTTGATAATAAAAAATCTCGACATTTCTTTCGAGACGATATTGAATCTCAGCTTTTGGGAATAAAACCGAAGCCGAACACGACTGCTGATGGTTTTTTGGTGTTTATGTTGTCAAAAGACAACGGGGAACTCATCCGACCCACGCTAATGCTCAATCATAAATGTCCCTCACGGGGACCCACCAGAAGACTGACCGGTTCTTCCGTTGCTTTTGTTAGAAGCACATTGTCTAGCTACGCAATCGCCACATTATTTATTTATTTTTCTCTTATGCTTCGGCTCCACACGATGTGTATGTAGCCATTGTCAATGTAATATTTCAGGTGAAGTCAAATATTTCACAAAAATAAATCTCAGTCATAGTCTAAGTCGAGCAAAGTAAGTCAAGTCCACGTCACGCCCCAGTAAAGTGGTGGGACTTTACTAGAGGTTTCTATGGAGTTTTGGAAACAACACGAAGAGTCACGTTTCACAACATTATACTATTCACCAACACTCGTGCACGATCGATAAAAATCCACCATTTTCAAACATTAACACTCGAAATAACACAAGTTTTGGAAATCAATAACATGACGCGACATGACTTCTTCACGTTCCCGCCAAAACTCAAAACCGTTACATTCATTTTTAAATTGTTACAGCGCGGGCGTCGGTCGTACCGGCGTGTTCATAACGCTCTCGACTGTATTGGAGCGCATGCAGTATGAAGGCGTCGTCGACGTGTTCCAGACGGTGCGCACGCTGCGCACACAGCGCCCCGCCATGGTGCAGACTGAGGTTAGTACAACTCGATAAAGTGGCTATACATGACCCGGGCCCGTACCGTGAGGTGCTTATTGCGATGATTGTTAGGTTCAGCCGACGACGCTGCGCGACCACGAACCGTATCCCCGCGCGATAAGGTGTACAATCATTATTATTATAATTTTATGTTTGACATTTAATAAGTATTTTTATCAATTTGTCCACTTTGACATGGATTTTTTTAATATTATTATTATTATTTAATATTTAATTCTTAACGCTTTTTTGTATCTAAATGTAATGTAGTTAGTGTAATTGGTTTAGTACCGTACTAATGAAAATAGATAAATAAGCACCTCACGGTAACCCTGCCCTGACCTGACATCGTGTGAAAGAGATGTGGATATATATGACTTTCTAGGGAGCGAAAGGAAGAAGCTATAACCTTAGTAGTTTGTTTCTTTTGCTCCCGTGAAAGCTACGTTCAAGTCTAGCTGTCCAAAAAGAAACAAACGAAGTAGCAAAAGAAACAAACTATTAAGGTTATAGCTTCTCCCTTTCGCTCCCCCAAAAGTTATATATTTATTATTATATATCTTTTTCAAACAATGTCAGGTCAGGCCATGCCTTTAAATATGAATTATTATTTTTTTCAAACATTGAATTTTCCGTCACAGGATCAATACGAGTTTTGCTACCGAGCCGCGCTGGAGTACCTCGGCTCGTTCGACCACTACACCAACTGTCGCTGAGCCCGGCCGGTGTAATGTGTACTGCGGGCGCAGGACCCTGGCCACTTTTGTCTAGTTAATCTGTGCTCTCGGGGAGTATAGGGACGGCACTAACGATGGGAATTGCCATATAAAAAAAAGTTACCTTTAGTATATGGTTGTGCTGACGTGATTTACTTTTTCTAATTTTTTTTTAATGCGTTGCATTACTCCAGTGGCAATAAAAAAATACGGTATTTTAGTATAATAATAAATAGTACAAAATATAAAGGCGCATAGATTTTGTGGCGTTTTTGATAATCAAATCAAATCAAAGTTTTTTTATTTGACACATAAGAGCTACATAAAAAGTTTCGAAGCCTCTGGTTCCCGAACTAGCATAACACTGTATTTCGGAAACCTAAAATAAATTTGAACAGATTTTTTTCGAAATTTGTTTTAGATTCCTATTTCTTCTCTAATGGTAGATTTTTCAATTGTTATAAAAATTAAAATAATTCCGCGGCACAACTTATTTTCCAAAACATAATCCATGTCAGATGACAATAAAATTAGTGTTATGAAATCATACCTTTTTTAGAACCTAGGCCGCAAATTGATTCCCGTGCCTATTCCCGTCATTGACAATCCCATCATCGAAAAATAATGCCTTGTTTACACTACGCGAGTAGATATCCATTCAAGTCAATAACGTGAACTCTAATAGAGGGTGTTCAGCGAGGTGTTTGCGTAGTCACGCTACGCCGGCTTTCAGTGTAAACAAGACATAACTTTAATCGTAATCTCGATTTTAACACGTCCCCTGCTCCTCGATTTCGTGACAACTCCACTTAGACTGATGTAGACAGAGCCCTCATCGCTCGATTAATGATGTGCCCTAGTACATCGACTGACTACGAATAAACTCACATAATTCGTTTGTTCTTTAAGAGGCTAAACATACGAGTGCCTACGAACGCTACTTATGATATATTTAACAGTGTGACATTCAATACATGATTGTGAGTCGGAAAGGGTAAATAATTATATTATCCTATAAAATACTTATGATAGACCTAACGCAGCTGTTCACGCTATTTTTGTCTCTAAATCGAACAGTTAAGAAGTTAAAAGTCCATATAAACGGTTGATACTTAGATGCATTTATGAAATTTTCGATATATTAACGGTCAGTGCGTAATTATGCCGAATATACACGTGTATATGTATAATTTGCTATCAATATAAAAGTAATATAGTGAAAACAGTGCGCTTAGACTAAAACTTATGCGATATAATTAATCGATTCAAATCGTAACATATACAGACATATTGTAAAATGTATAAATAGTTATTACTGCTGTAATTAGAAGTTTATTTTTCATATCGAGTGTTAATATGTTTAAGTAGTGTAAAGTAAACTTCATTATTGCAATACTATCGGACTATTTAGACGAATCGGCTGTGTCGTGTGAATTCTTGTGTCAGTCCTTTATATGTGAGCGTAGTACATAATTTGTGTAAATACCGAACCATTCATTAATCACTATTATGTTACGCGTTTTTGTTCTTGCCCAGTTATTGTCGCAGCTTAACAACAATGTGATGAGAAATCAAAAAAGATTAAATTAATTTTTGTCTCGTGTATGCAGGAGTCGTTCTCGGATGAGACAATAAAACAGACTTACTTTATCGTACTAAATATAAGAGGGACTTTCTCATCTGCTGCTATCTCGAGTATACACAAAACCTGTACCCCCTTATTAATAAACCCGGATAAACCCTGGAGCAGTTACTCAGTCTTCTGTCTTTTTCTATCGAGTTCTAATTTCGATAAGAGCGAAAAGGACACGTGGTAACTAATATAAACAACTAATATAAACAAGGGCACTCGACGTTTATTAATACGGGGGTTATTGTTTAATGAAGTTTCTAATAGGTACTTAGTCTAAGTTGTAAGACTTTTGTATGTTTATTTTGTAAGTACGTTAGTGTTTAGGTTTTTATAATCACTGCTTGCTTTTAGAGTATGATCGTGATCGATTACATATCTTTTTAGGTAGAAGTTTGGTCAGTGTGCATGAAATTATACCTGAGTGATTTAGGCGATGACGAATCATTATTCGATTCGTAATTATGCAAATAAAATGTATGAAGTTGACGTGTTAAGTGTATGGATATAATACGAAGGAGGTTGGATCCTGATTAAGGTGTTTTTTTTTTTTTTTGTTCCGTACCAAGTAATACAACTACAAATTTGTAACTAAACTACTAAGGTACCTACAGAAGTACTTATTTTAAAACATATTTTTGTGAAATGATATTTTCTTTAATATTTAATAGTTTTTATTTTATACTTTGTGAACGGAAAAAAATAAGGTTGAATGATCTGTATAATTTAATGCCTCGTTGTAAATAAAAATCTGGATCCGCCTTAGGTGTGACTCGAAAATTATTTCGTTGCGACGATTTTCTTTATCTTGTGACTTAATCTGACTGCCACATCCCTCACACTATTTTAAGCTATCTTTATGTGTAGTTCGTTACATTTTAAAACCTTTTACAGTAACCCCTTCGCCTAGTAAAAACTAAGGTTTCTTTAGGTTTTTCACTCGTTTTATACACTATACCTACTATCGTATCGATCTAATTACGTATAAGTTAATGAGCTTGTATGTAAATTAGTTATTAAAGTCGCGGTCTTCAATACGTTAATCGTAGATATTGCGAACGTAACTCGTCAAAAGTAAACTTACTCGTATCATGGTCAATAACAACACTAATGTTACACTACTGTCATAAATAAATGTACAATCTAGGTATCAAGGAGTATATCCTTTATCCTGTAAAATGAATCCATGATAAAATAAATATTTTGCCAGAATTTTGACAGTTGACATTACTAGAGTTGTCACAGATGCGTTTCGATAATTCAATCGAAATCGTTCGTAACTGCCAATCGTTTCATTTAGATATTGATAAACAATCAAATACGAATCATACTTACGTAGAGTTTAATGAGAATTATTGTTAAATTGAGGTTATAGTAAAAATTTAATACTCGTTGATGAATCGTGTATTTAGCGGGTTCGAAGCATTAACTCGCTAGTGTACTTCGGCTTTATTCGAGCTGAATGTCAGCTTGTTTCAAAAAACGAGACTATCCACTGTTAGATACGTATTAATTTCAGTGAAAATACATATAAGCTTTACTATCATTCCTTTACAGTTTGCTCTTTTTATGTTAACGTTTGTATTTAATTGTCGTTGTAAAGCGCGTTTCTTATCCATACGCACATTTAGCGATCTCTTGTACAGTTTTTAATAATGGCGTAGGCTAGATCGTTCTCTATATTCTGCCGATAGCTGACTTATTTTTACGAGTCTTATAGCCAATTTTTATTGCAATAAATGTTAAATGTAATCGCCATGCCATATTGAGGTGCTCTTGATTCCATTGATAAGTACAAACGGTAATTTGTTATGTTTTCAGAGAATCGTATTCATGTTTCTTTTTAAAGCTATTAAACCCATAGACAAGTCATCAGTTAAATGTATGTAAGACTGATTCACCCCGAGGTTGAATGTACGACTAATTTTGATGTTGATCTTAATTTTTCCAATTAAATTTATTTTTGTGTCATACTCATTTCATTACTCATAATTCGCAATGAAATATAGATGATAATATTTTTCCATAAATTCATTGGAAAGTGGATGACATTAAATCAATAAATTATTGTTTTTTTTTTTTTACTATCTGTTTAGGCCTCTTTAATAGCTAAGGAATTATTGCACAATATTTAGGCAATATGAAATTATACAACTTGTCTATTATATAAGCAATTTTATCGTGGTACTATTTGGTATAGACAAATATAATTAACTCTTAGTTTGTCAATAATTCCTTGGCTTATGATGAAATATCTTAATGTTATAGAAAAACTCGCTTTTAACTATAAAATGTAACAAAAATGAATTCGCCATTTAGCGTTTTAATTTTGAGTTGCGTGATTTTAACAAAAATTGGAAATTAATCGCCGTAGCTTTAAATGATAAATTAATTTAGTGCAATTAAAATGGCGGGCGCAGTTTCGGCGGGAAGTGTGAATGTAATTGTAGGTGTTTGTAGACAAATATAATTATTTTGTAAAATTACCCGCGCTGCGTCTCGGGCACAGTGGATTCGCAAAATTATACATATGTATATGAAGAAATAAATTTATGTGAGACCATTACAAAGCTTTTAATTTAATACCAGCTTTAATTTTTTTATACATATGTATATGAAGAAATAAATTTATGTGAGACCATAACAAAGCTTTTAATTTAATACCAGCTTTAATTTTTTTTACTCAAAAATATTTTGATTAAAGGACATCACGAAGTCTTCAATACAATAATCTTATCAATCTTATCCAAACTTTATTTTTTCACCATCACAAAAGAACGGTTAAAATTAATCTTAGAAGAGTTATAGGTATAGAACGGCGGTTAGCGTGGCTGCACATGAGACAAAACAACAAATATATCAACCAATCACGATTATTACTACAAATTTTTCGACCTATCAGGATGCAGTAATAACTGCAGACACCAATTTTTGACCAATTATGATGCTGTAATAATTGCAGACACTTGAATAAACGGAAAATACACTACTGGACATGCAGAAATATGTCCTCTTTCTTCATGAGTATTTAATTTTGCATCTTATTTTTCAGCCGTTATTGCAAACTCTGTCTACAAAGTTTACTTTTTTTTTTCCATGCTCCATAGAGAAAATATATTCTAAGGCTCATTATCATCATCATCATTCACAAGAAGTCCACTGCTGAACATAGGCCTATCCTTAGAGCGCCACACCGAACGACAACATACCATTTGCGGTTGCCCGCGACTTTCACAATCCCTGCCCACGCTGCGTCTTCCGGTTTATGATCGCCACTCAAGAACCTTTCCTTCCAATCGGTTATCGGTTCTTCGAGAGATATGGCCTGTCAATTGCCACTTCAGCTTGAAAACTTTGATAGCTATATCGGTGACGTGTTATTCTAAGTTATTTTTTTAGTGTTTTTTTTTTATATATTTATTATTAGTGTTCTATTTATTTCGTCTCTATTTACCGCACCACTTTATCAAAACACACGGCTCCTAACACAGTACTGTGTAATTAGTGTAATTGTCATCTCTTACCACCTAATTAAGTAACAATAAGGCGGTACAACTAAAACTAACAACATTCTCACCTATTTCTTATTCAGCCGATGTCTTCCCTCTAATTTTACCAGAGTAATCTTGTTATCCAAATATTGTGTCGGACCCAAATTGGCACAATGAATACGTATTGCTGGGCGTTAATTATAATATCTGAGGACGTGCCCCGTGAGATTGGTCCTCCATTGTTGCGTCGACAGGTCATGGAGTTTCTATGTACATTATAGTTGAAGGATCAGACGAGATAGATCACACTAATACCTAATATAAATGCAAAAGTTTGTGTGTGTAAATATGTAAGTAGGTACTTATGTATACATATGTACCACTTTTACACACACAAACACAAACACAAACTTTTGCATTTATAATATTAGTGTGATATGTCTCGTCTGATCCTTCAACTATAATGTACATGGAAACTCCATGACAACACAACAATGGAGGACCAATCTCACGGGGCACGTCTTATGTAAGTATGTTTGTTCCTGTTCAACTCTGTAACGGCTGAAAGGATTTGAAATTTGGTATGGAGGTAGCTTACGCCCTGGATTAACACGTAGGCTACTTTTTATCCCGGAAAAATATTCGGTTTCTGTAGAATCTTTTAAACAAAAAGGTTTTTTAAATTACTATAAATAAAACATTGACAATGGTATTCTAAAGATAATTGACTGTCAATTTATTTATTTAAACTGCTCAGCAATTTTTAAATTGAAATATGTTTAAAAAGAGCGAACGAGGTAGCTGAATCAGATGTAATCATAATGATATAATTATAACAATCAGAGTTAAGGGTAACGAGCCCTGATTGGACTACGCACGTCGATAACAGCAGCTTTTTACTTGGTGGTATTATTAGATGGAGTCACGTGGTGAATGGATCCAATGATAACTGAACGATCTGAATGGGGCTGATCTCTCAAATAGCGATTCACACCTGAGACAAATACCTACCTCGGCAAACTATTCAGGAACTAAGTACGTTTTGGGAATGCTTGTTTGTCATAATTATGTCTTTTGATTGGCATTGGGACAATCTTTCCGTCCGTATGTCACGGTATTCTGTGTAGAATGTAACTCAAAATTGATCTATGCTCAAAACCAAATATTGAAATAGAAATTAAATTATTTTCAATTCAAGTGCATTGTAGATTTTTACCCGACTACGCGAAGCAAAACTGAGGGTTATGATTTTTACCGTTATGTATATATTTACCTGTTCTCTCATAACTTCTAAACTACTTATCTTAATTTGAGAAATGAGGTATCATTGGAAGCGTCTTCATCGTTCGCTGGTTTAGCTGGTTATGGCCTATGTGACGTCACAATAAATTGAATATAGCGCCCTCTAGAGGACATAGTCAAGGATAAAAAACTGTTTGAATGAATGATACTGCATTGTATATCAAACAAAAGGGCTTAATTAGCACATTTCAAATAAATATATCATTAGCTGTTGCTCCCGGCTTTGCTTGCATGCACCCGATAAAACTAAAGCTCACGTAAGGACATAATTAGTCGGGTTTTAACTTTTATCCATATCTATATCTTTGTTTGTATCTATATCTTGTTAGCCGATGCATAATCTTTCATTTATGTCAACGCAGTTAAGTACAGCAGCACATCATTGCCTCTCAATTAATAATTTATTACACGAGGCATATAAATTCAAACCCAAAGTCCTAATTGCGGCTTGGATTTTAGCGCATCGATGTATTTAAATCATGAGATAATCCTCTAGGACGCCATATTGGCCACGGCCTGTTCCCGCGCTTAATCCCGCCATAAATCAGTGACGGACATTATTTTGTCTAATGTTTAGAAAAGAAAACATTTCGCATTCGCAGGTGGTACCTGGGCATTTTACTTTAAAGTTTAAAACAAGCAGAATGCGTGGCAGGGCGAGAGCGACACGTGTCAGCAGTGGCGCTAGTCTCCGCGTTTAATCTGCGGTACTGCTGACACGCGTTACAACAAAGTGGCCGCGGGCCCGCGCAAGGACTGTCACGCGTTTGTGACTGTATCTAATGGTATATTAAAAAAATTACCCTTGTGTCTTAGTGGATGGATTTCCGTCCTCTGAGCCATAATGTTGTTTGTGGGTTCGATTCCCACCCAGGACAAACATTTGGGTGATGAACATGGATGTTTGTTCTTTGTCTGGCTGTTTCTATGTATTCTATGTATTTATTTAGAAGAAAAAAGTTATCCTATCAGTTATCTGGTTCCCATAGTACAAGCTTGCTTTGTTTGAGGCTAGATGGCGCTGTGTGTGAAAAACGTCCACCAATATTATAAAAAACTACTGACACGCGTTTGGTTTTTAGAAAAAGTTATTGAACAACTTGAGCTAACGTGTGGAAAACCGTGTGAGCCACCGGGTTCGCACCGGGTTCTTCTCATCAAAATGCTAAGCAAAAGCGAGATCTCAGGTTTATTTTGCAGGTAGCTAACTGAAAGTCACTAAGTAGGTACTTTTGTCAAATAATTAAAACTAAGATTTAGGTTCGGCGTACAATTAATTCAAAACTTCGGCCTATATTTTAGATTCTATAATTTTAAATGAGCCACCAGGTGTTCGATGCTGAATTAACTAATTTTATTCTCTTTACCCACATTTAGTTAATTTTATTATTAAACCCTCAAGGGGGTGACAGTGATCCTTATTAAGTGAAGCTATTCATTCAGGGGACGAATTTATAGTAGAGTGATGAATGGCCTTCTTCATTATAAATAACAACAATTATTGTCACGAGACGGCAAGGTGGAAAATTAACTCCTTTCAAAGAAGGTAACGGATACCTCTTAAATATGCACATAAATAAGGTGCGCTGCGAGAACGAAAATGTTTCATTTAAATTTGTTGTTTTGAGCGATGGGAAGTGAAGTGACACTCTTAATTAGAATACCTCCATATTAAAAAGACGATTATTATAATTGGCACCAAAGATAATATAAGCAGTTAATCGCACATGCAGAAAAAATATCTAAATACAAGGCCAAGGCGCTTCAGACCCGGGTCGAGATGATAAATCGCGCTAACGATGGCTCAAAGTGGCCATTCGGAAATTGGGCGGTTCAAAATTTCGTATTTTACACGTAATATTTTCTTGAACAGGTATAAGGTGTCAACTGTCAACCAGTTATATGGTCAGTGCGGGATACTCATAAAAAAAAGTTGATATTATTTTTTTGCATTTATTAATTTATTGACTACGAAATGTCGGATAAAATATAATACCCAAAAATACATAAAAACATAACAAATATAATACAATAAAAAGTGATAAGAAGTTACCCTGGCTGCTCAAACAATGACAGCCCAATTAGCCCGTTACAAAATTCTGTCAACCAGAGCAAAAACCACAAGGAAACTCATAGTATAATCTTAAAGTTAAATTTAATACTAAAACATTTTTTTTTATGTTTTCGTTTTTGTGTGATTACGTATGTGCCTTTTTTATTATAAAAAATAGTAACAATAGTAAGTAGTATTTTATTTTTATATTTGGTTAATTTCACCTAGAACTTTCACATTTTTTTGTATACTATTGATGAAATAAACAGCATTTTTTTTAAATAATGGCTTTCGCTACCTCACCTACTTTATAAAGCTTTTTACGATCTCAATCAATAGCAGAACAAATTATTCTGTTTGTTTTTGCCGCTTTTGATCTGTTATTTTTAAACTTCTAGAGCTAGAGTTAACTAAATTCAAATTGATAACAGTCAAGAATTTCTTTAAGGTGCAACGTTTCGCTAAGCGCACCAAATTTTGCCAAAGCTCAATTACTGCGTCGTTGACTTATTGAAATTTCGCGCCAATAAATAGGTTGTGTCAAGAAATGTTTTTTTTTTTTATTATTTATTCGCCCATTTCTGGGCAGGCTAAAGCCTGGCTGAAATGATCACATAGATAATATTGGTTTTGCTACGAATCTCAATAATCTGATTTTCATCTTAGTTTTTGGTTTAGTAAACCAAGATGCAGTACGCTTCTGCGTACTTTGACCTTGTTTTTTTGGTTGGTGTAATTCCTTGATAGAACTTATTTATTGGCACAAAATTAGTAGTAGTAAATTATTAGTTTTTATGAATTCACGATGAGTAATGCTGTAATTGATAATTACATTCATTTTATATAACGCAACTAGACATACATAGTTTTAGAATGTAATACAGATCTATCAATGTTACTTAAATAATAATCTTAATACGACTGCATTCTGTTTTATATATTTAATATTTATATAAAAATAAATAAATCAATTGACAAAAAACGCAAAAAATATTGAATTTGGCGCGCGGAGCGGAACGTTTCACCTTAAGTGTTAACTAAACCACCCTAATTAGCCTTCTTATAAATTCAGATTACTGAAGAATTTAAAATGTAAATAGCTCTTTCAATTCTAACACGGATCGCGCTTTTTTGATGAGCCTTCTTGAATTAATGAACAGGATTTTTTATAGGTTATTATAAACATTATTACTTATTCAAGTCCAGTCAAGTTACGGGACTTAGTATGGAGGACCCAGACATAATTCATAACATAAATACTTATCAAATTGTGTTTGGTATAATTTGCTGATGCAAAATCAATATTTAATAAAATTGTGTGCAGTTCCGACTCACTGCCGACTCACTGCCCTGTTTACGATCATCGTCTGAAATAGACTCTAACGTGGCGCAAATAGAGACGATATTGCAAAACGTAAAATTTGAGTTTGTTCCGGATACGCGTTTTGTTTAATTATTATTGTATGTATTATGAGAAGTTGGTTCTACAACTATGTGCAGAAAAAAAAAATTGTTATTAGTTTCATCTGGATCAAACGTACAACTTTTCGTGTTGTTTCCAAAACTCCGTAGAAGCTTCCACTATTTACTAAAGAATGACTTGGACTGGATAGTCCAGAAGTCGAAGTCCATAATTTTAGTCCCTTTTTTTTTTTTTTTTTTTTTTTTTTTTCCGTGGAGAAATGCGCACGCATACCGCACTGCCACGGGGAGACAGTGCGGTTATGTGGGAATCCAACCCACTAAAACTCCACGGTGTCCCTCCTCCGCCGCTTGTGGCGGGAACACGGGAACGCTTTCGCACACGACCGCGAACCCGCCGCGGCCGTCCGTCTCCGGACCCTCCTCCGGGGTCGGGTGCAGCACCCTCCCCCCGTCGCGACACGCCAGGACACATGGCGGCCGCAACGCCTTCCCGGGGACCAAGCCGGCCGATGGGCGCCAGACGACCCCGTGTCTGGACGCCCGAGGTCCCCCTGCGACGGTTCAGTTGAGTGGCCCCGCCGCCTGCCACTTCGGTCGCAGAGGATAGGGAGAACGGCGATCCACCATACCGACACTCCTCTGCCTCTGCGACCCCACCGCGTCCGCCAACTGACGGTGGCGACCCCGTCGAGGCCGCGGAAGGTAGGGAAAGTGGCAACGACACACCAACAGTCCTCTCCCGCCGCGGCCTCCAACCTTCAGCTGCAGTGTCGCCAGCACGACGCCACTGCAGCCCGCCTCAGTTGCGGTGCTGCCCATACAGCCCGCAACCTACTGTGGCCGCTTCAACGTGGGCTTAGGTAGAAAGCCCAGAGAAGCGGCCCCGCCTCGGGTTCCTCTTAGATTCACCGTGGGTGAGCTGTCCACGGTTATTAAGCCCCCCCGCCACGACAAGGCGGGAACCCACCGGGGGGGATAATTTTAGTCCCTAGTCTAAGTCAATAATTTTAGTCACTGTCCAGTCCAAGTCATGCTTCAGTAAATGGTGGATGCTTTACTTAGAATCTAAGTCAATAATTTTAGACTTAGACTATGACTGAGACTTGTTTTTAAAATAAATAAATAAATAAAATAATAATAATTTTTATTGTGCTTTACTTGAAAATAGCAAAACTTAACACTGGCTAAATACACTATGTTTGGAGCCAAATCGTAAAATAAAAAAAGAGCTTCTATGACATTTCCCTTTCGCAAGGGGCCTGATGGTGAAACCTTCACCTCCTAAAACGCACCCTCAACCCGCAATGTCAACCAGCAATGCCAGCCCCTATTCCCGTCAAAGACACTACCGCTCCGCCGCCATTATTCCAGAAAAGAGTAAAAATTACCGCCGACCGCGACTGCCTAAGCCACTTAATACAAGAATTTTTTATCTCACATTTTACGAAATGGAAACCGACTGTAGAGGGACTGGTGATAACTGGAGATAAGACAAAAAAGTAGCCGGAGTGACCGACATATAATATAAAAATATACGTGAGAATCTTGGAAGTCATTTTGGTTGGTTGCGTTCACCGTTCACACTTTCACAGTACCTATGAAGGGCAAATGTAATGATAATTGATTATTATATAAGATAATAATTTAAAGAGCCAATTTCTCGATGGCAATGGCTAATCATACGATATTTTGAATATCTGAAATATTAATAAATATTAAATAAACATATAAATGTACCTAATATTTAAAAATAAATTAAAATTAAAGACTCAAAGTTACAAGTGAAATTAACCCAAACTCAAAATGTAAATTATCACAACTCCGGATATAGATTTATCTCGCAGGAAGTCACATTCAAATAAGACACATACAAACATACATCCAAAAAACGTGCTCTAGTGGTCCTTAATCGCTGGCCTGTTGGATAAAGTCTGAATCCGAGCAGACAATGGAGTGTTCTATGCTCGGAGTTTCTTTGCGCGACAAAATCTGGTATGAGGATATTAGCCGAAGAAACAAAATCACTGACACAAAGAACCGATAACCGTTGGGAAAGAAAGGTTCTTGAGTGGCGACCACGAACCGGAATACGCAGCGTAGGAAGGCCTCGCACTAGGTTGCGACAATGTCACAAGCAATCGGTGGATGCAAATGTCAAAATGTCGTTCAATGTGGCGCTGTAAGGGGAGGCCTACCTTTGTTCAGCAGTGGACGTCTTCCGGCTAATGATGATGATAAAACATACATACTGAACACACACATACCCGAACAATATTATCTACCATTCTTCTGGGCAGACAGGGCAGGCAGGTGGGTAAAGTGAAATGAACCGCATTCAAATATGAACACACGGGATATACTAGTATTTCACGATTTACACCGAGCGAAAGCCTAAGATAACAAATTCACGTGAAAATCACGGACCGCAGACCAACGAGAGAAAATAAGACGAAAATATATTTCTCTCTCGTTTTTTAGAGACAACGGTCCATAATAATTAATCCCCAGGTCTATTATTAACACTGGAAAACAATGCCAAGTAGCGTCGGTTCTTCATATACCTGTCCTTTCTCGGATCGGCCGGAAACTGCCGGATACCCAGATCACCTCTAGTAATATCCATTACTTTGGCCAAATTAAGTCTTATTTTGCGTGACATCGTTTGCCTTTCTTGTTTAAAAATTAGGCAGACAGGCACCTATTTAAAGGAGAGAGCTCGGAGTAGATAAATGCTCTGTTTTGTGATAAGGGAGCAAATGATTATTAGATTTTTATACTTATCTACCCCACCTGTATGCGGTAGATTTGTCTTGAGGACGAAACCGATTGTCGTTCTTTCTCACTCGCACATTCCATTTTCAATGATAAAAAATAACTGAGAGTGATATTGAAGAAGGTTCTTGCACCCTTCAAAGATTCTAGTGTTCTTCAAAGTATCTATTCCCGGCCGGGTTGATATTTGAATGAATAATCACACTATTATTATAAATGTGAAAGTTTGTGTGCAAGTAGGTAAGTGTGTTTGTTCTCGTTCAACTCCGTAATGCCTCAACGGATTTGAATGAAATTTGGTATGAAGATAGCTTATATCCTGGATTAACACATAGGCTACTTTATTCCGGAAAAATATTCAGTTTCTGTAGAATACCGAGTGAAACCGCGGGGCGCAGCTAGTTTAAATATTTATTATGGTCTTGGCGTTGGTTTTCGTGTCTTTGTATGGTACTATAGATTCTCCCATATAGAGTACCGTAGTGGGAAGCTACGTAGGATGCCCTAAAGCTAGAGTATTAGACGTTAATTTATAATATTAATATTTTATATTTTCCTTCTCATATCATTTAAGATGTTTAAAACGAAATCTCACGCTGGCCAAAAGGAGTTTTCATTCATTTAAATAAACAGCAAAATGTTAACTCTATTGTTCATAATATTACCTTTAGAACCTTGATTTTGACTGTAATTGCAGGATTAATCACCTACTAGTGTAACGGAAGGTAGTACTACAAGCGTAGCGTTTAAATGCGAGCTCAATTCTGGTACCCTGCTACGAGCGTAGTTTCCACTACAAGCGTAGACACCTGCTATGAGCGTAGTTTCCACTACAAATTTAGACTACTGCTACGAGCTCGGTTTCCACTACAAGCGTAGACTACTGCTACGAGCGTAGTTTCCACTACAAGCGTAGACTACTGCTACGAGCGTAGTTTCCACTACAAGCGTAGACTACTGCTACGAGCGTAGTTTCCACTACAAGCGTAGACTACTGCTACGAGCGTAGTTTCCACTACAAGCGTAGACTACTGCTACGAGCGTAGTTTCCACTACAAGCGTAGACTACTGCTACGAGCGTAATTTCCACTACAAGGGTAGACTACTGCTACGAGCGTAGTTTCCACTACAAGCGTAGACTACTGCTACGAGCGTAATTTCCACTACAAGCGTAGACTACTGGTACGAGCGTAGTTTCCACTACAAGCGTAGACTACTGCTACGAGCGTAGTTTCCACTACAAGCGTAGACTACTGCTACGAGCGTAGTCTCCACTACTAGTTCGACACGTGGCGTTGATTCAAAAATGTTGCCGTTTAGCCATATTATTAGCGAACAAAAAAAAATGAATCAAATATAATTGGGAGAATTCTGTGATTTGAATGTATGATATCCACATTTCAAACCGACAGTTCCTTTTTACCATTTTGGTACAGTAAATACTAGTAGAAGTCGCAATTTAATGAAGCATTTTAGAATAACTACTACTAAAAAGTTGTAAGATATGGCAAAAACGCCAAATATGTAAAATTGTCAAAGAAACTGATGAACTAAGTAAAAAATCTCAAACCACAAAAGCAGCCTCGGAGACGCATGATGGAATAAATCTGATTACGTCGCCGGCTTCGTATTTCCAAGGTATTCAGCCAATAAGCTTTAAAAGTAACATGAGCCCATACTGAGTGCGAAATTAATTTATCCATCCCCATAAGGCGCATTTTCACTTGACGAAAATGTTTAGTTGCCTTGAAAACTCAGATAAATAATTTAACGCTTCGTTTACAGGACTTGACGACGATAAAAACTATAAAGCTATAATATAATTAGTAGTTATATACAGTAGTGATCGCTTTCAGCGATAAGGCCGCCATTTGTTACACTAGTTAAAATGTTTTGTTTTCTGTCCTAGCTATGTACGGTCTGGTGTGAACAATAAAGAGTTTATCTATCTATCTATCTATCTATAGTTATAGACTGGTTAAGTCCTGTAGACAACCATTAAATTATATGTTCAAATCGCTTAAACTTATATAGTACATCAGATAAATAAATCAAAAGCAAGCAATCCGCGCGTGCATATTTTTTTTTGTAATTGGCCTATATCATTTTGCGTACTTGGTAATAAAAACGTTTTGGTCTTTTGGCATTATTACAGACAATAAAAAAAGTAAATAAAGAAAAGAGCGCGTTAACAATTGATTTTTCACTCACTTTTTCCGCCCGTGTTTTTGTAGGAGAGTAATGACGTACGTAAAAATATGGGAGAATTTCCCAATTTTTACCCGTCTGCCCAAGGAGGGTAACGTTTTTAGGGTGTTTTTAGTATGTGTGTGACTTCCTATTGTTTATACAGGAATAAGGTACTTTCCGAGAAAGTGTGGTATAAGTATTTTTTTGATTTTTTCCGTCAAATTAACAGCTATGTAAGAAACATTTCTTTTGAATATTACACACTTAATTATTTAATTTGTTAATTTTAATAATTGAATAAAAATTATATTTTTATTTATTCAACCGCTAGAAATAAGTTTTCTGTGAACTACATCACTGACTTATGAAAAAGCCTCCTTACGCCATATGTAAATGAAATTGAACGGGTCCTATCGGAGTTATTCCGCATTTGTTTGAACTTGCGAATGCTCTCCGTTCCCAGATCGGAGAATGGAGACTCGGAAATGTGGAAATCAACTTGAGACTTTTTCCGCGTGGGGAGAAGTTTTTGATTAGTTTTATTTTCTTGCTATTATCGAAGATCGGTAGTGAGTTTTCTTTTGTTTCTGGCAGATTTCTTAGCCAGTTCAAATGCATTTTCTAATGCAATTTTATATTATCCTAATGTCTCCTAAATCCTTGTCGTGTCTGACTGAATTTGAAAATAATATACCCAAAAAAGCTCACCTGCCGCCACGCTGGCCGACATTTGTTATTTTAGACTTTGTCCTCCACACACGTATTCGCTTTAGTATATAGGCACTTCACGATCACCTCTTGTCTATTATGTATGAATTGTGGTATTTTTACTTATTTTAGTAATTATATTCAGCGGAAATTAAAACATTACTTCGACAGTTTTAGGTCCCTACAATCCTTATAATCGTATAATAGTATTTAGTGTAGTTTAGAGTATAATTGTCATGTCACATAATTTCCATTATTGCACACCCCGTCATTTACAACTTCTACGATCCTCACCATCCCAAGGTTGCCTGGAAGAGATCGCTTTCAGCGATAAGGCCGCCATTTGTTACACTAGTTAAAATGTTTTGTTTTCTATCCTAGCTATGTACGGTCTGGTGTCAACAATAAGGAGTATATCTATCTATCTATAATAATCCTAATAAAATCCTAATAAATCCTAATGTGAAGTTGATGCAGATAAGACATGGGAGAATATGTTGACAGTTGACGTGGAAAGATCGGAAGTGCATCGTTGCGGCGTGTGGCTCGAGTTGTGCCGTTGGACGTGCCACGTTCCTGCTCTTTGCGTTGAAATAATGACGAAAAAAAATTGTTTTGATCCCATAAACATTTTTTTTAACCAATCCTCAATGTAAATAATTATTTATCCAAAGCCATTGATATCAAAAACAAAAGATTTTTATAAGATTTAGGAAGCGATAAGTTTTCCAGTGAAACACAAATTTCATTAAAAAAATTATGTAAATTCACTAACCCACTCTATCGCACGCATGGGAAACAGAGCAACAGCAATACAATCGTCAAATACCTACCACGCCGAAACCTCGCGGAAAACCCTCATAAATTAAAACTAGATGAGGCAATAAAATTATTACTTAAATCATTATAACATAGATTTCATGTAAATTATTGGCGTGACGATGTTCGGGTTACTTAATTTGGTAGGATTATATAGTTGCTAGAGTTAGCTGCCAACTTCACACCGATGAGTCAACTAGGTCAAAAATAACAAGTATTAAGGATCTTAATCTGTAATCACATATCAACATAATTACAATCAACAATGGCTCGCGACAGGCAATCCGTCCACACAATTAAAAACAAAATAAAAAACTAAACACAAACTTTAAATGCTTAAATATAATGTCTATACTTAAAATACATATCGTTATACTCTCGATCACCTCTTCAGTGCTGGTCTGAAACAAATGTATATAGTGTCAAAAAAGGGGGAAAAAAAAACTTTTTTTAACACGTTCTTCCAAAAAAAAAAAGTGCAATTAATAAAGGGGTGAGTGTAAATAATGGTACAAGAATAATGAGAAGCCATGTTCCAAAGCCATGTGTCACTCTCAATTTGTCGGTTTTTTGAGCGCGAGTCAATGGACTGTCGATATTTTTTTTTTCAATTCTTTTCCATTGGGTGGGCGTTACAGGTTACCCCAATTCGCCCACCCATGGGCGAATTGGTGAATTGGCCCATATTCTAAGGTTAAAACTAACTTAAAACAATAATATATCAAACAAAGAATATATATATAGTTAGAGCGATGGTAATAATAGAGAAATAATATATAGAAAAGTGCCAATGGCTATAGAAAGATGCGTTACCCGACTGTAGTCACACTAATATTATAAATGCAAAAGTTTGTGTGTAAGTGTGTAAGTATGCAGTGCAAGGCAAGACGAGGTCGCGCGCGTGACTCGCTTAGCATTCCTTGATAAAGTTCACCGAATGTGATCGAAACTATAGTCGGAATAACCGACTCAATTTAACGTGAGTATTCCGGTTTTATTAAAACAAAATGTATGTCAGTATGTAAGTAGGTAAGTATGTAAGTGTGTTTGTTCCAGTTCAACACTGTAACGGCTGAACGGATTTGAATGGAATTTGGTATGAAAGTAGCTTACACCATGGATTAACACAGGCTACTTTTATCCCGGAAAAATATTCGGTTTCTATAAAATAGCGGGTGAAATCGCGGAGCGCAGCTAGTAACTGATAAGGACGTCAGATGTCCCTAGGATTAAAACTGCGACATGATCGTCACAATTTCTGCTTGTCTTGAAATTGAAACCCGCGCTAATTCGTAATAAAACATTTGTAATGGTCCGGAGTTAAAACCCTTCTTGATAAGAAGAAGAAGAATTGATAATTTTGCATTAGTAATATCAGTAAAAATATTAATCTTATATTTTATTTGCAAAATACGCTCGGCTTTCAAGAGATGGCGTTGAAAACACGTTTTAGATACGTAAAAAAATATGTATTAAAATTTATATTTTTACTGATATTACTAAGGCAAAAATATTGTTTTTTCTCCGGCTATTAACTATATTTTTTAAATAGCAATCTAATCTGAACTAAACCTTAAATTACAGAAATATACTATGTATCTTTACTAGCCATATTTGCATTGGGTAGCGGTTTGAACATTAGCTGACTAAATACAAAATATAAAAAAAAATATCTGGGATATTATTGCACACACGGTCATCTGACCCCAAACTAAGCAAAGCTTGAAATATGTCTGCCAGAGACTGATATACGTACATAGATATTTTTTAAATACATACTTATATAGATATTAACACCCAGACATAGAACAAACACAAATATTCATCACATAAATGTTTGTCCTAGATGGGAATCGAACCCACGCCCCCATACACAGAAGGTAGGTTCACTACCAACTGAGCCACCGGGGCAGTAAATACGTACGCGCCACCTAGTTCTATGCTTTTTTTTTCGGAGGTACACATTTTTATATGAGATTGTCATTCTTCTCGTACAATTTTTCTATGGCAATACCAAAGACATAAAAGAGAGCAGCGGTGTGTACTTACTTCTTTTGAAACCCAAACTTGCTAAGTAGAGTGGGCTGGTTGCCAGGCAACGAGGCAGTCTTCCTCAGGCCCGGGACTCGGCAGGACGACTTCTTGATGCCGGCGTTCCTAGGGGCTTGGCTCGACAGCGGCTGGCTGCTCCAGAAGGAGGGCTTCGGGGGAGACTGGCCGAAGGATTCCTGGTTATAAACACAATATTAACCGACTAGCCTTGTGGCTCAGTGGGTGGATTTCCACCTTCTGATCTATAGGTTGTGGGTTCGATTCCCACCCAGGACAAAAATTTGTGAGATGAACATGGATGTTTATTCTTTGTCTGGGTGTTTCTATGTATTCTATGTATGTATTTACAAAAAAATAAGTATTTATGTATTCTATCAGTTATCTGGTTCCCATAGTACAAGCTTGCTTAGTTTGGGGCGAGATGGCGATGTGTGTGAAAAACGTCCACCAATATTTATTATTTATTGCTGAGAGAACGAATTTTGGCTGAGCTTGAAGTGAGCGAGTCCAGGTGGTAATTCATAGTATTTTATCCGATCCTCACTCCGAGGGGGCTAGAATTATTTACGGACTGGCGAATTATTTTCTCCGTGCGTTAAATGATTCTAGCTCCACTCGTTGGCATATTATACATTAATGTGGTAGTTAGGCACGTGGTTTAAGTGACTCCTAAGGGTAGTAAAAACGGGCATAAAGTTATAAAGTTGGGATTGAATGACGTCATACACCCCACGATTCACGGGGTGTGTACCGAATCACGCCAAAGGCGCATATCGCACGCTCAAATGTCCCTTTTGGCCCTGAGTATTGAACTCGCACGAATGTAAGTAAAAACCGGATTTCCGGAGTCATTTTACTGGGTCGAGACTCGCTCCCAACCGGTCTCGGCTATTAGGGGTCCTTCATCAGGAAATAGTGATGAAATAGAGACCTTTATGACATACGGATAGGATATTTTTAGGGCAGGACAACACAGGAAAACTGTTCATCATCAGACCACCCACCACCCACCACCCGGACCTTTTATGGGGAAGGAGGGGGGTCGCCATTATCCCCTCTTGGCAGGCGGCTTGTGGATCGCAGTGTGCTCACCGTTTACTAAGAGGATGCTGCTTCCCATCCTCCGGTGGGTTGGAGCACGCTCGTTCCTCAACGATACAATTAATGTTAAATCTCGTTTCACTGGAAACATTGCACACTACTGCTTGGCGGTTGTATAACTGGCAAAATCGAGATACTTCCCCTAACTTCCACCAGGCAAGAGACATTACTAACAAACACTACAAAAAGGCATACCTGAGAATCCACCGGAGTGACCAACATCTCCATTGGATAAGTATTCTCCACCGAATCTTCGCTCAAGCTTGGCTCCAACTTCACGTCCAACCTTTTAAACGGGTTCCTCCTTATTGGACTTGGCTCCAATATCGGACTAGTTGGCCGCTTCGCTGGACTATTGTACGGCGAATTCTCTTTTTGTGAACTATCGTTTGTACACAGATCTAAAGTTTTATCACAGTCTATTTGCTTATTTTTATCACTACTATTATTAATTACACTTTCATCGTTCCCTTCGGGACTTGGGGACACTTTAAAGGGGTTTCTTTTGCATTTTTCAGGTGTCTCATGGATTTTGCTGTCCTTTGTTAAAGGACTGTCTTCACTAGTTGATAAAAACAGATCTAAAGTTTTATCACGGTCTGTTTGGTTATTTTTATCGCTAATATTATTAATTTCACTTTCATCGTTCCCTTCGGGACTATGGGGGACTTTAAAGGGGTTTCTTTTGCATTTTTCAGGTGTCTCTTCGACTGTGTTGTCCTTCGTTAAATTATCTTCACTAGTTGAAAAAAACTTGCTTTCTACAATGTTATCGTGTATGACTGTTCTAGGAAATCTACTCAGTCTTTTAAGAAACATGCCTCCGCTTCTTAAGCTTTTCTTGTAGGACCGTTCCTTGTTTTCTAGTATGGGTGATTTGTCTTTGTGTGCGTTTTCGCTTATGACATCATCCGTCAAGGTTTCGTTGTGTTTTTCTGTTTGATCGGTTTCAGTTTCTGAGTTAGTTTTTTGTCGTTTGTTCGATGGTTCTACGCAGTACATGTTGCTTAGTGCCTGTATTGATAGACTGTAAATAAAAATAAGTTAATAATAATAATAAAAGGCATTTATATATTTTTATAAAGTTAGTTATTTATTTTTTTACTAGCATGCCCGCACGGCTTCGCCCTCATATGTTTCAGAAATTTCAATACCATTTCACGTCTTCAGGGTTTGATTTTGGAAAAATCCTGAGATATGCTTTTCTTTATTTTTTTGCTAGCTCCGCCCCGCGGATTCACCCGCTATTATACAGAAACCGAATATTTTTCCGGGGTAAAAAGTAGCCTATGTTTTAATCCAGTGTATAAGCTACCTCTATGCCAAATTTCATTCAAATCCGTTGAGCCCACAGATCATCAGTCTCTAGATTCTGCATTCAGGACGCTCGAAGCGCACCACGCATCAGTCTAAATACACTTATACGAAATTACTCCTATTGGTTGATTGTTAGGCGCCAGTAAGCCTAACTTTGAGATAGCCAATGAGAACGCCTGGACGCTTCCCGCGACCCGCGCTTTCCTCAAACTTTGGTGACTTTTTGTATGAACAACGAATCTCGTAATGCGGTATCTAGTGTGATCTGTGGTTCAACCGTTATAGAGTTGAACGGGAGCAAACACTTTTGATTGTCCACGCGAACGAAGTCGCGGGTAACAGCTAGTCTTAGTATACCTTTCATCCTGCTCTTGCGTCTCGGGCACGTACTTCGTGACTAGATTAACGAGTTTCTTCCTCGGCCTGGTGTGAGGTTGTGTTGTGACCGGTTCCAGTTTCAGTTTCTTCTGCCACGGACGTGGCTCGTCGAGGTGCTGCTGGAACTCTGCGGCCCACATGCTGGGGTGGTTGGCTGGCTTCTCTCCCCAGGTACCGGTTTTTATATGACCTCTCTGTGTATAAGAACAAAAAATAAAATTAAGAAATGTAAATGTCCCACAGGTTTGGTAAGTAATTTGTTTATACACGGTCATATAATATCCCTCCTCCATATAAACACCCACTCTCACATACATATTCTCCACAGATCACACCCTAGATTCTGCATTCAGGACGCTCGAAGCACACCACGCATCTTTCTAAATACACTTATTAGAAATTACTCTGATTGGTTGATTGTTAGGCGCGAGTAGGCGTAACCTTGAGATAGCCAATGAGAACGCTCGGTCGCACTCCCCGCGCCCCGCGCCGCGCCTCAAACTGACGTGACTTTTTGTAGGAACAACGAATCTCGTTTTTTTTTTTTTTTTTTTTTTTTATGCCATAGGTGGCAAACAAGCAGACGGGCCGCCTGATGGTAAGCGATCACCGTCGCCTATGGATACCTGTAACACCAGGGGCATCACAGATACGTTGCCGACCTTTAAAGACTCGATTAACAGCCCTTTTGAAGAACCCCATGTTGTAGTTACTCGGAAAAACCGCTGGTGGAAGCTCATTCCACAATTTGCAGGTGTGAGGCAAAAAGGATCGCGTAAAACGCACAGTTTCCACAGATCTATCACATGCGGATGAGCTTTTAAGCGGTGGCGGCTGGTGCGGTAATGAAATCGCGACGCCGGTACCAGGTCGAACAATTCTTCAGAACACTCCCCATTATAAATGCGATAAAAGATAGAGAGAGATCCAATGTCTCTGCGCATGCTGAGCGGCTCTAGGTTTTCGGTGAGTTTGGGATCGTTGACAATTCTGACAGCTCTACGCTGTAATGCATCAAGGGGCTCAACTTGATACTTGGGTGCTCCATTCCACAGATGGGAGCAATACTCCACGTGAGGTCGGACTTGGGCTTTGTAAAGCAGAAGCCTTTGACCCGACGTGAAGTACCGCTTCGCCTTGTTGAGCACACCAAGTTTCTTGGATGCAAGTTTCGCCTTACTTGCAATATGACCACGGAACTGTACATTTGCAGAAATGTCAACACCTAAGATCCCGATGCTCTCCGAAACCTTGAGGGGAGCGTTCTGAAACCGAGGAGCGACAACAAATGGGATTTTTTTAGCGGTGAACGCGCAAACCTGTGTCTTCGTTGGGTTAAACTGGACTAAATTCAGTTCACCCCAATCCGAGACCTGCTCAAGAGAGGCCTCAACTTCAGACACTAGTTTGTTCCTACTTTCTTCAACAACGGCACGAGGTATGTTAGCACGACCGGTATACTGTGCATCGCCAGTGCTGTCATCCGCATAGCAATGCATGTTGCTTGTTTGCAACATGTCATTGATGTGGAGAATAAAGAGCGTCGGCGATAACACAGAACCCTGCGGGACGCCAGCATTGATAGAAATGCTGTCGGAGCAGCAACCGTCTACAACGACCTTGATACTCCGATCAGCAAGGAAGCTGGCAACCCATGTACATAACCCCTCAGGAAGTCCATAGGATGGTAGCTTGGATAGGAGTGCCCTGTGCCAGACCCGATCAAAGGCTTTGGCTATATCCAGACTAACTGCAAGCGCTTCCCCCCTACTCTCAACGGCTTCAGCCCAACGGTGAGTGAGGTACACCAGAAGATCACCAGCTGATCGTCCATGACGGAAACCGTACTGACGATCACTGATGAGCTGGTGCTCCTCCAAGTAACCAAGGAGCTGGGTGTGTACCACTCGCTCCATCACCTTACAGAGTAGAGAGGTAATAGCTATGGGCCTGTAGTTAGACGGATCAGACCGATCTCCCTTTTTAGGAATCGGGTGGACCAAGGCAATCCTCCACGAAGTAGGCACACATCCGGTTGAATATGAAAGCAGGAAAAGACGCGTTAGGACCGGAGTCAACTCGGGAGCACAAGTTTTAAGGACGATGGCCGGAATGCCATCAGGCCCACTCGACTTTCGCACATCAAGGGACATGAGTTCCTTCCGTACCGCTTTCTGAGAGAAGCGTACTTCTGGCATGGAACTCGCACACCGCGGAATGGTGGGTGGTGCTGCGCCCCCATCGTCGAGAGTCGAGTTTGAGGCAAAGAGGGTACCAAGGATGTCGGCTTTCTCCTTTGCGCTATGAGCCAATGTGTCATCCGGCCTACGCATGGCAGGGAGAGAGGACCGACAAAAGTTGCCTTCAGCAGCCTTGGCAAGTGACCAAAAAGCTCGACTTCCAGATGGGAACCGTGCAAGTTGGTCGCCAATTCTGCTGACGTGGGCAGCTTTGGCCTCGACAATCACCCTTTTACTGGACCTAGAGGCAGCGTTAAGATTTTTCTTCAAGACAGGTGTGTGCGGGTTTTCACTGGCGAAAGCTTCGGACCATGATTTAAAAGCATCACGCTTCAAACGCGAAGCTTCCGCGCAGGATTTATTAAACCATGGACGACTCCGTCCACCGACGCGTACGACAGTGTTTGGAATAAAACATTCCATTCCTTGAAGCACGACATCAGTGACGGAGTCCGCACACGTGTCAACATCGTCTGAAGAAAAGCAAAGCTGCCCCCAGGGATAGGACGCGTAGAACTCACGCAATCCATCCCAATCCGCTGACCTATAGTGCCAAACCTTGCGCTTGCCAGAGGGAACGGCATGGGCGTGAACCGAGAAAGGCACTGAGGTTCGGATGAGGCAGTGATCAGAATGACCGAGTGGTGCCTCAACTGATACCTGGTACTGGTCAGGGTGGGAGGTCATGAAAAGGTCCAGCAAAGAGGGATCATGACTCTCAACGTCAGGAATTCTTGTTATTCCAGTAACAAGTTGAGAGAGGCCATGAGCTAAGGCAAAGTCAGAAGCAGCACGACCCGCGTGATCAGTAGCTTTGGAACCAAGCCACTCAGCATGGTGAGCGTTACAGTCACCAAGAACCACTAACTCAGCGGAAGTGTGCTGCTCTAATACTTTGTCAGCTCCTCTAGCAACGTGCTCAAATAACCGAGTTGTCTCCACGTCCCCGCTATGAGACCTGTAGAGGCACGCATAGATACGGGTACTACCCCCAAAGTCCGTGCGCACCCATAAAGTGGACAGGTCACATTCTTCAAGGCCACTGAGACGGCGACAACAAACATCTTCCCGGACATACACACATACCCCGGCACGACGCATAAAAGTATGCTCGAGTTTGTACCCAGGGTATAAGAGGTAAGATGTCTCGGCAGGGCAGGAAATTTGTGTCTCCGTCAAGAAGAGCAAGGCGGGTTTCGTAGATTCAAGATGATGATGAACCTCATTCAAATTGGCATGAATACCCCGAATGTTACAGAAGTCCACTTGATATGTGGAGTCGGAGGCCGCTGAAGAAACGCTCATTCTTGATTTACTGGCCATTGGGAGTTAAAGTTGAGTTGAAGGAGTTACAGCATGTAGGGCTCTCTATCTAGCGACGAAGAACAGATGTGTGTGGGATGAGTCACCATATACAGTAAGTGAATGACCGGCATGGGGTACGGAAGGGCCCCCGGTCCCCCCTGGGAGGCATTGCCGGGATCCACTCCGGTCTCCTACACCGGCACGGCAGCACCTCCACAGGATTATGCGCCGGATGGCGGGACGGCCTCCCGGGGCGGAGCTTTGAAGAAATCCCCGGGTTCGGGTCCCCTACTGTCCTGCGGGCGGCCAGCGGTCAGCCGTTTCACCGGGTCTCCCTGACCCCCATGCCGCTCCTTCACGACCGATGACGGTAGCTGCATCTTCGCACCCGTAGGGTCTCAGGATAGAGAGCAGAACATGCTGAAAAAGGGGGAAGGGAACTGGCGCTCCTGCACAAGTGCCGGAACACGTCAGTGCCAAAACAATTGACAATTAGCGACACGCTTAAACAGAAGGGTGGTAGCTAGCCAGGCGGACTGTAAGGCCCTACCACCAGTTTTACTTTAAGTGGAGTTGCAGTTCTGAAAGCACACACATCAATGATATTCATGTGTGTGCTAACCGGACCGGCAAGGGATGCGACGAGCACGCCTCCACGCTTATCCCTTTAAAAATCCACGCTTATCCCTTTCCTCGTAAGCGGTATCTAGGGTGATCTGTGATATTCTCCCTCTTCTCATACACACTACACATACACACGTCGTCTCTGCGAACCCTGACTCTCACGAGGCCTTGTGTGCCACACATACATACATCATACTCCACACCTTGATGGTTTATTTAAAAGTAACGGGTTTTTTTAGCTGTACAATTATATCGTTAAATACATAACTGTATACTGTTTTGGCCATGTTTTTAATAACTTAGTACCAATTTTTAAAAAAATACAAATATAAAATATATTATTGATAAATTATTATTGATACACGTAAAATTTAGTTGCTGTTTTAGCGTTACCTGTCTTGCAGCAGGAGGTGCGTTCCCAAAAGTACAATACATTACAATAAAACAGATAAAATATATTAAAAAATCATTTGAAAGAAAACTACAATAATACATACAGACTTAATTAAAATCGATTAATTAATACAAAACAATAATAATACACACTTAGGTCAACACATGATACATTAATAGGTAACACAAAGAAAATAATGTGTGTGAGTTGTGTTAGGTACATTTGGGTATCATGAGTACATCTCTTCAATACACAAGTCCTCATAACAGTCAGGGTTCGCAGAGATGACTACTGCACTGTGGTTGGATTAAGAGGTGTCCTAATGCTTCATAATCTATCATATTTATTATAATTATAATGCTGTTGATTATAGGAAAAATATACATAAAACTATGACACTCATATTATAAGCCGGCATCAGCCTTTTTGCACGAGTGAGCGAATCAACAACTGGCAAAATTTGGTTTTATCTGTCCGTATGTTGGTGCTGCGGCGCCATTTACCGGCAGATTTTTATATTTGGCAGAGCATTTCGTACTCAATTCTAAATAAGAATTTCGAATATTAGCAAAATCGGTCAAGAGGTTGTCAGGTCGTGAGGAGAAATTGAGATTGTGCAAAAAAGTTTGTGCTCACGAGGTCTACTGTTCGCAGTACTTTTAAAATCCAAGTCTACCCTCGGAGGGTGGCTGAGCCATATCCACCACGCTGGCCCAGTGCGGGTTGGCGAATTCGCAAACGCCATCGAATTTCTTCTCCGGAAATATGCAGGTTTTCTCACCGAGTTTTCCTTCACCGAAAAGCTATATATACGTACTTAAGTTCCAAAGGACTCATTGGAACCCGCGACATCACGAATAAAAGGCGAGCGTGCTTCCCCTAAGCTACATACCATAAATGATATGATATGAACGGGAGCTCATCTTATTTTCAAAAACTTAACAGAGCGCCTGGTTGACGCGACGCGTGACCAAAATGCTGGCGTTTATTTGGCGCAACACATAAACATTGCCATTCAGCGTGGTAATGCCGCCAGCATACTGGGTACGCTGCCAACTGGTAGTGGGCTTGAACATTGGGATTGTCTATAGACCTTTAATGGTCTCTGTATAATTCAACTGTTATTTTTATGTAGTAGGTTAAGTAGTTTAGGTAGTTGTAGTTTGTATGTACTTTGCGTAGTTAATAAAGGCACTTGTACGAACAAAAAAAAAAAATATTATACCTGCGTATGTCGATGCAGGTCTGGATGCCAGTCATCCATCTTCCTCAAAGTAAACGGGTCCAGATTGCCGAGAGCGAGTTGGAACGCTGTCTTGGGATCCAACAACTCGCCGGCGTTCACGCACAACGCTCGCTCTATATCTGGAAAATGAAAATTAAAAATTAAATATAATTAATTTTTTGGTGGGGTGGTAGGGCTCTTCTGCAGAGTCCGCCTGGGGAAGTACCACACCTTTGCCAGTTATTCAACCGTCAAGCAGTAGTGTGCAAACATTACTGTGTTCCGGATTGAAGGGCAATGTTTCCAGCGTAATTACTGGGCACAGAGATTTAACATCTAATATCTAAGGGTGACGAGCGCAGTGCATTGCCGCGCACGGTTTTGAACTGTTGAGGTTCAAAATTCTGGGTGGCACTGAACTGCTATGAGCAAGCGTGAAGCAGAAAACAGAATTGTTCGTCTGTGTCAAAAATACAGATACATAAAAAAAAACTTTTTCTTAAATAGTGAACGTCTTCGTTGATGATGGTAATGCTTTTTTTCGTAGTATAGATGTGAGAAACGATGAGTCAGATACACAGATCGGACCCTCGATTCTGAATTCAGGACGCTCGAAGCGCACCACGCATCAGTCTAGAAACACTTATAAGAAACTATTCGTATTGGTTGATTGTTAGGCGCGAGTAGGCGTAACCTTGAGATAGCCAATGAGAACGCTCGGACGCACTCCCCGCGCCCCGCGCCGCGCCTCAAACTTTGGTAAATTTTTGTAGGAACAACGAATCTCGTAATGCGGTATCTAGTGTGATCTGTGGTCAGATAGTACCTTCGTCGTCCGGGTCAGTGAGGCGCACCATCCTTCTTTCGATCGGGTCGAAAACATACTGATGTTTGAACGTCGCCTCGGCCTTTAGGAAGTTCTCTCTGTACTCGTCGGTCACGGACAGAGAAGAACGGTTGAAATAGCTCGGGACCTTCTTTAGAGCCTGGAAATGGAAAACATAATACTTAGTAAATTGATAAATCTTAGATAACTGGAAATTTATAGGCATTTGTTTAGTTACTAGCTGTAACCCGCTAGCTGTATCTATGCAAAAATTGATCAGAACAGCTTGATCAATTCAGCCGTTTAGCCGTGATAACGCGACAAACTCCCAGCCAGAGAGACAGATAGACAGACAGACAGATAGATAGATAAACAGATAAGAAAGATAGACAGATAAGACATATAGACAGATAGACATATAAGACAGGTAGACAGGTAAGACAGATAGAGAGATAAGACAGATAGACAGATAAGACAGATAGACAGATTTACATTCGTATTTATAATATTAGTTAAGATAGATTAGCCGCATAAGCTGATATGCATAAATCACACAGTGCTGAAACTTTATCATCGTTAATTATCAAAATGTGTAGCTTGCTTTTAAATGTACTTATAGATATTGCTGAGACCACATCCGCAGGTAACCTGTCCCAATTTTGAACGATTGCTGGGGGTGTGATGTGCAGTAGGTTGAGATGGTGCAGGCTGTAGCAGGGTCTTATGGCGTCTGTTGTCTCTTACTTTAGAGTTCAAAATGGTAAAAAGAAACCATTCTGATTAGGGATGATAAGACCTGCAATGACGTCCTGCTTCAGGTGTTTTGTGTACTTCCCCATCGGCCATCCAACCAGTGGGAATCTGTATGCCTTTCCATCCCTATGTCACAGCTGATTTCCTAAGGAACTATAGATGCTATATTAAGGGGGAGGCCTATGTTCAGCAATGGAAGTCTTCTGGCTGAAGACGTCGATTGCTGAACAAACATGTAATGTAATGTAATTACATTAATGTAATGTATTTATTTATTTAATGTATAAATGCTAGATTATAGACTTGAAATTTGGCACAAATCTAAGTAGTGAGATACCACGTGTATTTATTTTTTCGTTGAACGCGCGATTTTTATTTAATGTCTGTCCGGACATTTTTGTCACGGTGCATGGTTTGACTGTTTTTAAAGGTAATATAAACTTTGAGATACTTTGTATCTAAAAAAGACACGTGATTAATGGACGACCCGTTATGTATTAGTTATATATCCTTACATTAGCGAAGTTCGAGTCGTGTGTGGCGATGACAAACTGCCTCGCCTTGGCCAGGCCTATCCCGGGCAGCGAGGCGAGGTAGTCGCAGCCCGACATTATGCACATCTGACGGAACTTCGCGAACGAGTAGTGCTCTATCGGGCACTTCATTACTAGCGGCAGCTTGTTGGTTTCCACCAGCGTGCCGGTGCCTTCGAGGTCCATTTTGAAAAGAACCTGCAATTCGAAAATGTTATGATGGAGACACAGAATAAATAATGGTATGTATTAGAGTAGTATGGTAGTAATTAGTAATCTATATATATATATATATATAAAAGAACAAGCCCTTTTCTAGGAATATGATATAGACGTGAAATTTAAACCCAACATTCCTCTAGATGAACAATTCTAATTGTACTGATTTTACGAAATTCCACCTCCAAAGTGGTAAAATGGACCCCCAAATTTTGTACGGAAATTAAATCTTTTTCATGCTAAGCCAATGAAACTCGGTTTGTGTACTAAACATGTAAAATAAAGAAAGGCATGTCTCAGGACTTTTCGAAAATCAACCCATTAGGAAATGAAATGAGGTGTTTCATAGCCTAGGCGAGCAAAGCCGTGCGGGCAAGTTAGTGTTGAATAATCTGCTTAAGATCATTCAGCGTCGTCCAAACTGAACGCGATTACGTGATCAACGCTAGTTCGCGCCAAATGGCACAAACCCACGATCAAACATCATCATCAGCGCCATACCGACCAACAACGGGCCACTTATATCCACCGTTTGCCCGCGACTTTCACAAATTCGTCAGTCCAATTGGAAGGCCTGCCTACGCTGTAAATCAAATATCAATATCGGTCGATCAAATATATTGATGTCCAACAGGTTGCGATCGTCGCGCGAACGTCATTAGTGCAAATTCGGGCGAACTAGCGATGGTCGCGTAATCGCGTTCTATTAGGACGACGTTTAGATCTGGAAGCGCGTGTTCAAATTTGGTAAACTTGGATCGTTATTCGGTAATATGGTCCAATATTTTGACAAGGTGATTCTTGTTCGAGATGGGGGATAAGTCCTGCACTGACGTCTCACATGGGAAGTATTGTGCATTTCCCCCTGCCAGCGTCTACCCGAGCCAACCCAGCTCCTTGAAATAACGGAGCGAGGCTCTGGGCCGCTGGCATAGCTGCTCCAGTGGTGTAGATGGCAGTGTCGATGAAAATGAGAACAAGTCAAGCCTTCGGGGTGACATGGATGATGTTATTGAAGCTGCCTCAAGCAACCTAGTAGTGAGAAGGTGATGTTAGGATGTCCAGAATATAGTAGGCTACATTTAAAAATCGGATTTCTTGTTTTTCATTCAATAATATAGTTGTTTTACCTTTGTACACCCAAACAGAATGAGATCAGAATCCTCTGTGATCACCAAATGTGCAATATTCTTTATGTTCAGATATGCAAGCTGAGCATCGGCTTCGTACGGTGCTACAATGCAGTCTACATTGCGTTTCCTGCACTCTTGGATTAGGCTTAAAGCCATCTCGTGGGTGATGTCCACGCTTCGTCGCATATAGGAACGGGCTTCTTCTATCTAAAAAATTTACTCGAGTTGTATTGAAATGTGGGGGAGATAATTGGTTTGGCTAGAACTGGATTGGATTCTAAATTAGTCTGTTTTGCCCCTGCAAACCTACACAAACAAGTCCAACTACTGAAAATAACAGACCCCAGACCTTGTGATTCTGCCACAGCTGTGTCTCTGCAGCACTATTTTTTAGGTCTCTTAGTATAGTTAAAGACAATGCCTTGAGTTGTATAAAATAAATATTTTTTTGATAAGCCTAGCATACATTAGACAATGAAAAATAAATGAAATAGAAAAATGTCAATGATACTCAACACAATGTATGGAACAGCTGATATTTGTTTCTCGATTTCAGTGTTGGTTGCATGGCTGCTCTACAAAGATCTTTCTAAGCGGCTGATAGAAAGAACAAACGACCAAAGGGCTGGTGCTTACCTCGGCCAGAGAATTAGCATTGCTATTCAGCGAGGTAACGTCACCAGCCTTTTGGGTACCCTGCCTGCGGATTTTATCTATAATTAGTTTATAATAATTTTGATTGTAATTTTAACTCTTTTATTTAAGTTTAGATTGTATTGATATTCAATGTTATTTATGGTCTTTAAAGAAGGCTATTTATATATTATGAGCATAGTGCCATAAATCACCCAGACATTTGTACGACTGACCGACACAGAAAGATTTCATGTAGCCACTTATAATATTAATTTAACATCTTTTATAACGTAATATTTTAATTAATGAGATACTTACAATAAAATATAAACTACCTACCTACTTAAAATTAAAACAATTTATAGTCTTCTCTCCTGATCACACTTTTTTTTTGTTTGTTTCTCATCTTTTAATTAAGTCAAACACACTAAAATTATTAATGCGAAAGTTTGTGCGTAGGTATGTAAATGTGTTTCAATGGTTTAGAATGAAATTTGGTATGGAGGTAGATTTTAACCTGGATTAACACATGGCTACTTTTTATCCCGCAAAAATATTCGGTTTCTGTAGAATAGCGGGTGAAACTGCAGGATGTTGGTAGTGAAATATAAAGGGAATAAAAATACAAAAAATAAAATATAATTTAAAAAATGTTTAAAAAACTGTTAAGCTAATTTGTCTTTTTACCTTTCCAAGGCTCAGTAATTCAGCTGCCCTTTTCTTAGATATATCTCTAGATCTGAAAAATATGAAATACAGATTAAAATATTTATTTTTATCAAGCTGATATGCTATAATACTTGAGTGGGACAGACAGCGGAGTTCCAAGGAATTTATAGTGTGTGTGTGTGTGTGTTAGACTAAGTTTTGCTCAACCAGCACTTTCATTATGTAGTTTTTGATTGTGATAGCAATTTTGCGCGAGCTAATTAATTTTTAGGTAGCCAGATACTTACTCTCTCCTTTTACTTTCAGTCATAGCCTTGGCTGGAAGGTGTCTTCCATCAAACACCAATATAGGTTTGATGTTCTTTGATAGCAACATATTCACATACTTCAAACAGTACTTTATGTGGCTGAAATAATAAAAATAAACTACTTCATATTTATTTCTTGGCGCCTGATTTACAAAAAATCCGGGCTCTTTACTCTTAAAAATAATGTTTTCATTATAGAGTTGAAGGTTATGTTGACTTCCAATATATTGCAAAAAACTTACACATCGGTCTGTTCTCCACGCACTAGTCTGTCGGCACATGCAAATGCACCTTTGTGGAGCCAGCAGTAGGAATCTATAGCAACAGTACACCCGTTGAACTCACTAATATTGGTCCTTCTTGAGGCCTTCTCGATAAAAGGTAATAAACCAGTAATACCCATGATTATTACATTAAAAAATTCACACTGGCTTCAAACTGCCCGAGCCTATAACTAGCACAGTTATTTATATCATTATTTGTTTTGCAGATATTTTTAAAATGTAATAGAAATATCAACAAAAACAGCTGACAGCTAGAGTACACAGATTGATGCCAAAGTCAATCTTCGCGCCAAAAAGTTCTTTTTTTTTTCCCTCTTAAGAGGATTTTGGCGTCGCACGTCTTATGCATTTGCCAGTGTCAAGTATACATAAATATTTTCAAGTTTTGTTATATATTATCAAAAAATACATAGTCACGGTCAAAGGCGAGCAAAGCAAGTCACGGTCAAGTCCAAATCATGTTTGTTTGTCGTGTGAAAGGGACAGTTTGTTATCAGATAGGGACGGATAGTTTGTTTCTTTTGCTCCCGTGAAATTCAAATCTAGCTGTCCCTTTCACACGATGTCCGGCCTCCTCACACACCTCCGGCAACCGTCTCACTTCCCAGTTGCCGGCTACGGCTGCGAAGGCAGTTCCTAATTTCTATCAATTTATGTATGAAAGTGAGGGTAGTTGAAAATTTTGTTTCTACGCAATGGATACGCGCGAGTGACCTCTTTATTTTATTACCAAGTAAAATCAAAAGATTGGTCCTTAACGTAGCAAAGAACCTACCATTTATGTCCGAAATCACCTAAAATGCGAATAAATCCGCGTATAGTAACATCTGCAGCAGCTATAGCTTTAACTTGCGCTGTGACCGCGGCGGCGTATTTTTACAGACGTCGAAACGCCGAGCTAAATGAGGTGATGGTGTTTTGCAAACTGCAGTTCAATGCGTACGGTTGTTTCGATAAATTGATGAGCTATGTGGAAGCAGCGAAGAAGAACGTCAGCGTGTGTATGCCTGGGATTCAGAACCCAGCGATCCAGGGGCGACTAGTCAAGCTGATGAAGGACAGGAATGTTCAAGTTCGCATTATTATTGACCTCTCTGCTTATGACTCTACTGATTTCCTATTAAAGGAGCTCGTTGAAAATGGTAAGCTAGTTATTTAGTAATAGTTAGTCTAAACCTGTATATAGGTAATCCTATCTACTACCTACGAGACAAGAGTATGTCCTAGAGTCTAGACACCTCTACCATGTGTCCATGTCTGAGACCTTGGGGTGGTAAGACACCCAGATATGTTACGGCAGATCAATGAGAGAAAATAACAAGAATGTATATTTCTCTCGTTTTACTATGAAAATTGACGTGGTTTTGATACATTTGGTTTTAATAAAACGGGAATACTCACGTAGTTCTCTCGATTGTTAATATTCTGGTGCGTCAGAGATTATATCTGTCACATGACATTTCTAGTAGGTGAGAGAAAAATATTTTCCGAAGAGGATAACTAGACGATTTTGTGTGAGTAAAAGAAGCAAACTTTGACCCCATTTGTTGATTTCATTGCCAGCCATATTTCATACATATTCGGTCAGCTAGTTCTGGTTCCCATAGTACAAGCTTGTTTAGTTTGGGGCTAGATGGCGCTGTGTGTGAAAAACGTCCACCAACTTGTTTTTTTCATTGCCAGCCATATTTTATACATATTCGGAATGTACTTTCCTTTCCGTAAATCGTCTTTTTCCGATACCAAACACGATATAATTATCTATGCTTATAATATCCCATTTTTTTTCTGATTACATAATATAACTAAGTATATAAACGCGCCATATTGGATTTAGTGTGACGTCATACAGCTTTGGTAAAATATTAATTCTCGTTTTGGAACTATGAATTTACACTACGCAAATGATCTTTTTTTTTAATAGTCTGGTAACAAAATCATAATCCTCTTTTTTCATGCTCGGGTAACAAAATCATACCCTCTCCTTTTCCCATATTTCAAAAACTAATAACAACAATGACCTCATCGGCGCAGTAGTTGATTTTTAGATCTCTGGCGGAGCGAAGGTTGCGCGGGGCTGTACGCGTATGTGTGCCAACTTTTCCCCCCACCTGCTCATGATGTTTGCCAGTAAATATAATTATTCCATTTTCAGGAGCAGAAATAAAATGCTATGACAACCTACCATACCATATGCAACACAAGTTCTGCTTGATAGACGACAAGGTTCTGATGACGGGCACCCTGAACTGGGGCAATGATCGGTCTTCAGATCATTGGAACTATGTCTATATAACTAGCAAGAAACAGCTTGTACAGCCAGTTAAGAAACAATTTGAGCAAATGTGGACTCAATATTCAACTGTAGGGAATAAAAGTCGCATGAGCATCGAAACTCAAACAGAACAGCACAATGAAAGTCACAATGAGCACAATGAAAGTCACAGTGAGCATAATGAAAGTCACAGTGAGCATAATGAAAACCACAGTGAGCATAATGAAAGTCACAGTGAGCATAATGAAAGTCACAGTGAGCAAATTGAAATTCAAACACAAGAGCACATCGAAAGTGGTGCAACAGAAGTTTTAAATCCAGTTATGGATGTTTCAAAGTGTATTCAAGAACCACTGACATTCAGAGAAACTGTGACAACTCCTGAAGTTATCATAACAACATAGATTAATGCAATTAGGTAGGTAATTATTTGTTAACAAATGTTATTTCATGGCCGTGCTCATCAAAGCTAGACTTAAGCATCGTTTCTGAAGTTAGTATTCTAATTTTCAAAAACGGTGATTAAAATAATCATCTGATTAAGTTTTGGTGAACATGGTTCTTAAGTTTTTTAATCATGATCAATTTACAAATGTTTTAATATGTAAACATGCCCTGCATCCCAATGAATTTCATTTATTTATGTATATTTTTTAAATAATAGACTTGGTTTTTATGGATATAATGTTTTATCAAGGTTGGCATGTTGCCTATTTACAATTTTCAATTCTAATTTATTCTAATGTCGCTAGAATCTTTTTTTCATGTTAGTTTTATTCCATTACTACTTTTTTTAAAGAAAAGTTGGTAATTAATACCTATTTCCAATGGTTTATTTATATAGTTTTCTATTAATTCTCTAATTATTTCTATTTTATTTCTGAATTTCACATTCTGGATTTCTCCAATGTACCTTTTTTTTGTTTTCGGCCATCTTTGGATAATTATTTGTGCTTATTTAATGATTTATTAAGATAATAAAATGAAATCAAAATTCATATTTGTTTTTATTAACTTAATTTGTAGGAAAAAAAATGTTGAATGTAACAGCAACTTAATAAAGTTAATATAATATATATCATCTTCTTATAGTAAAAGTACTCTTAGGTAAGTATTTAGTTTTTTTTAAAATTATCTTGTACCAATTTGTAACTTGAATGTCGAAGCATTCCTCTCCTGTCCTCTCGGGTATATAAATATATAACTCGATATGTTCAGCCATTTAGCTGTAACAACGCGACAAACACCCAGACAGAGAGACAGAGTGACTTTTGAATTTATAATAATAGTTAGGATGTGACAAAGGAGTTTTAAAATTATAGTATGGAGGCTGGCATACCTACAATCCCACCATTAAAAAAATCGCAAAACTGCAGCTACCATTTAAACTATTTGCTATGTTTCTGCTCCAATATCTCAGTAAGGCGACAGTTTAGGATCCTTGTGTGCTAGACATGCATACTGAAGTCCTTTGAAGTTCTTTGATTCATGGCTGCTTATTTAGCGTTTTTTTAGCGGATTTATAAGTACGCCACAAAGATTAGAACCCCTTTAGAACTTACATCGAAATTGAAGCCAAATAATTATCTAAAATCATACCTAGTCCAATATCACGGTTTAAAAGTTGAATGAATGATAATTCTGTTGTACCATTTTCAAGGTAACACTTAAATCCCCTTCCTTTTCAATGAAATAATTATGTGAGAAAAGGATGGCACAATATTTAAAGTGTCAAATTAAGTTTGTACAACAACAACAAAAACAGAAGTGTCAATTTCTTATATAGTAAAATTAATTCTCATGAACCTAATGAAACACAAAAAATTATAGCTTATTCCCCGCCTCTTATAGCTTTGTATTTAGAGATCTCTGTAGGAAAAGTCTTCGACAGCTCTGCAAGTAAATGAGTCTTGAAGCGCTTGTATGAATCAATCTTCCCCTTGACTTCCTCATTCTTTGCTAGAGCTTTGTCTATGCAGTCTTTGGTGTACAGCTGTGGATTCCGACCTTGGTCTATGTAACTGGAATTAAAAGGTTATCCAGAATTAGATGATAGTAACTATGTAAATAAGTAAACTTTGCTATTTTATTTGCTTGTAACATATAATAATAATACTAGAAGAATAAGTATCTCATACAAAAAAGTGTACCTAGAAGAAACATCATAACACTAGACGGCGCTCACATAATTAGTCTGCTAATGTTTAAACCATAATAAAAGCCGATGAAAATATGGGTAGTATAGGAACATAGTATTTGTTTATGTCCGCTATTTAAGGTTTAGTTAAAATTAAATTGCAATATAAATATAGACAAAAAAATATCTCTTCAATGCAATCTCTTGAGAACCTAGCGAGGTCTGCAAATACATATAAAATTAATCATTTACTGATATCATTAATGCAAAAATATTCATAAGTTGCTTGGGTTTCTATTTAAAGTCAAGCAGAAATTGTGACGATCATGTTGCAGATTAAGGCAGCGATATCATACGTCCTTATCATTACTACAATCAAGTTACATGTCTTTCTATGGACATTAGCAATCTTCATTCTCTCTTTCTTGTTTGTAATTTAAGAGGGTAGTCTTTAGAAAACACAAGATACAAGACACAACTATGAGATGTACAGTACCATAGTTGACTATAAAAATACTCACTCAAATACTTCTGTAGGCACATGAATGTCATGTACTTGAGACTTCAGCTTGTCCACTTCTTGTAGACCAGTTACCAGAGACTGTCTGTAATTAAACAAGAATAAGTAAGGAGTAATTTATTTGCCCCAGAAACACCATTAATTTCCCATCTAGACCTATAATATACTGAACGGCTCAAGCTAATGCGATGCCGATCCTGTGCAGAGTTGATATGTATCCTCTGATCTGAAGTATATAGGTCGATTTAGTAGATAATAGATTTAATAAGACTTACATTTTTTGATTCAGCACACTCTGGCCCTGTGGTTGGAAGTCGCTGACGATGATACGTATCTGCCTTACGTTTTCTATGAACATTTCTAATTGAGTTTCAAGATTTTCTAGTGGCTGGGACGAAGACATGTTTATTTTTATAGTGAAATCGACGGTTTTAGCATTAAAACTTGATATATAAACGTTGATTGTTGACCTAGATGCAGCTTCGGATCAACTTTGGATTATCTTCTCTTTGATTGTTGATCAAGGAACATAACTGTTGCTGATTTGTGTTCAATCAATTTTTTTTTTTTCTCTTTCCTCTTATGAGGATTTTGGCGTCGCACGTCTTATGCATTTGCCAGTGTCAAGTATACAAATATATTTTCAAGTTTTGTTAGATATTACCAAACAAGTCATAGTCACAGTCAAAAGCGTGCAAAGCAAGTCACGGTCAAGTCCAAGTCATGCCCCAGTAAAGTGGTGAAAACTTTACTAGAGCCTTCTATAGAGTTTTGGAAACAACACGAAAATTCACTTTTCACGACATTATACCATTCACCAACACTCGTGCATGTTCACGAACACTTAACGGGTAAAAATTCACCGTTTTTACACATTAACACTCGAAATAACACAAGTTTTGGAAAATAATAAAATGACGCGACATGAATTCTTCACGTTCCCGCCAAAACTCCTTCAATCAATTTAAGAATTTATATTCTCTTTGCAAATGCAATTTTGGTTCTATCTATCTATGGCTTTTTCGCTTGTCGATGATGTACAGCCAAGAAGATTTTACCTACAAGCTTCTTGTGTACAGCCCAATAATGTACAACCCGATAATGTACGGCCCGGCACGTACGACCGATAATTGGTGTACCGGGCTGCCAATTATCAGGTCGTACAATACGGGCCGTACATTATCAGCACGTGCCAATAATGCACGACCAGGAATGTACTTGTACAACCGATAATGTACGACCTGATAATTGATAATGTATGTCTTTTATCAGGCTGTCGTACATTATCGGCCCGTGTCAATAATGTACGGCATGATATTGTACGTCCAATATTGATGTACCAGTAAATGGAATATCAGCTCTACATTATCGGCCCGTGTCGATATTGTACGGCTGATATTTCATGACCCGATAATGCACTGCCTGTTATTCCATGTACAGGTACACCAATTATCAGGCGGTACATTATCGGGTCGTACAATATTGTCTCCTAAAATTCACAAACAAATAAAAAATTCTTTTTCAATGTCAAAAAAAAAAACGCGGCAGTCACAAAAAAAAAACTTTGGTGGCAGCTGATTACTATTTACTTTTGGTTCTACGGAGAACTAAATCTTTAGGTCAGTTGAAGTACGTGAAGGCTTTCAAAAGTAAATCCGTTTGCTTTGGTGTACTATTATAATCTGGTGGTGTCATTTTCAAACCAAGTATCGTTCAACATGGTTTTCATGGTTATGAACGCAGAGTCAAAAACTACCATGTCTCAAGCAGCTATAGCTGGCGCTGTCTCAGGCGCTTTCACAAGATTCGTAGCCCAACCCCTGGACGTCCTGAAGATAAGGTTTCAGCTCCAACTGGAGCCCATAGACCAAGGATCTAAATACAGCTCTATAATTCAAGCTGTCAGGTCCATTATCAAGGAAGAAGGTATTTTAACTCTATGGAGCGGTCATATCCCCGCTCAACTTCTATCTATCACTTACGGCATAATACAGTTTTCTACGTTTGAAAAATTGACGCAACTTAGCCAAAGATCAGATCCACATTTCTACTCAAATAACAGACATTGGATTAATTTTTCAAATGGAGCAGTTGCTGCCAGTTTGGCTACTGTTGCTTCATTTCCTTTTGACACGGTGAGGACAAGACTAATCGCAGAAAGAAAGACTCAGAAAGCATACACTGGGTTTATTAATGCTTTTACATCTATAGTCAAAAGCGAAGGCCCAGCGGCATTTTTCAAAGGTCTAATACCTACTCTAGGACAAATAGCACCACACACGGGCCTTCAATTTGCAGTATACAAGCTCTTTACAGAAACAATTTTCAATAGAATAGAATTCTTTCAACGGCCAAATAGTTTTACAGCAAAAGTTGAGGTTTCGATGATGGCGAACCTACTGGCAGGATCTTTATCCGGTTTTGTAGCCAAAACTGCCATCTACCCATTTGATTTAGTAAAGAAAAGGTTACAAATACAGGGGTTTCAACAGTACAGGAAGAGTTTCGGTCGACAGATGTACTGCAATGGTTCTATTGAATGTATAAGAATGGTTATCACAGAAGAAGGTTTCTTAGCACTGTATAAGGGGTATTGGCCAAGTATGTTGAAGGCGGTCTTAGTTTCTGCATTGCATTTTGCTGTGTATGATGAAGTAAAGCATTTCTTCACACAATTATGTTAATTTCTGTGTATACAGACACCAGCGGATCGCATCAGTTGACTATATACCATGCATGCTCACCATGGGTGTACTTCGGCCTGCACGCTGTTCCGAACAACATTTGATTCTCAGATTATCACTATCTATGAGAATAAATACTAAATGACGATCATAGACTAATTTATTACATCAATTACATCAATATTTACGTCATCAACATACAACTACAGAGAAAATTCTGTGCTCCTAACATGAGAAATCCTGCAAGTGTAGATTTTGATAAAGGAACATTATTTCAAATCCTGTCAAAATAGTCATAATGTAATAATGATATTGAAAGTGCTGATATCTGTACAGAATCAATAGTAATCTGGAATTTGTAAATATTTATATAATCTAATAGGAAAATAACTGAAATTAATATCTTGCCAAACTCATTCCACTACCTTGTTTTTTAATTGCATTTAAATCATGTTTGGCCATCAACTCTCCTGTTGTCATTGAGCTATCATTTACTATGTAATAGAGGCCACAGTACATAGCAGTGTCCCATTTAATTGTAGTAATTTTACCAAACTTCAGTCAATCACTCCCTAGAACAAAAAAAAACTTAAATATGCCCGAAATAGTTTGTAGATGGAGATGGTTGGATATTTTTGCAAATAATAAAGACAATACATGATCTAGAGAGTGACTATACATATAAACTACAACTATCTAAACTACTTATAGTCTACTACATATATTATATTATATAAATTTTTATATATTGGTGGTGATTTTTCACACACAGTGCTATCTAGCCCCAAACTAAGCAAGCTGGGGACCAGATAACTGATAGAATACTTTTTTTTTGTAAATACTTAGAATACATAGAAAAACCCAGACAAAGAACAAACATCCATGTTCATCACACAAATATTTGTCCTGGGTGGGAATCGAACCCACAACCTACAGCTCAGACGGCGGAAATCCTCCCACTGAGCCACTAGGCTAGTCAAAAAGCCACTATATGAAGTTAACAAAGTGAAATGGGACATCTCAATGTAATGTAGTGTGACTCCTTTACATAATAATATCTCAATGACTGTTGTTAAGTTTTCATGGCAATGTTTTACATATCATTTAGTTTTTTAATTTTACATTACTATATTATTTGTAAAAGTATTTTTAGTATTTTTTTTTTTAATATTTCGGTGTCCTCTCATTAGCAAACTAAAGGCCTCGCTACATGGCCTGACCTGACACCGTGTGAAATAGACAGCTAGACTTGAATTTCACGGGAGCAAAAGAAACAAACTATTAAGGTTATAGCTTCTCCCTTTCGCTCCCCCAGAAACTTATATATAGCCATCTCTATCACACGATGTCAGGTCAGGCCATGTATAGACACCCTTAATAAAATGATCTGTTGTGTTTTGTAAATTTTAGTAGAATAAGTAGTAAATTTTCTACCTTTGAAACTGTGATAAAATAGTTCCTAAGAATATTTATTGCCCTTATTAATTAAAATTGTCATATAGAATATTATTTGTACTTTTAATCAAAATTATTCTTGACTAAGTTTATTCAGTTAAAAATAGATTCTTTATAATTATGTGATGAATACAAACACGCCTCTTAAGTCTGAAAGGGATTAAGTTACAATATCTTAAACTAACAACTAGTAAAATAAACCATCTAATTAGACTTTTTGTAATAAAATAGTGAAATGTTTTATTACAAAAAGTCTAACCATAAGATATCACATAGCCCATATTTCTCATTAAAGTATCCTTTATAGCAGGTTGTAACTCTTTCTTCATATAAGTAGTCAAAAGAGTCCTTATACCCTTAGTAAAAATATCTTCCATTTCCCTAGAAATATCTTCGACGTCATCCAGATCATCATCTGGCCGGAAAAGTTTACTTCTCTCGTAGTTAGCCCTAGAACGCGGCTCGTAAATTGTATCCCAGTCATCACCAGACCTGCTGCCGAAACCATCGGAATATGGGTTCTCCAAATTAGGTTCAAAAGAAAACTCGTCAGATCTTCGGCGTCTCCTCAAAGGCAGATCTTTCTTCGATTTCCTGTTGATATACTTTTCGCAGCCATAAGCGTAAACACTAATTAAACCTGGCTCAACAAATTCCGAATCGGTTTTAACGTTGAACTTCCCTGGCTGCTGGTTTAAAGGTCTAGTGTGGAAACCGATGCCCGCTTTTCGAAGACGAAGGATCATGTTGCAGCCGTTTCCTCGATACCTATCGGAGTAAGGGTCGAACGATCGAGCTTCAGCATAATGCCTGCGCAGTCTTCGACTCGGAGGGATAGTCCTGTCTAGATCGTTAACGTCATATAAATCGACGTTCCCACTAATAGTAAGGTCGTGAAATAGAAGCATGGTGTCTAGGGAAACGTTCCGAGGGTCAAAGTAGCATTTCTCCACTCGAACCCAGTTGCTGTTCTGGGGAAGGCGAACCCTCATCCTGGTGACGTACATGTCCACAGGAGCTGTTCTCATTTTCTGATACATGCTGTACCCGTCAAGCTCTATGCTCTGGCTCTGTAAAATAAAAGCAACACCTTATTGTACAATAGAATAACGAGACATGCAAGTTGTTCGCAAGATGGTAAACACCACGCCTGCCCACACATAAACATTGCATAAACATCTGCACTGCGAGCTAACAATTGCTTGAGATGCTGCTTTATCTCCTCTGGTATAGAACTGACTCCAGTCGGGCCGAGTATCGCTTCACGGGTTTCGGTATGCGATCGTGAAAAGAGGCCTTCTGGTCTGTGCACAATTTGACGACAGACCAGCCTCATGGGGTTGGTCAAACCGCTTAAATTATAAGCAAGTATGTTAATAAAAGAAAACGAGTGGTAAAATTAACTTACCAGAGGAGTGTCGAGGTTCTTAGGCTGTGTTCTTTTCCTCCTCTTGAGCTGGTCTAGTGCGGACTCCAGTCGAGCTGAGCATCGCTCTCCGGCCACCGGCACGGTCGTGAGAGGAGGCAGCCCTCCGGTCAAAGGGGCTGGTCTTCCATCGAACCGCTTCACTTCGTATTGAGGGAGGAAGCGGGACTCTGTAATCAGATTAGTCATTACTAGAGTGTAATCAGTAAGTACTAATGATCTAATGTAAAATTTTCAGTAGATATTCTCGCATTTTTATATATTAACTTATATCTATATCCGTCCTCATAGTACACTCTAATTTTCTTGCCAAATATCATTAAGATTGTGTCAGCCATTTCGTCGTAAACAGGTTAGGTGGGACGTATATATACACATTATAAAACATATGTAACATATTACATATTGTTAAAATATATAACATCACTTGAAAACGGCTGCACCGATTTGGAGGATTTATTTTTTGTTGTGTTCGAAATTGTCAGGACTAGGTTTAGCGAGGCCGAAGACCCAGCGATGTCGCAGGCATTAGCTTGCTTATAATACTTGTAGAGTTCTATGCTTAGTACCTAGATTAGGATATATATCCTAACATACAATGCCTCGATTTTAATCTATAGCAAAATGAATGACGTGTCTGCTTACATGCTCGTACCTCGTAAACAAACAATTTTATTGTCTATCGGCTCGGAAGTAACAAATCATTTAGGTTGCCTCTGAATGAACCATTTATCCTATTTCTATGAAACAAAAGCTATTGTCCTGGCTACGCCTAGCCCACAGATCACACCCTAGTTTCTGCATTCAGGACGCCCGAAGCGCACCACGCATCAGTCTAAATAGACTTATAAGAAATTACTCTGATTGGTTGATTGTTAGGCGTGAGTAGGCGTAACCTTGAGATAGCCAATGAGAACGCTTGGTCGCACACCCCGCGACCCACGCCTTCCTCAAACTTTGGTGACTTTTGTAGGAACAACGAAACTCGTAATGCGGTATCTAGCGTGATCTGTGGTCATGCCTATGTCATAAACTGCCTGTCTATAGCGTTCAAGTACGTAGGTAGTAATACAATTTTTAACCGACGAAATCAGACAATCGTTAGATGAGGTTCTCAATTCGGCGTTCGCGTTTTATTATGATGTTTTTAATATATGATCACTGCGCTATACATATATAATTTCGGTGGTTCGTAAACTAAGATCGTCTCATTCATATTTCAAACTATAAATTCCACATCGTCGCGCTAATAACGACAAAATGCAGTTTAAAAATAGTAAAATTATAGAAGAGATACCTAATATATATAATATGTGATATAATGTGATTACTTACGAAGCAAAAATCGTCGCCACAATAATCATTATAGTTCAGTTTAAGTTCATATCATTTTTAAGTTCTTAGATACAAAGCTAATGCCGTGGAAAGTTGAAATTAAAAAAAAAAAAAAAAAAAAAAAAATATAAAAAAAAAATGTTTAAAATCATCTTCGACATACCAAAACGTTACCTAGCTACTTAGTACATAGGAAATAGCAAAGTAATAGTTAGCAGTCTTTACCAAAATAAACCTTGTTTTTTTTTTAAATGACTTCTTTTTACAAGTAGTTAAGAAAATTGCTTAACATAGTGCGTTTTCTTAGTTTCGGCCCAAACGACTCACGACACGACTCATGGTTGCGCACTCAGAAAACCTACATGTTGCGCCTTGCGCATTATATAAAAAAAAAAGTTATTTTATATCAATCAAAATCTTCAAATAAGCAATTAAATCTTATAAAATTGAAAGCTAACTGGTAATTAGTTTCCAGAACGTGCTGTTTTCACTTCTATTGTTCGATGCTCGACACCGTAACATCTTCGTGAGTTGAACTCTTGGGTGCTCTTGGTGCACATTACATTACGACCAACTTACCTATCTGAAGAGTTGGCCGAATAATAGAACTAATAAGTTTCGATGGTTGATTGTCAGTTTGTTCAGAACTTGTGACGGTAGCTCCCCCACTCAACTTCTGAGATAAGTTGTATTATTTCTTGTGCTTGTGTCTTATTATTTTGATATTTAATTAAGAGAAAACGTGAGAGTTAACTTGGTATTCAATTTTTACGGATTGCCATTGCTGCTTAATGAACCTACCAAAAATAGCTAGAAATATCTTTCCTGAAACAGAAATAAGTATCAAGCCGGAAAAACGTACCTATATATATATTGCTCTACCATTTTTCCTGGACAAACCAAAATAATTACCATAACTAATAAAAATCGTTAAATAGAGCCTATTTAGCGCTCCGGTGCGTTCCCTTGGAGATCCCGGAGCCCTTCATCAAGCACCAAGGCAGGCCACCTGGGGGTTTTAGAGGGCATAATCCCACATAGCCTGGTTCTACCCCAAAGCAACCGGGAGTCTTGTGAATATTTCTGCTAGATTTTTCATAAAATCAAAAAAAATACATTAGGTGTTTTTTTCTAAATTTTCCTGGATTATTACCCTTTCACGGTCCAACATTAGTTGGTTAATACGCAGGTAGCAGCAAGTACTTAGTAGACAAAGAGATATTCAAGTCATATCATTAGCTTTCAAACAAAGATAATAGATAGTTGAACGCGTGTGCAGAAAAAAATAACCACGCCCGGCGATTTTACGATTGGGCGGCTCATAATTCTACTATGAAAACGGACGTGGTTTTAACACATTTTGTTTTAATAAAACGAGTCGGTTATTCCGACTATGGTTTCGATCATATTCGGTGATCTTTATCAAAGAACGATGAAGGCACGCGCGCGACGCGCTGCAGCCCGCAGAGCAAGGCAAGACGAGGACGCGCGCTTGTCACGCTTATAGCATTCCTTGGTAAAGGTCACCGAATGTGATTGAAAGTATAGTCGGAATAACCGACTCAATTTAACGTGAGTATTCCCGTTTTATTTAAACAAAATCGCTCATAATTCGTTTATGCAATTTGCGTTTATGATTAAATCAATTATAAGTTACGAGGGTATGGTATTTTGGGTTTAGTATTTTCTATAGAGGGGAAAGGTACGTGCTGTCAATCGGTTGTATGATCTCTTTTCAAACCCATTGTACGCAAACGCGAAGTTTAATAAAATTGTAAAAATACCGTACTTATTACCAAAACTTTTAAAAGTAAGTGGTGCAAAATAAGTATTTGCTTATTATTAGCTATTAAGCTATTCTAATTATTTACGTTCTTATTTTAATAAAACTGTAATATAAATTCCGACTTTAGTTGCGATTGCAGTGCAAGGGAAGTCGAGGTTGTACGCGCGTTACGCTTATAGCATTCCTTGAAAAAGACCACTGGATGTGATCGAAACTATAGCCGGAATAACCGCCTCAATTCAACGTTATTAAATTTAAAAAATAATATATGTTTTATTGACAACATAAAAAACACAGTCTGCTTGAGAACCTCCTCGTTTTTTGTGGGAAGTAGGTTAAAATGTGTCAAAAGCCGCGTCAGTTTTCATAGTAAAATTGTTTACGTTTTATGATTTTTTGAATGCAGTTCTAAATCTACCTTTTTCAGCTTCTGCACTTGGAAGTTCATTATCACTAGCCGATGCCGTCTTCGCGAATAGTAAAAACATCCACCAAAACTTCACCATTTCGATCACAGAAAAACATTAAACACTGGCTGGATAAAAACAACAAACGTGCGCGTTTCGCCAAAAAAAAATACTAATTGCCGCGAAAATGCAAAATGTCTTCCTTTCACATCGAGACCAAGTCGTCGAATAAAGCAAGGTAGGTAAGACAATACGAAGTGCAGTCTTTGGAAAATAACCCCCGTTTGAGGCCTAAAGTACGTGCCTCATCTACTGAAGAATTTCACGATTTGCGACAGGTGCCAGCTAGAAGCTATAGGAAGGTAAGTCGGTACCTAGATCTTATGGAGTAGGTGAGTGGTGAGTAGTGCAGTTATCAGAGCGAAAATGCGAAGATTGAGTTCAGATTGATACCTATTAAAAGTGTGGCCTTATTCTAGCGGATTGCCTTCCTTGGATTTTAAATGATATTTACAGTTTTTTATACGACCATGTGAGGAGTCGACCGGTTCCCTCAAACGTCACGCTTGTACATTATTATCAGATTGATACCTTTTAAAAGTGTGGCCTTATTTTAGCGGATTGCTTTTAATCAATGCCTTCCTTGGATTTAAAATGATATATTCAGTTTTTTTATACGACCGTGTGAGGAGATGAGCGCTTTCCTCAAGCGTCACGGTTGTACATTATTATATAGTTTATCTAACGCTAGCATAAATATACCTACTGTCGAAAAAACTTTCGTACGTATTAGATACAGATTTATCACCAGCTCGGAAAGATATACTGGATCCTTGTTTATCATTCGAAATCTAAGTTCAAAAGTGCATTTTATCTGCTAGCTTGGAAAGAGTTTTTAAAATTCGAACCTTTTGTATTCAATAATTTTCTATACCGCCAGTCCACTGAAAATGCATTTAATTAGTAAATACTTAATAAATACCTACTTATTTCATGTCAGTGAAAGAAACCACAAAGAAACCCTCTCTACCACAGAAGAGATATTATTTTTACTTCTCTCGCTACGCTCAGGTTTCAATACAAGTACTCGCGCCAAAAAACAACTTTGTAGGTTTGCATGACATACTATTTCATACATTTTTTCATCGAACACCTTATATTATATTTCATAGATAATATAATGTGGAAAGTTTTTCAATAGGTAGATGGTGTGCTAATACAGATCAAAAATGAACTAAATCAAATACTGGTCAAAATTGTCTTAATTGAATGAGATAACGTTCTTACCTATAATAGGTACGCAGCAAAGACAGAATCGTCTACGACAAAAGCAAAGCCTATCTACATATCTATCCAAGTATCTACCTATTAGTTTTATCTGATGCGACGTTAACCATAGTAGGTATGTACCTGGACGTTAGTAGAGTGTGACGCTATTATGAAAAGAAATTAGGTTGCACGGTTTAAACGTAGGCTGCTGTCGCCTGTAGTGTAATGACCCTGGGGACCGCGGCTTTATGGGTTTATTTCAGCTTTATCTGGAGACCGACCTAGATCTGCCTTATCGTAGACTGCCTTCATCTTGTTATGTACCTCCATGCTACCACCAAAGTAAAATAAATGGACGGGCCCAAGTATGAGAATTTTGAAGGATTTAAAGCAAGGGTGCTTCGGTCGCTCTGTCTGTGAAAAACATACGTTCGTCACTACATGCGATCCAAACATCAGCAAATATGCCTTGATATTATAAATTGTGGTATTATATTCGCTATCTTTTTTTGTGACAAATGTACTCATTGAATGTGCTTTAAATAGTTTTAATTACGTATTGAAGCCTAAGTCGAATGTTCTGATTTTTTATTTTTAAGGAAGTTATGTGGTTAGGGCCCATTCATTTTACTTTGGTCGAAGCCTCCATGTCTTGTTAGATGTGAGTACCAAAGAAACCAGTGGGCTTATCCCCACTGGCTAAACGCAACGTGTGGAGCTAAAACATAAGAGAGAAAAAAGTCATCACATTTTTTAAATCAATTTTTTAGAGCACCACTACACTACTGTGTCATAATATTATGCTTTCGTCGTGGTATCTCGAGTATGACGGAATTAAAGCAGTTCTAACTTCTTCTCTACAAACTACCTATAGTACTTGCTTAGGTAGTTTTGTTTTATTTTTGAGGTTTCCAGACAGTCGTCCAACATTCGTTTTGGCTATTGTTCTACTACCAATTATGTTAAAAGACATTTTGTGTAATCGCCGTTGATATCCATTGTTATTGTACTCGTGTTACATTTTTCTTAAGAAATTTCCGCGAAATAGCAAACTTGTTGCAAGATAGGCAAAAATATTTAGGTTGGGTAAAAAAGTATTATCACATCTTTATTTAATTACGCATTTTATTAAACAGTTTACGCGAATTTTTCAGGGCAAGATAAATTCTATGGCTGATTTGTAACTGACACGACTCTCGAGAAAAAATATTCAATTTAAAATTATTGAGAATCTAAATAGAAGGCTGAAAGTTTAACTAAAAAGAAAGAAAGAAAAAAACTGAAAATGAAAAAGAAATCTAATATTCTTTCGTTCCTAGGATCTTCGTTCTCTTTCTGAAAACGCGCTATCAATGTGCATCCCGAAGTTTTGCGTTTGCAATAGTTTGCATACGCGACAACTCAGAATAATTAGAATCAAAGCGAAGCGAAGATCGTTGTTCCGACAAAGAGTCACCGAAGTTTGAGGAAAGAGTGGATTGCGGGGACCAAGCTTTCGCAATGGCTATCTCAAGGTTACGACTACAGCATGGCGCTTAGCAATTACCTATTTAGATTCAGACAGATGCATGGTTTTTCAGTACTCCGACAAAAAAAAATTATATACAAATATTGGCGGTCCATTTTACCCCTTTAGGGGTGTAATTTCGCAAAATCTGTTCTTATTATCCACCAATTGAGGAGTATTGGGTTCGAATTTCACCTCTCTATCATGAGCGGCCTGTGCGATTGATTCCTAGAAAAGGGCTTGTTCTTTTATATACAGGTGGCCCATCGACCCTGAAATCGAGAAAATCTACTGTACCACTCATTTTGTCGAGTGTCATTGACATGTTTTTTTTCTCGATTTCAGTGTTGGTCACTTTTCGATGGGCGACAGTGTATATACAGGATTATAAAGAAAGGATATGCTAAGCCGAAAGGGTTGTTAGTACTCATCATTATGAACAAATTTTAATAAGGGACCAACCCTGAAATCGAGGAAAAAGTTGATTTGTTCATAATGATGACTACTATAAGCCCTTTTCGAGCGGTCACTTGCCGATGGGCCAACCTGTATATGGACTTGCTGAGGTAGTGAGCACAACAAATCCATGAGCGCTCCGCTAGCAGTACCTAATAGTATTCTGTGCGTGAATGTTTTGAGGCAGCAGTGTTTCCTATTGAAAACGCATAGCAAAGGCGCAGCCCGGAAAATATGTGCAAAAATGTATACCTACCTACATCCCTATAATGTAAGGTCAGGCACATAGGCCATAGCGTTTAGAATCATAGAACTACCGCTTCATTATTTGTCACAGTCACAGAATATACAAACACATGTGTAATATCACAACGACTATCGGGACAATGACCTCGTCTCATCACATAGTTGTATCCAAAATTAAGTATAATAAAAACATCGTTTAGTTCCAGCATCGTGTCTAAGTTACTGTCTCACATCTGGACAGATTTCATAGTTTAGCACGTCGGGGTAAATGTCATTATCACAGCAAACGAAGTTGTTGCAGAAAAAAAAAAACAGTTGTGATGTTTAGATATGTACTTAAGTAAGGTTCAGGTAAGTAGAAAAACATAATTAAGCTGTAGGCTCCTAGGTACATGAAATTTTCTTGATACGAAAAATCATTAAAAACCCTTGTTCATTACATCTCCGATCTCCATTAGTCAGATTCAAATGAATATTTATTCATAGTAATCATAATTTCTGGATAGTTAAGTCATCATTAATCATCAGCCAGAAGACGTCCACTGCTGAACATAGGCCTCGCCCTTAGAGCACCACACCGACCGACATTGTGCCACTTGCGTCCAACGGTTGCCCGCTACTTTCACAATGTCCTCGGTCCACCTAGTGGGAGGCCTGCTTACGCTGCGTCATCCGGTTTGTGGAGAACCAAGAACCTTTCTTACCCACCGGTTATCGGTTCCTCGAGTGATGTGGCCTCCCCATTGCCACTTCAGCTTGCAAACTCTGACAGCTATGTCGGTGACTTTGGTTCTTCGGCGAATATCCTCGTTCCGGATTTTATCACGCAAATAACTCCGAGCATACCTCTCTCCATTGCCCGCTGTGCGACTCTTGAGTTTCTCCAAAAGACCAGTGGTGAAGGACCACGATTCAGTTCCATATGTCATCACTGGCAACACACATTGGTTGAAGACCCTTGTCTTCAGGCACTGCGGGATTTTGGACGAAAAGATATCACGCAATTTCCCGAACGCTGCCCATCCGAGTTGGATCCTTCGGGCGATCTTTCTTATCTTTTTTTATCTCTTTGTCGAAGTTGGACTTACCTAACTGGACAGTCTGTCCAAGGTAGTTTTAATGGTCAACTACTTCGAGCGCATCGTTCCCAACGACTACCGGTACGGGATCAACATGGGCATTTGACATAATTTTCGTCATGCCCATGTTATCCATAGTAAAAGTTGTTCATAATGATAAGTACTATAAGCCCTTTTTGGGCGGTCACTTGCCGATGGGCCACCCTGTATTATGTACTATCTGCGTACCAACTTATGGTCTAAATACTATTTAGATTCGAAGGTGCATTCCTCATACCTATTTTACCATTATATATACGTTCCTACCTTTTCATAAAACTTCTATCGTTATTTATGTGGAAGGCCAACGAAGGTCCACACGTGTTATCCAGTAGAAACAAACACAGTTATCTACATCGATCGTAAATCCCACTCGAGAGGGTCACACGAACAATGTCATTGTGTTGAATTGTGCAAGATATGACTAGAACGGTGTGTAGAATAGATAATATAGTTCTATGTAAGTTTCGCGCTGTACAGGCCTCAATACAATACAATCCTGATCTGATATCATGCAAAAGAGATAGGCAAATATAAATTTCATGGGAGCAAAAGGGACGAGCTATGCCTTTTTTTTTCATTTACTCCAATGAAATGTATGTCTAGCTATACTCTTCACAAAAATCAGATCAGACCAGACATTTTAGATTTAATTTATTTAAGTTTTTATTTTAAATTTGTTTGTATATTTAAGTTTAGATTATAATTTATATAATATAATATAGTTCATATAATATTTTAAAGTTTAGTTAATATTATTTAAAAAAAAAAAAAAAAAAAAATAGTAACTTACTTAGTTAGACTGTCAAATATAAATACATTAAAATTACAAAACTAATATCTTATTAAGCATCCTCTTAATTAGCTATTAAAAGTATATCACATTCGATGGGTTAGCTAAATATTTTATTTCATATCCAATTGTTAGTGATAGGAGCTACCTTTCAATTATTTGACAAAACTTCAATTTACCTGCAGTTAAAAATATCTGTAAGGGTCATCTTTTACATATATTTATCTCTAGCTAAAGACCGTGATATACAGACGGTCGGACGGTGGACAGACGGACAAACTATAAAGAATGCTTAGTTTGCTAAGCCAAATAATCACGAAGGTCATCCACATTAGAAATCGCACACTGTGCGTTTTACGCGATCCTTTTTGCCTCACACCTGCAAAACGTGAAATGAGCTTCCACCTGCGGTATTTCCGAGTAACTATAAGATGGGGTTCTTCAAAAGGGCTGTTAATAGACTTAAAAAAAGATCGGCAACATGCCTATCTGAAATGCCCCTGCAAGCCTAGCACGGGCGCCGGGATAACGTTATGACCACCCGTTTTGTCTTCGCGTCAACGTGACAAAGCTAGAATATGGATACATCCGTCTCGTCCTCGCAGGATATATATGGTGGACAAAATTGTATCCCTGCGCCCGTGCTAGGCTTGCTTGTGTTACAGATACAGAGGTCCATTAGGCGACGGTGATCGCTTAGCATAATGGCATTAAAAAAAAGAAATACAAAGTTTTTTTTAGAATCGAATCGGTTTAAAAAATAAACTATGAACATTCAAAAAAAAAAAAGTGCGATAAACCCACCACACGTTTTAATCAAATTTCCCAACTATTTTAATCGCCACAAAGTTTCTGTACCGTTTCATTCAATTTATTGTGACTTTGGATGGTGCAAGTTGGGCACATTGTGGTCTAACAATGGGGAAAGCCGCGTCCAGTTCGCTCGGGCTGTTGGGGGCCACTCAAATAGAGGGATAAAATAACATAGAACCAGCAACATCCGAAGATCATCGGGCTGACTTGGAGTGAAGTAAGGCAAATGACTCGATAATGGATCTGTCATAGCGGACCTATTCACGGAATTGACCAGCGAGAGCGACTCGCCCCCTTTGGACTGGGGCTCCACATTTGAATTGCTCGTATAATATCTCGCCCGAAAATACTAGTAGTTCGCGCCGAACTGAGACCTCGCGACCCCTGTATCTTCACAACCCTTGGACCGATTCAGCTCATATTCGAACTTAAAAATTGTATTGAAATGAACTACTTGCCTACAAAATTTCATGAAGATCGGATCAACGGTTCGCAAGTTATCATCAGACAAATATACACACAAACATACATACAATTGCCGATTTGGCCCAGTAAACTCTGAGACCTTCGCTTCACTCGGTCAATTATCATACAAAATGACGGATATTCTATTGACATAGAAGCAAATTGAAATGGTTCAAACCACTCGTTGCGTTAGCGATTGATATGGTTAATACAAAAATTGCGACTTTTGTTTGAGTTTTCTTTCGAAAGTCATTCACTTCGCCTGATATTTTCGTGTTATACGAACGATTCTAAAATGGAGTCCCTGGTCCCGTGCGACTCGCGCCGCGTCATCATCCCATGCATCTTGAAAGGTTCTGAAACGTGAAAGGTTCTGAAAAGAGTTTCGTTGCGCGGGCACCTTTTCCTGGTACTGGCAGTTACTGGCTAAAGGGTCTTCGGAGGATTCATGACTCAAAACAAAGATCCAACGACATCACACATCTGAAACTCTACCTACACCTCAAGCGATCATACATATCTGATAGGTACCAACTAACACAACCGATTTAAGAAAATAGTCCTTACGCGAGGTTTTGGCGCATTCGATATTTGAAATTCTGTAACTACGCTCTGTTTCTTGTGTATAGAGAGTTAGTGAATTTTCCTAACTTTTTGGTGAAATTAGCCGTTCGTTTTTAATAACAACGACATTTCTACGTATTTTGGCCGCAAAAAAAATTAACACGAAGTGCCTATAACAAAGAAGACATTGCAAAAAAAAAAAAAATGCATCATGCAACTGCAAAGCGAGTTTACATTACTTTCCTGCTTGAGCGGCAAAATAGACGCAGATCTCGCCAACGGTATGGCTCTACACTGACAATTTTCTACGAATTAAGTCCATGCTATTGTAATCAAGTAAAAACTGCATCCGCGTATGTAAACGCGATTTATTGCGGAACACTCGTTATGACAATACTGCGTTTATACCTATTATTATTTATATTTTATTTATTTACGTAACAAAAGTTTACAAATTCAGGCACTTATACAGTTGGTTGTCCAAACTGAAAAAAAAAAACTAATTGATTAACTGCGTTGAAAAAAAAAACCTTATTGGTTGGCGCATTGTACTATTATATTATTCTCTGGCATAGCATACTGAAAAACAAATGAGTCTTGCCAGGGGCGCTAGTCTCGACTTTTCGCTACGCACTTTACGACCGAATTCGGTCGCTATGACGCAAAAATTCGACAACGAACACGAATTTTTAACGAAAAAACGCAAACATAGCGTTAAATTTTGCGTTCAAACATCAACACTATGTTTCGCGTTCAAAATTCAACGCTATGTTTGCGTTTTTTCGTTAACAATTCATGTTCGTTGTCGAATTTTTGCGTCATTGCGACCGAATTCGGTCGCAAAGAGCTGTAGCGAAAAGTCGAGACTAGCGCCCCTGGCCTCCGATAATGCAGTTATAGGTAAGTAAGTCTCAACTTGCTTTAATTATTAATCTGAGGTCCCAACAATAAGTATAATACCTAGGTCACTGACGTATTAAATACTAAGTCAGAGCAAGGACGCCATGAATCGCAAAATAAAATGAGGCTGATCTTAAAAATAATGATCACCGTGAATTGACACTAACACTTTCAATAGGTAGCATAATCTACAGCTGTTTTAAAAAAAAATATTGACAGGGTATTCCTTTGAGCATAGATACCCCTAGCAAAGTCTCCACCACTTTACAAGGGTATCACACGGACTTGACTGGACTTCCTTTGCATGACTGAGACTTGTTATAATTGTGAAAGATTTGACTTCACTTGAAACTTACATTACTTGACATTGGCTACACAATGTGTGAAGCCAAAACATAGGAGAAGAAAAAAAACACCTGAAGTTTAAGTGACTGAGGTAAACACACCGTCACTAAAATTTCCATTAAAACTCCATACTCGAGGATGGTAAATACCTTGCCTAGAATGAGAACTAATTCTCAAGAGACAACAGAGTAATTCTCAACAGGGTAAATGCTTGCCGACAAAGCCATTAGCGCAGAGTATTATCAAAGCACAACATAAATAATATGCCATTAAATTCAAAGGGTTTTAAAATAGCTAGACAAGATTGAAGCTAGGCGAGGGTCGAGTACGTGACTCGTTTATGTCTTTTGAATGTAATTTCAATTCGCCTACAAAAGACATCAACGCAAGCCTATTCCATTTCTTGAAAATGATAACGGATATTAATTACTAGGTTTAATCTATGAATAGATTATTAGTAGATCGAGTTAAAGCAATAGGAAGCTATCGCGCTACTCATATCGAAGTTAATAATTCTGTATAATTCTGTTCCATAATACTCATACCTAATCCATTCGTTAGCGTAAGAAATCTCCAAGGCCGAATAAAAATAGGATCTGAAACAATTCAATCGCGAATTTTGTGGCTAATTAACTTTGTAATCTTCGAACAAAGCATGCGAAGGTTACCTAACTCATCTCATTTTATGTACCTTATTTGTAACAACTGCGCAGTATCGGCTGATATCGGAGTGCTCAGTGAGCTCAGTCTATAAATAATTCGATGCGTGATTGGACGGTGAGCAATTTATAAATTGTGCTTTGTTTTCTCTGGCTGCCACCGCCGCCGCCGCCCGCCCCAGTAAGTCAGTAGGTAATATTTTATACTAGTTACATTGAGTACATGGCTTTAGGTAAGTAAACCAACTGTGTGCGTATAGCTTTATTACAACTTCTGCATGTTAGTTCAAACTATGGTCCAGAGATGGCGGTACGAATGATTAGTTTTTATATTAATTCAGCTTAGTTTCTGAACTAGATAATTTTATTCGTAATGGATTAATTGATTGTTTAATTTTTCAATATGAAAATAACGAAAAGAATATAAGGATCGTAATATTAATAGCAAGTTGCTGAAATTGTTCACTAGATGTCCATAGTAGCTCGCGTAGTTTCAAATGACAGATGACAGATTGGAATATTTCGTCTCCCTTTCTTTCTGTCCTCGCCTTTCATTCTTGCTTGAGCAATCTTCGTGAAATCATTTTTGAGAAAAGTTATTATTTTTAAACGAATATTCCCTGTAGCTCAGAGTGGCCGTCGATATTGTTTTTTAATAAGTGTCCTAGTAAAATATGTCGTTTGGAGTGGTACATAATAGTGTGATCGCATTACAATGTATCGGTTTATTGTAATGCTCAATGTTGCGGCAAGGTAACAGAAGATGTTCCTTTTATAATGAGACAAAAGGCTCGTCCTTCACACATTAGTAGAACATCGTTGTGCAAACAAGCCTGTTATCTGCACGCTGCGTACATTTAGAGGTGATTATGGCAATGCTAATGTTTACACACTGCATGTAAGTACGAACTATTGAAAGTTTCCTCTATCAACGCGGCGATTTACTAACTAATCTGGTGGCGGGTTACTATCGCTTGTTATAATAGCAACTTGCAACGAGAAGCGGTACTCATGCAGCTTACTAATACGTAAATAGAACTTCGTCATGGCTAACGTAAAGAGTAGAGTAAATGCACCCAAAAGTGCGACTACTAGAAAAGGACGTCGTAATTGTAAACAATCGTTGACAGGTCCGAAGCTTGCTCCGGAACCCTCTGCGAGCAGTGCGAAGGGCACTAGTGTAGTCATGGGACGCCCCAACTTGAAACCAATTAAAAATGAAGACGTACAGTTGTTATTTCAAAATGGACTGGTGATAAAAGAGAAATTTGACAATAAATCTCAGCTGAGGCAAAGCCAAAGGAATTCACCAAAAAAATCTTCTCTCACCAAAACCAAACTAACAAAAAAATCCCAAATTGTGAGTAAAAGTGGTAGAATCAGAAAGAAAAGTAAACGTAAATTAAAATTAATCGACAACATTCTGAAGAGTGAACTCATGATAGAAAGGAACAAAAAACTAAAGACTGACAAAGCGACACCTCCAGTTCAAAAAACAAATAACAATAATGATCTTGGAATCAGCAATCAGAACAGCACAACTAAAACTTCAAACACGGTCAAGGGTGGACTCAAAAAGCCTGAAAACAAGGTAAAAAATACTTCACACAATGTAAATAATTCAGATAAATCAAAACCTGATAGTAAGAAAAGTAAACAAAACAAAGTCAACAAAAAAACAAAACTGAATGATAAGAATGTGTCAAAAACAAAACAGGTAACTCTAAGCAATGGCTTAGTGCTCACACTGACATTATTCCAGTGCGACTATTGTAAGAAAATGTTCAGCACTAAATCGTCAATGCGTAGACACATTTACAGTCACATAAATTTAAAGCCTCATGTCTGCAAGAGATGCTCCAAAAAGTTTCGCACTAAGACCATTCTACAAAATCACATAAACAAATTCCACTCCGAAGTGACTGAACCATTTCTATGCAACATATGTGACAAAACTTTCAAGCTAGAGGAGAACTTGTGTCTACACATAGCTAGTCATGTCAAAAATGAAAACTCATACAAGTGCGTTTACTGCAACAAGAAATTTTCATACCATCTGTTGCTACTACAACATGAGAAACAACATCAGGTCACGGGGCGGTATCAATGCACAATATGCAATATGAGTTATGACTGTCGGAACCGTCTGTCTCTACATGTGAAGAGCCATTTGAAAATTAAAGATTATATCTGTCAGTATTGTGGAAAGGAGTTCCTGAGGATGAACTCAATGAGACGACACGTCCAGATTTGTCATGGAGGACACAGGATTCAGTGTCCGATTTGCATGAAGAAGTTGAAAGGGCATTTGACGGAGCATATGAGGACTCATAAGCAGGCCCGCCCGCATGAGTGTGAGCAATGTGGACAACGTTTCACACAGTCCACTCAATTGACAGTCCATCGACGTTCGCATACAGGCGCTAGACCTTATATCTGCAGAATCTGTAGTAGACCATTTACACATTCAAACTCCTTGATGCTCCATATTCGGCGCCACACTGGAGAGAAACCTTTCCCTTGTGCGATGTGTCCCATGTCATTCTCTCAGCTACCCCACATGAAGGCGCATATGCGCAACATTCACGGGAAAGATAACCCATATAAATGTCCTAAAGCTGCCTGTGAACAGTTCTTTAAGCTGAAGAGTGAAGTGGACACTCATGCAAAGACTTGCACAGTGGGTGATAGAGAATTAACGTTTGAGGAGAAGATTCAAGCCTCTGTGCAGTACGAAGAAGTGGAAGTGGCTTCCATAATGACCCTCTCTCGAATGAGGTTCCTTCTCGCCTTACTCCTCACTATGGTCGCAAACAAAGAGAAGCTCAAGTTCTTAGGTAACTATATCCCATACACAGATTACCCCATATAGAGTCCTCACTTAAGACGATTGAAGCGCATCGTGCATTTGTTAAAATATATATTTTTAAAACACTTGTCATTTGTTCATCGTGCAGCTAGGCGTAACTTTGACAGGAACGCTCTGCCTCAGTTCCTGCAACCCGGGTTTTTCTCTATGTTTTTCGCAATCTTTGGTGCTTTTTTATTGGAACCAAGATCTCGTAATGCGGTGTCTATAGGGGGTAATCTGTCACCCCATATTACACACTAGACTCATACAGCACCGTTTTCGTGTGGAGAACAGCTTTGTTTGTGTGCGCCAATAACGGGAGTCCATATTGAAACAGTCATAGTCATTGAAACAAATCAGTGCCGGATTTACTAGAAAGACTAGACTAGGCCTATAGGCGGCTGGCTTAGGACGGAGGATCACAACTGGCATATAACTGAGCCATAGATCACTCTAGATTCTGCACTCAGGACGATCGAAGCGCGCCACGCATCTGTCGAAATACACTTATAAAAATTTACTGTCATTAATTTATTGTTCGGCGCGAGTAGCCGTTACTTTGAGATAGCCAATGAGAACGCTTGGTCGCGGTCCCTGGGACCCGCGCTTACCTCAAACATTGGTGAGTTTATGTCGGGACAACGATCTCGTAATGCGGTATCTAAGGTGATCTGTTAACTACCCTGGGTGGGATCGCACGTTATGTTTTGTAAAACTGAGAACTACTTAGTCTTCAAAGGGTCCGACGGTAGATTTCTGATGAAGCCAATTTTCGGCCTCGTACAGGGGAAGAAACCCTACTAGGGAAAAAAACTCCACATTTAATGAGTGACGAGCGGTAAAAAGTCATGTAGCCTACGACAGGCCCGTCTCACTGAAACTCACTGGACGCGTTTGGCCTTGAAACCCGCAGTCGAGGCCGCTTTTACATCTAACAACGCCACTAGCCCTCACTAGCTCTAGCTATCACTCTTGTCTTCTAGCACGCGTTGCGCGAAGCGTAGCTATAGGCACGTATGTTACGGTTATGTGGTACGTATGTTTGTCCGACGATAACTTGAGAATCGCTTTATGCGATCTTGATAAAATTTTGTAGGCAAGTAGTTTCAGACAGATTCTGTTCATATTCGAACTTCAAAGTTGTATTGACTACAACTTTGAAGTCGAATATGAACAGAATCTGTCTGAAAGCGGTGTTACAGGGTTTGTCAGTTCTCAGCTCGACGAGACCTACAAGCTATAAAATTTTTGTGAAGTGAGTTTGTTTTATAGTTGTAGTTTGTTTATTCTGTGTCTACACCTACAAACATAAATCCGGTACTGAGGGGATTCCATTGCCAAATCAAATCCCCTACATTCATAGTCATCTCAGTAAGCCTAACAACTTGGATGGCGCCGACCGCCGCGGCCGTGTACCAAACGACAGAGAAATACATTTTCCTCTCATTTTCCCTCGTTGGTTGGGTCCGTGGTTGTCAGGGCCCGTACCGTGAGGTGCTTATTGCGATTTTAGCTTTAGCCGCCGTTGATGCGCGATAGTGGACCTTACCCCGCGGCGATACGATTCACGGTCGCTCAGCGTCGGCGGCTGAACTAAAGAGGAAAGTCCTTCCGCGAGATTTTGGCGTATTCGATATTTGAAATTGTATATCAGTCGCTATGTTTTTCGTGCGTGCGATAGAGAGAGTTAGTGAATTTTCCTAACTTTTTAATGAAATTTGCGTTTCGGGGGTAATCTACGATCTATGCCGCTGTTTTTTTTTTTTTTTTAAACGCTTGTTTTTCTAAAAACAACTACTTTTCGTCGTTTTATTTTCGACGCAAAAAGTTTGTCACTTTAAGTGCCTATAACGAAGAAGATATTGCGAAAAAAAAAGGAAACATACTAGCATAGTTTTACACGGTGTGGATAACATATAACAACATCAAAATCGGATGACGTTTAGGGGTGGGTATCAGACTACGCTTTTTGTATGGACGAGACGGCGGCATACTCTATTCATAACAATCATCGCAATAAGGACCTCATGGTACCCAGGTGTGTTCGGTCTTAATCCGATGTCTACAGAGTTCTAATACATTTGCTCCATACAGTAGACATCAACGGGATTCCATACGACACATAATACGGGGTCATTGATTTAATTGAATAACATTGAACAATAACAAAAAAACGCGCTGTCATTGAAAATGCAAGTGCGATGCCACCAAACGATACATACCGAGCACTGATAATTACGTTATACTTCACACTTGGTTGTGAAAATACACATTGACGTCGATTCAGTTTTAATATTCTTTAAACTTAACTAAAAACATATATACAACTTTTTGTAGTACTTATTTAGTTTTGACAAAAAAAAAATAGTTTTCTGAGGGTATTTTCTACATTTTGTTTTGTGTACCTTTTTTTTTTTTTTTTGCCTCATCAGTATGTTCTATTATAATTGTATATTTAAAAGGCAAGGACCCCGGAGCTGCTCAAACAAAAAAATATACCTAAATAAGTATACGGGTTGTTAAAAACTGTTATAAAAATCAGGGCATTATACTCTTCAATACGAACAACTTTTATTATAGGACCAACCCTGAAAACGCGATAAATAAAAACAGCTGTTCCATAGAAAAAGTTCATTGACTTTCGACAAAATGTATAGAAATGTCGAGTCACTAAATAACAAGTATAATAATGTCGTGTCATAATCAACGCACAGCCTTACAGAGGACATAGAGACAGGACATTTTTAGGTTAGCTTCTACGACGCTTTGATTATATAGACAGGTATATAATCAAAGCTATGGGGATATAAGAGTGCTTCGAAAATCCGCCCCTGAGCATGTGAAACCGCGGGGTGCAGCTAGTCTAACACTAAAATTATCTGAATTTCATTTCAGTATTTGTGAGAAAAGGATAGCACTAATTTTACAGAGCTGTAAATATTTGTTAAAAAAAGGCCCAACAGAATCGATGTCATTTCGTGTGTTAGGTAAACACCTTTAGTTTCTGTGATCTGTGGATGAACAGATTAGCTCTATAGATCCCGTATTCCAGACAAAGCGTAAAAAATATAATTTCATTGATAAGGGCGGAACCTTGAGACAGCCAATGGTAACGCAGCTATCATTCCCAGTCCTCGCAACCCATTTAATGCCTGCCCCACGCAGACGCGGCTTGTGATAGATAAACTCTTTTCACATCAGATTTTACATATTTAGCGTAAAAACGCGTCCTAGATGTCATCAGTGGACTGGACACTCCCAATGGCCACTACAGTGACCAGCGGTCTTCTGATCGCTACCATGGACGCCTCAGCGGGCAGTTTCTGTGTGGGGCAGGGTTTGGTGAGTTTTGGTCGTAACATAGATATAGTAATGCAATATCTATAGGGGATAACCTTTGGTTAGTTGTATAGCAGTGTGTGCTTATGTGACGACAGCGAGAGTTTGTGTTGGCACTTCTCCCATTGCGTAGCTTCTCATGTTGGTTTTTATTTTAGCGAACATACTTGTCATTGTACGCGCAGACCCAGCGGTACTCGGGTGTTTTGAGTGAGTTCATTTCTCATTGTGTTGTTAATTTCGGTGTCGGGAGGTGACGGTACGGATCTACATATAATTAAACGTTTTTCCATACAAGAATGGAATTAATGGAAAACGTTTGGTTCTTTAGGGAATTATGGTACTTATTCTAAAGGTGGTTAGGGTCAGGTTAGAGGGATCTTTTCTATTTTCAATAGCAATGGCGGTGGTGGAAGGAACTGTCCTTTTTCGGAAAGCTTTGCCCTGTAAATATTGTAAGCTTTTCTGTCTTAGATTACTACCAATGGTTTTTGAAACAACTTTAATGTTCTTTCTTCTATAACAGGGTTCAATAAACGTCTTGTGGATGACCTCTTAATGGAATGCCTTGAAGCGATGGGGCGGCCGCCTTGTCGGGATTCAACCCTCACTCCATTCAACCGCCTTAAGACCAACATTCAGTTGCTATTGAATGAAACGGTTCCCAAAGCTCAAATGGAGAAGTTCCAGATGGAAAATAAATCTACAGAGGACATTTTGGAGCTCCTGGCCGATGAGAAAAAGAAAGAAGGTTGAATAGGTAATTTTTGTAATCGAAATATTTATTGCGTTCGGCTTCTGGATTGCGAACAATGTAGGCTCGTGTTTCTGTGTCCGACAACGGCATTTTCTACGAGCTCTTCTCGTCCAATTATATTATTATTAATTTGTTTATCGAATAGTTTAGAAATCCATGGGGACGGACGGATTATTTATCCTAACTAATATTATAAACTCGAAAGTAACTTTGTTTCTCTGTCTCTGTGTGATTGTCGCGTTTTCACGGCTAAACGGATCGAGCTGATATTTTTCATAGATATAGCTTATAGGTCGGAGGCGGACAGAAGCTTCTTTTTTTTTGTCCACGCGAGCGAAGTCGCTGGTAACAGCTAGTTTCTTATAAACCCATTGAACGCCAAAGGCCGCGCATCGGAAGTGCGGTCAATACGCACAGCCGTGTTTTAAAGTTTTTTAAGCTACTTTTAGAATTTTGAAATCACACATCAAGCCCAAACTCAGTGAGTTTTGTGTAAGACAATAAAACATGTTACTAAAATTGAACAGTCTTACTTCGGAATTCTGAAACGTTTGTTAACTTTGACAACAGATTAATTCTAATGCTGCCTTTGTCTGGCACCAAGCAAATGACAAAGATAGCAATAGACTTTATCTGTTGTCGAAGTTAACAGACGTTTCAGAATCCCGAGGTTAGATTTCATGAATCTAAATTTATAAAAGTAATGGAGCCTAAACTCGCTGTTTGCGTTCGGCAGTTTTTTTTGTCGACAAATTTTTGGCGCTCTAGGGGTTAAATAACTTATACATTAACACTCGGCGTGATCCCGAGTGTAGTCATATTTAATTTTTTATCCCCACATTGCAGTTGCCATTTTGTATTTATGACGTCATCTGCACAGTGCCGTTCCCTGAATCTAGAAGAATCTATCGATAGCAAATACATCAAAATCGATAGAAATTTATCGATATCGACAGCGAATCTATCGACAGCGTTTAGGCTGTAGTTGGTGAAAATACAAACATACCCGTTAAGTGCTATACTCATTGGCTTCGCTGTTGTCGGGTAAAATATAGGCGACGTCTTAATTTGACCGTTGCTCGCACAAACGATGCAATTTTGTTGCGCAAACGTCATTTTAACATTTTACTGCGTATAATAGTCGTGTCGTGCCACAGTTATCTTATTTTCAATTCACTCTTATCTACAAAAACTAAAATTTGCCAAATGCAATCAATTGCAAATTTTTGTAGATAGACGCAAATTTCAAAGAACTATATTTTGTGTCTGACAGTCAGACACAATATAAAAAAGCATCGTGTATCTCTGATTATACACGGTGCTTTGTAATCGGCTAGGGAGCTCTTGTATGGATAATGTATACACGTGACAGAAGGGGAGGAAATAAATTATCAATTAGGTTTCAAAAACTTGTCTCAGTTCAAATGGATTCACTTAAAATATAATATTTGTTTCTACAGGGTAGTAATGAAATGGCATGCTAAGCTGAAAGGGGCTCGTAGTTATCATGATCGCGATAAAAAAACAGCTATTCCATAGAAAAATGTCAATGACACTCGACAAAATGTATGGAACAGCTGTTTTTTTTCTCTCGATTTCAGTTTTGGTTCCATAGTAAAAGTTGTTCGTAATGATGAGTACCATGAGCTCTTTTCGGCTTAGCATACCCTTTCCTTATAGCCCTGTATTAACTAACTTAGTAGTAACTGCTAAAGTATTCTGTTTTTACATACTGTAGTATTCAATGGCGCAGAGCGCTGTCACACGCAATGTAAGCGATACAAAAATAATTAACGATTATTTTAAAGATATCTAAAGTCTCTTATATTGGACTCCCTAGCCAATTAAAAAGCACCTTGTATGTCTCTTTAAATCGAAATAACATATTTTTTATTAAGTTCATGTATCTCGATCGCACTTTTTCAACAATTTTTAATATAAAAATTGTAGAACGAAAATTTAAAAAAAAAATTATACAGTCTTTAGAATACCGTCATATTTTTTGAAAACCAATGCCAACGTTTTATAGCAGTTTTCATTATATTATTGGCAAAGGAGAAGGACAAATAACTAGAAAAAATATATGTTTTTCTCATCTTATACGTCAAAAATCAAAATAGAAAATGTTAACTTAAAATTGCTTTAAAACATTGGCATTGTCATCGTAAACTTTTTTTTTTAAATGTCTGTTTAGTAATTGCTATGTAAAAAAGTGCGAAAGAAATGCTGAATTAGGGATGTTGCCTTTGATGTTTACTTTCATGAGAGCATCGTTCGTCCGTGCGATGGCCAAGTACAACGCCGTGTTATAGTTAAACCGCGTCTTTACGCAATTATCTCAGCAATCAGACAATGTATATAAGTAGTGATGAATCAGTATCTTTTTGTTTTGTGACTATTATGGTTCTCTACTTTTTGTAAGATGAGGTATAACTAAAACTACAGATATATAAAACGCTAGCGCGGGCACTAAGAACTAAATGTATTTAGTAGCAGCATGTAGCAGTTTACATTATTTTTAACAAACTTCTACAAAGAAAACTACATTTTTTTAAATTGTTTGGGAGACTAATTAATGACTAATTATTAGATTCGCTAGTCGATAGCCCCTACCGTTTGCTCGCATGAGATGTGAGGATTCTGGCGTGACCTAGGACCTGAGGATTCCTAAAGAATCCTCACCAAACCCTAGCTATACTTCGGAACTATGATGCCACAAAATAATTACGCGACATTGGTACGAATAACTCATGATTAATTTTTGGCTGTTTCAAAACTGATTTTCATTAAGTTTTCATTACTGAGGATTACGTGACATGGATCACCGCCATGAAAACAGCCTTATACTAGTGCTTTATCGAAATATATTTATTTGTGGACGTATTCTGGCTGATGATGATGATGATGAAAATTTTCATAATTATATTAATGTAACACAAATTCTAGTGCCACTGCTAGCCAACCGGATGAATAAGGAACTCGCTTTTACGCAAATATTCTCGCCAAAGAAAAAAAAAGGAATTTCATAAAAACGCATTTAGTGGTGCGTCATCAAAGTTTGTCAGTTCAAATTCTGCTCTACAGTAACTCGTTGTAAGGCCTACATTTCAATGCATTTTGCGGCTTCCGCCAAAAAACACTGCTTGTGATGAATTAGCGCACTAGTAAGTATTTGAGACACGGAATTGGTTGACTGCAATCTTGTTAAAAGAAAAAATAAACAGTTTAGCTTCAATCGTCAGTTTAATCAGACAGTTTCAATGTCGAATATTTTAACTAGTTAATGTAAATAAGTAGGTACTCTGTGTGCATGTTTTTCAAAGTTACATCAAAATAGCAAGTTTCAAAATCTAATAATAGATTTTGAAACCCGTATCATATCGTTTTATAAATAAAGTAAATTTAAGAACCTATTATACTTTAATCTGATAAACATTGACATACTTTAGAATAGGTTCAGTCTCATGACGAATACGAAGGTATTTTAATTCTATGATTGTAGATAACACACCTTAGCTCCGCGAAATGTAGCTAAATAAAAAACGAAGGTAATTTCCTCAAGCTAAATTTACACCGAGGCCTATATCTTATGGCTTTGTAGCATGCTACAAGACAACTTGCTATTACAGCATGTTATTTCCTTAAAAAAATATAGTCAATGATCCATCATTGTTTAATAAGATTTTGGCATTCATATGTTTAGGCCATTAGCCTCATGTTTTTGCCTCTCATGTCTTGCTACAATGCGAAGTAGCACGCCTCATTAGTCCCTATTTCCTTTTACACAACGTTTTTGTAGTCTTGCGCGTACGCGCATGATAAATTGTCAGACTTGTTACATTGAAAGCATTTGTACAAAACAGAGTCACTGGGAGTCACGCGTCATTGAGATCGACTTTGGGCCTTACATAGCATGCCACAAAGCCGCACGATGTTGGCTAAGTGTAAATCCAGCTTAACTTTGAAGCTTGCCATTAAAACAAAGTGATCAGCCCAAAGATAATATAAATCTTAATTTTATTGCTTTTTTGTTCATTATTTATGTTAGTTAATTAATACTATGTTATTTATGATAGCATTCCTTGTAGAATGATTGTGCCATGATTTGTTGGGTGTTTGTTATGTTTAATTAATTATTATTATCAAACATTATTTTGTGTGGGTTTTATTGTTATCATCATAAATATTTATACCCTCTTATGCTTAAATGCTCGACAAGTGAAGCTATGCTATATAATATTGTGTCAACATCTCGCTGACTAGAAGTGTCGCGCGTGAAAGCGAGACAAAAATATGGCACAGATTAGCTACAAGCATTTATGAATAAGTGGGTTACTATTTTATATGAGTTAATTATTGTATATTTTTTTAACCTAAGACACATTTAAAGTCACATTTTAATGAATCGTTATTGTAAAAAGTTAATTTTAAGTTAACTGAAGAACTGGTTAAAATGCTTAGTAAATGTAAAATTAAAAATATTTTTTGGAGCCATTTAAGACCAGTGCCATCATTCATTATTTTATTTATATTATCCGTAAAATAGTAATATCGGATAACTTTAATATGGAAAAAATATTTGTGTATTTTCCGGGGTGACTTTCAGAAGAAGGAAAAAATAAGTCTGAGAAGGATCAGCATAAAGAGGCGTATTCCAAAAAAAAAAAAAAATTTTCTAAAATTCTAAAATTTCTTCGATATGCTTCATTCTAATTCTTGTCGGACTGTTTATTTATGTCTCGTTTATTATAAAAGGAATAGTTTGTTTATCAGGGCCCCTGTATATTCGGAGAAATGACATTTTTATCTCGGTCACTCTCACTCCCATTAAATTCTAAATTAGAGAGACAGTGACCGAGATAATCTCGAGCGCACAGGAATAGGGTCCCAGACATTGCGTAGTTACTTTTTTTTAAACTAAAAACAAAATATATCGATTCTTCAGTCTATATGATATTGATAGAAGCAATAATTGAATCAAACATTTTTGTTTAGTGGGTGCTTTGTCGGTTTTAATATACATTTTGTATTATAATTTAATTTAATAATCATTGAAAATATTATCTTCCATATTTATTCCTTGTTATTAAGTAATTTAGGCTGCACCTTTTTTTTAACTATATCAAAAAGTGAATGCTACATACCAAATTCAAAAAGTGTTTCAATTATTTGTGGGTAGCCAAAGAATATTGTGAACCCGCCTTTTTATTAGTTGATTATTATATATAATACGAATCACCACAGTTACCAATTAATCTGTAGAGGTGGTCAAATGAGGAAACTAAACTTTCATGTCGGTTTTTTTTTTTAAAAGAATGATAGTGGCTCTCTCTCTCTCAACTCTACTGGATCAGTTGGTCGCACTGTGAGCTAATGGTCAGTATTCGATATTTATCGTAAAGATTTAAAAAAAATAGATATTCTTTTTTTTAATTTCGAATACTGGCCAAGAGTACCAAAGAATATTAATTAGATAATTCATGTGAAATAAACATTTTAACGTATAGTATCACGTTTTTATTTCTGTTCTCTACTTCAAAAATAGTAGCATTTCGAGCCATGCTTAGTAGGGTTCCCTATGCGCCACAGATGAATTTTTTCGCGTGTTTATTTTTCACTACTTAATTTATTATTCTGTTTTTTGCTATAAAATAAACTCTTGTCTATTGTTTATTGAAAATGTCATTTAGAGAGCCGTGGCGGGAAAATCTACCGGCACTTCGTTGGCAGAATAGTCCATGGAGTCCATTTGTCGACGCCGCTTCCACACGGACACGTGTCGTTCGACAATGGCAGCTCCTAAACGGAGACCGAAGGCAATGCGGAAGCTGTCATTGTCTAATAGTGTTCCTAGGTTGGCAGAGGGAAGGGCGTGGAGCCATTGCCGGGACTCCTGCTCGAATACTTGAATCTTGGACGAAACATCATACTAAATCCATGACTTGAATATTCTATTGAATTTGAAAAATTACTATATTTGACACTGGCATTGAGCCAGTGTCAAATATAGTAATTTAACACAAAGTGTGGAGCCAAAATTAAAGAAAAAAAGGAAACTGTCAGATTTGTCAGGCAGGGCAGGCTGCGTTCACGACATAGAGACGTAGTTGTTTCATTGTTTTTCGCACTCGCTCTGGGACCCTATTCGGAGAAATGACATTTTATCTCGGTCACTCTCACTCCCATTAAATTCTAAATTAGAGAGACAGTGACCGAGATAAAATGTCATTTCTCCGAATAGGGTCCCAGGGACCCTATTCCTGTGCGCTCGAGATTATCTCGGTCACTGTCTCTCTAATTTAGAATTTAATGGGAGTGAGAGTGACCGAGATAAAATGTCATTTCTCCGAATAGGGGCTCAGATGTACGGAACGACCAAGGCCCCTATTCGGAGAAATAACATTTTTATCTCTTTCTCACTCACTCCCATTAAATTTTAAATTAGAGAGACAGTCACCGAGATAATCTCGAGCGCACAGGAATAGGGTCCTAACAACAAGTTGTTTTTAAGCTTTTTGACGATGACAACAATTAGACAATTCGCATGTTATTTTTCAACAAAAACATTTCATTAGTTTTGACATGACGCATAGTGTATATAGCCAATATCAAGTTTTGTAATTTTTCAACTAAATTACAGCAATGAGGCGTTTTCCAAAAAAAAAAAAAAAACTAAAGTACTTACTAGATGGCGTAATAGACCTATATATATTTTACCTGTCTTTTTTTTTTAATCGTAAATTTTGGCTCCACACGTGTATTTAACCAGTGTCAACTATTGTAATATTTCAAATGAAGTCAAATACATAGTTACAGTACTTGAAATTGTCTAAATACACATGTAGAGCTAAAAAACACGAGAAAAAAAAAGCACACGTACATTTTTTTGTCTTTCATGTCTTGACAGTGACAGAAAACCTCAAGGTACATCTAACGCCATCTATTGGGTACTTTTATTACCAGGTTTTTTTTTTTTTTGAGAACGACTCATTATCAATAAAAAACACATCGCAGCAATCGTTTTAATCAACTACTTTAGACACTTTCCGGTCTAACTCATGCTTCAGTAAAGTGGAGGAAACTTTATAGAAAGCTACTACGGAGTTTTGAAAACAAGATTACACGAAAAGGCATGATTTACCATTTCATTCGTTTTGCCCACAATCGAACACATTAATAAATAATAATCAATAATCCACCATTATTATACATTAACACTCGAAATTACATCAATTTTGGAAAATAATACAAAGTAATCGTTTTACGATTGCTGCGATTTGTTTTTATTGTGAAGTACTATAATTTAGTTGAAAAAATACAAAAATTGATACTGGCTATATACACTATGCGTCATGTCAAAACCAATAGATTTTTTTTTATTGAAAAATAACATACGCTGTGTCAAATTGTTGTCAAAGTCAAATTTGAGCCCAATAACAACTTTGTCGTTCCGTACATCCGAGCGAGTGCGAAAAACAATAAAACAACTACGTCTCTATGCTCAAAGAGTATGTAATACTACGTTCTATGCTCTGAACGCAGCCCAGGGCAGAGCCGTCAAAAATATTGAAAATATTCACAGCTATTAGAATAAAATAGAAATCATTGAATTGACTATCGTGTTTCGTGGATTTCGTGGTGTTGTACAAAATACAATGATACAGACTCGCTGATACTGATGCAGCGAAGGATGGAACAGAAAGGAGAAAAGAATCGCTTTGTATGTTGTAGTTGTACTGTACAGCCTGTACAGTACAGTTAGCCAGTGTTTACGCTTTACAACAGTTCCAATAAACTCAAATCTAATCGAGTGAGTCTGGACTAAAGCAACAAATTTAGTACAACAAATACAAATTGACATCGTAACGGGCGCGGCCCTAAGCAGCCAGTGTCTATTCATTCTATTTATATCTAATCATTAGTAGTCCGTGAATGTGTTGACTTTGCGTTCATCAACAAATAGTAGGTAATCTTTGGCGTTCATTCTGCACCACGACCTCCATATCAAAAAGCTCCAATACCATTAAAGATTCTCATAACGGATTACACTACAAGTTCTACAGCTGCGATCTAGCTAAAACACAGAGCACTGTGAGAAGATAATAGAATTCACTAACCTTTCTCTCGCAGGATAACCTCATTCCAGAACTGGAGATTTTATCAAATGATACAAACATACTTAGGCCCATTTTAAGTGAACTTGGCTGCAGCTAAGTCCAGCCAACTGGTATCCTACTGCAAAGCCTTCATGGAGGTAGCAGCTTGCTCTCAAAATACATTTAACTGTTACTAGAGATAGAATTATACTAGAAACCCAAAAATATGGATGATTCTTCAGGGAATATAAAACAAGAAGCTGATATTGATGACTCCTCGGGAAATATAAAACAAGAAGCTGATATGGAATGGCATGTTTGTGCCCCAAGTTGCCTGATGTGCGATAATACATCAATGCAAGCAGGTACTTCAAAACAACAGATACTTCCCGATGAGGAAATATATAAATGTGATATGTGTAATTATAGCTCAGTATATGCCTCTGATTTAAAACAACATATCACCACACACATTGAAGAAAATCCTGAAATGGATTCAAAGCACCACATCACAACTCACACAGAGGGACATCCTCCTAAGGAATTTGATTTAAAACAGGATATCACGATGCACACTGAAGAAAATCCAGCCTTAGATTTAAAACAAGATATCACAATGCACACTGAAGAAAATCCAGCATTAGATTTAAATCAAGATATCACAATGCACACTGAAGAAAAACCTTTTAAATGTAAAATATGTGATTATAGATCATCACGAGTAGATAATTTAAAGCAACACATGCAAACTCACACTGGAGAAAAACCATTTACTTGTGATTTGTGTAATTATAAATCTGCACGTGCAGACAATTTAAAAAGGCACAGTAAAGCACATAACAGAGGAAAGGTATTATTGTATAAATGTGATATGTGCGATTATAAAACAGCTAAAGATAGTAACTTAAAACAACATATAAAGACACACACCGGAGAAAAGCCATATAAATGTGATATTTGTGATTTTCAAACAGCGCGAGCAGGCGATTTAAAAACTCACATTAAAAGACACACCGGAGAAAAACCATACAAGTGTGATATGTGTGATTATAGAGCAATACAGTCATGTAAATTAATAGAACACAAAAGAACTCACTCTGGAGAAAAACCATATGAATGTACTATTTGTGATTATAAATCAGCAAAAGCCAGTACATTGAAAATGCATATTAAAACACATACTGGAGAAAAACCTCATAAGTGTGATTTGTGTGAATTTAGAACAGCACAATTACGTTCTTTAAAACAACACATGAAAACTCATTCTGGAGAAAAATATAAATGTCATATGTGTGACTATAAAACCACATGTGAAACTTCTTTTAAACAACACATAAATAAGCATACAGGAGAAAATCTATTTGAATGTAATATGTGTGATTATAAATCACCAGATGCAAGCAATTTCAGGCGACACATTAAAACACACACTGGGGAGAAGCCATACAAATGTGACATGTGTGATTACAAATCAGTACTAGCAAGTAACTTACGACAACACACAAAAACACACACTGGGGAAAAACCGTATGAATGTAATATGTGTGATTTTAAATCATCAACAGAAGGCAATTTAAAAGAACACAAGAAAAGGCACACCGGAGAAAAACCATATGAATGTGAAGTGTGTAATTATAAAACAGCAAACGCATATCGTTTAAAAATACACATGACTAAACACACCGGAGAAAAAACATATGAATGTGATATGTGTGATTATAAAACATCATATGGAAAAAATTTAAAAGCGCACATAACTAAACACACTGGAGAAAAACCATATAAATGTGATGTGTGTGACTTTAAAACAGCACATGCAAGTGCTTTAAAATCACACACAACACTACACACTGGAGAAAAACTATATCATTGCCTGATGTGTGATTATAAAGCATCACAGAAGAGTAACTTAAAAAAACATATCAGAACTCATACTGGAGAAAAACCATATGGATGTGATATGTGTAATTATAATACAGCACACCCAAGTTGTTTAAAAAAACACATGAAATTACACAATGTAAAAACCATATGAACGTCAAGTACAACTGTTAACATTGAAAGACTAAATCAAGAAAATGTTAATTAAGTGTGCCTTTACCTGCAGTCAAGCACGGCTTGTCAAGGCAATGCAATGCCGAAGTGCTGCTTATAAATTACTAAGAATAATAGTCTAACCCCGAATACTGAAACGTTTGTTAACTTTGACGACAGATTAAGTCTATTGCTGTCTTTGTCATTAGCTTTGTGCAGACAAAGGCAGTATTAGAATTAATCTGTTGTCAAAGTTAACAAACGTTTCAGTTTTTGGGGGGTAACTCGCATATTCGGAAAAAGAACCCTATTTATGTTACGGTTGATTATCAATATAATACAAAAAGTATAAAAAAAATGTTTTTCTAATGTTTCTTTTGCGTCGCTTTTACACATGCGTTTATACACCACTACTTTTTAATAACTAGGAAAAAAATTGAGGTAAACGGCTGAACTCAAAGACGATAAATGGTTATTTAAACTGTCACTAAGTAAATATTTTCAAATAAAAAATCAAGTAAATGTGCAGTTACAATTATTTTGGTTTACGTCATAATGGCAGTTATTCCAAGTTTAAAGTTTCAGAAATCTTGCAGGGATCCAAGTTCAAATTCAAGCCGAGTCCGACCGAGGTCTTATAGGCTTCGACCAAAGTTAAATGAATGGACGGGCCCTAACCACACAACTTCCTTAAAAATAACAAGTCAAAACAATCGAACTTATACTTCATTACATAAATAAAAGTATATATATAGTACATTTGTCACAAAAAAGATAGCGAATATAATATCAAGGTATATTTTTGCGGATATTTGGATCGCATTGACGAACGTACGTCTTGCACTATTCACAGACTGAGAGCAACTGAAGCAAGCTGAACGCCGGCGCTCACTTGGACCCGTAGGACTCGGCTAGAAGTTAAGCTTGGATCCCGGCAGGATTTCTGAATCCTATCTTATATAATCTAATTTTTCGACATAGTTTTTTTTTTTAATACATGAATGAAGGGTTTTAGGTAACGCAATATTCTATTTCTGGTATTTAGTTTAGTAATGTAATAATTTAAATTCTAGTAATTGTGGAATGTTTGCACAAGCAAGCAACATAAAAATTAAATTAAATGACATATAGTTTTTTTTTTTAATACATGAATGAAGGGTTTTAGGTAACGCAATATTCTATTTCTGGTATTTAGTTTAGTAATGTAATAATTTAAATTCTAGTAATTGTGGAATGTTTGCACAAGCAAGCAACATAAAAATTAAATTAAATGACATATGAAACTACTGTGGAATGTTTGCACAAGCAAGCAGCATAAAAATTAAATTAAATGACACATGAAACCACACACTGAAGAAAAGCCTTAATATGAGTGTGTTGTAAGTAAATGTGTGATTATAAAACAACGTTACGAGATTAACCCATTGGTTGTTTGTAAATCATTGTTTTCTTATATGAGTCATCTTCTTAGATCAATTATCTGTCAACTAGATATTAGACCAAGACTACACCTTCATGTATTAGACGGATATTGTTTAAAGATTACAACGCCATCAGTTTTGGATGAAAGAAACTGAATTTAAATAAATAACAAAATGGATTTTCTTGACTTTGTCTTATTTTAACGATCGTTATTTTGTACATTGCTACTAACTATTTAGATGGTAATGATTGTTTATTAAATTATTTACGTTATATTTTTATCTGTGCGTTATATTTTTAACTTGTAACATGTGCTGTTCATTAGGATCTAAGGAATGTTTATTTAAACTTCTATTTGCCTTTTTATATGACATTAAAATATTAATTTATCATATAAAAAATATTTATGTAGAATTAGTTTATGTTTAGCTGTATTTTTCGCAAAAATCGGAATGAATACAGGTCGTGATGAGGTCCATTCGGTGTACAAAGTACCCTAGTGTCGCTTTTATGAGACATTGGAGCGCAAAAATACTAAAGGAGTTTTGGCGGGAACGTGAAGAAATCATGTGGCGTGATTTTAATATTTCCAAAACTTCTGTTATTTCGAGTGTTAATGTGTAAAAACTGTGAATTTTTACCCGTTAATTGTTCGTGAACATGCAAGAGTGTTGGTGAATGGTATAATGTCGTGAAACGTGAATTTTCGTGTTGTTTCCAAAACTCCATAGAAGGCTCTAGTAAAGTTTTCACCACTTTACTAAGACATGACTTGGACTTGACCGTGACTTGCTTTGCTCGCTTTTGACTGTGACTATGACTTGTTTGATAATATCTAACAAAACTTGAAAATATATAAGTATACTTGACACTGGCAAATGCAGAAATGCAACGTGGGACGCCAAAATCCTCTTAGGAGGAAAGATAACATTTTGTACATTGTCCCCAATGAGGCGTTTTCCAAAAAAAAAAACAAAACCTGGTAATAAAAGTACCCAATAGATGGCGTTAGATGTAACTTGAACTTTTTCTTTGAAAATGTTTGGGTATACGTAGTATTCAAATTTTCTTTGGTGGGTATAATTCGCGATTTTTTTAAATAGATCTGTTGGTAGATTTTCCACATTCCACTAATTAAAATGTTAGAACCGATATTGCACTGATTTTTTCGAAATAGTTATGAATGTTTCTTGAAATCCACGATTATTTATTTTGTTTGTTTATACAATCATAAGAACAATTTATACAAAATGTAGGTATGAAATGTAATGATGTATCTATCTGCTTGAACTAGTAAATAGCTATTTCGAAAGCCATTCGTTTTTTTTTCGACTATCGCGAATATGATTCTTATGATGCTTTTGTTGCGTAAAACACAAAAATTTGCTAACTTCAACGTTTAGGCTACTTTCCCTCCGGGTCATTGGTTTGGTACATCTGTATATAGATTTTTGGTCATGCTTCCCACGTTTATTTATTTACAACAAAATCGCCTTGGTTAGTTGGCGTAGAGAAGCTAAGACAAGGTAAAAGTATTAAAAATCTGGTTATAAAAAATGCTTTTAATTCTCATTCCGGTACCACGAAATCCAGCACTGCGTAAAAGATAGGTTCCTAGTTTCAACGTAAAAATGAAACCCGAGTGGCTACTTCGTAAAGATCCACATTCATCGGCACGTGTTCATGTTCCGCACGTTTTGCACTTGGAAGAAGTAGAGGCGCGCGCTGCATCAGCCGCCGATTGAGTTTTTAATTTATTTATTATCTCAACAAGCGATATATTTTTCTCCTGTAATTGAAGATTCCGCGTCTTCAGTACGTTCATCTCGCGATCCTGAGCTGCCCCGGTCCTGATTTCTGGCACCTTTTGTAACTCTCTAATTGTTTGACTGAACATCAAAGTTTTCTTCTGCAGTCGGCTTACTCTCTCCTGGAGCGCTTTTATTCTCCTTCTCTGTCTTTTATGTATCTCATTCTTTATTTGAAGTTTCCGTTGTAATCGGAATGTTTCTGGCGACGGTCGTTTTTCTGAGTTTGCAAAAACAGAAGTATACCGTCGATTTGATTTCTAAAACAAACAAGTAATATTACTAGTAGTTCGCGCCGAACTGAGACCTCGCAACCCCTATATCTTCAGAACCCCTGGACCGATTCAGCTCATATTCGAACTTAAAAATTCTATGCCTACTTGCCTACAAAATTTCATGAAGATCGGATCAACGGTTCGCAAGTTATCATCGGACAAATATACACACAAACATACATACAAATGCCGATTTGTCCCAGTAAACTCTGAGACCTTCGCTACGCTCGGCCAATAAGCAAAGAAAAAAAAAATTTTTAAAAAACACCTCGCAATCCAAAATCGTTCGTAAGAAAATTCCCACGTTCTGGGTAGTCTGGTAAAAATATAATTTAGTAGCCCTGCGGTTTCACCTCTGTTACTTTACTAATAAGGTTGCAATTCTCTTTTCCTAATTCAATCAATTATCAACATATTTTTTTCACCTCGCTCGCTCGAAAAGGATGATTTTAGAGCGAAACAAACAGTATGCACAACTCTATTTTGCTCATTGGTGTGTACAAGTGTTTTTTGTATTTTTCTTTCTTTCTTTCTTTAAAAACTTAAACCTAAATTATAAAATAAATTATAGGATTCGACTCAAACTCGGCACTCGAACACAAAAACGAACTTTACTCTCGTGTTGGACAAATAATTAAACGACCTTGCTTTATTGTAGAACTAGCTGCGCCCCGCGGTTTCACCCGCTATTCTAAAGAAACTGAATATCTTTCCGGAATCACAAGTAGCCTATGTGTTATTCCAGGGTGTAAGCTACCTCCACACCAAATTTCATTCAAATCCCTTAGCCGTTACAGAGTAGAACGACAACGAACACACTTACATACTTACGCATTTATTATATAAGTGTGATCTTTAAATACATCAAAGTAATTGCTTACTTCATCTTCCGATTTTGCTGATACAGTATTGCTTCTGTTATCACAACCATCAAAAGGCCTCTGAAAAAAAACAAAATTACAATGTACTTTGTAGTTTAAGTTTAACTAGTAGTTCGCGGAGAACCGAGACCTCGCGACCCCTATATCTTCACAACCCCTGGACCGATTCAGCTCATATTCGAACTTAAAAATGTATTGAAATGAACTACTTGCCTACAAAATTTCATGAAGATCGGATCAACGGTTCGCAAGTTATCATCGGACAAATATACACACAAACATACATACAAATGCCGATTTGTCCCAGTAAACTCTGAGACCTTGAATGAGACCTGAGACGATTCGGGCAAGCGGTTGTGAAGATATAGAGGTCGCGAGGTCTCAGTTCGCCGCGAACTACTAGTTTTAGTCTATTTCAGATGACGATCATAAGCACGGCAATGAGTCGTCGGCGACGATAATGTATTTATAATAATGTAATATAATTTTTAATGTAATGTATTTATGGCTCAAGCATAAAGGCTTTTATCTATGCTCCGTACCTCCAGACTGTTTTAATTTAATTTAATATTGGTTCTACGTCAGCAAATTATACCAACATAATTATATTTATGTTATTAATTATGTCCTGGTCCTCCATACTAAGTCCCGTAACTTGACTGGGCTATCACACACTAGATTCTGAATTCAGGACGCTCGAAGCGCACCACGCGTCAGCCTAAATACACTTATAAAAAAATACTCTGATTGGTTGATTGTTAGGCGCGAGTAGGCGTAACCTTGAGATAGCCAATGAGAACACTTGGTCGCAGTCCCCGCACCGCGCCTCAAACTTTGGTGACTTTTGTAGGAACAACGAATCTCGTAATGCGGTATCTAGTGTGATTTGCGGCTATGTACGACCTTTTTTTTAAAGATGCCAAGCAATTAACTTACTTTATGAACTGCAGTGTGCGTTCCAATAACCGTAAATGAGGCGTAGTCTTTGACGTCTTCATCAACATCTTGAGACAAGTTTTTGTCTTGAACACTCTGCAATTATAAAAAATGTTACATAAATTAGTTTTTCTCAGCTTTGACGTGTATATAGCGGGACTGCCATGTAGTTATTACAAAAGTCCCAACAAATAATCCAGAAAAGAAAAAAAATATTTTTATTTAAATTCGGTGGCCCGATAGCGCGATCTAGTATTTAAAGCTTCTAAAGCGTTTAGTAGCATAACGCCAAAAGCGGAAAAGTCTAAAGTCTAAGTCTCTCATATTGTCCAAAGAGCAAAATGTCCAAAGAGTTTTAAGTCCGAAGCAGATGGCTCTGAAAAAAGCACATTACCACAAATGAAATCTTGTCTTTGTTGCCTGGTTTGATATCTTCAATGTCGTGTAGTAACTGGATGTTGTCTTTGTTGTCTTCTATATCTGTATCTTGGGTGTTCTGTAATAATTGGTTGTCGAATTTGCCTTTCATATCAACATCTTGAGTGTTCTGCACTAACACTATTTTGATGTTGTCTGAATGAGTCTGAAAAGTCTGATTCGATTTGTTGTTTTGAATTCTCTGCAATAATGAAACATATTATTTTCAGAATTGTTTTTCTAGAACAAACCACGCATGCATAACATGCGCATGAGTACTGCGACAAAATGTCTCTACTCTTTATGTCGTAAAAAAGGAGACAAACGTACACACAATCGTGGCCGTGTCTAATAATATAATGCACGACAAAAAGCGTAGAAAAGATTTAGATCGCGGTGCTCGTGCTTGGTCTGCCCGGACAAGCGATCTTATATAAATTGCAAAACAAGTAACGAATTCGCCCTCCGCGTCCAGTCGTCTCACTCGGTGTCAATTTATTAAAGGCTGAGCGATTTGGCTATATATAAGTTTTGGGGGAAGCGAAAGAGAGAAGCTATAAAAAATTCAAAATTCCCCGTGAAATTAAAATCTAGCTGTACCTTTCACACGATGTCAGGTCAGGCCATGTATAGACACCCTAAAAGTATATTATGTTGTGTCTGTTTATGACAAACATATAATTTTTTTAAATTCAAATTTAGTTTTTTGGACTTTATAAAAAAAATAAGATAATTTCGTTTTGATTATATTTAAAACGAAGGAGACCGAAAATAATAACCGAAGAAAGTATTTTTCAGTATAAAATATTACTTATCTTGTGATTAGCCGAAACTATAATTATACCGTTTTCGTTTATGTCACGCAATGCCAAAAGCGCAAAATGACAATGTGTCTCAAATTGTCAAAAGAGCAAAATGTCCTGAAGTTTCTTCGCTTAGCATGAAAATACATTTTATTTCGACACAGCTACCATTTTACTCTTCCATTTAGAACTTCCATTTTAGATGGAATTTCTCAAAATCTGTTCTTATTGTTCACTTACTTTCTCAGACTATTGAGTTCAAATTTCTATCAAAAGCGGTATAGTCTGTGCGTTGATTCCTAAAAAAGGGCTTGTCCTTTATGTTTACCAGTTTTGCTCTCGGCATCAGAACTGGAACAGCACCACGACGTATGAAAGTGTTTTTGTCTTTCTTTATAATGTTGCGGACATCAAAATGACAGCAACAAATTTTTGAAAACTTTTTCGGCACCCAACCAGCTCGACCAGTTGCAGCAATCCATTTTTTGAGTAACTCAGGATTATTCGGGTAACTGTAATGTAAAATTATATTATTAGAAAATTTAACTTGAGTTGGTTACGTGATGCTTGTTATTTAATAGACAACTAGCGATCCGCCCCAGCTTCGCATGGGTACCAAAATTCACAGGATCACCTGCTGGGCTAGTCACAGAGGCTACAGTAAATGAAACATGCCTTTCTTTTTTTGTTATGCTTAGTCAGTGTGCTTAATACACAAACCGAGTTACGTTGGCTTAGCATGAAACAACTTTTTATTTAAATACAAACTTTTGGGGTACACCTTTATGTGTGGAATTTCGCAAAATCCATTCGCATTGTTTGTAATTTGTATTGGGTCCAAATTTCACATCACTATATTGAGCAGTTTGAAAAGAGCTTGTTCTTTTATTTAAAGGATGTGTTGTAATTAATGGGATTGCGGATGGGGATAGGATTCTGTTCAGAAAAATTTTATTCAGTAAAAGTCTCCCGGTTTTCGAGTCATTGAACATTTTCTAATTATTTTCAATGAAATTTGTACCTAAAATTACCAAAAACTCGAAAAGTTTGAAATTATTCAGTTTTTATTGTATTTTTCTATATTGTCACACGCAGGTAACGGGTTATCCACTCATTACGACGCATCCTGTATATAGATAAAAATATTGCAGATAATCCAGGATAGAACCATATATTGTGTAACCACATAGTATTAACTATTACTCACATACACACATAATCATTCACACACGATAACCCTTCGTATACCTAGTGGATAAAAATCACACAGCATGCCAGGTAGGTCTGATGAATCCATATTTAAATATATTTTTTTACATTAAGTTACATGTCCTATGTATCTTAGATTGCATATTTTCCGTTATTTTGAATGTTATATTTACTGAAATAAATAAAAATATAACAAAATATAATTATATAACATAATTAAGATTTTATTCTTCCAACAATCAACTTTAGGACGCACAATGCTGGAAGAAGGCTCCCCATATAAGGGAAAGGTTGGTTGCCATAATCCCCTCGCTTGCAGGCTGCTTGGCGGTCGCAGAACGCTCACCATTTACTAAGAGGATTCTGCTGCCAGTCCTCTGGTGGTTCTGGTCGCAGTTATAGGACAAACCCGGTTCCAGAGCGCACATATCTTAGGTTTTACTCGGACGCTAGTGCGCTGTATACCGAGGTAGGCGCGAAAAAATAAGACCTAATCTACATCGCGGAGATACTGAAAGTTCCGCATGATAGATTAATTTAATATACCGATTCCTGGTGGCGGGTCTGGCATACCCACCAGGCACCCCAAGGGTTAAATAAAATACTCAGTACAAACTTACGCATGAAAAGTCAATCCTGGAATTTTCCGTTCGCTATCACTTCTACAGTTAACTACACTGCACCGCACCATTTTTACAAAGAGAATATAAATACTAACATTTTTATGTCTAAGTAGTATAACTCTTTCGACTCTCTGCAAATAAATGAGGACAGACTGTTCTATTCATCTGTGACTACTTCACAACAACGACGCCAGTCATGTCCTTACGTAGTATTTATATTCTCTTCGTAGCAAATATTACGTAGTATTACATACTCTTTGGTAGCAAAGAATATTTTTACTCGGGGAGTAGTTTTTTTTTTTTTTTCTTTCCTCGTATGAGGATTTTGGCGTCGCACGTCTTGAGTAGTATTTATTTGAGCTGTGACATACGGCACGATAGTCCAACGAACGGCCCTTGTCAAAATTACGGTGAATTTATTATTTCACTGGGTGGGTGTTATTATAGAATACGTAGGTATATACGTATGTGTGTGTACGGGTGTACTATTTCCAACTAAAGATACTTACGCATGATAGGTAATGCCGGCAATTTTTCTTTCACTGCGGCTATTACACCCTAGGACTACACCCCACCATCGTCTATTTTAGTCATAGATTGGATTTTAGTCAATAAGCGTGTCACCTAGATAAGTTGTCACTTTTCATAACTCACAATATTTATTTCACCAACTTCTCTCCAGAATAGCACAACCAAAGTATGCCTTTGCCAAACAATAATTTATTAGAGAGTAAAAGCTTGGACGAAACATCATACTGCTAAATCCATGAGTAAAAGTATTGACACATTGAAAACAACAACATAGCAACACATGGACGTAGTACCCAAGAAGCTTTTTTACCTACAAGCTTCTTGGTGGTACCCAACTACAGGCCTCGCTACATGGCCGGACCTGACATCGTTTGAAAGAGATGGCTTTATATAAGTTTCTGGGGGAGCGAAAGGGAGAAGCTATAACCTTAATAGTTTGTTTCTTTTGTTCCCGTGAAATTCAAATCTAGCTGTCCTTTTCACACGAAGTCAGGTCAGGCCATGTATAAACACCCTACGTACTACTACTACTTTGGGTACTACGTCCATGTAGCAACATCACAGATCACAGGCTGTAATAAGGGTGTCTATACATGGCCTGACCTGACATCGTGTGAAAGGGTCAGCTAGATTTGAATTTCACGGGAGCAAATGACACAAACTATTAAGGTTATAGCTTCTCCTTTTCGCTCCCCCAGAAACTTATATATAGCCATCTCTTTCAAACGATATCAGGTCAGGGACCCTATAGACCTGTGCGCTCGAGATTATCTCGGTCACTGTCGACCGAGATAATCTCGAGCGCACAGGAATAGGGTCCCAGGCCAAGTACCGAGGCCTTTACGTGTATTTTATGTGTATACAGAAAAAAATCTACATACCAATTTTCCTTTCTAAATACCGATTTTTCAAAATGTTTTGCCGTACCGTATCCTTTTTGTTACGGTTGGCAAATAGCAAATGTCAACACTGCCCGTGCCACAAACTTTTTTTCAAAGTCAAAGTCAAACGTTGATGTGTGAGTTTTTTTTTGGCGGGAACGTGAAGAAATCATGTCGCGTCATTATATTATTTTCCATTACTTGTGTTATTTCGAGTGTTAATGTATAAAAACGGTGAATTTTTACCCGTTAAGTGTTCGTGAACATGTACGAGTGTTGGTGAATGGTATAATGTCGTGAATCGTGAATTTTCGTGTTGTTTCCAAAACTCCATAGAAGGCTCTAGTAAAGTTTTCACCACTTTACTGGGGCATGACTAGGACTTGACCGTGACTTGCTTTGCTCGACTTTGACAGTGACTATGACTTGTTTGATTATATCTAACTAAACTTGAGAATAAATATGTATACTTGACACTGGCAAATGCATAAGACGTGCGACGCCAAAATCCTCTTAGGAGGAAAAAGAAAAAAAAAAAAAAACGTTGATGTGTTGATAATATGAATTTTGTGCATGGACTTATTATCACAATTGTGCTACTACGTCCATGATTTTGTGTGAATTGGTATCCATCAAAACAAACATAATAAAAGCCCTATATATTAGGGAGAATTCTGTGCTTTATAACATGCAATCAAAAGACATAGGGAGAATTCTGTACATGCAATAGATTCTCCAGCTGGTATTTTCTCTTCCACTGCTTCCCTAGCAGGCACATAATTATAAGAATAAGAATAATCAAGCAAGTCTGAAAACACTAGGAAGATCACTAATTATGAGTATTTGGACTGAAAGTCCTGATGAAAACACGTTTTTTTAAGGGCGTAAAAGAAATAGCTGAACTACAAAGATCAAGAAGATATTACAGGAAACTCTGTGCTCTGAAACTCTGAGTCATGGGGACTACAGGCCAGTCTATTACTTTGGCCAACAGCATTATAGGTGTAGGCATTCTGGCTATGCCCTTCTGTTTCCAGCAAGTAAGTCATTTTAATTAAATATATAAGTCAAATATCTGGGTTGGAACATTCTAAACATCATCATCATGGTACTTCCACAACCTTCTTCGGCGTGGTGAGGATTGGCCTCGGGGATTTCTCCCCTTTGCAAAGCTGGGCACCCGAGGCAATGACTCTGGGAAATTTGTTTCAGCGCGAGTACTGCTTCCTATATATATATATCATAGTTTCTTGCGGTTAGCAGTACCCTCGCAACCTCTTCATTTTACGAGATGAACTCATGAGGAAGCGCGCGCCTCGACCTGATGTATGGGGAGCGCATGTGTAGAGGTGCTATGTTCCATAGGTGGGGGTGTGGCCCGTTGTCTGTGCCATACATACCGCACACCAACCGGGCTACAATACAATAAGTTCTGCAGAGCTGTTGCAAGGTCTTCTGACCATGCTCGATAACCATTTCCAGTTTACTCTCTATTTCATAGCCAACAGACTATGCTGACGCTATGGCTAGTTTCTATGACCTTTATAATTGAAGTGTAATTTTAATTATTTCAGTGTGGTGTCTTACTGGCAACTTTGATTCTTCTATTTATGGGTTTAATATCAAGATTGTGTTGCTATTTCCTGCTAAAATCAGCCGTCTTAGCCAGGAAGAGGAATTTTGAATTTTTAGGTAAATATTATCGAGTAAGGCTAAGGCCAAAGACACATCAAAGACACATTTGTTTGCTGTAACACATACTCTTTGTGCATAAATTGTGGTGTGTTGTCTATTAGCATGCTCATATTTAAATGTAGGTCTAGGATAAATGTTTTGTAAACCGTTTGTAGTTTTAGTGTGTGGTGCGCCTAACATGCATATTTTTACCTAAATACAAAAGTGAGAAACCTGCGTTTTAAGCTACAATTCTCTTTAAAAATATTCGGTCCATCTTCATAATCCTATCGTAATATCTTTTTGTTTTATAGTGTATTATAAATGCGAAAGATTGTGTGTAAGTATGTAAGTGTGTTTGTTCCCGTACAACTTTGTAACTGCTGAATGGATTTGAATGAAATTTGGTATGGAGGTAGGTTGTAACCCTTTTTTTTTTTTTTTTTTTTACGTGGTGAAAATGCACTTACGCATACCCGTCCGGTGGGTAGACGGACGGGCTATGTCGGAATCGACGTCACGGAAAAGGCGACGCCCCTACCGACTAAAAACCCCACGATATTCCGTCGGCATCGGAATCGCAAACAGGGCCGCGGGATCGCTCGCGCACTCTCCGCAGCCCTGTTTTGCCGATGTCCACCCCTTCTTGCACCGGAATGGACCCACCTCAGGAGGGGAACAAAGGCCCTCCGTCCGGCTCGAGGGAAACTCCCATTCATCCCTGGAGGGCCCTAGGTGAGGGAGGCGACGGGTAACCCGGTATTCGTCGCCCCAGGCCCTCCAAGCGGAGACGGAGTACGAGCCCTGCTGGCTCGCCTCCGTGTCTGCGGGTGAGCGAGAGGATCTCTCTCTCTCTCTCTCTCTCTCTCGCTCCTCGGTCTCCCTCAGCGACATCACAACCTCGCAGAAAGAGACCATCGCCTCCCATGACCTCTCGTCGTCGACCATTCGAGCTAGAATAGTCGACAACGAGAGGTCCGCCCCCACGACTGCCACCAACTCCAGCCGCGGTTCCCCTGCCCCCGGGCATACCTCAAGCACGTGCTGCGCAGTTTCCTCCACGCAGCCGCACTGGTGGCAAACCGGGGTGAGGTAGCTTGTAACCTGGATTAACACATAGGCTACTTTTTATCCTCAAAAATATTCGGCTTTTGTAGAATAGCGGATGAAACCGCGGGGCATAGTTAGTAATAAATTAATAAATATAAAATAGCCTTTAGTCACTGATTTTACACTTACATTCAGTATTATAATTATCGTAGTTTCAAATTTAAAATAAACAGCAATTAACAACTGCCTTAATGATTGAATATCAGGTTGTCCATCATCAGGTCTTCCTCCCACCTTTCTTTTGGTTTTTGTTTATTTCATGTTTAGGTGCTTACACACAGTGTAGTGTAATAATAATGTGTAGTATATTTATTATTTATATATATATTATTTTTTCAGCATACCATGTGTTTGGTTCAGCGGGCAAGATGGCGGTAGAAGTCGGCATAATCGGGTTTCTCATGGGCACATGCATTGCATATTTTGTAGTAGTGGGTGATCTTGGACCACAAATTATTTCAAAAATGTTCAATATCAACCAGAGTAGTATATTAAGGTTAGTACCTACTTCAACAAAAGTTTCATTTGTTTTACAGCCTTGTTTGGTGGTTATTCATTTACATTATTTTCATTTCTTATCTTCTAATGAAGTCAGTTTTTTGTAAAAAAAAATATATTTCGGCACTGTGATGGAATTAAAAAAAAATTGAAAGTATCAATTTATCCTATCAGTTTTGTATAGAAACTTTTTCAGGTGGCTCCTACAATCTATTCTTAGACAAGTTGGTAGCAGCTCTGCTCCGTCTGACTGTTTGTCGCGTTATCACGGCTAAACAGCTGAAATGTTGCATATATAGTTTAAGGATCGGAGACGGACACATGCTACTTTTTTTTATTTTTTGTAGTTCCACGCAAACTAAGTCACGGGTAACAGCTAGTAGGGCAATAAAGTGTAATCAGCCAACGTGCCTATTGAGTAGTGTGATTCCAGGACGTCGATAATGGTGCTAGTGTCGCTAGTGTGCGTGCTACCACTCGGCCTGCTGAGGAATGTGGACAGCCTGAGCAACGTCAGTGCGGCCACTATTTGCTTCTACTTCTGCCTAGTAATTAAGGTACTCTTTTTATCAATATCTTTTTGCATCTTCAACTGGCAGCAGTGTATGTGTGCATGTGTAGGGATTGAACTCGAGGTGACTAAAGAAGTAATTTCCTAAGTTAGGTAGTAGGTAGGCCTCATTGTGAAAGTCGCGGGCAACCGGTGTATGCAAGTGGCACGTTGTCGGTCGGTGTGGCGCTCTAAGGGGGAGGCCTATGTTCAGCAGTGGACGTCTTCTGGCTGATGATGATAGCGATGACTAAGCTAGGTAATATTTTTGTTTGTTCATTTCTTTTATTGCTTTTGCAAAAGTTGCGGTAGCTAAGTGGGAAGCACGCTCGCCTCACAATCGCGGGTTCGCGGGTTCGAAACCGGGCGGGCCCGTACCTATGAATTCTTTGGCACTTTCGCACGGATATACTACCGGCTTTTCGGTGAAGAATAACGCCGTGAGGAAACCTGCATATTTCCGGGGAAGAAATTCAATGGCGTATGTAAATCCGTCAACCCGCACTGGGCCAGCGTGGTGGAGGTTAGATTGATATCATGGGATGTTATAACGCTGATGAAGACTGCTTTTGAAATAATTCACACACCACATAATTATCATCTACGGTGTTTATTTTAACGGCATAGTGCGCCATATTATCTCACTCGCACATTTGCAAGTTTTTGTAGATAAAAGGAAGGATGGTTAAAAAAAAAAACTCATCATATACTTTCTGGAAATTTATATTTACTTAGTGATTTTATATATTCTCTGCATTAGCCTTATCATAAATCAAATCGTATATATACTTTTTGGAAATGTGGAAATTTATATTTACTTAGTGATTTTATATATTCTCTGTATTAGCCTTATCATAAATCAAATCGTATATATACTTTTTGGAAATGTATACTTGATTTTATATATTATCTTCTTTGCGTTAGCCTTTTAACATACCACTCCCACTGTTGGGATATCGGCCTACCCTCGAAGGATTTTGATTTTGATATCTTCAACGAGACAGCTATGGACGCGATTGAAGGACTTATGTAAATGTTGTGTTTCAATTATAAAATGCCACCACAAAATAATAATCTTTTAGCGTTGACAGAATCAACTCGTAGTCGTTATTATCGATTATTATGTATGTAATGTGAGCACAGCTGCGTTAATAAAAATGGCCACATACTTCTAACTAGCTGTAACCCGCGACTTCGACTGCGACTGCGATTACTATGAAAACTGACGTGGTTTTGACATATTTTGTTTTAATAATTTTTAAACTCACGTTAAATTCACGACACGCGCGCGACCTCGTCTTGCCTTGCACTCGAGACGAGGTCGCGCGCGTGTCACGCTTGGCATTCCTTGATAAGGTCACCGAATGTGATCGAAACTATAGTCGGAATAACCGACTCAATTTTACGTCAATATTTCCGTTTTATTAAAACAAAATAAAAAAATGTAGCCCATGCCCGTCTATCTATGCAAAAAATCAGCTCCATCCGTTCAGCCGTTTAGCCGTGATAACGCGACAAACACCCACACAGAGAGACATACAGACATATAAACAGAGTTACACTCTCACTTTTATAATATTAGTTAGGATGACACGAATTACAAGACAGCCGTTTCTTATTTTTTCCGTTGCCTTGGCGTTCCGTAGCAGACGTCTGCTGACGATGAAACGGAACCACAACATAAATAAATAGGTACCGACTTCACACAACGAAGTCGATCGGACCGTTTGACCAACTTGATCCGAGATAGTGTGCGTACGCGTCTGTGTGCGTTCGCGTTACCGCTTGTTGTATAGAGCCGACCTTCTGCACCTATCAGCGAAACAGCAACAACAGGGCAACAAGCCAACAGCTCTCAACAGGGCGAAACTGTTAGCAATCCCGCGTTCCCTCGAGAAGTCTTCCAAGTTAACGCATGTCATGGGTCCGACCGTCTACAATCACCTGCCAGGTGAAGTCACCGCAGCCATCAGTATGCACTCCTTTAAAAGCAAACTTAAAAAGTGGCTAATCGAACAATGCTTTTACAGGTTAGACGAATTTTATAAAATTGAAATATAGAATTATGTAATTAATATTTATTGTAAATTAATAATTTTTATTATATATTATTTTTTTAATGTAATTAGTACTTAGGCAATGTATGAATATGAATATCTATGCCGTGCTGTCGTCAGTGACGAGGTTGATCCCCGCAGGTGATAGCGGACGCGGCCACGCAGCTGCCCTCCGGCGCGTGGGAGACCCGAGTGGAGCTGTGGAGGCCGCAGGGCCTACTCCAATGCGTGCCCGTATTCGCCATGGCGCTCTTCTGTCAGACGTGAGTGCTTGGAAGTCGTCATGCGGTGGTCATCTCGACCTCGCGAGAGCGGCGCGATGATCAATCCAATACGAATCTAATTCTAAGTGGGAGTGATAATACTGGAAGATTTGGGTGTTTTGTGCAGTTCCCCCTCAGTCAGCTTGCACAAACCAGCTCCTCAAATTCGATCTATGCAGGGAATAGGAACGTTCACGATTTTTTTTATCTATAGATCTTTAATGGTCTCTGGAAAATCCAATGTTATTTTTATGTAGTAGGCTAAGTAGTTTGGTAGTTGCACTAGAAGGTAAAAAAAAAAAACGATTTTTTTAAATCATTTAATTCTAAAGATCTTTAATACTATAGATGCAACATTAGCAATGAAAAAGTACAAAAATTATGGTATCGATTTTTAAATAAGCGACAAATCTGAAAAATATCCTGTTTTACATAATTTTTTTTTTTTTTTTAAATCGATTCATGATGACAGGAATTGAAAAATAAAATAAATAAATAGATTCTTATGTTTTTCCGTATCCTTATTTTTACGCAACAGCTAGGCTATATTTTCAAAGAAAAAAAATATTTCTACTATTTTTTGTTATTTGTTTTTTTTTTTGTGAAGTAAATGACTATCTTCCAAATTACGGTTGTAGTACACGAATTTTCCAGGCAGTTGTTCGAGATATTCGAGTCGCTACCCTCGTTGTCTCTCGAGAAGATGAACCTGGTTACAAAGAACGCCATCAATATCTGCACAGCCGTTTACTTCACGCTCGGTGTCTTCGGATATATCGCCTTCTCTGAGAAAGAGATATCGGGTAAGCTATCTAATAAAACAATTTCAGGACATCAAAATAAAAATAATTATTAAAAGTAGACGCAGCGTAGGTAGGCCTCTCACTAGGTGGACTGAATACATTTCGCCTTCGAAGCGGGTAACCGGTGGATGCAAGTTGCAAATTGAAGTCTCCATATTTTGGGGGTGTCGCCATAATCCCAACGTTTGGCAGGCGGCTTGGGGATCGCAGAACGCTCACAGTTTACTAAGAGGACGCTGCAGCCCTTCCTCTGGAGGTTCTGGTCGCAGTTTTACGACACCCGAATCACTGGATTATTTTTTATTATGCTTCGTAAAAAAAAACTATCCATTAATAGAAACGATAAACGAAAAAAAAAACATTCTTCATCAAGCTATTTCATGCTAGACAGAGAGAGCACTGTGTTCAACAAAGACGTCACGGTTCATGTGTGCCCTACAAATACAAGTTCTAAACTAACAGGAAAGAGACAGAACATCAGCCCCACCAAAAACTTTAAACGCTTATATCTCGGAACTTTATTATCACAATCAATTTTTTTCCAGTATTCTTGAAAATATATTTTTTTACTAAGCTTGTTGTGTAACTCACTCACTTTAAAGTTTTCAAAATTGTCTTGCTTGGGCCCGTCCATTAACAATAGTAGTAGTGGAATCGAGCATTTCGATTAGCCATATACTTTCAACCATCAATAGTACCATCTGGGTAATCCGACTGTTTGTGTAAGTAGTTTATTAATAAAGTCAAATCAAATCATTTATTGATAACACCCAGTTACACGTCACATTACATTAATAACAGACATTACAAGTTTAATAATAATAAAATAAATTAAATTAATTCGATTAATAATTGTCAATATAAGTTTAATTATAATAAAATACATTAAATTAATAGTCTCTTACGTTTCGCTCGGCGCGCGAAATTCATATTTTATTTCGGTTTTTTTCAATTACAGCTTAATTACTCATCGTAGGTTCATGAAAACTAATTTTGTGATAATAAATAGATTGTTTCAAGAAATTACAACAGTCAAAAATTCAAGTTGAAAGCTAGTATAAGTACATTTCTCATTAACCCAAAAACCGAGATAAAAATCAGCTTATTGAGATTCGTAGCTAAACCAATGTTATCTAGGTGATCATTTTAACCGTAATTTCTTAAGACAACTTATTAATTGTCGCAAAATTGGTTTCAATAAATCCACGCTGAGTAATTAAGCTGTAATTGACAAAAAACGCAAGAAAATTTGAATTTCGCGCGATGATAGAAACGTTGCGCCTTAACTTTAAATAATTCCTAATGTCGTAGAACAGGTTCTCTTGTAACCATCTCTTGTAATTAGTTTGTGTGTATGTCCTTTGCCAATAAAAAAAAGTATTATTTTCACCTAGCTAGCTCGAGCGCAACATTTCTTGTGTTGCATTTTTTTCTGTAAAGTTTTGGCTCCACGGTCTCTTTCTCTCGAAATACCCTCTTAAGGTGCAACCACAGATCACACTAGATACCGCATTACTAGATTCGTTGTTTCTACAAAAAGTATTATTACTATTTATTAATTTATTATTAAAAGTGTTCGTCATCCCTGTACATAACGTGAATTTCTTTCAATGCAATGATTGCCTGCACAGATCACACTAGATACCGTATTATGACATTCGTTGTTCTTACAAAGTCACCAAAGTATGAGGCGCGGTGCGAGTCGCGGGGAGTGCGACCAAGCGTTCTCATTGGCTAGCTCAAGGTAACGCTTACTCGCGCCTAACAATCAACCAATCAGAGTGATTTCTTATAAGTGTATTTAGACTGATGCGTGGTGCGCTTCGAGCGTCCTGAATGCCGAATCTAAGTTGTGATCTGTGGGTGCAACGCTTCGCACATCGCGCGAAATTTAAATTTTCTTGCGTTTTTTGTCAATTACTGCTTAATTACTCATCGTGGATTTATTGAAACCAATTTTGCGCCAATAAATAAGTTGTTTTAAGAAATTACCGGTAAAATGATCACCTATATAACATTGGTTTAGCTACAATCTCAATAAGCTGATTTTCGTCTTGGTTTTTGGTTTAGTGACAAACGTATATATACTAGCTATCAACTTGAATTTTTGGTTGGTATAATTTTTTGAAACAATCTATTCATTTTCGCAAAATTAGTAACCTACGATGAGTAATTAAGCTGTTATTGACAAAAAACGCAAGAAAATTTGAATTTTGCGCGCTGAGCGAAACGTTGCATCTTAAAACAGAAATAGTGTAATATGTTTTTCGTTCAGGTAACATTCTGATGAGCCTGTCTCCGACGCTGGCGAGTGACGTCATCAAGCTGGGGTTCGTGATGTCGCTCGCGTTCAGTTTCCCTCTGATCATATTCCCCTGTCGCGCCAGCCTCTACTCTTTCCTTTATAAAAAGGTACACTAACAAGTAACATGATTGAAAGAAAAACAATATAGCCTACGACCTGTTATACGCGACATCGTTCGCGAGGACCTCCAAAAAAAAGACGTTATGTCCGTCCTTATCTATGCAAAAATTCAGCTCGATCCGTTCAGCCGTGATAACGCAACAAACGACAGAGCGACGAGTTACTTTCGAATTTATAATATTACTACCTGCGTGTTCGTCCGCGTGGATATAAAAAAAAACCTAAAAAAACAGCCTATGTCCGTCTCCGACCCTTGACCTATATCTATGCAAAAATTTGGGTCTATCCGACAAACACCCAGACAGAGAGATAAACAGAGTTACTTCGCTTAGTATGTCGCTTCGGACGTAGAGAGAAATCCAAAGACACGTCACTCATCAAACTAGGTCAACCCTTTCTTGAACATTTTGGAAAATTGCTATTGTTAAATTACCTGTGTTCTGGCAATAAATAATTGTTTAATTTTTTTTTAAATTGTTGATTTTCTGTTTTTATTTAAAACGTTTTAATGTAGAGTAAGTAACGTTTTGGTGAAAATATACTGTTAAGTTGCTTATTTTTGTAAATGAAGAATTTACTATTACCTACTTGTATCAGAGTATACTATTTTGTATATTGTCCGCAGGTGCACTCGTCCCACCACGACCACATAATCAACCACTCCATCCCGGAGCCGACGTTCCGCATCATCACGTGCGGCATCATAGCTGCGGCCCTGTTCGTGGCGGTGCTGCTGCCGTCCATCGAGCTGGTGCTGGGGCTGCTGGGCGCCACCATCGGGGTGCTCGTCTGCCTCGTCTTCCCGGCGGCGGCCTTCCTCCATCTCACCTTCAAGAATACCAACGAGAGGTTGTTGGCTAAGGTGAGCTTCTTACTCTTCCAGGCAACCACAGATCACACCCTAGATTCACAAATAAAATTCAAATTTATTAAGCCTGTGGGCCTGGGTTATAAAGTTAGTATGGTATTCTGCGTTCTGGACGCTCGAGGCTCGCCACGCTTCAGTCTAAATACACGTATAAAAAATACTCTGATTGGTTGATTGTTAGGCGCGAGTAGGCGTAACCTTGAGATAGCCAATGAGAACGCTCGGTCGCAGTCCCCGCGACCCGCACCTTCCTCAAAATTTGGTGACTTTGTAAGAATAACGAATCTCGTAATGCGGTATCTAGTGTGATCTGTGCAGGCAACCATTGCATGGAAAGAAATTCACGTTATGTATGACGAACACTTTTAATAATAAAAATTGATAAATACTATATAATAAATATCAATATATATATGTGTATAATATAATATTAATAATATATTAATGTATAGAGTACCCTCAAATTATCCCAGCAACTATACTATAAATTATTAAATAATATGGATTTCAATTATAATCAGCAAAAACACGAAGGCAGCAAGAATAAACAAATCATATATACTAGACTAGAAGCAAAATAGCAAGCAGTAGATACACACTAAAAGCAATTCAAAGCAGCAGAGTCAGTTAATTAACATTGTGATAAATATAACACTTTCACTCTATCTATAGATTACGCGAGCGCAGCCGTGTGGGCGAGCTAGTAATTTAATATCAACACAACCTTAACATTGTAGTGCAGAGTTGCAGAGTCCGCCTGGGGAAGTACCACACCTTAGCCGATATTAAACCGCCAAGCAGTAGTGTGCAAGCATTACTGTGTTCCGGATTGAGGGTTTCCAGCGTAATTACTGGGCATACAAAGATTTAACATCTAACATCTCAGGGTGACGAGCGCAATGCATTGCCGCGCATAGTTTTAAAGTGTTGAAGTTCAAAATTCTGGGTGTCACTGAACTGTTATGGGTAAGCGTGACGCTTAACATCAGGCGAGCGACTTGCAAGTCTCGTCACCGAGTAACAAAAAAAAAATTTAAAAAAATTCGATACGTTTTTTTCCAGGCTGTAGTGATGCTAGGTCTATTTATAATGGTCCTGGGAACGTACGCCAACCTGCAAGCGGCCGAGACTCAAATCGAACGATACGACGAACGATTCATCACGCAAGAGAAGATAGACAAAATTGTCGAAGACTTCTTCGAGAAGAGGGGACGAGACGGTAAGACATCCTGTGTACTTATAAAGCAAATACTACCGAAACTATTCATATACTATTTATTGAGAGTGGAATTCGCAGCAAGTGTCAATCCTATCAAAACTCGCAGAAATTACTTTGTCACATTTTTAAAATTTATTTACGTGGTTGCTATTCATTTGCTGCAAGAGGTGAACTTGTGCGAGCTGTTTTACAAAACGAAACTTCGCTTTGTGCTTAGAATACAAAAGAAGATTGTTGATGTTATCTATTTGCTCTGCCTTCTTCTGTATTTCTTTCCAAAATTCTCGAACTTCATATATGGATACGAACTATGAAGATTTGCATCGTTCTGACGAAAAATAATTTTGATTTTCTTTTCAGATACCAATTTGAATCCAATACCTAAAAATGATCCCATTGCTATAGACCCAAATAAATTAAGCGGGAATATAATAAAAGATTCAGAAGTGCAGCCTCCGAACCCTGTGCCGCCAGAATCTAACTCCATTGAACTAAAAAGTCCAGAACCAAACATGGAGAAACTTAATTTGGATAAATTAAAGAACGATAAATCAGTAAATGATGTGCTTTTACCAGAAAAAGTGAAAGAAGAAGCGGCCGATACTATATCTGATTCACATCCGAAAAATCTAAAATTCAAATTGAATGAAGCCAAAATAGTAAACGGAAACACTAACAATGTCAATAGAATTGAAGAAAAACACAAACCACCACCGGCCAACGAAGAAAATAAGGCCGAAAAGATAAACCTAATCAAACAACAGCAATTGATTGAAACTATGAAACAACACGGCGAAGAACAAAAAGAATTAATGCAAGAACAAAAAGAAATTCTCGATGAGATTATTAAAACTAAAAATGAAATGAATGCCGAAAAGCCTAAAGAACCTGAACTGAAGCCCGAAGAACCAAAAGTAGACGCGAATAAACACCAACAACTTATTGAAACTATTAAACAACACGGGGAAGAGCAAAAAGAATTGATGAAGGAACAAAAAGAGATTCTGGATGAAATTGAAGAATTAAAACAGAATAAAGATACAGAAAGTCTCGAGGCTAAGAAATTGGCAGTGGAAAGTATTAAACAGATCGCCGATATGGCCATAAAGAGCATAGGCGGCGTGACTGAGAAGCCCATTGGCCAACCGGTAGAAGAAAAAAAAGCTGAACGCCTCGAGAAATTAACTAATGAAGCTGTTCAAGAGATTGCTAAGAAAGCTGTTGAAACGATAGAGGCTATACAAGAAATCAAGGAAAAGCCTGAAGAGACGAAACCTGTTATTGAAGCTGCTAAAGCAGACAACAAAGTACCACAAGCAGATACACCTGTGATACCTAAGATTGAAACTCAAAATAACGCCAAGGCTCCTGTTGAAAACCTAAATGTTCATGATAGAAACCAAAATGAGGGCAAGCATATGCAAGACAACGTGAAGCGTGTACTACTTAGTAATCATGTCCCAAGCAAAGAAGTCATACAGAATACAGAAAAGGTCGTCAGTAAAATTGCTGCTCCTATATTGAGTAATAAGGTCGTTGAAAATGTAATAAAACAAAATATAGAGAGAATAGAAAAAAATCCTGCTCCGATAGAAGTCGCAAAGAATGAAATCGAATCCACAAACGTCGATAATAACGTAGATAATATTCTAAAAGAAAGAGAAAATCAGAAAGAAATCGAAGTAAAGCCACATTCTCACTCTCCCGACGAACCTAAATCTTACATATTAGGAGAGGACTCGCAAATAAAGAATCCTAAAAACGAAGGCAGTAAACTAAATGCAAATGTACCTCTAGCCGTCGCTATGAGTGATCAAGCTAAAATTGAAAGTAATTTAGCAACAAATGCGCAATTAAACAATAATCAAATTAAACAAAACATTCAAAATAGCGTTAAAGAAAACTCAAAAATCCTAGTTCCGAAAATCGAAAGACAAAAGCGTGACGTAGTTGATTGTACACAAACAATATCTTTAGAACCTGCAGACCGAAATCTTTGCAAAGCTTTAAATCTAATTCCAATAGAAAATTCTATGGATATCTTGCCCAAGATCGATTTGAACGATCGTTTATCTAAAATGCCTGTACATTTAAATATCGGCAGGTCCTTGAAAAGTTACGACGGAAAAAAGAAGAGGTAGATCCTACATTTGTTTGTAGAAATATGTTATGCATTTATTTATTGTTAAATTTAATTAATTTTTAATGTTATGAGTGTTCCTATATGTATATTAATTTTGTATAAGCGGGCTTTCCATGTCTGATTTAAATTCTTACGTTACCCTCAGAATACAGTTCCATCAGTTCTACGGCTTTTGTTCATCTATTGGTTTGTGTGTAGTTTTTATCGAAGTTTAGATTTATGTGGCTATAAAATCAAGGCCGTCACCAAAAAAATGGGTTTAATTTTGTTTATGGACTTAAAAGTTGTTCTCATTTTTTAGTGCATTTTCTATTTCTGGAATATCACGACAAATTGTGAATTATTAACTATTATTTTTTAATTAAATTTATTATTAAGTAATGCGCTGTGATTGTACTTAGAACATATATGAAAAGCGCCATTCACACATCGATTACTATGATTATAGTATCATAATTAATATATATATATATATTTTTTTCATATAATTAAGAAAAAAAGCATGTGTGTTCATTGGTTCATAACTGTCGTGGTATTTCTACGATTCCTGGCGATGTTCTTGAAAAGTGACGTAACAACCGTGGCGGTAGGCATTGATGGATATTATGTGTCTCGGCTTCGTATCTATTCTTAACATTTGCCATACAACAGCGTTTTGGCGAGGCAGCCATGGTAGCCATCGACAGACGCCCAATCATCGTGGCCGAAACTGTTAAATAGAAGACGGTGATTGGGCGTCCAATAATCGCCACCTAAGCCGCCGCCGAGGCCCGCGTCCATTTGGGGCAGGCCTTATAATATGCACAAATTGCACAAGCACTTGAGAATCGTTTTGAAAACTACGGAGAGCCCAATTATTTTGTTGTGTGATCTCAAGAATAATGTATACTTCGTTACAGCCCTGGTGTCGTAGATGGCACCTTCTTAGTTGTTCTGGCCGGCTTGTCTGCTTACCAAGCCTGATTCCCGTAGCTGCTTGCGAATGCGCCATCTCGCTCACACGTATGGTGGTATCACACGCGATAGTGAACGACAGTTATTTAAATCAGAAAAGTTTTTATTTGTATGATAAACTTATTACACACGATGCGAAGCTGCGTTTATAAGTGTATGCATCGTTCTTTCTTTGTTTTTTAGACTGAACGAGCCAGTTTTTATGATCCCACAGTATAGTATTGATATTACCACAAACAAAAAAACTGGGAAATAATAAATTACTATTACCTTAAATAACTGCGCTTTAGCTACAGAACGCATATTATTGCAATTATACCAGAAATAATGACAAAACTACCGTAAAAATGTCGACATGAGTATAATTTTTAAACGATAATTTTATTATATGGATACTGATAACATGTCAAGTCACAAAAATTTTTTTTTTGTTTTAATGATGCAGAACGCTTCTTTGTCAGCCAAAGAATCGTTCTCTATCATTAACAAAAAAAATTTTTTTTTTGTGGGTTGACATGTTATTGCTTATCAGTATCCATATAGAGCAGTCAGGTTGAAACTGCAATTTCCATTAATCGTCCCTAGAAGTTCGTGGAAATACTTGTATTAGTAGATCTTCAGGGACGTATCATGCTTTTAGCTGATTCAGGATTTTTTTGTATGAGGGTGGTGTTATGCTTTCGAATAGTGTTCTTGGTTCGGAGCCCTCTTTGATGACCTGTATTATGTATTGGTATTTATCATGTCGGGGATCCATGTAATTTTAGAAAATTGGCCCCAGAAGGGATCCAATTCAGTTTCTAAGTTAAAAGGTTCGCTTCTCTTTTCCCTCCTTGTTTTCAACCGTAGCGGTTTGTTCATACTGTAGTTTACGTCTAACGTAATACAGCGGGATCTGTTACCCAGCAGGCCTGGCACGGGCGCCGGGATACAATTTTGTCCACCATATTTATCCCGCGAAAACGAGACGGATGTATGCATATCCTCGCATCTGTTTATCCGAAGAGCTGTTTTTGCATATCTTTGTTTTTAACTGGGTGTTGATCTCAATAATTTGTGGCTACGTATCGAGTACGTGAGCTTCTGTGAACATATCTTGTTATCTTCTTTCCCGAATTATCGCATCGACATCACTATATTTCCTGTTTTTTCCAATTATTATTAAAAATACCTTAATCTTCCCACTTACGGGGGGCCTGTCGAGCATTGTTCTGTACTTGTGGATGTCGCCGAGGCTTGTGACTCCGGTCGTCGAACAAGATTGCGCTGTCGCTTGACGAGGTGCCCGCCCGCTGGTCCGACTCTGTTGTGCTGGCCGGATTTCGTTGAGATTTGACTGGATTTTTTAATTTTCAAATCTTGGCTTGCTTTGACAACTGCTTTGGCAGTATTGATATCCTCCGATAAATTGTCCCCAAATAGGAATGCCTGAGGTTCTTTCTTTTTTAAAAATTCTTTCATTTCTTTATTAACACTTGTTAAGATCATGTTTCTTGTTTCCGAGTAGTGAGAATCGCAGAGAAGCCTTATGGCGTCGCTTATTTTTTGTACTACTGCTGCGTCGGCGGTTTTAATTATCTCATTCAGCACTTCACTTAGTGCTGATAAGGCTGCAGCGACTTGTTTTTGCTTATAGTAGATAGAACTAAGGTAAAAGCACTAATAGTGGACACTATAAGGAGTAAAATCGCTTTGTGTTTCAAAATCAAATATATTTTGTACCAAAATTACGGTTACAGCCTTTCACATCACTAAAGTCACAATTAGAGATCAGGTTTTTATCACTATAGTTTTAACAATTAACATTTTTAATATTCAAATTTGTTTTTTTTTAAACTTATTCATAGTAACCAATAGATGACACAACAAAAAATCAAAACCACTAATAGCAGACATGAGTTAGAACTAATAGTAGACGTAGTCGTAAATCACATTGAAATCAAGTTATTTAACTAATAAACAACAAATACAGTCATTAAAGGTAGTAACATATCTAATTTATATTACTCAATCCTATCATCCTATTATAATCATTTTGGTATTTTTAATAGCTCAACTTATACAAAATCAACAATAATATCTCTACTACAGCTTAATAACAGCAAATAATCTAATATTATTCTTATTCTTTGGACTATTATATTATATTATTATAATGTTGGATTTTCAGACTTTAATACTCTCATGAATAAAAAAATACAAACATGTTAACATGTTTAATTGATAATTTGATGCGACCTAGAAACGTCGCATCAAATTATCAATTAATCTGTAGTGGATAATCAAATTTGTATTTTATCCTATCACCTGCAATAATCATTTTGGGCGCATTGAGGACTTCAACTATTTGAGATCTACTTATAGTACTTATATCTTTGTCATTTTCTTTGAACACTGTCTTGGAGTCATCACAGCACACCATTGCCATTACTTCAATATCACATTGTGAAATTTTTTGGACAATGCATACAAACTTGTGAAATTTCTTCTTTCCAGGGAAGTTGACAATTATATAATCGCCCTGCTTAACTTCACTTCCGCCTTGGTCGTTTTCTTCATCTGTACACTCATTGTCGTCATTCTCTTGCTCGTCAGATATGTCTTCTGTACTGTCTCCCGATTCTAACCATTCTTCTTCAGTGCTCGTCTCACTGTCGTGAGTAAACGTTTTCTTCTTCGCAGTCTTTGTATTTTTATGTAATTTCTGAGCAGCCTTCAGTTTTTTCTCTTTTTCTATCTGTTCTTTTTTTTTCTTTCTCTCCTCTATTCTTCTTTTTTTCTCTTCATCTAATTCAGTCTTCTTTTTTTCCTTCATTTCATGGTATCTTAGCCATTGCACTGAAGATGCAACTGTCGGGACTTTTTCTTTCTTTCTTTTGTTACTGTTTTCTTTAGGTTTTGGCCAAAACAAAGCTCTTTTGAAAGGACTCGGGATAACCATGTCCATGTCATTCAAGGAATCTGGTTGCTATGATGTAGATGGCATGACCATATAATTCCTACTCATATTTTTGTTGGTTTGAGGCTTCAGAGATGTGTTGTTTTCAGGGGATTTGACAGGTGTTTTAAAGTCTTGTGCTGGAAATGCTGGAATGTCAAATGAAACATTATGATTGATATCCCGAGTTGCCAGTGTCATGGCGCTATTATTGTCAGGGAGTTTATTAGGTGTCTTTTGGTCTGTTCGTGATTCAACGTCAATGTTGCCATAAGTTGGTACATCCGATGGGTTTGGATGTAAGTTTAGTATTGTCAAGTTAGGGGGTGATTTCAAATCTTCTAACAATTTTTCAACCTTTTTGTAGAAATCAAACAATCCCTGGTCTTCTGCAGCGCCAGCCCATTTATCACAACATTGAAATTGAACAACTTTTTGGGCGTCTATTTGTTTGTCCAAAAACTTTTTTCCGAGCTCCAGTTCCTTGATCTTTGCAATTTTCTGCAGTTCTGTTAATTCCGTTAATTCGCCAGTTGGTGGATCTAGAATACAGCATACTTCCTCAGGATTTCATGGCATCAATCCGCATTTACGAAAACCGCTTTGAAATATTTCAGGTAACAATGTCTCCTTCAATACTTTGTTCAACAGAGGGCAAAAATTTAATTTGCGTAAAATCGGTGAATCGATGTTTTCCAACCGCCATGTATGCATAGCAGGCCTCCATGCCCCCTTCAGACTTCTGAAAACCGCAACATCCATCGGCTGCAATAAATGCGTTGCGTTGGGGAAAAGAGCAATTAATACAATTCCGTTTTCAGAACAAAATTTGCTCACATGGAAAGAAAGATGTGACGTGTGACCGTCTATAAAAAGTAGGACTGGTCTTGGAACATTATTATCATTCAACCATTTGTTGAATATGTTGCAAATGTACTCGTAGAATGTCTCCCTTGTCATCCAGCCATTATCAGAGCGCCCAATGCCCCACGATTCAGGAACTGACATGCTTAACTCTTTTGGTATCCTCTCATATTTAAATATCTAAGGATAGTAGGCGTCCTATTACTGATTTGTATCTTGTGGCCTGTGTGGCCCAGATGCCAGCCGCATATGTAACAATAGGTTGGATGACTTGTTCATAAATTATTCTGACGTTATCCGGGGTGATGCCCCAAGTAGGTCGTACAAAGATTGATAGGCGGTTGTACAGTTTTTTGCATTTTTCTATTATGTAGTTGACATGTTGTATGAACTTTTGTTTGTTGTCGATAATTATACCAAGATACTTGATCTATTTGGTGAATTCTAATTGGTGTCCATGCATGTGGATTCTGCATTTATTGGCTTTGTTAGTAAATGCGGTTACTTGGGTTTTCTCCGCTCCAAATTTCAGCTTTACGCTGTTACCCCCTTCCGAGATTATTCTGATTGCCCTGTTGCTGTTGTCTGTGAGGTCATTTATGTCTTTGGAGTGTGCAATGAGCAGTATATCATCTGCATTCGCCTGAATTTGGCAGCCAGTGGGCAGCTTGGTCAGAAGTAGTTCGTCAAGCAGAAGATTCCACATAGTGGGGCCGCAGACGGAACCTTGGACACATCCTCTGGTCATGGCCTTGCCAACTGTGCAATCAGCGAGGTCCATCTGAATCCTGCGGTTGTCTATATAGCTCAGTAGGATGTTGTATATGTTGCCAGGGCATTTGATGTGTCTGAGTCTTTGGAAGACCGCTGGCCACCATGCATTGTCGAATGCCGCCTTTATGTCTAGTGAGATAGCTAGTACTTGTTCTCCACGGCTTTTCGCAATGTTTATAGTGTTGAGTGCCGTATCTATTGCATTGTTTGTGGATGTCTGTGCTTTGAAGCCGTACTGAGAGGTGCAGTTATTGTTGGTGGTGTATAGGTGGTGTGTTAGTCTATTGATGATTAGCTTTTCTAGTAGTTTCCCGAAGACGTTGATAAGACCAATAGGACGATATGAGGAGGTTTTTGTGTAATCATCTTTCCCTGGTTTGGGAATGATTTTTATCTGTGCGATCTTCCAGCAATTAGGGAAATACTGGAGTGTAAGGCATCTGTTCATTATGTGGGTTATAACGTCCGGGAAGTTCTGAGTGAAGAATAAGCAGATGTCGGAAGTGAAGTGGTCAGGGCCAGGTGATTTCTTCGGGTTGAAGGTTTTTAAAGCTTCTATAATTTCTGCTGTAGTGAAGGGGGGGTCAGTTTGGGTGTTCAAGGGCTGTCTCATATTTTGCCTCCTGGTCTCCTGTTGTGCAGTTGTGTCAGGTGTGTCTTCGGGGAAGAAGTGATTCATAAGCGCAGTTGCTGTGTCCATTGTGTTATTGGTGTATGTACCATCGGGAAGCTGGAGAGTGGTGGGTGGCCTAATTGTGGGTCTGGTTTGTATAATTCTGTTTGTAATAGACCACACATCTTCTTTTGTGTGGCGGTTGCAGAATTCCTTGAAGTGTTCCGTAGAGGCTTTAGTTATGGCTTGTGAGTATTCATGCTTGAGTTGTTCTCGCTCAGCGATGGTTGCTGCTAATGGTTGTTTCTGTCTGATGAGTCGACTTAAGAGGTGATGGTTTTTTATAACCTTCTCCTTGAGTCTCCCAAGTTCTTCTGTCCACCATGGGGCTCTACTGGCTGTGTGAATTGCCTTGGGGAGAAGTTTATCACACGCACTGCGGATGACGACACTGATGTTCACGATGAGTTGGTTAAGTTGTGCGAGGGATGAGTTATTTATTCGTTCAATAATGTTGGTGGGAAGTAGGTTACGGAGATCGTTGGTGAGTTCATCTTTTATTTGCTCCCATTTTACGTTGGTGGTATTGTAGCGGAAGGTGGATTGTTTCTTATTCTTAGTGAGTCGAGTGTTTTTGGGTGTGATGTCATATGTGATTGCCATGTGGTCGGAGGAGGGGCAGATGTCGGCATTGATGGACCAATTATTGACCTGTAATGAGTTTGTGTTGCTTTGTGAATGTGAGATCGACAATGGATTGTCTTGGCCCATTGCCGCTGACTGTGAAGTAAGTGGGTTCATTTCCTTGGTTACAGACTATGAGGTTGTGCTGTGTTAGCAGGTTATAGATGTCATTGCCTCTTTTGTTGTGAGAGGTTGAACCCCATGATGAGTGCCAGCCATTTAAGTCGCCACTCACGATGTGTGTGGCACCGGTATTTTTGTGCATGAATAGATCAAGTTTGTGGAGTGTGTTGTTGGGGTCGCTTTTTGGTTCAATATATATAGAGATAAAGTAGATGAACTTGCCATTTCTGCAACTAGATTTTAAGATCACTATGTTGTTGTCGGAGTATTCACTGTTCCCGATTGTGCAGGTGTTATTTTTGGTAAGGATGAGAGCCTTGATCGGTGGTTGGACGAGGATGGATCAGCAGATGGAAACTGGTGGGTGTCATACTGGGATACCCCTGTATACACCTGAGTTGTCCGTGTATGGTTCACTGATGAAGATAATGTCCGTTTCGTGCTTGTGGGTGTGCACTAATAGTTCTTGATGCGCTTTGTAGCTGCGTCGCAGGTTTATCTGGATGCAGCTGAAGTGTGAGTGGTGTTGGTTAGCGTTTCGGATGGGGAGTTGATTACACACCATAATCTGTTTTATCTCTTACTGAATTCATTTGTGTTTGCCTCATGGGGCATTTGTCCGACGTGGAGCTATGGCCATATTGCCTGGTATTGCTTGATGGGGAATGAATGGAGCGCATACTTCGGCTGTTGCTGCAGTTATGGCATTTGAGTTTGTTGGAATCATCTTTGTTTGGACAGTTACTGAACTGGTGTCCCTGTGATGCGCAGTATGAGCAGATGATGTCGTTATTAGTGCATCTTTTCCTTGTGTGTCCAAATTGCATACATTTGTAGCACTGCAGTAGTGGGATGTATAACTCTGTGTGTACTTTTTGGTGATTGACATTGAGTTTGAGCATGTTTTGAATGGTTTGGAATAGACTAGGCGTGGTGATGAATACGGAATTATACAGATGAGGGCTTCTATTATTTCGTGTGAACTTGAGTGTTAGTTCCCCTTTGTCTGCATGATTATTAATTTGCTCGTTTTGTGTGATGATAATGTTTTTTAATTCCTCAGCGTTGGTGCGCTTAGTTATTCCTTTTAGCATCAGCATCGGCTTGAGTTGAGTTCAAGCCTGTGCGTGCAGTTCGCCGCCAGTGTTATTTGCTTTGTGTAGTGCAATATCCCGCTGACTGGGTTTATCGAAGGTTATTTTGATCTTGTTATTGTTTAGAAGTCTTATTTTGTCAGGAGCAAACGTTGTATCAGTGAAATCTGTCATTTCCTGCCATACTTGTAGGGTGTCTGCCGCATTGTTTACCTTCCTAGTGGTAGAGACAATTATAGATGGTTTGAATGCTGTTGGAGATTTAACTGCTGCTGTTGTCATCATTTCAACTGGCAAGTTGTCAGGTTTTTTGCCGGGCTGTGTCTGTTGTGCAGTGGGGATTTATGCTTGCTGGATTGGATGTGGGTTATCAAGTTTACCTGTTAGGTATTTTATGTTTTCCTGAAGCCCAGCTATTTCTCGTGCCACGGCGTCTCTCACTGTTCCGGCGAGGTCCAGAGTCTGGTTATGATCAGACCTGGGCTCGCCTTTTATTTTGTCGCAGAATACTTGAGATTCAGTTTTGATCTGTTTTGCTAGTTGGATGATCAAGTCTTTGTTTGACCTTGTGACACTTCTGTTCACGGTCGTGTTTTTTATAATCTCTTCTGTCTTTTGAATGATGAGTGCGAAGTACTCGTCGGTAATGTGTTTGAGAGGGCTCTCTTGCGACGAGAGCTGCTCTTGATCATTGCAGGAAGCGTGATTTGCCATGTTGCTGTATTCTACGACATGATTGTCTTGCAGTAGCTGCTGACAGGGCGGAATGTGTTCGGCACTAATAGATCGCATGCTGTGGATCGGGGAGTTGCTCTCCACCCTACTGAGTGGTTCAGTGAGGCTTTGATCGAAGTTCAGGTTCACAGAATCACTCCTAGAGCGAGGGGGAGTCCTAACTATCATGTTTAGTATTTAAGTTAGATCAACTACCTTGAATGCTGTTGAGTCCGCGGTGTGGCGCTCGCGGCGCTGGATGTCCAGATGCTGAGCTCCAGGACGCCGGAGGTCAGAATAGGATGCTGGGGTGCCCTGGACTAGTTCCAACTGCTAAGGGCCCGGCGAGATCCTTCTCTAGCCAAGACTTTGGACTATAGTTTATAATCCTATAGAGGTGATCTTGTGATTGTCACAACACTTTTGAATTATCACTTCACTGATGAGGAATTGATGTGATGGTAAATTGATGGCAGATTGATATTCATCACTGATGCATCATTATCACTTCACTGATGAAGAATTGATGTGATGGTAAATTGATGGCAGATTGATGTTCAAAGATTATGTTAATCACTTATGCATCATTATCACTTCACTGATGAAGAATTGATGTGATGATAAATTGATGTTCAGAAGATTAAGTTAATCACATGTTGGGGTAATAAAATTTTGTACATTTTCTATTGGAGGATATTTTTTAATTTATTTTGTCGCTCATCCCTATCAAAGCCGCGGGCTAAGATATGCTCCCATCTTTCAGGGAATTTCGGATGAATCTTCGTTTCCTTTTTCTGGCTGATTACAATAATGTTTTCCCAGCAAGTTAAAAATATCCTCGCCTAAGTCTTCATCGCTGGCTACAATTTTCGTCTTCCTAACCTCATCCGATGTTAATTCTATAGACAAAGAAATAATATGCCAATTATGTTTTAATTCCTAATGATATACCATGATAAGGGATGTTACCCTCTTCTATTTTGACTTAGTCTATAGAAATGTACACTTCTGGCAAGAACATGACCATTTATTTTTTTGTTAATGCCTATTCTATAGACATTTGATAGCGAGCCGGAAGTAGGCAACGGTTGGCTGGCTTGTCGGATCCATTGAGCAATAGGACCATAATATATATGCGAAATTTGGCTTCCATCCACCTAACCACATAGGTACTAACGTACTGGATCGATCAGGAATCGAAATTATTAAAAATCAATCGTTCGACTTTTCGGATAGGTATCCTGCTACATGGCTGAGACCCCTCGTGACAGTTCTCGGGTTATATGATTCGATCCATTCGTACAACAATAGGGCGGGTAAAAACTGTACAGCCCGAGTGCCATTTTTAACCGCACGTAGTAGGTAATTGAATAAATTCGCGAAGATAACACCTTGATACTTTAGTCGGAGCACAGCGGGCGAGAGGCGGCGGTGCGCCTAACGCCACGGCGGCACCATTGCCTCCTTCGGTTCAGTACACGAAGATCCAATTCCACCGAAACCGGTTGCAGCAATTTTGTTTTAGCAATGCATCACAGTTATGGGCGTACGCGACATCGTTGGTAAGATGCAATAGAGTAAGCTGAGATACGTTCCCATGTGACCACTTCCGCAGCCTTATTACTTATCCCTTATATATTAACGAGAGAATTATATTTTCCTTTAATTTTTTTTCTCGTTGGTCCTTTCACTTATTGGTATTTGCGCAAGGTACTTCACATCGTGTGCAACGGTTGTTATGGTCGATTTCGTTTTGTAGAGTTACCATCATTTGGAATATTATGTAATAATCAAGCATTAAGTATATAAGCTCTTGTGATGTTATCGACTGATTGATGTATACTAATAAAAATATATTTTAGCTTATTTTCATGGTTTTTATTTCATCCTCAGCCTGCGAACTCAGCCAGATAATGCTTCTCACACATAGCTCCCCACTTAGTTTTTGTGTCGTGGTGTCCATGGAACACGCACACGAAGACACCGAAATTAAACACCTGGTCCTGGTACCTGATTTTTCAATCGTCAGATAACTGTTACTAATGAGGAATAATATGGCGGTTTGACATATTTTAAAAAAAGTTGTCAAAATGCCATATTATTCCTCTTTTCCCTAAAATTTTTATAACCAAAAACCCCTAGTGGGTTTTTGGTTATAAAAATTTTCCCTAAAATTTTTATAACCAAAAACCCACTAGGGGTTTTTGGTTAATCAAAAATAGCCCTGTAGATGCGGAAGGTAGCGAAAATAAAACAACCATACTACTTAAAAATTATATTAGTATGTATCTTATTATGGTAAATGCTCAATAACACAACTGAAAAACTTAGAACAACCAATAACTTAATATTAAATAAACTATATCTTAGACTCCTTATCTTCTTCTTCTAATACAGGCATTTTCTTGGATCTGGAAAAACACATAATTTCTCATTTACAAAATACATAGGGTGCAACAGTGGGACACTAGTCTGAAAATAATACTAGTAGTTCGCGCCGAACTGAGACCTCGCGACCCCTATATCTTCATACGAACTTAAAAATTGTATTGAAATGAACTATTTGCCTACAAAATTTCATGAAGATCGGATCAACGGTTCGCAAGTTATCATCGGACAAATATACACACAAACATACATACAAAAGCCGATTTGACCCAGTAAACTCTGAGACCTTCGCTTCGCTCGGTCAAAAAGCCAATTATAAAATGACGTAGTTGTTTACGTCATTTTATAATTGTCTATAATTGGCTGGTTTGAATAACCAATTCCATTAAACATGAGCATTCTCGTGAGTAGCCAGGTAAGTCTTTAAACCGCGACCAGAACCACCGGAGGGTGGGCAGCGGCGTCCACTCAGAAGTTAGAAAACGGTGATTAATAAATAAAATAAGATTAACTTTATTGCGACGTAGTGTCTCTCATGTAACTGTGTATCTAACTACCAAGACACGGGTTTTTAACACCCAGTTGGGCGGTTAGGGACTAAAAACGTGAATGTACTAAATTACTTGAATAAATTATTTTATTTTGTATCATGTAGGAGTGAGTTGTCTGTACTAGTATTGTTTTTTATATATGGTTTAGTATAGTTACCTCTTGCCAGTATCGGGCTTGGTCTGGCTGGAGTTGGAGTGCGTGGAGGCGCGGCGCGGGCGGCGCGCCGGCGTCACGTCCGCCTCCGACGCCGCCGGGGACGCGACTGGGCTCTGAATAAAAAAAATATAATAAATTAAGGCTTGGTTAGTCTTTTTTCATCACTCTCACTCTGTGATGGAGCTGCGAGGACTTTTGACGGTTTGGTTTAAGAACACAGTATACCGCCGTCTTGTCCATACAAAAAGCGTTGTCTGATACCCACCCCTATATGTTATCCGATTTCGACGTTTTTAATATGTTATCTACACAGTGAAAAACTATGCTTGTATGTTTGATTATTTTTAATAACGCAATATTTTCGTTGATATAACCTAATATGCACTTAAATTGACAGTTTTCTTGCGTTAAGTAGTTGTTGTTGGAATACCATAGACATTGTTTGAAAAAACAAAACATAGCGGCATAGATTACAGTTTATCCAAGCCATTGACACCAAAAACAAAAGATTTTGTGGGTGATAACAACACTACCCCCGAAACGCTAATTTCATCGAAAAGTTAGGATTCGCTAACTCTCTCTACCGCACGCAATAGAAACAGAGCGACAGCTATACAATTACTAATATCGAAAGCGCCAAAACCTCGCGGAAGGCCTATCCTCCTATTCCTAACAAATCGCATGACTTTTGTGGTGGGAAACAGTTGACGCTTTCTGTAAGGACAAAGTAGCCGGTATAGTGTAATGTAACGCGTGGCGAGGATACTGACCCGGACGTCAGTGGAGGTCCTGCGCCCCTTGGGCGTGTGCAGCGCCTCGATGGCGCGGGTGAAGGAGGCGCGCCGCCCGCGCGGCACCGGGCTGTCCGTGCCGCTCGGCCCCGGGGAGCCCAGCGAGGACGACTCCGCTGGAAATACACAATTAAATGACTGCTGTTGGCCTCTAAACCATTGCCGGACTTGTGACAAACGCAGATGGCGGTGGCCCTTAAAAAATAGGCAGGCGCGGATCCAGCCCTCAATAAAGGTTGCGGTCACAGCCCGAGCCCTAAAATCGGCCAAGTGCGAGTCGGAGTATGAACTCGCTCCTGACCGATATAGTACATTCCTACAAAGGAGATGTTTACAAAATATATGACGCCCTGACCAAGATTTTGTACAGGGTATAGTTCCACGTGCATAGGCAAAGCCGTGGGAAGCACACTAGTAAATTAATAAACTTGCAAAATGTTCGTTTGTTCGCTCACGAAAATTACAAAAATAAATGTGTGCTTGTTTGTACATCAGTGTCACATTTAGACTCTAACGGGAAAGTGTGGCGTCATAACTCGTAACACCGTTGTGGGCACGATGACAATCCATCGTGCCCACAACGGTGGATCCGCGCTTGTTAATAGGGCGACTGGCGCGAGAGCACCGCTGCGGTACGATCTCGGCTCGGGCCGCCACCCGGTAAAGGGCATCAGACTTGCCCTGACACCCAAGAAGGGGTGTGCCTTCCCTAGAGCCCTAGCAGGTTGATTATTATCTGTTTGATTATGTGGAGAGAATTTAACCGATCTCCTGACAGATCCTGGGATTTTTCGACCACGCCGGCGAGGTCGGCGTATGTTTGTGTGCCTTTGGTAACCAGCGCCTATAAGTTTGTATAAGCGTTGGTTACTGTCTACGTCCTGTTGCCGAGCGGGAGCTCTCGGATAATGCAGAATGGAGATCAATTAATGTAATGTACATTTGGGGAGTTTTGGCGGGAACGTGAAGAAGTCATGTCGCGTCATTGTATTATCTTCCAAAACTTGTGTTATTTCGAGTGTTAATGTGAAAAAGTGGTGGATTTTTATTCATTGCGTGTTCGTGAACGTGCACGAGTGTTGATGAATAGTATAATGTCGTGAAACGTGACTCTTCGTGTTCAGAAACTCCATAGAAACCTCCAGTAAAGTCTCTACCACCACTTTAATGGTGCATGACGTGGACTTGACCGTGAGATACTTTTCTTGACTGATACTTATTTTAATCGAGAAATATTTGACTTCACTTGAAATATTACAATACTTGACATCGGCTAAATACACAAGATGTAGAGCAAAACATAAGAGAAAAAAAAATTTACATTTCTGGAGGTGACAGGGATATATACAAACACCTGACAAACAATACCCTCTTTCTTGGGCAGTCGAGTAAAAAGTACAGTGGAATGTAAGGTAATATTATTGCCTTTAAAATACCCTGATACTAAAACTGTACGTGTATTACATTTCTCGACAAGAATAACCAAGTGCGAATGTGTGTTCTAATTAACCAAACAGTTAATATCTTACCTCTTATAGATACCACATTACGAGTTCTTTGGTCCGAACAAAAGTCACCGAATTTGGACGAAATCGCAGACTGACAAACCATTCTCATTGGCTATTATCCTCAAGGCTACGCTAAACCAAGCCGACGACCGAGGCTTGATGCGCTTTGATCGTCTCGAGTACGGTATAGATAGATAGACAGATAGACAACACTTTATTGTTCACACAAGAAATTATATGAGACAAAAACCGACTTATAATCACTGGCGGCCTTATCGCTTTCGGTATCTATATGAGGTAATCTGTGAAAGAGTACTACATACTTCGACCAAAGTAAAATGAATGGACGGGCCCAAGTAAGAGAATTCTAAGTTGAGCGCCGGCGTTCACCTTGCTTTAGTCACTCTCAGTCTGTGAAAAGTGCGAGACGTATATTCTCGTCAATACATGCGATCCAAGTATCCGCTAAAATATGCCTTGATATTATTATGGCTATCTCTTTTTTGTGACATACATACTTTTAATTACGTATTGAAGCCAAAGTTTATTTATTTATTAAAACTGACGTGACAACACCCTTACAGTCCAGGACCAATTTGTTGTTCAGTTATTTTAATTGCATTACATTAATATTTAATCTAGGCAACAATTTATATTTTCACAAAGCTTCTGTGAATTTTTCCAGATTGCACTCAAACATATCAACTTTTTCGGACATCATGTTTAACAACGTTCGATTGTTTTGACTTGTTATTTTTAAGGAAGTTTTGTGATTAGGGCCCGTCTATTGATTTTACTTGGTCGATGACTACATATGCAAGCTTGCAGGTTTGCAGAGAAGCGCTACTCACCGACGTCTACCGAGGCGACCCGCCGGCCGATCTTCGCGGGCCGCGGCGCCGGCCTACTCTCGGACGCGGCGCGCACGAAGCGAGCTGTGCAAATACAATTTTATATGGCAGCTTAAAATTAAGCGTGATTTCTACTTAACGATAAGGGTGTCTACACATGACCTGATCTGACATCGTGTGAAAGGGACAGCTAGATTTGAATTTCACGGGAGCAAAAGAAACAAACTATTAAGGTTATAGCTTCTCCCTTTCGCTCCCACAGAAACTTATATATAGCCATCTCTTTCACGCGTTGTCAGGTCAGGCCATGTAGCGAGGCCTTAATTTGCTATCAAACTCTGGCGGGCAGATTCCCTATATCATACTTAAAAAAAAATTCAAATTGGCGAAATGCATTCCGCCCTCGTTCGTAATTATATACTCAAATTCGGATTTTACTAAGTTTTATAAAAAAAATGTGTTTCTTACCCCAGGAATACTGAAACGTTTGTTAACTTTGACAACAGATTAATTCTAATGCTGCCTTTGTCTGGCACCAAGCAAATGACAGAGACAGCAATTTACTTAATCTGTCGTCAAAGTTAACAAACGTTTCAGTATTTGGGGGTTAGCTCTTATTATTTCTGTTAAAAAAAGTCTTATTTTTTTAAATTATATGTAAATAAATACTGAGTCATACTACGAGTATAACATTAAATAACACCTAAAAGAATGGCAGGAAGCTACCCACGAGAGATTGCGAGCTAATTATCAACTATTTTCTAAACTAAACTAAATTTAACAGCTCTAAAATAATATTACGTTGCAATATGTATTTTTTTTTAAAACATTATTTTGTGTTTCATATCACGTGTTCTATATTTGAAAAGGCTTTATACAAAACACAACACAAATAGATAAAATTACAAACACTAAAACTACAACGATTTACAACCAGTTTGAAGCATCTGTGATTGATTCACACAGATCTCACCAGATACCGCATTACGAGATCGTTGTTCTGACAAAAAAACAGCAGTTTGAGCAAAGTGCGGGTTACGGGGACTGCGACTAAACGTCTCATTAGTTACCTCAAGGTAACGGCTACTCACGCCTAGCAATAAACTATTGAGAGTAAATGTTTATAGGTGTACTAGCTGCGCACCGCGGTTTCACCCGCTACTCTACAAAAACCTAATACTTTTAAAGGATAAAAAGTAGTCTATGTGTTAATCAAGGGTATAAGCTACCTCCACTTCAAATTTCATTTAAATCCGTTAAGCCGTTACAGAGTTGAACGGGAAAAAACACACATAAACTTTGGCATTTATAACATTAGTGTGATTTAGACCGATGCGTGGGGGCGCTTCGATCGTCCTTAGTGCGGAATCTAGGTGTGATCTGAAAAGTCTAGTTTGAAATGTTGTTTGTGATGTTATCAGCCATGCAGCGGATAAAGTAAAGCAGCTACTTACCTCGTCTAGTCTTGCTGACGTCAGAAGCCACGGACTCCGGCGACAATGTCTGCATCTCATCGGTGTCGGGCGAGCCTAGGGCGCAAGTTAGTGTGCATTGTGGCCATTCTATACAGTTATTAGTCTACATCACGCCCTTAGCACATCGCCGCAGTCGAGTGCGATCAGCATGCGAACAACGATTCTAGTTGTACTAAAGTAAAAAAGTCAATGACAATGACAATGACGTCGATTTTGTTCTGTCTGTCGTCTAAACTAAACCAATCTGACAGAACTAAAATCATTTGTCTGTTTTTATTTCAATATGTTTTTTACAGTTTTTTTAAAGTTTCTTACAATAAAAGAACAGCTGTAAAATTTAGTTTAGTTCAGAAAATGATGCACGAGAATCGACGTCATTGATTGCAATATTTGAAGACAAGGTAAGAACGCGTATAACTCGACGCTTATTATAGAGGCTGGCAAACATAAAACCATAAATACTGGAAAAGTCGGGGGAGGCCTTAGCCCAGCAGTGGGACTCAACAGGCTGAAAATAACAACAACAAAATGAAGACAATTCTGCGGCTCCATCCCACGAGTGGAGATGTGACCAATGGGACGAATTATTTTACAAAAATAATAATAATTGATGATACTATTTTATTTTATTTTACATTTTATACCAATATTTTTATTATAAAATAAAAATTGTCAATTATAATTTTTTCTCTCTTATACAAGACGACGAAGTAATTGACAACCAACGAGGTTACCGAAACTTGCTCAACGATGGAGAAACAGTAAAGTGGAATCGCAGTGTGATCGCTAGCGACTGCGGTGGTGTGCTATTGGCGATGTGTGCTAAATGCAGTATGCATGTTACGCATGCTTAGGGCACAAGATAAGTATTGCTTGCATAGATTTTAGTGCTATTGTTTTATTAAAGGAATAGCTACCAAAAAGCGGCGCCAATGTCCGTGTGACGAGCTATTGTCATCTATCGGCTTTTTGTTGTTACAATCTAATAGTTAATAGTGTCAATTCTGCGGTGGCATTCTCGAAACTAAAAATCAGACAGCAGTAAAATTAACACTGTCTGTTTTCATTACTGTATGTGCGAAAAAGGACAGGAATAATTTTAGAGATGACAGCTCTAAAATTAAATTTAGTTTGGATAAATGCTTCAACATAATCAACACCACTAGTTCTAAAACACATCACATCACAGGTAGGAATAGCATCTATATAAACGAAAAACAAAGAGTGCAGGAAAGAGACATCATGCGATTACATATAATGATTAGAAAGTGACAAACAATTTTGCTGACTGCAAGTTTACAGTTTTGAAAAAATATAAGAAATACCTGTGTCCTTCGTAATATCAATATTATAAACCCATTCGTTGGTAATGTTAAGGACAGACAGAACGTACAAAGCCTCCATACAGTAGACCTTATAATATCCTGATTTATAATCTAGTTATCTTGAGTGAATTGATTTCTTAAAGATACTCATTACGAGGTGGCTAAGGTAATTCTAGAAGAGCAAGACGAAATCAAATAAAAAAAAAAAAATAAAAAAAAAATATCCTCGAAACTTTCTGGAGCACCCCTTTTTGAGCACCAAATGACTACAGGTCAAACTATGACTATATATTAATAATGTAAATTCTAAATTAATGTTTACTTTCCTTAAATTTTACCTTATTTTGTTTTGGCATACTTATGTAGTAAATAGGAGAGGCCACTGGCTCCCGACACACAGTCTATGACTAGTTTGGGAGACTCTGGGATCAACAATTTAGTTGTAATTTTTTGTAATGCCCAAATAAATTTGATTTGATTTGATTTGAAACTGCAGGGCCAATATACCTTCAAAGTCAGTCTTGTTGAGCAGGCTGATCCTGTCTATGGGCTCGACGTCGAACCCGGGCAGCGGCTCCTCGTCTATCTCCGAGTTGAGGGAGGAGCGCGAGGCGCGGGACGCGGTGGAGGCGCGCCGCCGCCCGCGCGGAGACGGGACGGTCTCTGGCGCCAGTAGCTGCCCTCGCGCTCTGTTTACCAAAAACAACAAGTTAAAAGACGAAAAAAAAAAAAAAAAACTTTCTCGAGCACCTTGATTATAGATCTTATGTTGATACGAGTATATAACGCTCAGAAGGAAAACATGATTACGTGACATTTCTCAGTAAAAAAATAATCAAAAAGACCTCGATTTACAGACATTTCGTTAGATCCCCGAGCCTAGTGTATATTTACACTACATTACGTTATCAGCCAGAAGACGTCCACTGCTGAACATAGGCCTCCCCCTAGTGTATATTTAAGTAAATATTACTCTGATATTGAGGTATTAATAATTCCTTGGATAGCATAGCACAGATTTTTTATTGATATCATGGTTTACAAATGAACTGATTTTCTGACTAGCGCGCGGTTAAGCCATCCCTCTTCATCTGCACGCGAAATTGTGCAGCGCTATATTTTTCTGTAAAAGTGATATGTCTGTATTTAATGTTATTTATAGACAATAATACTTCTGATTCTGATTAATACGCTACTTCACCCGCTCATTTGAAAATGTTTTAAAAATACAATATGACTGAGTATGATATCGTAAAACGCAGTTGCAACATTTCTATCTAAACTGTTTTTTTTTCCATTCGCCCCTTGTCATTCAGTCTAGGGTGCGGCTATAATATGCATGAAACGCACAAGCTTCCAGTTTACCGTTTGCATGCCAATTTCTGGTTTTTTTTTTAAATACAATATTGCTCCACGGACTCCGAGGTCCGTGCCTTTTATCAAATTTTACAATTATTTTTATGAACTAAAACTGAATATAAAAACTACATATGTATGGGTAACTAGGTATGTATGGTAACTTTATTTGTTTTTATTATCGCTTAAAAGTGGCAAATATCAAAGAATGGGGCGAACGGGAACTTTTCTTTCGTGGTATTTCCGCAGGAAAGTCCTCTAGGATCCGCCTTTTCCACCAAAAGCAGAGAACAACTAACACCTCACAGATATGTCGTAATTTTGACCACAAGGTCACGATCTAATAATGTCTTTATGGAATACTTTACAAAAGGAATATACCAACGAATCCTTATACTATTACAGAGTTAAGCGCTATTATAGATTTGCGTATATACTCCGAGCAGTCCAGCTCCCGCTAGCAGCAGTCCAGCTAATTGTGCTCCATTTTATCCCTCATCGAAGTTCAGCATGATGGGTATTGAACACTAGCCTATTGCGAAATAAAAAAGCAAACTTTAGAACATGTAAACGTAATAATAAGCAAATGGACTCACTTTCTTCCACCAGAATAACCAGCGACCACGTTGTCTTCTTTTACATCTTCGGCAATGACTTCAGGTATCACAGACAAATCCGGCTTAGTCGGCAAAACAGACTTCCGTCCCTTTCTCACTGGCTTCACCTCGACATCTTCACTGGCCCTACTTATATTCGAAACTACGGAACTTTCCGACGCTACACTCTCGTTGTCATCGTTATTCTTGCTGTTCGATCGTATCGAGCGTTTTTTAGGAGTGAGCGAGATGGACTCTATAGATTCATTGGACTTGTCTAACAATTTTTCTCTCATTTCTTTTGAAACGCGTCTGGTTACTATCCTTCTTACTTCAGTGCTTGTTGGCGTTTTGGCGCGTCTTGTTGGTGTACTTTCGGGGGTGTTTTCTTCTGGATTGTTATCTTTAGAAGCATTGGATTGGCTACGTTTGCGTCTAGTTGCAGGCGTCTTAGGTTCTTCTTTTTCTTGTATTTTTTCCATTTCAGGAGTGGTGTCTTTGGCTGTTTCGCTAATTCTGGATTTAGCCGAAGCATTGGAGTTTGCACGTTTACGAGTTCTTGGCGTTTTCGGTTCATTTTTAGAGTCAATGTCTTTATCTTTTGAACTAGTTTCGTCAATTTCTTTACATTCTTGTATAACAGGTAAGACCGTTTCTTTTTCATTTGAATCAATTTCTTTATTTTTAGAGTCTTTTGAGACTTCGGGTTCGGTTTTACTGGATTTGTTGGATGATGTAGATTTAACGCGTTTTCTTGTACGTTTTGCGGGTATTTCTGATTCTGGCATTTCTTTACTGTCATCTTTAGTTTGTTCTGATTTATCGGATTTCGTAGTTTGTATTGGTTCACTTGTCTTTTGGATAACTTCTAGTTGAGTTGGTTTTTCGACTTCTGTTGTTTTTGGTTCTTCAAAAACTTTGGTAGGATTATCATCAGGTTTCATTACATTAGTTGATTTCTGAGGTTCAAAACTTTTAACTTTAGTTTCTTCTATCACTACTTCCATTTTCTCAACTTCTTGTTTTTTCTCTATCTCTACAGCCTTATTTTCTTTAATTTCAGTACCTTCCGGTTGTAAAATTTCTATTTCCGTCTTTGGAGCCGAGGCATCGACAACGTCCATACCTTCAGGTGTGACAATTTTGATCTGTTCTTCTATTGGTGCATCTGTAATCATAGATAAAAGATTTTTAAACGTAAAAAGCAGCACGCATTATTTTAAAAAAGCACCTAATTTCAAAACTGTTGACGGTGGCACTGTGCATTGACTTTATCGTTTATACTACGTACTGACCTAAATTGTAAGCGCAAGCGAATGTGCTCTCAATTTTATTTCAAAATTGTATATCAAATATATACGAGTACGTCTAAATTGACATCAAATTTTATTTTAAGACTAAACATACCTTGTTCTTTAGGCTGTTCATTCTGATTCTCTACATTAACAGGTTCATCCTTATCATCCGAATAATTCAAAACAATCGATTGATCGGAATCTGCAATCGAATTATCATCAGTCAAGAGCGACACTAGAGCATGATTCAGCGGATCATCCAAACTACCCTCCACTCTTTCCGAATGCTCAAGATCTTGTACTTTGTTTATATTGACATCTACTTTGTTTGTATTGGAATCTGTGTTTATATTATTATCAGATTTGTCTGAATCGCTGTCTGCGATGGATATTACTTCGTTTCCATCACTTTCCTCATCGCTTTCGGGTGTAGTTGGCTGTAATTAAAAGATTTGTCTTGAATTTATATAATTAGTACTTGACATTGATAAATAAAATACACCTCGCTTCACAAGCAAGCATTTCAAGACTTCTTATACAGCGTGGAAATTATTCAGGACAGTAGGTATCAAGAATAGCTATAGTAAAACGGTAATAAAAGGCCTGTAAAGTGTTTTTTGGAGACGTTTCGATAGGCATTTACAGATTTTGGAAAATTATGGTGAAGTGAAAAATTGTAGTTTTTGAAAAAAATATAAATAAAAAATCTTTACATTTGATTACAGTTTTAGTGCCTACTAGGTTACATAAAAAAATAAAGCGAGTAGTATTACATAAAATTTTACCTCCTCAGAAGAATCACTTTCTTCAGGATCTTCTTCACTGCTACTTTCATTTTCAATAGATTCATTGGAACCTTCGCTGTCCCGCTCGCTATCATCCGAAATACCTTCTTCTATCTCGTTTATCTCTCTTTCTATTTCGACGATTCTCTCTTTCTCTTTTATTACCGCTGTGTCTTGACTCTCCGTCTCTTTTACATCTACGTCACTGTCATTGGTGATGATACTAGATACATTTGCGTTTTGAGCGTTAGACGTGTCTGGGGTTGCCATACTGCTTTGGTGACTGTGTAGAACAGACTTTTCGAAGTCAGTTTCGATCATCGACGCGAAAGCTGCAAACGGCTTAGGTAGGCTTTCCACTTTTTCTTTTTCAATCGGCTCTTGAGTATGCGAAGTTTCAGCGACACTGCTTTCATAGCTGTGTAATACTGATCTGTTAAAATCAGTTTCGTTTATTGTCGTAAAACCCAGAGGTTTGAATACTCTACTCGAGTCAATTGTTTTTTCTGTTTGTTTATTTTCTAGCATGCTTTGAGAAACATCGCCTACGCTACTTTGATAACTTTTGAGGACGGATTTTTCGAAGTAAGTTTCGTGTAGTGTAGTAAACGCCGGGAGAGATCTCAGACCTGATTCTGAAATATCATGGTCACTTTTTGCATCTTTTTGGGCGTCTAACGGTGGTTTGTCTATAGGAGATAGAGTGACGTCCATGAGATTCGGAACTTGTTTCAAGGTCTTCATTGGAGTGCATTCGATGACGATTTCAGATCTAGACTCTGTGATTTCAGTTTCTAGCGACTCTAAGGTTTGTTTAGTTTTGGCGAATGTGTTTTGTTCTAAAACGATGCGGGACAGAGACTTTTTATTTCTGACCGAATAATCTTTTTTGGGCGACATGAGCTTTTCGGGTGTTTTTGAGCGAGACCTAAGAAAAAACAACATAAATAGTTTTTTTATAGCGTTATTTAAAATATCGTATATACATAGGAGATAAGGAAGAAAACTCACCGAAGGCTTCGTGGGCTTAGCGGGACAGATGGTTCAGGAACAAATATGTCTACTTCAGGAGTACGAGAACGGCTTCTAAGTAATAACAAAAATAATGATTTGTAAACAAAACTTTCTTTTTAGGGTTATTTTTTTTTTTAATTACTGGTATTAGTTTAGTCAATACTTAAAAACAGTGTCATCTTTTAACTTGCTTTTTAAAGTCTTTTTTATTTATAATACGTCAAAATGTCACAAAGACGAATCTCAATTGTCCAGTTTTGGTGGGAACGCGTAAACAATGCATCAATCCTTTGACCAAAGTAAAATGACCCTAACCGCACAACTTCCTTAAAAATAACAAGTGATAACAATCGAACTTAAGCTTCAATACTTAAAAGTATGTAATAGTATATTTGTCACAAAAAAGAGATAGCGAATATAATATCACAATATAAAGGCAAATTTTTGCGGATATTTGGATCGCATGTATTGACGAGAATACGTCTCGCACTTTTCACAGACTAAGAGCGACTGAAGGAAGATGAGCGCCAGCGCTCACTTTGAAGTCTTCAAAATTATCTTACTTGGTCCATCATACTTTGGTCGAAGCATCAATCAATGAAATCATCAATTAATCGCGTTTTGCAACAATTGTATTATTTTGTTTTAATAAAACTGGAATACTCACGTTAAATTGAGTCGGTTATTCCGACTATAGTTTTGATAACATTCGGTGACCTTTAACGTGAGTATTCCCGTTTTATTAAAACAATATGTATCAAAACCACGTGAGACTTCATAGTAAAATTGTATTATTTTCCTAAGCTTGTGTTATTTCTAGTGTTAGTGTGTAAAAACGGTAGATTTTTATCCATTAAGTGTGCGTGAGCTAATGCCGCACGAGTGTTGGTGAACAGTGTTACTGAAACGTGACATTTCGTATTGTCTTCAATTTCCGTAGAAACCACTCTTTACTGGGGCATGACTTGGACTTGACCGGGATTTACTTTTCTTTACTAACACTACGAATGAGATTTGTTTTAATTGCTTAATATTTTACTTTAATTGAAATATTACAAGCCTTGACGCTCGCTAAATACACTATGCGTGCCAAAAAATTAATCCTTAGAAATGGTACATGAACAGAATTCTCCCTGTTAATGAGGCGTTTTCCAAAAAAAAAAAAAAAACCTGTTTATAAAAGTACTCAATAGATGGCGTTAGATGTACCTTAAGGTTTTTTTGTCACTGTTAAGACATGAAAGACAAAAAAATGTACGTGTGCCTTTTCTTTTCTCGTATTTTTTAGCTCCACATGTGTATTTAGACAATTTCAAGTAATGTTACTATGTATTTGACTTCATTTGAAATATTACAATCTTAGTACAATAGTTGACACTGGCTAAATACGCAAAGTGTGGCGCCAAAATTTACGATTTAAAAAATAAACATAAAATATTTCGACAGAAATGACAATGACATATAAAACGATAGGTCTATTACGCCATCTAGTAAGTATTTTAGAACAATTTTTTTTTTTTTTGGAAATTGCCTCATTAGAATCTTTTATAGCGCCACGTTGACAGTTGGTAACCCGATATAATAATATCATAGTTTGTTCAACGGTTCAAAAGAAGCAAATAATTAGAAAAGGGAGTCATGTTTTTGTTGGAAATCTAGAATGCATAGGTTCTCACCTGAGACCGCGCCTGGTGGGCGACGAGGTGGGAGAGTCTGAGGACTTGGTGGGCGACTCCTTGATCACCTCCAGTTTGGGCGACTCACTCACTCCCCTATCCAGCCGTTCCGGAGTCCGAGATCTACTTCTGCATAAATCAAATGGTACATCGTTATCATACTAATTTTGTAAACACGTTTTCTGTGCAATACACCTATTTAAATGTACTCTCGTTGGTTGATTGCTAGTCGCGAGTAGGCGTAACCTTGAAATAGCCAATGAGAACGCTTGGTCGCAGTCCCCGAAACCCGCTGAAACTTTGGAGACTTCAGTCAACTTTTTTTAAACAAAGATCCCGTAATGCGTTTTTTTTTAATATATTTTTTTTTATTGTTTACCGGCATGGATACCGTGTTCTTTTGTATCTAGTGTGATCTGTGTTGCCACTTCATCCCATCCCGAACCCGGAGCGTAAAGCCATGTTTGACTTATCGAGAGTGACAGAGCGAATCACTCTCGCCTTTTCCCACGCGTTGTGCGGCTGTAGGTATTTATCACCGGTAGTTAGGTTCGCTGAGAAGATTGACATTAATTAGTACTATTTTTTTTAAAGTAGTGGTTGTGATTTCATGCAGAGTCCGCCTGAGGAAGTACCACAGATGTTTGCCAGGTATTCAACCGCCAAGCAGTGGTGTGCAAGCATTACTGTGTTCCGGATTGAAGGGCAATGTTTCCAGCGTAATTACTGGGCATACAAATATTTAACATCTAACTTCTCAGGGTGACGAGCGCAGTGCATTGCCGCGCATAGTGTTGAACTGTTGAAGTTCAAATTTCTGGGTGGCACTGAACTTTTATGGGCAATCGTGACGCTTAACATCAGGTGAGCGACATGCTCGTCTCGTCACCGAGTACCATAAAAAAAAATGGACAGACAAAGTTATAGGTATTTGGTCGTACCTGAGTTGTCTCGGCACAATTAGTGTAGTAGTGTGCGCTTCGGTCTCGCGCTCCTGTTTGGGTTGTTCCGGTATCGGCGCGAGCGGGGAGGAGCGCGGGCTCAGTTCGGGAGTCTTGGACCGGCTGCGGCTTCTGCTGGATTGTACATCGACTATACTTGGATTGTGTTTGTGAGTGTGAGACCGACAAACATTACGAAGTCTACATATATTGGAGAATGCGCCTGACGCGCATAAGAAGCGTCGAGAGCTGTGCGCTTTGCTGTCAACTGTTCGTGAATAAACGCGATTTCTATTATCTATTAATGAATGAATAAATGAAATTTTATTTTATTTTACTCTCTCAGGTTTAATATTTTAACTTAAAGCTAATTAAAACTTACCACAAATAGGCATATATAAAGCTAGATTCTTCTTTAAGAAGAAAGAAAAAGTCAAGTCGAAAAGAGTTATTTTAAAGATTGGATATAGATTCTAGGACAGAAAAATGTAGGTATACGTTATTGCGCCTTGTCTGGACGGCTAAAGAATGCGTCAGCAAGCAATCGTGAAGTGAAGTGGTATTAAACAAATCAATTTCACTATTGTATTAGAACTATTACAACTTAATGTGATGAACAATAAATATGAATGAAGAAAATAGTTTGCAAACAGAATGGAACTGCACGAACGCAGATCTTCACTCTCCTCTATTTAAATGTAGGTCTACGATAAATGTTTTGTGGTGGTGTACACCACAAAACGTTTGTAGTGTTGGTGTGTGGTGCGCCTAGCACGGTACGATGCTAGTTAAGAGGGTATTTCGAGAGAAATATAGGGCTGTACAATCTCGCGCCAGATGAAAAGTGATGGCTTAAGCGCGCGCTAGTCAAAAAACCCAGATAATTGCTAAATACATCTAAACCAGGAAATCAATCGAAAATTGCAAACCTAGATATTAGTATTACCTCACTATTAGTGTAATGATCACTTGAATATTTACACTATATACACTAGGGGTTCCGAACGCTAGCGAAAAATGTGTGTAAATAGAGGTCTTTTCAATGATTTTTTTTTATCGAGAAAATGTCGTGTAATCATGTTTTCCCGCCTTGCAATACTAGATTACAGAACCAAAAAACATAAATCCCAAAATAAGATTTTTAATCTACATAATTAATGAGGTGCACTAAATAGAAAAATCACATTTTTATCAAAGTAGGCCGTTAAAGCGCCCTCCACAAGACGGCGCCCGGTGAGGTCGCCCCCGCCCCGGTTCGCCACTGCATGTATGTATAAGGATTCGGGAAAAATATACGATTTGGGATGAATTTTCCATGCGGGTACAAATGTGATGAAATTGTACTATATTTTAGATACTACGATGGACAAAACCAACAAAGTTTTTGGAAATTCCCAACACATTTTGTTTTAATGAAACGGGAATATTCACGTTAAACTGAGTCGGTTATTCCGACTATAGTTTCGATCACATTCGGTGACCTTCATCAAGGAATGCTATAAGCATGACTCGTCTTGCCTTGCACTCGATCTAATATATTATAATTAGTTCATCAAAATATACCAAATAAATAGGTAAATGTTTTTCTTTCTTTCAAATAGATGTCAAGGGTAATTAGTCATTACCTAGTGATCCTGCTACTGCGCATGGGAGTCGCTACAGGGGAGTCCTGCCGCTCGGGAGTGCCGGTCCGGCTCCTGACAAAACAGACATTGCAATAAATTCAATTCAATCAATTTAGTCTGAAAAAAAATATATAAAATAAAAGCTTACTTGTGAATCACCGGTGTGCTCTCTCCCACAGACCTTATCCCCCGTCTGGCTCTTGGCGTCTTAGGAATCTCTAATGTCCCCTCTCTCTTTTCTCCGCCTGACGCTGACAAATCTGCTTTTCTCTTTTCCCCGCTCCACGAAACGAAACGCTGTTCAAACTCTACATCTTGGACTGAGAAATTCGGTTGCTCCAAGTTTCTTATTTGTTTGGGCGATAAGGTCGATTTTCGCTCGTTATCTGTATATGACCGTCCGAAACTTTGATCCATATCTTCTGAAATGTTTGTTTGATCCGAGTTCCTTTGTTCCAAATATCGAGTGGACAAGTTTTGTTCGGAAATGTTCGGTTCCTCTAGGTGAAGTAGAGGGGAGGGGGTGTTCCGTTTCCTTTCGCCCGAGTATCGAGGGTTGATGAGGGTGACCGGGATGTCGGCGATGCTTTCTATCGAGGTGTTCGGGTCTTCGGATAGGCTGCTGTTGGCAGAAAGGGAGAACCTGCAAAAAAATTGGGTATCTTACTAAACATTTCTGAAATCCTATATAAGGAAAGGGTTATCGGCTAGTAAAAAGTATTGTCTAACCTCATGATGCGTACTTCCTTACCAAGTTTTATCAACATCGGTTCAACCGTTTAGTATTTCAAATTTAGCATACCAACAGGGTTTTTTTTTAAATCAGGCTTACCAACTTTAACGACGATGGTAAGTGCCTGTAATGGTCAAGGTATTTTTTTCTTTCATACATAATGTTTACACTCTTACCTTATTCCCTATACAGGGCTATAAGGAAAGGGTATGCTAAGCCGAAAACGGCTCACAGTACTCGTCATTATGAACAACTTTTACTATGGTACCAAACCTGAAATCGAGAAAAGAAACAGCTGTTCCATTCAAAACTGTCAATGTCACTCGACAAAATGAATGGAACAGCTAATTATTTTTGCTCGATTTCAGGGTTGGTCCCATAGTAAAAGTTGGGGGAGGACGACATATTTTTGGGAAGTCGGTTAAAAAACATGCTTTTGTAACATAGCTAAAGCAGATGAAGGCTTGTCAATGGATTTATTGTTTTACCTGGCACGGACTGTATCTTTGTAGGATCTCCTCGGTTGTATTGTAGATTTAACGGCCGGTTTCTTTGGCGGAGATTCTATTGGGTTGTTCTCATTCTGAAACAAAAACATTTTAATTCAAATATCTCATATACATACAATAACAATTGATTTGGGCATTCTTGAAAACTCTAACTTTGAAACGTTCGTGATTCTGATTGCGAGAGCATGCCGTCTCGCTCGTACCAACTTAGTCGCACTATGCGCGGTCCCGCTCGCGCAACTCTCGCTATCGCTTTCAGAGTTACGGGATAAGCCCACAGGACAGCTTCATTTTTAACCGACTTCCAGAGACAGGGAGTAGGTTCTCAATAACAAGCTGAAGCCTGAGATTTTGTACGTGGTGTGTCCCGATGTTCGGCCTACATCCTAGCCAATACAAAATGAACATTACAAACTCAATAGATGCATTTTTGTGTTGAACTTCTTTATACAGGGTTGGTACAACTACCTGTCGTTGGCAACTTCCTTGCATCAAACGTAACAAATTTTGTACTGTTACTTTTTAAAAAACTTAATTCATTCAAGGAAAAAATATATTTAAGTTTGTTTGGGACAAAAAATATCCTTGTATTTTTCAAGTCGTGTCATCTATTGTATAGGTATGTCCATTACAGTAGCATGAGAGGCTGTTGTCAAGTAGCTATCAGCGGACTCGTCCGTCTCCCTCTCCCTTAATGCGGCGGCTGTCTCCCCGTCCTTCTCTCGGCCATCGATCTGCGAGTACCCGACGGCCGGTCTGCCCAGAGGCGACGGCGTCGAGCCGCATTCCGACGCCGTTGGTATCGTGAAGCGGAGATGCCTAAACAGACAATAAATACAAGCCTTTTAAAAAACAAAAAAAAAAAAACTGACGTGGTTTTGACACATTTCGTTTTAATAATTCGAAATAAATTAATAAATAAAACGGGAATCCTCACGTGAAATTGAGTCGGTTATTCCGACTATAGTTTCGATCAAATTCGGTGACCTTTATCAAGGAATGCTGGGCGTGACACGCGCGCGACCTCGTCTTGCCTTGCACTACAGTCGGAAGAACCGACTCAATTTGACGTAAGTATTCCCGTTTTATTTTAAAAAAAACCCGAGTGTCAAAAGTAGTCAATAATAACATTGAATATTACAAGCAAATCACTTTTACAAATTAAACTATGTTTAGAGTTAAATTAGGCAAACTAATCAATAGTTTAAATAATTTATTAAAATTATGACAGGTAGGTATGTATGCTGACTCCGTTTGTTCATTACACAAAAATGAGGATTCCGAGAATTTCAAATTAATGCTGTATTTATAAGGGTAATGTGTGGAGTGAGACTAACTTGTTGGTAGAGTCGCTGTAGTGTGTGTGGCTGCTGGCCGTCTCCAGCAGCTCGTCGTCGCTGTCGCCCAAGTACCTCGAGTCGACCGGCGACACCGCCTCGTCGCGCTCGCTTCTACGGATCTGGAAGGTATTGGATGTTATTTACCAGTTACATCAGATACAGAGTATTTATTATTAATTTTAAAATGTACAGGTCAAGAAAATATCACTTAATTTCATATAAGGTACGTACTAAGTTTATAAAGGCTATAAAATATCATTTATGTACTCCTTAATCGAGTAATAGGCTTTACTGAGCATACTTGGAATGATTCGTTCTTTGTTGCTACTTTCCCGAACGTAGGAGAGGTGAAATTATTTATCGGACTCATCTATTTATTGAGTTTCTCGCTGACTCGGGAACTGGCATTAATTTTAATCTGTTACATTTTATCCCTATGCTAGATTATACTTATCGGAAGTATGCATACTTGAAGTATGCTATATATATATACTGATATGGTAGACTTACTATAATCGTGTACGTTAACCTCGAATATGCTACGCTTACCTTAAGTATGCTACACTTACTTCAAGTATGCTACACTTAGTTTAAGTATGCTACGCTTACCTTAAGTATGCTACGCTTACCTTAATTATTGTGCTACGATGACCTTAAGTTTGCTACGCTCGCTTTAAGTATGCTACGCTCAGTTTAAGTATGCTACGCTTACCTTAAGTATGCTAAGCTTACCTTAAGTTTGCCACGCTCGCTTTAAGTATGCTAAGCTTACCTTGAGTATGCTGTGCGGCGTCTCAGCCCTGTCCCTGTAGATATGGACAGGGCTCTGTGTATCCGGCATGTCTAGTAGTTCCTCCATCTGTTTGCTCAGTTTCTCGCTGACGCGGAAGCTGGTGTTCGCTTTCGGAGTATGCGGAGTACCTCCGGGGACGGAGAGGCGAGGGCGCTTCGGTGGTGTGGAATCCGACTGGAGCTGTTCCGTGAGTATACTGAAATATATACTCTTCATCAGACCGTACTTAATTATATCGCCCGTTTTTTTATTGTCTGTCTGAGTTTGCTTCATGGTACGGAAGTTAGTATGGAGGACCCGGAAATTATTCATAACATAAATATAAAATTGTGTTTGGTTTAATTTGCTGACGTAGAATCAATATACAATTTAATTTAACAGTCTAGAGACACGGAACATAGAAAAAGCATTTATGCTTGAACCATAACACATTATCGTCGCCGACGACTCACTGCTGCGCTTACATCGTCATCTGAAATAGACTCTAACATAGCTCAAATAGAGACGATATTGCAAAATGTAAAATTTGAGTCTGTTCCGGATACGCATTATGTTTAATTATTGTATATTAATACGAGAGGTTTGGTTATGTAATTATGTACAGGAAAAATATCCTGTTATTATTTACTTCCGGGACAAACTCTAAATTGACTGGGCTGTACCTTCTGGTCCGGATAAGTTTCGGCGTGCAGATAAACGGCGTTTCTTCGATATCGAGCGCTCGCTTCAGGCCTTTCCTCATCTTAGGTCTGTTCATCCACGTCTCGCTTGCATTCTCTATTGTGTCCTACAAAATAAGATATTTAATTTTTATTTATTTTTCTATTTTTTTTTTAATTTTACTTTTTTTAATTTTTTTGTATTCTTTGTATGTATTTACAAAAAAAAAGGGTTTATGTATTCTTTCAGTTATCTGGTTCCCATAGTACAAGCTTGCTTAGTTTGGGGCGAGATGGCGCTGTGTGAAAAACGTCCACCAATATCTAAGTTAAGTTTATTTTAAAACGAAATCATTAATTCGTATTTACTTTAGATGCGCTCACTCGCTGATGCGAAGTGTCACGAGTGAAAGCGAGACAAACATATTTATAGAGCACTAGCTGCTACCCGCGACTTCGTTAGCGTGGACTTTCAAAATGAAAAGTAGCCTATGTCCGTCGCTGTCTATGCAAAAACTAGCCGTGATAACGCGACAAACACCCAGACAGAGAGACAGTTACTTTCGAAATTGTAATATTAGTTAGGATAAGCTTATCGGGTGTTTATGAATAAGAGTTGAAGTTCAAAACATTCGCTTAGAACATTAATATTCGCAAGAGAAAACGTAGCTTGACTCCAAACCCAAAACGACTGAACGTGTTTTGATGTGACTAGAGATTTTTCAACTCCTGGATTAAGGGGTTATATCCTCAACTCCCTACGCCCCGCAGTTTCACCCGATATTCTAGAAAGCCGAATATTTTTCCGAAATAAAAAGTAGCCCTTGTGTAAATCCAAGTCTATAAGTTACCTCCATACCAAATTTCATTCAAATCCGTTCGGCCGTTACAGAGTTGAACGGTAACAAACACACATACCTACTTACACACTTACACACAAACCTTCGCATTTACAATATTAGTGTGATAAGTGTGTTGTCACGTTACTTTAATAAACAAATAACGAAATCAAGAAATTTGTAGCGGTGGAACCTATTGCGGCCCCCTGGGAAAGTTACCTTTTGCTTTGCTGTTTATTTTAAATTAAAAAAAAAAAAAAAAATTTTTTTACTGTTTATTACTAAGAGTATTACAAAAAAAATCCACAATCTTGCTTAGTTAAATCTTATAATTAAAAGTTACTTTTATACATTAATTACATGTTACTTTAAGTGCCTATAACACCGAAGATATTGCAAAAAAAAAAATAAAAAAAAACATACAAGCAAAGTTTTCACGGTTTTTACTCTTGGTGCAAAGGATAGCCATCGCCATTCAGCGTGGTAACGCAGCCAGCGTTATGGGCACCTTTGCGCCGGGTACAGTTAGGAGCAGATTATTCGATTTTAGTAGTGACACTGACATTATGAATTAATATTCTATCTACTATTTTTTTTAAATGTTGACGTGTTATTTAATTATTTTTTTTTGACTAATTATTTTAAGAGAATGATAAATTAATAATTAAATTTGTATTAAAAATTATAATATATAATAATAATAGCAAATTGAAATAAAAATAAATGTAAATTAAAAAAAAAAAAGTTTTCACGGTGTAGATAACATATAAAAAAAACCATCTAAATTGGGTAACGTTTAGTGTTGGGTATCAGACTACGCTTTTTGTGTGGACAAGCCGGCGGTATACTCTATTCTTAATCAGTCGAGAGATTCTTCGAGTCCAGCGGGGTTATCCTCTAACTTTGAAACGTACGTGATTCTGATTGCGGGAGCATGCCATCCCGCTCGTACCAACTTAGTCGCACTATGCGCGGTTCCGTTCGCGCACAATCACTATCGGTAACGTTTACATATTATTATATATAATATGTATATATTGCGAATATGGGTACAGAATAGAGTATAGAGTAAAGTTCTCTTGTTGTGTCAAGAAAATCGTAGAAATAGAAATTTTGAGTATTCTTAAAATTGTAAGAGCATTTCAATAAAGGATACATACCTGAATAAACGATGATTTATATGTGAAAGTATTTTTAGGCGATTTCGCTTGAACAAACACAGACATCGGTTTCGGTGCATTCACTGAAACAACAAAGCAAATCATACTTACGTACGGCATTACATGACGCACCTGGAACATAACTCCTCGATTTAAGAAGGCGCGCGTCACGTGCAAATGTGGTGGTGCCGCACGCCTTTCAAAATTTCCTGAATTATACGGTTTCAGAGTTAAAATAGCCCTGTTCTACCACACACTGAACTAAACGAATCCGAAAGGCCGAAAACTATCTACATCTCTTTTCATTTTAATATGTGCGGAAATCAATTCAGTTCAGTTTAGTAGTATGTAGTTCTATCTCGCTTCATTGTTTGTTCACCAATAGACTTAAAAATGTTCAAATGGACATTTTGGGAAGTGGTATTTATGTACCTAACGGACAATGTGGTACTATCTCGCGCACTGCGCCATAAGTGCCGGATATAGAATAGAGAGCAACGCACAATACTTCAACCAACGCGTCTCTAGCGCCCTCTCTGTCGCACACATCGTACAGTGAGGTGGACATGAGGCCAACGCATCTCTAGTCGCGCACTTCAGAGCGACTCCACGGAGAGAGAGAGAGATAGAGAGAGATAGATTGAGAGAGAGAGAGAGCTATAGTAGCCTGTTCGCATTCCTCAAAAGATATAGTCATCTTAACACACCATTGTTTCTATCTTATTTAATTCATTGTTCACTAATCATGTACTTCTATCTCGCTTTATTATTGACTCACCATGTGGTTCTATCTCGTTCCATTGCCTGGCGCACTGCGCCACAGTGCCGGCGATAGACGGCAGGGCAGCGCACACTACCTCGACCAACGCGTCTCTAGCGCCCTCCCTGTCGCACACATCGTACAGTGACTCCACTGAGGTCGACATCTCCTTGTTGCGGAGTGGCTTCGACTTTTTCAGTCTGTTGTTGTAGCGCTCGGCTTCGAGGTATCTGTACAAAATATTATGACATTTTGTACGGATATATTTGTCGGAAATTATACATTAACAATCTATGCTATGAACCGACTAATTACGAGTCGATCTGAGAAAAAGATAGCGCTACACACTTTGCACGCAGATCAATAGAGATAGCTTTGGCGTGCGCTATTTAAAACAAAAAGTGATAATCGCTAATTACAATTAAATCAGGAAATGAATCACAATTCCGTTGTTTGCCATCCTAGATATTATCTCACTATAAGTGTAATAAACACTTGAATGTGTACATTCAAGGGTCGGAGAGTCGGAGATCTACCGAAAAATGTCTATAAATAGAGGTCATTTCAAAGATTTTTTTTTATCGAGAAAACGTCATTTATTCACGTTTTCCCTCTTGGTTATACTTGACGATAGAACCAATATCTCAAAGTAAGATTTTTAATCTACAAACTAATGAGATGCACTGAATAGGAAAATCGGACGAATCACCATCTGGGCCTCGGTCGAATCACCATCTGGGCCTCGGACGAATCACCACCTGGGCCACGGCGAATCGCCACCTCGGCCGCGGACAAATCACCATCTGGGCCACGGGCGAATCGCCACCTCGGCCGCGGACGAATCACCATCTGGGCCACGGGCGAATCGCCACCTCGGCCGCGGACGAATCACCATCTGGGCCACGGGCGAATCGCCACCTCGGTCGCGGACGAATCACCATCTGGGCCACGGGCGAATCGCCACCTCGGCCGTGGACGAATCGCCACATGGGCCGCGGGCAAATTTTCGGTCGGCCGATTTATACACGAAATTTATTTTCTACATTTTCTTGTCAGCTTGTAATACAACTCTGTTTACCTGGATTGCTGCAAAAAGAACATGATCAGCAGATCCGATGTCTGCGACTCGTTGCAGTTCTCGAGGTATTTGACGAACACCTCCTCCTCGAACGGCAGTAGGGTCACTTGCAGAAGCTTTGATAGATTGCCAGTGTTGCGACAACCTGTAAATAAATTCAAAACTTTTGAAGAAAAAAAAATACTTACATTTTTTTTTTTTTTTTTTGTGGTTTTGACTTAGCTTTGACGAGACCATTTGGATGTATTCCATTATAACTGGCCCAGCTAGTCGCAGTATGTAGATAATATGACTTTCATTTGTGTACCTTGTCAGGGTAACTCAGCCTTTTGATGAGGTCAGTGACCCTGTTGTCAGTCACTTATATTCAGATTTAAAGAAGTAGTGAACACACGCGTCTGGTCACTGACAGTGAGTGGGTTCTGAGAGCTTATATGCGCGACCTCAAGCGACACACACACACGATACACTCACGCCCACACATAAATAAGACGACGCCACACGAGCCCAGTACAGGCTGAAGCATGATTGCCACTCTTGATATTTCGTTGGGATCACTGACCATGTAGCCGAGGTCAATAACCTTGTTGTCGAAATAATCATTCTGTGTATTTTTTTTTTAAACAGTGTGATGAAACGAGCTATTCGCTCACTTGACTGTAAGCCAATAACAGTTCAACGCCACACAGAATTTAAAATTGTAAACAATTCAAAAAACAGCGCGGCATTGTCCTGCGCTCGTCACTCTGAGATATTAGATGTTTAATCCATTTACGCTCAGTAATTACGCAGGAAACATTGCCCTTTAATCCCTAACACAGCAATGTTTGCACACTACTGCTTGACGGTTTACTAGCAGGCAAAGAAGTGGTACTGCCCCAAGCGCAACCTGCAAAATAGTCCTAAAAATCATCACCCAATGAAAAAACCTTACCATCCTTCTTGGGTAGTCGGGTGATAATAAGAAGCAGCTCACCTTTAAAGAAGTAGTTGAGCACATGCGCCTTGTCGTTAAGAGTGTGTGCGTCGTGCGCGCACATCCGCGCGACCTCCAGCGCCTCGTACACCAGGCCGCGCGCCAGGTACAGGCTGCAGCTCGACTGCCACTCGGACACCTTGTCGTGCGACCGCGACCTGGCGACATTACGTTCAAAGTTCAAACTTCTTTATTAGTAAACCGAAGCTTATACGTCAAAAATAATGTATAGTAACCTATACCTATACACATAATTAGGTAGTTCATACAACCATAGACAACACACAAACTTAAGTCAACTAAACTAATATAATTAATTTTATTATAATTGTAATTTGACGTCTGCCTTTTTAAATTCATCGAAATCATAGAACGTTTGCTCGATAAGCCAGCGTTTCAACCTACTCTTGAAACAGTTGAGACTGGGGTCATCTGTTACTTTATCCGGCGGCCGATTGTACACCTCCGGACGTTGTACTCGTATTACTAAACGAATAAAGTTTTTTTTTTTTATGTTTCTCGGTGACAATACGAGCTAGTCCCTCACCTGATTTTAAGCGTCACGCTTGCCCATAACAGTTCAGTGCCACCCAGAAATTTGAACTTCAACAGTTCAACACTATGCGCGGCAATTCACTGCGCTCGTCACCAAGAGATGTTAGATGTTAAATCTCTGTATGCCCAGTAATTAAGCTGGAAACATTGCCCTTCAATCCGGAACACAGTAATGCTTGCACACTACTGCTTGGCGGTTGAATAACTGGCAACGGTGTGGTACTTCTCCAGGCGGACTCTGCAAGAGAACCCTACCAATAAAAAATTATATAAAAAAGAGTGCGAATGGTCATAGGAATATGCGTAACCCGAATGTAGTAGCGGATGACGACGTAAGATGTCGCTAGTGGTTTAAGCTGCGACATGATCGTCACAATTTCTGCTCGACTTGAAATAGAAACCCGCGCTCATTCTTAATGGTACGTAGAAAAAACGCTTCCTGTTATGAATATTGTTGCATTAGTAATATCAGTAGAAATATTAATTTTATTTTTATTCGCAAAGCTCGCTTGTTTCTCACGAGATGGCGTTGAAAACAATATTTTAGAAAACTTATTTTTTACGTCGTATATTGCAATCTAATTTGAACTAAAACTTTAATTGCGGACATACACCTATACTATGTTTCTATATTAAATATCGGCTTTTATACCGGTTGGACATTAGCTGTCTAAAATTCTAAATACGTAAGCGCCATCTAGTTTTATACTGTTTTTGCGGGGTGCGATTTGTTTGTATGAGATAGTTATTCTTCTCGTATAATTTTCTCCATGGTACTAAAGATATTAAATGATAATAACAAATCCTCTGTAATTTTAATATAAAAAAAAATATTGATAAAATGCGAACGAGATAGCTGATTCGGGGGAGGAAAAACTCTCTCTCCTCCCGACTATGTTTCCCACATGGTGGTGACCTTTCACCTTCCTTCCCTTCCTGAATTTTCTCTTCCACTTCGCTCTAACCTTAACATCGTCCTCGGTAAACTAACACTCTCTCTCTCTCTCTCTCTCTTGCCGTTTAGCACTTCATACTCCCACCTTGTCTTGGTCCTTCCACTTTTTTTCATTAATAAATACCATATTTAATGTTATGTACCTTTGAGAATAATTAGCGGGCGCATCCCCGTCCTTGTTCTGCACGGGAGCAGGCCTCCTCACGTGCAAGTACTGCAGCGCGGCCTGCGTCTTCTTCTGCGCCAGGAGCGAGGACAGCACGACGTTGTGTTGCCACTCGTGCAGCGTGTTGCCGGTCAGGCACTGGAGCTGGTCCAGCGCGAACTGGGGAGAGAAATAGACGATTCTACCCGGCTGCCCAAAAAGGTGATGTTTTTGGGGTGTATTGTAAGTATATCAGTATGTTTGTGAGTTCCTTTATTACCTTAAACGGCTTAACCGATTTTGACGAGTGAGGATCGTGGATCGTGATGATCTTTGGATTCGTCTTTACGTCCTGATTGATTTACCTTTTTGATAAATAATAGTTATTATAGAATGAATGTTTTTTTTTTTTTTTTTTAAATTAATGGCAACCGTCCATTGTTTGGGCACTTATCCAGCGTCACGTTCTTTAGGACAAATTGAATAATATCTAATTTTAAAATTAACATTGTGATTTTAAATAACGTAGTCATAAATATTGACATGATTTAATATTGTATGTCCATTATGAACGAAGCTGTTGTGACCTAACTTATTTTTTAAGATCTGATAAATACTAACACACTTTTCACAATAAAATGTTCTGTTAATGAATTTCAAAAGTGGGATATTACATCCCACTTCTGAAGTATTGCAGTGGCAGATGGCTCATAATTATATGTGAGGTCGCCGTAGCAAATACAGTGAAAAAACACGTAAATTGCAAACAGAAGTTAATAATACTAATGAGTACCAATACTACTGACTCCAAATAATTAAAAAAAAATATTTTTGGATGCCGGAAAGTTGACATAATAAGTAACATAAAAGGCCCTAGATACAGTTAATCGAGTAATCATGAAAACTATGGGTACTTACGTCAAAATCTCTGTGGTCGAGGTGCCAGAAAGCCTGGGTCGCCTTTATCGCAGTGTTGCTCAACCCAAACATCGTTGGGAACTGCATCAGTCTGCGAATCACAGCTTCATATCTGAAAAAATAGTTTCATACTAGCTGTTATGCGCGACTTCGTTCGTGTGGACCTACAAAACAAAAGTAACCATAAGCTAAATGTATGCAAATTTCAGGACCATCCGTTTAGCCGTGATAACGCAACAAACACCCAGACAGAGACAGAGTTAATTTCGCATTTATATTATCTATTGATTACACTGCAAGGCAAAGGTTCCCTTCCATCCTTCCACCCGTACAAGTTTTAACTAATAAAAATGAACACACTAGTTATTCCACAATCCTATATTTTTAAGAGTACCATTACACGCGGGTCTAAGAGTTAAACACTTATTTACCCCTTTATACCATACTAGTTGTTACCCGCGGCTTCGTTAGCCTGGACCTAAAAAAAAACAGTAATAGCCTACGTTCGTCTCCGATCTTTAAGCCATATTATTAGCTATATATTCATGTAAGATATTAGATAGATATACAGAATTTCTTTATTGTGATAACCAGAAAACCAAAATCACACACAGAAAAACCTTATAAACAAATTCCACAAATGGCGGCCTTATGGCCAAAAGCGATCTCTCCCAGTCTATATTAGCAGCAGATATTTATTGTCTCTTACCTGACATCGTCATAGATCATAGAGTAATCGACGAGTAAATAGAGCATCAGGGAATGTTTATGCTCCTCCGCGATCTCGGGCAGCAAGTAAAGCCGCAGTAGCGAGTATAGCGACGGCGGCGGGTACAGCCCGTGACATTCGCTGCCGCCCTTTATCCACATCCTGGGGGAAAAAAAACACGTTATTTATTTGTTGAGATACAATAGTGTAACTTTTTTTTTATTTCCCTATCTAATCAGTATTTATGGCGAATGTTGTATATGCCTATAAAGAGTGATCATATCAGTTCCATGTACCCACTCACGTAGAAATATATTATAAGAATGTAAAATATGTTCACTGTTGGCGTATCTCAATAAATAAATAAATAGTGAACATATTTTAAATTCACAATTTCTAAGTGAGTACATGGACTACATGGATCTGATATGATCACCTTTTATATGCGTACTAGCTGCGCCCTGCGGTTTCACCCGCTATTCTAGAGAAACGGAATATGTCTCCGGGATAAAAAGTAGCCTATGTATTAATCCAGGGTGTAAGCTACCTCCATACCAAATTTCATTGGAGTTCATTGGAATCGAAAGGGAAAAACACAGTTACATACTTAACTACTTACCTACTTACACACAAACTTTCGCATTTATAATATTAGTGTGATAAAACATTTGATTTACATTAGATTCAATTCGGGTTGGCGGATTCACGTATGCCATTGAATTTCTTCTCCGGAAGATATGCAGGTTTCCTCACGATGTTTTTCTTCACCGAAAAGCAAGCGATATACCGTACGTAAGTCCCAAAGAACTCATCGGTACGGGCCCGGCCGGGTTCGAACCCACGACCCCACGAATGTGAGACGAAGCGTGCTCCCGCTGAGCTACCAAGGCTTGATTTCATTGGTCATGTAATATTAGTGTTGTCAGTTATGGTTTACCCAGAATTCGGGAAAAAAAGACTGGTGTAGGACTGGAGCGGGATTGTAGTAGAAAAGGAGCGAGCCGGATTACTTTAATACATATCCAAAGCAGCGGGTGATAGCGGGGATAGTCTAAAAAAAAGGAAATTTTTAAACTTTACAATTATTAACAAGAGTAACGGATGCTTACTGGTGAATCCTGTCGCCTCCAAACTCGTGTTCGATGAGCTGATCTATGTACAGCAGCGAGCAGGACTTATTCGCGCCATTGTCGTCAGGATTGGCATTGTCTTGTAAACGGTTCAGTTTCAAGCGCCTGTTACAACACAATAGACAATAACAACAGACAATTATTTATTTGTCACAAAACAAAACAAAAAATTCAAGTTTTATTATGAAATCAGAAATATTTATTGGCCATAAATAACATTAAATATTACAGGCAGCCATTGCCAATATGCCTGATCTAGTTATAGGTATTCTGGTCTTTTTTCCTCTTAAATTTTGGCTCCACACGTTGTGTATTTAGCCTGTGTCAAGATTTGTAACGTATCAAGTGAACCACAATATTCCACAACAAAAAGAAGTCTTAGTCATAGACGTGAACAAGTCAACCAAAGTCACGGTCAAGTCCAAGTCATACCCCAGTAAACTGGTGGAGATTATACTAAAGGTATGTATTGAATTTTGGAAACAACACGAAAAGTCAAAACGACATTATACTGTTCACCAACGCTCGTGCACGTTCACGAACACTCAATGAATAAAAATCCAACGTTTCCACACATTAACACTCGAAATTTATTTATTTATTTATTACTACAACGCACGCTTCACAAAAATAATATGCATACAAATTTAAACTTAAAATAAAATATTAACTTAAACTCACAACTTACAAACATGCTGGTATGACCATCACAGTATGACCACGCTAGCTTACGTCATAGTAATTGTAATGTGCATGTACAAATAAAATATTTTGGAAAATAATACAATGACGCGACATGACTTGTTCACGTTCCCGCCGAAAACTCCGATCATTTGTTATCGGAGATTTTAGCGAATTTTTCCAAATGCGTTTACTTACTCGATCGCGTTAACGTTAACTATAATTTGTATGAAATAAGAGACACCAGATCGTACATAGCTAGGACAGAAAACCAAACATTTTAACTAGTGTAACAAAAGGCGGCCTTATCGCTGTAAGCGATCTCTTCCAGGCAACCTTGGGATGGAGAGGATCGTAGAAGTTGTAAATGACGGGCTGTACAATAATGGAAATTCTGTGACATGAAAATTATACTCTAAACTACACTAAATACTCGTATCACAGATGAATAGAACTAGATTCTGCATTCAGGACGCTCGAAGCGCACCATACATCAGTCTAAGTACACTTATAAGAAGCTATTCTGATTGGTTGATTGTTAGGCGCGAGTAGGCGTAACCTTGAGATAGCCAATGAGAACGCTCGGTCGCACTCCCCGCGACCCGCGCCGCGCCTCTAACTTTGGCGACTTTTTGTAGGAACAACGAATCTCGTAATGCGGTATCTAGTGTGATCTGTGACTCGTATAGACATATTACAAACTAATAGTAATACATACTAATACATAAATAACTTAGCGCCGTCTAGCGACATCTAGATGGCACTGCTCTTACTTCATACAAATCATAGTTAACGTAACCGCGATCGAATATGTAAAAGCAATTACAAAAACTCGCGCTCGGCATTCCGGTGTCATAATGATGCTGACCTTTTGTTGTATGTGTCGGTGAGGTGGTGGTGCGGGAAGGGCAGCGGGCCGGGGCCGGGGCCAGAGCCGGGGCCGGGGCCAGGGCCGGCGCGCTCGGGCAGCAGCCCCACGCGCAGGAACCACTGCACTACTTGGAAGTACAGCGACACACACCCGATTCCGACGTGCACCTCTTCCATTTCGCTCAGAGCTGGATATAAGAAAAAGGTAACGACGCCGTGAATTTGCATTGCTGAGGGATAATTCGTATTGTTGGTGTATCATGTTGGTGTACTGCCCCGGTGGCTCAGTTGGTAGTGAACCTACCTTCTGTGTTTGGGGGCGTGGGTTCGATTCCCATCTAGGACAAACATTCATGTGATGAATATTTGTTTGTTCTATGTCTGGGTGTTAATATCTATATAAGTATGTATTTAAAAATATCTATGTACGTATATCAGTCTCTGGCAGCCATATTACAAGCTTTGCTTAGTTTGGGGTCAGATGACCTTGTGTGCAAAAAATGTCCCAGATATTTATTTATTATTTATATTTATCGTGATAGTAGTCTTGCAGAGTCCGCCTGAGGGAGTGCCACACCATTGCCAGGAATGAGGGGTCACAGATCACACCCTAGATTCTGCATTCAGGACGCTCGAAGCGCACCACGCATCAGTCTAAATACACTTATAAGAAATTACTCTGATTGATTGTTAGGCGCGAGCAGGCGTAACCTTGAGATAGCCAATGAGAACGCTTGGTCGCACTCCACGCGACGCGCCTTAAACTTTTTTAACTTTTGTAGAAACAACGAACCTCGTAATGCGGTATCTTGAGTGATCTGTGCCCGGGGGCCCTATCATTGATACGGCTGATACGGCGTTAGCTACGCCCCTGTAACAAGTATCAATGTCTTACCGTCGGGCACTACCAGGTTGCAGCATTTAGTGAGTACGGCGTCCATGAGGCCCGTCAGTTGAATCAGCTGCTGGACGCAGTGCTCCAGGCACCGAATCACATTCCTAAAACCGAATAACCATGTTAATGGTCTACGTTGAAACAGCCTATAAACGTTGCAATCTAAGCTATCAATCAATCAGATTGGGATTGAGACCATGGGACCGTGGGGTCCGGCCGCGAGTAGTTTAGTAAAGGAGCTGAAAAGTTGCAATCTAAGCTATCAATCAATCACTTTGGGGTTGGAATCGTGGGGTCCGGCCGCCCGTAGTTTAGTAAGGGAGCTGTCCAGGCGCCTCGTCGAAGTTACAGGTGACTAAAGAGCTGGCGCTTACCTCGGCCAAAGGGTGAGTTTGGCAATTCAACGGGGTAATGTCGCCAGCTTTTTCGACACCTTACCTGTAGACAGCGACCTAAATGCGGTTTTATTATTTGTAGACATTTTAGATTTAATTTATTTAAGTAATTATTTAAATTTTGTTTGTAGTTTTATTTTGCGTATTTAAGTTTAGATTATAATAACTTTATTTATTTAGATTATAATATAGTTTATATAATATTTTGAAGTTTAGTTAATATTGTTAAGAAAGTCAAATAAGCAATCTTATATTGATTTAAACTACTAGCTTGCCTGCTTGGCTTCGCTTGCTGCTACAGTAATTTCAAGACCCCATTTCACCTTTTCAGGGGTTGATTGTTGAAAAATCGTGAGATATGCCTTTCTTTATTTTTTATGCTTATTATACACACATCGAGTTTCATTGGCATGGAAAAATATTTTATTTCCATATAAATTTTAGGGTCCATTTCACCCCTTTTGAGGTAGAATTTCGCAAAATCCGTTCTTTTTATTCACCTAGAGCAATTGAGGAATGTTGGGTCCTAATTTCACGTCTCTATCATAAGGGGCTTGGTCTGCGCGTTGATTCGTAGAAGAAAGCTTGTTCTGTAATATATATAAATTACTAGCTGCGCCCCGCGGTTTCACCCGCTATTCTACAGAAACCGAATGTTTTTCCTAGTCTGTGTTAATAAAGGTGTAAGCTACCTCCATACCGAATTTCATTCAAATTCCCGTTCAGCCGTTACAGGGTTGAACGGGAACAAATACACTTACATAACTACTACTTACTTATTTAGACCGCCAATTTTTGTACTACTTTTAAGTAGATTTTTGTATTATGTAATTTCTGGTGTGAACAATAAAGAGTTATCTATCTTACATACACACAAACTTTCGTATTTATAATATTAGTATGATATCACGGTGACGAGCGCGGTTCATTACCGCACAGGGTTCTGAGCGGTTGCAGGTGAAAATTGTACGTGGCATTCAAATCAGTTCAGAATTTGCTTGTCTCGTTACTTAAAAAAATAATAAAGAAGCCTATTTTTTTTACTGGGTATGGAGACTTACCCATCCGGTAAGGAGGAAGACATAAACAAGGGAGCGGTGAGCTCTTTCGCATTCTCCTTCAGTTCTAAAGCCCTCTTCCAAGCCCAATCCACCTGTAAACACAAAAATGAAATACAACTTTGTTTACAAGACAATAAAATACAAATTTCAATTATCAGATCTACCCATCTCACAAAAGAATCGCTTTTTTTCGTTTGACAAAAAGCTGCACCAAACTGTGTAGGCTATAAAATTTTATTATTCATACTATTTGATAAAGAAAACTGACTTTAATGTCTCAGGTCTTAAAGTATACTATACCAAGAAAGGCAGTGTGCAGCCGACGCCAGCATGGCTGCCCGTGGCCCAGTCGTGAGCGCATCGCTTCAGAAACCGCGACAGACGAGCTTCCAATGCCACCGATAAAAGATATCTGCGCTGATCTTCCTGGAATCGTAATAAAAATTTGACCCTAAGCTATATCTATGCAAAAATTCAGCCGTTTAGCCGTGATAACGCGACAAACACCCAGACATTGTTATAATGTGTCAAGAAACTTCACCACCAAACAAACAAAAAAGATTTTCGAAATCGGTTTATAAATGAAGGACATCTCAGGTAAAAAAAGCAATCGACGTGAGAACCTCCTATTTTTTGGAAGTCGGTGATTTTTTCGAAGGTCGAAGCGTAAGCAGTCCTCCCACTAGGTGGACCGACGACATTGTAAAAGTCGCAAGAAACCGGTGGATGCATGTGGCAGTCGGTCGGTGAGGCGCTTTAAGGGGGAGGCATATGTTCAGCAGTGGATGTCTTATGGCTAATGATGATGATAATGTTTTTTTTTATTTAATGGCATAAACAGGTTTAAAATATGATAAACATCAGTGGTGTCTGTTGCATTATATCTCTAGTATTCGACCAAAGTAATATGGATGGACGGGCCCAAGAAACAGAATTTTGAAGACTTGAAAGTGAGCGCCGGCGCTCACCTTACTTTAGTCGCTCTCTGTTTGTAAAAAGTGCGAGACGTACGTTTGTCAACACATGCGATCCAAATATCCGGAAAATTGATATTATATTATTCGCTATACCTTTTTTTGTGACAAATGTACTATACATACTTGTAATTACGTATTGATTCGATTGTTTTGATTTTGGGTTTGGTTAGGCCCGTCCATTAATTTTACTTTGGTCGAAGTCTCTAGTATGGTTTTTATGACTAAACGGTTATACCGCATGTAATGGAAGGGAGCGTAATTATCTTCTAGAGACAAATTTTGGGTAAGCAAGCGACTCGCTTGACTCGTCACTTAGTTTCAACAAAAAAACTGACAAGTGTGTGAAAATATTATTGAGGGTAGTTTTAAATAAGAGTTGTACCTCGGTGACGGCGGTGGCGGCGTGCTGCGGTGCCAGTCCGGCGCGCGCCGCCGCGGCGTGCAGTCGCTGCGGGTGTAAGAGCGCGGCGCCACCCGCCGCCTCCAGCGCCGCTACTAATTGCCGCTGGACGCCTACCGTGCGCAGCGTTAGCGCTTCACACGTGTTCAGGCAGATGCAGTCTGTAACAAAAGTATTATAGTTAAAACTTTAACATAGGCAGGTGATTTAGCTTAGCGCTTAAAGCCGCGCTCTCGACTAGAGTTATCTCGTGTCAAACATTTTCATTTTCAAACATTTTTTTTTGAAAATTAAATGCTTACTGTTTCCTAAAATAACTATTCTAAGCACTGGATGGGAATTAAAAAAAAACTCAGATATGTTAGAATACCATGGCCAATGATTTATAGCAATTTTTTTGCTAACAATTTATATTTTAACGAGAAAGAAGGAAGCAAAAAAAAATGTTTCGATATATTTTACTTTCACCTCCGCCAAAATAAAAAAATAATAACATAGCAAAATTCCTATAAAACATCGACAATGGTATTCCAAAGATAAAAGCAACTTCTTTTTCAAAAATTTTGAAAAATTTCTAACTAGATGGTGTTATTAGGGAAGCGACCACTTAATTTCGACTAGGTAATAAACAAACACTCAAATACTCGGAACCCGAGTAACTGAGCGCTTGGCTCGAAGCTTGTGAGGCCATAGGCGCTAGGCAAGCCACTCGCCAGTTTATTTTTAATTTGATAAAAGTTGCAAAAGGCTGATCGCCAATACTCTATTTTATAGAAGTCAAACAATAATTGCTTCACTTTTGGAATGTACCTTGGATAGGGAAAAATTTAAATAGTCATGGTGGTTCTTGTTTCTTTCTCGCTTTTTCACCAATAGGAGAGAGTGAGAGGGCGGCTATTAGTCATTTGACCCTTATAGATATTCAGAATAGTCTCCTCCGTTATCTATAGCTGCATGTTATCTAACAGACAAGAAACACACTATCTAATAAGTACGCTTTACAATACTTACTGTACTGCAAAGAGTTGGGGTAGAAATGCTCTTCGAGCCTCGTAGCGTGTGAGTATGGGCACACTGACGCAGGGTCCAGCCTAGCGTGGAGAGTGACGGAGCCCCGTGCTGCAAGCTCAGTGCACCACATGGCCGACATGAACGCGTTACTCTCCAGATTGTAGGTAGCTGGAAGAAAATAACGTCTTCAGAAGTGGGATAAGGTAATAATCAGTGCGTGTATTCTGGGCCCAGATTCTGAGAGATAAGTGACCTTGCATTTTGCTTGCTGAGTACTAAATAAATAAATAAACATTGGTGGACGCTTTTACACACAGCGCCATCTAGCCCCAAACTAAGCATGCTTGTACTATGGGAACCAGACGACGGATAGAATACATAAATACTTTTTTTTTTTTTGTAAATATATACATGAATACATAGAAACACCCAGACAAAGAACCAACATTCATGTTCATCACACAAATGTTTGTCCTCGGTGGGAATCGAACCCAGAAGGTGGAAATCCGCCCACTGAGCCACAAGTACTGCAGAGAAATGTCAAAATATCGAATTGTTAAGTTGCGCGGTCACTTAGCTTGCAGAATAACTGCATTTTACTTGCTGAATACTGTAGAAAATGTTCAAAATTTAGTGGTGACATTTGGCTGTAGTTCCTTAACCCAACAATTCGATATTTTGACATTTCTCTGCAGTGATGGGCAACAAAAATACAAGCTCAGCGTATAACATCACCTGCGCGCACACTTATCTTACAGAATCAGGGCTCAGGTCTTGTGTTCTGAACCCAGTCAGATAATTTCTCCTTTAGTCAGTCCCGTCAGTTTCAGTCGAGTTTCTCATTGCTATCGTCGGCCCGATGACGTCTACTGCTAAGCAAAGGCCTCCCCCTTAGACAGCTTTTGAACTACATTGCCATTTGCAATTTGCATCTACCGGTTGCCCGCGAATCACACAGTGTCGTCGGACAAGCTACCTAGGCTGCGTCTTCCAGTTCGTGGTTGCCACTCAAGAACCTTTTTTCCCCATCGGTTATCGGTTCTTCGAGTGATGTTGCCCGCCCATTTCCACTTCAACTTGCAAACCCTGAAAGCTATGGTGGTGAAGTTTGGTACTCTGGGGAAAATCTTCGTTTCGGATTTTATCGCGCTAAGAAAGCCCAAGCTCTCTCCATGCCCTGTGTATCCCTGAGTTTCTCCAAAAGGCCAGCATTTGAGGACCACGTCTGAGTTCCATAAAAACGGGACTTTTAAGTCTCCGTCATTTAAACTTAGGATGAAGGATGACGTAATCTATAGCGAGGGCAGTAAGTAGTACATACTTGGAAAAAACAGAAGCAGACAATACAATGATAATTTTTTTGGCTTGGTTTATAAATTTTAACGCGTCTTTTTCACATCAGTATGCAGGTTGGAGAGTTCTACGCGTTACATTTATTTTATTCTCGTTTGTAAGATCTCAAATGTTTTACAGATGTCTCTCTTCTACACGTTGCGTATTGTGACAGTTCGATGAATAATTCTGTTTGCTAAATAAATTCAAGAATAACAAACTCAAGGGCTTTCAAATGAAAGTGCGTCTGTAATGTGAAAATCGTTTATATTCGCGTGTTATAACTGCGTGTTTTTTTTTAAATATTTTCGTATCATTTCTGTAATATGTATAAGGTCACTATTCAGAAAAGTAAACTTTCTACATAAAATACTATTACACAAAAATCACTGGGTCACAATCACGCAATGTCAGTTGGAATGGGACTTACCTGGCATTTGATCCTTGTACCATTGATCGAGGTCGAACAGCAGCATCCCATACTGCATCGGAGAGTTGGCGTCCTCGCCCCAACACTCCCAAACCAGCTGACAGATGTTTAACATACCTAAGAAACATTGAGATTAAATTGTTGTTATTTCTGTCCTCATGATGCAAACTTTTGGCCAATTTTACGACGATCAAGGCAATCATTTAGCCAGGAAAACGGAACAGAGCCAGAGTTACTATTGCAATCAAAATATCAGTATTGAAATAAGCTTACTATCTTCTCCTTCGTCCCCAAGGATAGACTTGATGGAGTAAGAGTGACAGGAAATGCATTTGCCACCGAGAAGGGGAGACTGTTCCATAGTACTCAACTCTACTTGGAATCTTATTGCAGCTGTTGAAAAATCCTGAAAATTGATTGTGATATTAGGGTCGCAAAAACCGAATTCAACATCATCAAAAATGTGTAGAGATCTGAATATCCTTATTAAGCTAAAAAGGACATCCTGATCGAGATAACAATTTCATAAGAATTCCAAAAAAAATAACTTAATACTAAAAGGTATAATTATTAAATAGCACACAAAATCATACCTGATAAAGACATTTAGTGTCGGACAGCATCCTCTTCCCTTGATAGGTCAAGGAATACATCACAGCCAGTGGAAACTCGTCCTCGTCATATCTATCTATCACAGAGAACACAACCCATAGGTAGCAAAATGCTCGAGGATCATCACATGGCTCCTAAAATATAAAAAAAAAAAATATATCTAGCTGTTACCCACGACTTCGTTCACTTGGACCTACAAGGTGCCTATATATATTTGTTCTGAAGAGTAAATAGTAAAAGCATAGAGAAATTATACTAAGAATAGTGCCAATGGCCATAGAAAGATGAGTGACCCGATTGTAGTAACTGATAATGATGTAAGATGTCACTAGTACTTTAAGCTGCGACATGATCGTCACAATTTCTGCTTGACTTGAAATAGAAACCCAAGCTAACTCATTCGTATTGGAACAAAGAAAAAAACGCTACTTGCTATGAATATTTTTGCATTAGTAATTTCAGTAAAATTATTAATTTTATATTTTATTTGTAATACTCGGTATTTTCTGGAGAGATGGCGTTGAAAACATAATTTTTGGAAACATATATTTTACGTCGTATATTGCAATCTAATTTCAAATAAACCTTAAATTGCGGACACATACCCTATACCTATACCATATACTTTATTTCTATATTAAACATTTTATCATCTTTTATAGCGGTTGGAATATTGGCTGACTAAAAACGTAAGTGCGTTCTAATTTTATGCTGCTTTACTATGAGATTCATTCTTCTCGTATTTTTTTTTTGTAATAGTAAACTAAGTAGTTAAACCTAGTGCTCAATTATTTGATTTAAATTATTTACCTGAAATGCGAAGTGTGTAACTGGCAAGCACTCTACATTAACCTGCGATGTAAACTCCAGGTCTAAAGTCATAAGATTCCACAGTTGAAATGCTCCAAAATTGAAACCAACTGCCACACTACCCAGCTGTGGTACATATTGCAGTACAGTCACCCTTATATGGTCTCTCTTAGCTTTCATACGGACAGTACCATCTGGATTACGGAATACGTACTGCCCATCTACCATTGAATTCTCATTTAGAAGAATGCCCAAATGATGATCATTTTCTAAAGCCAGTTCTCTCTGTTCTTCGATTCTTTGGATGGCGTTGAGGGGTAAGAAGCTAAGGCTGGTTGGATTTGTCTCGTTTTGGACTAGATGTTCATAGCCTTGTGATATGTCTTTTAATGCTGAAAAGATAAGGAATCATTAAACTGGTTATGTCAATGACTTGTGCTATCACATTATTGTTTAATTTTTCAACCTATTTGCAATTGAATGTTTCGTAAACAATTAAAACTTTAGGTAAAGTTTGTGCTAATGAGTTCAAACTAATTATGTTTTACAATTTTTTTCATGTCAAATAAATTTAATTGTATTTGTAAAAAAACTGTATGATCCAACTACCCACAAAAATACTAAGCGCAACAAATGTTTGTGGCAGTTTTGTTAGAAGTTAAATTAAATAAAAATAAGTTATAAGTTTCATCAGAATCCACAAAGTTACACACAAACTTTTGCATTTATATTATTAGTGTGGGTGTGATAATTTTGTCCTTATTTATTTATTTATTTAATAGACACCAACATGATGTTTATTAAATAAATAAATAAATAAGGACAAAATTATCACACCCACACTAATAATATATCATACAGTATTTTCTTGCCAAACTTTGTCTAGATCGAATCTGTTCTTTAGTCATAAGTCATTAGTCAAAAGCTAACAAATAGTTGTACTTAGTTAATTAATCACACTAATATTATTAATGTGTGTAATTAATATTAATAAATATATTCATGTAATTAATGCTTTTTTTCACATAACAGCCAAACTGACCAAACCTGAATTCGCACAGAGGCTACTTTTATACCAAAAAAAAAAGGTTCAGGTGGGATTAGACTTTTATTATTATTAATCTTCTGACAATACATCCATACAGATATGGTAGGAGTTATCTAATGGATTCAGAACTAAAAGTTTGGCATAAATAATGACGTACCTTGAATTAGGCTAGCTCTATTCAAATCAAATGCAAATATCTCTCCTCTCTTCGTGCCAGCCATAACCAGTCCATCGAAACAAGTGAACGGCCCATCTGGTATTCTGTCACAGACTGCCAGCTCTGTCACAACAACTTCTGTTTGCATGCAGCGAAGTATCTGCGAGCCATTGATGTGAAGCACACATATCATGCCTATATCGTCACATTGCAAACTGATGATGAGTTGCTGAGAGTTCTCTGTTAGCGGCTGGGGCAGTTCCACAACACATGTTACTGTTGTGTTGTTGCTGTTGACAAAATTAATTACTGTAGTTATGTACTGAACAAGGACCTGTCCAAGTATTCAGTGGAGGTGAAAAATGACTAGAATGTCAATTTTGGGTAAAATCTGACTCTGGCATTCTGGCTACTTTTTTCTCCAACAAGGGACTTGTAGATTAGATTTTATGATTTCAATATCATGTTATTTTAATATTATCATGATATGATAATGTTCTTGAGACCAACTCAAGAAAATTGTATTACCATGCTGGTCCCAGACATGCGTACCGAGCAATCGCTATCGCAAATACAACCCTCCCACATCTAGGTCACAAAATAATATTCGACAGGAATGAGATCTTTAGATGCAGGCTAAAAACCGCCAGATTAGTAATCCAGCCAATTATCACAATGAGGCACGATAGTTTGTGTCGCATATCGAATACGACCTCCCAGATACGCGTATATCACCTACATGCGCGAACATTCTGGGCAATACATGCATGTCTGGGACCAGCATCAAAGAAATAAGTACTGCAACCACAAAAGTGAGATCCAGTTGTACAATTTTCTAAGCCAATTTTTTTTTTAGCTCTTTTATACATTAAACTCATTTTGTCCTCTTCTAAATATGCAAAAAGATAAATAATTTTAGTCCATCAGTGTAAGTTTATTGAGCGGCACAATAGAATCATGTACAAATAAGGAGGCAGAGAAATATATGACTAAAAAAGGCAACCGTAGGTGGGCGAGATAGTGGAATAAAGTGGGTGTACCTAAGAGACGCTCCGAAAGTTCTTGCTGCTACTTTTAGTCCAGTTCTAAGGTCAACCACACAAAATTTTGGTCCCAATGCCAACCAACCATACTTTGTGTCTTTTAATATACCGCCAAGGGGAGTCTTATCTGAAAAATAATCACTAGTTTAACATCTACCACAGGAATAACTGTAGCTATTATTTCTGATGTTGTCATCTTTTCAAACAAAAAAGTTACCTTCAAATTCATCACTCGGTTGAAGAAAATTAAATACCGCGGGCGAAAGATTTGTTGTCTTAACGATAGAAAACACACTGTCTTGTATCTTCTGCATAATTATAACCACAAGTAATTGAATTTATAACATAATTTACAAGATAAACTGCAGAAGAGGTTAGAATATATTTTTAATGAGGGTTACAAAAGTTAACGATATTTAGGCATACAATTTCTACAAGGTTTGTTATAATTTGTTTCACTTGTAATAAAATTCCATAATATTAACGCTTACGGCTTGTTTAAATTTTTTTACCGACCGCTGCGATTTTCAATAAAGTAAGTTTGTAGCGAATTTGATTTGATTGATGACGACATTGACGTCAACCAAATGTGTTTTTTTTTGGACAGGCTAGAGCCATTGATGCCATACCGCTTTGTCTTCCGTATATTATTTTTTTGCCTTATGGACTCGCTGGAGCCGTTAAAGACATACCGCCTTTCCTTCCGGAGTTTTTTTTTTTCAAATTTTTGTCTTTGTTTGTATTGTGTACTCTATATGCTCAGATTGTCACAATATAAAGTGGGTGTCAGAAAAGTGGCTATACGTGACCTGCAAGCTTATCCTCTAACTTTGAAACGTTCGTAATTCTGATTGCGAGAGCATGCCATCTCGCTCGTACCAACTAAGTCGCACTACGTGCGGTCCCGCTCGCGCAACTCTCGCAATCGCTTTCAGAGTTACGGGATAAGCCCACTGAAACAGAAACTCATATATAGTCACCTCTTTCACACGATGTCAGGTCAGGTCATGTAAAGCCACTAAAAGGCGCTTTTTTCACTCTAAGGCCTCGCCACATTAGGGTGTCTATACATGGCCGTTACAAGTAACGTTTTGGTGAAAATATACTGTTAAGTTTGCTTATTTTTGTACATAAAGAATTGAATTGAATTGCCTGACCTGAGATCGTGTGAAAGAGATGGCTACATATAAATTTCTGGGGGAGCGAAAGGGCGAAGCTATAACCTTAATAGTTTGTTTCGTTTACTCCCTTGAAATTCAAGTCTAGCTGTCCCTTTCGCACGATGTCAGGTCAGGCCATGTAGCAAGACCTTTACCTGACCCGTCATCGTGTGAAAGGGACAGCAAGACTTGAATTACACGGGAAAAAAGAAACAAACTACTAAGAATATAGCTTCTCCCTGTCGCTCCTCAGAAACGTATATGTACATTACATTACATTATCAGCCAGAAGGCGTCCACTGCTGAACATAGGCCTCCCCCCCCTAAGACCACCACACCGACCGACAATGTGCCACTTCGTCCACCGGTTGCCCGCGACTTTCACAATGTCGTCGGTCCACCTAGTGGGAGGCCTGCCTACGCTTCGTCTTCCGGTTCGTGGTCGCCACTCAAGAACCTTTCTTCCCCATCGGTTCTTCGAATGATGTGGCCTGCTCATTGCCACTTCAGCTTGCAAACTCTGAGAGCTATATCGGTGACTTTGGTTCTTCGGCGAATATCCTCGTTTCGGATCTTATCGCGCAAAGAAACTCCTAGCATAGCTCTCTCCATTGCCCACTGTGTGACTCTGAGTTTCTCCAAAAGGCCAGGGGCCCTATTCGGCGAAATGACATTTTTATCTCGAATTCGACTTTTCAATGTCGCATGATAATCTCCCAAAAACAAACCATTTGGTATTCTCAGACAAACGAGAGATGAGATGGACTCTTCTCATTCAAATTACGTTCCATTTTTCTCGACTGTGTTTACAGAAAACCGGTGAAATCGAGAAAATATATGTAGGGACCATTCTGTTGATTAAAGGCTTAGATTCTTCAAGATCCATGCTTAGATTAGTTAGATATCGGTAAATTAAACTAGATTATAATGTTTATGTTAATTATTACAATTGACACTAAGTAGGAAAACTCAAATAAATTATTTTCGTTCCCAAGAGAATTTGTGGGAAACGAAACGTGAATAAAGTTCTTTGTTTACTATTATTAAATTTGTTATTGATCTTAGGTTAGAAGTTAGAAACCTCTGTGTTAGAAACTAAACGTAGTATTTGTATTCTTTTTGAACAAAGCTTGCAAACATGTGTGGTGAACTCCATAGTCGCCACATAAACTCTTTAAGAGTTTTATGCCTTGAAGTTGTCATTTACTTGTCAATACGTTGTCGTTATGTCTGCCCTATTTTTATAGTTGAATAAAGCCAATATTCTGGTTTATTACGTTAGTTATTTCATAACAATTTATTCAACTATAATATGAAAAACACTCCATAATATTATTGACTATCACTATGGAGAAATATCTTCGACCTGGATCTCGCTCTTCTGGATCTCGATCCGTCATCGCCCACTGCGGCCCAGGAATGGACACATTGGTTATCGACTTTCAAAAATTTTCTGATTGCCAATGAAGAGAAGAAAGTTGTAGGTGCGATGAAGATGCAACTCCTTATCAATCACGTAACATCAAAAGTATTCGAGTACATAAGCGAATGTACGTCATACGAAAGTGCTATAAGTACACTCAACGCCACATTTATTAAACCGAAAAATGAAATTTTCGCTCGACACATTCTGGCCATTCGGAAACAGCAGAGCAATGAAAATATTCACCAATATATTCAACAACTTAGGATTCTAAGCAAAGAATGTCAATTCAAAGATGTTAATGCGGAATGTAACAAAAATGATTTTATAAGAGACGCCTTCATTTCTGGTCTCACTTCGCACAAAATTCGTGAGCGCCTGCTTGAAAATTTTCATCTGACTTTGGAAGAGGCCATTAACCAAGCACAGGCGATTGAAACAGCTGAAAATAATGCGCAGACTTATAACAATATAACCAGTGGTGAATCTCTAGTTATGGCACTGCCAAAAACAAGTTTAACAGACAAAAATAAACCAACAGCAGAAGCAAGAACCACGTTTCAGTTCCATATGTCATCACTGGCAACACACATTGGTTGAAGACGCTTGTCTTCAGGCACTGCGGGGTTTTGGACGAGAAGATATTACGCAATGAGGCGTTTTCCAAAAAAAAAAAGTAGTTCTAAAATACTTACTAGATGGCGTAACAGACCTATCGTTTTACCTGTCATTGTCATTTCTGTCGAAATATTTTATGTTTATTTTTTAAATCGTAAATTTTGGCTCCACACGTTGTGAATTTAGCTAGTGTCAACTATTGTAATATTTCAAATGAAGTCAAATACATAGTTACGTTACTTGAAATTGTCTAAATACACATGTCGAGCCAAAAAACACGAGAAAAAAAAAAAGCACACTTACTTTTTTTTGTCTTTCATGTCTTGACAGTGACAGAAAAACTCAAGGTACATCTAACGCCATCTATTGGGTACTTTTATAACAATGTTTTTTTTTTTTTTTGGAATACGCCTCATTTCCCGAACGCTGCCCATCCGAGTTGGATTCTTCGAGCGACCTCTTTGCCGAAGTTGGACTTACCTAACTGGAAAGTCTGTCCAAGGTAGTTATAATGGTCAACAAATTCGAGCGCATTCCCAACGACCACCGCTACAGGTACAACATGGGCGTTTGACATGATTTTCGTCTTGTCCATGTTCATTTTAAAGGCCTCGCTACATGGCCTTACCTGACACCGTGTGAAAGGGACAGCTAGATTTGAAACGGGAGCAAAAGAAACAAACTATTAAGGTTATAGCTTCTCCCTTTCGCTCCCCCTGAAACTTATATATAGCCATCTCTTTCACACGATATCAGGTCAGGCCATATGAGAAACCCTAAGACCCACCATTGAGAAACGCTGCTGAGGTCGTTGAGCATATTACTTAGGTCCTCTAGCGACTCTGCCAACGTATATGTAGCCATCCCTTTCACACGATTACAGGTCAGGTTATCTATAGCCACTTTTGTGACACTTAATTTTTATTGTGGCATTTTTATTGTCTCTTTTGTGACAAAATAAGCATGTAGAATTCACAATACAAACCTCAGACAAATACAATTTCCATAGTGTTGTGGTAGTGTTAAACAGGAGAAGCACTGCTTTGTATTAATTAAAACGGTAATACATACATGTGCTAAAATGTTGAAAACTTTTTTTTTTACTAACGATTTTTTAAAATGCGTTTGTGACTATTTTTATATTGTCTTCCTTAAAAAATATAAAAATAAACTTACTGCCAATTACATATTCGCAGTTTAGCAAGACTGTATAATTATGTCTATTTAGGAACGTAGAAAGTAGGGTATTATAAAATTGACCTTCCATGAGAGTTCTATAAAAGCAATATTTAAAATTCGCGTTTCAGAGAAGAGTTATATTTACAAAATATTTTTAAACTGTCGAAAAATAACCAATATGTAGTGTCTTTCCGCTGCAACGTCGCGTCCAGTACAATAGGAATAATGAACAATTGTTTGTTTTTTACCTAATATTAATTAAAATTTTATATAATTGTTTGAAAAGAAGTATATTACAAATTATTTTTAATATTGTGAATGAAACGAAACATTTTAATTTTCAATATATTTTTAATAGGAAACTTTAGAAAATTCGGTTATCTACCTAGTTTCATAATATTATTAATAACACTTAAGTATAACTGACTTAACACTTATGGCAACTGTCTTTGTAAAAATAAGAGGGCTAGTAAAAACATTATAATATTATCGATATTTTTCGCAATTTTCAATTGTATCACATTCAAGCATCGAAAGTCACTTACTACGTTCGTGACATAATCCTAGCCCTAATGTTACAATATCGTATTCGCTACTAAGACAATCCTAAACAACAGCGAGTACCTATTTATGTTTGACCATTACAACAGCTCAAACATTAAATATAATGGCTATTTTGTGTCTGTACCTACCTTACATTTTGGGTGTTAGTAATTTACCTTTAATGGAAAACTTGAGCTCTGCTGGCATAGCTAGCCATAGAATTCAAAATAAACAATATTGACGTTACGCTACATACTACACCTATTCTTAACTATAAATATATTTATCCCTTTATTTATCCTAATGTGAATTATTATTGAGCATTACAACCTTTTTTTACGATGAACTGGCTTAACAGTAACATTGACAACATTCTTATCCGTTTCATTTTCGTACGGGCTAATTTTAATTTGTCCTTGAACTATATTCATCATAGAAGTGTACGGACTTTGATTATTGTTGGAGTTATTATCCAACACTGTACTGTTTGAATCACTTCGATTACCCACGTTATCGTAAATCGTACTTTTCATTGATTTGTAAGTTGCGTTTTTGGTTAAGCTTTGTGTAGTAGGTTTTGTGCCTGGGCTAAAACCATTTTGAGTCATCACGGGATTATTGGATTGTGATGAAAAATTGTTTTCAGAAATAGCTGGCATTTCATTGCTGGTAAGAGAAGGACTATCTAGAGAACCATTCCGTGTTATTTGCAAACTATTTGATCTTGAAGAATTTCCTTGGGAGTGAAGTGTAGATGAGCTTCCTTTTAAGCTTTCCAGTTCTTGTGAATAAACTTCTTCACTCCTTTGAATCCTTTGAGCATGGGTTGTAAGTGGTGATTTGTTTTGATTTATTGACACTGCGCTTAAAGATCTACTTGGAGAATTTGTGATACTAACGTCGATAGACGAAGCTTGTCTGTTTTCATATTTGTAGCTTAAATTTGATGGCACATTTGCTTTTACTTCCATTGATCCATACGCACTGTCTTTGGTAGAACTATGTGAAGAGCTTTCTTCTTTCAATCCATATCTTCTAACTACATTAGCAGGAGCTACTGGTTCTATATTTTGAACATCATACGACAATGGATTTTTATCTACTGTTTGATGCTTAACGCCATCAATTACTTCACCAGTTCTTGGATTAATGTGTTTTTCTGTGTCAAAACGAAGAGTAACTCGGTGGGTCTCATCAAGTGGATGAGCTCTTGATTTGTGTTCTAATTCTACATCGCTATCTTCATGCACGCTAGCTTCGTACTCTTCTTCCTGAAACATTAACCATTTATATGAAACAATATTAACTAAATAGTCCACTACAGAAGAAAAAAAAAAACATTTGTCTTTCAATGAAAATGTTTGTCACTAGCAAAAACCATTTGGGCAACCAAAATAACACCAATACCTGAACTTTTTCATAGACACGTAAGACTTTTTTTGTAATGCCGAAATTCTTTGCATGGGCTAAGTAACATACCAATACAGTCAGTAAAGTTAGTTTATTTTATTACTAACTTAGAGAACCATAGATTTTCACGGGATAAAAAACATCCGAACCACAAGGTAACGGAACACAAGACGCAAAAAAAAAAAACAGAGCTACCAAAAACGCAATGCACGAATGCATTGCTGACTATTTAAATTATAGCCTATATTAAATTGCTATAGAAAAATAGTAATAAAAAACATTTCTTACTTCTTCGTCTACTTCTTCAATAACACTGTTTTGAATCCATTCCCGTATTCTTTGTTTTTTAGCTTGTCTATCAACTGTTGTTTCTATACCGTTCTCTCTAAAATGTCTAAGTAGAATATTTTTTTCATTTGGGTCACTATGAAAACTGTACATTGAAGGACATAGCTCATCAATATCTCCCCCAGCTGCAATAAAATGAATATATTAAGAAAATCAGTCAACTAGAGTAGCTGTCTTTATATTATTACTAGTAGTTCGGGCCGAACTGAGACCTTGCGACCCCTATATCTTCACAACCCCTGGGCTGATTCAGCTCATATTCGAAGTTAAAAATTGTATTGAAATTAACTACTTGCCTACAAAATTTCATGAAGATCGGATCAACGTTTCGCAAGTTATCCTCCGACAAATATACACACAAACATATAGACATACAAATACATAAATTTGTACATAAGTACAAATGCCGATTTGTCCCAGTAAACTCTGAGACCTTCGCTTCGCTCGGTCAATAACCTGTATGGAACGGTCGTCAGTAAACAAAACATGTAATGAAAGTTTAGTTAAAAAATTATGTGAGAAATATTTTTTTCTTACCAACTCTATCAGTATAACCTTTTGCTAGCCATCTATCATCAAAATATCGTGTAAGATCTGTAAAACTTGTGGCTCTCTTTTCTTCCCGTGGCTCAACCAATTTTTTGAACATTCTTTGTGCTCGTGATGACACCATTTTCCAGAGCTTAGGCTGCTTTTTCAATGGATTTGAACTGTTGTACCAGTTGAAGTAACTGAAATGAAAAAATAATACTATATAAGTATTTACATGTAACACAACGTTACGAAATCAGAATTTGAGTAAGACAGTAAAATAATTCCGACCCAGGTACCCGGGTATGTCCTTAAACTGCGACCAGAACCACTGGCGGACAGGCAGCAGCATCCCCTTGGTAAACGGCGAGCGTTCTGCGATCCTCATGCCAACTGCCAATTGTGGGGATTATGGCATTCCTCTTTTTCTAAAGGGGAGGCTTTTGTTCAGCAGTAGACGTCTTCTGGCTGAAGGTAATGTAAAATTATCGTTCACTTGTATTTCAGTCTGTACTCTACCTTGTGTACCGAGGATCGTCAAATGCCGCTTTCTGCCACGGCAAACACCCAGTGAGGCAAATAAAAATAACTATGCCAAATTGCCAAACATCGTGAGTGATTAAAGCTCTGAAACCAAGGAAATAAAAATTTTAAATACTGAAAAATCATGAACGGTAACACTTATGGCTATCGTGAGGAAGTGCATGGTTGACGATATTGATTCAGAATGTATAACCGTTGGCCCCCCATATTAACTTAAGCCGTGACTGACTGACTCCCAAGTATATGCCTATTGGCGCCCACGAGTTGGCGAAAAGAATGCAAGTGATAAATAAATTATAAGTAATAAATGATAATTAGCTGTTTTCTTAAAATATCAAGTCCAATGTTAATAATAATAAACATAACACACACATTTGTATGCCAATCTGCCCCTCAAACGTATGCCTATCTGGCCCCTAATTATAAAAAAAGCCGCAAATCATATGCTTACGGAAATACCATTAAATCACGGAAGTATAGAATGTTTTCCATCCAGCGGAATTATGATTAATGGCTTCTAAGAATTTATAATAGTGAATAAAAAAAACTAATAGGTAGTAAATACGCGCTGAAACGAGACCTATGAATTCACAATCCCATAGCAGATTTGGCATAGGTACAAACATAAAACTTTTCTTAAAATATTTGTCTATATAACTGTATATAGGTCAGATCAATTGTTTGCATTCTCATAGGATAAATACATATAATACATATGTACATAAAAATATCAACTTGTTCCCGTAGACAACGAGACCTTCGATTCGCTCGGTCATTAAACTTACTTATAACTGCTGTCCATGGATAATTTAAGAACTTCGGGTGGGGAATAAGGAAGCCATTCATTGCGTCTTCTAACTACTGACTGTACTTTTCTCGTCTCTCCAAAGTCACACAGTTTTATTCTAGAAAAATCAGACTTGAATATAAGAATGTTGTCGAGCTTTACATCCCGGTGAACTAGCTCTCTTTGGTGAAGATGTTCCAAAGCCGCTGAAAGCTGCTTAGCAACTCGTTTCGTGTGAATTTCACCTATTCCTGTATCCAGCATATTTGAAGTCAAATCTCCTGAAATACCATAAAATATTTAAGAGATTGGTATGTACCTATACATTTGTAATTTACCTTAATTGCTGTTGTAAGTTCAAGTTGTATAGAATATTATTTTTAAATATAACGAATTTAATTAATATAATATACTGTTGAAACTCTGAATTTGGCTAGAATCCATTATTGGATTCTAAGACATATAATTGGCATTAATTTGGTACCATAGTGTGCAAAATCTTCATAACAAAAGAATAAAACTACCCACAGACCCACAGCATTAAAATTATAATAATCGGGTTAAAATTACTCTCCAACAATTTATCTTAATATGGCTAAAAGTCAGCATTTTTTTGGATAACGTTTTGTAGTACATATTTTCAAAAATTTGATACTATTTGGTATATTTATTAAAGATCTCGCTACATTACTTTACATTGACCTGACACGGCATCGTGCGAAAGGGACAGCTAGACGAATTTCAGGACAGCAAAAGCAACAAACTACTATGGTTATAGTTTCTCCCTTTCGATCCCCAGAAACTGATATATAGCCATCTCTTTCACACGATGTCAGGTTAGGTCATTTATAGCCATTTTTGGGCATCTCTAGATATATAGAGGATATCGATTGACATGTAGATTGTTGAAATATTTTTTAATAAATTATTTTATTCATAAAGTTAATTAAATATAGATAAATATATAACTTCTAAACATAGCTAAATCTAAATTCTTACCTAACGGGGCATATTCCTGACAAAAGACGTAAAACCCAGCAGTCTCAAAAGCAACATCGAAGGTAGTAACGATATTTCGATGTGCACTTAAATGTAGGCTGTAATGGAATTCTCTGTAAAAGTCCCTAATGGATACGTATGGCTTAGGCAAGGCTTTGAGTACGATTTCTGTATCCGAAGCCCTATGTTCAACAAGTAAAATTTTCCCGAACCATCCTTCTCCAACAATTTGTAATATATCAAATTCTTCCACTAAACTAACCTGTGAATAATAAAAATGTCTAATTAGATTAACTAATAACATGTATTTAAAGATTGTTTGGTAATTTAGATCCACTCGGTAACTTACTTTTTCTAATTCAAATTCTCTAACTTTATGTATTGAGCCCGTGAGAGCTCTTCTATTGTCGTTATTCATATTCAGTTTTAAAATAACGACATCTATGTCATCTGAAAATAAAAGGTATAATTTAATTAAAGTAATGTCCTACTGATCAGCGATTTAGCTGATAAGAAAGTTTCACGGTGGTCTCAGATGTTCAGTATCGAAACGTCCCCGTTTCTTATGAGATTGTTGAGTGAATGCTCTTGGCTGATCGCCAGGATCTGATGTCTACTCCAGATCCAGCCAGACGGCCTCATTACGTCACCACCCAGCAGCGTCATGTACCGGCTTACCTCGATTTTCATTGTTATGTGATGTAATGTAATTGTTTTACACTTTGAGTCAACGATACTTAGACGAATCCTAGGAGATAAAAAATCCCATCATATTTACGATTGATAAGGTTCATAAGAGCGCCGTATGATACCTATTGTGTCAAAAATTGTTCAATCACCTGAATTTAAATATTATTTTATAAATATATTTTAAATTCGGTATTTACTCTTTAATAATCGTTGTCCTTTTCTTTGTTATATAAAGCTATAATGTTATAATTTTTTAATACTTAAAAAATATTTAATGACAACATAAACCATGAAATTATAATTCTGATTTGTAGGTAACATCGAATAGGTAGGTAAGTATTGTAGGTATGGTAAGTATTAAATGAGACCATAATATTTTGGCAATGTGATTTTTTTTGCTGTTTACTAGTCTGTTCTAAAAGAGAGTAGGGCGCAGCTTTGTTAAAATACCGTTTTACCATTTTTGTTTTACTAGCAACACAATAGCGTGGCCGGTACATCTTGATCCTTTAATAATTACAAATATACAAATCAAATTAAAGGTCTCGCTCTTGGACGAAACATGATGCTAAATCCATGGTCTCGCTACATTACCTGAACCGACATCGTGCGAAAGGGACAGCTGACTTGAATTTCACAGGAGCAAAATAAACAAACTACTAAGGTTATAGCTTCTCCCTTTCGCTCCCTAGAAACTCATATATAGCCTTCTCTTGCACACGTTGTCAGGCCAGCTCATGTATAGCCACTTTAATATTTAAATTACAAAAATTACAAAACGTAATCCTAGTTCACTTTTTGGTCACGACTACTCACTTTCTGAACACTGTAACTACATGCAGCCATAATTGTATCATATATTATTATCACTATAGTTTCAACTATACCACAATGCTACCACTTGTTTGAGATAAGTTTAGGTTCAGGATAAAATTATTATATTTTGTAATAATGGAATTATTTGGACTTTTATAATAATATAAAAATAATTTTGATTCAGACGTGGGGTATTTATACACGAATATATATATTTATTTATATTATATTTATTTCCTAGATAGTCAGGTAGCATGGAACTGATTAGATTACGGCAGTGCTTACAATATATATTTAGTGTTTATATAATAATTATCTAATTTATTTAACTATCCATTATTATTGCGTTTCATTACCTACAAGATAGCGCATAAAATCACATTACTGATCTGTTAAATTTCTCGCACGTAGTAATAGCTTCTAATCTTGGATTTAATCACCAGCAGATGTTTAATTTTAAACAAAGAGCATCACCCATATACTTAGTATGAATAAAGAATAGTATAGTATGAATAATACTTTAATAAGTGATTTTACTATAAATCAAAATAACTCCTAATAAGTACAAAACGGGTAATTACCAGATACTTCAGGCAAGCGCCACGAAGCGCCTATAGGCGCCCTTGCGTAAAAAAGTATCCCAATCCTTAAATAAGACACAATGCACTTGGACTTGGACACAATCCAATCACTTATTATAATCACAAAAATCACATTTTTTAAATTCTTCCTCCATAAGCACTGTAGCAATCCTCTATGTTTGCATTTATTCAGATATTTTGAAGGTAATAATACTCGTAACTTGAGGTATATTTCTGATGCAGGGCGGGACAGGTTGGGCGGCCGGCATTAGTTTTCCGACTGATGGCACGTACGCAGCGGCTCCCGGGCGGTTATTTTCGTGCTACTGCACTGCATATACAAAAATCAATTTGAGACGGAAATGTTACGATCAACGACCTGGTAAATAAAAACTATATTATTATGTGCATTCGTGGTCGCAGTGTTCCATTGCCCAGTTATTATCATTACTTGGCCTATTCCAAATATTATTTGGCTGATATATCATATAATAATATGGCTTAAACAATTTAGTTGTCTATAATACAAATTTGTATGGTACTTATAAAAAAAAACGCTATAGATATTACTTTAAAAAACTACTTTTGTTCAGTATAGCGTTCTAAAAAATCGTTATTGTTCTCAGTTGTCTGAAAGTAAGCATTTTAAAAAGTAAATACATACTTCACACTAATAATAAACACGCGAAAGTTTGTGTGTAAGTATGTAAGCGTGTTTGTTACCGTTCAACTCTGTAACGGCTGAACGGATTTGAATGAAATTTGGTATGAAGGTAGCTTACATTCTGTATAAGCCCAAAGGCTTTATCCCGAAATTGCCTTTATAAATATTCGGTTTCTATAGAACAGCGGGACGCATCTAGTTTGTAATAGCTCCACTATTTTTGTATTTGCTGTCTGCAAAGGTTTTAAGACTTTACTTTTCCAATAATATTTAGAATGATTTTTTAACGCCATAATACAATTTACAAAGTATAATGCTTGGGAAGGGCTATTTCATAACATTACGATGCATTACAAACACAGAAATGCAAATAAAAAGTCAATAGGTTTTTAGAGCTTTTAAAATAAATCTCTTGTTGGCTAGAAAATTTAAGTGACTGAAAAAATTATAAAGTAAGGACGATGATTTCTAGTTTAATTGGATAACAGGCACATTTCTAATTTTCATCAATTAGCAAAAAGCATTTTACGGAATTATTATATATAGGGATAATAGGGAACACCACTATTTATTGTAAATAATTAAAAAAGAAAAAAAGGTGATATCTCTAACTGTAAAGTTTGAAGGTGATACATGGCCTGACCTGACATCGTGTGAAAGGGACAGCTAGACTTGAACTTCACGGGAGTAAAAGAAACAAACTATTAAGGTAGCTTCTCTCTTTCGCTCCCCCAGAAGTTTATATATAGCAATCTCTTTCACACGATTTCAGGTCAGGCCATGTATAGCCAGCCACTCTAAGAAGTGAAATTCCATAGACAAACCAAAGGATCGTTTGTTTCTGACATTGACATAAAATTGAGTGACGTCGCTGTCGTCGCTAGGCGCTAGGTCGCTTCGTTGTTATTTGTTTTCATTTTCATGTTTTGGCTTTTCAATCTTACGGCGCCTTTTAATTTCTTGTTGTTATTGTGAAAATTGTATTTCTGATGCAAAATAATAGCCGAAGAATCAATGGATTTGGTAAGTTAAAGTTACAAAACATTAAGAAGTTAGAGTTTTTGAAGGTTATTTTTTTTCTGTTTTCTTTCTTCAGTTTCCTAAATTACTACGACTTAATTACATTATCTGCTTACAAACTCAATAAAACATTCTGTCACTCAATTCATTCCCACTACCTCGATGTAACCAACTATCTTCCCTCACTTTTACTGAGGTACCTGAAGTAGTCAAACCCTTTCCTAGTCTGTTGTCATACGAAATAAAATATATATATTAAGTGTTTGAACAAGTAGTTTAGTAGAAAAGTAAGAGCAACCAAATGCACTTTGATGAAGCACTATGATGAAACTACGCTACATTTAAAAAATATGAAAAGAGTATCTTTTTTATTTATTTATTTATATAAATAAATTTAATTATTAAATAAATAAATAAAGTATCTGTCTCAGTCCTCTTCTTAGAGTTCCATCAATAAGGGTTCTTTGTTGTCCACATTAGTAGTTAGTACAAAAAAGAATCCTGATGAGATTGTTATAGAGTATACAGTTCTAACATTCTCTTGACAAAATTATCATTTCTTACTTTTTAGTACCATCTTACAGCTATCGTAAATTGCAATGCAAATAGTTTAATAAAAACTTCATATTTTAAACAGACTGCCCAAGAAGAAAGGTAATATTTTAGGGAATATGTATGGTTGTGTATTCTGGGTTCCTCTTTATGTTCAGAATGTCATAGGCTACATTTTGAAGTTTGTTTTTTTCTCTTAATAATATTACTTGCTATTTACCTTTTTAGTATATTGGCTGCAACTTATTAGTGTAAGAAAAACTAGAAAAGCAAAATAAAGCATATGATTTTTGTCCTTTATTTGTGCAGTACTGCAGTCCATTTTTTTTTTGGAAATTACTCATAAGTTCCTTATTTACGCAATCCGAAACAAGGAGCGACGTGTCACGTCCTTATCAGCTACTACATATCGGGTAACGCATCTACATTTGAACATAGATGATCTTACCTTGTAATTAATCTATGGTTATGTGGATAAATATCTTATTTTGGGATATATGTTTTTTTTTTTGGTTCTGTAAAGTTGGGGATCATATATTATAATATATAATTATAATAATTGCATGGAGAGAAAACAAGACTAAATCACATTTTCTTGTTAAAAAAAAAAGACCTCGATTGTGCCACCCACAATAGTGTATATTCAAGTGATCATTAAACTTATAGTGAGGTAATAATAATATCTAGGTTTGCATGGCACAGAATTTCGATTGATTTCCTGGTTAGATATAATTAGCAATTATATGGTTTTTTGACCAGCGCACGCTTAAGCCATCTCTTTTCATCTGCGCATGAAAGTGTATAGCGCTATCTTTTTCTCGAATTACCCTCTTAACTCAGAAGCTTTATTTTTTTGTAGCTCTTAGGGTAGATTGAACCGTTAATGCCGCAGTTGTCTATGTTTTTATTCAGGCGGTGTTCAATGTCAGTCTTGTTTAATATTAATGAGAACCATGCTGAGATTTTATTGTTTTAAATCATGTGCTCGGTGGACAATAAAGAATACTTAAGACCCTATCATCCCGTATTGTAGGTGTATCTAGATAGTATGTGAATTTTGAAAGAGTAGTAACTTGTATCTCTATTTTACCATGTCAACAGAAAAATTCCAAAGAAATGTTTGTTTTTTTTCTCTTTCCTCCTAAGAGTATTTTGGCATCGCACGTCTTATGCATTTGCCAATGTCAAGTATACATTTAGTAGTATATATTTTCAAGTTTTGTTAAATATTATCAAACAAGTCATAGTCACAGTCAAAGGCGAGCAAAGCAAGTCACGGTCAAGTCCAAGTCATGCCCCAGTAAAGTGGTGAAAACTTTACTAGAGCCTTCTATGGAATTTTGGAAAGAACAAGAAAATTCACGTTTCACGATATTATACCATTCACCAACACTCGGCTTAGCATACAATTTCCTTATAACCCTGTATTTACTAAGTAGTTTCAGAAAAACAAGTATTTCACCATTAGCACTAAAATTCAAAGCTAAACTGGCAGTGCCTGCCTATAAAGCAGGTATCAATGTCCTGCCTGTTTATCGCTATTTAACGCACTAAAACGTAAATGTAGTGAAGTAATGGGGCATAAAATGTTTGTCACAGGGTTGTCGTGTCTTATACGATTTTTATAGACGCGTCCACCAATAGACAGTTTCGCGTTGATGTGCAAACTTTACTGCAAGCGTCGTTAAAGAAATGTATGCACCTGAATCTTGGGTTAGTAGTAGTACCTACCAGTAATATAACAAGGTATTGCAGGGCTCTCTTGCAGAGTCCGCCTGGGGAAGTACCACACCTTTTCCGCCAAGCAGCAGTGAGCAAGCATTACTGTGTTCCGGATTGAAGGGCAATGTTTCCAGTGTAATTACTGGGCACAGAGATATAATATCTAATATCTCAGGGTGACGAGCACAGTGCATTGCCGCGTTTGAACTGTTGAAGTTTAAAATTCTGGGTGGCACTGAACTGTTATGAGCAAGCGTGACGCTTAACATCAGGTGAGCGACTGGCTCGTCTCGTCATAAAGGAACATAAAATAAAATTCGTTCGGATATAACTGCGGTCGGCTGCACCTTGCGCCGCCTCCGAGATTCAACGTTATTTGACCATACGAAGCGAAGGCTTCCGTGTTTACGGGAACAAATCGGCGTTTGTATGTTTGTGTATATATTTATCCGATGATGAGTTGCGAACCGTCGGTCCGATCTTCATAAAATGTCGATAAAAATTAAGCAAGTTTGTAGTTCATTTCAATACAATTTTTAAGTTTGTATAAGAGCAGAATCGGTTCAGTGGTTGCGAAGTTACAGGGTTCGCGAGGTCCCAGTTTGAGGTGAACAACTGGTAGTATTACGAGTACAACATACTAGCTCCAATAAATGGTGACTAGCTAAGCTACGAACCAACAAAGGTAATTATATTACGCCTGAATTTCATGAATGCCTTAGGTGCTCGAAGCGCGCGTGCATGCTTTTTACCCGACTGCCTGAAAAGGTGGGTAATGTTTGTTGTCGTTATCCCGCTCCCGCGCGCTTTTTTTGCTCTGACCGTTACATAATGGCCGTCTCACACTTTCTCGGCTTATAATTATGAAAGCATGACTAAAATTGGTTGGATGCAGACTATAAAAACGCTAAAAAGATTTATGAATTTTGGGCCGCCCAATCGTAAGAGCAGTTAGTTAGCTCGTCCCGCACCCAGCGTGTAGAGTTGTATTTTTAGGAAAATTTGTCTGCACGCGATCTACTGGCTTGTATGATTCTATCGTATAAACACTTTTTTGCTGACTCTATAAATAGGTCACAATTTCTAGGTCCTCATCAAACTGAACAGTCACTGAACTGGTATTAGGAACTTTGACGCTTACAATCAAACGAGCGACTTGCTCGTCTCATCACTAATTATATTTAATATTTTAATATCCGTTCAGGCTACAGAAAGTAATATAGGAACACAAACATATTTATGTAAATCCTAACTAATATTATAAATTCAGAGGAATAGTCAGCCGCAGTCGTATCAGGACCAATAAAGCTTCGAGATATAAAAATCAACACGTTCGTCTCAAGGAACTCACTACATTACAATTCGGTCCATACAAAACGTCAAAAAATGCACAAAAATGGATCAACGCCATCTAGCGAACTATTGGAAGCAACTTTGTCTCTCTGTCTGGATGTTTGTTGCGTTATCACGGGTAAAAGGCTGAACGGATCTTTATAAAATCTGACAAGGACATAGGATACTTTTTTATGTCGTCAACGCTAACGAAGTCGCGGTTTACAACTAGTACTTACATAAACCCCAAACATATTACCCTCCTTCTTGGGCAGTCGGGTAAAAACAAGATTCTACTATTAGCTTGAGTTTGAATACTAATACAATACCAGTTTTATTTTCTGTATTACAAATAGACTGCACTGATATATTCTTTGAAGTAATTAATTAATTATAGCATGCTTGCATGCATGCAGTTTGCAATGGAAAGTAGTTCCTTCTACGAAATTATGTGCTGGTTTAGTGACCACAAATAGCGTTACAGTTCTCTTATAGTCGGAGCATTATACGAGCAAAATAAACGCATACAGTGTCTAGCGAAAAATATGACACGCCTGAAAAATCGAGCGTTTTCTACGTATGTGTAGTTTCTTGAAATTTTTACATATTCCAGTAGGTCTAGCACGGGTGCCGGGATAAAATTTAGTCCACAATATCCCGCGATACCCGCGGGATATCCCGCGGTTTATCCCGCGGGAACGAGACGGATGTATCCATATCCTAGTTTTGTCACGTTGACGCGAAGACTAAACGGGTGGACATAAATTTATCCCTGCGCCCGTGCTAGGCCTGCAGATAAGAAAAGCTTAAAATAAGTTACATATCCAAGGTATTTTCAATTTAACTGAGGTTTCGTACTATTATTATAGTTTTTGTACTATAATTTGGCACCTCGTACGATATCTATCATAATTCAAGGATAATGCCTGGAAATAACCGGACCGAATAATTGGAACCGATAACCGATGGGGATGAAAGGTTCTTGAGTGGCGACCACGAACTGGAAGACGCAGCGTAGTTAGGCCCCCACTAGGTGGACCGACGACATTGTGAAAGTCGCGGGCAACCGGTGGATGCAAGTGGTACGTTCTCGGTCGGTGTGGCGGTTCAAGGGGGCCCATGTTCAGTGGACTCTTCTGGCTGATGATGATGATGACCTGGAAATACTATAGGTTTTATTTTATTCATTGTCATATGAAATGAAATCTTACTATAGAATATACGAATCGCCTTCACGGCTACACTGGCGTACTAACATTTTCTCCAATTCTATCCTTTTTATTCACACATTCTATATTTCTCATAGCGCCCGAATCCAACCCTGGTCCCATCTCCATTACTACAAACAAACAATCCGCTATTTACGCACTATAATATACTTATTTTTATTTTATTTAACAAAAATATTAAAATTATCAAGAAATAATAATTATTTTTTTATTGGCCGAATTTATGTTTAAAAATGCGATTTTTAAATTTCAGAGTAGGATTTATTGCGTTTATTCTTGGCAATTTTTTTGGACTGACCCATGCTAGGTTCGGTTACGCCTCGGCCGCATTTTCACGTTGGCCCTTCAAAATCTCCGTTGCCTGCCGCTGCAGTAGTTTTCTATTATTTGACGTTCCTCTACTCTATTTTGCCTGCACTGTAACATTCTGTAAGTTCTAATTTGCATTGCTAAGGAATACTTAGACATTCATAGGTGATCGTGTCAAATATGCCCATTATCTCGAGCATTGTTATGGAAATGTCCTAAAATGTACCATTGTGTCTATTATAAAGAAATTAGCAATTACAGCTAAGATCAAGACTCGAATGAGTAACTTGTCAACACGGAACATTGGCAAGTTAGTCATGGCCCATACGATAGGTTCATACTAAACTTTATACCTTTCAAAAGATCCCCTGGGTGTGGGTGTAGTTAGAAGTGTGGCTCTGACCATCCAGCCCAACGAGCCCAAGGAAGGACGAAGTCATGCTGTTTGGCTCACGATTTCGAGAGAGTGAGTCTTGGTGCCAGTGCTAGCTTTCCAGGGAAGAACTCAAGCTCAGTTAAATTACGGGACTTAGTATGGAGGACCCGGACATGATTCATAATATAAATATAAAATAGCCGACGTAGAATCATTATTAAATTAAATCTGGAGGTACAGAACATAGAAAAAGCATTTATGGTTGAGCTATAATACTTTGGCGACGACTTATTGCCGTGCTTGCGATCGTCATCTGAATTTAGCGCAAATAGAGACGATATGGCAAAATGTAAAATTTGAGTCTGTGTCGGATATGCATTTTGTTTAATTATTGTGTATTAATACGAGAGGTTGGTACAATGATGTACAGAAAAAAAAAACCTGTTATTATTAACTTCCGGGTCAAAGGATAAATTGGGCTACTCGGGCGGATTGCTTGATGGGCTTACGTTCTTAGGGAGACCCAGGCCTTCCTTCGTTCGTTTTTGATGGTTCACTCCTACATAACCTGGTTACCATACATAGATAGATAACTCTTTATGGTTCACACCAGAAATTACATGCATGATACAAAAATCTTGAAAGATGTAAATATCCATGCATGCAGATCCATATCCAGGTATGTGAGTGGCTGGCGATCTAGCTATCTGTTAGTTATTCACACGAAAGATATTATGTTTTCGCACGTTTAAATTGTGCCATTGTATTGTCTGTCGAAATGTTTGGTGGAAGGTAATATGATTTTCGCAATGTTGTCACGTCTTGTTTAGAACAAGTGAGGAACAGACTGCCTATATACCACTGAGTTAGTACTTACCTACTTCGTACTAATTCCATATCAGACTGAAGGAGGGTAAATGTTGGAGGGTGTATGTAAATATATATATGTATATGTATATGTACCTACATATGTACTTTGTCCGTTCATATGTGACTTCCCAGTTTCCTACCTCCTCCTCCGAATCGACTTTATATCTGAAGTGTCATAGGTTACATTTTAGTGTCTGATATTTGTTTTTTTAATCAATTACACGTGTTTGTAATCATATTCATACCTATGTGGGTATGAATATGATTACGGGTGAATATATTCATCTTGACGAACTATAAACCGGAAGTAAACAATTAGATGCAAATGGCAGATTCGCGTTCCGTGTAGCCCTATAACGTATAACGTAATTTATCTTAAGTTGCATATGAATACAAAATAATAATGAATTAGATTTTTTAGCATAAGTTACAACGCCAATCTATCTATGAAGATGTTCATACCTATGTGGGAACGAAACCACGTAAAGTTATATGTACCTACTATTATCTAACTGTTGCTGTTACTGTACTTGGTAACGAGAAGAGCAAGTCGCTCACCTGATGTCAAGAGCCACGCTTGCCCATAACAGTTCAGTGCCACATAGACAACTTCGACAGTACAAAACCATGAGCGGCAATGAACTGCGCTCGGGATATTGAGATATTATGTGAAATCTCTTTATGCTCTGTTTTTACGCTGGAAACATTCGGAACCGAAATCCGGAACACAGCAATGTTTGCACACTTCTGCTTGGCGGTTGAATAACTGGCAAAGGTGTGGTACTTCCCCAGATGGACTCTGTAGTAGAGCCATACCACTACAGAAGAACTTATGCTTTTTGTTTTTGAAAACTAATGAATAATTGCGTTGTCACTATCGCATCGCCTAAGATACAAATATAGAGACAGAGCAGAAAACTTTCTCATCTCTTACAGGGCCCGCAATACCGGAAGGACATCAATACCGGTATTTATTTTCTGTATTTGCTACTAATAAGATACTGGTAATAAAACCGCTACTAATAAAGATAAAGAGTATGCTAAGAGCATTGAGCTATTATGTCCTAGAAGCAACATAGGTTTACATTACGAAGTCCCATAATAACGCGACTGATGCAGCTATGCATGGTGAGTATTTCTTGAATTTCGTCTTCCTCAAAGTTATATTATTGAGGCAAGCCTGCAAGGTGAACAACCTAGGTTGTTCGTCCGTTAGCTAGATGCACGCCCGCGACTTCGAACGATTTAATTAACGTATTGTGAAGCCGCTATTAACCTCGCGTCTTTACTTACACGTTAAGGCGATGACAGCAACTCGCAACTGGTGCTAAATTTTAAATTTGCCTTTATGTTTTAACTGTAAACTATATTCATAAACATGCCGAAACATCAAAGAGGTGTCTCGTTTTTTTAATGAATACAATTTTATCGATGCTTTTTTTGTTTTATGTACTTTTTGGCCCTATATCAATCAATCAATCAAATCATTTATTTGCATTTATATAGTTTTATTTAGTTGCTTCTAGGACGACTACGATTAAGCACATCTCAAAATGTTATTCAAACAGGACATAAATTGCTATTTATTCTTTACTAGTTGTTACACGCGTCTTAGTTCGCGTGAAAAAAAAAGTATCCTATGTCCGCTTTGTGGTATACAGTAACTCCATATCAAATATTATTAAGATCCGTTCAGCCGTTTAGCCGTGATAACGCGACAAACATCCAGACAGAGAGGAAGATTTGCTTCCTATAGTTGACTAGATGGCGTTAATCCATTTTTGTACATTTTATGACGTTTTGTATGGACTGACAGTCTAATGTAGGGAGTTCTGAATCGCGCAAGCGAAGTTTTTTCCTCGAGACGAACGTATTCATTATTGTACCTCGAAGCTTTATTGGTCCTAATACGACTGCGGCTATATTCCTCTGTATTATAATATTAGGAAGCACGAATACTTTCCAACAGAAATAAGTTTCCCTTTCGAACAGACCAAGTGTTCCAAAAGAGTGTTGGCGGGAACGTGAAGAAATCATGTCGCGTCATTTTATTATTTTCCAAAACTTGTGTTATTTCGAGTGTTAATGTGTAAAAACAGTGAATTTTTACCCGTTAAGTGTTCGTGAACATGCTTGAGTGTTGGTGAATGGTATAATGTTGTGAAACGTGAATTTTCGTGTTGTTTCCAAAACTGCATAGAAGGCTCTAGAAAAGTTTTCACCACTTTACTGGGGCATGACTTGGACTTGACCGTGACTTGCTTTGCTCGCCTTTGACTGTGACTATGACTTATTTGACAATATTCACCAAAACTTGAAATAATATGAGTGTACTTGACACTGGCAAATGCATAAGACGTGCGACGCCATAATCCTCTTAGGAGGAAAGAGAAAAAAAAAAGTGTTCCAAAAACTTTAACAAAATAAGTCACAATAAATGAATGTGCTTTAAGCCCGGAGTCCCGAGCCTCGATAAGGGATTATGCAGCATTATTATGCAGCGCACTAGAGTTTCGGGAACTCAACGCTCGTCAATTAAGGTATCGGCTACACCCATCTACGCCATCCAGCCAGCCTGGGCTGAAACCTGACCTCTCAGCACAATGGATCGGCATAATGAGACAACCCATCGGTATAGCCTGATGGGTCATAGAATTTCCATTGAGTTTCATGGAAATCCCTTTTCAAGCTTTATAAGTATGTAATTTAAACGGTATCTCATAATTTAGTTATTAATAAGTTAGCATGTTCAAATCATATAGCAAATTTTTGATGAACTTTTGTGATATTTGTAGATTGTGTTTGTAGGTTTACTTATATTTTCTAGACATATCTTCTAAGAAATTCTCAGAATTTCGACATTTCTGAACAACAAGATTGTAAAATTGCTAGATCGCAAGAATGACGAGTATCCCAAATTGACAATATTAGAACAATAAACGAACGACGATAAACGGACCTTAATTAATTCGTCAGTTTTTCATAGCGCGTTTTTTTGTCGAAAAAAAAAATGTTGAGATGGAATTGCGGTGCTACCAGACTCGATAATAGTACTTGCTCAAAAGCTGAGCGTACACAACGCCAACAAAACGCAGGAGAGTAGGCTACGATTGTATGGTCAAGAAAAGCGGAGACCACTTGACTAAAAAGCGAACTTAGCATTACAACATTCCATTCCTGGTCGAAGACCCAGAATGAACCTGAGAAGGTGAAAAGGTGTAGTGCCAAGAACATAATAGAGTAAAGTTTCCGAAGACAATGTTGAATATAGAGCGGATTGGAGGAGAAAAGTAAGGAAGGCTGACCTCACCACCATGTGGGCTTCATAGTCGGGGAGAGATGGAGAACTCATTATCTTTGCATTAGCAGTAAGTGACATCTACCTTGGCAACACAACTGCCTGCAATTTAGTGCCAAACTGCGAACTTAAATGGTTTTAAGTAGATGAAAAGGGTTAAAGGGTACTCAATGGCGCTTAATAGGTTTTAGAAAATGGAAGCTGTTAGAACTGAATTGTAACTACGGAGTTAATAGAAGTTTCCTTTAAAGACCGTCGCTGGCTTTATTAAATCGAGTCGTGATTCGTTAAGTGTTGAAAATGCTTAGCTAACATTTACAGTTTTATTTATATGAGTTGGCTTCTCTAAGATTCTTCATTATCATCTCTAAGATTAGTTTCATTGATTAGGTGTACCTATTAAAATCGTTAGTATTATGCTTTCAAAGGTTTGAGACGCAGAATAACTTTGCTGGCGAGCGGATCACAACTTTTCACCTCACTAAACAGCGAGAAAAATTCTAGGATGATGAAAAGTGAATTGAATAAAGATAAGAAATTTATAAAAAGTTTTTATTTCTTTCATGCAGTCTTCGTGCTGGCCAGTACGATTTTTATTCTAAAAATTAGGTTAACGCATAGACATGAAATAAGTATTAATGCATTTTCATTGGACTGGCGGTATAAAAAAATATTGAAAGGAAAGGATCGAATTTTAAAAACTCTTTCGACGCTAGCGGATATAATACACTTTTTCAATCAGATTTCGATTAATAAACAGAATCTTCAAGAGCTTGTGAGGTGAAAAGAAAATTACAGCACCACCACAGATTAAATTATATTTACCAAGCAACTGTTAGGACCGATTACATAATTTCAGACAAAATTAAAATCCACCTGTGTCGTTCACGTCAAGAAATGCTTCGTGCTTCAACACGAATTGCTCGCCTGTTCCTGTTCGAATACGACATGGATTTAACCCCACGCCATTACTGATTTGTCGTGTGTTTGTCATCTAACACACTTTAAAGACGCCTTGTATTAGTATACACATTCTTTAAACTAGTGTTCATAGCTTTAAGCTTAATAACGGCAATCGTTACGGCTTATCTTTATAATAATACGTTTAATACAGTTTTCGGGTTATGTAATCGTATGCGAGTTTATTACCTAGTTATTGCACGTTTTTTTCTAATTTAGATATGGTCGTCCCTGCCTGTGACATGCCAGTTATTAATGTACAAATTAATTGTGTTTTTCGCACAAATAAGTAAATACTTAATTTCTTGCTCCAGCTAGGTACAGTTTGTTAGTACAATTAAAAAGCAATTCTCATTGCGACACGTGCTCATTCTGGCATCACTCAAACACAAACCATATAAAAGGTTAGCCGCAATCAATGGTATTAAATATGAAAGTTTCGTAGTTGTTTCCCACGGACACACTTGCATCTAGAGACCGAATAACCGGATGTATATGTAAAGTATTTTTTTGTGAAATTAAAAATATTTAATGCTATTTCGAAAAAAATATAAAACTGCAGATATTATATTTTAAGGTAGGTACTTATCAGGGTACTAAGTATTTACTAGGTTTTTTTTGTGGGTAGGCCTCCATTACATTGCTGTATTATATTGGGTGTTTCTATGTACTCTATGTATGTATTTACAAAAAAACAAGTCTACTCAAATCTTTTTTCTTTATAAATAAACTCCGGGTATTTTTCTAACAGTTTCTATATCGTACCTTTCTTATTTCGATATTAGTGGAAGTAAATGAACAGCAAGATTTGCTAATTAGTGATATTATAATGACATACGTCTATAAAACAAGTAATCGAAAGTCAATAGAATAATTGCCAGTACCAATATGTTAAGGACCTAACAATCTATTTGAGGTATATAAATCGACAATCGGAAGTCGATAAACGTTCAATCCCTTTGACAAATTAAAAGTGCTACGAAAATTCCGTACCCTGCTCTTAAACGCTATTTCGTTTGTTCTAGGCTTCACTTCATTTGTCTTCGTTTTTGACCCTGAGTTTTAGAAGGCACGCGGGCAGCGTCCGGCAAAACAAATCGAAACAAAATGGCTTAAAATGCAAACGAAAGTTCTTATTTTATCCATAGAAAGAGTTGCTTCCTCTGTCTACGGCTCTCGTCAGCGCGTTTTAAGTGCATAGCAACGCCATCTAGGACGTTTCGTTAGAAACGAATATTTGGTACATTTTGTTCTGTTCCGTTCGACCCTTTTTTTCTAGGTAAAAAAACCGCGCGGGTCAATTAGCCTATGACACTCCGAACATAGAGATGAATCCATCGACACCTTACCTAAACCCGTTTAGGCTACAGGAGGTAATATAGGAACAAACAAACATACATACTTATATACACCCCAAAAACATTACCTCCCTTCTTGAGCAGTCAGGTAAAAAAATAAGCTTAAGACGACATAATAACATACGGCGTACAACATAACTTGGCGATCCCTTCCAGGCAACTTTGAGGATTTATAGAACGGGTAAAATACGGGGACGGGGACTTATGATAACGAAGATATTATACTAATAAATAACGCTAATAAAATAGTATTAAAATAAATACACATGAAGAAATAAATGACAACAGTATCAACAGCTCAAGACAAAACTTCATAACGCGCTTGGAAATTACCTATTCAGATTTCCCATCGGAAGCTTTCTTCTCTCACCCACTGTATTTATTTCCTTTAAATCGTAAGTATGTAAATGTCGAAGCCATAAATAATTGCGTTACTCTAGTGTTAAAGGCATAGAGAAATTATACTAAGAATGCTAACGTCCATAGAAATATGTGTAACCCGATTGCTGCAATATGGTCGTCACAATTTCTGCATGACTTGGAATTGAAACCCAAGCTAACTCATTCGTAAAGGGACAATGAAAAAAACGCTACTTAGTATGAATATTTTTGCATTAGTAATATCAGTAAAAGTATTAATTTGTATTTTATGTGCAAAACACGATAGATGATAGGTTCTCAAGAGATGGCGGTGAAAACATTATTTATGGAAACATAATTTTTGTCGTATATTGCAATCTAGTTCGAACTAAACCTTAAATAGCGTACATATACCAATACTATGTTTCTATATTAACCATATTTCCATCGGCTTTTGTAGCGGTTTGGACATAAGCTGACTAAATACGTAAGCGCCATCTAGTTTTAAGCAGATTTTTTTGGGGGAACATTTTTTTGTATGAGATTGTCATTCTTCTCGTGTACATTTTATTTGGTTAAAGGAAATGATAGGAGCAGTTAAACGTTTACTGCCACAATGAATAACTAGTCGTTGGATTTCCTTTCCCGTACCTAAACATGGTAGTTAGCTTACGAATATAGAATTTATATGAAGATCGCTAACAGATATTTTATTATACACTTAATTTTATTTAACAAGTCCCTCGATGTACGAAATTGAAGTGTGCTATAGATAGGTTTGATTAGTTTTGTGGCTCCAGTGTGAGGATTTCCACCTTCTGAGCTGTAGGTTGTGGGTTCGACTCCACCAGGACAAACATTTGTGTGATGAACATGGATGTGGGTTCTTTGTCTGGGTGTTTCTAAGCATTCCATGTATGTATTTAAAACAACAAAAAAAAGTATTTATGTATTCTTTCAGTTATCTGCTTCCTATAGTACAAGCTTGCTTACTTTGGGGCTAGATGGCGCTGTCTGTAAAAAACGTCCACCACCATATCATGTAACGTAACTAGAGAGTTTTGGCGGGAACGTGAAGAATTCATGTCGCGTCATTTTATTATTTTCCAAAACTTGTTTTATTTCGAGTGTTAATGTGTAAAAACGGTGAATTTCTACCCGTTAAGTGTTCGTGTACATGCACGAGTGTTGGTGAATGGTATAATGTCGTAAAACGTGAATTTTCGTGTTGTTTCCAAAACTCCATAGAAGGCTCTAGTAAAGTTTTCACCACTTTACTGGGGCATGACTTGGACTTGACCGTGACTTGCTTTGCTCGACTTTGATCGTGACTATGACTTATTTGATAATATCTAACAAAACTTGAGAATGTATATGTATACTTGACACTGGCAAATGCATAAGACGTGCGACGCCAAAATTCTCTTAGGAGGAAAAAAAAAAAAAAAAAAAACGTAACTAGAAGAAAAAGCTTCTAAATTGACGTTTTCCAAGTACACCTCACATTTAAACAAGATATAGGTTGAACAACTCAATCCTGACTACTTCCTTATGTCACGGAACATTGTTGCATGAAAAATATTATTATATTATTATAAACATAACCCTCCCTTTTCGTTGTCGGGTAAAAAATGAAATCCTATTTCAAATTCGAGCCTATATATTTTAATTGTGAAATCTTTAAAGAAGAAACACGACTTCAGCACGGATTAAAGATTGCAATTAGTACGAAGTAATGTAATCAAGAGCAAATTTGATATCAGCGGTTAGAATTATCATGTATGCTAGTTTTCCCAACGTAAACTTGGTGTAAACCTTGCGAACGACCTTGTACAAAAATAGTACGAATAGAGTATATCGCCGTCTTGTCCATACAAAAAGCGTAGTCTGATACCTACCCCTGAATGTTATCCGATTTCGTTTTTTCGATTCCGATCGAAATTTTTAAATGTTATCTACTAAACCGTGAAAAACTATGCTTGTATGTTTGATTTTTTTAATTTCGCAATGTTTTCTTTGTTAGGGGCGTTTTTTTGCGTCGAAAATACGACGCAAAAAGGAAAGTTATTGTTATTAGAAAATCATAAACATTTTTTAAAAGAACAAATCATAGCGGCATAAGGTTTATTCAAGCCCTTGATATCAAAAACAAAAGATTTTGTTAAGATTTAGGGGGTGACGACAACGCTAATTTCAGAACGCTAACTTCATCAAAAAGTTAGGAAAATTTACTAACTCTCTCTATCGCACGCACGAGTAACAGAGCGACAGCTATACAATTTCAAATATCGAATGCGCGAAAACCTCGCGACTTTCGCCTCTATCAAGATTTTTTATTTCGCCTTTTGTAACTTTTACTGTAGCTGTCCAGTAGGGATAACATGCGCACCGCGACAAAATCTTTTTATTATGCTAGAACAGAACACGGCTACGATTATGTACGTTTGTCTCATTTTTCACGACATAAAGAGTAGAGAAGTTTTTGTTGCGGTGCGCATGCTAGCTCTGCAGATTGTTTTCAGCGTCACTCAGTACAGCAGCAGAGTAATACTCCTGAGCTTGTCAACAAGAATGCAATACCGCTGCACATTCCACTTGCGCATTACAAACACCGCGTGTGTAGTTTTTAGTCGCCGTCATTACACGAAGTTGCGCCCTCGGGTGTGTTCCTTAATCCATCAAATTACAAGCCGGCCATCATCTTAATATCCCCCGCCCCTCGGCGGGCTTTCAATAAACCAGTGCCGCATTGATAGACCGTAATTATAGTACGATGCTTCGATTGCAGCGGCTCACTTGGAGATTGGAGTAGCTTGGACGCCAAGTTGCTTCAGAGACTAGACTCATATGACTATGTCCATATTATTGTATATAACATAATTCTAACTAATATTATAAAATCGAAAGTCCGTCTCTTTGGCTGGGTGTTTGTCGCGTTATCACGGTTATACGGCTCAACGGATCGTGCTGCATTTTTGCACAGATATAGCTTAAGGTTCGGAGACGGACATAGGCTACTTTTTTTTTGTACGCCCACGCGAACGAAGTCGCGCGTAACAACTAGTTTTAAATAAATAGAGACCTAAATTATTTAAATTTGCTTCGACAGTCGCTCAACGATCACAATCGAGATGATTTGCGCCACCTGTCAAATACGTATCATTAAGGAGTTCGGGTGGCCAAAATTGGGACTTATCTGGAAATATCTCCTTAAATTAAAAAATATTTTTCCAAACTATCGAATGTCCTTGGCGCCACCCGTGAAATACTTATCATTGTGGATTTCCGATGGATATCTGTGGTCTTCTACATCTGTTCCACTTCACCAAATGATATTCTCTTAATGCAAATGCTTAACCTGTTGATGAAAATTTAGAAATCGCTATATGTGCCTATAACATATGAGTAATTCCCTCAATTCCTCATGGATCCCATTATCAGAACTGGATCTTGATAAAATGGGACCAATTTGGAAGTATCTCTTTTCAAATTAAAAAAGAATTTTCCAAATCGGTTCATAAATGACGGAGTTCTGAGAAAACATACATAAAAAATCACAATTCAGTCGACTGGAGAACCTCCTTCTTTTTTTTGGAAGTCGGTTTTAAAATTTAGTCGACTTGAAACCTTGAGAAGTCTGTTAAAGAGAACTAGCCTTTTCTAGGAATCAACGCACAGACCAAACCGCTTATGATAGAGACGTGAATTCTGAACCCAATACTGAAAAGCATTGAGTCTAGTCTAGTCAATGGTTTAATAAGAACGGATTTAGCAAATTCCAAATGGGTGAAATAGAACCCCAAAGATTTTATGGAAAAAAAATATATCTTTTTGTGCTAAGCCAATTAAACTGATTAACGTACTGTTTTAAAACAGCTTAGGGATAGGTAAGTTGCGCTCAGATTGCATTGAAGGATTGTTTTAGATGCGCAAGATATGAAATGTATGTTTAGCCTCGTAGCTCCGGGCTGAGGCGTCGCATCTGAATAAATAATGTTCCAAACAATTACTGGATGCACTTTAGATAATTTAGAAAATCAATTACGTATAGGTTGAGCTGTTGGATTTTATGAGTAACTTAAGAATAGAGTATACGCCGTCTTGTCCATACAAAAAGCGCGCTTAGGCGCAAAATGACAAACTGTCTCAAATTGACAAAAGAGCAAAATGTCCAAAGAGTTAGGTCCAAGGCGCAAAATGACCAAGGAGCAAAATATCAAAAGCTCATAATTACTAAAGATAGAAAAGTCTATAGCGCAAAACGTCCAGTTATACTGCTTACTAAACTTAAATTAAGATAAAATTAAGTTGCAGTTATACTGCTTACCAAACTGTCATGATAATACAGTTTCATTTAAATTCACCGAATACTGCTACTAAGGTAAAAGGTATAATTTAAAAATAAAAAAACCCTAAAAAGTAAAAAAAAGTTACCTATTCATTAAGACCATTCCAATCAATCATCTCAATTCAATCTAATCACTTTAAAACGCAGTCCGTTACCCACCCCTAAATGTTACCCGATAACGATGTTTTTTTATGTTATTTACACCGTGGAAAACTATTTCTGGGACATTTTAGCACACACGGTCATCTGACCCCAAACTAAGCAAAGCTTGTAATATGGCTGCCAGAGACTGATATACGTACATATATATATTTTTTAAATACATACTTATATAGATATTAACACCCAGACATAGAACAAACACAAATGTTCATCACATGAATGTTTGTTCTAGATGGGAATCGAAACCACGCCCCCAAACACAGAAGGTAGGTTCACTACCAACTGAGCCACCGGGGCAGTCAAAACTGTTTTTTTTTTTTAATTTTGCAGTATCTTCGTTGTTATAGGCACCTAAAGTGTCAATTTTTTTGCGTCGAAAGTACGACGAAGAAAAGTATTTATATATAATAAATATATTGTTATTAGAATACCATAAACATTTTTTGAAAAAACAAAACTTAGCGGCATAGATTATGGTTTATCCAAGCCATTGACACCAAAATCTTTTTTAGGGGGTGAACAGCTAATTGCATCAAAAAGTTAGGAATTCACTAACTCTCTCTATTGCACGCACGAGAAACAGAGCGACAGCAATACAATTTCAAATATCGAATACGCCAAAACTATCCTCTTTATGCTTAATTGAGTTCCGCTTTAAACTCAATATTTGACTTATCTCGTCCTGCCTGCTAGTTTCTTATCAATTTCCACTGGCTTCGATTCGATTCGATTGGTTACGGCAATCATTTATGTTCTAATCAATGCAATTCAAAAAATGTCTTAGTGTTTTTAATTTAAAATCCGGTCGAATAACATGCCCTTGCTAGTGTTTTAAGTAATAAAAAAATCAACTTATTTAAATTAAATACAATACAGGTGGGTTTCAAACGATGCAAACACTTGCATTTTAATGATACTCATTTGCATACAAAGTCGCATTTAAATGTAAATATTAATTATGTAAATCTAACCAATATCCGTATTTTGAGCATAAACACTGTCCTGTAGAAAGGAACTGTATCGTTAAAATATCGATACATAATTATGTAAACTGATGATTGTTAAAAGAGAATTTATTACGGTGCAAAGTTGCGCTCAGCGCGCCAAATTTCAAATCGTTTTTTGTCAATTAAAACTCAATTTATTTTGCGTCAATAAATAGGTTGTATGAAGAAATAACAGCAACCAAAAAAATGAAGGTGAAAGCTAGAAGTACACTTCTCACTTAACCAAATACCAAGATGACAATCAGCTTATTGAGATTCGTAGCTAAACCAATATTATCTTTTTTTTTTGCGATGTGTAAATCTTCACCAAGATACCCGTCTGCTTTGGGGTGCAGCCGAGTTATGTGGGATTATACCCACTAAAACCCCCCCGGTGGCCTGCCTTGGTGCTTGACCGAGGGCTCCGGGATCTCCAAGGGAACGCACCGGAGCCCTCAGCACCACGCTTCTGCTCCTCCCGGGACAGCTAGTACCTGTCGTGAGACGTTTAAGCCTACAACAGCGTCCGCCACACGACGCTGTTGCCCTCACCAGGCTCGCTTTGTTAGATGGTGGTTAGAGCCCCACCTCTAACCACCCCCGAGCCCAGAGGTCCCCTTTCAGTAGGCTCTTACTACAGGCAGGGGATACCGATGCCGTATTCTAGTGGCATCAGGGCGAAAACCAATATTATCTAGGTGATCATGTGTTACTTACCCCCGAATACTGAAACGTTTGCTAACTTTGACGACAGATTAAGTCTATTGCTGCCTGTGTCATTTGCTTAGTGCCAGGCAAAGACAGTATTAGAATTAATCTGTTGTCAAAGTTAACGAACGTTTCAGCATTCGGGGGTTACTTCCGTAATTTATCTGACTTCTTTTACTTCGACACACCTTTTTATTGACGCAAAATTGGTTTCAATAAATCCACGCTGAGTAATTAAGGTAAGCGAACTTTAGTGACAAAAAAAGTAAGAAAAATTGAATTTGGCGCGCTGAGCTTATCTTAACTAATATTATAAATGCGAATGTAACTCTGTCTCTCTCTGTCTCTCTTTCTGGGTGTTTGTCGCGTTATCAAGGCTATATGGCTGAACGGATCGAACTGAATTTTTCCAGAGATATAGATCAAAGACGGACATAGGCTACTTCTTTTTTTTAGGTCCACGCGAATGAAGTCACGGGTAACAGCTAGTACGATTATATACATTGAGATTGTTATAGGCTAGCGATTTATTACATTGGGCTATTTTTTTTACAAAATAATTGTAGGATTTTTGTAACCGCAAGATTCGAAATTTCTATTCTATTTGAAATTCTAACTCATATAGATTCGTAGCTAGTTTAAGTATTTTGTATTTAATAAACAGGCCACCCCAAATAAGAACCTAGTATGTCCTAAAACTGCAACTAGAACCACTGGAGGACGGCCAGCAGCGCCCTCTTGCTAAAATGTGAGCGTTATACGATTCCCAAGCCGCCTGCCGCCTTTTTTTTGGTCTTTTATGACGAGAAGAGTTACAGTACCATATAAAGTAGGTAGGAGTCCTCTTGTAGACATATAATGCCTGTGCCAGAAGACCCCGCTCCTCCATTTCTGACTAACATTTAGATGGTACTTAACTTTAACTTAAATATTTTATTTTATTTTAACATATTGGGATAGTAAGATACTTAAATAACATATAAATATAGATATTTTATAAATTTTACAGAAATCAATCAATCAATCAAACAATTTTGCGCGAATGTGAGTTTTGTGTTATTTATGTACGTATGTGTGCGTGTACGAGGGGAGTGAAATGAGTGTGTATGTGTGTATCATCGAGAAGAGCAAGTCGCTCCTGATGCTAAGCATCACGTTTGCTCAAAACAGTTCAGTGCCACCCAGAGTTTTGAACTTAACAGTTCAATACCATGTGCATCTTCGACCACAACATCGCTTACCAACAGGAGTCAAACGCAGACTTATAGACAAAAAAAAAAAAAAAAAAAAACTATTAATGCTCAGTAATTACGCTGGAAACATTGCCCTTCAATCCGGAACACAGTAATGTTACAACGCTACTGCTTGACGGTTGAATAACTGGCAAAGGTGAGGTACTTCCCCAGGCGGACTCTACAGAACAGCTCTACCACTACTAACATATAGACATCCTATAGTATTTCTCACATAGCTGACCGAAAATTCATACCCGCGGCCCACAATACTGCAAATTTGCTGCAATATTTGAGTGACACTTAACTTTTTACTGGCAGCTATCGACCTGTTTGCACCCGAACCCGATCCCTCTACAAATCGTCCCTAGCATTCTCCTGTAAACGTCCTATGAAATTGCCATCGTGAGTCCCGACCCGGCCATAAACCAGCCAACGACGCGACGCTTTTATGATCCAATAATGTGTTAAAACTACAACCACGTTCAGCTTTTCATGATCCTCTCCCAAATATCTCACATAATTTGTTGTGAAATTACAGTCACTGTTTGAAAGGCTCTCAAACTAGACGTCAATTTTATTTATGCGTCGATGTTAGTCGTTAGTGCCAACAGATGCCAATTTGTATACATGTTCCAATATTCTGAAGTGATATAGCATTCTATTGAAGCTGAGCTTTTCGTAATTCTAAGAAAGTTAATTCCTATTAGCATAATTCTAGTAAATTACAACCCTGATGGTATTATAATTGTAATTTTATCCTCGGCTATTTCTGGCGAGTAACGTCCGAGTTCGGTTTATTGTTATTGCCGTACGAATTGAATGTATGCGTGATTTATTTAAACGTATGGAAATATACATTAACCGCTATGTGATATTGCACAGAAGTTCTATTTAGTATGTGTTTCGTTATAATTTGGTCTATCCCTACGCGAAAAAGCCGCAATTGTCTTCTTGGACATCATGAAATTGCATTTCAGCCATTTTGTACTCTTAATGTCTTATTATATATCTATATGTAGGACATATATATATACATATATGACTGCCAAGTTGGTCAAATACAAATTTTTGCTTGCTCATCCTGCAAATTTTCAGTGTTCCTTTCCATTTTCTGAACATCATTTTAAGTTTCATAAAACAAATCAAAGAAAATTACCTGACATTACATGCAATGCATGTTTATTTGGCCTACTGACAGACATAACTACCGTTCCAAATAGGAGGATCGTTTGTGAAATTGGTGGGATTATAGCCGCGGGTGTCAACGGTACCGGGCCGCGTGACCGCGCCGGCGGCGGTGGCTGGCTTCTAAATTAATACTTGATTGTGTTGCACTAGCCATAGTGTCTGGAGAGGCGTGACAGCCTGTCGTTACCCACCACTTTCTACCCAAGTTCCTGACGATCTTTCTAGTCGAATTTGTTATACAGAGACACTATTAGCCTTTCTATCGCGTTAATGGTTTATTGCAACAAAGCGAGGAATGTATAGAGCCGCGCTGATGAAAATGTTTAATACATGGATATTTTTCACTTGCTATTGCTTTAATAAACTATTGCTTTAGCTTTTAAGAATATAGTATACCGCCGTCTCGACCGTACAAAAAGCGTAGTCTGATACCTACCCCTAAACGTTATCCGATTTTTATATTATTTTTTTTAAAATATGTTATCTACACCATGAAAAACTGTGCTTGTATGTTTTTTTTTTTTAATTTTGCTATATTTTATTTGTTATAGGTACTTATCGTAAAAATTTTTTGAAAAAAAAAAAAAAAAAAACATCGGCATAGATTATAGTTTATCCAAGCCATTGACACAAAAAAAAAAAGATTTCGTTAAGATTTAGGGGGTGATAACAGACTAAGTACCCTCGAAACGCTAATTTCATCAAAAAGTTAGGAAAATTCACTAAATCTCTCTATCGCACGCATCTTGACAGATAGCGTTGAGAATAAGAAATCTCGAATTCGTAATTTTTTTCGAGACTATTCAATCTCAGCTTATGAGAATAGGGGTCCAGAAAGATTTCCTGGTTGTCATAAAAGAAAATGATAGTTTAATCTACAGATATCCGACTTGGGAATAGCTTTTATCGTTTCGCCCGTCCACCTCCGGCAAACGTCCAGTTGTCGGCTCCGGGTTTGGAGGCACTTCCCACCTAAAAACAAACAACTGACGGTTCCCTACATCCCTATTTTGTCTAGATTGAGTCGTGAGACCGCGGAGGCGCGGTAGCCGGCCCTCTAAGCTAAATAAAAGGGAATCGAATATTCCGTCAAAATCAAACGGTGCTTGGGTTGCTATTGAAATTTCTCCTTATATGAAGCTTTTTATAGATGAAAGTCCTGACAGAGAATCTGTTTTAATTGAACACTTGAACAGTTTTTACTAGAGAATCATATACAAACGAGGTCTGTAGAGGTAGGGCTCTCTTTCCACTTTTGCTAGCGACCGCCAAACAGTAGTTTGTAAACAATAGATACTGTTTTTCGGTTTGCAGGGCAATGTCAAACACTAACATCTCATATATCTCAGCGCGATGAATTTATTTCAAAGGGGTGGCACTTTTATGGTTATGGGCCTACGTCAGGCTTGTCCGTCAGTTGTGACAATTATTGATTTCTGGAGTTACTATACGAATTTGTACCTTACGAGGTTGGGGCACCCAACGCCTCTCAAACAATTTAATATCTCTGAGCAAATTTTGTTTGCCAGTACAATTTATTAAAGTGCGAAGTCTAGCGTCTTCATGCATAAGTCGTTGTTTATTGCTCTATTGCACAAAAGTTATTTATTACTCCTCGATTGCATTGCCATAAGCTGTTTGAATGTCTATTTTTCCTTAAAATTGCTGTTCTAAAGTGATTTGCTTCTGTTGGTACAAAATTACCTTCTCGGAGCGTACGATAGCCCAGTACTCATACTCGAATATACAGACCTTATCAAAATTGGTATTTATAAAATGTCTATGTGGTACTGAAGACCTGTATTTTTTCTCTATTTTGACAAAGCACTGAAACGTTCACAGTATACTTTAAAAATTCGAGGCAGGTTGTATAGGCATCCGATTTGCTTAAACGCGGATTATGATGTTAAATTAAATTCAATTTTAACGAAAAACGAGTTTATTATAAATGTGCTTTCGGTTGTGAAGTAACTTAATATATTGTGGTTAATATATTCAAATATGCCTCTTTTGTAGGCGTAAATAATAAATATAGAGATAATCGTAAGATATGAGTGTTTCTACTTATACGTGTATACTATATATATGTAGGTTTACGGTCTCTGATTTGTGGTTAAATACGATAATCATTTTAACAAATAAAAACTACTTCAACAAAATATTCTTAAAAAAAAAACTTTCGAAACCTGTTCATACATTTTGTTGGGTGTCATTGACATTTTTCTATGGAACAGCTGATATTTTTTTCTCGATTTCAGGGTTGGTCCCATAGTAAAAGTTGTTCATAATGATGAGTACTATAAGCCCTTTACGGCTTAGCATACCTTTTCCTTATAGCCCTGTATAACGCATTAGCATCAGCGTCTGCCATTTAGGTATCTCCCAGGATTCCTACGAGCCCTAATAGCGAATTAATTATGTAAGTTAGTTCTCGTTTGATATTTGCATAGAGATCGGTTTATAAATTGATTTCCGGGCGATCGCGGTATCACTTAGGGTGTCTACACATGGCCCGACCTGACATCGTGTGAAAGGGACAGCTAGATTTGAATTTCACGGGAGCAAAAGAAACAAACTATTAAGGTTATAGCTTCTCCCTTTCGCTTCCCCAGAAACTTATATATAGCCATCTCTTTCAAGCGATGTCGGGTCGGGCCATGTGAAGACGCCCTTACCTGTTACCTTTATTAGTTTTACTTAGCCTCGGAGCGGTTTGCAAACCTATAATGGGTTTGTAGTAATACCTAACTCAGAATTCTAATTTTGTGGGAAATCTTAGGTTGATTATAACTTAGGTTGACTAGCGCCTTACTAGTTGTTTTTAGCATATTTAGGGTCCCGTACTTCAAAATGAAGTAAGATAACCTTATAAGATCACTTCGTTGTCCGTCTGTTGTTGTAAGGCCGCCAGTTGTTACACTACTTTTTAAAGTCTGTTTATAAATTATGTAAAATTTGTGTGAACAATAAAGAGTTAATCTATCTATCTATCTATCTGTCGCGTTTTACCAGACTTTTTTATTTTTTTCGCGTTGAGGTGTCAAGTTGAAATTAATCTCAAATACTTAGGTCTACGGTCCGTTGGAGCTGTAAATTATGACTTAGTCAACGCATTAAAATAAGTTTTTGTGGAAAAATGTGTTTTTTCCATGGTACTGTACGGTATCAAAATGATCAAACTCCATCAATCTACTGTTAGTTACTGAGTAGTTCCGTTTTCCACCTTCCGTATCCATCATCAGATCAGCTCGCTGTCATAATATTGTATTGTCATTGGAACTTGACAGGCATGCAAAATTTCGACTCAAATGAACAAGGCGAACAGGGGCCTTATCCCGTAACTCTGGTGGCAATGGTCATCGCACGCCGTCCCACTCGCGCCAACTTACTCGCACCATGCGAGCGAGCAGGATAGCAAACGAAGACCATCGCCACCAGAGTTACGGTATAAGGCCCCTGGTCTAACATTCAGTTGCAAGATTTGACCTAAGATACATACATACAAACATTGCAAGTTAAATGAAAGCTTTTAAAAACACGGCCTTTTATGCTGTATATTTGATACTCACGAGTAAATCAAAACCTATAGGGCACTTCCTGTTGACCTTAGAATCATGAAATTTGGCCAGAAGCAAGGTCTTATTAGCACAAGTAAAGGAATAAATCTGAAAATAATTTATTTATTTATTCATGCAAATTACAACTATCCTTACAGGAAATTGCTAATTCAATAGTGTAAGTCAACAACATTAAAAAATATAATTCTTATCTAGGTCAATTACGTATAAAGTCATTACATAATTAAATTAAATTCATTACATAATACTTTACATTGTACATTGTATGTTGACTGCCCCGGTGGCTCAGTTGGTAGTGAACCTACGTTCTGTGCTTGGGGGCGTGGGTTCGATTCCCATCTAGGACAAACATTTATGTGATGAATATTTGTGTTTGTTCTATGTCTGGGTGTTAATATCTATATAAGTATGTATTTAAAAAATATCTATGTACGTATATCAGTCTCTGGCAGCCATATTACAAGCTTTGCTTAGTTTGGGGTCAGATGACCGTGTGTGCAATAATGTCCCAGATATTTATTTATTTATTTATTATTTATTTAGTTATATCACATTACCAAATATTTTGCTATTACAAGCTTAAATTTATATTGAGAAACGACTAGGACTTATATCGATGTATGGGAGATAATTTTTTCGTCTACAAAGTTAAGTTTGTACGACAGCTTCAGTGCACGAGCCAGACTTGCACTTTTCCAGTTCATTTGGAATAAAACATATATGTCAGTTCCTATAAAGCAAATCCTTACTAAATTCTATCAAGATTGGTTTAGCAGTTTAGTTGAAAAAAGGTAACGAACTGAGATCTACTTACTTTTACCTTTTAACGCGATCAAGGCACATTTGACACGATGACCCTAGCTCGTCTGCCGTATGAGCAGGAGGTCCCTGGATCGATTCCCGGCCGGGCAGATGTTTGATTCATGAATTTCTGTTCTGGATCTGGGTGTTAGTTGGGCGTGCTCAGTGTGCGTGTCCGTGTGTTTTTTGGCGTCCCCAACAGAGGGAATCCTAGCTATCTGATAATAAATCTGATTTTATATTTTTTGTTCCAGTTTTGATAAGGCGGATAGCGTGATGACTCTGATGACTGACCGGTAAGTGTATAAACCTTGCATTTCAAGAAAATGTTTTTATATAGATTAAGATGGTAATATAAACCTTGCATTTCAAGAAAATGTTTTTATATAGATTAAGATGGTAATATAAACCTTGCATTTCAAGAAAATGTTTTTATATAGTTTAAGATGGTAATATAAACCTTGCATTTCAAGAAAATGTTTTTATATAGATTAAGATGGTAATTCGAAAAAAAAAAGATTTTTCTTTTCGGTGAGCTTCATTAATTAAGTTTTTCACGGGTGGTGCCAAAAACATCTCGATAGTGCGTTTTTTCAGAGTACTTTGTTGAAGACGGTTTAAAAAAAAAAAATATAAAATTACATGACAAATATAACTTTTACAGTTATTCGGTTCGCTAAACACGACAGATTTATCCTTATTTTTATATTGTACTGATCTCATTTTGAGTATATATTGACTGATCTCATTTAATCTTCCATTCCCAAAATGACTGATTTTCTAAATGTCTTTGTTATAAATTTAATGTCCGAAATTCCTAACTTTGCCGGCCTCTGTAATCATGTAGTTTACCAGTACAGCGTTTTAGACTTAGGAAGAAGGTTGTCAAAATAATGATCAGGTATCAAACATATTTGAGAAAAAGTAATGAACAAATCTTAAATCTATCAGACTATTGTGTAACCAATCAAACCCCAAGTAGACATCACATACTCCATGGGATGACACATGTATTGCAAGCAAGTAGCATGGTCGCCGTCGCCAACATTCCGTTCCGCTGCAACGTGGCACAGCAGCACGATCGTGCCGCACGCCGGCATAATGCGCTCGCGCACGCCGCAGACCTATTTTTTGCTGTACTGCGGCTGAATTTTAAATCGAACATGTCTTTATGACTGAGCTTTTCCAGTTCTTGCGGCTTTCATGATCTTGATTTTGCTCCTACTATGAGATCTACTAGAACATCGTAATAAGTACTGGTAGTAATTGTTACACCATTGTAGTGTTTGCGAGGGTGAGATAAATATTGTACCCAAAGGTACTTCCAACTTTACCAAACTTTTTAAAAACTGTGTAACTTTCCCACTATTCGTAGTTTTGGCCATTTAAGGCCGTCCTTATCAACAGACATTATATGTTCAATTAATTATTTAAAAATTCGCATAGTTTTATGAAATTGGTATCATTTCAATACGTTTTTTTTTATGATACCAATATTAGCCCCTGGCTTATCCCGTAACACTGAAAGCGATAGCGAGAGTTGCACGACCGGGACACCGCATCTTGCGACTAAGTTGGTACGAGCGAGATGGCATGCTCTTGCATTCAGAATCACGAACGTTTCAAAGTTAGAGGATAAGCCCGCTGTTTCGGAAAGACAGAAACATGACGCACTGATACAATTCAGTCATACAATTCGGTTTCGGTCGATAGAAAAAAAAAAGTAAAAAAACACCAAAATTAAAATAAAAAATTACGCCTACTGGTAATGGCTATGAGATATAATGAGATAAACCTCAAAGGTTCGACTTCCAACGCATTCGCAAAATCTACGTGCACAAATTCATATTTTCATACAAAATCAACAAAAACTCCGGTCACTAATAAATTATCTGCTGACCTCGCGTGATATAATTTACATCGAGTTGAGTCGCTCAAACCTGTTGATCATTTGTATCCACGCATTGTCTAGCTGTGACAGATTAATAACGATAATTTTCTACTTCTTACCCAGTAACTACTGTAGATACTTGGTACGGACTACTCAGGCCGTGTAACGGTAGTAGCGATCGAATGAATAAATCTATTGATGCGGCTTTGTTTTCGAAATTGAGAGGTTGCTTGCTCTCGACCTTTTGTTGCAATCACACCTATGCAAGTAGGGCGTATAAAAATCTTCTTGTTTTCGGCGGACTTAATTTTATACAATTTTGGAACGCTACTTGAAAAGTAAAAGAATATTGTTTTTATTTGTTACCCTATTTAGTTACACATTCAAGACATGCCCTTAGCTTAGTAATTAGTAAAATTAATGTACAATTCGCAAACAAAATTATAATGAAAAAACAATTCACACAAAAACAATTTTTACTGATTTCTTTGCGTCGTCGGCTTTTTTATTTAAAAGAAAAATATGTTCTTTACCGCAGAACTCCCATCATTTATGAACTTATTTCGAAAATATTTTTTTAATTTGAAAAGAGATACTTCCACATTGGTCCCATTTTACAGTATAGTCCTTGAAATAGATTAGTGATGCGTCAGGTAATATACAATCTTCCTAGCCGTTTCGTTGAACGGAAAACCCGGGTCACAAATAACATAAAGTTCAAATTACGATATAAGTTCTAATAAGGCGTACATGTATTTTTTATACTTCAAAAATATAATTTATTTCAACATCAAGAAAGAACATACAAAGAAGCCAATTATAAAAGTAAAAGTAAAGTGCTTATGAAATAGATTTATAAGAATAGAAAAATATCTTGTTGTTTGTTGTGGTTGTAGTATGTGTGTTATTGTGTAGTGTGTGTTGTTTTGTAGTGTGTGTTGTTGTGTAGTGTGTGTTGTTTTGTAGTGTGTGTGTTGTTGTGTAGTGTATGTGTTGTTGTGTTGTGTGTGTTGTTGTGTTGTGTGTGTGTTGTTGTGTTGTGTAGTGTGTGCTTAAATTAGCATTAGCCACGATTTTCATTGTTTTGCGTACTTTCACATCTTACCCTGGTATCATGTGGTTTGTTGTAAACATTCCAAAAGAGCCGTCGAGGTATTCGCGCAGGTGACTCCGTCTATCCATCCATCTTATTACCTGCATATTGCAGAGGGTGAATGGAAAACTTCGTTGCTGGATTGTAGAGCCCGTCTTTTAGCTTATGTGGGTCATTTAGGGCAGCTGCATAAAGAGATGATTCCTCTGAGTAAACACGGAGGTGTCCTACATACTTTTTCACACTATGGCTTGTGCTGCAGCAATTTCTATACTTAATTTAAGAGCATATAAAGCACAGAATTAAACATATAGAGGCTTAATATTACAGATATTTTTGTTTAGTGATGGACACCTCGGTCTTTCAAGCAAGTAGAGACCTTTGTCTAACTTGAAAGGTAAACTGTGTTTGAGTTTGCCGGTTAGATTTCAGATTATTTGCTGGTGTAGGTGTTCTAATGAATGTGAGAGCGCTGTTAAACGATTTATCACCGATCGTGGAGTTATCTTTACGTGTCTCGTTTGTTTTGGTACATGATTGTTTGGGGCATTATTGTTTTTAGATACGCATCATCATCATCAGCCAGAAGACGTCCACTGCTGCACAAAGGGCGTTCTCCTTAGATAACGGTTGGGTTGTCATAATACCAAAGCTTGGTAGGCGGTTTGGAGATCGCAAGGCAACTGCCCTTCCTCCGTTGGTTCCGGTCGCAGTTTTAGGACATTCCTGTATTACATATTAGATTATTTTAATTTTAAATTAATTTTCTTGTTAGTCTTGAGATTAGTCTTAACAAGATACTACAGATGAAATAAATGTTTTGCGTTGAACTTTCGGCGTCAGTAAATTATTATCATGGCTAATTTTCGAAGTACTTGTTTCCAACAGAGACATTGATATATTCCATCTGAAGATATATCACTTTGGCATTGAAATTTAATTTAAAAACTATTTGTCATAATTTGGTTAATTAATATCTATCTTTTTTCTAATGTGTACTATGTGTAACTCACTGGCTTAAGAACTATATATTAATTAATAATCATAATATAACCAATACCACATATTTTATCTATTTTATACCCACTTCTCTAGTGGTGGTATATTGAGATTCGTTGAATGTAACGCAAATAGGCAATACATACCAAATAGTATTAGAATTTGATACAGATCTATAAATGCTACTTAAATTTTAATCTTAAAATTATTGCAGTCTGTTTTGTATGTATATATATATATATATAAATAAAATGCCCACCGTTCGCAAAATTTATTTAATTTTCAACTTCTCATAATGTCAATTTCTAATAATTGGGCATATTTACATAGGCAAGAGATAATTTAACTCGTCTGATGCATTGATATCGGCCTAGTTCTTTAATTTATATTTCCTACATGTATAACAAACTAGAATAGAAACTGCTCGAGTGTTGTAGGTTGTAGCTATGCTTCAGCTCCGCCTTTGCCACTCCCTTGGTCTTATCTGACCGTGCGATATTATGGATGGTGTTCATCTTTCTTAGACTTTTAATTACTGGGTGAGATTCAAAAGCAAAATGAATGGGTAAGCATCATCATCAGCCGGAGGACGTCCACTGCTGAACACAGAAGCGCGCCACACCGATCGAAAAACGTGCCATTTGCATCTACCGGTTGCCCGCGACTTTCACAATGTCGTCGGTCCACCAAGTGGGAGGCCTGCCTACGCTGCGTCTTCCGGTTCGCTGTCGCCACTCAAGAACCTTTTCCCCCCCGTTGATTACCGGTTCTTCGAGTGATGTGTCTGCCCCCATCACCCATTGCCACTTCAGCTTGCAAACTCGCTTGCTGTGTTGATAAATCCTAGGATAGAACCCTCTTCATTCTCATATATACGTCCACGCAGTCCAGTTATATTCTTCGGACTCCTAATTGAAATTCTATGCCGCTTGTAATGAGCTTGTGAGAAGATTTGTAACTACAGATTTGTTATTAAGATACGGATGAGTTAGCCTCAATACAAACGGCGTTTGTGGCTCTGTTGGATTTGTAAATGGATCTGCGCTATACAAATAGTAGTGGAACTCCAAAAGAACTTTGAATATTACGGACTATGTTGTAGTGCCCGCCTGGGGAAGTTCCACACCTGTGCCAGTTAATCAACCGCGAATCAAACATTACTGTGTTTTGTATTGAAGGGCAATGTTTCCACCGAAATTACTGAGTCAACATAATATATCTCAGGGTGTTGAGAGCAGTGCGTTTGAACTGTTAAAGTTCAAAATTCTGTGTGTCACGAAACTATTGCGAATTGCTCGTCGGTTGAATAACTTGGAAAGAGTCCTAGCACTACAGAATTAATTATAGTTCATCTACTGTAGCATTTGTGTAGTGCATAATGGCAGTATATTGGTTCTGTAATTTATAATTATTGGGTATTATCAGATCTGTTTTTCGCTTAGGGCTAAGGTTTCGCTAAGGTCTAAGGTATTTGTCCAGTGATATGTGTCTACAGTGATGTTATAAAACTTACAAAGGTTAACCGAAAGCGTAGCAGAACATTCAGACTCGGATTATGGGGTTTCATTAATAGCAGTAACTTTCTGGAGACCCCTGACTTTCTTTTAAGGCTATCCAGATTGAAGACCTAGACATTGACATAGGAAAAGGGCTATTAGAAAAATCAAAACGCAGTATCCGGACTTCAACGTTGTTTGAGCACCTTGGAGAATTAGTTGCACGCTGACAGGGATCCTATGACTGGTTGACAGCCCGTTCTTGTTCCCCTCTCATGAAAATACTATCCCCAAAATAGCATAATAGCATACTCTTGTTAATTGACTTACCTGTGATTCGCCGCCTCTTCGGGCTTGCCAATCACAGTCGCAGATTCCATGAATGAATATGAGCCGACTAATTGCACGTGCAATTGAGAACCTCGTCCCGCGTGGTGTTGCGCGTTGGCAAGTTGTATTTGAAAGTTTTTTTTACCGAGTTATAAAATAAAGAGTGCACTGCATTGTACGTTAAAGTAACGAACGATAAGCTTTTGGAAGAAATATTATAAGAAAAATATTTGAATAACCATATCTTTGGCCCCTATCATAGTATTATTTGTCCTTAGTAACCCAAGTATAATATGAGACGCTCCCCCCCGAATACTAAAACGTTTGTTAACTTTGACGACAGATTAAGTCTATTGCTGTCTTTGTCATTTGCTTAGTGCCAGACAAAGGCAGTATTAGAATTAATCTGTTGTCAAAGTTAACACACGTTTCAGTATTCGGGGGTAAGTCCTTACCACGTACGTAGTTTATTTGTTGTGTTGTGTAATGGGACCCACCTGAACTTGGTCTACCAAGAGGGTCTCGGTGACATTTACTAATGATAATCACCGCATTTGTCAACATAGGATTGAAACGTTCCTTTCTCGTGATAGTGTTTTCTTATCAAGATATTTTATCCCTACAAAAGTAGATGTCTGTGTAATTTTCCTAGCCATTTTATAAGATTTGTTTCTGTCCATTAATGTTTAATTATAACCTATCAGTCCAATATTGTTTTCAACAAACAACGTAAGTACAAACCAGAAACTTCGATTTATCGTCTTATCCCTTTACTAAGCACTTAACAAATTAATTATTACCAATTAATCTATTTAAATCACGGATTACAATAATTGAGGAGTTTCCGAACGCTTAGACTTAGAAAACTGGACAAGGCCCTTCGAATCTTAGCGATAACCTTTTGAAGTTGTTGTGTTACAAATGGGACGGCTGGGAGTGTTGTAGTGTAATTCACAAGAGACTCTACCATACAAGCACAATACGTGCTGTGTAAATCCCCCATGAGTCGCATCAGTAACCATCTACCTAAGCGAGCCCGAAGCGGACGACGGCGTCGAGTGGTCAAGCACCAAGGCAGGCCACCGGGAGGGTTTTAGTAGGTATAATCCCACATAAACCGGCTGCACCCCAAAGCAGTCGGGTATACTGTGAAGATTTACCTCTCGCAAAAAAAAAGGGGCAAATCTTCCAAATCGCAGAATGTCCATACCTAAAACGTCCAAATGCAAAATGTCTAAAACACAGAACGTCCGCCACACGCAGAATGTCAAATCCGATACAACTATTATAATTAAGCTAGTAGTAAGTTTGCAAGATTACTCTTGGAACTTAGCATACGATTACGATAATCCAGTAAACTGAAACTCAATTTAATCTGTTGTTTTTACATCACAGCTAAGATATTATAATATTTTTTTCTTCTTCTGAATCGTCAACAAACCAGGACAAAATATTTTGTAGATTCTTTAGCAAAATGAAATACACGCCTTTCGCTTTTTTATTGGATCGCCCTCAGGTCTACAAGGCGGTCCTCTAATCGCTTTAAATAATGTACATCAATTATCGTCTTCCTCCAGGATTAACTCCCTAACCAATGTCCACTTGGCAACAGAATGTGTAATGTCAAATTAACCGCATAAGTAAGTTACCTATCTAGATTTTCGCATCTTCTCTCTGATATTAACCGATATTTTTTCGCGCTATCATACAAAATATCTTTATCTGGCTTAGCAAAGTCTTCAACGGTTTTCGTAGACAAATGTGGCCCATTTGTTTCGTCTGATTGTGCCGATGGAGGGATATGCCGCGCTTGATTGTTTCCCGCGAACCCTTCAGTCTTGCGTGAATTGATGAGTTCCCGATGCCGGCCGAAGATAGCCAATCTCGGGCTTGATGTACGTCTATAATATTTCTCGGGCTCACATGGTAATATTGGTGCGCAGTGGGGCTAGTCAAATTCTTGATGAGATTGGGTTTGACTAACGTCACTGCACAGTCAGATTCATGGACGAAGTAAATAATTGAATCCAATAGTGATTGTAAATTCAACATACCTAATTCTTCTATTGTTACCAATGCGCAGAGGCGTATAATACTCACAAATTCTGTCATCTTGGCGATAAGTCCTCTCAAATGAAGTTTCTTAGTAAACCTGTAATTACAGCAAGACAAAGTACCTAGTTAGAAGAATGTGTTACTAACATATCACGTTACAACTAATAATCTGCGTACCACGTCGTGCATTATAAAGTTTTTACAATATTTCTCCCTTAGCCGGTTCATTTGTTAGAGGCGCGACGTGCGCGTCTAGGATTTATACGCGGGCAACATTATCTCGTCCCTTCAAAGTGACTAACGTCGTACACACGATATATTCAAATTAATAGACGCCGGCCGCCTTATTCATATTTTACACGGGCAAACAGATTGTGTGTAATAATTGGACATGCGTCAAGCGTGTCACGGTAATGCGGCCATAAGTTAGCCGGTGGCTCGGGGCGCGTGTCATTATGCCAATCTCCACAATTGAGCAGACTCGACGACGTTCTGCTGCACACTAACTGCTATCCAAACTGCTGCTATTCTCATACTAACTTTCGCTTTATCTGTGGCGCTGGCCGCAGACGGCGTCGGGGTGATCTATGAGATGGAATTATGAGCTGGTGGATTGGCTCCCGCTCGAATTAGCTTCCCACCTCATATAGCATGCCTCGAGGGCATTATTACACTCGAATGCTAGAATTCGGTAACGGTGAATGTAACACTAGGTTAGTCTAGATTCCCAGATCCAACTAATACATAAAATAGCTCATCTTTTAGAACATTGGTTGTAACTTGTAAATAACACTAATAGTCGTTTGTGTCGTTAACACCCACCGCAGTCTTCGTTTGATAAAGAGCGAACTAATGAAATTAATAACCGTGGAACAAAAGCTAGCTAGCACCTCGGTGAATTAACAGTATGAGTTTTGTGAAGAGACGACATCCAATCCATTTTCGGGGCTAGGCTTTATATACGTTCGTATGACGAACGCATGCAAGTAAATTGTAACCATATAATAATACTAAAAATTATTAATAAATAAGAAGGACAAGTATTAGAGTCCAGTGTTTGTGAGGTGAATAAGAATGCTCCACCCAGAGTCCTTACTGTAAATTTATATACACTACTGCCTCCTTCTCTCTGACAAATGACCGAGTGTAATTTCACACGGGATCGTAATAATATTACATCGGACCAGAGCTAGTACGAGGACCATGGGGGGATTGATCAGACTATAGACGTCGATCGAGCATCCCGTTTTTAGGCGTACGATAAAAATTGAGTAATCTTATTTTACGCAGTATATGTTTTTCAAAAAGAATTATGTATAGTTTTAAGATTTCAAGGTCAAATTAAAATCATTACACTCTGTGCGATAAGGTAAGTTTCTTACATATTGATGTTCTGCAGTCAATCTAGCATATCACGGTAAACAAACCTTTACAAATTCCACGATTTCCCGCTATTATTCCTTGTTGCTCTTAAACTGCCCTCGAGCCATGATAAAGCGGTATCATAGTGCAGGTATTTATCATAAGAGTTGCGCACACGCCGACGCGGGACGTAAGGAAACGAGATCGTCTCTGGGCGCGGGCCCACAACCGATAAATCTGCCGCACTTAACTCGCAACCGGTAAATAACTATGGGATTTCCGCGTGCGAGAACGCGATGCGCTGGGGCATAAATCTATGCCCGTATTGTGATATTGTGTTGCCATTATGCGACGCCGGGAACGCTGCCCGTCACATAAATACACGCGGCTCGGTAAAGCCTCTTGTGTCGCCTCTATGGGCGCCTGTGACGTGAACCCTTCCCATATCTCAATGCTTGAGCGGTGTTATAGTGCCGGTAGTAAGATAGCTTCTCATTCCACTTCATACTTAAATACATTTTCTTGCAACAGCAAAAATCCGTGAAATAAAAATCTATTTTATGACTTAGACATTTTAGGCACTTGACAATTTGAATGAAAACACCATCTTTCATGTCGTCCACGAAAGATAGCCTCGGAAGAAAATTTCGCATTTGTGTCAAGTAGGTAGTCCTTAGTTCTGCAAGCCAATTCTGTGTTCCAGTGTGCCTTGCTCTTCCTAATAGGGTAGGCGATGGCGATCGCTTCAGCGAACGAACGATGGTACACGTGTTCCAGTCGGAATTACCATTATTATCGATCATCGGCGCCCGCGCCGTCGTGTGTAACGACCCTCAATAGGCGCAAGCGACTTGGCGAATCTTATCGCGAACGGAACCTCGCCCGTTACCATCAATTATTTCAAACTTGTTTATTTTTCGAGCATCGATACTTTTTTTTGAAGTATCAAGAATCAATCTCCGTACCAAAGTAAATGTAAGTTCTATAACTATGCGTACTCCAATACTCACTTCGGCTTTTATATCGTTCCTAACTACGCTTGTTCATAGCTTTCGTTTAGTGGCTCAAGAAAATTTAATTGTAATTGTGCTTGTAGAGAAACGGTAAAGGTGCCATTCTTTCTTGATTATATGTTACCTTGCGGACACCGATGGGCTATAGCAATTATTGCATATTAACTGAATTGAATTCTCTCGGCGTTTTGTACTTTCATTAAATTATTATTGGTCATATACATGCACGTGATTAATAATAGGGTATATCTGTACTCCGTACGTTCGTAGCTCGTCCTTTGGCGAATTATTGAGATCGCTTTGTTACCTTGTCAGGTCGATGCTAATTTTCTTTACCGTCCGTGAAATTGGATGCCGCTTGCTTTTTGTTCGTAATAACCAGTCCTTAGTGATAATTTGTATTGAAATGTTTAATGCAAAACACCATTGCGTTTGAGAGAGTGTTATTGCTTAGCCGAGAGCCTGAGGCGACGATAGGCTAGTTCTAGGTATCTCTGGTATAAAATGTAAGAAGAGTCTATTCGGGCTTGTAACGATGCTTTGCTTTTATCCTTATCGTTGGTTCAGTATCAATACGGAAAATGTGAAATTGTTCCGCAATATGATAACGTTATTGACACTTTATACCATCGACATGGTAGGTGCAGTTCTAACTTCCACCTACAACTTTGTAGTGTATATCACTGAGCGTTCGTCTGAAATGGTTATCTTCAGTTTTAATCTAAACGATATCTCGGGTACTAAAACTAGATGAAACTAATAAGCTATCTGATTCTACAGTGCACGATATCTTATCGTTCTATGGGAAGGTGTTTTTTTAGTGTACCTAGTATTAATGCGATAATTTTTTTTTTAAGCTTTCAGCTTTCATTAGTAGCAACATTTTTAGTTGAAATTTTTTCCATTTTGTTATTTAGTCAAATACTGTTCCTTGCTTGGTTCACCTGGCGCGATTATAAAAAAGTAACTTTTTTATTTATTTATTGATATTTTGTGCTTCAACTCGCAAAATTTGCTTTCATCTGTTTTTCTGTTAATCTTGATGAATGTTGATATACAGTCATGTTGGTGTCTATTAAATAAATAAATACAGGTACTACAATTTTATAGATTTTTTGTCATCGGTGATTTTTGATTGGAGGGGAATTTCCCCCAAAAAGGGGAAGTTTGCTGCGGCACTATTTACCGGCTGATTTTGATAATATTTTTTCGGGATAAACATTTAGTACTCGATTCTAAATAAGAATATGAATTTAGAAATTTTGAATATGACCAATATCGATCAAGAGGCTGTCAAGATATAGGTCGTGAGTTCTCAGCTCAATGTGCCGAACTGAGACCTCACGACCTTATTATCTTGACAGCCTCTTCACCAAATTCGATATTCTTGTTATTAATTGAGTACCGAAAGTTTATGCCAAATATTATAAATATTTTGCCAGTTAAAAAGATCTAAACTAAGATCTATCGTTCGCTTCGCTCACTCGGTCAAAAATAAAAAATCTGTCGACTTGAGAACCTCCTTCTTTTTTGGAAGACAGTTACAAAGGGGGAAGTATGCTGCGGCGCCATTTATCGCCGTGAGGTCTCGAGTGACTTCGATGTCCCGAACTGAGTGAGACCTCACGCCAAAATATAAGATCTTGACAACCGATTTTGCTCATGTTCGAAATTCTTGTTTAGAATTGAGTACCAAATGCTTCTGCCAAATATTATCAAAGTACATTGCGCCGCAGGAAATTTTCCCCGCTTTGGGGAAAATAGCCCTCCAACGAAAAATCGCCGACGACAAAAAAAAAAAAGGAACTAGGTTAGGTTGTGCAATAAAGTTTGTGCTCGCGAGGTCTACTGTTCGCAGAACTACTAGTTTTATGGCTCTGAAACTAAGTATTTCCACAGAACATAACTTGTTTTCAATCTCAGAAATCTAACTCCATTGATAAATCTTCCACCCCCTCGGCATTAATTTGCGTCTCGAGCCACACCTTCGCGTGCACATCCATAATTTTCCACGAAACGGTTAGGGCATGGCTGCGGCTTTCACAGATCTTGTGACATCTTTTACCTAACATGCGCGAATAGGGTCTGTCTGTTTTTACCCGACTGTCTAAGAAAGAGGGTAATGTTTTTAGGATGTAAGTAATGTATGTAAGTATGTTTGCGTGTTCCTATAGTACCTCCTGTAGCCTAAGCGGCTTGACCGATTTTGACGAGTCCGGTGTCGTTGGATTATGTTTACGTCTGGAGGGTGATAGGTTACGTTTTGCAGTCGGGTATTTTGTTTTTATTTAATGATATATAATATAATATTACCGGTTTTTGCACGTATATTAAATTAGTTCAGCATTTAGGTTTTTATTGGCAAAGTGATTTTATTATCAAAAATGTATTTTCTGGTTCCTGTAAAAGTTCAAAATGTATAAGCAGTTTCGGAAAAGTTCCAAATAATTAATATCCATAAATAATAGTACATTACTGTCGCGCTCTGTAATGACTGTGTTGCTGCCAGCGAGGATGATCGCCGAAAGCGCAGCGTAGCGCAAGTCCAGGCCATCACAGTGCGGTCAGCATTGCAGCCTGCGATGGACAAGCTGGAATAAGGGCCGAGGTCGAGATCGTAGCTAGGCCTACCTCGAGGCCATCAAAGCGAGGCCAGCCGTGCAGTCATTGCGGACTAAGGCTCGTATAGTGCTTTACTCAAACAATGCGAGTAATTTAAATAAAACCAGCTTAGTAAGTACTCAAATTCTCAAAATATCATTTAATTTAACTTGTCGATGTTCCATTGCGCGAAATTGACGTATAGCCAAGTTTTTGCACCTGAGTGTAAAAAACTTTAAAGAACGAGTTTGTTTTCATAGTCAGCAATGAAACAAAACTCGACAATAATGGATTGTCAAAGGAAACTGCTGGGGCCTATTCGATTAGCGCGGCAAAGCCGACTTTGCTCAAAGAAGGTACATAGTTAAAATAATGACCACTTTACACGCATTTTTGAGTAAAAGCTTGTTTGAGCCAGATTGAGCTTTTCTATCTGGTATTTAATATTACGAGTTATGACATATCGCTTTGCGGAGTAACTTCACATTTGCATAGTGAAAACCCTCGGAAGTCGCTAAACATGTCAGTAAATTAAGCATGTGTGGTTCTCGTGGATACGTGTGAATAAATGTGAATGGTAAGGTTAACGAACACAACCACATATTGTTCATTTTATTAAGTATTCAACTGTATTAACTGCTGATTTATTATGTTAAAAATGTTTACGCTTTCAGAATGCTTACAAGATAGATCGATATTTGTTTACGAGGGAACATCCGATAGATCCGTGTCAATATTTAAAAGGAAAAAAATGAAAATATTAAACTTTCAAGGCTGTTGATAGAAATTATTACTCTTGATGGAAAAAAACTTAAATACTATATTAGATTAAATGTTTATCTTTACTATTAATTAATAACATCTTAGATTCACTCCATGTTGCATTTCATGTTTTATTTTTAATTTCAGCTACAGTAAATTTGGAAGCTCCAAATATTATAGAGACCTTCATATCAGATCACTGAACATTATCATAGACAGTCAGTGCCAAATAGAGATTGCAAATTAACCTTGAATCATTGTCCTTTTCCATTCATATATAAAAAAAATAACATAAAATACTTTAAAGGTTTCATCGCTAACAAACAACCCGGCCGGGCCCGACGGACCCGACCGGGTTGGCAACGAATGCAACCGGGCCGGCCGGGTTGGGAAACATACCGGGTTGCAATCTCTACTGCCAAAGCTATGGAATTTCAGCATGAAATGATCGAATATCCCTACTAATATTATAAATGCGAATGTTGTTTTTTTGGTTCGTTTATTCCTCTTTCACGCAGAAACAGAGCAACGGGTCGACCTGCATTATTGCTGAGAGTGACATAGGGTATTTTTTTATCCCGTGAAAATGTACGGTTTCTGAGGCGCGACGTGCAGCTAGCATAAAATATGTTCTAGTGTGCGTACTAACTCCCGCTTGAAATAAGACAGTATGCTGTACCTGTACTGTACTGCCATTGACCAACGGGATCATACTTTGATAGCGTCTATTTATGTTAGCGCTTGCTTTGACATAAAACAGTAATGTTCGATAAGAACTAACGAGTGGCTGATCGAACTTCGGTTTTGGTCATGGTGACAGTTTTGTGTTCAGACAGTTGACGATGCCGACAGTTTCCCATGTAAAGTCCACAGTTAAAACTATTGCGTCAAACATTTTTTATGCATTATCTCCGACATAAATTAGTTTTGTCCAATCAAGTTCTGGTAATAAGCAATGTAAAAATTTCTACGTAGAGTTCGTATATAGTAGATGCGTCATCTTAAATCACCTCATACACTGATACGTCGATTTTGGCACCACTGCCATTAGTAAAATTTAGCATCCAAGTAATTTTGTCAATAAACTATTATGTCAAATATTCTGTGCAACCGTTTATCTATGGCCTATCCACAGTTTATCCAGAACATTATAACTTTGGAAAATGCTAATTTCTCAAATGTAATTCATTCCAACATTAGCTTATTAAATTTGTATATTTTTAATACTTGTCACTGTCCATCGAATACTGACGAGCGGAATATTAAAATAACTAAGTAAAAGCTTTATGTTAATTACATTTAAATTAAATCCCGTTTTTCTCATTAGAGCCGGCTTTAAGGGGTATCGTAAAATTAGTCCTATATCGCATCATGCGGTAAGCTATCGCAGAAAAGCATTAAACTATGGCACAGCACCGACAAACCCGTGAGAACCTAACCGTGCCCACTTGTGCGCAAGTGTGAAATGACATTTACTGCGCAGCGGGAGACAGTGATTAATCTCAGTGTAAACAGTTTGTTTGATTAACAGTAGTTTAACGCTAGCCGATTCTATCCAGTAGCTAAGCGCGACAGAATCGTTCCTGTAATAATGTCTTTGGTAGATTGCAAAGTTCATGTGGACAAAACTCTAGGTCTGTTGGATTTAGAAAATAATGTTCTTAATCTCAACCGCAATCCGTGACAAAAGTTTTTGACGACGTGACGTGACGAAAGACGCAGTCGAGGAAAGACTAGGAAATGTTAGCAATCTTTACGCATTTGGCTAGAAAGGAGGTGGCGGTGGACACAGATTTGAGGAAACTTGCTCAGCAGTGGGAAAGGGGAGGTTACAAGAATCTACATGTCGATCTTGGCACTACATTTCTTGAAACTTCTCAAGCCGATGTACCGCACCGGTCGACGCGCCGTCTTTACGATGCGATACCAACCAGTATCCGTATAATTAGATCGTAATTCTATTCGTACACTCATTATAGGATTCTGTGCCAAATGCCGTGTGCTCGGTTGGAGAGCTCGATTCGATTAGCTGGACCTTCGTCGTCACTGAACTCAATGTAGTTTACTTGAAAGTGCTCGTATCAGGTACTAATTACGTGAGACTGCGAAATATAGAAACAAAATTGAAACAGCCAAGCATACTTTGGCCGCAGACTATATAATTGTGCTACGAGTACTAAACACTCACTCCGAATTGACAAAATAATTCTCTCTTGCTACGTCGCAATAAATTTTATTTTATGCCTCCCAGACTAGCGTCTATCGCCCCGAAATGTCGCGAAACGAGGCGAGACGCGTCGCGTCTCTGATTGGCGGATATAGCCTCGTTGCACGAATATTCGGTATTCGGCTTGCAAGTCTGGGATAGGCATTAGAAAGCACAGCATAGCGTAATTTTCATCATAAATACCTACAAGCGCGCAATGCGAGGAGGCGACAGTGGTCGCTCTGCTACTTTCGCTCTCGGTACGTTGGATGTAAATGCAGCCCACTCGGGTGGGCTCTAACCTAAATGCTTCGCGCCCGCAGGTTAAGTTTATAGTGTTTTTTACCAACTAATTTTCCACTCACTACTATACCGGACGAGTTTTAACAGAAACCGAAAATAAAGAAGTGACAGGTGACAGGTATATGCAGTGCTCGTAAAAGCCTATGGCATAGAGGTTTTTGAATTTTTCAGTTGTCAAAATCCTCTGCCATAAAATAGGTATAAATTAGTCAATTCAATTAAATTTTAAATAATAATTAACGTAGTACCATTTCTACGTTAACAGATCCTAGAAACGACACAATAGTAGTGGATAAATACGTTTTTAAAGCTAGGTGCTTCAAAAATACTTAAATACTTAATAAATGATTAGATTACAATGAAAAGTATTTGTTAAGTTTCCCTTATGTATTTAAGATTTAGTAAACTTTAGATGCAGCGTTAAAATATAACAAATTGTCAGTTTAGAACGTACAATTAAAAGTTACCGGCCGGGTGACTCGCAACAAGCATCAGGATGGTTAAAGGTAAGGTCCGTCGTCATAATATTGTGGTGCATGCGCGTGCGCACCGAGTTGACGGCGCACGCGCCTTACGGTATAAATTAGTGCATCCTCCACATTCTAACTAATATTAGAAATGCTAAAGTAACTGTCTCTCTGCCTGGGTGTTTGTCGCGTTATCACGGCTAAACTGCTGAATGGATTGATCTGAATTTTTGGATATATATATATAGCTTAAGGATCGGAGACGGACATAGGCTACTTCTTTTGTTGTAGGTCCACGCGAACGAAGTCGCGTGTAACAGCTTGTAATAAATAAAAATAATATTAAAATGTGTTAAGTTACTATGCAATAGTTTCTACTCCTTGTATCATTAGCCTTGTATTAGTATTTATAGTATGGTACGCCATCGGTTACGATCATTCAGTAAAGTATTGTCAAAGTTTCCCCATACTTAGAATGCATTGCGAATTCGGTTAGCTAATTTTATTGAAGATCTTCTTTGAAGATTCTTGTGTTGTTCTTCCATTTCTAAAAATTCAGTATTGTCCAAAAGTATGTAAACATTTTATACGTTTAAGAATTTTCGTCTTTCCAGTAATTTGTACTGCTCGCCTCAATGTCATAATATTTTATTTATGATTATGATGCTAAGATTCCACCATCAATTGAGTAAGAAAAATATAATTAGGAGGACGTCACATTTATCCAGTCACAAACAGCAATTATTTGCTCTTAATTTCACAGTTTCGAGTCATAATGAGGGCTATAAAAAATATGTTATTACGCATCAAGTACTGTCGCATAATATGTCAGTTGTCTTCATCGCGATATTTCCATCAAGGTAAGAGATGCTGAAATTTTAACTTGACACTTTGTCAACGATAATGTAGAATTTAATAAGACCCAAGTCATTATATAAGATACAAAACAAAATATAATTTTTAATTAGAAGAATGAGAAGAAGATTAATCACTGAGTAAACGTAAATGTTCTTCTAAGACATATCGGTTTGTTGACGAACATAAGGAAGCCACTGGCCGTTTTATGACTTCACATTGATTTACTCCTATGTACCTAATTATAGGTGCGTCGCCACCAAGAATTATTGACGCTTTATTACGTTTGGATATTAATGGCTGATTGTTCCTGGGTATCTTCTTGTATCTTCCCTTACTTTCGATACTGGTTTCGTTGCTTTCTCATAGGCGAGATGGGGTTGTGATAAAACCGTATTGGTGTCAGCCTCGAAGATACCGGGCGTAGCTGAAAGCGCATGTACTGGACCTACGTATCTAGCCGACACGGGCCCATGGGCTAAGCAAACACTATGATGAAACGGCTCAAGTTATAAGTGATGAGAAAATCACTAGTACTAATATTGCACTAGATGTGGACAAGCTTGCTACTTTTATATCACACTAGCTGCTCCCCGCGGTTCACCCGCTATTCTACAGGAACGGTTAAATTTTGCAGAATAAAAATAGCCTGTGTTATTCCGGGGAATAAGCTACCTCATACGAAATTTCATCCAAATCCGTTCAGCCGTTACCGAGTTGAACAGGAACAAACACACTTACATACTAACCTACTTACACACAAACTTTCGCGTTTATAATATTAGTGTTTTATACAGCTTCGAACGAAAGTGTCGTCAACATCTCACAGATACAAAAAAAAACACAGTCCCCATGCTCATGGGGTAGTCGCGAAATTAGGAAGGTTGTCATGTCATGGTGGTCGTATAATGATAGTGCTTAGTTTAAAATCAATCACTAACTATTGGACTGTTGTAACTGTTGCTGTGTTGCGATGCAAATAGTTTCGATGTCATGCTTTTCACCTTGCCTTGCTCAACTTCAACGTAGTTAGTAAAGATGCGTTTTTTTTCTCTATTATATTTTGAGTTCATACAGTACAGTGTATTTAGCCAATGTCAAGTTTTGTAATATTTCAAGTGAAGTACAATATTTCACAATAAAAACAAGTCATAGTCGAGTCAGGCAAGGTAAGTGCCGGTCTAGATAAAGTCAAGTCCCAGTAAAGTCGTGGAGAATTTACCAAAGGTTTCTTATGGAGTTTTAGAAACAACACGAAAAGTTACATTTCACGACAATATTACTATTGGTTGATTATAATTTGACATTTCCAGAAGTTGTGTTATTTCAAATGTGTGCCTCGTGCTCTTTCACGAACACAGAATGGATAAAAATTCACCGTTTTTACACATTAACCCACGAAATAACACAAGTTTTGGAATGTAATAAAACAAGATTTATATAAAGTTTGAAAAACTGAAATCCGATTACGTCCCTACGTCACGGCGCATTTTTGCTTGCATTTGACACCCAACACGGCATTTTTCAGTTCATGACTTTATGTTTTCTAGAGGGCGCCATATTCAATTTAATGTGAAGTCACATATCCTGTAACCTGTAACAATCGAGACGCGAGACGACAACGATACCTCATTTGTCAAATTATGATAACTTGTTTAGAAGATATGAGGGAACAGATGAACATACATACATACCGGTCAAAATCCTAACCCTCCTTTTGCTTCGCGTAGTCGGGTAATAAAGCGACATGACTTCTTTGCGTTCCCGCCAATACTCCTAAGAGCGCGTTTCTTGGTAATATTTTATGAATACATTATTATTGTTACAGCGTTGTCGACGCTTAAATCTTTTATGCTTCATCTCTATTACATCCCACGCTCAATCTGGCATCAGCTTCCTTCATGACGTCAATCATAACAGGAATTGGCTGTCCATCAACCACTGATTCTACAAAACTTGTGTTGTATCGTTGGACAAAATAGTAATCAAGTATGCGTAAGTAAAGTAATTCTGGTGATGCTATTGAAGCTGCCGAAGCCCACATGACATTCTTCTGGGCGGGGGTCTCTCTCAAAGCATCTCTGTGTTCCTCGGCTCTTCGTGTCACTGTCAACGGTCTAGCGTGTATCGATCGACGCTTTGTACTGCTAAAGAAGTTCAATACAGAAGAATTTGAGATGTCGCTTTGCGGAACTCCTTTGTAAATGTGGAGACTAGAATATAAGCTTAGGAAAGTGCCTCAATCATCATCTATAGACACCATTTTCTTAAGTTTTAAGAACTTAAGTCTTCCGATCTGCAGATAAGTAGTCGCCTCCATTGCTGGAATGGCTGATAGCGCAACGAACATTACTATACCCAGTAGGGGTGTGTAGGACTATTAGATGTGCCAAACGAAAAAGCCGATCTTCGTGGCCAATGATCCATTCGCCTAAATTGCCTGAATAGTAAAAAACACACAATTCTCGCTTCTCTCTCACATCTTAGATAGCAGCCATCTTACCTTTCACCGTCGAGAGATATTGTCCGTACGGCCGCGATCCCTACGGCTCATTACCATATACTGCGCCCGTGACAGCATCGCAATTAACTATCTGTTTATTGTTGTTGAATTATAAACGGCATTGCGTGACACCGCCGCCGCACTGCTATCTACTATACTGTGACACTTCTGGTGGTTCTGTATGCCTGGTATACTCTGACTGCACTTCTGTACGTTATGTTCTAGTTTATTGGTCTATGTTGGCTGCAAATGGGAGTGCGTCGAGTTCGCGAACGTTCGTTTCGATGTGTAACTGTGAGAATTATTATTGATTGATGTTACATAAAGATGGAAAGCTGAACAGTATTCAGCTGTACTCGTTGTTTATTGTTTTGGTTTGTATTTGTATAAGGTCGATGATAGATGTATTTAAATTTAAACGAAATATCGGTAACCGTATTTAAAAAATCATTATCAACGTCTTAGGAATCCTTCTATTCAAAAACCGGGTATAGTTCTCTCTCATATTTTATAATGCCATCTCGGTTCTATGATCCTCTGCTCATTTAATAGGATACAACAAGATTTGATAAAGAGTTGAGATGCTTATGAAAAATGAAGTCTTGAAAAAGGCACAATATTCGAACGGTTTTCTCAAGGTGGCTATCCGGTGACAAATATATATACGTACTAGTTGCTACCCGCGACTTCGTTCGCGTGGACATATAAAAAGTATCCTGTGTCAGTCTTTGTGATATACAGGAACTCCTTATCAAATTTTGTCAAGATCCGTTCAGCCGTTTAGCCGTGATAACGCGACAAACATCCAGACAGAGAGACAAAGTTACTTCTTGTACTTCGCTAGACGGCGTTGATCAACTTTGACGACAACAACAACAAAGACGGACATAGGATACTTTTTATATTTCCACGCGAACGAAGTCACGGGTAACAACTAGTAGGCTATATTTTGCAGTCAGACATTTTGGTTTTCTTCTAATAACTTTAAACTTGTTAAGACACTATAGTATCATCGACATTTTTCATGTGCTTTCAAATCCTTTCGTAGTGCTCTAAGTGAGCACTAATCAAATTATGTAAAGATCACCTGTGTAAAATTTAATACTTCTAAATCTAAACTCCTCCGGTTTAGGCTGTGCGCTAGGTTGTCAGTCATTCATTAGAATTAAAGTTAGGCTTGATTGATTGGTCTATTACTGATTGTCACCGACTCCGTCGCCAACTGCTGGTGGGTGATTGATGATGACGATTTGCTTCTCTCTGACAGTATGCTAGGAGTATACGTGTAATATTAACATTAAGATACGATTAATTGCAGTGAAAACATACTAATTAATGCAATCAAGGTGAAATCTTCGTTTGCGTGGATCGTTTAATTTGAAAATATTCGTTTGGCGATTGGAAAGCGATGAAAATTAATTGGTAATTTAGAATTTTAATAGCCCTAGATAGTAAAGATATTATCAGCAATGATGTTAGGATGTACGTAACTAATATTAACGTCTAATAGCTAGTAAATAATGTTTATATGGTTTGTTCTATGTGGTACCAGAAAAGCATCTAATTACTTATGGTATATTTTTTATGTATCTAACCTTGCGGAATACTGGAACCCAAATCCGAATCATTAGTAATTACTTTGGTAACTAAGACATATACAGGATGGCTTTTTTAACAGGGAAAGTATGAAGAAATCCAAAATCTTAGAAGATACATGGAAACTGTCTTGGGAATCATTAGGTATTTTTTTGTAAAAATCATTTTAGCATAATAGTTTTTTTGGTCAAGCGTGAGATACATTAAAAATGAGTTATTTTGGTCTTGATTTATATCAGAAGAGAAAAATCGGATCAATAGAAGTGGTTATAGTTAGTTAGTAGTTTATTAAATTTGACTAACTTCTACTGCTCCATTTTTAGGGTTCCGTAGTATTACAAGGAACCCTTATAAGGTCGTCATGTCCGTCTGTCTGGCTGTCTGAATCTTTACAGCCTTATAACTTCCAAAGTTATAAACTTACATGCATGAAATTTTTCACAACGATAGTCTAAGTATAGTCCTACAGTTTAAAAAAATAAAAATAAAACATTTTTTTGTATAATAAGCGTAGCTCACATACATACATGTAAAGAGGGGGTAAAAAATATTTCACTGCACCCCATCATGTTGGGTGTCATTGAAAAGGACTTAAGGTGACAATTTGGAAAGAATAAAAAAATCATAATTTCTTATTAAAGGAATTATAGGATTTTTAAAGTGGGCTTAAAGTAGGTTAAAGTTTTTTTTAAATATCCCTAATCGTAACTCAAACACTGCAGTAATAAATTTAAATGGTTGCAAATTATAAACTACATGATCATACATTTATAAATTATCATAAAAAAAAATTAATAGGACAAATGTTATGGTTTTCCTAGTATGACGTGTCTCTTTATTTTATTAATACTAACCCCCGAATACTGAAACCTTTGTTAACGACAGATTAAGTCTGTTGCTGCCTTTGTCATTTGCTTAGTGCCAGACAAAGGCAGTATTAGAATTAATCTGCTGTCAAAGTTAAAAAGCGTTTCAGTATTCGGGGGTAAGTTAGTCATAAATTATCGTATAACGCAACTTTATTGAGTACGCTGCGCTGTGCGCTAAAATATTGGCAAATAGCCTAGATTGGCAGCAGTTACCCTAATTTTATGTCTAAATTGTGCAATTTGCTTGAAATAAAATCGCATCACTAATAATATCGTAAAAATTATAACCGCTACTGTGATAACATGGCCAATCAATACTCCCAGTAGTAAAAATGAGTAGGCAGTTTTGTACCAGGCTGAAAGCTTAGTTTGCGCGATTCCGAACTTCCTACATTAGCGCTGTCAGTCCATACAGAACGTCAAAAAATTATCAAAACATATCAACGCCATCTATATTCTAAAAGGAAAATGTTTGTTAAAAAGAGAGAATGTTTGTAACCCCGCTTTGTAACAGCTGAACACGTTTGGGTGAAATTGGTCGTGGAAATTGTCTATAACCTGGACCTCGCACGGGGTTTATCCTGTAAAAAGGTTGGTACTGTTAAAAACTGAGCTGAGCTATATCCTAACTAAGTTATAATTCAGATGAATATAGCCGCAGTCGTATCAGGACCAATAAAGCTTCGAGTTATAAAAATGAATACGTTCGTCTCGAGGAAAACAACTTCGCTTGCGCGATTCACAACTCCCTACATTACACACACATTACGTTTTGTATGAATGAAAACGTCAAAAAATGCACAAAACGAATCAACGCCGTCTAGCGAACTATAGGAGGTATGTAACTTTGTCTCTCTGCTTGGGTGTTTGTCGCGCTATCATGGCTAAACAGCTGAACGGATCTCGATAACATTTTATAAGAAGTTACCGTATATCACAAAGTCTGACATAGGATACTTTTTTATGTCCAGGCGAACGAAGTCGCGGGTAACAACTAGGTTATTAATATTATTAAGCCGCCAAAAACGCTGGATGTCATTCTGCATAGAATTCAATATTTCATAACCATCTATAGTTCACCTCAATTTCGCTTTATGCAGCACTTCAGTTACTATTTGATCTTCTATCTCATAGCCAGACAGGAACAGAGTTTTATGGAAAACTTCATGGAATTCGAACGCCAAGCGTTGATATCTGGGTATCATATGCTCAATAATTTGAGCGTTGATTTCGCAAGAACCCTGGTTCTCATCAATTTGTAATTTCCAGAATTACTTATGTCTCTAGATTGCACTGGCTATAAATTACTGTTCTCTTGCGCACAGATAAATTTTAGTTCGACTGTATCGCTGCACCTACCGGTACATACAAACTTGTAAAGTAGCTTAACTTTTCCTAACTAAACCATCCTTCTTAAACTCTTATATCTTATCATCGGCACTATATCTTCTTACACAGGATCATGAGTTGTTGTAGAGGTATTTATGACTGCCCGTTTTACTCTTATCGGGTTTGAATAAGATGCAATTCAACTATATGCTGCCGTTTAAGCAGGGCTACACGGAACGGTGGAACTTAGCCGAAAAGAGATCATTCTACTCACTAAGGACAAATTTTACTATGGGACCAAACCTGAAAACGCGATAAAAAACAACTGAAAGAAACATGTCGTTACCATTTACGGCCCAGAATAATGAATAAATGTGTATGTAATATATATACACATGAAACAAACATGAAACATTATTATTGAAACATTTTGTTAGGCTTGGAAAAGTCTCAAACTTTGTATTAACTGTCTATAATATATTTTAGGTTGTACACTTGGAACAAGGTAGTTATATTCTAAGGCTGCACACTTCTATGCATTTATTTGCTTCTTGCCTCGCATCTCACGGAGCCTCATACAATTGATAATGGCCTGGAATTAAGACAAGCTACGATAAAATGTCCGCAGCTTTAAAATTTCCAATCGTCACTATCAAAGAAAAGTGTGTTAGGTGAGAAATACGGTCGATTATAACGTGCATCGCGACGAGTTACTGTTATAAATATATTGTTGTAAATGTCAGTTTAGTTTACATTGTCCCAAGGCTTTGCAAAGCATTGAGCAACGGAGTAAGATTTAATGCTGGTGCCATTGTCTGGTATTTAACTCCTATCAGCTGATTCCACACATTTAACCTATCACGACAGTGTGTGTTGGCTGCTACCTCGTGTTTGGAATATTGTCCCGTTTGAGGTTCTCGGATGTAGTTTGCTTCTCTTCTGAAACCAATAGGATTATATATGCGAAGCTATGTGTCAATCGCTTGATCGCTTCGTTCGCTCTTCACTGAAACAACGACGGAATGAATTTGAATAAAATATCATACATCGTACCTTAGATTAAGATAAAGGGAGATTGACTTATCGAAAAATGGAGCATAAAAGTAAAAGTGTAGGAATCGACGATAACTTATTAATAGACATTACTTTTTTTTTATTTAGATTTAAATCTTTAAAACTACACATTCAACAATGATTCGCCAAAAAGGCAATAAAATGCAGTGCTACATAGATGTTAAACAGGCCATTACTCACAGTTGCGCATTTAAAAAAATAGAGTCTTAACTGTATAGCAATATGGTTGTTTTCAGAATGGTCGTTTATGTAAAAATCGTAGCCACATCTTTGTACAGATTTATTGGTAATGTTGTATGTATAGTTTTAAAGATTTTCGAGGTCCTCCCATTCCATCCTCTTTATGAACTGACTTCCAAAAAAGAAGAGGTTTTCAAGTCAACTATTTTCTTCTTTTTTATTTGTTTGTTACCTTAGAACCCTCATTTATGAACCGATTTGGAAAATTCAATGCGGGATCCATGAGGAATTGAGGGAATTTCTCAAATATTGTAGACATACATATATAGCGATTTCGGTATTTTCATCAGCAAGTCAAGCAATTGCATTTAGAAAGTATCATATGGTGAAGTGCAACTGATGAAGAAAACCAGAGATAGCCGTCGGAAATCTACAATTTAATTTGAAAGGAGCTGCTTCCAGACTGGTCCCATTTTTATCAAAATCTGGTTTTGATAATGGGATCCATGAGGAATAGAGGGAAGAACTCCTCAAATATTATAGGCATACATAATAGCGATTTTGATATATTCATCAACATGTCAAGCATTTGTTTCTATTTCTATTCTGGTTTGGCATTCGTGCTTTTGCTAATAGCCGCACCGATTTAGTATACGACCTTGGATCATCAATTGACCATTTCGGAACTCGCAACCAAAGTCAAAAAAATAATAACAGGCTTGACATAAGCCTAGATAACAGTAACACAAAATTCTACACTGTAAACACTTCTTATAATTTCAACCCCATCATTAATATTGACTTTCCACTTAAAGTCAGATAAGATATCCTCAAAATACTAACATCTGTCATATTCTTCAATCCCACGCCTTATCTGTTTCCTCATCAATATTTTGTAGACACAAGACACCGTGCAGACCATAAAAAAATAAGTTATCTTTATTGATTAACGTATTGACTAGCGTGAATTGTATTGCATCTTCAATCTTTTGTAATTTTGACTTTGGACTGGTTTAAATAAAGGTCGAGAACATCGACATCTCTGGAAGACTAGTCGAGACAGATGCAAGCTCTTGTGGAGTTTTGGCATCTTCTCCTTATATGTCTCTTATTACCTACTCTATCGTTTTCTACTATCATTAAAGAGCATAGCATATCCTTTCAGCGTTCTCGCAAGTTTTTATAGGTAATACAGATTACAATCAACTTTCTACTATCTCCTATCAGATCTCTACTACGCAGACGTCCGCTGCTGGATGAAGACTCCCCCATATATTTGGTGATTGCCATAATCCCCACGTTTGGCATGCGGGTTTAGATCGCAATCAACTTTCGCTCTCACACAATTACGTTGTGTTTGTACTGTGACAACGAGGCGTGTTCCTATCCGAGTGTTAACATGCGCATATATCATTGTTCGAGTGATCCACCTGCGAGGCCACGCCCACCGGTTGCGGCTCCCCGCACCGCCTGCCCCTGTCTTCTCTCCTCACCTCACCATCATCAAGATACCATTCCATTCTACGCTCAGAAGTCAACCGGAGCGGACGCTGTCGTTCCAAAACTTGTCCAACTATTGTGTTTACGAACTGAGTGCTGTGTGATAAATGACAATCTGTGTTCGCGTTATTGTTTTGGTTGGCGTTTGTTAGTGCAGAATTTGAATGTAAGTTTTTTATAAATTGAAATTTATTAATGTTTTATGAGTTTTACCATTATCAATTTACGATAAAATTATGTCATACTCTATAATAATAATCTACTGCATATGTGTTGACATGTATGCGATAAAATAATATTCTGTTTAGTTTATTAACAGCGATAACGATGCTAACCTTCGGGTAAACGTCGTACGCTTTTATTTAAAGACGTTTTCGCAAAGCCAAGTTGGATGCAAGTTAGTCCAAGTTGAAATAAAGTTACTTGTTGCATCTTTGTGGGCGGAGTTTCGAACGACATGTTTGACGCACGCGCTATTTACATTTTTCATAAGTTTGTCTCACTACCAAAGTTTGACTAAATCAAACTTTGTAAGGGGATTTAAGTAGAGTGCTTTTCGTGATAAATATCCCACGGCCAATCAGCCGAACTAAATTTGACACATTTTTTCTGTTCAATTACTTTAATCTCTATTGAGAATAATAATTTATTAGAGCTAAGTTATCAAAAACAACATTAAAAAAATTACACATTCCGTCTCCCGATATCAGCGCTGCGTCTGGGGGTCTGATCTCTTGAAATCTTTTAAAATCCATCGTAGGTTGTTTAAACATTTCTGGTTTATTCGATCAACATATACTTTTTTTATCTAACAACTGACTGACAGACAACGCACAGCCCAAACCCTGTAAAGAAGCATGAAATTTTGCAATAACTAAGGGATAAAGTTTCTATGGGAGGTCGAAATTTTCCCGTTGTATTTGCGACGCAAAAAAACAGAGATACACTACTTACAAAGTTGCGGGCATCACCTACTTTGAAGGTTTTTTTATAACGCTCAGTCCAATGTAAAAAAAGGCATGTAGATCTTGCCCGACCGTTCTGCTTCAGCCTTTAAACATCCCACTGCTGAGATAACAGCCTACCATCGAAAGGCGATTGGGCCGTATCCACCACGCTGGCCCAGTGCTCGTTGGGTTGAAGTTGTTGCCCGCGACTTCGTTCGCGTGGACATGAAATAAGTATCCTATGTCCGTCTTTGTGGTGTACAGTAACTCCTTATCAAATTTTATCAAGATCCGTTCAGCCGTTGAGCCGTGATAACGTGACAAACATCCAGACAGAGACATAATTACTTCCTATAGTTCGCTAGATGGCGTTGATCCATTTTGTGCATTTTTGACGATTTGTATGGACTTACAGTTGTAACGTAGCGAGTTCTGAATCGCGCAAGCGAAGTTTTTTTCCTCGAGACTAACGTATATACATGTTTATACCTCGAAGCTTTATTGGTACCGATACGACTGCGGCTATATTTATCTGAATTATAATATTACTTAGGAGTCGTAATTGGAACAAAGAGCTTTTGACAGTAAATAGAAACCTGCAAATAACATCGCCTAACCACAAATTAAAATAAAAAATTACATTCGAAAGTATAAAAGAAATATTCACTAGCACACTTCGGACAATCATAAATCACAAACGGAATAGTGTTTCGCAAATATAAGTTCCAAATACGAGGCAGTGTTATAAATTGTTATTGTAAGTCACGAAAGTCACGAACACATACCCAGAATAGGTATTTACTGACACAAAAAAAAAAAAAAAAACGGTTATTGTAGTTTTTTTGTAAATGCACATAAATTAGCAAAGCATTTGCGTGTACATTTTGCGAAATCAGTGTTTGGAATTATGTGATAAGTAATTGTTTATTACTTTTATCAGTATTTCATCAAATATAGCTTTAAATGTTATTTGGATAGAAACAAGTTACTTAAATTACTTTATAGTATGTTTTGGGGATCTGAAATATCTGCACGTAGAATGCATTTGTCAACTATTAAACCGCATTAGCTGGCGCACGCCAATCTATTGCTGATATATAAAAAATAATTAATTAATAACGTTATTTAATTTATATAATTCAGGTTTCACTATATCGGTGATGGTGATACCATGGAACCACAAATTAAGTAATTGACCGAGCGAATCAAAGGTCTCAAAGTTTACTGGGACAAATCGGCATTTGTATGTATGTTTGTATGTTTGTGTGTATATTTGTCCGATGATAACTTGCGAACTGTTGATCCGATCTTCATGAAATTTTGTAGGCAAGTAGTTCATTTCAATACAATTTTTAAGTTCAAATATGAGCTGAATCGGTACAGGTTGTGAAGATGTCGAGGTCGCGAGGTCTCAGTTCGCCGCGAACTACTAGTATGGTTAATTTAAGTGAATGATGACTTTAAATCGTTCAGGCTGACAATGCTAGTGTGAATACACATAAAGACGTCGACAGCTCAGACACAGAGTAAGTTTTGAATGATAAATTCAAATATTTATTGCCCTATTAATATTTATATATCTGCCCGGCCGGGAATTTAACTTGGGACCTCCTGCTCGTAAGGCAGATGCATTAGTAACTAAGCAAGAATGGTCGTTAACCCTCCGGCTTATAATGTACAGTAAGCAAAATGGTAACCACACGCAAAATGTACAAACGCATAATGTACATTATTGCAAATGTACAATGCTTAGAATGTACAAATGCAAAACGTATATTATTGCATACGTACAATGCTAATAATGTAGAAACGGCAAATGCTCTAAACGCAAAATGTACAAACTAGCAGAATACACAGACGTAAAATGTATATTTGAAAAACACTAAATGTTATATATATACTACTCTATACACAGTTATCGTAGAATTAATTTATTTGTTGCGGACAAAGTTATTTGGATATTTAGTATTAAAAATTGCACTACCAGTTGCATTAAGTGTGTCACATTTGGACTTAGGACATGGCCATCCCGCGTAGGCGTCTACCCAGGTTTCGCGCCGCGCCGGTTTACGATCTTTATGGTCACTAATGACCAATAATACGCACCTCTTGAACGTGGAAGGTTAACATATTGGTGCAGCTGCAGATGTGCTTTACAATGATGATCCTATGGAAGTCAAATTTGAATGTTATTCGGGAGCTTCTTTTTCACCTTTGGTCCTTATCTAATTAATAGAAAGGATTAGTAGGAATCTCCTATAAAAAAATAATCTCTGTCTATTTTCAGTGTATCTAAATTTATTAATTGAAAATAATTGACTTGTAATAATACAGTCTAAAATTTTGTCTTTCAAATGATTCGAGGTGAATGATCTCGCCAATGCCAATGTTATTGTCGTTTTTTATCAACAGCCTCAAAAAGTCTATTTTATTTCTTGTACGTACAATTAGGACGTGCTTAACAGAAGCAGAAGTGGTTGTTAGCGTTGATTCTGTTACATGACGTTTATTTTACGCCAGCTGTTGCCCGCGACTTCGTAAGCGATGCTGCTCGACTTTCGGCCTCGTACGTTTGACGAGTTAGGGCCGAGACTCAGCCTTCGGCCTCGCAAATGCGTAGTAATACTAACGAACTAACGCACAAACAACTCCTATTTAGCCCTTGAAGGGAATTAATTTAAAGAAATCGTTTCATACTGTTTATGTTAATTCTATGTTACGAAAAACCAGTTGTTTCGTTCGCGTGGACATAATCCTATGTCAGTATTCGTTCAGCCGTTCAGAGATACAAAGCTACTTCATATATTCGCTATGTTGACGTTTTGTATGGACTGACAGTTGTAATGTAGGGAGTTCTGAATCGCGCAATCGAAGTTTTTTCCCCGAGACAAACGTACTCATTTTTATACCTCGAAGCTTTATTGGTCGTAAATTCCTGATACGATTGCGGCTATAATCCTCTGAATTATAATATTAGTTAGGATGAGCTACTATACATACAAAATTTTATGTTGCTAGATCCTACGGCTTAGGCTGTGCGTTGCCTGTCAGTCAGTATATAATCTGTTTGACAAAATCTTGTTCTGAAGATCGCACGTGTCAATTTTTCAACGACAACTAAACCATGTTGCTGTTCGCATGTCTCCCAGTCCTTAACCCTCCGGCTAATAGATGTAACGTGACTCCATGTGTTGAGATCGGGAGCGTTCATCTTAGATACCCTCGAAGCCTTTGTGGACCTTTCAGCTGATCTACCACAAGCCATGATGCATACACCAGTCTCTTTAACGTATTAAATCATGTACATGTAATCAGTCTGTATGTACTGTAGACTAGATTTATTTTGTGACCACAATATTGGAATATCATTATGAAAGGCCTAGATTTAAGGAATCCTAAACTATTTTTATGTTTATAGGCTGTCTTTTGCCATTTACAAATATATATTTTTAAAAAGATCGTGCCCCGCTTATATCCAAATCTTACGGGACGAGAAATCTGAATCATTATTCTAGAAGAGCTAAAGTTTACAGCAGTAATAAAATGTTTTTTTTTTTTTTTTTAAACATGTATAAAAAAAAATACATTTCGTAAACTAGCCGGAACCCTCGACAAACGCATTTAACTCTAACATGTTGACGAATTTGTTGAAATAATAAGTGATTTTTTGCCACGCTGATAAGTTACTTTTTGGAGAAATAAAGTATAAATAATGCTAGAATGAATGAATTGTAATTTATCAATCGTATCAGATTCCCAAAACCGCAAAATCTATGTCACTGTCTAAAGATATCCGCATTGTGCTCAAAGCCTTTTCAAAGTTCTCAATGTGTTTCTGATTCCATACCATTTGTTGCCTTTATGGGTCCGGATTTAGCCTCTGGCCGTGTGGCATTATGTTACAAGCTGTCACGCTGAGATAGAGTTATTTGATATTGATATGTATCTCCGACGCATGTCTTCATATCGGAAACATCGTTTTTATCGTGTAACAGTAAAAGCTGATAGAAATTGCTAAGCGAATTCCTTGAATTTGTCACCTTATTTTGTATCTTTATTTTCATCCTAATTCAAAATTATTTAGTATAACATTTGCAGAAACTTGATTTCCAACTAAATATTTATTGCTATACCCTATCGACTAAATTAGGCGGTAACTTTATAATTCATATGCTTGCAGCTGATTTTAAATGCCATATCATATTTGGATTGAATTTTCACTTCAAGTGGGCCAATAAAACGCATGATTTAATCAATTCAAGTTCCGAATCCGCTAAGGCGACGGGAAGTCTTCAATTATAGTTATTGTCTGGTCCATTTGCACTCGCAACATTTACTTGTGTGCGTGTATGTATGACTAACATCCGGCACTTCACATCTGCCCCATCTTTCTTCATACATTTATCGCGGAGTTGATGTCATCTCCAGCAATTATTTGTTGCGAATATCACCGGAGCAATTATCGTAAACCCTTACTACAAATGTAAAGGCTTCCTCGTTTATTTTATACCGGATCATAAACATAGAAATCCAATTATTTAGTGCCGTGAGCTAACAGTTCTTGGTTTATAGATTTGGTTCTTCATTCGTCTTTACAACTTGTGCATGCATTGATTAGGATCCGGAGTCTTGACGAAGATTTATATCAATGGCTCCGTTCATTCGCCGCGTCTGCATCATCGGTTGTATTATGTAAATAGTGTTTACGGCGTGGTCATTTAAAATTTTCTTAGTGCTTAATAGTTTCTAAATGTAATATATCATCAGGATGTATAGTGTAAATAGCATCTTTAAAACTGTAAAAGTGTATTTTTTTAGGGTTCTGTAGGACAAGGAAACCATTATAAGATCATCGTGTCCGTCCATCCTAGTTTTTTTAACGGGATTGTTCTTCTGTGTCTCGTTGGTTCAGGTTATTTGCTCTCTCAACATGAAACTGCGCTTTATATAGGTTTGCAATCCTCAATTATCATTAACAGATATTTTCATGTCCATGAAATTTCGATCTAGAAATATTTAGCTGGTTTTGATAACCCCACAAGAGATGTATGTATCGCAGGTTATTCTTCATTGCCGTCGTTTGGTCCTGAATTTATTAGACACGAAGTAACGGTTACCGGCCCTAAAGTGGTTGCTGTCCGTGCTCCTCCTAATATATTGCTAGCAGAAACGACAGCGGCAAAACCTGTTAAATTTCCTTAATATTATTGTTGAGGAATGCAATTAGCGCCTGTTTATTGACCTTTGTAAGGAATAAATGTATGCAAATGATTTCGTTATAGATAACATATTTGAAAAGGTGCTTCTTTCTCTTCTAACTCGAACGGAGGCGATTTTATTTCATCGGGTATGATGCTATTTGGCTAGCGCGATCAGAGTCGATTGACGCTAGAGTTGGTGGAAATCATGATAATTATGCCTGCGAGTAAGAACCAAAATGTTCGTGGAATGAAATGGTGTTAGAGAAGAACGGGAATATTTTCGTATACTTAGCACTGATTGGTGACTTAATACTATAAATTCTAAGTTTAAGCCAAATCGGCTCACTTATTTATGAAATGTATCTTGATCAACAAGTCAATCGGTCAGAAAATGTCAACTATGAAGAAAAAAAATGTATTGCCGTCCTTTAGTTCATGAAGTAGGTGAATCTACTTATATCAGATAAGCTTAGCTAGTATAGCCTTTTCTACTTCTATGGCTCTAAGCATAAAGGTAATGTCAACGCATCATGACACATTAAAGGTAAAAAACGCGTCCGAATATAAAATACGGAATGTACACTGAGACTATCTTTTGGCTGTATTTATTAATGGACATTGTGTCGATACTTTCTTCTTTCATCATCGTATTTGTCCATCTGGTCGTCATTGTATTCAGAATTCTTTATTTGTCGTTTTTTTACTCGGCTTGATGAGATGGTGTTTGTGAGTATTTTTCCCCATCAAAATGATTAGAAAAAAATATATATGAAAATGATGATGATGATGCTATGTATGTATGGATTGTAGTCGTAACTTTGTTTGTAGTCGCGTAAAGCATTGTATATGTACTAACAAGCAGTGGCGGCTTTATTTATGACTGACGATACCATCGGCACGGACTTGTCAATCTTATGTTCCACACGTCAGAATCACGCTTGACCGTCACGGCCTGTTCAAACTTGTATCTCCGGCCGTCGGAATAAGACAGGTGGGGAGGAAAAATGTGGGAACAGACATTCGGAACTGTAAATGAGACAGTACAGTAACTTGCAATGATCCTTTGTCATATCAACTGTTATTGATTAGTCAAACAGACAGAGAACCTCGTAGTTTAACTTTAACAACATAAATTAGTTAACTAACAAGTAGTAAAAATTGTCACAATTAGTAAGAAATTGCGCACAAATACGTGTCGGGCAGTTAGAGTATATATCGCTGACATAATTATACAGATATCGTACAAAAGCTGCTGCTGCAAAAGTTCAGGTTGATGTTTTGATTTAATCACTCCCAAAACTAAACCTGCTGTTCTGTATACTTTTTACAGAGCAGTGTAGGCCTGTAGGCAGCGTGCTCGGCAATCCGCCACGGCCATCCATCATTCATGAGCGCGAGCGCGTAACGAGCCCTATTCGAAGGAGCTGGGGATGCGCTTGAGATCATTCTTACACTATTATCTTATTGATGGATTACGAATTTGTACATTTAAAATAAACACGTCGATCTGCCTCCGCACCAGACGCTAAAGTCGCTTGACCTTCATTCGTATGCATATTTCTTATTCAGCATAATCATTATCATATTTTACGTCGCAGTGAATGCGCATTGTTATTCCTCTTTTCACTGGAACTATTGAAGGAAATGTCTCGAAAGCTAAGTTGTAGCTATCAGATAGTCGGAGTTTGCATAATTGAATAAGTAATGGGGGCTAAGGCTCTCCACTTATAGAAAAAGGAGCCCTAACGACGAGATGGTATCGGATCAGTGACGTTTCAATACAACGTGTATCAATCGGTGGCGTCTGACGTATGAAAGTATCGGCCAATCAATCAGGATACGGCTCCCCTTGCTGTGTTATCGTGCCATCGCACCACCCACTCTGCTGCCGCATACGTCATTCTAACTTCACTGTTAGAGTCATCAGCTATCACGAGCTTTCACGACCGTTTCTAAAACCAGAACAACTGAAGTGCTTCTTTCTTATTCCGTGAAGAAGTCACTATAATTGATAGCGCTGCCTTGTGCTTTTCTGTTTTGCATTCGCATCTCGTGAATTTTAGAATTGCACGGATCCAGGAAACGAGCATTACGCGGAATGTGAAAAGTTTCGTGAGTGGTGGCTTCTGATACTATCGCACTTTCGTATGGAGCTATGGGAATATTTTAATGACCATTAATCTTATTCGCATGACACGATGAAACGCCTGTTTCTAAATAAATACAATTGTTAAAAAACGAATCATTAAGCACTTACTTACATCGTAAAGCTGTATTGTAAGGCTATTACGGTTATTATAAAACGAGTGACACATCGAGATATTAAACTTCTAATTATAAATTATTTATCAATGCTTAGCTTATACCTGCACCTATAACCGACGGTAATAACTATGTGAAAGTAACTATAATGCTAGACCCAATTACAAATGCTTGTAAAACATCATGTAATTAAAATTCATGAAGCGCAGTTTTTTTTTTTCTATTAAAAACTTTATCAAAATTGGTCTCAAAATTTGAACACACCACCATAATCTCAATTATCTAGAGAAGCTGATAAGAGCATACCCTTCATAACAATATTATATTGAAGAATTGGAGTCTATACGAAAGCTCGCCGGTGTTCTCGTCTTCATGATACGCTATCAAATTAAGCTCTAATGACATCACGAGTGCCTGCCATGAATTCACAATTGAATGCGTTCGTTAATAAACGTTATTTTTTATTATGATATTTTATCTGGACGTTGCGACGTCGTGTAATGGAATGCCTTTAGTTGGTGCCGGCTGTCTCGTGAGATATGAAAGTGGACTATTGTCCGTTGTTTCCGATTTTACTTTATCATGTTCGTGTGGTCTAATCATTATGCTCAACTTTATCTCCGACCAAAACCCAATTAATTTAAACATCTTTCAAAAGATCGAATTGATTAAGTATAGAATATTTCAAAGCAAACACAATTTTCTTTATGCTTTAGTAATGAGATAATTATATATTTTTATTTACCATTATAAGAATAAATATGCCTAAATGTTGACATTTATTCAGATAAGCTTCTTGAATTATGTAACGCAGACATATCTTGTCTGACGATATCCAGTTAGATCCAGATACCGACAACAAAGTTGTCCCAAATGACCATAAAACGTGCTATATGTACTATTTTCCTTTTACAGTAATATACAAAGTGACAGTACTAAATGGAACAGATATTGAAACTTCAAAATTCACGAATAAAAAATATGAAGACGTTCACAACTTTGACCCGTAAGAAATAAATGATTTCAAATTTGTGTTATCTCGTAAGCAACAGTGTGATGTAACGTTTATGGGTAGCGTAATCTCTGTGTTTTATGTCCGCTGAGAAGCCACTGACGAATGATTAATGACTCTACCGACGGTGATAGTGAGACGAGCGGCGCAAGCGCACCGCCGCAACATATTGTCTCATTTATTGCTAATGATCTATTGAATATCTTCGCCGTATCCATGCTCACTTATATAATTTGACTTTCTAATACAAATTAACTACACGTTGACACTAGTATCATCTTCTTGAGCATCAATTATAAATACTGGCACATTTTTCTAAAATTGCAGTCACGGCCTCATACTTTCCATAAACATACGTTGCGTATCAAGCCCGACGTGTAATTTCACAAAAACGTTGTTATAATGCCCCACGAAATTGCTGTGATTTGTTTCTGAACTTTGCGAGTCTTCGATACGATACGTCTCGATCTCGACGGAGCGCTCGCAATTACCCAATAATCCGTGTTGATTCTACAAAATATCATTGTTTCTACTTTATAACCACTATTATTCTTTTTGACAAAACTTTCACTATATGATTGGTTGCCATCATCAATATTTATTTTTGTATACTTCCGGTATTTCTTCGATGTATTTATATAACTTTCAAAATTAAATACATTACACCTGTTTGTGAATTTTGGGTAGAGCAGAACCGGATTTTGAGGTACTCCTATAATAATAGCCCACACAAAAAGCTGTCATTAAAAATTGCGCTTGACTCGCCTGTCGGTGTTTTCGTCGCCAAGTATTTTTTCCTCTCGATTCTTGGAACTACGATAAGCGTTGAACCGCCGCGCCGAGATGGTGACGCGGTTTTTATAATAATCCCATGCTCACCCATTTTGGAGGATTTTTAAAATATAAATTTATTATCAACAGTAGGTTGAAAAGCTGTTTTATGTGGCGCTTGCTTTAGAGATTATCGTTTAGTTAAAAAGTGAATGCCGTCGATAACGCTGCTTTATCTTTTTGTAAATTAACGGCTTTATTAAACACACGTTCATAACAGTTCATGTTTTGAGATCCTCTAATTTTGATTATAGTTTAGTATTGTAAGGACAGACTAATTAGTATTTCTCTTTTAATTTAAGAAATCTTCTTTAAATCAGAACTTTAATTTGACTACGATATAAATATTAGATGTTATAACTATAGATTTATTGCAAATTGTTTTATATCAAATTAATCGACTGCAAAATTGCACAGCAACCCCCATCATAAAAAATCACATGTAGGATAGGAAATCTTGTTTCTAGTACAGCGTATCTGGTAACTTCATTACCGAAGGCTTCATTTCCAACTCCATCGTCATCCATACAGTAACCTCGCTTCATATTTATCATTACCATCATCAATATTCTCTGAGCTGTGTACTATTTTCTCTATATAATCTTCGTATCCGTATGGAATTAATTTCACAGCGACCAAAGATAGAGATACAACGATACTTACAACACTGTTTATTTACTATCGATGTTATCGATATCGATGATAATAGTTCTTAAAACTGTGTCTCATCTGTTGAAAAATCCATTCTAGTCGGAACGTCAGAGTTGAAGTGGTAGGAGTTAGTTATAGCAGTCCGCCCCGTGAAGTACCACACTTTTTACAGTAATTCAATCGTCAAGCAGTAGTGTGCAAGCATTACTGTGTTCCGGATTCAATCTCAGGGTGACAAGAGCAGTATATTGCTATTCAAGGTTTTGAACTGTTGTAGTTCAACATTTTGGATGACACTGAAATGGGCAAGCGTGGCGCTTCCCATCAGGGGAGCGACTTGCTCTTCCAGTCACACAGTTGCATAAAAAAAACTGCAAGGCAAACTTTCTTAACTAAATAATCATTATAAACGTTTGTTTAACTCATATTAGACAGTAACTACGCCAAGCTATCGATAGTATGGCGTATCGATATGCGAGGTCGATTCTGTTACAAATTCTAGCTTTCAGTAATTATCCGAGCTAGAATACTGTACGCCCAGTAATGAAGTTATCGGACCATCTTCATTGCAATTATGAGTTGACTCGTATAGACGATGTTGCTGGCTTGCTAGTTATTTACTTTTTAAACGTTTTAAAATATTTGTAAAAGCGATTGGAAATCCGAGAAATAATCGAAAAATTTAGTTCACAACAAAAATATTTACGAACTCCAGATTTTTACATTTCTAAGTTATCAGATATCTACACTTTTCTTCGAATTCGGCTCTTCGTTTACGAAGGTAGTAGGCCGTTCACCGTTCGGCCAGTTGTGGCTTTGAACGTGCATAAATAATCGTACGTAATCAGTTTTTATCAAATCGACAACTATTTAAGAGATTATTGATCTTTATTCCACTTCGGTAGTTATTTTAATTAATTTTCTCGGAACTTGCTGGCCGTCGTTTAAATCGGCTTAATAAGCAAATATTATCGATGATACTGGTTAACGTGTTTTTTAATATATATTGATTGTACGAGTAGCTTTTCCGTTCAAGTGTCCTTGGTCGTTGTTCCTTCAGTTTGGTTCAACGGTATCAGCAGTACAAACTAGATACTTGATGTTTCCCAGTTCCTCCAGTCCTCGGCCTAAATATTTTGTTATCACTAGAATATTGTCATTAAAAATAGAAAAGTTGAAAATATTTGTTATCATGAAGCTATGTTTTTTGTGTACCTATTGTATCACAAAATTCAGTTTTTCCTTGTATATTGTTACAGAAACCATCCCTACGTGTACGTACGCAAACGTGTGAGACGACCGTGATATAAATGTAAGTTCTAATCTAACGATATCATCAATGTTATTACAACACAGGGTGCGTCGTGTGTGTGTGGTGTCTTGATACAATTCAAACTTCGCCTCGGATAATGTCTCAAATCTTATTAAACGCTTCTTTGCGCGCATTGCCTGAGCTATCCCATCTTCCATATCATCCTTTATCTGCATTCATTTTTATTTCACTTCTGCGCATACTCTTTCATTTATTTCTGCTATTTTCTGCGGTTTCTTTCTAGTCGCATAAATATAGTACTTGTGCATATTGTGAATATTAGATTATTATGTTTAGTGAACGTACCGGTATTTTTATACCATGCGATACTAATTCCTGTCAGGAATATATTACAGTCATTTCTGTATTCACAAACAACTCAAAGGTTATATTTACTAATAACACTATTAAACAGCATAATACAGCTACAGCTAGAATACTTACCGTGCTTTCACTAAGTTCCATACAATTATTGGCTTTATTTCATACCATTCTAATCTAAATTAACTATTTTACTGCCCTTGGGAATATGTTCCGCAGTAACGACTCCAGCTCTGGTCGTTTCAAAATTTAATTTTCACCACTTATGGGATGTGTTTACCGTAAACCTTCATAAGTATAACGTTTTATTGCTCTTGAGGACTAAAATATTTTTTTGTGCTTTTAAACATTTGGTTGTATTTTTATGACTTCAGTTAATTTTGAAGGTTGATTTTATACGCTCCTACACCAAGTAAAAACAGTAATCGTTGCGCTGGTAAACTGGTATGCAGTTTGGAGGTTTGCTACCTTTTTGTGAACAGAATCGTATTGGTACTTTGTGAGGTTGATTTAATGCTTGCTACGCTTGGTTTAAATAAGTAAATCTCCTAGCTATTTCCACGGTGATCCAGATATCCGGGATAAAAGTATCTCCTTCCTTATAATGATCGTCTTTCTTCTTCTTCTTTGTTAAATTTGCCATTCAGCCATTTGCATGTGAATAGGTTACTGAACTAATGGCAAATGGTAAAATGTCGTTCAATGTGGGGTCCTAAGCCTATGCTCAGCAGTGAACGTCTTACGGCTGATAAGATTACTAACAGGCGCCAGGTCGAGGAACGGAGCCGCCTTTGTTTTTTTGTGTGATATTTAGAAAATGTAGACTAAGCCAATGTTAACCATGGATTTCATTTCCGTCTCACCAACACATTCATAATTCCGATACCATCAATACGAAGCTTATCGAAATTAGTGCAAACTTACACAACAAAATTTATTATATTATAACTGTAGCGATCCGCTACATGAAAACACAATTTTGATAGCAAAAATGTTATTTTATTTATATTTTTAACAATAATACGCACAAGGTGCAGAAAAATGGCAGCTACCGCTCCGTAACGTAGAAAGAGAAGGAAGAAAAGTTTTATGTGTTGCCAACCCCAAAAAACCTACTATCAAATACAATTTATGTTCATGTCGACTCGCTCAAGCTGGTTTGATAAAGCGAGCCTGAGCGAATCGCCTGAACAATAACTTAAATAAAGATCATAAACACCGCTTTTTACCCGTATTTACCTCGGAACATGTCACAACACAGCAATGGCTTGTTATTGTACTACAATATTTATCATTATCTTCGCTGCATATTGATCGTCGCGATCGATACGTTTATCTAGATCGCGCTATCACGCTCTTCCCTATTGGAATGCGTGACGTAAGAGCGGGTTGGGTGATAATTTTCTTGGTTCGTTTTGTAATAATTGCAGGCTTAATGAATGGCTAGACTTCTCGGAAGGGCAATTTGCTGATCTTGGTGAGATGTTACACGGTGCTTACGCTGAGCGCCATGCAGCAGGTGGTGTTTTATCTTTAATTAGCGTTTGAATGCGTGAAGCTTAGCAAAATTATCGGAGGCCAGTGCTGCTCCATTTCTTAATTTAGAATAATAATTTCAAAGGTGTAATATATTTCTTTTCAAAAAATTATTTAAAATTTAAATGAATATTAGGATAAAAACAAACAATTGTTCATTATTCCTATTGCACTTCCGCGACGTTGCAACGGAAAGACACTACATATTGGTTATTTTAGACACGGTTTGAAATTACCGTCGTTAAAGAATTTTAAAAGTAGTTATACAGAAAGCTTAAATGTCCGTCCCACCTTTTCCACAGTATTTATTATTTAACTTACAATATTTGTATGTGAGTATGTATGTTCGGGTTAAATCTTGCAACTGAATTTTAGACTTGTTCCCCTTCTTCAATTTAGTTGAAATTTTGCATGCCTGTCAAATTCCGATGGCAATACAATATTACGAGAGCGAGCCGATCTGATGACGGAGACGAGAGGTGGAAAACGGAACTCCTCAGTAACTAACAGTAGATTGATGGAGTTTTTACTCATTTTGGTCAGCTTACAGTACCAATAACGGATTTTATAAAAGCTCATCTGGTTTTTTTTTTTTTCACAAAAACGTATTATATTTAACAAGTTAGGCATTTGACCATAAAGTCATCTGATATTAAGTGACGTTTTCTCTAATCGCTAACATTGCAAGTGCGTAATGTTCTGCTTTTGGTTTGCAGTTAATTTTAGTGCGTTCGGAACGAAAGAACTTCTGCAGCTAATAATGATGGGCAAAGTTGAAGGGAAATTACTGGACTGACTGACGGATGAAGGATAAAGCATTGGTTGTGCAACATGCGGGAATAGATCAGCATAGCCAGCCACCAGCTGTTCTGTCTGGCACTAGACAAAGAAGTTTTCTATCGCGATGGCCATCCTCTAGTAGAGGGGAGGCATCTGAAGAAGAAAAACGGTAGTATTTCACCGTAAACCATCAGGAAGAAGTAAAGAAAAACAAAATACCCGACTGCAAAATATAGTTTATGTCACCGGGGCGTAAAGAGGAATCCAACGGCACGTAATTTTTTTTTTTTTTATATTTACTTTGGTGACGAGACAAGCAAGTCGCTCACCTGATGTTAAGCTTCACGCTTGCTCATAACAGTTCAGTGCCACCCAGAATTTTGAACCTCAACAGTTCAAAACCATGTGTGACAATGCACTGCGCTCGTCACCCTGAGATATTAGATATTAAATCTCTGTGCCCAGTAACTACACTGGAAACATTGCCCTTCAATCCGAAACACAGTAATGTTTGCACACTACTGCTTGACGATTAAATAACTGGCAAAGGTGTGGTCTTCTAAATCAGTTGCCGTTTAAGCTACAGGAGGTAATATAGGAACACACAAACATACTTATACATACTTACATACACCCCATATCATTACCCTGCTTCTTGGGCAGTGAGGTAAAAAAGGATGAACGCGTCTACATTCGCTTCAAAATAAGTACTCAAGAGCATCACCAACTGCTTTCTAATCACGAAAACTGAAATCAATTTATATGCCACATGAATTTAACAAAGTAAAAAAAAAGCGTCGATACCGTAGACACGTTGCGCAATTAAAAATAGCTAAGTATAATTCGCGAGAACATACAATTTTATGCATCTAAACGCGTGTCGAATCGTGCGTCCGTCGGAGGCGTTACCGGCGCGGGCCGTGGTGAATGTAACTCTGAAAGTCTGGTCTGTACAGTATGATCAACACGTGATGAAACTAGAAGATTTTCTAGTAAAGATACACCGTTTTACATGTTAACAATCGAAATAACACAAGTTTTTGAAAACCAAAACAATACACTAAATAAATAAATAAATATTGATGGACGTTTTTCACAAAGCGCGATGTAGCCCTAAACTAAGCAAGCTTGTACTATGGGAACCAGATGACTGATAGAATACATAAATACTTTTTTTTTGTAAATACATAGAATACATAGAAACACCCAGATAAAGAACAAACATCTGTGCACATCAAACAAATGTTTGTCCTAGGTGGGAATCGAACCCACAACCTGCAGCTCAGAAGGTGGAAATCCGCCCACTAAGCCACAAAGTTAGTCACTATGATTGAGACTTGTTTTAATTGTGTAATATTTTGCTTTACTTGTAATATTGCAAATCTTGACACTGGAAAAATGCACTATATTTAGAGCAAACATAAAAGAAAAAAAGGTAAGCGGCCGCCATCCTAGACTACTTCATTGCTTGACTTCAGACTCGATCTGGTCAAAAGCAAACCTTTTTTGAATAAAAAAAGACACATTTTAGATATTGGATTGTTTAAAATTTGTCATTATCACTTGAAAAATTGTTTCATAATTAACCCTGTACTCAAATGCTTAAAATACGAGTACGTTCGTGTAATAGTGTTAACAGACGGTCATGGTATGGCAGAGAAAGAGGAAAGATGTGTCCCTCTCTTTCTCTCTTGTCTGTTAGAACACTTACACTTAGATAACTAACAGTATTCAATTACTAATAACTCCTTTGTGTTGATAAAAAATATCATTGCCCAAAATACACACCTGTGTTTGTACACCTCTGTTTACACAAAACCGCTTTAATCCAAGCTGTAATCAGCAAATATATATATCTCTGTAGCCTTATCATCAGCGGAAACTTGAGAGGATACTCATTGACTCGGTGCATTCGTATTAAAAACGCTATCAATCGCGATAACTGTTTGATCAGCAATGTGGATTGCGATGATTCAAATTGGACGTCAATAAATGTGGTTATTGAATTAATTAATAAATACATGTAGCTGATGTGCATGTAGCATGTAGCTGGGTGTATCACAATCTAATTTGATAATTTACCGAGCGCAGCGAAAGTCTCGGAGTCTGGGGAACAAACTGGCGCTTGTATATATATACAGGTTATACAGGTTATAATAAATTGTCGAGTGTCATTGACATTTTTCTATGGAACACCTGATATTTTTTTCTCGATTTCAGATTTGGTCCCATAGTAAAAGTTGTTCATAATGCTGGGTACTATGAGCCCTTCTCGGCTTAGCATACCCTTTCCTTATAACCCTGTATACGTTTGTTCGAAAATAATTAGCGAACCGTTCAGATCATCATCATTAAATTTTGTAGGAAAGTAGTTCATGCTTATTTTTATAAGTTCGAATGTGAAACCGCGAGAGAAAAAAACGACTGCATACGTTTGATATTACCGCGACCGCCAGTCGCGAGCTGGCCCACTACTTCCACTGCACTTGCGTTTTGTACGAGAACACTTGCATATCATCGTCAGCCAGAAGACGTCCACTGCTGAACATAGGCCTCTCCCTTAGACCGTCACACCGACTGACAACGTGCCACTTGCATCCACCGGTTGCCCGCGACATTCACAATGTCGTCGGTCTACCTACGCTGTGTCTTCCAGTTTCTTCCCCAACGGTTATCGGTTCATCGAGTGACGTGGCCTGCTTGCATATAGTATACCATGATAATTATGTTTAATATTGCGCGCCCGCGCCCGCTAGTTACCCTAGGGATAAGCACTTACGATTGGCGACGGATACCGAAGCCGTATTCTTAGACCCTGGCTCCAGGGTCGGACCAACATTACCTACGCTGATGATGATGTTGAACACTTTCTTTTATGACCCATTCTGACTCATCATTAAAGTGTTAGCATTTTCAGACGTTTAACGTATAGCAATTCAGACGGCATTCGAAGATTCGAGAATATAAATCAGTGTTGTAATGAGCGAAGCCCGTTGGAATGACAGTCATCTAAGCGATAGTGCCAAAAAATATATTACACTGACTATTGTCTCTTTCGTAGGTTCTAATGACCTAGATTGAATTGAGTGTAGGAAGATTCCATGCAATGAAGTTCTTAACAGCGACCTCTTCTAAATCGTCGATTACTAAATCAGTTCGTGTAAGCAATTTCTTCTACCAATATTTTGAACGGCGCGATGCGGATAATCGTCGATTTACATAAATTCTTTCACGCCTAAAGCCGGCAACCGTATCGATTACAAAAACTAACATCTCATTCATGTCGATGGCTACCGGATTCCATTGATTATGTGGTCCGGTCACGATATCTTGCCCAAAATCGAATTGCGTTAATCTGTTTTTTTCTGAGGAAGAACCTTTTAGTTCAGCTTTTCAAAAGAGCTTAGATCTTTAAGACGTTTATTGGGACACGAAATTAAACCATCAATATAAATCTGACAGTATTGTTTGTGTATTGTCAAATTTGAATAAGAATATCTGTATAGTGCACCATAGAATCTTATTACTTTGTATGTTATTACGGGGCGAATTAATATTTGCACAGGTATCGATTCAGCAGCTAACGAGCATACATTGCAGTACTGTGAACTCAGTCCAACGCCGATTTCTTCAGTGACTGCATGCCACTCGTCACGTGGCGTTTTTGAGAGCCACGTTTGCATTTAAACATCCCACTGCTGAGATATCGGCCTACCCTCTAAGGGTGATTAGGCCATATCCACCACGCTGGCCTATTTCGGGTTCACATATCCTATCAAATTACTTCTCCGGCAATATGCAGGTTTTCTCACGATGTATTCCTTCACCGAAAAGCCAATGGTATATCCGTGCGTAAGTTCCAAAGAACTCATAGGTACGGGCCCGCCCGGTTTCGAACGAAAGACCCCACGAATGTGAGGCGAGCGTGCTCCCACTGAGCTACCATGGCTGTCGAGAGCCACGTACCCTTGCATATCTCACACATGGGGCACGCAACGATGCGTAAGTTTATAGAGATTTCGACATATCAGCAGATTGGCGCTCAATTTCCAAGTAGTAAACATATTGGGACGCTATGTTCGGATCATTGCTCTAGATTCATATTTAGCGCTATGATATAAATATACGTGTACGTCAATTTGAATAAGCCAACTGCACGGTTGATGGTACATAGACAAGTACTTCACCTACTAGAAACGAATAATGTTATGATGCATGAGAAGAAATTATTCCTCTACCATATTGTTAGAACCAGACAAAAATAAACGACAACTAAGACAGTAATCTGACAAGTGAACACACGTTCCGAATGTTACCACTCGACTCTAGATGTGCAGGTACATTAAAATTGTATTTTCATTTAATCCGCCAGAACACGGAACTTGATGGGAACGGTGAAAGCTTGATGTTATTCGCATAAATAGAATTTCATGTTGGACATGTACCTACATATCTGTCTTAGATGTGGCACCTCATGAACTCGTTATTTATATGGATTGTAAATTGAATTACCTTTATGACGAAATTCTTACAAGATAAGGCCCGTCTCAGGAGTACATTTAAAGTTTGAAATTGGTCGCAATATAGGGAATAGGTACATACGGTGACAAAGTAGATTTTTCAACTCGGTTGCATATTATAATACGCCACCGATGATTGTCTTTTAACACGCAGGCTAGGAATTTGACCTCAATGTCACTTGGGACTCTATTAACATACTATTTATTACTGGATTTGAACCGAAATTTTAAATACGTATTGAAAACATCTGAAGATCGTAAAATAAAATTAACCCTGATGATAAAGACCACCAGTATTTTGGCTAGTTTGAAAAGTTTCTAAGGAGTAGTAAAAGTTAGTTTTGTTGAAGTGATTTAGCTGCAGAGAAAAAGTAATGGAACAAAAGCTGATCCCATAGCAAGTCACATAGCAAATACTAAAAAGGTAGCTAACCCCCGAATACTGAAACGTTTGTTAACTTTGACGACAGATTGAGTCTATTAATGCCTTTGTCATTTGCTTAGTGCCAGACAAGGCAGTATTATAATTAATCTGTTGTCAAAGTTAATGAACGTTTCAGTATTCAGGGGCAAGTCTATGTAAAAATTATCATCGATCTTTAATCCTGTTACGGAAGAAATTAAAAAAATAAAAATAAAATTAAAAGCTAACTAATTGGAAAGTTGTCCGTCAAGCCAATCAGTTGAAGCAATAGCTTACTTGGAAATGCACATACTAAATGCTAGAAATCGATTAACCACTAAGTCCTCGTTGGTAGCTAAGTGGAGTCATCCCAGATGAACCCTAAATCCTGTTCTTAGGGATCTACATGTGCTGAAGCGCGTGGGAACCTCCCGTTACTCCTAGCCGGAGCCCGATGACGAGACTCGATACCATGTACAAATGCCAAGTAGCAGTTACATGTATTGTTGAAATGTTCATATTGAAACATGAAGTAGTGAACAATTTTATCAAACTGCAATGAAACGGTTTTGTTGATGAAGTAAACAGTTTAAAATAAAATAATACAATAAAGTGAAAGTCCTCAAATGTAGGCAACTTATAGACAATGCCCCGGGTATTGGAGGTATCCATAGACGGCGGTGACCACTTACAATCAGGAGGCCCATAGCTTGTTTGCTAATAATTCAATTTAAAAAAAAATTACGAATAAATTAGTAACTACGAGACGTGTATGGTACACATGATTTACTTGTACTTTACTGTATGCTGTCTACTTAATCTGTTGTCTGTATCAAAACCTAAAACAGTGAAGATGAAAAACATATTTTAGTTTTAATTAAACGGATACGTTAAATTGAGTCGGTTATTCCGACTATAGTTTGGGACGTATGCTCTACGTAATTATTTTTATAAGCTTAATGTATTAGACGTACAATTCTTCATAATTTATGCACGCATATAAAAACGTTTTAAAATGAGCCAAATGTTTGGCGGTTCAAGAAACTCGGAAACAGTATAGCCTATTAAAATACTCGTATGAAGAAATATAGTAGAGATGATTCATGATAGCGGTCTAAAACCGCAGCCAGATTTAGTCGCTTTAAGCCAGTTGGACTTAAATAGAAATCTGATGCGATAAAAATACGATATAGGTTTTATACAAAATTTTGGTACTTGCTAAGGCGCTATTCGCTTTATCAGTAGCGAAGCAACATAAAAGCAGTTCTAGCGTAAAAAATAAATTCCATAAAGATTGCATTCAAGAAATCGACGAAGAGTGGCATGATTTCTGCATATGCCAATAAAATATTGTCATTTGATATGACTATAAATGTAAAAATTAGAAGTAAACATTCCTTACTTGTCGCACTAAAAGCATTTCCATACTTCCAACAACCTTCCTTCAGCGTGTCTAATGAATAATTCCTCGTGTTATGCTTGGCGCAAAGTTGCGTTTTCCTAAGCTTATATGCATCCTGGGCCCGTTCTGTCAGCTGCTTTAATAAATACAAACTGTTATCATCATTAATTTCGACGTCATTAAAACCTGTTTGTACGAAAATCGGTACTTATACTACTAATATAAAAACGCTGGCGCCGTCTAGTTCTAAAAATTTAGAATTTTTGGCATCTTTTTATACATTTCACTTTATATTTATTTTCAACAGTAAAATTCAGAGATTCGGTTCTGATTTTTATACGAAATCTTACTTTTGTGTACTGGTGAACCATCACCATTTTGTGAATTAGATAGCATGCACTTAGTGTGGCTCACTACTAAAAAAATGATATTTTTTTTCTTGTGTCGCCTACTTTTCTTCATTTTTGGTTAGTCCAGTTCATGATGCTATTAGAAAGTCAATAAGTCAGTAAACACCATATTAATTGCCGGGTCCCGTGACACGATCGCGTGCGCTGCCGCTAGATGTCAGCAGATAGGAAATGTGGGACTTGGGGGACTTCCTGATTCGCAGAGCCATTGGTCGCTATCACGCAGATCAAACGATTATGGGGTGCAGGGGCCCGCTCTTTAGAGCCATTTGTGAAGAAAAAGAGCTTGAAGAGTGTTTGTGAGAGTTTTGAAAGCATGCTGTAAAAATGTAAAGGAAATTAAATCAAGTCTACGAAAAAAACACAGTAGTTTACAGTTTGCGTCACACAGTTTGCGTCATACCGTAAGCCACAATAAGTGTAAAATTTGCCAAAATAAAATAAATTGAATAACAATCACCAAGCCACCAAGAATCTCAATAGTAAGAAATATTAATAAGCAGGTATTAAGTCACAATGGAAATGTGTTTTTTTCGCTTACAAGCGATATCTATTTGATATTTTGTTTATCAAAATTGGGCCCCAATAGGTCTGCCTTACACGCTTTAGTCACATCAGAAGGCGCGGCGTCGGTACGCTATCTGCTAATCCGCCACTGTCAGATGAATGGGCGTTGATAAGCGATGCGGATATAGGACCGAAGACAAGATTGTATGATTAGTTATACAGTTTCGATACTTGCGGAAGTGTTGATTCCTGAAATGATTGCAGGAATGTTCAACAGTCAGCAGTCTATTTTCTATTTATGTAATGTTTGGGCACATGATAGTAGGTCAAAACTTAGTTTACTGTTTATTTGTATGACTACCAGGAGATTTGTCTTGGACTAAATATTCTCGCCACGGGAACTTGCTGCAATTTGTTTTTTTATTTTTTAATATAAGCAAATTAATCTGTTCCATTCATGTCAATTATCTGCTCGAAGCTATTATGAAACACTGGTGTGTTATTCGACATTAAACCAAAGTTATTAGTTGTATTGTTAATTTTCTAAGCGCTGTAAAACAACTTTCTTTATTTTCAAAGTTAACAACAACTTACTTACCAATTACCGCAACTTGCGATAATGTGCAGGCAAGAGCGTTAGATAAACTCTTGAGCAGATCGAATCTCTATTGCACAACGTACAGGATGTTAAGAACTATTATTTTACAAATACTCATCTATAGGACCTATGTAAGAACTGTTTGACGTTGCAAAATCATTTTTATGGTAAAATAATTTTAGAACATTACATAACATTATCAGCCAGAAGACGTCCACTTCTGAACATAGGCCTCCCCCTAATAATTTTAGAACGATTACCGAAAAACACTTTTTTTTTAAATTTTACTGCCTGTTTAGATTTATTGTTTTGTTGATTAATACATTTTTGTTGCTATTATTTCTTTGATATAGTCTGTCTTAATAGGAATAAGCTCTACGGTTTCTATAGATACCTAGTTACGGTGCCAACTCACACCATATACGCTGGAAATATGGTCCACAATATACAAAAACCTGTTCAGAAGCTCATTCCGGTACGAATCGAATTTTAATTGTATTGTAATATTAAATTTATACATGTTTTACGACTTCTTACTGATGAAATTTGTCAAATAAGTTATACCGTTACCACTCATATAATTTGCATTACAGTGGTTTTAAGCATCTATCTTTTTTATATCTGGTTTTTTATCGCCTTCCTCCTGTTAACAATTTTCAATTTGTTTGTATTTAGCATAATATTAATATTAAATTACTTCTATCATGATAAATAACATCCTTAAAACTAACACAGAAGTCCAAACTTTTGCTGTGGTGAAATTGTATAAGTTAGGTTATTTATGCCATCGCAACCTCTCGGACATCGGACCAACATCGGATTCTCATTTTACTCTATATTAGCTTGCCCGCACGGCGTTGCTCTCGTAGGCTACAGTAAATGAAACACCCCATTTCACCTCTTTAGGGGTTGATTGTCGAAAAATCCTGTGATATGCCTTTCTTTATTTTTTATGCTTATTACACAAACCGAGTTTCATTGAAATATTTTATTTCCATTCAAATATTGGGAGTCCATTTTACCCCTTTAGAAATGGAACTTCGCAAAAGCCGTTCTTTTTTGTGCACCTAGAAACATTTGAGGAGGATTTTATTGTTAAGTCACGTTGCCCGTAGCAGTTCAGTGCCACCCAAAATTTTGAACTTCATCAGTTCAAAACCCTGCACGGCAATGCACTGCGCTAGTCACCCTGAGATATTAGATGTTAAATCTCGTATGTGCCCATTAATTTCGCTGGAAAGATTGCCTTTTATTCCGGAACACAGTCATGATAGCACAGTACTACTTGCAATCAGGCTAACTGCTTTCAAAGTCGTAGGTATCCCGGCTTAATATTAGTTTTTTCAACTTTCCAGAATTCAGTAAAGCAAACCTCGTGTGTTGTAGATTCACGTTACTCTCTTGATATTAACTATCTAGATCAAATGGTTGGCGTCACGACAAGTTGGACACTAGGTTCCCACGATGTTCATGATACCCCGAACAATGTTTTGCTGCTTTCTTTGCACCTATTATAATGGTAGATAAATTAATTATATCTTCCTGTAAAATTTCAGAACTCAAGTTAATAGGTACATGATTGATCAAACGCTCTGCCAAAACAGTATTCTAACCCCAGAATACTGAAACGTTTTTGTTAACTTTGACTACAGATTAAAACTATTGCTGCCTTTGTCATTTGCTTAGTGCCAGACAAAGGCAGTATTAGAATTAATCTGCTGTCAAAGTTAACAAACGTTTGAGTATTCGGGGGTAAGCCTTCGGATTCTATTTTATGTTCAAGGTCAATACATTTAATGTCTGTTCTGTGACAGTAAGAACCTTCAGTTAGAAATACCATTCGTGAAAACAGCTAATTTCGTTATATCGAGCATTGCTTTTGCAGTCGGTTGCCTTTACTGTTGCAGAAATAATTTAAACTGGTATCATCCGTATGCATTTAATTTATGTTTTACTGCTAATGAGCTTAGGCAACTCAAACAACTTCGCGTCTGTAATGGAAAGGGCTTGCGGAATGCCAAACGGGGCGTCGACTAGGACATTTTATTAGCGCACCCGAGATATGAATGCCTCGATGTACGCATCTAATTAAAATTTATGCGAACATAACGTTCCTCACTTATCTCAGACCCACGTATCTCGTTACAGACCCGTAGGTATATCAGGATCCGGCTTCGTTGACACCAATAATGTTTTCCTTTCGATCATTCTACGCATGTTGAACCGGACTCGCTCTAATCCTTCTCTGCTTTCCAACCCTTCTAAATGTTTTATCGCTACCAAATCGATTGTCGTAAATCCAACTTCTCAGTCCATTGTTGCCGTACAGAGTACTTATATGGGAGCGACCAAAATAAATCACGAACAAAACCATATCCGCGCGATCGTAGACTATCTCGGGCGGATCGACCGCGGGGGACTAAATCGAGATACGGAGATATTACGCTATTGAATTAGCATTACCGCTGTTCCCGATATTGTAGTTCGTGGCCGAGGCATGCCTCATAACTCAGTGTCGCATTATTTTAATTTTCCTCGTGCCGCCGACGGGTCGCGGAATCGTGCGAGATCTCGCCTCCAGATAGCAGTAGATGCATAGTCCTCACATCTCTGTTGTCGGCGCATCGCGTGCCACACGAGCCACGTGCCTTGCTAGCTCCTCAGCTTCTGTTCTCCCGTTACCACCATAAATAGCATCCACATCGCCTCGTTCCTCACATTCCTTAATTATAATCACATTAGTATCATAATCGTTTTTTGTTACAGGTGGCCCATCGACCTGAATGATCTTGACATCTCCAGCTTCATCTATTAAACGTAAGCGCTATTGATATAATTAACTTTTAGAAGAAATATTCCGTTGTTTTATTCATCGAGGTCTTGTTTACTTCCTCGTGGCAGGTCAACGATCTTTTTATTAAAGTTTCATAACTGGGTATGTACCTATTGGTAGATACATTGTTTATGTTTATCTTGGTTGAATTGACCGAAATATATCTATTGACGATAACTTATCACATAATAAATTTCAAATAAATCAAAGGCTGGCCTGGATATTGGACGTTTCATCAACAGATTTCTCAGTGATTTTAATACTCATAAATGATTGTGATAAAGACAAGTACTATCACAATAAAAAAAATACAGCATATTTTTACCCGACTACGTCTTCTTATTAGCTCTACTACTGGACGAAGCCTGCTCCCTATTGGTTGATATAATCGCCACGTTTGGCAGGCGGCTTGGAGATCGCACAATGTTCGCCGTTCACTAAGACGACGCTGCTTCGTCTTCCGGTGCTTCTGGTCGCAGTTTTAGTCCAGAGTCCTGACTAGCCTTGTGGCTCAGTGGCCTTGTGACATTTCCGCCTTCCTTCACTAACATTTGTGTGATGAAAGTGGATGTTTATTCTTCGTCTGGGTGTTTCTATGTATTTATTTACAACAAAAAAAAAAGTATTTATGTATTCTATCAGTTATCTGGTTCCCATAGTACAAGCTTGCTTAGTTTGGGGCTAGATGGCGCTGTGTGTAATATTTATTTATTATTTATTTAAAACGAAATATTTTTACATATACGTACAATTTTAACCAATTTATGAATCAAGATCAACACCACACTCAAACAGGATAATAACAAATTCAATATCATATATGTACTAATTGAATCAATGATGAATCAATCGATCCTGACAAATGTAGCTGTTACTCAATTACAGCCGTTCCACATACGTATTGTCAATTGACCGGTCGCTACCCATCAAATCATATGTGACCTTTGGAATCTCTAGGTTCGGATGTCCGAGGTTTGGGTATTGAGATCGGTACAACTCTAGCTACTTAAAGAGGGATCGTTTTCCATCAAAAATCAATAGGAAAATACTGGCTCTGCGAGTTTTACGATGAGTTCAGGCCAAATTGGCGCCGGTTTGTCAGTTCATTGTAAACTCTTCAGTCTTTATTAATGCTGAAGTTTGTGTCAACAGGCTTTTGGTATCTCTTTTGTTGATATTTTTTGGGACAATTAGTCATATTTCGCAACGCAAGTTCAGGATATTGCAATCTAGGGTAGTTTAATATGTTAGGCACATGAATAGATATGCTATCCATGCGTGGTTATGTGACGGATGTTAGCGGTTATAAACGATGTAAATGCCGGAAAAAGAAATAAAATCGTTCCTAATAATGACGTAAGTTATTGTTGTTTAAATTTGCTTTTTGAAGTGTTTTTCAATTTACTTTCAAAGTTTGTTTAAGTAGAAAAAATATTTTAAGCATGTGACAGTCGTGGGATTTTTCAAATCTTGATTTTTTTCCATATTCTTTTTAATAGCAATTTTATTGAGCAAGGTCATCTCAGGAAGGATATTTTCAATGAGCATTTGTTCAAGATGGTAATAGTAACATCGCTTGCAATAACTAGCGGCAATAATGAGCCGTTTTCCTTTTTGACATTTCATTCAGCTTCTTTCATCCAAAATAGATGGCTTGGCGATCGTTAAAAAATATCCGTCAAAGTTGACGGAATCTTTAAGCAATATCTCTCAAAGTTGAAGGATATTGTTTAAAGATTGCCAAGCCATATTTTGGATGAAAGAAGCAGACATGAAGTGTCAATAACCCTACTTTTTCTTAGTCGGGTAAAAAAAGAAAACGGCTCATTGAAATATTGAATAATAATTGGCGCACACGAGACGGCATGGCGATCGTATCGGGAAAGCGTGCCGCATCCATCAGGCAAGCCATATCTACAGCAGGTATCGGCCACACGATAACCAATATAACCATTGTCTTACCATTGCCAGATGCCGTAGTGTAAGACGGTGTCTCAACTTTGAACCGAACTGGATCTATTTAGATACTGGGATAAATTATCTGTAGGTGGATGCTACAGGTTTTTCACCATCACTAAGGCTAATCTCATTTGTAACCCACAAAAGTAACAACCCTTAGCGTTGAAGGCTTTTAAGCTATTGTTAATGGTGACCTAACTCGCAAAGTTGACTTTTCGTATACTTGTTTGTTTCAATCGACGTAATTTTAGATTAGTCCTGTAACCCGTAGATGTGGTTCACTAAATATTTGCCAAAGCACGTAACACGTGGCAGTAGTTTACTGAATCTATTACCTTTTAATCAATTCCAAGTATTATTTGAGATTTCACACTAACTTTAAGGCATAGTTAATTGCGTAAGCTACTGAATTATCTATCTGCGACACTGGAATTGACTGCATCTCTTTTACAATCAAAAACTTTATAAACGTATGTATTAAACTTTTTCCATTATCTAGTATTGCTTTTATAATGCTACCAATTATAACGGTCTGATTACTTAGATTGTTGCTCCGCAATCTCGCTTAACCTTGAGTACTGTCTATAACGTCACGGTACTGTTTTCTGATAGCATCGGCGAAATTTGTGCTCACCTCCGATCGGCCGTTTGTCTTTCGCCGCAAATGAACCAGGTAATGGGACATGGGCCGCATAAAAGGAGCGGATCTCTGGCTAAACTTTTGCCTAGTCATTAATATGCCGTGGGAACGATGGCGTTGTCCGCTATTGGAACAAATAGCTGTTTCGATGATGGTCATGGCCGTAATTGGCAAGAATCGCTTAGTATAAAGGTAGATAACTGAGCTATTGATATCCAGTACCTATAGTTGGATTTAGTTGACTGCTTTCCATTTTCATTTGCTTTCCTTCAGACGAGCGGTTAGCTTTCTCAAGCAAGAAAGACTTACACCACCTGCTCGAAAATCGCCAATTGTGTATCATGCAAAGTGCAAACCTCAACTAAAGTATGTCATTTACGCCCTGCTGTTGAACCGTGCAGTAATATTGTACTGGATTTCATTATTGTCCGCTGCCTTTTTTTTAACGTTCATATTTGGTTATTCTTAGTAATATTATTATGAATGCTAGCACCAACTAGGTACCTAAGCAAGTTTACGTCTGTACACGAACGCACACATATGAATATGAATGACTCCCATGAAGTTACTCCCTCCCGCTTCTAATAAGCATAGATAAAATTAAAATTGATATTGAAATTTGAAATATGAGATTTGAAATTGAAATATAATGACTGATTACGCACATTTATTATTATTAGCCTTGCTATTATTTTCTCGCAGGTGTATAAAGTAGCGTATACTCCTCGGGGATAAAGCTGTCTTCGTCTTGGGCGACCTTGGATCCCTCGCTACACTCTAGAATCCTTAGTTCCGTTAAGAATTAAATATGTCGCCCGTGACATAAGACACTGCTTTATCCCCTTGGTGCATGATCTACTATTTTCGCTTTTATAAAATTAATAGCAACGCGCCGCGGTTTCACCCGCTAACTCGCTATACTACAGAGAATTGTGTATATTTCCGGGATTCCCATTACAAGTATTAAGTAAAGCAATCTAAATACCAAATTTAATTGAAATCGGCTCAACTGTTAGGAAGTTGATTTGGAACAATTCTAAAAAAACTTTACCTGTATCTACTGAAAAGTTTACATAATCGTGTTCGTAATTAAAAGTTATTAAAACACCCACAGTAAAAGCGCTCAAATGCGTTAATTTAAAGAGACCGCGACCTCATATAAATCCCGGTTTAACATCGTCGATTCATTCTCGGCACTCGACAGTGAACACGCGAGCGCTTAAACACCACGCTACCTATTGCCACCGCGACGGCTTAATAGCATTAGCGTCATTGTCTAGCGGTCATTAATAAGTCGCTCGGACAGTTCTATTGGCCTCTACTCTATAAGGAGACGATGCTCTGCCCGCTCTGCCTGTCGGTGTCACGAATTTGTATCCTAATAGCCTTCCCGAGTTATGGTCTAACTCCAGCCATGTTCCTGGATATCTCGATGCCCTCCGTACAATGCTCTGATCGCAATATCTTAACCATCTACCAGTTTTATTATGCCTTTAATGGTTTAAAACTGTACAAGATTTAATGCGTAGTGTAAACGACGTTTTACTGTTCCGGGTTCATGTTATGTCACTAATTGACGGTACTGCATTGGGCTGGACTTTTACTTTCAAAGTTTTGGATGTAGAACAATTAGTTGTCTTGAACTGTTGAAATTCCACTTTCATTTTACCGTCATTTGCTGTCTAAAACGCGGTTTCTTTTTCGATAGTTTCAGTGAAATTTCAATACCAGGACAAATTACCAAGATAACAAAAGGCGGAGTGTCTTTTCACCTATGGTATTTTTTCCTGAGAATGCGTGTGACAACGTGTATAGCAGTTCTATTCTTATCAGTTATAGTTTATAGCATTTTTTTAATAATGAACCAGGTAACCTACTATTATTCTGGCTGTAAATGATTAACTTGTTAAATAAAAAAATGTAGGTAGCAGTATCTGCGTGTAACACGGCTTAATTGTATTGTGTCTAATCTTCTAATCCGAAAACTATTTAATATCTTTGACACAGATTTTATTGTCGCGTTAGATAATTGCTAAATCGCTTTCCCAATTCCGCCTAACAGCTAACAGCTGTAAATCCACTTAACTGTCGGAGGAGCGGCGCAGGCGCACGCGTCTTCCAATTAGGCACAATTAAACGAGCGTGTGGCTCGGATCGCTTTGATCCGCCGGATCCACTTGATGATCGGAGACCGGAGCAAACGGAACAAACGTCTTCCCTTATAATTAATTAATTATGTTTCTTGACTTATCGTGCTTATTGCGAATAAAAGCAAGTTTTCTAAATCCATCATCATAAACAGTCTTTACTCTTGAAATTTCTCTTTTAGACCTTCTATAGCTGTCGAGCTTTCGAACAGATCTTTTTAACATTGAAAGAATGAATGAATGAAAAAACATGTCACCCTTTTATTAACAGTGCAAAAAGTTTTATTTATAGTTTGTTTATAGTTTCTCAGTATCAGGCGGCAAATTATGGTGATAAGCCGTCATTAATAGCATTTCTAGGAAGATTATGACAATTATCAGCGCGCGAACAGCCGCTGGCTAGCGCCCCCTCTTCCCCGCTTGTTTGTTACACGTTCTAGATAAAGATGACGGTATGTTTCTTAATTGCTGGCTGCAAGATACGGTCACTATCGGAGCACTATTTCAAACATAATAAGCATTATCATAACAATAACAAGCTAGTAACTCGCGGCATTCGATGTGTTCATGACGGGAATTGATAACCCGGCGGACGTCTCCACTCAGTAATTCGTTTTGTGTGCGAGTTCACACATCTCTCTCATATGTTTCGATTCGGCTCGTAACATCTCATTGCAAATTCCCGAGATCTCAAATCTTCGCTAATCGTGAATGCTTTCGTGAAAGTGTCAGTGTGTGATTCCAAAACTATAGCAAGTTGACGGGGGATCGTGAATAATGTAAGCTTGATTTGCGTTACTTTCAATTAAACCATCATCCTTGACACGAGATGTCAATACGAAATCGATATTGGATCGATGGCACGTTTCGATATGTGAGCCACATGATTGATGGCACAGGTAATTTCTTTTTGAGCTGTATAATTAGCCTATTGTCGGTTCCAGTCGTTGAATAGGAAATTTTTGTAAAGTAAAACTGAGATCGCATCTCGAACTGAGCTCGGCCTCCGATGAATGGGAACATCTCACGTGTGACTGAATGGGTCGAGCTCCGTCTCAATTTCCCAGCGTGTGCTGGCTGTGCACTATCATTAATCACTGCTCATTTGTTCAAGGCCGTAAAAACTCATTGTCTTGTAAATTATTCCCTTAAATTGTTTACAAAAACAATGTAGAGTCAGTAGCCGCTATAGGGAAAACTTATATTCTTTAAATCAGCTTCATTTCAGTTTTCCATACGACTGGCTTAACGCTAATTTTTTTCGGCTGCTATTGTATGATTCGAATTATTTTAAATTGAAAAGTTTTCCAACATTTGATTGAAAAACTACCTGTGATATTATTTATACGTCTATAAGAGCCTAAATACAAACCATAATAAACGTAATTATACACATTATAGGTACATTATGTTTTAACTGTTCATATTATTATGCTTATCAAAAAAAGAGTTATTGCTTCTCGTTATCTTCTGTCAGCTTAGTTATTACTTTGATTAATACTTCAGCAGCTATATCAACACATTGAAAAGCTTGACGTATTTTATTTATATCACCTTGACTATCAAGTACGTATCATTCAATACTTCATTATAAATACTAATTTGTTAATAAGATTTGTTATCTCGTGGTAGTTTCATTTTAATCTCGTTTACTTTGTAAAAAACACACTGACTGACTTTTTATTCTGATGTATCTGCTTAAATACATTGTAATAAAATTGTGCATGTGAATAGAAAATATCTTACTTATCTTCTCTGAAAATTGGATACAAACAAATATATTTTAGCTTATCTGTTAATTTTAACACGAAATTCGTCTGGAACTTTTTTATTCAAATTTGAAACAGTAATTTCAATTTCACAATTTGGTGTAAACAGTAAAGAGTATATCTATCTATCTAAACGTCGTTATTCATGTTATGATCATTTTTATCTCTTTTTAAATTTTGTTTTTTAATTGAGTTGGATCATGTTCATATAAAACATCTACCAGACTTTAATACCGACACGCTTAAGAGAACTAGAAGAAGAGTCTAGTCGCGCACTTGTCCTTACAAAAATACTCTAAATATTATAATAACTTCTGATATTACAATTATAATAGTTATTCTACACTCTCTTCTGCGTACCCATATCAGTGGGATTTATGTCCTCACTTTTTACAGCGACATTTTCAATCATATAGTTTTAATTAGCATAGCAGTTAGTAGGTTTATGTTTCGTCGTAAGTCGTTTTAATTGGTTATTACTCGTAGACTTTATAGATGAGCCTTGACGTAACTCCACAAAAACTGTTTTGGAAACTCTTGAATAAATCATACTTCGACTTGTATATACAAGAAAGGTACATATATAGGGAAGGTACCTAATGCTTATTAAACTCTATCGTTGAACCATTACTAATTTCATCTCTATTTAGAAACTATACTTTCATTTCAATACATGTTTATGTTACGCTCAGTTTTAATCTTTATACAAAATGCATGCATTAAGCCAATATTTTGATTTCACGTGTTCACAGACTTATCGTTTTAGAATCAATTATCCCAAAACATTGTTATCATACCATTTTTTGAGCCCATAACATAATTTTCCTCAAAATTTTCATGAGCATCGTTATCTAATTAAGAATACATTTTCACTGTTTCTGAATCGCTGTCCCCGCTACCTGTCCCAAAAACAACTTAAATTTTAAATGAAGTTTAAAATATACATCATCTTACCAAAGGGGTTTCGTGTCTTTAGAAAGTTATTTTCCAGTAGCTTCGAACAGTAGTAGTACAAGTATATTTTACATGGGCGAGCGCAGGTAATGTAAATGAGCCCGGGGTGTAAAATGGCTGCTGGTGTCAGCCGTGTGACCCCGAATACATTACCACTGAGTAGACAATTCACAATTGAGCTAGCGTCACGTCACTTCGGCACCGCTTTGTCCTCGCATTTACTTACCTAAACTGAAAGTCATTACTTTGCAATAGTTAAATAATAATGGTCCTATTACTGTGCCCGGAGAAAGTCCTGAGTTAGTTTCGCGTAATGTTCAAATCTTACTTATAATTTTTCATAATCCGTTTTCCGGTGAAGATGAAAATAGCTTTGTATCTTTGTATGTAATTGCTATGAAATAGTATTTACGTAGGTATTCACTACCGTAACTAAAGCCTCAGCTAGTCCTGTTCTGTAAAAAAAGTCTAAAAAGCGTGTTTGTAGAGTTATAAATACAACCATTTATAATAATAAATAGAATTAGGTAATGGAATAGCAACCAGGCAGCCTTAAAGAAACATTCTATTAAGCAAAGCGTTTTTTTAACATTCCACGTGTTTTTCGTAATGAATCTGATATTTTATAACGGTCGTCGTAACGACACGGGTCCTTTTCATGCGCTGTTTCTCGCCAATCGGTGGCAACTGGGAGTTCACAGTACGTTCGAATATTCTAGCGGCGTTAATTCTGCTCTATTTAGACCGGTCGACGCAGGCTTACTGATATTTAGGACTCTTAAACACCTTCTTGACATACTTCGATCGCCTCCAATATTCAGCGGACGCAATAGCCAAGCCGGACCTAGCCAAGTCTCTGGGCTACGAATTATGGTGCGAAGTAAATTCCAGTATATATATGAGCGTACAAACGTTATCGTTCCAGCGTCAGCATGGTGGTGGTGCTGAACGGCGTGCTAGCAGACGAGTGCCCGACATCGGTACGCGCGCTGTTGGCGGCGCACCCCGGCTACAGGGACGCAGCGGCCCAGCTGCTGGCGGCGGCGGCGCGCGTCGTCGGCACGCCCGGCCTGCTGTACGTCGCGCAGCGCGAGCTCGCCGCCGTCGTGCCGCACGATAGTAAGTTAAAATCATCATCAGCTCTATTTACCACTTCTCCAATTCTTGACTTAGGCATCTCCTAAAGAATACCGTATTACAAAATCTTTCTCTACCAATCAGTATTTTTAACCGACTGCCCGAGAAGTATGGTAATGTTTTTGGGGTATATGTAAGCATGTAATAGGTATTTATGTAAGTGTCTGTTTGTTTGTTCCTATATTACATCCTATAGCCTAAACGGCTTGGCGGACTATGACGACTGAGGTGTGCTTGGATTCTTCTTTATGCCCTGAATGTCATAGGCTCCATTTTGCAAACGGTTTTTCAATAATAATTCTTGGACAGGTTGTATTTCTGTGATCCAACGCTGAAAATACGTGGATTATGCCTAATAATCTCACCTATAGTCAAAACTCAGAAATTCCTGTTTTTTATAATACTGCAGGCTAGGGGTTTGGAAGCTCAGCCGATATTAAATGGCACTCTAGCCTTAATTGGGCTTCGAGAACACTCCGGCAATGATGACGATCAAATTGATATCATATTCATATTCTTTATTTGCCACTAAGTGTACAAAGGTCTTAATAAAATATAATATGCACTTAAGACTTAGTCGCCCATTTCGGGCATTGCAAAATTACGAGGACGCTACATATCAAAGTTTTAATATTATAAAATTAAATAAATAGTGTCGATAAAAATAAGGTCGGAGAGATGATGATGATGATGATGAGATATCATTGTAACTTGAATGTCTCATACCAGCTGTAGATCAATATTTAAATATCGAATAATTTAATAATAATAAATTGATCTAATTAATACATTTGATTACTTTTGTTTATAGCCCTAGGAGGAGGCCTATGTTCAGCAGTGGACGTCTTCTGGCTGATAATGTAATGTTAATAGCCCAAACAGAAGTGCGTAACAGAAGTGCGGATATGATCCGGCCGGACAACCAATCAAAGGATAAATATTGTTCTCTTATTTTCACGGTGGTCCGCCTTACCATATTATCCGCGCGTTTGTGTCACGCCTGTGCTTTTACACTCGACCAAATATTTACGAATCGTTTTGTATTTCCTTTCAGAAAATGTCAATATCATAGGATCAGATGACGCCACATCATGTATTATAGTCGTAATCAGGCATTCAGGTGAGATTCCTATCAATATCTAAGTACATACGTATAATTATTTTATTATCGGTCCGAATATATTTACCTCAACGATTTAGTACCAGTACTAGATGTACCTAGATTGATTTAGATGGCGACGCTACCCAATTCCCAAAACCCTAGAATTGTATTAGTAATGTTGATGGCGTTTTTAAGGTTTCGTTTAGCGACACCTTAGTGTGCCTAGTGCGAGATTTCCGATTGTGCTTACCCATTCGATCGCGTCAACTGTATGAAATAAGAGCAGTGGCATCTAGCGCCATCTAGATGGCACTGCTCTTACTTTATACAGGTCAACGTAAAGGGAGATTTTCCAGCAGAGGATTTAAAAAAAAAATACAAAATGACCCAATAGGTGGAGTTAGCAAAGAATGAAGTGATAAAAACCAAGTAGCCAACTACCATCAAGTCCACTATCCTCATTGGCTATCACAGAGTACTACACAGAATACATAAAGTAGTACAGTAGTCGAATGCCCACATAGTTACCATCATAGACTTAGTCTAGTGTTCTGTGACTACGTACGTATTACCATTTGCACCTTATGTATCACTCACTGTTTTGTTGAGTTTTTCTGTTAGGTTTAATATTTTTGTACAGTGTGTATCACTGTTAGCTTTGATGAGCTCTTCTTGTTTGTGGTTAGCCTGAAAAATAAATTAAACAAATCGAAAAATGTTAATGATTGACATTTGACTATTTTTATTTTACTTTAGATCTTTATTTTGACTGTGATCATGATGTGCAAAGTAGCAAACAGTTATTGTAAAGGTCAATCACGTCAAAAAAAAATGTACCGAATAGGTTAAATTCATAGATTAAATATTCTTTCCTCAACTGTAAAATTAAATGCTCGAAGGGTCACATTGGCTTTATCAACGCACTAGATTATTTGTCAACGCCATCTATTACAAAGATCACGTATCTATCACGAAGAGATTTATTGTTTATTAAGGGAGGCCTATGTTCAGCAGTGGACGTCTTCTGGCTGATGATGATAATCTATTACAATCTTTTAGTAATGTTTGGTAATGTATTTTTTTTGAGCTGTCAGAAAATCCCCCATTACAAAAACTCGCACTAGGCACATAGATAAAAAAAAACAAGGGACGATTGTTCGTGTTCGAATCTCTTTGAGTTTTTCCTACATACTTTTCCCTCCGGCTTACGATGACCTTTTTTTTTTTTGTAAATCTACTATTATGATAAACGATAATATTTTACTTACGTGTGATTAAAAGGAGATCACAACGAGATTACTAATGATAGAGAAACGCTTGTTTGAATCGCAATAAGACACCATTTTCACAAGTACAACTAAAAACAAGTAACATTTTATTTATGACGGCGGCATTATATTTGCTACCGAAAAAAAACGCCGTGCTCGTAGCCGTACATCATCAAATCATTTTTGAGGGTTCCGTACCAAAATAGTAAAATAGAAAAATAATAATAAGATTCTGGTCTGTATTTAGATTTATTTCTGTCGGTCTGTATAATATAGACAATTTTATTAGGGAATATCCGACTTATAAGTTGACCAAACGTTACGTACCACATTTATTACGATTTTGTATAATCTGTTTATGAAAATAGGATCTGAGATGTGGAATACAAATTTTAATGTGAAAGTGGGAGATTTGTGAAAGGTCTGAACAAATTTTTTTTAAATAGGTTTTTTTGTAATTTCCAAGAAAAAAATTACCGTCCTCCGTACATCACAGGCGGAACAAAAATACTGTTTTTAACAAGCTCTTATTTAACTTGCAACGTTTGTATGTATGTTAAGGTCAAACCTTACAATTGAATTTTTCAGTTTGTTCAATTAAGTTTGAATTTTGCCTGTCAAGCCGATGACAATACAATATTATGACAGCGAGCTGATCTGGTGATGGAGACGGAAGGTGGAAAACAGAACTCCTCAGTAACTAACAGTAGATTGATGGAGTTTGGACTCATTTTGATTTTTACCAATGACGGATTTAAAAAAAACTTGTCTGGAAATATATTTTTTTCCACAAAACTTTCTAGTAGAGACACTCATGTTTTACTCCGTTTTTCATATTTATTCTAACTTGTGTGCCTCTACACATTACAGGGTCGGGCGCAGTGGCGCTAGCTCATCTCGACGGGTCCGGAACTGCCGAGGCGGCGGCGGCTATGGTATCCAAAGTGCAACAGCTAGCTGTCGGGTATCCAGAGGGAAGACTGGAGCTGCAGCTAGTCGGAGGCTTCACGGACCCGCATAGATACTCCGACGATCTCTTCGCTAATATCATGCGTAAGTGACGTGATTATAGAAAGACTAGCACGTCCGCACGACTTCGCTCGCCTAGGCAATAATAAATGAAACACCCCACTTCACCTCTTTAGCGGATGATTTTCGAAAAACGCTGAGACATGCCTTCCCCCCACAGATGAACCAGATACCTCGTCACTCGGGTTTTGGTCCGATCAAAAGTCGCCACAGTTTGAGGAAAGCAAGGGGTGCGCGGAGCGTGACAAATTATTCCCATTGGCTATCATCAAGGTTACGCCCACCACTGTACCGAGTTAGTACGTTCCGTAGTGATGGGGTAAGCAGTAGGCTGTGGCAGTAGGGCAACATTATTAATCGGTACTTACCTAAGTTGCGAACACTTGGGTCGACTGCCGATGTCATAGTAATCGCACTCACTCAACTCACTAACATAACATTACTACACAACAGCATTAAAGTACTAATTCTTCCTCAGTGTCGTGCACTCGCGGATTTTTCGAGATCGAGCTGTAAAGTCGAATGTTTTTTTTCGAGGTCCCTGCTTTCTTTGCGCGTTTCAATAGAATGTGTTATTCTAAAATGTGACCTTTTCTCGAGATCACGCGTTTTGTTAGGTCCGAAAAATAATGTTAGTTTACCCAGAATCAACTCAGTTACTTCAATTCATCATCTAAAAATCTATTTAGCCGGGAATCGAAATTAACAACTGAATCATACACCTAATAAAATTGAAATACTTACGACGTATACTATAGTCTTACTTACTTACTTACTTACTATCGTATACTGACAAAATTATTGCCAACTATTATTAATAAACGCCATTATTGTTTACCAGAAAAACGCGGGCGAAGCCGCGGGCAGAAGCTAGTAACGGATAAAAACTTCAAACATCCTACGCACCTACGGAACCCTACTAAGCATGGCCCGACATGCTCTTAACAAGTTAATTTCTCTAGTCTCACCACAGTCTCACGCACATGCTAGATGCTGCCGGTCGATTCTATCGTGATTTCGTTGCTTGTCGAGTTTAGTCCAAGCAGAAGGTCCCGAGTGCACAGTTTAGTTAGTTAGAATTCATCAGTGTTCGAATCCCTTTACGGTATGGTGAAAATCGAAAATGCAATTCTGCGTTTTGTTTAATGAGTCACAACACTACTTTCACCAGAAAGGGACAACTGCATGGGATATCCGCAATGAGGAAAAGGGATAAGTGACGACGTGTCCATTATACACTGAGCTCAGCTATGTCTTGTAAAACTGAATTATTTTACTTACCGATGAAAAGTTATTCCGTCTTTTTTGTAGTTTGGGTGCGCGGATGACTTTCCACACAATTTCACTGCACAGATAGTCATTTTTGTTTACTGTTGGTTGTTAGGAAAATAAAACAACCGTTTTATTTTGTAAGCCGCCCGCACGCACGCACAGCTCTGGCACTTGGTCGGAACTGAGGTTCAATGTTTGGGGCGGCGTCTTATATAAGTCTTATAAAACTTATGTGTTGCGCGCTAGGCTCGTCCTAGACTAGGTATCTAGTTCTATTCATCTGTGCTTCCCCCCTTTTTCGGGGAAATACCCCACTAATCAAAAATTGCTGACGACTAAAAAATTCTAAACCTAGTACTTGTAACTTACTTTTATAAAAATAGTAGTATTTGAGTAAGTCGACATATTACTTCCTAAGTAATAAATTATTATCTACGTAAAAATTGAAAAATCTTCAAGCGATCGCCTATCCAAGATTATTTTTGTCTGCCCAGCTTCGAACTCCTCTGGATGAAAATGAACGATTGATATTCTGCGAATGTACACGATGTACAAAACTGTTCTGCGAAAAAACAAACATCTTCTATCTCAATATTTCTTCTATATTACTCATGGCATTATCACGAAATTCCCGACAGTCGGAAATAAATAATTAGAGTATTGACGTAGGAGGTCGTCACCGGCGGCGTTGTCACGGTGCCAGCGCACGAATTATTAGCGGAACGTTGCGGGGGCGGTCGCGTTTAGGACCACCATTCCGACTTATGAAAAGTACCGACAAAAAGACTGACACTAAAAAAAGAAGTCAAGTCATTTTAGTCTCAAGATCGATTTGTTTTTTTATTAATTAATTTTAATTTGAAAATTTAACATTCGTTAATTTGCGGCTGGGCTGTATTGAAAATTGAAATAGTCGGTTTCAATATCTGCCGTGGATGTGGGTGTAAGTTGTCCGTGCCTTTGTGTGTTCCCATGTCATCTCCACGCAGGTTATTCTTTTGGATCTATTAGTGTGAAATATACTACGATAAAATACGTACGAAGTCCGGTCGGTAGGCTTAGGGTCCGTACAAATCTGGATGAGTGGTAACCCTACTCGCGCCCCTTTTTTGAACGCACTAGCTGGCAGTTCAAAGGCAATTGATAGGATGCGGTGCACTAGATAATTAGATGATGCGTCGTCTGATACGGTATGACTGGTCCTGAAGTCAAAAATCGCTCAACGAACTAAGGAAATAGTTTCTCGGTGTATCTCTGAGCGATCGAATCCGGAACGAAGTCATTCGCCAGAGACAGAAAATTATCGATACAACGCACAGAAAATCAGCTTAGTCAAATAGTTACTCTCCGTTTGTCTATAGTCAGCTTATGCTGATAACTGCAATATATTGTAAAGTGCTGAATGAAAAAAAAGTTCTTTTAATATTTCATGTTGGTACATCGGCTACCATCTATAATCTTTTGTTAATGCCGCACTATTTTGCGGCCTAGACTGCCGATTCAAGAAGGTCGCGCCATTCTTATGCAGGACTCTAAGCGCATGTTGTTAGAATTTGGTAAGGTTATATAATCTTACCCAATGATATTTACCGAATTCGAACAAGGTGTCTTGATCTTGATCCGCAAAATGGTAAAAAGCTTTAAAAACCTAGCAAGAGTGATAAATTCAATAAAGGCTTCAACTATATTAGACTCCTAATTTTTGATCCCATTTTAATTAACTTTATATATATTTTATAGCGGCCCAAGTTGATATATTGTTGTACATTGTTGCCAGTATCATTCCACCGGCTCACGGTAGAGATCGATCTGACAATGGCGTGCTGCTGCGAGCTGAACACGGCCCTCGGCGGGGGATCCCCCGCGCCGCTCGTCTGCGGAGTGGGGGTCGACATCAGAGCAGGGGATCTATTCCCCGCTGCCTTCCCCGACAAGGGGCCAGAGTTGCCCCTCAGGGGGGCCAGGACGATTACCGGGGGGCCCAACTCGGCACAGGCAAGTGTCAGTACCCACCAGTTTCAATAGAGCCTAAGATTGAAAGGTTGATGATAAAGTATTAGTCTTGTTTCTAGTTCCATTCCCTGATAAGAGTCAAATAAAATATTTTTTATTGTCCAAAACCCACCTTCAAAAACCTTAACGCTATCTTAACACACTTATATAATAAATGCGAAAGTTTGTGTGTAAATGTAAGTGTGTAAGTAGGTAAATATGTAAGTGTGTTTGTGCCCGTTCATCTCTATAGCGTCTAAACGGATTTAGATGAAATTTGTTATGGTAGTCGCTTATTCCCTGTATAGGCTACTTTTTATCCCGAAAAATCTAACCGTTCCTGTAGAATAGCGGTTGAAACCGCGAGGCGCAGCCAGTTAATAAAACATTGTAGCTAGCACTGGAACAGGTTTCAATTTGCTGGTGGACCCTGCACGGGGCGAAAGTCTGTATCGCAGGGACTACTTACGTAACGATTGCTAAAAGCGATGGCGCGGCGATATAAATATTTAGATCAGATATTACTATAAAGTTTGACTGGGATTGGATTAACTTGTTGTTGGATTATCTTTCTGTGTGTTAATTGGTACGTATGTATAATTATGTATTATTAGTTTCATATATATAGTTTGTATTAATTGTGTGTATTTTATGTAGGTAGTAGGTTTATATATATATATATATATTTTCTTCATGTTATTATTATTTTTATGTATCTACACCACCGACCGTAGTTTTTAACTCATAATTCTGTCCATCCAAAGGTTGTCTGGAAGAAATCGCTTTAGGCGATAAGGCCGCCCATTATACTACTGTTTTTTTTAAATATTATTGTTCATTAATTTTTAAGTTTGTCTTTTCGGTGTATAATAAAGCTATATTTTATTGTATTGTTGGCCAAATGCGGCCAAATTTCGCGTTTATTTATTTATTTATTTTCCAACACTTACTGTGCTCACAGTTGCCCAAAGCGCACAGAAGCCAAAATCACAAAAAGATAAAAATATAATACATAGTATGCGGACACAATTAAGTAAATAGTGTGACTTAAAAAGACTAGTTACTTAAAAAAGCTATCGCAGCGTGCAAAAACATTGATATTTTTCCACCAAATATATCTATCTCTGGATCGTGAGCAAGCAGATTAATAGCGCGGGTCGTGGGAGCATACTGAGCTGTGTCGGTGCGCACGCGCGGGGTCTGGAATATAAAATAAATAAAATAGCCTTTTAATTCCCTTCCCTTACAAAACATTTATACTTAATTTTATTAATATTATTTTATTTATATTATTTTTACACATATTTTATTTTTTATTAACATTAATTTAATCTTGTTTAGTATTATTAGTTCTAGTACTGGGGTCTGGAATAGGTTTATAATATTAGCGCGATATCGGTTCCAGGTGCTGGACATATACGACAACGGCGTGGGGATGCTCCGCATCGGGCCGTTCAACTACGACCCGCTGCGCGGCGCCGACCTGTGGCTCGAGCAGTCGGACGAGTTCATACTCAACCACCTGAGCACCACGCCGGCCGTCGAGCCGCCGCACTTCGTGCACAACGTACGTACACGTACACGTACACGTACACACACAGTACACAACACTCACCTTCGTCAACGTCATCGTCAGCATCAGCCAGACGACGTCCACTGCTGTATCTTGACACCTCAAATACAAAAACTCGTTTTTTTTTAATGCGAGACGAGAATTACGAAGGCCGCAGCCAAATAAAGTTTCTCAGTTCGGCGGGAATAAATAAATAAATATCTGGGACATTTTAGCACACACGGTCATCTGACCCCAAACTAAGCAAAGCTTGTAATATGGCTGCCAGAGACTGATATACGTACATAGATATTTTTAAATACATACTTATATAGATATTAACACCCAGACATAGAACAAACACAAATATTCATCACATGAATGTTTGTCCTAGATGGGAATCGAACCCACGCTCCCAAACACAGAAGGTAGGTTCACTACCAACTGAGCCACTGGGGCAGTCAAATTAGTATGAATTACTAGTAATTTTTATTTAATATTTCAGATTCGTATGACGCTGAAGTTCATCCAGCAGCACCCGTTCCCGGCCGTGACAGTGTTCCCGGAGAACCGGCCGCACTACTACCGTCGCGACGAGCAGACCGGCGGCTGGGTGCCGATGCGGTTCTAAACCGTCCGCGACAACCCAGCAAACTATACGACACGAGATAATAATAACAACGTTACATGTTACTGGTTGCTGGGTTGCTAACGCGGTTCTAAGGCACCGGACAACCACGGATCGTAGATCAACTAGAGAGAATTAGAGGAAAATATGTTTCTCTCTCTTTCTCTCTTCCTTTCGTTCGTTAGACGGCGGTCGGCGCCAACCAACTAACCATGCATAGCCAGCAACCGCCGGCTGTCAAAGGGAGCTTTGACACAATATGCGCTTTCTCGCTCGCACACTTACGTAATTCTTTTTTACTGGCATACATATTCAAAAATATTTTTAAAACATTTTTTTGTTGAATTATCAATTTCGTTATGTAATACATATAATTATTTTAATTAACGAGTGACATGTTGTCATCAAACAAAATGAAAACTTGAAAAAGAAATAAGTAAGCTTAAGAAAAAGCAGCAAAATATTTTTTCAATATCAGTAACTTTACTTAATATCTTGAATGTGCGAGTGTAGAGGAAAGCAAATAAAAAAAAATTGGAATGAATTGATGAATTGGAATGAGTTGTTAAAAAAATATCGACATTATCTGCTACGGAAGCATGTAAAATGATTTCGATGCCAAATATGAATATAATCGTTAAATGCGTTTGGCATTAAAACGAACTTCAAACCCGATATTCAAATCTATACTTAAAAGTAAATATTCGTATTTCTGACACTGCGTGATTTTAAATCGCAAAATCGAAATTACAAATAGACGTGGCTCAAACCAAAACAGCCGAGTTTTTTTTTCTTTTTTACTTAGACGAGCATGTAACATTTCAGAATCTAAATACATATTTCAATAGTTTTTTTTAAATGTTTTCTGTGCAGCGTTGCCATATCATAAAATTCAAAGTTTGGTAGAAACGAATTAACTTATTACGTTGTGTAAAATACAGTAGTTGTTATATTTTTCTTGCTCGATTCCATCACAAATCGGTATTTTATGCGAGTTTCCTTTCATACATAATTATCCTAGTTCTTTTCCTTTCATACTTAGTTATCCTAGTTCTTTAAAAGGATAGTCCTCCCGCGAGGCGCATTCGATATTTGAAATTGTATATTTGTCGCTATATAAAATGTTTCTCGTGCGTGCGTGCTATTGAACTTTTTGATGAAATTAGCGTTTCGTGGGTAGTCTGTTATCACCCCCTAAATATTAACAAAATCTTTTGTTTTTGGTGTCAATGGCCTGGATAAATCATAATCTATGCCGCTATGTTTCGTATTTAAAAAAAATAACAAAATTGTATTCTAATAAAAACTAGTTTTCTTCGTCGTATTTTCGACGCAAAAAAATTGTAACTTTAAGTGCCAGTTACAACGAAGATATTGCGAAAAAAAAAAAAAATATACAAGCATAGTTTTTCACTGTTTAAATAACATTTATAAAATCATCGAATTCGGATAAAATTTAGGGGTGGGTATCACACTACGCTTTTTGTATGGACAAGACGGCATTTTTTTTTTGACTATATTCATAGCAGCAATTATCTTTGTTTTGAGCGGAATTTATTCTAGTGAGATACCATTACATGAAATAATTATTATATCTTTGCATTACATTCCCAGTTGACTTACCTACTTATTTGTTATAGTTATATCTTAGTATGAAATAACGATCAGAATAGATGAACATTTTTATTATGTTATTCTTTCGTCAATGAGCCATTATCGTTTTGGACACTTTACTATTAAATTCAGTTTCTTACATTTCTTACTTTTCTTAGGACCTCTTTCATCATCGCAAAGTTATGTGTGAATTAGCTACTCTGATTGGTTCTTTTTGGTGAGTAAAAGTGCTAAGCAACTTGTAAGTTTTGCTCAGTTTATGTGACAGTTAGCGCTAATCCAACATTTTGAGACTACGACTACAGTTACTTGTTACTTAAACCGGCGAGCAGCTTACTTCGTACTTTACTTGCAGATGATAGAAGAGGCCCTAAAAATCCGAAATATACGGTTTCTTTTTATTGAAAATAGATAATGACTGACTTGCTTTGCTTGACTTAGAATGACTGAGACTTGTTTTACTTGTGAAATATTTTACTTGTAATACTTGTAATATTAAAAACTTTGACACTGGCTAAATACACTGTGTGGAGTATAAATAAAATAAAAACAATGATAATGAGAAACGGATCAAAGACAAACAATCAAACAAATATTGCCAGTAGACGGATGTTGTATAATTGCCACGCCGCGCCATCTATTTTGCATGAGAGAAACTGAATTTAATTACATAAAATTATGTCAAATAGGAAAAAAAACTCATTTTATTTTAATATTACATTTTGTACGTCTTTCGTGATATCAGACATAATTTATTAAAAACTAATGTGACGCTCTATGCTAGAGTGATGAAGCATCCTATCCCCGTGATTCCAACTGCCCAGTTTTGGCTAAAGGCCTTGCTATATGGCCTTACCTGACAGCTTGCGAAAGGGACAGCTAGACTTGAATTTCATGGGAGTAAAAAAAACAAACTATTAAGGTTTCTTATTTCTTATTTCTATTAACTTCTCCCTTTCGCTCCCCCAGAAACTTATACGTAGCCATCTCTTTCACACAATGTCAGGTCAGGCCATGTATCCTGTATCCTGCCATCCTCCACGTGAAAACGTGACAAAGCACATTTTGGCTATAATGGGAGCATCGGACGTTGATGATTAGAAAACTTAGCTTATCTACTTATAAGGACGTTTTCCGAATATTGTCATAGTTGTATTTGTTGAATCTATTATTACAGTATTTACTCATATGTGAATACGAATTATCATGTTAGATTTGTGTTAGATGAAAATAATTGTATATTTTGACACTAGCCTGTAAACTGTTTTATAATTGCACTATAATTATTTGCCTTTTTTTTAAATGTAAAAGTAAGTTTATGAGCACTATGATTTTTAAGGCGAGGACTGATCGTGATTTGAAATGTCTGTCTGTCCCGCTCAAAGCTCTAAGCTTTAAAGTTGAAAATCGGTTATCATACTTGATGAGAAAAAGGTAAATTGTAGTTTTTCATTGCTTTTTTGCCGATTATCGGAAAAATACAAATCAAATAAAAAAAACTACCTGGTTCGCCGTATAAGTCACTAGCCTGGATATTTATTTTGTAAAAGAAAATTTGTTGTTACCGCTGAAAATCCAGAGCATTTCATTTCAGAAGGGTTTTTTAGGGGGTCATTTTGCAATTTTTTTTTGTAACTAATACAGATTTTCGAAATTTTATTCGGTTAAAAGTAATTTCAGTTTTATTTTCTATCTGCAGTATTTTTTGCACCTGATTAAGTAATCTCGTCACTTCGAACAAAGCGCTGAAAAATGCTACTTTTTATTGTTTTGCGATTGGTCCTCGCCTTAACTGGAAATGATGTAAATAGTTAGTGAGAAATTAGATATAGTTAGACGATGACGTTAAAAGTATGTATTTTAGTTATTGTTTTGTGAAATATGAATATATTGAAAGTTTAAAAGTTACACGGCTTGTTATTTTTTGCCCGCTCATCATTATGCTATACCAGAGAGTAATTTTATTCATCTAGGACACTAGGTGATGCAATAAATATAAGGCATGCCCAGATGCGGGATGACCACCAGGGTGACTGTTTGATTTTACCCATTAATGAGATTATAGTGGCGTAGTTGTTGGTGTTTGTTGAAAGTACCTTATAAAAAAAAAAATTAAAGTTTTTGCTCGCACAAATAACACAAAACGGCGAAACGAAATGGCTTATCCGGGTGTCTTAGCGGTCTAAGCATTAGCGTTTCTCTTTGTCTCCCAATAATTGCCTCACGATAATGTACAGCATGATAATTTGAGAACAGGTACACCGTAAGGGTACACCCTTAGACGAAGCAGTGATACAAGATCCATGGGTACACCGAATATCAAGCAATAGACAAACCAAATACTTGAATCATTGGTTTAAAGTGGCTATACATGACCTGACTTGACATCGTGCGAAAGGGACAGCTAGACTTGAATTGGGAGCAAAAGAAACAAACTATTAAGGTTATAGCTTCTCCCTTACGCTCCCCAGAAACTCATATATAGCCATCTCTTTCACACGATGTCGGGTCAGGTAATGTATTGCCACTTTTATATTGTTTCACTGAATCTATAGAAGACGTTACGATGAGTGATAGCGGTGATACCTCAGAAAAATTAGCAAAAAGAGGGTGATACTGTCGATAATAAGGAAGATGAGAGAAGGAGAGATACCATTTCCAAGTGAAAATGAGACAGAACTTTTAACCACAATTCAAAATCTATATGGAGACATATAGATTGGCACTTAGGCACTTAGCACTTTACTGGGGCATGAAGTGGACTTGATCGTTACTTTGCTTGACTTAGACTATGGCAGTGAAATATTTGAAATCACTTGAAATATTACAATACGTGAACCTGGCTAAATACATGTGTGGAGCCAAAACATAAGAGAAAAAAAATACGTTATTGTTTGACAGTGGACTTTGAGTGACAGCTGATTAGAATTCCAATTCCAATCCAAGTTTCCAAGCGAAGCGAACTTGTTTTGTTCTCTCTTGAAATTGCACTATTTCATAGAAGGATAGTGTGTACCGGCCTGTAAATTGTAAAAATATGGAGAAGCCCACGATTACAGATCAGCCGCCCCCATACTCGGCCACTATGCCGCCTGGTAAGTTCGGATTTTAGGAAACCTTACCTCTTGATCCGATGTCAATGAATCATTAGAGATAAGCAGCTTTGTAGAGAGTGTAGACTGCGCAACATTAATGAAACTTTATATTTTGCACCAGCTTGCGCAAGGCCGTATAAGTTACTTTCAAAGTTGATGTTTGAGGATAGGCGATATTTGACGCGTAATTTTTGTAAATTCCAGGTCCACAACCTTATCCGCAGCCAGCTGGTGCTCCAGGGGCTCCTTACCCTCCGCCGCCGCCCGGGTACACTCCTCAAGGCCCTCCAATGACCGGCTATGTCCCTAACTACGGAGCTACGAGCATTATTATTCAGCCACCGATTATCACGGTAGGAGCCTGCCCAGCCTGTAGAGTTGGCATTCTAGAAGATGACTTCACGTGTCTTGGTATCTTGTGCGCTATCCTCTTCTTCCCGTTAGGAATTCTTTGCTGTCTTGCTCTCAAGAACAGGAGATGCTCAAACTGCGGAGCATTGTTTGCATAAATGATCAAAGGCCTTGTTGATTGTTCTGATGTAACATAAGAAATGATTTAGTTAGTTGTAAGGAAATTCGTGACTAGGATTATGAAATATTATATTTTCTTCGGGTGATCATGGCCAAAACAAAATGACTGATATAATTCTGATCTAGGTTTTGAAGGTTTTAGTTTAGAGAACTAAATGAACTATAAATATTGCTGTCTTGTCTACTGGTGTCTAGTTATTAAGGCTGTAACACTAACCCTTCTATGCATAAACTCTTGATAAGCTAATTTGTTGTATAAACATTTTTGTCCCACTTTTATGCATTTTTTATGTGGAGTTTCCGAAATTTTATATAACAGATATGCTTTTCATGCTTACATGGATTAGATTAGTTCTGTTATCTAGAACCTTGAAAATCTACATCATTCCCAGCGTAACGAGGAATACTTAATGTATTCACTATCTAAAAGGCTCTATACTGCTTTGTTACGATAACAAAATGCTGCTGAAACAAAAGAGTTGTAAATATTATGAAAACATTCCTTAAAAAATATTATAAACGTCTAGATGACATTGTGCCATTGTTCAATACAAACAATTTTTTTTTTTAATTTTCCTCTTTATTATGTGCATCTTAATGCTCAAAGCTGTGGCTTAATTTACAAATACACACAAACTGACAGTGAATAAGTAAAAAAAACGAAATAAGTAAGTATTTAAAGATAAAGAAAATACCCAACTGCAAAATGTAGAATATGTCACTCCGGACGTAAAGGGGCATCCCATGATAACTCACTCGTCAAAATCGGCCAAGTCATGTAGGTTACAGGAGGTAATATAAGTTCCTCCAGTTGGGTAAAAAGTGAAGTAAAAGTTTAAAAGTTCAATAGGTCATATGAAGATATGGGCTTCAGTCTCTCTCACTTAGTATCTGATGTTCTATTGGTGATAAGCCAAATTATCAGTGAGCATGTGTCCACATAGACAAGAAATTAGTATGTAATAAGTTTTTGTGCAAAAATATATTTTTTCTGACACTTTTATAAAATCCTTTATTAGTACTGTAAGCTGATCAAAATGAATCCAAACTCCATCAATCTACTGATATTGAAGAGTTCTGTTTTTCACCTTCCATCTCCATCATCAGATCGACTAGCTTATAATAGTAATATTGGCGTAATATTGTCTTGTCATCGTAACTTGACAGCCATGTAATATTTCAACTCAATTGAACAAGGGGGTCTAAAATTCAGTTCGAAGAGTTGACCCGAACATACATACAAACATTGCAAGTTAAAAAGCTTATAAAATAGAACTGAAAGACACTAAACCTTGCACACTGCATTATGAGTGATTAGCTATCATTCATCACGATTCATAACGCAGTATGATAATGATAATACTATATGCACAGTATGCAGCCTCTAATGCCCAGCACACGGTGTACACATCGGGAACAAGCGAGAAGAACCTGTCTGACTGCAGTTTTGTACGTAAAGCCATTTAGAACTGACCAAATACTAATTGTTTTCTCCCGATGAGCCAACTCAATAGCTACATATTGTAAATACATTATTGTTATGAATGCTAATGAACTATAAGGAGCCTACAAGGTTAACAACCTTTCGATTGAGTTCATAAAATTTGTATGTATACTCTAATGTGATGGTATAGTATAACTAGTTTTGACTTAATTTTAAAGCAGCTTTTGAATATTATAATTATCCAACAATAGGCTCGCTTCGTGTATAGTCATTGTAGCACAGTGCAGCATGCTCGCCTCACATTCGTGAGGTAGTAAGTTCGAACATACTGCCGCTGTGAATCGCTCTTTGGAATTTAAGTACGGATATAACACTGGCTTTTTGGTGAAGGAAAAACGTGAGGAAACCTGCATACTTACCGGAGAAGGAATTCGAGGGCTTATGTGAATCCACCAACCAGCACTGACCCAGCGTGGTGGATGTGGCCAAATCACCCTTCGAGGGTAGGCTGATAGCCTACTTGTCCGATGTTTAAAGGCTGATACAGAGTGTTGTTTCTGCTTAACTAGGTAACTAAAACTTAATTTAGTTGCAGCACTAAAATAGTTGCCAAAATATAACTGAAATAGAAAGGGACAAAGACAATGACTGAAAGGGGGACAAATAGAATCTACCCTCCTAAGGTTGATTTACATTGTTCCAGTATCGCTGGATTCCAGTGACGTTGGATCAGCCACGCCAATTAGATTAGTTCAGTAGTTATTTTAATTTCATTGATATGTTGATATACTTTAAGCAAGAATGAAAGGGTGGGCTGCGGGTGGCTGTCACTGGATTGAAAAGTTACCAGCTGCTCTTGGGATAGATATACTGGATACAGGACGGTGGCTTGGATAACAGCATCACTAAATTTCAGCGCTGGAATGAAATACTATATCAATGTAAATCAGCCTTTATGTATAAAAACTAGATAGTGATATACAACAAAATGATCTGTCAACTTCTCGCTGCAGAAAAGCATAAGATAATAAATTAAAGAATAAAAAATTGACTCAAGTCAATTTTTATCAACTTTTTTTTTTTTTAACTAAATTGACTTAGGTCAATTTTTTATTGACTCAAGTCAATTTTTTATTGGATTTGTTAGCTATTGAGTGTTTATGCATAAGATCAACAGAATCAACTGTATCAAATACTAATTGCAAGACTATTAGATGGACCAATGAGTTAGATATTGTATTGTTTTGAGAAAAAAAGTTATCATTTAATTTTGGACCCATAATGGCCTCTAATTATTTTAGTAATTATAAATATATTTTTTCCCTTGTCTAAATTTGCATCTATCAAATTAGATTTAAGGATATTTTATTATATGTATAACTTTTATTTTAGCAGTTCTATTAAGAGGTAATATGCGACCATCTGTCTGTCACATACAAATATATTCTTCTTATTCCTTCTTGAATAATGACACTACAGATAACATTGTTTTGCCAATTTTTTTTTAATATATTGTGCCATGCACTGCCACGCTCCTACTTTTTTATATAATTTTTTTATTATTACTTTATTGAAAAAATAAAACATGGCTGTGGTAGATATTAATATCGCAAAAAAATATTTCTGTAGTGTCATTATTCAGATCTCTCAGATCTCTTAAGAGTATGTTTTGCATGTTTATCAAAATATTGATATTTAGTACTGATTCATAGCTGTGAGTCAATTACTACGTGAAATCGTATCTAGATAAGATATATCTAATTTTTGCTTTCTTTGCACTTGTGCTGAGAAACGGTGATTTGTCAATTGAATCTGGTACTTAACAAAAATTGAGAATCTGTACAACATACTTATACATTTATTAATTTTGTTATTAGCCTGAACATTTCTTAAATCTGCTATTTTTCAAGAAAAGGCAGTCAACAGTGTCAAATTAGTGTCATAATTATCATTATCAGCGTAGTTAATTGAGCACCAACATTTTGTTATTTAACGCCAACGCCCTTTGAACGCCAAAGTCAGTGCATCGGAAGTGGGCTCTCTACGCCAAGGCGTTTTTCATTAAGAGAAGCATAACATTTTATCAGATTTTGAAATAATTTACCGAGGATTAAGCCTAAACTTTTTCAACGTGAATTGTCCTTAGGCAAGAAAAAATAACCCTGTTAAAATAATCATTTCGTAGATTTCCTGTAAATCATCAAAAGTGAAAGTAAATCGCCACTGCACATCGATTGTTGCGCCATAATAATGTAGATACAGGACTTAAATATCATCTTTTGAATTTTACCTAATACATTATCATCCTAACAGACCGTAACAGTTAGAGCTTGTAAGCGACGTGTCGCTCCTATGGTTAGTTAATTTCAATTGACTAATATAACTGATAAGGATTGTTAATATAATGAAGCAAAAGCAGCGAGCCAAACCAATGTTAAATGCTACAAAGCATTTTTGTTAAAAACAATTTCTTCCATGAATGCCATTATCATCGTTGATATTGATAACAGTCAATTATTCATAATGATACCTATAATTATATTAATATCTGTTTGTATCATAGCAATTTGTTGTAATATTTGTATGATATGTTTGAATTGTGATTTCGCCTCTAAATTAGGCAATAAATAATCAAATATTTTAACGTCCCTTCAAAAAATTGTTTTTATTGATAAAGTTGAATTATGTACAAATGTTTTGAATTATGTACAACTGACTTACTCTCTACAAATGATTCTGGATACATAAAAGGGGATTTCTGGAGTAAGCCAAAAAAACACAGTAATTATTGTCTAAATTCTGTTTACATCATAAACCTACCTACTATACAGATATTCAATGCGACCACCTTGTCTGTAGATTGGGTGGGGAACTATCATCGTATTTTGTCAACAAACTTGAGATTACACTATAGACATTTTTAGTCCACTAATTTTGCCACTTCTTCAGTTAATATGGTCGCAATGTAATATAAAAATTATGTATATCTAGGTAAAATCTAGACTGAATGTAACTAACAGCCAGAAATGCCTTACTTGATCATAAATTATATAAATTAAACCTATTAAAATGTTAATTATAGTTTATAGTTAAGTATACGTTAAAAGTGGTTTTTGATTATATAATCAAATTTATTTAAGTTTTGCAATAAATGTTGGGTATATACTTGTTGTAATATTTACTCAAAAATATTACTAGTCTAGTACATACGATAATTGTTCTAAGTTTATATATAGTCGTAGGCTAATCGTTGAACTGGGCCGATCGAGATCTGCCTAGGCAGATCACAATACGCCGGCATTTCTCGATTTGGCCGATTATTTCATGATGTGCCCAATAAAAAGCTGGGCAGATCGATAAGAGCAACCTATTTGTATATTTTCCCTTCTAGTCACTTGGCCACATCGAGATATGGCTGGGCGGGCTGGGCACATCGTAATCAAAGAGATCGTAATGTAATTCCGTCAATATACGAAGTCGCGCCATTATTATGAGAGAGCTCGAAGAGCGTTGCTAGAAATTGATAAGCTTATAAATTATCTTACCAGGATCGAGGAACATGTAGTGTTGCTACGGAGCTTTGGCGATGTGGTACAAGCCAAAACTATAATATTGGGCCTTAAAAAGTCTTAGATAAGATATGAATTTTATTTCCTGATTGTGGGAACACAAAGTGCTTACTCTAGATTTCTTCGGTAGCTTAGCAGTATCTCTCTTATAGCTCAGAAACGTAACTTCGGAAGTGACACGTATCTTCAGGTTTATGGCACCGAAGGCAATTCAGGTTTAGTGGCAGCTAAAGTTTATCACTCGTAAAGTTCGATAACTGCACCATTATCGCAGCGCTCGCTCGCGTTGAGGTTCTAAAACAGGTAAAACTACTCATCGATGATTCAATATCAATCTAACTGTATTCGGTACTAGGTATATCTTATCTATTAGGAAGGTATAGGGACCTATCTGTTTTCATAATTTCCTCGACTCTAGGTTATTCAGTTTGCCGATGTAGATAAATGGAAATTTTCGAAGTTTGATTTGAAAATTTATCTACGGAACAGCTGTATTTTTTCGCGATTTCTGTTTCGGTTCCGTAGAAAGAGTTCTTCTCTATGGCACAGATTATGGTGAGGACAGTGTGAGGAGTAGAATAACTCCCTTCGGCTAAGTACATTTCAGCAGTTATAGTATAGGTGGGTATATTATAAACTGAGTAGCACGGGTGCTACATACTACTTACAAGTGTTCGTAATAACGTCACGGAAGGGGAGTCTCTGTGTATAATGTTTATAACATTTTGTAAGCACAGGTATACATTCTTTTTTAATTTATTTTATGATACTGAGGGACGAGACGAGCATGTCGCTGGGCCTGATGTTGAACGTTACGCTTGCCAATAACAATTCAGTGCCACCTAGAAGTTTGAACTTTTTAAACTGTAGCCTAGTCAAGCTACGGGAATTAGTATGGAGGACCCGGACATAATTCATAACATACATGTTTTGGTATAATTTGCTGACGTAGATACAATATATAGACGTCGAATCACTGCCGTACTTACGATCGTCATAATCTGAAATATCTGTGTCTGATATAGATCTAATGTAGCACAAATAGAGACGACATTACAAATGTAAAATTTGAGTTTGTTCCGGATACGCATTTTGTTTAATTATTGTATACTAGTTGATGCCCGGGAAGCTCGGCAGATGTAATTGTGAGGACGAGGTTTGTATGAAAAGTTTAGCGAACTCTTCATACAAACCTCGTCCTCACAATTACAAACACAACAAAAAATAAATCATCAAAATCAGTACAGCCTTTCTCAAGTTAGAGCATGATCAGTAAAAATAGGGGTTCATTTATAGATTTATGAGAGATTGGTTCTACAATTTTGTTATTTTTTTTTTTCAATCTGTCTAGGCATTCGTTTGACCACCATCTCACCTGATGGAAAGCGACGATGTGGCCGAAGATGTAGCACGCTTGCCTATGGAGTACCTATTTACTCTGTTCTTGAACAGTCGTGGATTATATTTGTTCGGAAAGACAGAAGCAGGTAATGAGTTCCACACTACTGCTGCCCTTACTAAGAAGGTGGATTGGAAACGGTTAGTACGTTTGAATGGTATTTCCACCATGTGTCTGTTTTTTGTGCGTCTGGTGTTGTTGTAGAAGAACGCTGACGGTAGAATTAGGACGTGCAGTTCTTGTGCACACTCACTGTAGTGTATTCTATAAAACACCGACAGGCTAGCCACTTCTCGCCGGTGTGACAGGCTCTGTAGCCTGGATTTCATCAACACTTCCTACTTCGTATGTACAGGAAAAACCCTGTTAGTAGTCCTTCCGGGTCAAACGCTCAATTGACTTGAAAACCATGCGTGGTCATGCACTGCGCTCGTCAACCTGAGATATTAGATGTTAAATCTCTTTTGTGTATAGTTTCGCTAGAAACGCAGTAATGTGTGCACACTACTGCTTGGCGGTTGGAAAAGGTGTGTACCTACTTCACCAAGTGGGCCCTCCAAAAGAGTACTATCACTAAAGAAATAAATTATAGTTTTTATGTTTGACAATAAGCATTAGACCATATATACTCACCTGATGTTAAGTGACAATGCGATAGATAATAATAAACTCACCTACCCTAGGGTAGTCTACCGACAGACTTCCAAGAAGCCAATCTGTAGATCTAATCCATAGATAATACAGATCTAATCTAATTTGATCACTTAAAAACGTTTCTATATAAAGTCCCAGCTGCCGAGTATGTAGCTAAATTGAAGATTAGTCCTAAATTGGTACCGCTCTGTTTAAAAATAGGTACCTTTCGATTACGTGACTCGGCACTGGAAGTGCTTATTTTCATTTCGTTCATGAACAGCTATTTTTTGCTTCAGACTTGTTAATTTCCTATTCTGTAGAAGTGGTTCGAGAGCTGTAGATGTTTTTATGTAGTATAAGTACCTCACCTAATTACCTACTTGACATTTTAATATACAGGGTTATAAAGAAAGGGTATGCTAAGCCGAAAAGGGCTCACAGTACTCATCACTATGAACAACTTTTAGTATGGGACCAACCCTGAAATCGCGAAAAATATATCAGCTGTTCCATACACTTTGTCGAGTGTCATTAACATTTTTCTATGGAACAGCTGATATTTTTTTCGCGATTTCAGGGTTGGTCCCATACTAAAAATTGTTCATATTGATGAGTACTATGAGCCCTTTTCGGGTTAGCATACGCTCTCCTTATAACCCTGTAGATTAATATATATAATCATTAATATGTAAAATACCAATACTGCTGGTAACCTGGTATTAATTAGGCTTACTAGATCTAGACATTTACATGTACTTATAATACATACGAATCTCCAACCTCATTATCAGAACTACGTTTTGTTATATCAAAGCACTGCAAGCTTCGAGGTTCAAACAAGGTCTCAGACGCGAGACGAAGCGCCTGTGTTCCAATTGTAGAGGCAATGAGACATATAGCAGTGTAATCAAAAGAACTAGACTCGAACTGACGTGCCACTCAGACACAGTGTGGAGCCTCACATCGAGCGATTTGAAATTTCAAGCCAACAGAAAAAAGTCGTAACGTCTGAGCAATGCACTGTTAATTTTAAATTGATATAATTTTATTGACGTACCCTATAAACATTAATTAGATGACCACACCAATCATTCACATTAGATTCATTTTCAAAATGTTACATGAATCACGGATCTGCTCGAGAACGCGTATTGCCACTGGGTACTGTCATTCCCCCACAGATTGATTGATTTAATAGTGTTTTCGCTATTTCTCTGGCCTGTGTTTCTTATTTTCCAGTCTGTTTCCATTGAAGCGGGTGTCGCGAGAGCCGTCACGCCGCGCCGCGACCTATATCGATGCATTCCATTCAGAGCAGAGAGCCTTGCTAGTCTAGAAAGAAACTACGATGAAATAAACAAAGTCAAAGGGAACGAGCATGTTTTATGTCTTTATTCAGAAGAGATATGACTTTTAGAACAGACTCGCATAGATAGATAGAGATCTCGCCGACGCGGCGCTGCAGCAGGATATTATGTAAGATTCTTTGTAAACTGTTGTGTTTAATTGTTCTAAAAAGTCCGAGGGGCTAGTTATAAATTGGACAGACTACTTCGTTTTCCTTCCTATTTCTATTTTGCAGTTTTTGGTCTTGTAATTGGGCATAGCAAGTGCGTATATAATAGCGCTCATTCCTTTAAACTTCGTACGTAGCGCTCACCTTGACTCAACAAAACGCGCCAGTTATTGTGTACTACTTTGCCTATTGTAGCCGAGAAATTGAAATAGCTTTCATCAGAAACTCTTACAATATAAGTTATGCAAGCGACACTGCTCTTATTTATATAATCGCATTAATTCCGTTATACGAGAAACAATTTCAGTAAGAGCGGATATTGTGACCTAGGATATTTTCTCTGAACGGTCGCTAAGTTAATTATGCAGTGGCTCAGCAATTTGCTTACTCGCTGATAGGTAAAAAATCACTTGTAAGCACCAAATTACTAGGTATTATTTGCTGCGGTGCGTTCCTGTGAAGATGCCAGCTGTGCCCTTCGCAAAGCCATGACTTCAGGGATGTTGATTTATACTCACTACATCCGCTCTCCCCTGATGCTAGCGCAGTATTCACAGCTGGGTGTCTGCCTGAAGGAGGGCCCTGAGGTCTCCAGAGGAGTTCACTGGAGCTAATAGCTATACAAATATGACAGCCCGGTGCCTTCCTATGACTTTATGCATCAAAAGCTTATGAAGCACAGTAAGGCACCGGGCTGCCACCGGGCATAGCTCAGGATGACCTCGATTAAACATTTTGACTGAACTGAGTTGGACTGGTTGACTCTTTGAGCATATAATTTACAAAAACGGCTAGCACTCATTGTATTGTGAAACTGGTCGGGAGCTCGTCTCAATCGTAGTTTAAAATTAGTGCAGAAGAAAAGTAGGTACATGAAAACACTACAAGGTTAATTGAATCGAAATTTTAGCAGGATGGCACGCGATAACTCCCGTATTTCAGACTTCCGTACATAAGGCCGCAGCCCAACACTTGAGAGGCACTTAATGAAAGGTATGAACCACAGACCACACTAGATACCGAATTACGAGATTCGTTGTTCCTACAAAAAGTCACCAAAGTTTGAGGATGTCGCGGGGAGTGCGACCAAGCGTTCTCATTGGCTATTTTAAGATTACGCCTACTCGCGCCTAACAATCAACCAATCAGAGTAATTTCTTATAAGTGTATTTAGACTGATGCGTGGTGCGCTTCGAGAGTCCTGAATGCAGAATCTAGGGTGTGGTACGAACTTATGAAAGGTAATGTGTCCGGCATTCATCTTGAGCATAAAACGGCGTAGTAAGAGAAGGTTGGTGCATGTAAACGCTAGTTGGTACACCTACGTAAACCACCCGCACAACCTTCGCTCCGTCAAAGAGTCATTTGCGATGACTTTCATTGCTTAAATTGTTTGCCGGTCACTGTATACCTGTAGCCGCATTTAAAATTAGGCTAGCATATGGGCTGCATGCACGCTTCAGGGGCCGGAGATCGCGGAAATCCGATATAGCCAATAAGCACAGAATTCTCTTTATAGTGTCTTTGCCAATAAGTTATTAGGCCATAGATGAAAATTTGTACTTATTGGGCGACATGGTACGATCACAGATGTCACCGTATAGACGGCCACTAAAGTACTAGTATTTTTCTTCACATTTTAGAAACTCTATATTCTCTTTTAGTTAAATAAACTTCGCACAAAGCCTCAAAATTGAAGCTTCAATATCGCTTGAATGTTAACTTTTCCTTATACCCGCTGTCGGATCGTATATTTAGAATTCGAATAGATGGAAAATTCAATTTTATATGCACTTTGAGCATTTTGAATTGGACTGACATTTCTATTTGGAGGTGCCTTTGAAAAGCTCGCCATTCAATGTTGCTAAAAAAGCTTGTTGCTACTCAAATAGCAAACACGGGGCGAATTCTCGATAAAATGCTGAAGCGGTTATAAACTCTGACTCTCATGAGTGTTTTTGAAAAGCTCACTAAAGTTTAGTGAGGAATACACAATTTTTACATAATAAGTTTAGTTTTTTTTTCAATTTTAATTTATTCGCATATTTTTTAAATTTTTTAGTACACTGCAAGATTTAAAAAAATGTAAAACAGATGTTTCAATATACAATGGTTCACGGATCTCTGGGAGGACGATTGCTATTGCAATCAGTCCTCCCATAATAAGTATAGTTGTGTTGTTAATAGTAAGTATAATGTTTAAATTTTATATTGTTGATTTTATGTTTTTATTTAAAATGTTTTTAGTAAGTTGAAGAGTTTTTTTTTTTTAGAGTGAGTAAAAAAAAGAGTAGTAAGAGAAAGTTTTAGAGTAAGTAAATATACTGTAAAGTTGCTTATTTTTGTAAATAAAGAATTGAATTGAAATGAAACTCAGTAAAAGGTTGTACCATGCTAACCAGTACCTGGTTTATTCTTCACCTATTATTTGCTATGAATCTTTTGTCGTGTCAAGTCAAGGTCCATTTTGAAGTTTTTTTTATAATATTATTATAATTGTAAGCTTCAACCAATTTTTGTTGACATGCCTCCCACTAGGTGGACTGACGGCATTGTAAAAATCACGGGCAACCGGTAGATGCATATTGTAGTTCGGTGTGGCGCTCTAAGTGGGAGGTCTATGTTCAGCATTGGACGTCTTACGGCTGATGATGACTATCTTTGCGAGCGCTTAGTAAGAAAATTCGCAAAAATAATTATAACAGTTACATAATATGCTGGAATCTCTCTTTGTCAGTTGAAAGGTTGAAACGAAAAAAAATAACAAGTATCATTCTTTAAAAAAAACCCGACAAGAGACAGTTCAGTGCCACCAAAGACATATAATAGAAGAGTGCAACCCACAGTTTTGTATTTCGACAGTACACTGGGAAAAATACACGGCTTTCGAACACGGTTACATTTTGTGTAGCCATGTAAATGGCTGTGCCAGCCGGGTTTGGCAGCCGTGTGAAGCGCCGTGTACACGGCTAGAGATTTTACATGGCTATGTTAGCCATTTACACGGCTTCGTTAGCCGGTAGAAACGGTCACGTTTACCGTGTTTCATAATTTTCCAACCGTGTAAAAACCGTAGCCGTGCAAAAATGCACGGCTACACTCTAACACGGTTGTAAAAGCGGTGTATACACAGCGCATCGGGCCGTGTGTTAAGCAAACACGGTCTGCTGAGCCGTTTTAGACACGGCACAACAGGCCCTGTGCTAAGCAAAAGCTGGCTACGTTAGCCAAGTCCCAATGATACTAGCAGACATGGTTGGCAAAGCCGTTTCAGACACGGCATGACAGGCCGTGTATCAAACTAAACCAGGCTGCGATAGCCATGTCACACATGGAACCCGCAAACGTGGTTGACGTAGCCGTTCTAGACACGGCACTACAAACCGTGTGCTCAACAAATCCTGGCTATGATAGCCGTGTCACAATTCAAACTCGCAAACACGGTTTCCGAAACCGTTTCAGACACGGCACGGAAGACCGTGTGCTTAACAAAACCTGGCTATGATAGCTGTGTTCCAATACAAACTCGCAAACATGGTTTTCTGAGCCGTTTCAAACACAGCACGACAGACCGTGTGCTAATCAAAACCTGGCTAAGATAGCCGTGTCACAATTCAAACTCGCGATTATGGTTTCCAGAGCCATTTCAGACATGGCACGATAGACCGTGTGCTTAACAAAACCTGGCTATGATAGCAGTATTGCAAATGGAACCCGATAACAATTGACGGAGACGTTCAAGACACGGCACGTTAGGCCGTGTGCTAAACAGAACCTGGCTACGTTAGCCAAGTCACAATGAACAATGAACTCGTAAACATGGTTGCCAGAGCCGTTTCAGACATGGCACGACAGACCGTGTGCTTAACAAAACCTGGCTATGATAGCCATGTTACGATTCAAACTCGATAACTTGGATTTCCGACTTCAATTCTGCTTGAGGAGTTAAATAAAACACTACGATTATGCTTCACAATAAGGAAAATCTCGTAAATAAATATACAAGTGAGCGTTAAGAACTTCTGTACTGTAAATATATTACGGAGAGAATCAGGACCACTCATATTAAATATTTGCATGAAGACATTTTTTTTTGTAATATGAATCTCGATCCTAATTCGACTGAATTGCCCCAAAATATGACACCATAACATAGGGAATGGATATATTAATTTATTTTATTGTTTATTTTAGAGATGTGTGTTTTCCAATTCAAATTAGCATCTATTGTTACACCTAAGAAATTACCTTCATCTATTATTTTAACATTAACTGCTCTATTTTTTATATTTAGCTAACACATGCAGACATCTACCTACAAACTGCTATGCAGTTTGACATAATTATAATAAATAGTATGTACTTATGTTTCGTTATGAATAAATAATAATAAAACAAAACGAAAAATCCTGCCTATGATAACCGTGTCACAAATGGAGTCCGTAAACATGGTTAACGGAGTCGTTTTAGACACGGCACGACAGACCGTGTGCTTAACAAAACCTGCCTATGATAGCCGTGCCGTGTTTCCGGAGCCGTTTCAGACACGGTAGAACAGACCGTGTGGTAAATGAACCCTGCCCATGATAGCCGTGTCACAAATGTAACTCGCAAATATGGTTGCCGGAACCGTTTCCGACACAACACCAGAGATCGTGTACTGAAATCAGGCTACGATAGTCGTGTCACAAATGGACCCCACAATCGTGGTTAACGGTTTCAGACAAGACACGATACACCGTGTGCTAAAAAACCTAACTACGTAAGCCATTTCACAAATGGAATCCGCACAAACATGGTTGACTGACCCATTCTAGACACGACATGATACCGTGTACTGAACGAAACCTGGCTACGTTAGCCGTGTCACAAGTGGTACAAGGTTGATGGAGCCGTTTGAAATACGACACGATAGACCGTGTGCTAACTGAAACCTGACTATGAAAGCCGTGTCACAGATGAAACCCGCATAATCAACATAAAAGCTGTATTGCCACATAAATAGACTTGCCGTTTGCCACTAAAGTAAGGAATTTGAAATTATCTAAGACACACATTTTTAAGCTTATTAAATAAAAAACACAATTAACTTTATTGTTAATCTGTCAAGGGTCTTACTAATAAGTATGTGTGAGAGTATGAATAATATTTTTGTGTAATCCATTTTAAAATAGGACTATTATTTTATTATAATGCATCCACACTTTGATATACCTTGTCTATCTCTATAGTAATGGTGTATTTTAATATTATTTATAAATGTTACTAGCTGGGCCCGCGGTTCCACCCGCTATTCTACAGAAAACGAATATTTTTCCGGAATAAAAAGTAGCCTATGTGTTAATCCAGAGAATAAGCTACCTCTATACCAAATTTCATTCAAATCCGTTCAGCCGTTACAGAGTAGAACGGAAACAAACATACTTACGTACTTATCGCTTACACAAACTATCGCAATTATAATATTAGTGTGATAAACTAGATAAGCACTAAACTTATTAATTTCTTATTTTTACTAAAATGCATAAATATTATTCCTAGGTAAATGACTTCAGATATTTGTGGAACCTGGGGAAATGTCGATAGCCATATCTGGCAGCCGCGCACATATAAAAGTGCGCGCACGCGGGCGGCCAGCCATTCTTTTTCGTTTTGAGTTGAGTTTGGTGTGCTTGTATCTACTTCAAACGCTCTCAACATTTCAGGCGTTTATTACGCTATCAAAGAGGAAAAAGATGCAGCTACTGTTGAAAACTTACATAAATCCTGTTGCATGGAAGAATACATTGCTATATTTAAAGGTTAGTATCAGTTCGAGTCGACTTACGTAAATAGTGTTTTTTTTAATATTAATTGTGTTATTAGTTGATACAAAACGATTCGCAAGAGAAACGAATGTGAGAACATGTGATTATGCCCGAAATTTTTGGTACCTACCTACTTAGTATGAGTAAATTTTGCATGTGAATCAGTGTTTCGGCGGGAACAATATTATTCCAAAAAAAACTGTCCGTGCAACCGTTTTCTTTTGTAATAATATTGTTCCCACGTGTAAATACGAAAAAGAGCTAGGCGCATCAGGTACCTATGCGTTTTCGCAAATGTAATTGTTGTTTTGCACTCTGCCATTCGAGTTGCTGTGCAGGGCAGTAGGAAAGCGGCTAGGATAGCCGTGTCGACGTGGCAGTCGCAGGCACTTTATACGGCTTCCTCAACCGCGTCAGACGGCTGTCCTAGCCGCCTTCCTACGATGCTAACAGCGATTGACCACGCCGCCCGTGCTGTGGTCTATTATCTACCTATTCCGTGATGTGCTCTTATTTGACAAGTGCAGTGAGTGGATTGTAGCTCGATGGATAATAAACTAAACTAAGTAAATAATTTTATTTCCAGAAAATGCTATAACTGCATATGCGTTGCCGCTTTTGTCTGGGTCAAATCGGAACTGATTCCCAAGATCGTCCATCGCATCAAATTTAAAACGTATTGGGAACACTGGTGCAGAAACGTAAGTGACTAATCACGCTGATGTTATTTTTATAGATTATACCAAAGACATTTTTATAAGGAGAATTCTGAGGATTACACCTATGTTATGGGCTAAATATGTGAAAGTACAGCTCCCTCTCTGTCTGCCAGTTTGTTACCTATCAGTGAATTGTTTGTTCTAAGCAGCCGGACCAATCTTGATAAAATTTGGTAATGATAAACACACGAGGACGGACATAGTATACCTACTTTTCTTGAGTTCATTAACATCCATGTATCAGCCGCAGCATGCTGTGTGATATACAGTATGCAGTAGATTATTTTTAAAATAATTTAATTCTAAATAAATTTTTTTTTCTAGCGAATGCTGACATTATCACGATATCCAAGTACAAGGGACTGGAATCATCATCTAATTTAGAAACAGCTTGGAAGGCAACATGGTCGCTTCGCAAGCGGTAACTTCCTAACATTTTCACGTAGTCATCATTATGAATTTATAATATGAGAAATTACGAAAACTAAATGTATAATTATTACTTATTATATAATATTATTATGTGATGTAAAAATCTTTGAATAAAATTCTGTTTCTTAAAGTATTTTTTTAATCAACAAATTAACCATCACCAAATCCTAGAAAAATAATATTTAGACAGTAGATTTGAGGGCAGTATTTTTTTAGTTATTTTCGTTATTTTTAATCGTTCAAATGGTTTATTACAGGTCCTACATAGCTGGCGAACCTGAAACATTCGGGTCAAAAAAAGTGTTGGACTTTGCTTAGGCAGTAGCATCTATACTACACGGCTACTTTAACTGCGTCACACACGGCGGCATACCCGTGCAGACCTGCTTGAAGGAGCCGTATTAAAACGGCTGCCTTGGCCATGTCAACACGGATATGCTAACGCCCTTCTTAAGACCCTGCTCAGCTGGCGAAGCTGTGTGACGCGGTTGAAAAAGCCGCTTTACACGGCTCCTTCAACCGCGTCACACGGCTCCGCCAGCTGAGCAGGGTCGTAGGAAAGTGGCTAGGACAGCCGTATTGACGCGGTTAACGCAGCCGCTTTACAAGGCTTTTTCAACCGTGTCACATGGTTCCGCCAGCTGTGCAGGGTCGTAGGACAGCCGTGTTGACGCGGTTGACGCAGGCGCTTTACACGGCTTCTTCAACCGCGTCACACGGCTCCGTCAGTTGTGCAGGGTTGTAGGAAAGCGGCTAGGACAGCCATGTTGACGCGGCTGACGCAGCCGCTTTACACGGCTTTTTCAACCGCGTCACACGGCTCCGCCTGCTGTGTAGGTTTGTAGGTGACGCGGTTGATGGAGCCGCTTTACACGGCTTCTTCAACCGCGTCACACGGCTCCGCCAGTTGTGCAGGATCGTAGGAAAGCGGCTAGGACAGCCGTGTTGACGCGGTTGATGCAGCCGATTTACACGGCTCCGCCAGCTGTGCAGGGTCGTAGGAAAACGGCTGGGACAGCCGTGTTGAAGCGGTCGAGGCAGCCGCTTTACACGGCTTCTTCCAACCGCGTCACACGGCTCCGCCAGCTGTGCAAGGTCGTAGGAAAGCGGCTAGGACAGCCGTGTTGACGTGGTTAACGCAGCATATATTACATGGTTACGCCAGCCACGTATATACTTAGCCGTGTCTAAATCATAACCGTGTCAACTAGTTGACACGGCTGCAACTGCAGTACCGTGTCCAGATTTAGCCGTGTCTAATCGGAACCGTGTCGACTAGTTGACACGGCTGCAACTGCAGTACCGTGTGTAGATCTAGCCGTGTATGATTATAGCCGTGTCGACCAGTTGACACGGCTGCAACTGCAGTACCGTGTGCGGATCCAACCTTACCATCCTAGCCGTGTGCGGTTTTAACCGTGTGTCCACTGTAGCCGTGTTAGCGCCACACGGTAACCCTTGCCGTGTTTACACGGCTGCAACTGCAGTACCGGGCTTACACGGCCTTGCATAGCCGATAAATCGACCCTTTTTTTTCCCAGTGTACGTGCACGGTCCACGGCCGTTGGACCAAACCTACAAAACCACTGCACTCGGCTCCCTTAATGTTAAATCTCAGTAATTTCGTATTAATTTCGTTGCAAACATTTGCCTTTCATTATTATATAGATACACACACACAATAGTGCCATACATACACATTAAACATAAACCCTTCGGCATTGTCGGGTAAAGTTAGCGAATGTACTGCTCAGATTTAGCAGCACCTACGTCTAACTGTTAAAATAACATTGGTGTACCTATAAATACATAATAAGAAACATAAAAACCCCCGAAACAAGAAAACCGTGTCAAAACCGGCATACAAAGGAAAAACATAAAACAGAGCAGAAGCAGGCCAAGTTACGTCGTACGATCGTCAATCTTGCGTCTTCTTATCGAGTGTGAAACTTACATTTGTAACGCCTCGTATCGGAGCGGAATTCTAACTTGGCCCATAAATTGGAACGGATCAGCCGCTTACTGGAGCCTGCTTCTAGAAAATACAAGCAGCTTGACAAATATGACAGCGACAAATAAAACTGACGCATTACGGCGGAATACGACGAATCTAACAAACGCACGGGAGTTTTGGCGGGAAAGTGAAGAAGTCATGCAGTTATTTTCCAAAACTTGTGTTGTTGTCCAAAACACTCGAAACGAGTGTTAATGTGTAACAATTGAGATTTTTTATCCATTAAGTGTTCGTGAACGTGCACAAGTATTGGTGAATAGTATAATGTTGTGAAACGTGACTCTTCGTGTTGTTTCCGAAATTCCATTGAAACCTCTAGTAAAGTCTCCACCAACGTTTGGAGCCAAAACATAAGAGAAAAAAAAACGCATGGTTCGCTCTCGTCCGGTAGTCTTCATTCACGTACGTTCGGATTGATCTGTACATTGTTGATCTGTATATTAGGATTGACTCATTGAGAATGAACCAATGATATCCCCTTCCAGGATGACCGTGCAAGACTTGGTTCATAGCGTATATAGCGCTGCTCTTGCGCAGCGCGAATTAATACCTCGCGCCGGAATAATAGTTTTAGAGCTTTTTTGCCAAAGTCCGGTTATAGCTGTTGAGACCGTTAGAAACCAACAGTTCACACATTAAAAAAAAACTCCATTCAAGTAGTCGATAAGCTTGTGACTTGTGAATCGGTACCTTAGTGCAACAAGCCCTCAGGTGTCTTGGCGTAGCGCCGAGTCCCGACTCGCTAATCCGAGTTTAGCCGGAGTTCAACTTCTGCAGATTAGGAGGATCAGTTCCGCTAATTAGATCATCATGTTGAGTAGGAATCTCAAAAGCATAAAGTGGAAATATAGAATTGGTATCTTTTTTATCAATTTATTTTGACAAAAAAATCTTCTTTTTCTATATTTTTTTTTTAAATAGTTTCCAAAATGCTCTTTCTGCACTTTATTTACAAAAAATAAATATATACTTTTGCTGCGCCTAGGGCGCTAGTCTCGACTTTTCGCTTCAGCACTTTGCGACCGAGTTCGGTCGCTATGACTCAAAATTCAACGATATGTTTGCGTTTTTTCATTAACAATTCGTATTCGTTGTCGAGTTTTTGCGTCATAGCGACCGAACTCGGTCGCAAAGTGCTGAAGCGAAAAGTCGAGACTAGCGCCCCAGGATGGCAAAATTATAAGTTTTTATAATTTAATAGCTAGCCCGCGGTTTCACCGGTATTCAGCGGAAACCGACTATTTTTTCAGGATAAAAGTAGCCTGTGTCGAAGTAGCCTATGTGTAAGCAACCTCCATTCCAAATTTTATTCAAATCCGTTCAGCCGTTACAGAGTTGAACGGGAACAAACATACTTAACTACACACAAACTTTCGCATTTATAATTTAGTGTTATACTGTGATGTGATAAGAAGACAAGAGCAGAAGCTAATGAACTATAACAAAATAGAAATATAACATTTTCGAAGGTTAGCTTTTAGCTCGTATAATTATTTGATACGATCATATTCACGTGGTTTAATTTAATTGCCTAGATATTTTAATGTTTGTGGTCAAAGTTGTATTACCAGTTGTACTATTACTTTTACTGTACTATTATCTGCTGGGAATATGACATTATTCATATGAATGAATAATTGGATTTTTTGTATTTTATAGCAGCAGCGACAGAAGGAATCGTAATGGGGCGCTACGAGTGTTTAGCGGAATTTTTGTTTAGTTCATTTGTACTGAGAACGTTCCTGATTGGGAAATTGAAAACTTGCTTTAAATTATATTCCCGATATAAACTACATTATCGAGTTAACAAGACGTTTATATCGGCCCGTTCAACATGTCGACTGCCACTCGATTAACAACTCAATAAATATCTGTTCCCTTAAGAGCGCGCCGTAACGAGTCCTCGAAAATTGGATTGTGTAAAGCCAAAGTTCAATACTGTCGTGGAGTGTACTCACATGGAATGTGTTTATAAAGATTTCAGAGTTATATCAGCTTGGGTAAAGTCAATGTACCCAATTACTGGACATTAGGAAGTCTACCTTGGAAATAAATACATCTAAGATAAACTGGCGCTAAAGCCTCCTGTTGTTACACTAGTTTTATCTCGTTTCCTATATTTTTTACGTTGGGAATGCAAGTGCGTTTATTAACTCAACAATAAACATACGAACTATAACAAACTACCTATATATAGCTCGCTCCGCAAAACGAACAATTGATAAATATTTTACTATGAAAACTGACGTGGTTTTGATACATTTTGTTTTAATAAAACGGGAATACTCACGTTAAATTGAGTCGGTTATTCCGACTATAGTTTCGATCACATTCAGTGACCTTTATCAAGGAATGCTAAGTGAGACACCGTCGCGACCTCGTCTTGCCTTGCCTTGCAAAAATTGATAAAGTTGATTGGTAAAGTTTTGTTTGTTTGCATCCGAGTTTCAGCTTTCTTTTGCCTAAAGTCTAGTCAAAATGTAAATTGCTGTGTCAAAATTGTAAGTCAAAATGTATATTGCTTTGTCTTAACCCGACCTGATTAAACAACAACTTTAGCCATTCTACAATCTCCAACCTATCGCATTAATTGCGAAAGTTGAATAGGCAGACAATGTCGTTATTGAATTGAGCAAACTTCAAAGACTTGTACACGTATTTTATTTGCAAATCGGAAGATGGGGCACAACAATCTAGAGTCGCTTTGATCATGGCGTTTCCCTCGTTACCGTCTTCATGATTTGTATTTAATGAAGTGGGAGTGTAGTAGGTGTGATCGTTTTAATTTGATAAACTACTGACTAAATAGATATAACGAGCAGTCAAGGACTTATTGGGTATTTAATAATAGAGTATACCGCCTTTTTGTCCATACAAAAAGCGTAGTCTGATACCCACTGTTTCTTCGTCGAATATCCTCATTCCGGATTTTATCGCGCAAAGAAACTCCGAGCATAGCTCTCTCCATTGCCCGCTGTGCGACTCTGACTTTCTCCAAAAGGCCAGTGGTCAAGGACCACGTTTCAGTTCCATATGTCATCACTAGCAACACACATTGATTGAAGATCTTTGTCTTCAGGCAATGCGGGATTTTGGACGAGAAGATATCACGCAATTTCCCGAACGCTGCCCATCTCAGTTGGATTCTTCGGGCGACCTCTTTGTCGAAGTTGGACTTACCTAACTGGACAGTCTGTCCAAGGTAGTTATAATGGTCAACTACTTCGAGCGCATCGTTCCCAACAACTACCGGTACGGGTGCAACATGGGCATTCGACGTGATTTTCGTCTTGTCCATGCTCATTTTAAGACCCACCAGTTGTGAAACGCTACTGAGGTCGTTGTAATTTTGCTAGGTAGCTAAGTATGGCACAACTGACATAATATCCTTTAGCACTCTATATAGTAATCAGAGTGTAAGTACCTGCACTATATCTAATTTTAGGAAGGAATATATAGGTAGGTACTTACAGACAAAATCTGTTCAACCTTTACATACAAAATCGTCAGTCGATTGCGCTAATTTTGTGTTGAAAGGAATTACTAATATATGAATTGACTATTATGTATATGAATTGAAATGTCGATTTCAATACAAAATCTCAGGAATAAACCCAAAGTTTCTCTTTTAATATTTTCGAGCAATGGAAATAATTTACTTCGAAAAATACCTCTACAGTCTTGAGAGTTGGCGACAAAATAAAAGCCTTACATAGGGCGCGAGTACATTGCATAAAAAAATAAAAGTTTTTGTACTATTTGGGGGTGTAACGCCACCTCTATTTTAATACCACTAGTTTTTTCATATTTTTTTTGTTTTTGAAGACAACTGCAAAATTCAGATTACCTTTTTGCATTAGCGGTTCTTTGTACCAATATTACAAATTTTGTGCATCGCACTTTTATCGTATGTACCTACATTGTCTTGGGAGTGCGCTAGAAGAAAGCAAATCACATTCCGGTCCAAAAGGTGTGCGACGTAACACAAATGTCTTACTGCACACAAATGTGGCATTGGTGTGTGGCGGCGCCTTACGTTGCTAAACCTATTTCTTTGAATGGTCATGTGAAATAATGATGGATTATTTACCAGTGTTCCTTGACGTCCACAAGTATAAACCAATTAAATGTAGTAATTATAATAAAGTTGTGAATCGTGTATTTTTGTGCTGTATTCCATAACTCCGTAAAAGCTTTCAGTAATGGTCTAGTCAAATTAAGCCGAATATGGGCAATCAGGGGAAATAATTCGTGTACTTTTGTAAATTGGCACAGTTATAATAAACATCCTGTAGCTCCTAAAGAATTGGTCGTAGCCTATAAATTAACAGGACAGAATTTGTAGAACATTTTATGTAGAAACTTTTGTTAGAAGTCATCTGAGGCTATTCATACAGGTAGAGGTACCTATTAGAGAAATGAAAAAAAATAAAAATCTACAAAAACGGACCTTTTATTTGTGTCGGACCACATTAACTACTTTACTGAAGCATGAAGTTGACTTAGACTGAATGAGACTTGTTTTGATTGTAAAATTGATTGTGATTGTGTACTGATGTAACAAAACTTTATGGCCAAATATACACATTATCGCATTTTTTTTCCTGCGCCAAAATATTATGGTGCAAAAGTGATGCGAAAAGTATACAATTATTTGATCGAGCGAAGCGAAGGGTTCAATTAGTGTTTGTGTGTGTAGACGAGAACTTGCGTACGTTGCATCCATCTTTCAAGAAATTTTGTGAGCATTTAGTTCATACGAACACAAAGTTTTTGTTTGAATTCACATTCAAACAAAACGAAAATATAGCAGTCGTGAGGTCACTATTCGGAGCTATCAGCTAGTAACTTATTAGACGAGATTCGATAGCTCTAGTTTCAGGCCGCCCGAACAAGACCTTTGACGTGCATATGCCTAAAAATAAGCAAGAAAGGCAGTTAATACTTGAAGCTTCTTTCTTGCCAATATTCTCATTGTGGGCGTGCCCTAGGAATTATATCTAAACGCCCAAGGTGTTTACGCCCCGCGAGTTTTTCATTTCGGAAATCACAACGCTATCTATGGATTGCTTTGAAAGAAATAAAAGCATTGCCAGATATGATTTTTAGCTCTATTTACAAAACAAAAGAATTTCCTTTTGACCTTCATTGCTAGTCAAACTAATGATATTTAGTCAAATCCTCAAAAATTTCATGTCAATGGTTACACGCTTTATCAATCATTTATTTGAGCATCATATCATCGTTTGTTGGTATTTTAAGACTACGAACACACCCTATTAAAAAAAACAGATCTACATGAAAACAAACGAAATCGTTTTTTTGTCTCCTATCGCTCATTATGGATAACTCATAATTTCCCACTCAAACCTCCACACTTTCCTTAAGTTTGTAAAATACCAATTTATTTAATACACATACGAGGCAAGGAGTGTGCAGTGTAATGAATGCGACAGCACCATCTATTCATGGGCTCTTTATTGCGATGAGGGGACAGCGCAAATGAAATGGGGACGCTGCGGAAACGGTGACCACATGTTCAGCCAAAGTTTGATATCAGTAGATTGAAACCCCTTTATTAATAAACGCGGATAAACCTCGGAGCAGTTACTCAGTCTTCTGTATTTTTCAATCGAGTTCTAATTTCGAAAAGAGCGAAAAGGACTAAGCATATGGTAACTAATCCGAGTGCACACCACGTTTATTAATACGGGGGTAATACTTTCAGATGTGTTTTCAATACATAGCTACATGTAAATTTTATCATTAATTTCCTCACCTCATTCGATATTTTTATGTTTCAAAAAATAGTTTGAGGAGGATTGACCTGTTTTTAGATTTACATGACAGCAGTTTGTGGAGAAACTGTAACGGATAGGTACATCTGAACATGTTTCTATTCCCAGTTGCCACCACCAACATCGCCACCACTGGTGGCAATCGAGAATAACATTCCTAGTCGCTACAAGTGGCGGCATTACTAATAAGAGTACCGATTACCTTCAGCTATTCAAATACGGGGTACGTTTTTGAGAATACGAGGTTGAAGTTATTTTTGCTATTGGAACTCGAGAAGTCAACTCCGAAGAGACACGCTGTTGGCTCTATCCTACATTTTCACTCGACATGGTCACCGTCATCGTGTGTTGGACGAGCCACAGGTTTGATGTGAAATAAGCAAGCCTACTATTTTGTAAAATCCATATAATTATGCATTCATTCCACCTTCTCAGGGAAATGCTTTTGATAAAGACTTGTGTCAGGTTTTTTCTTTAATTGTTAAAGCTATGAACGTATTAAAATTAAAATTAATTATCTCCAATAAATATGGATAAAAAAGCTTTTATCATTTAAAACTGTTAATGATTTTTAAATACCGTTTCGAGCTTTGAAGCCAGCGAGGCAGCCCATATTTTCGAAACATCGTTTATAAAAACCTATTCATTTCATTTATGAGATCGTTAAAGGTAACCACGGGGCAATAATTTATCTATAAATTGTAAATCTCGTTATTTTTTGCATTACTTTATTCTGTATATTGAAATAATTACATTTTGTTTATTTTTGGATCTTTGGTTGTTTATTTAGGTTACAAACGATACGATAAACTTGCCTGCTAGCATCATGGGTAAATAAGGTATTGCGGAGTTCGATTCCCTGACATAATAAGCTCAAAGTTATTTGAATTCTAGGAAAAACAATAAATACACGTATGTCAATTAAAACTGCATAGTATTAAAATTAATTAAATTAAAACAACAAGCTTATACAAACAGAATTAATATATGTATAAACGAAATAAATCAGAGAGAGAGAGAGAGATCTGCGAATATACTTAATACTTTACACTCATATAGCACTACGATTTCCTGTGCAGGAATGCTAAGGAACGCATAGACTCGACAGACTTAGAGCAGATTTATTATTTATTCATACAAACAAATTAAAAATTAAAAGTAACTACGAGATGGATACTCTCCTTGAAAAGATCATCTAATAGGTAGGTGATAGACTACCCGACTCAGAACATAATGTGACGCTGGGCGCGTAGTAATTATTACACTAATCTGTAATGTTGGTGACGATGAGTCTGTATCACAGATTAGATAGTAGTTCCCCGATTGAGAACGACAGAACTTCGAGTCCTTTTTATTTACAGTACAAGGTTCATTTTCTAGAGGTTTGGAACGTTTTATTATGATGTGTTTTTTGATCGTGAAGACAAAGGTGCTTACGACGATCTTTTGAATTACCCGGAAATAAAGAATGCGAGAATAAAGGCGTTGCTAAGGGAAACAATTATTTTTTTCGAATAATATTTTCTAGACCTACCTTAGATTGGTACTAGTTTAAATATTAATTCAGTTAAATATGACTTAAAATTACATAGTAATAATAAACAAAATAAACTAATCTAAAAGAACGCTATCAGTGGGAATTGTTGCCAAAATGCTGGCCCCATTACCACGTTGTATTGCAATACTCAGCCTTTGGGCGAAATAGAGGCCAGCATTTTGGTCACGTGTTTTTCGTGTATGTGCTTTTGTGAAACCGCATGCTCCAGACTAGAACTCCCGGTCCGTATAAAAACTAGGATGCCCATCGCCGACCCGAGTCATTTATCTAGTAACGAAAAGTAAGTGCAAATGTAATAAGTGAAGTATTTCTGTTTCTGAACAGTTGTGTAAGAAAAGTGCGATTTTGGACTAATCGGCATTTGGCTATTTTATCCCTACCCCCGTATCGTAACAATAATTATTACGTAAGTATATCAATTCCATCCAATTTATGTCTTGACAAAGAAGGTGTCAACAGATTTATGCACAAGTGGGTAGGCAAGCGCGACACTTAACATCAGGTGAGCGACTTGCTCGTCTCGTTACTCAGTACCTACCATGAAAATAACTTTATTTGCACCTCTGTGACGTGGTATAGTCAGCGGCGTATCGTGGGTTTCGGTCACAAGGGGCCATAGTTTGTGGCGCCGCCGCATCCCCCCCCCCCCTACATTTTGCGTAGCAGAGAAGGTGCATTAGGATTAAACTGTTGAAACTATGTAAAATACCAGCCAGAGCCATCAGCCAGAAGACGGCCACTGATGAACATAGGCTTAAAGCGCCACACCGACCGACAACGTGCCACTTGCTTCCACCGAACCACCTAGGTACTTACTACGGCTCCAGCGCCCGCGCCGCCGCCTTCAAGAATGTGTGTGTAGTGTGGTTTTTTTTAAAATTATGTGGACTTATTTTCAAGGTAGCCATATATAGGGTGTTGCGCGCCCTCCCTAAATATCTGCTGCTCAGGGCCATGGCCACGGCACAGAACATATAATAACCCCCGGCCCCACCCACGCTACGGTTACTGGGTAGCGTGTGGGTAGCACAGTTTGATTTTCTTTACTTTGTATATTTTGTTTCTGCCACAAATAATAAATGATTGTCTGTTTTGTGTGGGCATGCTTCCCAATCTATAGGTACTTACTAGTAGTTCGGGCGAACTGAGACCTCGAGACCTCTATATCTTCACAACCGCTCGACCGATTCAGCTCATATTCGAACTTAAAAATTGTATTGAAATGAACTACTTGCGTACAAAATTTAATGAAGATCGGATCAACGGTTCGCAAGTTATCGTCGGACAAATATACACACAAACATACAAACATGCATACAAATGCCGATTTGTCCCAGTAAACTCTGAGACCTTCGCTTCGCTCGGTCAATTACTTGTCATGGCAAATCTCAAATTTCAGAAACAGCCTCCTAAGTACCCAACAAATATTACAACCGCTACAATTTCACGGCTTTTGAACAAATTTAATGAGATGGACAAATTTAACATCCCGTAATAGGTCGGGGTGAAACAAGTCGCGTTTACATCCCTTACTGCCGCATTTACATTGTGAATGCAATTAAACTTTGGACGGTGAAAAGTAAGGGTGGACATTCACGAGGTACATTTTTTAAATGAACTAAAGCGGGTACACTAATATTATAAATGCGAAAGTTTGTGAAAGTGTGTAAGTAAGTAAGTAGGTAAGTATGTAAGTGTGTTTGTTCCCGTTCAACTCTGTATAACGGCTGAACGGATTTGTATGAAAATTAGTATGGAGTGGAATAACACATAGGCTACTTTTTAGCTTGAAAAATGTAGCCGTTCCTATAGAATAGCGGGTGAGACCACGGGTAGCAGCTAGTTTTCTTCTAAGTAAGCGTGCTATCTTCGACCTTCGACGTCTATCTTAGAACTCTCTATTGCTAAACATCAGAAAAAGTGTAAGACGCGAAACTTTTTTACAAAGAAAAGTTGCAATTATCAAAATAAAAATTTTAATTGCCCTTTGGTTGTAAGTGCCAGTTAAAATTGTTGGAGGGCTGTTAAATGCGACCCGTACCTCATATTGGTCGAGCACATTCGAAGAAAGTAATGAAGGCGCTTACCTCATCCCCGGACTGGTGCAGGTTTGAATCCTGCCGGTTGCCGAATTGTTGAACTGTCCACCAAAACATAAAAACACGTTACTATTAGTACTCACGGGATATTTACCACGGTTATTATTTTTGTTGAGTTCCCGATATTTCGGCACAGTTGCATGCGCCATGTTCACGGGTAGACTGAAGATGCGGGTGGATGATAAAAAGTTACGAAAATTTAGGAGCAGACAAACCGATATACCCCCTTTCCCAGTCTTTTGCTACGGGTACCACTGGTACTAGAACTCGATTGCAAGTCTCGACAATACACACTCACAGTATCACTACGCATTGTATTTTAGTCACAAATATGAAATATCAGGAACTCAACAAAAATAATAACCGTCCTAAATATCCCGTGAGTACTAATAGTAGTGTAGTAAACCACCACAAAAGTCTAAAACAGTATAAAAACACGGTTGAGTTTTGGCGGGAACGTGAAGAATTCATGTCGCGTCATTTTATTATTTTCCAAAACTTGTGTTATTTCTAGTGTTAATGTGTAAAAAGGGTGAACTTTTACCCGTTAAGTATTTGTGAACATCCACGAGTGTTGGTGAATGGTATAATGTCGTGAAACGTGAATTTTCATGTTGTTTCCAATACTCCATAGAAGGCTCTAGTAAAGTTTTCACCACTTTACTGGGGCATGACTTGGACTTGACCGTGACTTGCTTTACTAGCCTTTGACTGGGACTATGACTTGTTTGATAATATATAACAAAACTTGATAATATATATGTATACTTGACACTGGCAAATGCAAAAGACGTGCGACGCCAAAAACCTCTTAGGAGAAAAAAAAAAAAAAAAACACGGTTTTTTTAATTGCTTCCTTTAGGATTTTTATATTCAAGTATATTTTTAGCTTAAGATATAGTAGTACTTAGTATTTTTTTTTATAAATATGGTTCATGTTTCTATGTAGAGCTGCCCTTACGTTTAGTAATCCTAGTAAAATCGCTTGTTTACATCGCGGACCGCCCACACTCCAGCTCTCAAATTGGCCTAATGTGAAAGGGTGCATGGACCTTGAATTAATTTTAAACTAAAGCGAGTGGTCTAAACCGTAGTTACTAAACTGGGCCCTTATTCTCTATTGACATAACTAGCTTGTTACGCGTTTGTTAAGCATGTTAAGTTAACTCCGTGTTAGTCGCATGAAACGGTATTCTCTAAGATTCTTAAACGCGCGATTAGGTTTTCAGGATTAGGAGCCGCGTTTAAGTTTCGAGCATGTTATGACGTCACGCATTATTGGCAAGTTATCTCATGTGCGATAGACAATAAGGGCCCTGAGTGTCATTGTAACACAATTAAAGTTTTGATATTAAGGCCGGGTTGCACCATCTAGTTTAACTTTAAACTACAGTCATAACTGCAAAATGACACAATGACACAACAATATAACCTATGGAAATTATCCTTCAGGAACTATTCATTCTTCTAGAATAAAAAGTAGCCCAAATCACTCACTCACCCTCGTAGCTCACTCTCTGGTATCCAAACTAGCCGTAGCTCTAAAGGTAATGTTTAATTGTGGGCCATCATATACTGCGTTGGTTAGACGAATGCGGAAAAATACAAATTACAAGCTTACAATATAATTTGCATTTATGGCTTAATTAGCAGGTAGTTTTTTATTTATTTTATATCCATGTAAGATTTTAACCTAGTGACGCTTTCTCAAGGGTCACGCGTGGACTATTGAGTAAGCATGTCTGGCGTCTATAATTCTATAATTAAATAATAAACAACGCTTTACAAAATAAATTAATATGAAATTGGGCTTCATTCACTGATTTCTGTTAGTATTAGAAAAATGCAGCTGACAGCATATTTTGTAATAAGTTGAATGAAAACTGTACATTTTGATCACTATTGCTAGTTTTTCTAAAATATAATTACAGGCGCACGTGTATGAATAGGCGAGAATGATCGCTCTGTCACTTGCCCACTCGTTATACATTAGATATAAATGCGGGCCCGACTGGGGGGACCTTGCAAAAAAGCAATTCCAAAAAAAAAAATGTTTTATTCGACCAAAAGTGCCAAATAATTATGATGTCTAGGATAAAACTAATTTTGTTGACGGCAAAGAGTTGGTAAATCAGTGTTTTTAACTCAATATACAAGTTCCCAGAGGTCCAGGCTCACAGACACAGTGATAGGACACAGCTATTCTAGTATTATAACATTAGGCTGGTCGTTTCAGTTCGGTCGGGTCGGGTCGTTAACTCTCATTCATTCAAATTAACGAACCGTCGTATAGCTGCGTAAATTCACGTTTCGCTTTGTTATCCAGCCGTCTATGATAAACCACTTTGTGAATTGTTTTCTATGATGTAAGTAATACAGGGTTGTAAGGACAGGGTATGCTAAGCTGAAAAAGGCTCACAGTAGGCATTATGAACAACTTTTAGCATGGGACCAACCGTGAAATCGAGAAAAAAATATCAGCTGTTGCATAAAAAAAAGGTCAATGACTCGCGACAAAATGTTTGGAACAACTGATATTTTTTTCTTGATTTCAGGGTTGGTCCCATAGTAAAAGATGTTCATAATGATGAGTACTATGAGCCCTTTTCGGCTTAGCATACCCTTTCCTTGTAACCCTGTATAACAAACACAAAAAAGGTAGTGAACTTTGTAGTGAAAGGACTCTTTTGCAAGAGTCCGTTTGGGGAAATACCACACCTCTGCCAGTTATTCAACCGCCAAGTAGTAGTGTGCAAGCATTACTGGACCTTTGTAGTCTGAATTAGCATTAGCATTAACAGTCAGAAAGACGTCCAATGCTGAAAAAAATGTTTTTTATTTTTTTTTATGGAATATGGATCCCCAAAAGAAGTTACATCATTCACATTATGTAACATAGTTAATATATTAAATAAGTTAACAAAGTAAAAACAACTTATAAAAAAGTTATAAGTTAGAGCCAATGTACAAAGGTCCTAAGAAAAACAGTTTTAGCAATCTAAATTGCGTTTCAATATATTTAAAAACACAACCATATGAAGCCGCAGTGCATATCCAGTAATAAGTAATTTAGCTTCAGGCTCTTAAGAATGGCGAGAAACTCGGACAAACATCCCTGGGCTTCCTGCTGATATCTCCTGAACCTCACTTCACATCCATTCAGCTCTTGAAAGCTCCCGCCACGGTGACATCCATTCATGGAAACTGAATGCCAGTCTTTGAAAGCCACGAAACAAACCAACAGTTGGAGTTTATTTCAATATTTGCTTGAATAATGGTTAGACTATTTCGACTAGCCTTGTGGCTCTGTGGGAGGATTTCCACCTTCTGAGCTTTAGGTTTTGGGCTCGATTCCCACCAAGGACAAACATTTGTGTGATGAACATGGATGTTTGTTCTTTGTCTGGGTGTTTCTGAGTATTCTATGTATGTATTTACAAAAAAAAAGTATTACATCATTTAACTGGTTCCCATAGTACCAAACTTGATTAGTTAGAAAAAATAATAATTATATATTATATCATTTATCTGGTTCCCATAGTACCAAGCTTGCTTAGTTTGAGGCTAGATGGCGCTGTGTGTGAGAAAGTCCACCAATATTTATTTATTTATTTTATTTGTATTTACAAAATGTAAGGTTGAACAACTAAAACCTTAAAACGATCTTACGCCACGCCGTATTTTTGCTAGCAAACACATTTTTAACAATGCGTACATATTTACGTATACCAATTACATTTGTAATGCATATTTTTAAACCTACACGACATTAAAACTTAAATTGAATGTATTAGCAATATGTTAGCGTTAAGGGTATTTGAAGTTGGGTTTATGGGCACTAAAAATATTTGTATTTGTATTTTGTATTTGTATATTTATACCTCAAAAAATATATAAAAAATTGAGTTGTGAAGTCCGCTATATTGGATATAATATATCACATGAAGTGCAGACCTGAAAATCACGATTAGCTATAAGCTGAAAGTCTAAGACGCAGAGGGCGGAGGCAGGGGTAGAGGGTGAGTAATTATGTACTTTTAAAAGTCGTTAATAACCTTCTCGCTGAAAAAATACAGACGAAAGAATAATGGTGAAACTTGAAAGTTGATGTTTTAACTTTTCTTCAATCTTTACTGGAACAAAAAGACTCATAAAAGTTAAGTTGATAATCCACTGAGGTCTGCGCTTCCTAATCGCCAAGTCATAATAATTATACTTATACTATAAGTCCTATAGAAAATTGGGTGTGGTGTGACCACATGAAATAGGAAGTCTCATAATAATACTAGCTGTACCCGCAACTTCGTTTGTGTGTTCGTAAAAAAATTAAATTTTTAAATTAAACGTGTTAAATATTTTCTGTTTATTGATAAATTCGCAAAGTTTCATAACAACAGCTTCACAAAAAAAATACCTCCATAGAAACTTTACCAACTCTTTTCACCCCTTTCGTGGACGAAATTCAGAATCAAAAGTATCCTATATGTTAATCCGTGGAATAAGCAATACCTATACCAAGTTTCATTAAAATCCGTCCGGTAGTTTTAGCGTGATGTGGTAACAAAAGGACAGACAGACAGACAAAAAATAAACCAAATACTGTTTTGGTATCTATATCCCTTATGTAATTACCCACAGGCAAAATTTTCAAAAAATATTGAATGTACAGTTTTAGCACGGCTACAGTTTTATTATGTGTATAGATGTATCATAACTACACTACATCATAAGCCATAAACCGCACCATTGTTATGTGGCTTATGATACGTTTTTATCAGTTTTGCACCACAATCAGATCTGCAAGAGAATTACTTATTTAATGTAAAATTGCGCCAAGATAGACTATCACTTCACAATAGCGCACTAATATTATTTTATCGGTAAATATTATTTTATTTTTTGTTTATATATTTTTTGCTTTTTTTTAACATTGGTTTGTAATTTAAAAAAAAGATGTTTAGCAATTCTTCAAGTTGCTGCCCTTAAAAAAAAACTGATCATTCATTGCGGGATTGTTGACAGCAACAAATTCATTTTTAATGCTTCAATAATCACAAAAAATATATTATACTAAAAGTTCATGTACTATTTATTTTTTGTATGTAAATCACGGTAAAACGACTACAAAAACAGTTTATTTTTTATTTATTCGCCGTGGAAATAACTTTCGTCCTAGTTTCAGATATAAGCAATTCCGAAAACCGAAAAATTACGCTTCTCGTACTAACAAATTCGGTTCATGGAAAATTTATGAAAACAGTTGCTCCCAAACACACCGACCACTTCAATTATATTTCGTACTCGCTAGCCGTCCCGGCTTCGCACGGGTGTAATTTGGAAAAAAAGGACATGAAAATTTGAAGTTACATGCCTTTTTATACCAATAAACCTCCCGTGAAAAATTATCTAACTGATGGTGAAAACCGCGTCGAAATCCGTTGCGTGGTTTAGGAGGGGTTAGCGGATATACAGACAGACACGGAAAGATATAAACTAAAATAATATAATATAAACTTTAATAAAAAAACTAAAATAATATAAACTTTATTTTATACTAAGTATGTTAAGATAGATGCAGCATGTCGTTCTATATACAGACAGACACGGAAAGATATAAACTAAAATAATATAAACTTTATTTTATACTAAGTATGTTAAGATAGATGCAGCATGTCGTTCTATATACAGACAGACACGGAAAGATATAAACTAAAATAATATAATATAAACTTTAATAAAAAAACTAAAATAATATAAACTTTATTTTATACTAAGTATGTTAAGATAGATGCAGCATGTCGTTCTATATACAGACAGACACGGAAAGATATAAACTAAAATAATATAAACTTTATTTTATACTAAGTATGTTAAGATAGATGCAGCATGTCGTTCTATATACAGACAGACACGGAAAGATATAAACTAAAATAATATAAACTTTATTTTATACTAAGTATGTTAAGATAGATGCAGCATGTCGTTCTATATACAGACAGACACGGAAAGATATAAACTAAAATAATATAATATAAACTTTAATTAAAAAAACTAAAATAATATAAACTTTATTTTATACTAAGTATGTTAAGATAGATGCAGCATGTCGTTCTAGTGAACTGGCAACTTTAATCTCATCTCGACCGTTAAGCCTCCGAGGTCAACTTTAAACATTTGTTCCCTATAAATATTTAAGTTGTTTAGAGCCGTTCGGTAGACAAGCGCTCTTTCCGAAATAAAGACAAATTGATGCAATTTATAACCGGGGAAGTTCTGCCAAAGTTATATAACAAATAATCATATTATAATTGCTAAAGCAATTTATTATTAACTTCTCGTGTTTGAGAACTAACTCGACGAGAAGTTTACGTAAAATTAGCGTTCCACGGAAATGTCCATCTGGTCCAGTTTTCACGTATTTCATCAGATAAAATGTGTCCTATTTCCGTCATTACGACGCACACTACTTTGTATCATTTACCACTCTCAAGAACGGTTTCTCTGTTTAGTCCATCAGACATGACTGACAGAAAGTCACATTTTACATACTTTGCCCGATAGATAGTTTATAATTATTATTACCGATGGAGAAGAAACCACGAACAGCAAGATGAAGCGTAGGTATGCCTCTTACTATGTGGACTGACGACATTGTGAAAGTTGCGTGGTGTGGCGCTCGAATGGGGACCATTGTTTAGCAGTGGACGTCTTCAGGCTGTTGATAAGATAGATTATTAAATAATATAAAGCGTAAATCTTTAAGTAGTGCGCAAATTTTGTGTACTTGAAGATTGTTGGAAAATAAAGGATACCTACATTTTTAGTTTTACCCACCTTCAAATAAAAGTAGCTACAGCAAGAGCTGTAATCATGGTCACACTATTCGTGATTGTACTATACGAACACCTACGATAACTGTAGGTATCTACATGGTTTCTTCTCGCGCGCTACAGCCAGAAGTAGATAGATAATTATTGTATTATATTTTTTCCAACATTTCTTGGTCAGTAAAATAATAAATGACAAAAATATGTTTTTATTTAATTGGTATTATGTTCTATGAATTACTTAAAAAGTTACCCTGTATATAAAGTTATAAGTAGTTATCTAATTACTACTAACTAATATATATCATTAGTGTGATACTGTGAAGTGTAATGTGACAAAAAGCGTAAATTTCAATTCCTAGGCCATAGACCGGTACGTATTTCTGCCTTTTTGGGGTAGAAACAAGGCATCCAAGCGCTTTACTTTGTAAATATCTATCAATACTGCTGATACAAAGAACAAATGATGAAATGGCTGGTGTTTACCTCAGCCAGAGAATTAGCATGGCCCATTCAACGAGGTACGGTCGCCAGCCTTTACGTACAATGCCACCCACCACAGCTTAAGCTGTGGTGCTGTGGAGTGACTTGTGATCAGCTTTTTATCATCATCTTTTATACATGTAAGTATATGTATACTACCCCGGTGGCTCAGTTGGTAGTGAACCTACGTTCTGTGCTTGGGGGCGTGGGTTCGATTCCCATCTAGGACAAACATTTATGTGATGAATATTTGTGTTTGTTCTATGTCTGGGTGTTAATATCTATATAAGTATGTATTTAAAAAATATCTATGTACGTATATCAGTCTCTGGCAGCCATATTACAAGCTTTGCTTAGTTTGGGGTCAGATGACCGTGTGTGCAATAATGTCCCAGATATTTATTTATTTATTTATTTAAGTAATATCGAGCGTAACTCTTTAAGTAGTGCGCAAATTTTGTGTACTCGAAGATTGTTTGGAAAATAAAGGATACCTATATTTTTGGTTTTACCCACCTTCATATAAAAGTAGCTACAGCAAGAGCTGTAGTATGTCTATGTGAGCTATGTCTTTGTCTTTGTATATGTCAATTTATTTATGTAAAACAAATATCCACTCTTCGTAGAAGGTTCCAGTAAAGCTTCCACAACTTCACTCGAGCGTGACTTGGACTGGACCGAGACTAAAATTTTTGACTTAGACTGTGAGTCAGGATTGTCTTTATTGTGACAAACTATTCCCTCGATATTTTATGATACTTGACACTGACTAAATACATTTTGTAATGAGCCAAAACTGAAGAGAAAAATTGTTTGTTTTTCTCTTACTGACTTAATGACAATCTTTTTTAACCCGACTACGCGAAGCAAAACGGAGGGTTATGATTTTGACCGTTATGTATGTATGTTGATGTATTCCCTCATCATCATCGGCCAGAAGACGTCCACTCCTGAACATAGGCCTCCCCATAGCTATTCCCTTATAGCTTCTAAACTACTTATCATAATTTGACAAATGAGATATCGTTGGAAGCGTCTTCATTGTCCGCTGTTTATCGCTATGTGACGTCATATTAAATTGAATATGGCGCTCTATAGAAGACAGAAAGTCATGGACTAAATTTTTTTTTTTAAATGTATCAAATGAACCCCTTCATTATTAATTATTAGCACATTTCAAAAACATATATATTGTTAGCTGTTGCTCGCAGCTTTGCTTGCATGCACCCGATAAAACCAAAGCTCACGTAAACACGTAGTCAGGTATTCGTTTTTCGACCTATATCTTGTTTTTATAATAAAACGTAATAGGAATCACAATATTTACGTACATACATTATTCTTTGTTAGGTATCAGGATCCGCCAAGGAGTTGAAAAATATACCAGCCCATAAAATATACGATGCAGAATATACAAGATTACATTTCTATTACAGAGACAGCAAGACAGATTTTATTTAAATCTAGTGAGTTTTTTCTCGACTTTGACTCAAGTCCTTGGGAAGTAACATGAAATAAGGTAATAACTTTTTGGTGTTCACACAAAAATATCATAAACATAACTTATCGCTGAAAGTGATCTCGTCCAGGCATTTTGTGATGAAGAGGTTTTATAGAAGAAGGAGAGGACACACACTCAGATATAAACGATACTAGTTGTTACCAGAGACTTCGTACGCGTTGAGATTTAAAAAAAAGTCCGTCTTTGTGATATACAGTAACTCCTTATCAAATTTTATCAAGATCTCTTCAGCCGTTTAGCCGTGATAACGCGACAAACATCCAGACAGAGAGACAAAGTTACTTGCTAGAGTTGGTTAGATGGCGTTGATCTATTTTTGTGCATATTTTGACGTTGTGTATGCAATGACAGTTGTAATGTAGGAAGTTGTGTATCGCGGAAGTGAAGTTTTTTCCTCGAGACGAACGTATTCATTTTTATACCCGAAGCTTTATTGTTCCCGATACAATTGCGGCTATATCCCTCTGAATTATAGTATTAGTTAGGATTAGTTTAGGATTAAGATGTCCAAATTCCTAGCCTGTCAAACATAAAAAATGTCTATACAGGTTGGTCCAAACGGTTAGATCAATCCAAAAAATTAAGGTTCCTCATACCAAGGGCTTAAAGAAAATACTCCATGTTTGTTCTACGATTTCTCGTAGTTTAGGAGCTATGTTTTTTTTTATTTTCTAAAGTATTTTCCAAATGAGAGGCTTAAAAAAAATGTATGGGTGGATTTTTCGATAGTGTTTTTCGAATATTTCTTAGTCCCTCATCGAAAAAGTCACCCAAAAAAAGTTAAATTTGGAAAATGCTTAACAAAAACAAAACTAAACAACGAAAATCGTAGAATATACATGGAGTATTTTCGTGAAACCCTTGGAATTATAGGAACCTACATTTTTCGGATTGACGTCAACTTTATGACCAACCTGTATATAGGTACAAATAAGCCGTGAAAGATAGTATTATTTGCGAGCCGAACGGATTTGAAAGAAACAATTACAGGACAGACCATATAACCAGTAGACAAATCATATCTATTCCCTTCTCACGAAAATAATACGCGTAACTAGTCAATTGGATCAATTGGTCAAACGTCTATAATTGGTCATCATAGGCACAGACTGCGGGAATGAATTTTGAACCGCTCAACTGTAAGCGCAATTGATTACGTCGTTCCGCATCTATTATTTTTGCTGTGGATATATTAGACTGAATTAATATTCGCGTTAAATTTCATTTTAAAATGAGAAAATACCAGATAATTGCGGCTGTTAGTTATACTTGGTATCTAGTTCATATACCTACAATTTCAACAATAAATTGTAACGGTGTGTTAATATTTATTATGTACAACTTAAAAAACAGACAATTAAAGAAAACTTAAAAATACTAACTAAAACCTAAAATAACTATAAAAATTAAACTAAACTAAAAGACCATTAGAGGAGGGAAAGGACCATTAGTAAATTCTTATTCCAACAATAAAATTAATATCCAGTGATTACCTAGAAAGTCTTAAATTTCAAGGCTTCATTTTTGAAGTCTGCTAAAGGAAACTCCTAGTACGCGTTATTTTGCAGTCCAACGGAGCGACGAGGCTGCCTGGGTGACTGATAACGAATGGAAAAGGTGTCATAAACAACGCTGGATATTTGTGGTGATATCGAAACCAATGAGTATGTTATCCTGAGACGTTTACGGAGCTAGGGATAGAGGTTAGATACACAATACCTTTTTCGACCGAGCAGTTAAAACATTAGCATTTTCGGATTCGGGGCAGCGGCTACAATTAAAAACAACTGCTACAAAATTCTGTAATGTTACTCGGACAGAACCATACTCTTTTAGATGTATAGTGTCTTTAAAAGCGCTCTCACAGCTGTTTTTTCTATTTTAAGGTTGATATGTAATGTCTAAAGTGGATGATGTAGCTGAAGAAATACGAAGACGGATACATATTCACTCTATCCTTAAAGAACGTTATAAAAATATCAAACAAAATACAAAAATAACAGCACTAACTTGTTTTGTCTATTTGTCAGGCTTTACCTACATAAAATTCTAGGTGCCACTTTATTTTGGACGATCGAGCGACATACGGCCGTGTTCACACGACATTGTTTACGTAGATACTGAAATAACTAAACACTTTTACACACGCGACATTTACATAATTAATAAAATAATTATTCGAGCATCGTATTCGGAGCTGTACCTACTAATGAAATGCCGTAGGAGAAAAGTGGGCGATAAAATAGACAATTCAATGAAATCAAAAAAAAAAGAGTTTAATTTAAATGTACAGCCTAAATTTATCACTTAACGGAACTGTATCAAATAAATTGTATATTGATGTTATCCGTTACAATCTATATTAACAGCGTCGCATTGCAGCGTACCTATACTGTGAGAGGCTTTGGCAAGCTAGGCGCGACTTGTAATGCCCACTCGCTAGCGCGGGTCACATTGAACTGAGTTCACAATGGTGCATAGTATACATGTACGCACCATGGAGTGGGTACCAAATGAAATGTTCCCCTGTGAACATGTGGTCCGACAGCTTAGTCCAATCGGACTACGTGATATTTTTTTCCTGTTAGAAATGCTTATTACGAGACCCATATTTTTTGAGGAACAAGTCGTCCGGTCGATGCGATTAGTTTGGGTTTAGGAATGTGGGAATATCGGTCCCACCAATTATTGGAACCAATAGTCCTAAACCTAAAAAAAGACTCGTTGGAGTTTTCACATTTATTATTTGTGGGCCGATGAGTCTAACAAGAATTTCCGTGTTTCCTCGTTGTCCGACGAGTCGGCTTATTCCTATTTGTCTGATGAGATTACGACCAATAGGCAAAAAATTCAAGCGGACTAAGCTGTCGGACCGCGTGTTCTCAGGGAAATGTTCACCCGGCCCTTAAAAGTAAATATAATACATACTTATATGTTAATGGTTGCTCTAGTTTTTTTTTTCTTTTCTCCTAAGAGGATTTTGGCGTCGCATGACTTATGCATTTGCCAGTGTCAAGTGTACATAATATATTAACAAGTTTTGTTAAATATTATCAAACAAGTCATAGTCACTGTCAAAGGCGAGCAAAGCAAGTCACGGTCAAGTCCAAGTCATAGTCATGCCCCAGTAAAGTGGTGAAAATTTTACTAGAGCGTTCTATGGAGTTTTGGAAACAACACGAAAATTCACGTTTTACGACATTATACCATTCACCAACACTCGTGCATGTTCACGAACACTTAACGGGTAAAAATTCACCGGGTAAAAATTCACCATTTTTACACATTAACACTCGAAATAACACAAGTTTTGGAAAATAATAAAATGACGCGACATGAATTCTTCACGTTCCCGCCAAAAAACGTTGCTCTAGTTATTGTGTTAAAATAATTATTTACCTAACGATTGCCCATAACTATAACAGCTAACCATAACCATTCTATAATTTCTCGTGTTTGTAATCGATCGTTTACTTGATCAGAGATAAAGTGCCACCTGGCCTTAATAACTTTACAAATTCTCGCGACTATTGTCCAAAAATCTCCAACCACTGATGCTTTTGCTTACAAAACTCAAGGTGAAGACTCATTTAAACCACCAGTGTAACATAAGTTTGTTTTAACATGTTGTTTTAGGCAAGGGGCTTGATGACTTCAGAATCGAGTGCCTACGTCTTAGTACGGAAAGTTAAGAGAGGCACTTTACGTATCCGATATTCTAAGGTACCTTCGAGATGGTATTATATTTTTATTACGCGTAAACGACGTGTTGGTTGTTAGGCAAATGAGAAATCTTTAAGAAATAAAGTACCACATGTATTCAGTACAATATATAATATGTATTCAAAGCCCGTGATTTTTTAGTGTCCGAGACAAAGTATTAAATATATCTACTTTAATCTATTATATTAGTGTTAGCTTTATTTTGTGTTCTATTTTTTTGTACATTATAATATATAATTATTACGTTGGTCAATAAACTTTAGTTACTAAATATTTACAAGATATATACATTATATACACGTGCACAATTTACATACTTAACATAAATAACTAATTAATATATTACAGAAAAGAAAAGAAAGATAATTTAAATAAAATAAACTAATCCAAAATCCAGTGGAAATTGTTCCCAAAATGCTGGCCCCATTACCACGTTGTTTTGCGATGCTCACCTTTGGGCCAAATAGAGGCCAGCATTTTGGTCACGTGTTGCTTCGACCAGACGAAAATAAAGATCTATAAATATTTTCTTTGGCGCCCGGTCCCCACGGCCCCATGCTTTCGACCCCAAAAGGCTCAAACATATAACCACTCTAATAGTCCTCACTACTTGTGTTATTTAATCATGACCTGTTTAGCCGTTTAGCAGAAAAAGAGAAACAGAGACGGTGGAGTGAGAGATAGAGAGGTACTTAATTTACAGGCATGTTACATCGTTTATTTCCTTCGCATAACTCAATTACACTCGTATTTGAAAATAGTATGAGTAAAGCCATTTACCTCGTAAGTTTGTGCACCTGTTTATTACATGAAACATACGTTCCATTATGAGTCAATCTACGTTCATGTTCCCGTCTTGTCGATCCAAATACTCTACCTTAGGAATTCAATTTAGATAGGGATGCCACAGACACCACTGAATAGTACAAGCATATAAGGGTTATAAGGAAAGGGTATTCTAAGCCGAAAAGGGCTCACAGTACTAGGAGTAATAGGTAAATGTATTCTTCATAACTGGTTAGAGAGGTTTAAAATTTCAAATTACTATAGGATACCTCAGTGTGACGAGTGCCGCGCAGAATTTTGAACTATTGAAGTTCGCGAGCGTGACGCTCACTATCAGGCGAGCATCTTGCTCGTCTCATCAGTATTACTTATTTTAAAAAACCAGACCAATGTCAACATGCTCATGCGACATAATTGACTATATTTTTTATTGCGTTGACTTAGAAACTTGATTTTTTCCTTAGACCTAATTACCTATTAATATTAATTTCAACTTGGCGCCTCCATGCGTTCCTGAGAAAGAAGTTCTCGACAGACAGACAGACTGACAAAGAAGTGATCCTATAAGAGTTCGTTTTTCTTGTGATGTACGGAACCCTAAAAAGATCTGACAATTTTATTTTGTTGGCTATCTTACAATTTTAATTATATAAATATTCCACTACAATTTTAACTGACATTCTAAGCTGTAAATGTCTTATCCAATATAACGAATCTTTGTTATATAGTGGATAAATAATCTGAATTTGAATCTGATTAACCTACTACACATACATTTTTTAAACGTTATTAGTTTGCTTTCCGAAATCCTACCGGAAATTCGCATACATTTGCGGAAAACACAAATATGGCAACCCTAATTTTAGGGAGCTTTTAACACTTAACACAATTTGTGGCCGGTATTGAAACAACAGCTGTATAGGTACGAGTATGTGTGCCAGTTTTCGAGCACTTTAGCTGAATCTACGTTTACTACTTACTTCGTGGTAGCCACAGATCACACTCTAGATTCTGCATTCAGGACGCTCGAAGCGCACCACGCATCAGTCTAAATACACTTATACGAAACTACTCCTTTTGGGTGATTGCTAGGCCCGAGTAGGCGTAGCCTTGAGATAAAGGGGTCGCACTCCCCGCGACCCGCGCCTTCCTCAAACTTTGGTGACTTTTTGTAGGAACAACAAATCTCGTTATGCGGTATCTAGTGTGATCTGTGGTGGTAGCTCAGTCGGAGCACGCTCGCCTCACATTCGCGGGTTCGATCCCGAGCGAGCCCGTACCAATGGAGTTCTTTGGAACATCTTTATCATCAGCCAGATGACGTCCACTGCTGAACGTAAACCTCCCCCTTAAAGGAACCACACCGACCGACAAAGTGCCACTTGCATCCACCGGTTGCCCGCGACATTCACAATGTCGTCGGTCCGCCTAGTGGGAGCCCTGCCTACGCTTCGTCTTCCGGTTCGTGGTCGCCACTCAAGAACCATTCTTCGCCATCGGTTATCGGTGCTTCGAGTGATGTAGCCTGCCCGTTGCCACTTCAGCTTGCATACTTTGAAAGCTAGGTATATCGGTGACTTTGGTTCTTCGACGAATATCCTCGTTTCCGATTTTATCACGCAAAGAACACGTCTAGCATTTTTGATATTAGTGTGATAGATTTTAAAATAAAGTAGCCACAAGATGTAGCTACGACTATGTCACTCCAGGCATAAAGGGGAATCCAAGGACACCTCACTCGTCAAAATCAGTCAAGCCGTTTAGGCTATGGGAGATAATATAAGAACACACAAATATACATACTTACATTTACCCAAAAACGTTACCCTCCTTCTTGGGCAGTCGGGTAAAAAGTAACAAACATCAAAAACCCTTCTGGAAATGCTACTTTATTTCTGGAAGGATACTAAATTGGACAGGTACAAGGAAAAATAGGTAAGAATACTTAGTTTTTCTGAAAGAGTGCCATCAATTTAGTGGTTTCTTCTTTTATTTGCCAAAAAAGGGGATGAAAACCTCATTTGCCGACCACTACAAGTTTATTGAATGTTCGCAACAAAACGAAATTAGTTTTCTCTCTGATGAAACAACAGGGTGGAAAAATCGGTAAATTACTTTGTTATTGGTTTTTTTATACCTACTACTACGCGGGTTCTTTTTTGCCATCGAGGAAAAAGATGTTTTACTTTGAAAACTGACGTGGTTTTGATACATTTTGTTTTAATAAAACGGGAATACTCACGTTAAATTGAGTCGGTTATTACGACTATAGTTTCGATCACATTCGGTGACCTTTATCAAGGAATGCTCAGCGAGACACGCGCGCGACCTCGTCTTGCCTTGCACTAAAGGTCACCGAATGTGATCGAAACTATAGTCGGAATAACCGACTCAATTTAACGTGAGTATTCCCGTTTTATTAAAACAAAAAGATTTTATGTTTTTGTAAGTATGATTGTACCTACCTTACCCATGGTTCATGTCTTTGCAGATATTAAAGCCAGACTTTCACAGACAGCTGTTTACTACCCGGAAATGGCGAAGAACGTGTAATGTAATGTAATGTATGTACCACGTGCAGCCTCAATTCTTAACATGGAATATTTGTAAATAATAATCAGAAGACGTCCACTGCTGAACATAGGCCTCCCCCTTAAACCGCCACACCGATCGACAATGTGTCAATTGCATCCACCGGCGCCCACGACTTTCACAATGTCGTCGGTCGTCGGTCGTAGGTGGACCTGACGTTGTGAAAATCGCAGGACTCGCAGGCAATTGGTGGATGCAAACGAGAAATACTTAATAAGCAATTCTTAACATGGAATATTTGCAAACAACATTATCAGAAGATGTCAACTGCTTAACATAAGCCTCCTTAGATCGCTACACCGATCGACAATGTGCCACTTGCATCCACCAGTTGCCCACGACTTTCACAATGTCGTCGGTCACGGTGATAGGTGGACCTGAAATTGTGAAAATCGCGGGACTCGCGGGCAAATGGCGGATGCAAAAGAGAAAATGTTGGAGCAAATGGCTGGAGCATGCGTCAACTCGTGAACGGGTGCTGCTTGCAGGAGCTGGACTGCTCAGTGTATATCGCATTACGAGATTCGTTGTTCCTACAAAAAGTCACCAAAGTTTGAGGAAGGCGCGGGTCGCGGGGATTACGACCAAGCGTTCTCATTGACTATCTTAAGGTTACGCCTACTTGCGCCTAACAATTAACCAATAGGAGTAATTTCGTATAAGTTTATTTAGACTGATGCGTGGTGCGCTTCGAGCGTCCTGGACGAAGAATCTAGAGTGTGATCTGTGGGTATTTCCCTCCAAAATGGGGAAGTATGCGAAATATTATTAAAATCAGTGGGTACGCAAACCCACAGCAAACTTTTTGGAGGCAATACCCCACCAAACAAAAGTCGCCGACGACTAAAAATTTTTAGAACCTACCTGCATACCAAGTTTCGTCAAGATTGTTTGAAAAATACGACCTGTACGGGAGTACCAACATACGGACATTATCAAAATCGTGATGATAAGTAATTTGTAATTTCATGATTTGTAATTTTTTTCTCTAAAATAAAAACCAAAAATGTTTAAATTGGGGCTCCAAATGACAATAAGATTTTCCTTCACTAACTTTATTTTTTTTGTGAATTTATTAAGTTTTGTAAAAAGTCATAGAACAAAAGTTATTAGGTATGATGCAGGGAACATGCCATCTAGAGTTACCAATAACCCTATATACCTACTCCTATTGTGAAGTCATTATTTTCATGTTATACTAGTTGTTTCCCGCGACTTCGTTCGCGTGGACATAATAAAGTAACATATTTTTACCGAAGTATCTCACTTTATCTAAAAGCAAGTGCTGTACACTGATAACGCCTCTCCGCGCGGCGCCTGATCGTCCCGCGCCCCGTCACATGGCGCGGAGCAATGTGAGAATCGCCTTAGCCCTAAATGTAATGCGGACGTGGTAGGATCGGCCTGTCGTGTAACAAACGAGGACGATGATAGAGAGATACATATTAATATATCCCTCTTATTTCTTCTCGTTCGCGATATGTTATAGCGAAGTCTGAAGGGCGTTCACAAACACGACGGCACGTGGAGTTCCTGTAAATTAACTTCCTTACCGTCGTACCGCTAGGTACGAGCTGTCCGGAATTATGACCGACCCAGGATTTTAATAGCGACACATGTAATGGACAACCGTCCCTGAACTACATGCTAATCTATGCCTGAATTACTAGCGGTTATACTTTGTACCCAGCAGAAAGTGTTCATTTCATGCCTTCTGGCTCAGTGGGAGGATTTCCACCTTCTGAGCTGTAGGTTGGTTTGTGTAATGAACATGGATGTTTGATCTTTGTCTGTGCGTTTCTATGTATTCTATGTATGTATTTATTTAAAAAAAAATGTATTTATGTATTCTATCAGTTATCTGGTTCCCATAGTACAAGCTTGCTTAGTTTGGGGCTAGATGGCGCTGTGTGTGAAAAACATCCACCAAATATTAATATTATTATTTCGCAGAGATAAAAAAAAAAGTTTAGGCTTATATACGCTACCTGAATGCTCCGTTCTTAATTTTATCTAAATGTAATTAACGGTTACACACGGACTTCGGTTAAATACACTTTCCGCTCACACACTTACGCATAATTTATCCATCTGAGATGTAATGCTATCATTTTACGACTGGTGTTGAACTGTACCACTCATCATGATCACTCATTCTATATACTTTATAGTTACTGTATGTGATTTTCGTATATCATTTTGTTATTTTATTTTTTCTGTAACAATAGTCCAAGAACCATCACCATGGTGTCAGTACCTGATAACAATATTCGTTTCACTTTTGTGGGCTCGGTATAATGGTAACAGAGTATATTTTCAAGAAAACCAAAAATCCGTCACTAAATATAATGTATGTCACTCGACAATTCTATGGAAATCAAACTAAACCTAGCCCTTCAAAATCTATCAAGCCGTTAAGGCTGAAATTAGTAAAACAGAAATATGCAAAAAAATATTTACATAGACCCGAAACAAATACCCTCTTTCCCCTCCATCTAAATAGTCGAATAAAAGCTGACTGTCACTTAGAAAATCTGTACTTATTTCAGTTGATCTATATATTTTTAGTCTAACGAAATGTCGGTCACCTCACCGGACAAGAAACAAATGATATTTAATTTACGTCTAACCCTTGAGAAGGCAATATGTGTCATGTGTCAATCTACGGCTGAAATGGCTATTATTTAGTTTTGGGTTGGATCTGATGATGGCCTGTCCTCTGTGAAAACTGTAAGAGCTTGTCCACACGTAGCATCCGTGTATGGGAAATGGCCGGCGTGCGGAATACTTAGAAATCGTACTTATATATCTACTAGTAAGCCAATCAATTTAGCATTTGACCCGCAAATAACTAATTACATTTTTTTAGTTGAAAAAAACACGTATCCGGAATAGATTCAAACTTTACTATGAAAACTGACGTGGTTTTGACACTTTTTGTGTTAATAAAATTAAAACATGTTATTATTAGACATTTTTTACATTACATTATAAGACCAGAAGACCAGAAGACGTCCTCTGCTGAATATAGGCCTCCCCCGTAGACCACCACACCGACCGACAACGTGCCGCTTGAATCCACCGGTTGCCCGCGACTTTCACAATGTCGTCGGTCCACCTAGTGGGCCTGCATACGCTTCGACTTCGTATTAGACATATTATACACATATTATTATTAGATTCAAATTGTACATTTTGCAATATCGTCTCTATTTGCGCTATGTTAGAGTCTATTTCATATGACGACCGTAAGTGAGTCGTCAACGACGATAATGTATTATGAGTCTAGCATAAATGCTTTTTCTATGTTCCGGACCTCCAGACTGTTTAATTTAATTTAATTCTTCATCAGCAAATTATACCAAACACAATTTTATATTTATGTTATGAATTATGTCCTGGTCCTCCATACTAAGTCTCGTAACTTGACTAGGCTATAGAACTAACTGGGGCGCTAATCTCGACTTTTCGCTATGCACATTGCGACCGAATTCGGTCGCTATGACGTAAAATTCAACGCTATGTTTGCGTTTTTTCATTATTATTCGTGTTCGTTGTCGAATTTTTACGTCTTAGCGAATGAATTCGGTCGCAAAGTGCATAGCGAAAAATCGAGACTAGCGCCCCTGGACTAAGGTTAAATTTTCTGTCCCAGTAGAGCCAAATTTTAAAAAAAGTTAGCCATAGTAAAGCTTCTACAGCCTATTCAAATAAGATATTCCAAGATAACATCATGAAAAAGTTTACTAAATCCATTGTTTTTCATAATACAAATTTCCCTACGGTCCACGTCTTCATGAATATTCGAAAGCTTATCCCGCGACTTTCAAAAGGTTGCCTACAGCTGTACTAAATAATCAGTGTTCGATTTCGTAGTATAATTATACTATTTATACTATAATTTCATGATGTGTAATGTACAGTATCGTAATGCCACTATACTTCGCGAAAATACCATAATTTTACTTTCAGGTATTATTGATCCTTCCTTTAATTCCTTTTGTTCTTCAAAGTTAACCCCAATGGGGTGTAATTCGTTCAATACAAGGGACTTTGTGAATACTTTTTAGTAAATAATTTTAAAAAAACTTAGTAATGCAATTGTATCTCATTTTATTTAACACAAGTTTTAATTTCCATAGACAATAATTTTCTGAGATTCTGAATCCAAACCTGTACACGATGCTTTCCGGTGTCGCACGAGACTCACAACATACTTTGGTTATCAATACGAGGCAGGCTGCACTTCATTTTCTTAGTTCTAAGTTATAAGTTGTGAAAATAAGCAGCAAATTTTTATTTTACCCCTCTTTACATGTATGGGAGCTACTTTACAAAAAAAAAGTTTTTATTTTTTGAAACTTTAGGTCTTAGACTATCAGTGTGCAAAATATCATGCATGTAAGTTTATATCTTTGGAAGTTATAAGGCTGTAAAGGATTCAGACAGACAGACGGACATGACGAACTTATAAGGGTTCCTTGTAGTACTACGGAACCCTAAAAATCGACTACTATACGCGAAATGAGGAAAATCCAGATAGTGTGTTCTACTCAATTTTATTTATTAGTATGAAGTCCGTCGACCGTTTCTTCACAATTTATACCAGATTTTGATTAAATTCGCCAGACCGACCTTCAGTCCGAATCAACGAAGCAAACAACGTTATTTCCTTCGTGTCAAAGAATCCATAAAGTGGGACCAATATTAGCTGCGTATACAAATATACATTGAGATATATGTATACAAGTTTTTTTTTTTTTTTTAGTTATTTATAGGCTTGCGTATGGCTGCCATCACCTCAGATGTTAAACGAAGATGCAGCCTACGATGGAGCACGCTTGCCTAGAAGAAACCGATTCACTCGTGACTTGAAGACACCCAGATTATAATTATCAGGAAAAACCCACTCGGGCAGCGCATTCCACTGTCCAGCAGTTCGAATAAAGAAAGGCCGCGGTTCCACCCCCTATTCTACAGAAACCGAATTATTTTTCTGGGATGAAAAGTAACCAATCCAGGGTGTAAGCTACCTCCATACCAAATTTCATTCAAATCCGTTCAGCCGTTACAGAGTTGAACGGGAACACACACGTACACTTACATACTTACACACTTGCACACAAACTAAATTACATTATTGCGAAAATACAACAGAAATGTATCTCGTAGTGCACTAAATTTTGTATATTTTATGTAACATCCAAATGATTTATAAGTTTCTTAAAGTCCGAGATGGGTTACAAATGAAAATTTTATTCTACTTACCTATTAGAGCTTACAATTTAAAACGAAGTTATCGCATCAATAGCATTTGAATAGCATAGACAAATTGTTATTACTTGTTAATGAGTATGCATGTCTGTATGTTCCTATACTACCTTCTGTAGCGTAAGTGTGTTTTTCCCAGTCAACTCCGTAACGGCTAAATGGATTTGGGTGAAATTTGGTATGGTTATACCCTAGATTAACATGGTAAAATTTTTATCCCGGAAAATATACTTTACCTATGGTATAGCAGGCCTTCACCCAGGTTTGGGTGCCCTAGACAAGTATAGAAATAATGTAACTAAGTACATATAAAAATATTAATTTGAAAAAAAATAAAAAAATTGTTTCGTGTATTAATCAAAAGGGAAATAAAGGCTATTTTATTTTATTTTATTTTATTTATGGTATAGCAGGTGAAACCCCAGGGCGCTGCTAGTACAAAACTTTTTTTCTATCACAATATCGCCATATATTATGGACACGATTTGTCAGCATTATCGGTATCTGATAGCAGAGAGAATTCGAGATAAAAACTGCTGAATTATATTTCGGAACGGTCCCGGGCCGCAGTCCCTGGGGGTTACGTTTTTACCGGATTGCGGTACCGATTTACGAATTAACTGCTCCGGAAATTCAGGTTGGACAGTAGAATACTAAGCTCTTTAAATGGGCAGATATTTTGTGAAATCTATAGCCTTTCTATAGCAACCCTTTTTCTAGGAAACAATGCACAGACCAAACCGCTTATAATAGAGACGTGAAAATTCCTCAAATGGTCTGGGTGACCAATAAGAACGGTTTTTGTGAAATTCTAGCTCTAAGGGGGTGAAATGGGCCCCAAAGTATGTGTGTAAATAAAAACTTTTTTCATGCTACACCAATGAAACTCGGTGTGTGTAATAATCATAAAAAATAAGGACAGGTATGTCTCAGGAATTTTCTAAAATAAACCCCTGAAGAGGTGAAATGGCCTTTTGACATTACTATAGCCTATATATGCGAGCGAAGCCGTGCGGGCAAGCTAGGTAAGCTATAAGTACAAAATATATATTATGCTGGATACTACTCAAATAGACAACGCCGTGTGCTGTGTCCACGGTCCACGCAATGACATTACGTCGGCACCTCGTCGATTGCATTCAAAAGACGACGTGCCAACGTAATGCATGCACGCATGCAACGTAATGCGTAAAAAAATATTTTTCGGACTTTTGGTTCCACTACTTTGTTTCTTTATTGGAACCAATAGGATTTTCAAATACCTAAACTCTGTGTTACGTTTCCATTTTAAGGCAGAATAGTAAGAGACAGGTAAGTACTAACCATCAGGATGTTGTTCATCTCGTCAGTCAGTTATCCTAACTAATATTATATACGCCAAAGAAACTTTGTCTCTCTGCCACTCTGTCTGGGTGAATGTCGCGCTATCACGGCTGAACGGATCGACTCATTTGATTCATCACGACTTTATTTGTACTAGCTTTTACCCGAGACTTCGGTCGCGTGGACCTACAAAAAAATAGTCTATGTCCGTCTCCGATCCTTAAACTATACAGGGTTATAAGGAAAGGGTATGCTAAGCCGAAAGGGGCTCATAATACTCATGATTGTGAACAAATTTTACTATGGGACCAACCCTGAAAACGAGAAAAAAATATCAGCTCTTCCATACATTTTGTAGAGTGTCAGTGACATTTTTCTATGGGACCAACCCTGAAAACGAGAAAAAAATATCAGCTCTTCCATACATTTTGTAGAGTGTCAGTGACATTTTTCTATGGAACAGCTAATATTTTTTTCACGGTTTCATTTTTGGTCCCATAGTAAAAGTTGTTCATAATGATGAGTACTATAAGCCCTTTTCGGCATCTATCTATCTATCTATATCAGCCTTTAAACATCCCACTGCTGGGATATCAGCCTACCCTCGAAGGGTGATTAGGCCATATCCACCACGCTGGCCCAGTGCGGGTTGGCGGATTCACATACGCCATCAAATTTCTTCTCCGGAGATATGCAGGTTTCCTCACGATGTTTTCCTTTCCTTTTCGGCATAGCATACCATTTCCTTATAACCCTGTATAGCTTAAGGATCGGAGACGGACATAGACAATTTTTTTGTAGGTCCACGCGAACGAAGTCTCGGGTAACAGCTAGTACAAAATATAGTTTATCAAGTTTCACCGACATTCGTCAGAGTACAGAAAACTAGTAAAATTAAAATAATGACTATTTCTAAGAATTTCTGTATTTATCTTTGACATAAAGAAACACAAACACTTTATACTAATCTCTACACTCTAAAAAATTTTTTGTCGTGGTGACAAAAAACCCTTAACAGATGGGAGCCGTTTGAAGACATTGAACGCAGCGACAGAACAAATTTAAACGCATGCAGCTACACGGGCTTTTGTGACCGCGTCAAAGCTATTTTGACCTTCCTAATTTTCCTTCCGTTTGTGGTGATATGTCGCTTTTACAAAGGTACTTCCACACTGCGTTAGTGGCATGTTGTCAGTTTGACAGCGTAACTTTGTTCCCATGTTTAAGATATATTGTCCATTTGCCTATGCTACCTATCCCTGCGTCTATTTGGTTTTGTTACTACGACAGTATATGCTGTCCTTACGTCTACGGTACATTGTCACTGTAACAGTGTTATGCTGTCCTTACGTCTGCGGTACATTGTCACTGTGACAGTCTTATGCTGTCCCTGCGTCTACGTTACATTGTCTCTGTGACAGTGTTATGCTGTGCCTGTGTCTACGGTACATTGTCACTGTGACAGTGTTATACTGTCCTTACGTCTACGGTACACTGTCACTGTTACAGTGTTATGCTGTCCTTGCATCTGCGGTACATTGTCACTGTGACAGTATTATGCTGTCCCTGCGACTTCGGTACATTGTCACTGTGGCAGTGTTATGCTGTCCCTACGTCTACGGTACATTGTCTCTGTGACAGTGTTATACTGTCCTTACGTCTAAGGTACATTGTCACTGTGACAATGTTATGCTGTCCCTGCGTCTACGGCACATTGTCACTGTGACAGTGTTATGCTGTCTTTACGTCTACGGTACATTGTCACTGTGACAGTGTTATACTGTCTTTGAGTCTATTTGGCTTTGTCACTACGACAGTGTATGCTGTCTTTACGTCTAAGGTGCATTGTCACTGTGACAGTGTTGTGCTGTCCCTACGTCAAAGATAATATGTCTCTGCCACAAAGGCATTTTGTGTTTGCGTTTCCCGAACTATGACATTGCTATGAAGTAAGTGCCCCACTCCCCTTCCCACACAACCCTCAAATGTGGGGTGTGCAGTTCCAATATGTAGCACTATTATAGGCTTGTGTGAAGCTGTGAAGCTTCGAAACTGAAACTTTAACGCAATTTATTTGGACAGCTTCACATATGTCCGTAATAGTGCTTCATATCGGTACTGCGCACCCCACCTGAGAGGGTTGTGGGGTCGCAGGGAGGGGGGCACTTATGTTGTAGCTTTGTCAAAGTTTTAGGAAACGCAAACATAAAATACCTTTGTGGCAGAAGGGACTTATTACCATTGACGTAGAGACAGCAACACGCAAGTCACCTTAGACCTCCTGTGATAGCCATATGAGATACCTCACACCCTTCGCATCTGAGAATCCTAAGACGCCATTGTGACAATTGCTTGACGGAGTGCAGACCAATTAAACTAAAACAGAAATTAAAATCAGAAAGGCGATTTAGACAGTTTTATTAACGAAAGATAATTTGCCTTACATTTAAAAACACTTTTATAAAGAAAGTAAATAATAATAATGATTGTTCACACAAAACTAGGGGTCTACTATACAACAGTAACTATTGCAAAGTGTAGTAATAATAATCTGCTAATATTGTTTTGAAGCGCCTTTCTCAAAATGACATAGTTTTCATCAGGAGAATAACAACAATAACCAATAATAATAGCCAATAACAACAAAATTACAAGTAACTGAAAAATAATAATAACTCGACTCGACGAATAAACGTCGACGAAACAACAACAGTAACTATAGCGGTTTCCTCAAAATGACATAGCTGTCATGAAGATTCTTTTTTTCACTTGTTTAACCAAAATGGAATGCACCTCAACGCAGCAACACTTCCTTGCTCCTCTCCAGCTGAAAAATAATTATAATCAAATTTCATAAACGGGCTTTTTGGTGATATTATATGTAATGTATGTGTAGTTATGTAAACTAATTTGTAGGTACCTATAATGTTATTGTGCTTATTCAAAACTCAATACTTACAAATTAGTTTACATACCCTCCAGATGTGCATCAATAAATGGGAGCATCATGAGATAAAATATGAAAATGATATGATAGAATAAAATAAATTTACCAGTTGCCATGTCTAGCAGGTCGCAGACAGCTGACTCAGGTCTTATTTGTGTGCTTTTATTTACGAGCAGCTCCAAAAGTCGTCTTTTGATATGTGGAAAATTCTCGTCAAAACTAGCTGATGCCCGAGGATAACTTTTTTCAAAATCACTCACCAACTAAAACATAGAAAACAATAATTATAATCAAAATTTTTAAAACCAACAATAATGAACCTTTTCTGGCTGGAGAACTTCTGAGATACCTATTTATGGGACACAATCCAGACAAAAACAAAACATACAAACAAAAAAATACATACACAAGCCAGACAAAAGTGGGGACAAACCTTTCGATATGTTTCCATAGCATTCCGCAGTTTTTTTTGTCTACCTTGCGAAAAGCCAGGTCTTTTAAATCATTGTCATTAGTTAGTAATAAATAGTTTACTTCCATCTTTCTTTCTTCCATTTTTCTGGAAATTAGTAAAATACAAGAATTTACTATAAAGGCACAAGCAAAGCCACACACCACACATAATGTTAAAGATAACGCTGCGATCAATAGTTGATTATCCCACATGCATTCGAATAGATGTATAAATTATGTTTATTGGTTAGAAACATTTTTCATTGTAAATTATTTAAAACTTAACATGACCCCATCTGTTTTGAGAGCATTCACGAAACAACAAAAACATGAACGACGTATTTATATTAGTGCATGGTCTAATGTCTGCGAATTACATTACATTCGAAATTAGAGCTGTATCGGTACAAATTAATGACCACAAAATTTTATAATGATCGATATAGTAAATAATAGTGTAAAGTACTTACCACTTAGATGGTCGTATAGATGCAATAAATCGGCAGCCTTCAGAAATGTTTTTAGCTCGTCCATGAGAAAATCAAAGCTTCACCGAACTTCAACGAAGCGAGTACTAGACTCGGAAAAAGTAGGTCTTGTCCCATTTTGATAACATCTGTGACTAAACCACACTGGATAGCTAAATATACCTGTACAAACCAACTACTTAGGCACATCAAAACCTAATTAAATTATTTAATACAACACGCTTGCGGCCGTACCGGTAAAAATTTTAAAAATATGGCGATCTGGCGATGTGGCGATCAATGTCTACTCAGTGTTCAGTATTGCCAAGCCTAAACCGCCAAAAAAGCGACTTAAATTCGTAGAATTTATTTTGTCAGTAAACTAACTTAAAATCACCTATTTGAAAGATGGGAAGTTTTTGTAACGTTGAGCTACCTAAACCATGGTCTCATTTTAGGGTTCCGTACCAAAGCAAGTTAATAATATCAATGATCCCATGTGCTCTAAGGTGAGATACCGGTGTCTGTCTGTCCGCCTTTATAACTTTTATCACACCTGATTATCGCAGGAACTTTAAAAGCTGTCGATTTGAACAGATTATATGAATGGTCGCCCACAGTACAATATTTTTTTAATTTCTTTTAAGGTGCATCGTTTCACTCATCGCGCGAAATTCAAATTTTCTTGCGTTTATTGTCAATTACAGCTTAATTAAACTTAAACTCTTTTTAAGTGTCTTAGAAGAGAACTAGCTCCTACAAACTCAGGATATCCTACCGTGGGAGCTAGAGCTAGCTATTACTTATACATACTTAAGTACTATATTAATAAAATGATAGTGCACAAACTTAACGCCATCCATAGTGGCTAGTAATTATACTCTTCAATGTTCTGTTACATATATAAGTTGTTGTATCGTGTGGATGTGGTATATGGTACTGAAGCTTTTTCGGAAACCAGCTTGTTTGGAAGGTTGGAACCTGCGACTGAGATGGTTCGTTAAGACCAATAAATTCTGCTGAGAAAGAGAAACAGTTGGCCATAATGGCAACACTGCAAAAGACAAGTAGAAACCTGTTAAAGGGCTTTGTCGTTTGACTGATTTGCTTTACGCAGCAAAGACGAATACACAAAGGACTTTGTGAAAATCTTTTCAATTATCTATAGGTATACATTGTAGGTACATACACTTCTAGAATTGTGTCAAGTTTCTGTAGATACTTTTAAACTACGGTACGAACAACTTATTTTTGAAAGGCTTATGATTAACCACATAGAATATCGAATACTCTTATTAATCTAAACGACAGAACAGCCACTCACCGCCCCTGCAAAAACTAAGTTTCATTCGTAATTACCCAAAAATATGATACCTACCAACGGTCAAGTACTCAAGTACTTACTAACTTACTACTTGACGTAATTCTGCTCAAGTATTTGCGTATATAAATTTAAAAAAACATGTAAATAAACTATTAATCTGTGAAATTAGAAGTAAAGGAACGAAAGTCGCTGACATAGCCCAGAGGATTCATAACTTGAAGTGGCAGTGCGCAGGTCAGGCAGAACTGATGGCCGATGGGGCTGTGAAGTTCTCGAACGGAGACCACGGACGGCAAACTCAGAGTAGGACGTCCACCCACAATGTGGACGGAAGACCTAATAATGACCGCAGGAACGCGCTGGATACGAGCCACTTCCAACCGCTCTTTATGGAAATCAATGGGGAAGGCCTATGTTCAGCAGTGAACGTCTTAATACGGCTGAGATGATAATAATGATGATGATGATGATGATCTGCTTTGACCATTTTCACACTCATTCTGTTAAACTATATAATATTATATTATATTATGTTCAAGCATACATTTTCCTAATAACGAATTATGTCGTAGTGACAAAATCAAAATAAAACTTGACGCCACGTACATGCAAACAATAACAATAATGTCGTAGTAACAAAATTGTAAATAAAACTTGACGGCACGTCATAGTCAAAAATATCAATAATGTAGTAAAAAAATTATTTTGTCATTTTGTTAAAGTTGCTTTAGCACCAGCGTTAAAGCATACATTTTCCTTTTAACGAATTATGTCGTAGATACAAAATCATAAATGAATTTTGACGCCAATAGTGTTGTAAAACAATATTCTGTCATTTTGTTAAAGTGTCCTATGCACCAGCGTTCAAGCACACATTGTGCCGTTACCGATTTTTAAGGCTGCTTTGTCGTAGTGACTACCTCCTATGTCGTAGTGACTAGTTCCTATGTCGTAGTGACTACTTCCTATGTTGTAGCAACAAAGTAAAAATAACCATTGACGCCACGTTCTCGGGAGCCTAGTCGTAGTGACAAAAAACCATTCGACAAAAAATACTATGACGTGGCGTTTAAGTTCCCTAAGACGTAGCGTTAAAAAGCTATGTCAGGAGCACAAAAAAAAAACCACAAGGGAATTTAGCACCTTTGTCGGCCGTTTTTTTTTTGAGTGCTATTCGAATTACAATCTAAACTTAAATAAAGGAGCTAAAATTAAAACCAAAATAATTATAAATTAATTACAGATAAAAAACAGAGCTCAGGTCACTATCCGCGGGCAGGGTACCCAAAGGCTGGTGACGTTACCTCGTTGAATAGCAATGCCAATTCTCTGACTGAGGTTATACAAGTCAGTACAGTTTATGCAAATATCAAATTCAAAAGCTTGTTTCTATAAACACGACAAACTAAGCTAGAGTTACATTTGCAAACGTCACATTTTCGGGTGCAGCAGCGGCGGCCGGGAACCCATTAATTCGAAATGCAGTCTCGAGGACCCTCGACCCAGCGCGCTGAAAGCGACGCCTGAAAACTTTATAGCCCATTTAGACTATGCAATACAGGGTTATAAGAAAAAGGTATGCCAAGCCGAAAAGGGCTGATAGTACTCATCATTATGAACAACTTTTAGTATTGCACCAACCCTGAAATAGCGAAAAAAATATCAGCTGTTCCACAGAAAAATATTAATGACACTCGACTAAATGTATGGAGCAGCTGATATTTTTTTTGCGATTTTAGGGTTGGTGTTATAGTTAAAGTTGTTTATAATGATGAGTACTATGACCCCATTTCGGGTAAGCATACCCTTTCTTTATAACAGGCCTCCCACTAGGTGGAAAAATTTTGTTTTAGGCTATATCATAGCGTAATGTGAAGAGGTCTTTAGATCACCGCGAACGGTGGAGATTTTTAACCTTTCTGGTGCTATTTTTATTCACCCTACCCTCAGTAAGTGCTCGCTGTCAGTCCGAGTCTATTGAAAGTTTAATGAGCTTGAAATATGATAGATAATGATATTTTTGACAAATATTTCTAGAGTCTGTATACTCTTCCGTTCTCATCTTACTTTGTTTTTCAATCTGCTAGTCCCACTGCTGGGTTCTCTTATGTGTTTCTCAATGCGTCTCTATCACTTTTCGGTCTGCAAGGGGCTTTTTTTTTGTCCTTTGAAATGAACAGAGACTGCACAGCGTACACACCTTGGTTTCTACCAATTTAATCTATGTTTGCTTGTCAAAGATATTGATGATCTTTAACTCGGGGATAAAGGAACATAGTGATTAAGGATAGCTTAGAGTATCTGCATGTATCTGCAAAAGGGCTTGAATGCTTGGAGATTTGCACAATCTATGAGGGCTGACCATGGGACTCTCAGCCATCTGTAGGCCCTCACTGAGTGACGAGTGACCTCACTCATGAGTGAGTGTTGCCTTATAAGTCAAGGAATACCATTGATATATATTTCTGATCCATAACACGTCGTTCAGATTTGATCCATAAAACAAACTTATTTAAAAAACAGCAGACTAGCTGATGCCCGCGACTTTGTGACTTCCGTTTCGGAAATACAAAGTAAAAATTACAAACTTTCCTCGATTTCCCTAAGTGAGTAAGGGAAGTGCTCCCGCGTGGTTTCAGCACAATAGGTATTTGAAAATTGTATTGCTTTTGCTATACTACCCGTGCGTGCGATAGAGAGAGAGAATTTAACAAAATTAAATGACTTTAGCGTTTCGGGGGAAAACTGTTATCGTGTGTACCCTAAATGTTTTTGATGTCAATGGCTTTGATAAATAATAATTTACGATGATAGGTTGTGTTTTAAAAAAAAAAATTATATTCTAGTAAAAACTACTTCACCTCGTCACAATTTCAACGAAAAAAATTCATCACTTTATATAGGTGTCTGTAACTACGAAGATAATACTACGAAAATGGTTGCCTGGAAGAGATTGCTTTTAGCGATAAGGTCGCCACTTGTGACACTAGCTTATAAGATAGTTCTGTACGTTTGTTATTATTATTTTGGTGTACACAATAAAGAGTTTATATCTATCTATCTAAGATATATCAATATTTAAAAAAATAAAATAAAAATCTATAAGCATAGTTCACGTTGTAGATAACATATTAAAAGATCATCGACATCGGATAACATTTAAGGATGGGAAACAGTTGACGCTTTTTGTATGTAAGTAGGCGGTTAACCTCCTAAGGGAATGAATTTTCAAAAATATTTTCTTACGCTATTTTTTATAAGAATATTTTGTGCAAAATTTGATGCGGTTAAACAATCAAATAGCCAAAATCCAGTCTTACATACGTATTTATGTGTGATACACGTGTAGATACAAACACACCACATACACGCCGCACGTTTCAAAGCATTTCAATTATTATTAATAACTGGCTTAGTTTAAAATAATAAAATATAATATCAAAATGTTTCACGATGGCAAAATGTTTCCATTAAACAAAATTCACGTCTAAGGCCGCTACCTCATTTGTCAGTGCGGATACTCCGCGGTATCCATATTTGCGGTATTTTCATTTTGGATTACTCAGTACTCATTGACAGATGATATAATGTGAAAATAGTTATGTGTATGGGGCACCGGAAAACGCAGAAACGACCATAGCATTTTACTAAGAAAACTAAACTACACAGACAAACTACCAAACTCAAAATAAAAATAAAATAAAGGGATAAACTACCAAAGTCAGGGAGCAAATATTTCATTACAGGGTCTCGAAAAAAAATCTGTACAGAACCAGTACAAAAGAGAGCGTACTGAAAAAACCGATAAACACCGAACTGACAAATGGGGGAACGGCCTTAGTCTCTCAGCTGTAGTAATAACTCGTATGCAATCTCGTTAATTTTACGCATCGTAAACAGAGCTGCTAAATGTCGTACGGGTATGAGTGTATTAGTTCGCAATATAATTAAAGCTGCTTGTCCACGAGCAGACGATGATAAACCGCTTACCTTACATACGAGTTTAACTAGGTTGAAGCAAATGTATACTCGCCTTAACGAAATACTTATACTTTTAGTAATACAATAGCTCTCAGCACTACACAGATCAAATATGAGCGCAGCACAATATTTGCGCGCTGCTCCGCGCCTGTCACGCCTTCCTACCTACACATAGTGACCGGTGAAATGCTTAGTAAATTGTGAACATTCTGAGATCTCCTTATGATTATCAGCAATGGTCGCTTTCAGGAAAACGCAGCGTATTGGGGTAAAGGTTGGCGCTTGTCACACTTACATAGAAATCTCCTAATATTCATAAAATTGGAATGTTGCGACTCATAAGCCTATGAGCTAAAAATAGAACTTTAGCTACAATATACTCAAAACAAAACATAAACGATTTTCATAAGCCTATGAACTAAATACACAACTTTAGGTATAATATACGCAAAACAAAACATAAACGAATCTCTGAGCGAGATGGATATGGGACTTAGACGTAAAGGACTTGCTTGAACATACTAAAATCAGTTTAACTGTTTGAAAGACGTTTCCTCGCGGAATCGGCAAGTTTCTGAAACAAATTTTTGGTAAATGCTTTTTGGTAAAATTTTAAAATCCTCAAAACTACATTTTTAAACCATGTATCCGCCGGTTGTATATTATAGATCGTTTTATTGTTGAATTGTTTTTTTGTTCTTGTTGTTGAATTGTTGATGCAACGAACTTGGGCAATGTGTCGTTTATGACACGGAAAAAAATTACCAAACGGAACGAAGGGCTCAGAGACTATGGGAACTAGTCGGTGTTTGTATGTATGTTTGTATTTGTCCGACGATAACTTGCGACCGTTGATTCGACCTTCATGAAATGTTGTATGCAAGCAGTTCATATCAATACAATTTTAATTTAAGCAAAATCGAGGTGGTCTTCTTATAGAAGTCAAGACGTCATAACTTCATAACCCCTGGACCAATTTTGCTCATCGACCATTTATCGAGCTAATAAGCTTGAAGGGATATTTTTTCCCACAAACTGTGAATAAATGTTTGTAAAAAAGTTACTCCAAAAAAAAATTTAACATAAGCAAATGATGTCATATGTGTTTCTTTCCTATACATCTGCTGCTTGCTTCTAATTACATTTTGCACCGCTGTTCGGGGCAAAGGACTAGTTAGGTGTTCATTTGTTCTTCTCACATTAAATTTTTTGGAGTACCCGTTACACAAACATTTTATTCTCTATTTGTAGATAGAAATATCCCTACAAGCTTATTAGGTCGTTCCGTCACACGGCGTATCTACGAGCACTCCCCAGGGAGCAGTGAGCTAGTCCTCAATTACGTAATCCATCCGATCCTTATTAAATCTCTGTAGGCTGTAAATGCAAAGCTCTTAAGCTGTCAATCGTCAGCTTTATACAGACAAAAAAGTGATTAAAATATAAATGTCTATTAGCGTGGTTCATTCTGCCTGTTTTCCAGATGGCTGCAGGTTTTACGAATTTTTTGACGGAGCGAAACAAAAGTGTAATAGCCTACGGTAACAAGTCGGTGTTTATTAATGACGAAAGAATATAGATAGTAGAGAATAGTAGAGAATCCTTGGTGTTTATATATCGTATGTTTGAAGGTATGTACCTATAGTATATTTGTCTAACGACAATTTGCGATCCGTTAACGATTGCGACGGTTCTCGCCGGTAGTGTGAACAGTCAGGTTTGCCATTCCATCTAATAATACATTATGTGTCTCTTTCATTCACACGGGATCTACAGTAAAGTTAATATACGTATCTTGACGATAGTTCGTCGCTTTCTCGGTGGCGGTAAGACAATAAGTGTCTAAAATAGCAAAGAACGTAACAACAAAATACCAAACCACGAATAATTCTACAGCGAAACTTTATGATTACGAGTCATGAAACAACGAATGCAAACTTGTCCCAACAGACTCTGGGATCTTATTGCTTCGCTCGGTCGGCTAAAAAAACCTAGTCTCCACTCTAGAACACTTTATTCTTTTAATAGTCTCCGCACCATAAAAATCAGTACCTAAGTGTATAGTACTTTAAATCAGCAAATGCAGGAGAATAGATAAAAATAAACGTACTTCTAAAAGTAGTTTTATCGGATTTGTGGAAAAAGCTTTTAGTTGCCTGCGAATGGAGCCAACAGGGTAAGTCAAACAAGACAAATACTAGCTTACAAGATACGTCTTCAATCACAGAACGTTAGCAGAATGTACACCGTGTCTTCAATCATGTCAGATTGATCATGGATAAACAGTCTGCCTATTTGCGTACCCACCTACTTAATTAGATCATAAATATTGTATCTGTCTACCTATGTTATTGCTATTTACTTACTAGCATACCTAGATGTAGACTCGGGTATGTACTAAAACTGAGACCAGAACCACCGGAGGACTGGCAGCTGCGTCCTCTTAGTAAACGATGAGCGTCTACAATTCACAAGCCGCTTGTCAAGCGTGGGAATTATGGCAACCCTAGAAAGCCTTTGGCTTCTGGCTGATGATGATGATGATGATACCTAGATGTCGTATGAGTGTGTAAGTGAGGTGATACGCTAAATGGACTTGTATTTTTCTCGCAGATTACTCTACAGAAGTATCAAAAATATCGAGTGAATACAATAGGCTGTAGTTCCTTTAACTTATCAATTCTATATTTAAAAAAAAAAAAAAAGGTTGCAGAAATAGGGGAAAAAAATTACATTCACTTAGCTTGTGCTTTCACTCACCTGCTAGAATATACCGGCTGATCAGTAGTATATACAGTATCAGTAGTAGTATATCAGTAGTATACTTGATAAAGTAGTTGAAACTGGACTAATAAAAAGTTCGATCAACGATAAGACTATTACTTTGACTGCCCCGGCGGCTCAGTTGGTAGTAAACCTACCTTCTGTGTTTGGGGGCGTGGGTTCAATTCCCATCTAGAACAAACATTAATGTGATGAACATTTGTGTTTATTCTATGCCTGGTTGTTAATATCTATATAAGTATGTATTTAAAAAATATATATGTACGTATATCAGTCAGTAGTCAGTAGTCTTAGTTTGCGGTCAGATGACCGTGTGTGCAAAAATATCCCAGATTACTTAGATCCTCAGCATCCAGTTCTCGAGAGGATTTTCCTCTGCATTTTGTAGAAAAATCCTTAGAAAAAGCTGTAAACTTCCTGGCATACAAATACAAATGATAGTTCCTCCAGCCCCAAGTGCCCTCCGTATTTCAAACACAAACATGATTTATACTTCCAAGGGGCACTATGTGACAAGAATTTTCAAATGGAAATTCTCCGAACCCCGAAACTATTAAAATGCTATGTTTCCTCTTCCAATATTATCATAACCATAAATACCGTTAAAAAAAGTAATTTAGTTTTGGAGAAATTATTAGGTATTCTCGTACCACAGATCACACCCTAGATCCTGCATTCAGTACGCTCGAAGCGCACCACGCATTAGTCTAAATACTTATAAGAGATTACTCTGATTGGTTGATTGACAGACGCGAGCAGGCGTAACCTTGAGATAGCCAATGAGAACGCTTGGTCGCTTTCACCGTGACTCCACTTTTTGTAGCAACAACGAATCTCGTAATGTGGCATCTTTTGTGATCTGTGACTCGTACCTACACACTATAATAAAAGATTATACGAAACGACCCAACTAAGCCCAAAGGGGCTCTGCTCTCATCCTTGTAAACAATTTTACTATGAAAACTGGCGTGGTGTTGACACGTGTTATTTTAATAAACGGGAATACCTCACGTCAAATTGAGTCGGTTATTCTAACCAAAACGACCGGAATTCGGAATAACCGACTCAATTTAACATTGTAAACAACTTTAAGTACGGGAACATAAACGAAACTGCGAAAAACAAAACAGCTGCTAGGCGTCCATATTATAAACATAATATATCCAGATAGGGGGTAGATGTTTTAACCTAGTATTCAAGTAAAAAGTGCAGCTGCAATATATATATTATTTTAATAACAACTTGCCTATATGCCTATGCCTGATACTTCGTACGCGCGGTAGTGGGGCTCAGCCTTCCACCTTGTAGGTGTAGAGCTCTAGCCTGAACTTCTGCCTGAGGCTTCGCATTTCAACGCAATCAGATGAACGATATGCGAACGCATTAAAGACTGACAGATAAGCATTAAATATATATATAGCATTATTATGCATAAAAATTACATAAGATATTGTTCATTATTGATATATGATAGTTCCACAATTTTTCTTTTCATGCCATGAATTTTTTGGCCTGTGGTTTCTTCGAAATTATAAGTATAACTTGCGTTTGACTGATAATGGCACTTAATGGAAAGTTACGATGTGGATCTTCTCAGATTTATGACGTCATCAAAAAGTTGTGTGCCTATCCCGCTCGTATTTATACTCATAAGACATTTATATACTTACCTTCGCTTATACGAACAAAATATGATAATATATTAACCTTTTTGCGAGAACGCTCATGTGTTTTCTACCATTATTTTGTTCGTAGAATGTTTCTGGAAATTGGAATTTAACTATGATAAATATAATTTATGACATGTGCGATATAATGACTTGATTTTCATACGTAGATGAAATTTATTGATTTTTGGCGTTTCGCATCCTGCTAAGATATGAAGCTTGAACGAATTGCTCATACAAAAGCAAGAAATCAGACTAATGACAACACCATCGATGAGACCATTTGAGATTACTTTTCCCTGTGCCTACAATAAATACAATTTTATTTTTATAGCCTTGTCACCAGAAACATAACCGGGGGCAAACCACAGACGTACAAACAAACACAACTAGTGTTTTTTTTATCTCTTCGGCGTATGGTCCACAACACGTCTATTGGTAAGCGAAGGTGTGGCCGAATACGAAGCACGCAGACTTAAAAAATACCCTTTTTACACTTACTTTGAAAAGTCCTTGATTTTAAAACCTCTCACGAAACAAGAAGGCTGGCAGTTTGTTCCACTCATTGTCATTGGTTCCACTCCTTGGGTGTACGGCTTAGAAACGTAAATTCTTACCGTTTTGTACGTATCCAAGGGAATTACAGTGTAAGGATGGCAGTAGGGCATCTTTCTACGTGTCCTGTAGTAAAAGTGGGATGGTGGGATAAGTTTGTGAAGCTCTGATGCACATTCCGAAATGAATTCTGTAGAAGACTGACAAACTCGCTACCTTACGGCGTCGTTCCAGGCTAACAAGTTTTTTTGCTACTAAAAAAAAAAAAAAAAAATTTTTTCCAAAAAATAAATTAAGGCCCATCACTGTCAGTTCAAGTCATACATAACAACTGTCAGGTCAATAAGTAAATATGAGAGGAGTATAAGTAAAAAGTTACCAATTAAAGTGTTTCCTTTTAGCTCATTTTTAAATATTTTATAGAGTTTGTGCTCACTCATAAAACAGTTGTTTATAACTTTCATAATTACAGTCGTCATTGTCCAAAGCTTCAAGTGGAGAGGTGGAGAGCCGTCGACCCAGTTTTTGCTGAATTCGCTGGATTATCACAGGGCCTTTATCTCTACGACGACGCGAGAATCGTCCCAGTGTAGTACTAGAGATTAAGGAAATTACAAAGTAGGTACTCGTGTGCTTTCACTTCTGATTACAGATTTTGATGTCTATTTTTAACTTGGTTCAGAAAGTTTTTTAAGAGGTAGATTGTGCATGGTGCTTTGTTAGAAACAAGCCGATCAATATCAATATAAATCATTATATTGTACAGGATGGATGGATGGAAAAAAGTAGGTTTCTCATGCCAAGGACTTCACGAATACCCTGTTTGTTGAATGTTTGTTGTACGATTTTTATTATTATTTATTTATTTTTTATCTTCCTAGGGATTTTCCATATGAACGTTTAAATAGCTCGACAGACCAGTAAGCCTCTAGCCAGTAGTCCTTTTTGTGTCATGTGTCCTATGTCCGGCTCTATACATCATCAAATCAACTCAATGACACCAGTCAAATTTAAACTCGAGCGGACTAATCACTGAACGAAATATCAATTACACGACACGAACCGGATTTGTCGATTTGAAGGGCATCATCCATGCAACGAACAGTGCAAGTTCAATAAAAGACTTTTATAACCATATAAATATTTTTCGCTCAAGTCATAAGATAACAAAAAGATCTCTCTATATGTTAGGTGTCCCTAATAAAGGACTCTCCTTGCACGCAAATGGTGAAATTGTTTATTTTCACGTCCATTAGTCAATGTATGGCGGTATTGTTCGACGCGGGCGAAAAACCAATAAACAAGATACGATACGAAACTTAGATAAATAATTAGAAGATACGTCACATTTGATAGCAATACCTTCGCTCCAATCAAGCCCAAAATTATTTTAGGATAAATATTTCAAACATTTTTGACCTATCGCCCAAATTTAACATGAGTATATACTTTTTTTTTTAGCTTGGTGTGTACTTAACCAAAAAGAGGTTATTGTACTAGTCAGTATAAACCTATAAGCAACCTTTACAATGCCACTAACATTGAAATCGCGACGTTTTGCTGACATGAATGAAATTTTTCAATGAAGTGTTTATTGTTTCCTCGCGATTTTAGGGTTCCTCTCATAGTAAAAGTTGTCCATAATGACAAGTACAATGACCTCCTTTTGGCTCAGTATAACCAGCTCAGTAGCTTATAAGGGTTATATGCTACTGAGTATAAAAAAAATATGTTTAATTATTTTTTCTAAAATAGAAAAAAAAAAAAACAACTGTGAAACCAACATGCGCAATCCCTATAATTGAAAACAAAGTTTAATAAAAAATTTTGACGAACCAAGCATTATTGAATTATGCAATTCTCATTGGTAACATCGGTGGCGTATCTTTGTTTGTTTTATCATTGATAAACTCAAAGCTTTTGTTCAACGAAATGTAGGTACGATCGAATTCAATCTGAAATCAAATTGAAAGTGAATGAAAGATACTGGATCTGGGTGTAATTTTAAATATATTACTGAGAAGATTTACTGTGTTTCTAAGAATTGAAATGAAAATATGCAATTATAGTATTTACCTAGTTGCACTATCTTGGCTGTGTGTAAATATGCCTACAGATAGGTCATATGTATAATTTAAGGGAAAAAAAAATAACAGCATGACGCAGTGAACAAAAGTAAAACCACAATTTAAAACGATTCTTTATAATTTTATTAATAGACGAGAAAGTTGGCATTTAAAAGTCTTACAAAACTTAAGATAGGGTTATAATATGCAAACAAGCAATTATAATATGAGAATAATTATAACATTACAGGGCTCGGTTAGTCCAACAAATATTTTACATAAAAAAGTATATTAAAATGTTCATTCTGTTGTGAAGATTCCTATCTGACCCCCGTTTCTGGAAATATTGACTTCAATTTTAAAACATTTAAATATGTGTGTAGCAATTAAATTTTGAGCGAGCCAATTAACAGATTTATTACTTGGTCCCATCACAACTTCAATAACAATCATAACTATCATAATGATGAATTCAGAAAAACGAAATCATACTTTATTTCAAAGAAGCGTTCAAGTATCAAAAAAGTTTATCAGTGATTCTTATTTTGGCGGCTAAAAATGATTCATAATACAACGATGTTTCCTCTTGATAATTTAGGAATTGATATGAGAATGATATTAGAGACAAAATAATTTCAAAATTGGGAATAAACATTTTCAAACTTTAACTTCCTAATCTGTACATATATGTAAGTAATTTATATTCCAAGCTCGACAACGATCTCATATAAACATTTATTACTTAAACAGATTAATTTATTTACTTATTTACAAATACACTTAAAGCAACAGGCTAACGCAAATTTTCAAGTCTCTGTTTGCATATTTTATCCCAGTAATTAGAAGTCGTATTAGTCTACACAAATTTACAATTATTTTACCGAGAATAAATGTTGTCAAGCGTTAGCAAATTAATAAAAACAAACCTCTGAAATAACACCAAAATATTCTTGGACTCAACATCATCAGCCCACATCTACAGCTAGTTCTCGGCCTCTCCCGAAGTACGCCACTTACCCCCAAATACAGAAACGCTTGTTAACTTTGACGCCAGATTAATTCTAATGCTGCCTTTTTTAGCACTAAGCAAATGACAAAGGCAGCAACAGACTTAATCTGTCGTCAAAGTGAACAAACGTTTCAGTATTCGGGGGTTATTCCATTTCTATTACTACTATTTCTAATTCAGGAGGAGAAAAAAAAATTAAACAAGCGAATGCTACAACAAAATTCTATCAATTTGTGCGGGGCCCAATATAAAATTAATTATTAAAATACCAAAATTTAACATACATTAACCAAATCAAAGAGTTTTATTCACCACACCGATACCACAGTCTGCAAAGGAACCAGGGATTATACAAACGACTGTTCCTGATCAAATTAGACTACGTTTTGTTTATTCTAATGGTTTGTATATTTGGGGCAGTTAAAGTGCCCGGTAATTAAGCCAAGCGGCTACCCATTTGCCGGTCGCAATTTGCTTTATAACTTACAACTGTACAAATTGTCTAACAATAGGTCTGTTGATAAACAGTTCAGCTTTTGCGGGCTGGTTCTTGAGCAATCGAATTTGGTTCTGTCCTCATGACCTCCATATCTGAGATGATGACAAGTCACAGAAATACTATTGCTGAGCTCTGATCTATCAGGTGTTTTAGCTATTTCTAGTAAAAGACTTTGTAGTCTTTAAATTTGTCGTCCTTCAAGATTTGTTACTATTTTACAGTACAAAATAATCAAACTGCATCAAACTTTCTTGTTTACATCACCATACTTTAATTTACGTTAGCACCAGCGCAATTGTCAATAACTAGCGCACACTTTAAATCCAAACACTATATCACTGAATTACACAGGACTTCTTCTCAGCCTGTCCTGGAGCTCTAACAAACCTGTTCAAGTTGATTTTGGGGCTGCCACTGGCGCTGTCTCCATCCCCTTTGGCACAAGTCTTATTTCTCATTATCATTAGGTCTGTTCTTATACTTGGTCTTCTCACGTTTGGCGCCACGACGCCGCACGCGTCTGATAATCTTCTTTTTATAGATAAAGTGCATTTTTTACTTCTATTAGTTTGACTGCTTGTCGGCGGGAGAGTGCAGGGGCTTCCAAAGGCTGTGCTCACTCGCTTGTGGTGGTTAGGGGCCATTTCTAAGGGCAGGTTGGCAACTACGAAGAGCTCGTAGAAGAGGTCATCCACTTGGTAGTTTTTCTTAGCTGAAGTTTCGATGAACACACACGTCGGGTCTTGAGTTGAGCAATAAGCTACCGCTTCTTCAGGTTGAACAGTCCTGCGAAATAATTAATTTGAAAATTATTGATTTTATTAGATAAAATTGAAATTGAAATAGACCCAAGTATGTCCTAATCACCCATCGAGGGTAGGCTGATATCCCAGCAGTGGGATGTTTAAAGGCTGATATAGTAGTAGTATGTCCTAAAACTGCGACTAGAATCACCGGAAGATGGGCAGCAGCGTCCTCTTAGTAAAAGGTTCTGCGATCCCAAAGCCACCTGCCAATCGTGAGAATTATGACAACCTTTATGTGGGAGGCCTTTGTTCAGTAGTCTGGCTGATGATGATGAAGATAAAATTATACTACTTAAACTATACTATTTACAAGATGGTCGACAAAAAGGAGCTACCATCAATATTGATCTATGATACTAGTGCTAGTGCTCTTTATTCTAAGAGTTTGGGAAAGTTGACCTAAAACAAATTTAATATACCTAAGATATTTAAATCACAAATAAAGCTATAGGTGAAACGAAGTCATTTGTTTTTTGACTGAGCGAAGTGAAGGTCTCAGAGTTTACTGGGACAGATCGGCTATTGTATGTATGTTTGTGTGTATATTTGTCCGACGATAACTTGCGAACCGTTGATCCGATCTTCTTGAAATTGTGTAGGCAAGTAGTTCATTTCAATACAATTTTTAAGTTAGAATATGAGCTGAATCGGTCTAGGGGTTGTGAAGATATAGGTGTCGCGAGGTCTCAGTTCGGCGCGAACTGTTTAAAAGATGCTGAACGAAATGGGTATTTTCTAATCTTAGAAACGTAGCGAGCGAGGTTCTACCGACTCAGACTCAATATTTTTTTAAGTGTTATAGATATCATCATACTCGCACATTGCAAGAATTTACAGATAGAGTTTGAAGAAATACGGTAAAGATTTTTTTTTTTTTTTTTTTTTAATGTTATGACAGTTATTTTTTTTCGGTCCTATCAAAAATATAAAAGGAAAAACTAAAGTTTCTCTTAAAGATTTTTTTATCGCAGCTCTCTAGCTTGCGTTTTAAAAAAAAAAGTAAAAGTATTTTTATAATTTAGACGACATAATTATAATAATACTTTTATATCTTTAACAATACGAAAATACGCGAGAAAGAGAACAGTGGACGCGAACGAAACAATTCTGGTCTCAAATGTATTGTGCCCTCTTCTAGGTTCTTGCCGTTTACTTGCATGCTTTGCACCTATTTCTAATTTTACTAGAGCACTGCACTGCAAGGTTGCATTTCTCACTGCAGTCGTACTCGTGTATAGGTAAATACAGCTTTGAATTTGAATACAGGGTTGCCCTCGGGAAGCTTTAGCCTCGCCAGCATCGTTACATTTTGGAGTTTTGGCGGGAACGTGAAGAATTCATGTCGCGTCATTTTATTATTTTCCAAAACTTGTGTTATTTCGAGTGTTAATGTTTAAAAACGGTGAATTTCTACCCGTTAAGTGTTCGTGAACATGCACGAGTGTTGGTGAATGGTATAATGTTGTGAAACGTGAATTTTCATGTTGTTTCCAAAACTCCATAGAAGGCTCTAGTAAAGTTTTCACCACTTTACTGGGGCATGACTTGGACTTGACCGTGACTTGCTGTGCTCGACTTTGACCGTGACTATGACTTGTTTGAAATCTAACAAAACTTGAGAATATGTATGTATACTTGACACTGGCAAATGCATAAGACGTGCGACGCCAAAATCCTCTTAGGAGGAAAGAAAAAAAAAAAACGTTACATTTTATTATCAGCTTCCATATCCAGCATACCTAGCCTGAAATATCGTTATATCTAAATTATGTTATCGATAAAAATCGATGTTGGAAGCAAAGTTTACAAAAACGAGTTATAAAGTGTAACAAGTTTGCAGCTGGTGTTTTTTTCCAAAATAAGAGTCTGTCGTTTCGTAATACTGATTTTGTTGTTATGTCTAGAATACCTATACCTCGTACAAAATTTGGCTACGTTATAGCCCAACGTGAATAGACAGGCGAAACGCGGCGTACATGCGCCGTGGAAAAGTCTACTCTTCCCGGTTTACCGAAAAATTAAAAATTGTGCCTCATTCGTAGGCAAGAGTTGACATTTTCAGGATCGTATGAACGCAGCACATCGCCTCTCTTTTTTTTTTTTCTATTTCCTCCTAAGAGGATTTTGGCGTCGCACGTCTTATGCATTTGCCAGTGTCAAGTATACATATATATTTTCAAGTTTTGTTAGATATTATCAAACAAGTCATAGTCACAGTCAAAGGCGAGCAAAGCAAGTCACGGTCAAGTCCAAGTCATGCCCCAGTAAAGTGGTGAAAACTTTACTAGAGCCTTCTATGGAGTTTTGGAAACAACACGAAAATTCACGTTTCACGACATAATACCATTCACCAACACTCGTGCATGTTCAAGAACACTTAACGGGTAAAAATTCACCGTTTTTTTTACACATTAACACTCGAAATAACACAAGTTTTGCAAAATAATAAAATGACGCGACATGAATTCTTCACGTTCCCGCCAAAACTCTCGCCTCGTCTTTTACGTGGACCTTATTAGGATTTATTATTAGCTCTACCTATTTTGACAGTAACAAAGTAATGCATGATGTCTACTTTAATCAGACTTCTGCCATAACACCATATAATTTACATTAATTTCATTTCAAAAAAGTTTGGAAGCCTCCAAACTCCATTAAGCACTCAAAATGACAGCTGTGCTTTGTACGAGTAAAAAGGATCATTGTATAAGTATATACCCTTGTGGAACGTAACATTGTAGAACACTGGACGATAGTTCGTCGTGGAGCGTTGCTCGTTTCACTTGTTGCGAACGTTTTGGAACTTCGCCAAGCTACGGACTGCCTTGTTATCTTCACGCCCATTGTTATTTGCTACAGGAAACATAGTCAGATAGAGAACGTTTTGACTGTTCATTTGAAAGGAAGACCACCATTTGGTTGAACAATTGTTGTGATTTAAATTAAAGTAACTTTGGATCGACTTAGTGGGTACCATTAAATAATTACATTTAATTCAATAATAATAGATGTAGTTATTTTTATTGGGAGAGCCCAACGATATGGAGAGTAATTCTGTTTGTCACTCTATCCTAGACCCGCAACGTTTGACTTGTTGCTGATTTCGAACAAAACAATTGCAATATGAACATCATTCTGTTAATTTGTTATATTCTACCCCAGTTCACTGCTAGACATAGCCACAGAATAAAAAATAGCAAAAGTACAGAGACTCGTTCCAACCAAGGAAGAATCGTCATCGTCATTGTCGCGATTCGTTGGGCGAGAACGAGAGATTGATCAGGCTGTCACTTTCGCTCGTTAAGATAGATGTGAATGCGGCCTCGGCTGCGGGTTTCAAGATAAAACGCTTCGTGCTCGCATTGGCATAGGCCTGATCGGTAACAAACAAAAAAGTCCTTAATCCTGCTATATACCTCTCCCAAGGGACGTCGCTTAGCCAGATTTTCGGGTTTTCTTCTCCAGTCAACGGCCTTTCAAGTACCACCGAACTGCAATGCGGTAGTTTAGCGATAGAAGTAAAGTGTACTCACTTGAGTTCCTTATCGCACTTGTTGCCAGCGATGGCCATGGGCACGCGCGGCAACTGCCGCTTGCCGCGGCTGGAGCCGCTGGTGGCGCTCGCCTTTGTCTCAAGTATCTGCTCGCGGAGCCGGATCACCTCTTCAAAAGACTCACGACTGTCCATCGCAAATACTAGCACGAAGATGTCTCCTGCGGATGAGGACGTTTCGTCTGATTATGAAGTTTTTAGGAATTTATAGGTACAGTGAAATCCGGTTAAACATAAGTACCTACGGTTAAACGATACATGTAACGATTTTATTTATATACATAAACATTTATTGGAAAACAAAAATATAAAAGTTCCAGTCCAGTCTCGTTATGCGTCTCCTAGTCTCCTAGTCTCCCAGTACAGTTATGCGTCCTTGTAACCGCATAGCTTATCATATTAGCAAGCAGAAATGGTAGTGTGCCGGCCATGTCTGTCGTAGAACCGATAACCTGGGGTCTTAGTGCAAACACTGGCCTCCGGCTGACTCGGGCCGCTTAGTTCTGTGCCTGAAGTATTATTACAGGGTTATGAGGAAAGGGTATGCTAAGACGAAAGGGGCTCATAGTACTCATGATTGTGAACACCTTTTATTATAGCACCAACCATGAAATTCAGAAAAAAAAATCGGCTGTTCCATACAAAAATGACAATGACACTCGACAAAATGTATGGAATAGCAGATATTTTTTTCTTGATTTCAGGGTTAGTCCCTTAGTAAAAAATGCTTACAATCGTAAGTACTATGAGCCCTTTCGGCTTACCATACCCTTTCCTTATAACCCTGTATAGACGTGTTCTAGTGGAGACCACGAATCGATTACGTAGCGTAGGGCGCTCTTAAACTCGATGGAGTGACGATATATGTAGGATAGCCGGTAGCTTTGAGAAGTCCCAAAGGCCAGTAGTAACTGGAATCGAAAAGACGATCGGACTGAGTGGCGTGCCTTGGGAGAGGCCTATGTGCAACAGTGGACTATGATAGGTCGATGATGATGATGATGACCGCCTTGTTGTGCCTATTTCTAATGTTTTTTTTCTTATAGTAGAGTCAACCAACTGTTATTAGTATTGGTATTGTAATTAATGAGATGCTAAGAGACCAAATCCGATTGTTACGCCGCCGGCTACATGTCCTATTAAGCTATTATATTTATTTATTTAGGTAGCTATTAAAATAATATAAACTATTAAGTTTAGGTTTTTTTATATTAGGTTTAGTGTAACTACTGCAGCCAAGCTCGGGCTGGTTTCACTACGTTAACCGCAAACCAGGGATTAACCCGCGAGCCCAAATTAATTTATGATTAAGGGTACGACTGCACTGAGTAATGCGGCGCTTTACCTAGGCGGCGGCGGCGGCGGCGGCATGAAAAGCTTTTTACTTGTAAGGAAAAGTAAATCAGGAGAATAATTTGGTCTGAAATACAGCGCATCGACGCGACGCCACACTAAAAATCTTGACACATGGGTGAGTGTATCGCCAAGTTCGGAGTACTCTTACACAATATAAGTAGGTAATAAGTATTCATAGTGTGTACAATCACCATGTTAGTGCGATTTTATCCTAATTATGAAATTACCGGCACCCTGCATTAAAACGGAATCGATGATTAATTATACCCGGGGATGCTTAACTTGTGTTTAATGGGTTACGTAATTACATGATGATGGCTGTAGTTAATGTCTAAGGGCCGGTTTCACCATTTTCTGCTAATTCATTTAGGCGATTTCATAATTACTACGCTTGCATGCTTAGGTTTATATAGATACTCTTTATTGTTTAAACCAGATATTAGATACTTAGAAAAAATACTTAAAACTAGTGTAAAAACTGGCGGCCTTATCGCTCAAAGTGATTTCTTCCAGGTCAGTTTAAAATGGAGAGGATTCATAAATAAATAAATGAATATTGGTGGGCGTTTTTCACACACAGCGCCATCTAGCCCCTAACTAAGAAAGTTTGTACTATGGGAACAAGATAACTAATAGAATACTTTTTTTTTTGTTAATACATACATAGAACACATAGAAACACCCAGACAAAGAACAAACAGTCCTTTTCACCACACAAATGTTTGTCCTGTGTCGAACCCCCAAACCCACAGCTCAGAAGGCTGAAATCCTCCCACTGAGTCTCAAGGCTAGTCGTAGAAGAAGGAGGTCTGTAATGATGGAGAATACGCGATACTTATACATATAAACATTAATCGTCACGATAAATTAAGTTATTTACCGTAGTAATAACAATTCTTAGTGCTATCATTAATCACATTAAAATTGAAGAGACTAAAAGCCCGCCAGTGTTATACAAAATTTGTTTTGTTGCGAAAAATGCTTTGTACAAAATGGTATTAAAATATTTTCATTTTTTGGAGGTAATTAGCGAGTGTGCATTTATTAGTTAACTAATCAGCAGGTGAAAACATGGCCCAAATTCAACTACTGGTCTCAGGAATAGTTAGTTGGTTGACAATAGATTTTGATCAAGTTGCAGACGTGCCGTAATTAATCCCTTGACAGTAATTGCTTTGTAGAATATTCTGACTAATAGGTTGCAAAGATTTCGCAGATGAGAATAAATCTTGTCTAGAAATCCACGTTTAATTAATTTAGAGCTACTTTCTTTTAACCAACCTATAAAGTATTATCTACACACAATATCGGTTATCGGTTAATTATCGGTTTTACAAATTATCCTTTTTTTAAGTTCGGCATTCGACCATAACCTCAAATGTTAAGTGAAGCCAATTAAATTAATTAAACATGGATTTCTATTTACCATTACGAATCTATTTACCATTAAATAGATTTAGCCTGAAGTGGGAACTAGCTCTCAAGTAAGGCTATTACAACAGATTCAACTTGATCCTAGGTACGTTCGTTTTTTTATTTTCGGAGTGGAAAAAAGATCCAGATCCGGATCCAGAAAATAAGCTACGTCTACACCAAATCGAACTTTACTTTCGGTTTACCGTACATCGGAGTAAAATACTATCGGAGTTACGCAATTTGCAGTTCCGTAGTCATTTCATCTAAATTCGTTCAGCCGTTATGGATTTGATTTGGAACAAACGCACACCAAAGTATAAACATGCATTTAATTTAAGCGTGAATTTAAAAAAAAACAGGCTTTGTTTCAAAGAGCTTTTAATTAAGTTTATTAAAGAAAAAATGCAAAATTCAAAACGCTTTGTACAATTTCACGATCCGGAAAATCAAGAATCACAACCCGGATAAATCTGCACATAGTAATGAGTATGTGCAGATTATCTAGCTTCTACAATATATAGCTTCATTTTATGAGCTCAGACCTGGTTCATTATTATTTAATGCACACTACAGTTTAGAAGCTTCATCTCTCGCTAACTTTGTTTAGGGAAAGAGCGTGTAGGTGGAGGTAGCTGTGTTTGTATGGGTCGTAAAATCGTAAGTATACTTTATTTTCGTTGTGATTGCCTCATTTCAGTCAAATTATGGTAAGAGGGTATTGAGAAATTGGTAAAAATTTATGGGTAGGCAACGGTGACACGGTAAGTAAAAGAAAATTTTACCATGCTTTGCCATCCACATAATGAAACTCTATAGCCTGACTGACAGACTTGTACTGGTAGGGTACTGCCTGTTATTCAACCGCCAAGCTGTAGTGTGCAAACATTACTGTGTTCCGTTTTGAAGGTCAATGTTGCCAGGGTAATTTCTGGGCAATACAAAGAGATTTAACATCTAATATCTCAGGGCAACGAGCGCAGTGCATTGCCGCGCAGGGTTATGAACTGTAGAAGTTCAAAATTCTGGGTGGCACTGAATTGTTACGGGCAAGCGTGACGCCTAAGATCAGGTGAGCGACTTGCTAGTCTCGTCACCGAGTAACATAAAAAAAAACACTACGCTCTGCATACCCAGTGATTTTAAAAGCATGAAAAGTTGTACATAAGTTTATTTTATAACAAGTAGGTACTAAGAAACAATTTCTGACAATATTAATGTCAAAACTTTTCTCCGCGTCTATACAAAGTACAAAAATTGTCAACGGGTTCAGTCGAACAATTAAAAATATGCGTTACGTCAACTGATCCCGCGGGTTCGGTTGGAGCGGGTTCAGTTGACCGTAAGAGCCGAAAATTCATTCCCTAAGGGGGTTAATTAAATAAGGGAAGAAGATTGTATGGAAGTTTATTGTCTATTTTAATAAATAAAGACACACGTTTCTTTTCGACAAAATATTTTTTAAGCACGCACTGCAAAACATAATAACTTTTGTCATAAATACCTACAGGCACGCGAAGAGGCGAGAATGATCGACCTATCACTTTCGCACTCGTTACGTTAATAGTAAAAGCGCAAAAATGTGATGCTTTAGTGAGGTAGGCCTAGGCCGGTACCATGACATCATTAACGCCATGATTGTTAGGTTCAGCCACCGACGCTGCGTGGCTGTGTACCTTATCGCACCGCGATACGAATCGCGGCGTCGGCTGCTGAACCTAACAATTATCACGCAGAAAATATCACGGTACGGACCCTAAAATCGCTACTTCTGCAAAAGCTAGATAGTTTTAAAAATTATCTTGTTCCCCAGACGCAGCGCCGATTTCGCATTTTATATAACACTTGAAAACCAATCTGTGAAACTGACATCGTCATCAAAGAGTGGGCAATAGAGAGATCTATGCTCCGAATTTCCGTGCGCGATAAAATTCGGAACGAGGATATTCGACGAAGAACCAGAGCCACCGTAATAGCTTTCAGAGTTTGCAACTTGATGTGGCAATGGTCAGGCCACATCACTCATTAACTTCTTCTTATGTTCTTATGTAGAAAAGAAAATGCGGCTTAATTTAAACAGACTACAGATAAAATTTCTAACATTCTGTTCTAGGTTCTAGAAACATGAAAATAAATAGCACATATAAGTACTCGTATGTTATCATCAGCAATCATCATCATCAACAGCCTAAAGACGTTCACTGCTGAACAAAGGCCTCCCTCTTAAACCGCCACACTGAACGACGATTTGCAACTTGCATCCACCTTGTTTATAAGACGTTTACTCTTGATTTAAAGCAGTAGCTATTAAGATCTATTGCATACAGGGCTATAAGGAACGGGTATGCTAAGCCGAAAGGGGCTTATAGTACTCATGATTGTGAACGACTTTTACTATGGGACTAACACTGACATCGAGGGGGGGAAAATAAGCTGTTTCATACATTTTGTTGAGTGTCATTGAAATATTTCTATAGTACACTGATTTTTTTTCTCGATTTCAGGATTGGTTCCATACTAAAAGTTTTTAATAATGATGAGTACTATCAGCCCTATTCGGCTTAGCATACCCTACCCTTACAACCCTGTAAAGCAGCTAGATATACATAATGTTATGTTACATTTAGCCACAAACTCATCACAGGTAACCTGGGTTAATTAGGACCTAGTTCCAAGTTGTTATGTAAGTATAATTTAGCTGGCGGAAATTCGTCACAGGGTTTATGTCTATAGTACAGATGTGGTGCTTATAGTGTTCGGAATTAGGTCAAATCAAATCAAATCAAAGTATTTATTGGCAAAGATAATTTTGATACAGAGTATGTAGCATTTATATAATTTAAAACCTTGGAACTACTATTTATAGTTTAGTTTGTTAGTTTTTTTAGTGGGAGGTAGGCCTCCCACTAGGAGGACCGACGACATTGTGAAAGTCGCGGGTAACCGGTGAATGCAAGTGGCCCGTTGTCGGTCGGTATGGCGCTTTAAGGGGAAGGCCTATGTTCAGCAGTGGACGTCTTATGGCTGATGATGATGATGTGATGACTATTTATAACGACCAGAAAAGAGAAAAAAGTTAATACACAAGTTTTGAAAATTCATACTATGTGCGACTGGGGCAGATTTGGTACGAAAAATAATTATAAATATACAGTTTTTGAAAATAGACACTTTATCTACAAAAGTTGGCAAATCTCGAAGCTGTGGCACAATTACCTACCTCGACAAAACATACAGTTTTTGAAAATTCGCACTATCTTTATCACAACTATATACCCTTCAAGATAAATAGATGAAACATTAAAAAGGTTTTGAAATTCATACATCTACAAAATTTTCGAGCAAATTTGCGAGTGCGAGTTGTGGCACGTTTACACCTACTTATGTAGTCTAACGTGTTTCAACGTCTAGTCTGTCAACCATAAAAAATATGACCAATGGGGGGTCGGGGGATGAGTTTGGGAAAACTCGTCCCCCGATAGATCTTCCAGCGGGCAGCTTCCACTAATGAAGACGCATGCCGTATTTCATCCGCAGATCGGGTCCCGATCGCTCGTTAGTTTACGCTCTACTATATTTATTTATATTCCTAACAGAGATTGAGTGTGGTGAAATATTGAGGACTTGTTGTTATCCGCGACTTCGTTCGCGTAGACATATAGAAAGTGTGATATAGGTACAGTAACTCCTTATCAAATTTTATAAAAATACGTTCGGCCGTTTAGCCGTGATAACGCGACAAACATCCAGACAGAGAGACAAAGTTACTTCCTATAGTTCGCTAGATGGCGTTGATCCATTTTTATGCATTTTGTATGGACTGACCGTTGTAATGTAGGGAATTCTGAGTCGCGCAAGCGAAGTTTTTTTCCTCGAGACCAACGTATTCAAGTTTATACTTCGAAGCTTCTGTCCTGATACGACTGCGGCTCCTTTGAATTATAATATTAGTTAGGATAATGCCTAGGATGAGCACCGCGACAAAATTATCTTTAATATTTATGTCTTGCGAAAATGAGACAAACGTATACCTACATAATTGTAACAATGTCCTGTGCATGCACGATAAAAAGAGTACAACAAACTTAATAAGAAATGGTACTCGGTAGTGGTAACTGCCCCGGTGGCTCAATTGGTAGTGAACCTTCCTTCTGTGTGTGGGTGTGGGTTCGATTCCCATCTAGGACAAACGTTCATGTATTTAAAAATATATATGTACGTATCTACCAGTCTCTGGCAGCCATATTACAAGCTTTGCTTAGTTTGGGGTCAGATGACCGTGTGTGCAAAAATGTCCCAGATTTATTTATTTATTTCTTATTTATTTATTCTAAAGATATATCCTCTCTATAGTTTTTAATGTTAATAAAGTGCGAACGACATAGTGAGAATCAGGGAAGCCGGCCCTTAAGATTCCGAGATAGGGCCGGTCTACATTAATTGCCTTTCCTTAGGATGGACTGAGCCGATTAAGTATTCCAGACTTCTTTCTAGTTTAATCCGACTTTATCTAGACTACTGCTTACCTATTGACGTTAAACGAGTATTTATATGCAAAAACTTTACTCGTATCTGATAGGAATTAAATTTTGTATCGGTTGTAGTGCAGTGATATGTTTTTATTATGTTTATAAAACAGATTGAAAATAAATAAAGTAAATATAGATGTTTGTAACCTTTAAAAATGAAACCAAAGTATTCTGAACGTAAAAAAAAAACTTTTTTTATTTTAAATATTAGTAATGGTAAGTATATAGAAGATTTCGATACATTTTTTAGGGACTTGTCCCACCGCAGACGATGAACGAGAAGCGAGTAGAGCTAGAAATGAAAAGCGACAAGCGAGTTTATAGTTCCGATAGTTTTGCTGATGGGCTATAGCGTGTATACGAGTGTGACATGAGTTTTTTTTTTTTTATTTTTTTTTTTATATTTCTCGTTGACGATACGAGCACGTCGCTCACCTGATTCTTATTCTTATTCTTATTCGAGATGGGGGCGATAAGTCCTGCACTGACGTCCCGCATGGGGTGTATTGTGCATGCTCACCTGATGTTAAGCATCACGCTTGCACATAACAGTTCAGTGCCACCCAGAATTTGAACTTCAACAGTTGAACACTATGCGCGGAAATGCACTCCGCTCGTCACCAAGAGATGTGAGATGTTAAGTCTCTGTATGCCCAGTAATTACGCTGGAAACATTGCCCTTCAATCCGGAACACAATAATGCTTGCACACTACTGCTTGGCGATTCAATAACTGGCAAATTACTGGCAATTACTCGTACTGTAGTAGAGAATGGCCGTTGGGAGTCTCAGCGCGTATTCTGACCGCCATGCGAGCATCGTTCAGCGAGTATTATCTTTGATATCTTGTCGCTGCGACAAGTGACAGTGAGACTTCTCGCCGGCAGTGTGAACAGTCAGCGATCGACTATTAATATATGACTCTTTTGTTCACTTAAAGCCTGAAATACTAATAATATTGCTATTTTCGATTTTTTAATTTATAGGCAGTGATCAAAATGGCTATTCCACGAATTGGTTTTGTAATTCGAATTTATTTACGACGACGAACACCTATTTAATCTAAATATGTTATCACATGAGTGACAAAGTTGTCTTTGTTGATAATAAAGTTCTTTAAACCTAAACCTAATTACAACAAATTAACAATCCCCATTACTTCAATCTAAAACCAGAGTGCCTCACACTCACACGTAAATCACCTAATTATGTGCTCGAAGACGCCAGCTAGTAAACCAAAATGTCTCCCTTCAACCTTTAAGTACGCCATAAGGGCAGCGTGAGGATGTTAACCCGCCCTAAGCAGCACTCCACAGTTTTAGGGTTAAATACCAATCGTAAAACGTGAAGTGAAAACTGCTGTGAAAATTCCTTTAAGGAATTTGCAAGGAAAGGTCTAAGTAAATGAGTTGGGAAATTTCCGGATGGAATTAGGAGAATCCGATGGACTAAATAATTTGGCTAAATAATGGTGAGGCATGCAAAATATTTTGAGGGAAACAAATACTTTTATTTCCCGTCACTGGTTTTAATTATACTTGAGTATACATTAATAATAGAAAAATAATAATAATAATAATTTGCCATTATAAAAGTCAATAATTAATATTAAATTTAAGTTTTTTTTTTGTTTTTTTTTTAACTCATATATTTATTTCAGATGAGGTCAATTTACACATTCATTGGTTACACAAACAATTACACAATGAAACATTTATATATTAACATTTACATTTACAAATTATAACTAAATTAATAAAATAAAAGTAATATTAATAAAATTAATAGTGTCAAACAATTTATATATTAATTATATTAAGTTGTCGAAATGATTATGTTGGAACTTTTATTTTCTACTTTTTTAGGAGTTTCGTATTATTTTAATTACTGTGATTATTAATTAATTTTATTGTATTATTAGTGAATTGTAAAATTTTAGGTACCGAAAAACTTTATACATAATATGAAAAACAGTTCTTTTCATGAGAGGTGATAATAATACCCATATATTACTACTTGAGATTATTTTTCACAATTTTACAATATTTGTTCAATCCAGAGGTGGCCAACAAGCAGGATTTCGCGTTGTTTGCTTATCCCTGTCCTTTGCAAATTTCCTTGAAATCGGTTCAGTCGCTTAGTCGTAAAGATTACGAAATAATCTAAAAAAAAACTGATAGATTATAGCCAGAGAGACGAGTTCCGAGTATGATTAATTATAGTTTTTAATAACACTAATAAGATATTTGTTTGTTCCTCAAATCTAACGGCTGAACGAATATCAATGAAATTTAATATGGAAGTAACTTACATCCAGGATTAACACACATCGCGAAAATATATACGATGCAGGATTGCAGGTTAAGCCGCGGCTCGTTAGTAACATGATACAATTATGTAGATTAGATTCGAAATACCTCATTTCCTTTTTGCAACAATAACGTATAGTATAGCATCGCTAACTAAGGGATCGCGGACGTTGAACGAGCGGGCGCGGCCGCGGGTGCAGGCGCGTTTTCGTGCCCAGGTTGGCCGCCAGGCGTTTGCGTTGACGTGTGACTTACCTGAAACCGCGACAGAAACAAACGACTACACACGTTTCGATATTGCCACGAGTGACAGTCGCGAGCTTTCCTGCCACCTGCGTTTCGTACGTGAGCACTTGCATAGTACGCCGTATGTTTAAAATTTCGTGCTCGTGCCCGCGCCCGCGCTCGCTAGTTAACGTTCATAAGCACTAAAGAGAGGACCGCCTGGCGGCATATTCAAGAATATCGCGACATTCTTATTGGAAGCGCGAAGCAAAATCGGCCCAGCTGTTTTTGAGTTTTAGGGAGACATACATTGAGCTACAATCTATAGAGTCACAAACGTGGAATAAAAATGTCCGCAGCGAAACTCTTGACTTTTTGATTAGTTGTAGGTTGCCTTATAATTAATTAAAAAGTCGGCGCACAATCCGGTACAATGCCGCGCGAAGCCGAAGCGCTCGGTAACAAACTGCCCGAATAACAGCATGTGCGTAGAAATTGTGTTTCATATTATAAGTATGTATTACAACAAAATTACGAATTTATGTATCCACAGTGCTTGTTTCTATTTTAATTTCAATAATTTTCGTTTTCTTAGCACAATAAAAGTGCGAGCGACTTGTCTTTTTTAAGGAAGCGAGCTCTACAGCAAAGGCAAAAGTAATCCGGATAGCGTTGCTTTGTGGCAGACGGCTCAGAGATACATTCCCGAGCTAAGCCTGCAGCCGGCAGTGATTAGCTGCTAAACGGACACGGCTAATGTACCGGCTAATGGAGAGTCTAAAAGAAAGCTTTGTGAATAGCCAACGATGGGTAAGGACGGCTACAAATCATTCAACCTAATTTTTTTGCGCCAGCTTAAAAACGGTGTGGTTCACAATTCAGCATGTTTTTCGTTCCACGGCTTCTCTGTAAATGTTTGTATACAGCCCGATTCTAATAATTTTATTGATTTAATTGGGTATACCTAGGAGAGTGCACTACATAAATATCCTGTATAATTATGTAGTGCACTGTTACTGAAAGGTGCAACAATATTGAAAGGTATGTATACAGGGCTAAGCCGAAAAGGGCCCATAGTATACTCATGATTGTGAACAACTTTTACTATGGGACCAACCCTTACATCAAGAAAAAATAATCAGCTGTTCCATACGTTTTGTCGTGACATTTTTCTATGTAACAGCTGATTTTTTCTTCTTGATTTCAGGGTTGGTATTTCCTTATAACCCCGTATAATCATCATTATGAACAACTTTTACTATGGGACCAACTCTGAAATAGTTAAAAAAAAACAGCTGTGCTGTATTATATACATTTTATCCAGTGTCACTGACATTTTTCTATGAAAGCTATTTTCTTTTTTGTTCACCATGAGATCGTTAACCCCCACGGCGGAGTTTTAGCGGGAACGTGAAGAATTCATGTCGCGTCATTTTATTATTTTCCAAAACTTGTGTTATTTCGAGTGTTAATGTGTAAAAACGGTGAATTTTTACTTGTTAAGTGTTCGTGAACATACACGAGTGTTGGTGAATGGTATAATGTCGTAAAACGTGAATTTTCGTGTTGTATCCAAAACTCCATAGAAGGCTCTAGTAAAGTTTTCACCGTCAAGTATACTTGACACTGGCAAATGCATAAGACGTGCGACGCCAAAATCCTCTCAGGAGGAAAGAGAAAAAAAAACCCCTAGGCACTGCTTGGCACTACCAGTAGTGCCATAGGATTTTTATCTCTCCCGAGGCACTACTGCTAGTGTCATGGTAAAAATTGCTTTTCCCTTGACACTACTCTGAACCAAGTAGTTCCATAGGAAAATGTATCTTCCTTAAATACGTATATGTACGTGTTAAATCACTTTCTGCCCTGTAGTAGTGTCGATTTTGATGTACCATTTACTAAACTAAAGTAAATTTAATAGCTCTGAAATTGTTGCCAGCAAATGTCCGCAGCGAAACTCTTGACTTTTTGATTAGTTGTAGGTTGAATTATAATTAATTAAAAAGTCGGCGCACAATCCGGTACAATGCCGCGCGATGCCGAAGCGCTCGGTAACAAACTGCCCGAATGTATGTGCGTAGAAATTGTGTTTCATATTATAAGTATGTATTACAACAAAATTACGAATTTATGTATCCACAGTGCTTGTTTCTATTTTAATTTCAATAATTTTCGTTTTCTTAGCGCAATAAAAGTGCGAGCGACTTGCCTTTTTTAAGGAAGCGAGCTCTACAGCAAAGGCAAAAGTAATCCGGATAGCGTTGCTTTGTGGCAGACGGCTCAGAGATACATTCCCGAGCTAAGCCTGCAGCCGGCAGTGATTAGCTGCTAAACGGACACGGCTAATGTACCGGCTAATGGAGAGTCTAAAAGAAAGCTTTGTGAATAGCCAACGATGGGTAAGGACGGCTACAAATCATTCAACCTAATTTTTTTGCGCCAGCTTAAAAACGGTGTGGTTCACAATTCAGCATGTTTTTCGTTCCACGGCTTCTCTGTAAATGTTTGTATACAGCCCGATTCTAATAATTTTATTGATTTAATTGGGTATACCTAGGAGAGTGCACTACATAAATATCCTGTATAATTATGTAGTGCACTGTTACTGAAAGGTGCAACAATATTGAAAGGTATGTATACAGGGCTAAGCCGAAAAGGGCCCATAGTATACTCATGATTGTGAACAACTTTTACTATGGGACCAACCCTTACATCAAGAAAAAATAATCAGCTGTTCCATACGTTTTGTCGTGACATTTTTCTATGTAACAGCTGATTTTTTCTTCTTGATTTCAGGGTTGGTATTTCCTTATAACCCCGTATAATCATCATTATGAACAACTTTTACTATGGGACCAACTCTGAAATAGTTAAAAAAAAACAGCTGTGCTGTATTATATACATTTTATCCAGTGTCACTGACATTTTTCTATGAAAGCTATTTTCTTTTTTGTTCACCATGAGATCGTTAACCCCCACGGCGGAGTTTTAGCGGGAACGTGAAGAATTCATGTCGCGTCATTTTATTATTTTCCAAAACTTGTGTTATTTCGAGTGTTAATGTGTAAAAACGGTGAATTTTTACTTGTTAAGTGTTCGTGAACATACACGAGTGTTGGTGAATGGTATAATGTCGTAAAACGTGAATTTTCGTGTTGTATCCAAAACTCCATAGAAGGCTCTAGTAAAGTTTTCACCGTCAAGTATACTTGACACTGGCAAATGCATAAGACGTGCGACGCCAAAATCCTCTCAGGAGGAAAGAGAAAAAAAAACCCCTAGGCACTGCTTGGCACTACCAGTAGTGCCATAGGATTTTTATCTCTCCCGAGGCACTACTGCTAGTGTCATGGTAAAAATTGCTTTTCCCTTGACACTACTCTGAACCAAGTAGTTCCATAGGAAAATGTATCTTCCTTAAATACGTATATGTACGTGTTAAATCACTTTCTGCCCTGTAGTAGTGTCGATTTTGATGTACCATTTACTAAACTAAAGTAAATTTAATAGCTCTGAAATTGTTGCCAGCAAATGTCCGCAGCGAAACTCTTGACTTTTTGATTAGTTGTAGGTTGAATTATAATTAATTAAAAAGTCGGCGCACAATCCGGTACAATGCCGCGCGATGCCGAAGCGCTCGGTAACAAACTGCCCGAATGTATGTGCGTAGAAATTGTGTTTCATATTATAAGTATGTATTACAACAAAATTACGAATTTATGTATCCACAGTGCTTGTTTCTATTTTAATTTCAATAATTTTCGTTTTCTTAGCGCAATAAAAGTGCGAGCGACTTGCCTTTTTTAAGGAAGCGAGCTCTACAGCAAAGGCAAAAGTAATCCGGATAGCGTTGCTTTGTGGCAGACGGCTCAGAGATACATTCCCGAGCTAAGCCTGCAGCCGGCAGTGATTAGCTGCTAAACGGACACGGCTAATGTACCGGCTAATGGAGAGTCTAAAAGAAAGCTTTGTGAATAGCCAACGATGGGTAAGGACGGCTACAAATCATTCAACCTCATTTTTTTGCGCCAGCTTAAAAACGGTGTGGTTCACAATTCAGCATGTTTTTCGTTCCACGGTTTCTCTGTAAATGTTTGTATACAGCCCGATTCTAATGATTTTATTTATTTAATTGTGTATATCTAGGAGAGTGCACTACATAATTATCCTGTGTAATTATGTAGTGCACTGTTACTGAAAGGTGCAACAATATTGAAAGGTATGTATACAGGGCTAAGCAGAAAAGGGCCCATAGTATACTCATGATTGTGAACAACTTTTACTATGGGACCAACCCTTACATCAAGAAAAAATAATCAGCTGTTCCATACGTTTTGTCGTGACATTTTTCTATGTAACAGCTGATTTTTTCTTCTTGATTTCAGGGTTGGTATTTCCTTATAACCCCGTATAATCATCATTATGAACAACTTTTACTATGGGACCAACTCTGAAATAGTTAAAAAAAAACAGCTGTGCTGTATTATATACATTTTATCCAGTGTCACTGACATTTTTCTATGAAAGCTATTTTCTTTTTTGTTCACCATGAGATCGTTAACCCCCACGGCGGAGTTTTGGCGGGAACGTGAAGAATTCATGTCGCGTCATTTTATTATTTTCCAAAACTTGTGTTATTTCGAGTGTTAATGTGTAAAAACGGTGAATTTTTACTTGTTAAGTGTTCGTGAACATACACGAGTGTTGGTGAATGGTATAATGTCGTAAAACGTGAATTTTCGTGTTGTATCCAAAACTCCATAGAAGGCTCTAGTAAAGTTTTCACCGTCAAGTATACTTGACACTGGCAAATGCATAAGACGTGCGACGCCAAAATCCTCTCAGGAGGAAAGAGAAAAAAAAACCCCTAGGCACTGCTTGGCACTACCAGTAGTGCCATAGGATTTTTATCTCTCCCGAGGCACTACTGCTAGTGTCATGGTAAAAATTGCTTTTCCCTTGGCACTACTCTGAACCAAGTAGTTCCATAGGAAAATGTATCTTCCTTAAATACGTATATGTACGTGTTAAATCACTTTCTGCCCTGTAGCAGTGTCGATTTTGATGTACCATTTACTAAACTAAAGTAAATTTAATAGCTCTGAAATTGTTGCCACCAATTTCTCAAACATTAAATAAGATGGACGCAGAAAATTTTGGAGTCATTTCTGTTGTTCTGTGGTAACTAAATTAAACTATTATATCTGATTGAATTACATCGTCATGCTTCTTTTTAAATATCAGGCTCTTTTATTTTTGATTGTCGGGCTAGGCTTTTTAAAACAAACTGATCTAATGTGTGACGGTGTTCGAGGACGGTCAACACACTAGCCTGGGCCCGTACCGTGAGGTGCTTATTGCGATGATTGTTAGGTTCAGCCTACGACACGGCACGACCACGAACCGTATTACCGCGCGATAAGGTGTATGGTCGCGCAGCGTTCTCGGCTGAGCCTAACAATAATCGCAATAAGCACCTCACGGTACGGGCCCTGGAATAGTAACTGTCTCGCAAGTAGGTAGTAGGAGAAGCACAAACAATGAGGTGCTTAGCGACAAAGTTTTTACTTGAGGGTCTTGCTGAACTCACCATTCCGTGCTTTCCTCACGATGTTATCCTGCACCGGTAGCTTGAGATTATTGTTGGATTTTGAATCCATACTCTGCGGTGTGCGATCCGAACACCCTAACTAACTATGCTATATCGCCGATAACTTATTTTCCAGACGGAGGTGTAACTTACCGGTAAGGAATGACAATCTTCTCATAGCAGGAAACGGATGGTTCCCCGAGGTATCCAGCAAGTCCAGCTGGTACACCTCGCCTCGGATCCGATACAGCTTGCGGTGGAAGTCCTCGATTGTCGGCGTGTAGCTGTCCTCGAACTTGGTGCTCAGGAACCGAGACACCAGCGAAGTCTTGCCGACGCGGGCTGACCTGGTGGAATACTTCCATTCAGATTTGCAGATTAAGGAACGTTACTGAGTTCCGGGCTTAAAAACAATGTCTCCGGTAAAATTATTGGACATCCCTAAAGAGTTTTAGTATCTAATAGTTCATGGTTATGAGCGCAGTGTATTGCCGCACATGATTTTGTAGTGTAGAAGTTAATAACTCTGGGTTGCACTGTATTGTTAAGGGCATGCGTGACGCATAACATCAGGCGAGCGATATGCTCGTCTCTTTCCTAAGTTGCATAAAAAACGTCATTAATTATTCTTGTGGATATTATTCCTATGAACTGCGGCTTAACTTTCAGTAGTATTTTTTCACAATAAAAAGGACCGTGTGATAAGTCCAGGGTATCAGCGACTTTCACAATGATCCAAATACGCAATTGTAATGAAAAGTAAATTATTATTCGTTTTTACCCGACTGCCTAAGAACGAGGGTAATGTTTTTGGGGCGTATGTAAGTCCATATATGAGTATACTATCAGCGCCCCGCGGTTTCACCCGCTATTCTACAGAAGCAGAATATTTTTCCAGGATAAAAAGTAGCATATGTGTTAATCCAATGTATAAGCTATCTCCATACCAAATTTCATTCAAATCCGTTCAGCCGTTACAGAGTTGAACGGGAACAAACACCCTTACATACTTATATACGTATACCTACTTACTACACACTTACACACAGACTTTCACATTTATTATGTTTCTTTGTATAACACATAAGCTTAGGAGGCTTCAATGGCTAAGGCTAAGGCTACAATACAACTCTTAGAGACTCGATAAATGTTGCTTGCTTAGCTTGTGTTGATTGACCTTGTTCACCATATCCGATGTTATTTGCTTTAGTATTATAATTTGTTACTGTTTAATTTTACTTTTGTTTCTGTTTGTTGATTATAAGTACGAGCGCCTTCGAAAGCATTTGACGGGTGAAGAGCGCAGTGCATTGCCGCGCAGTTTTGAAGTGTTGAAGTACATAATTCTGGGTATGGCATTCACTCAGAATCTAGAAAACTACATAGAAGAAATAAAAAAATATATCATTATACCTTTAGAATACCATTGCCAATGTTTTATAGCAACTTTCATGTTATTATTTTTTATTTAGCAGAAAAAATCGTAAAAAAGTTTTTGCCATCTCCTTTAAAAAAAACATGAAATCGTTTTAAAACTTTCGCAATGGTATTCTAAAGATATATGATCATTTTTTCAGTAATTTTTATATTGTAAATATTTAAAAGTGCGAACGAGATAGCAAGAATCAGGGAAGCCGACCCAACGCGATTGAAATAAAGGCGAAAATAAAATAAACTCATATTGTGGAACGCATCTATCTGCATACATAATCTAGAGGAGGCAACAACAAAAAAACCGTACAGTCCGGAAATCAGTCATACTCGTAACAGATAGTCACCATACAAAGCTCTGCGTGGGTCTTACTATCTACGTCTAGTTATACAGACTTTTTTCTGAAATGAACTTGCCTTTTCATGCTCTCACAAACGTTTTCTTTGAGGCTACAGCATAGACTACAATACCAAAGAAGCTAATGGAATTAATTAGTAAAGAAATCACGTGCAATCATTGTCCGATCAAACTCATTGTTATTTAAGACAACAACACATTTAATCTTTTTACGGTCAAAACTTTGTGACTGGGAGTACGGTCCTGGGACAGTAGATTAAAAAAAAACTTTTTTATTTTTTAATATAGTGTAGCTATTTCGTGGCCAAGGTACTGACAACACTCAACTTTAAACTCGTATGTGGCCAGTGTTTTTGGCAGCAGTTCGATTTCTGACAGCTAAGTTTGACACAGATCTAGATAACGCTCGTACAGACTTTACGTACTGTATTTATCTTGCGTAAATTGAAATTTACTTATTTTTACCCTCCTTCAAACAAGAATGGAGATCAATTTTAAAAGCTGCTTTATTCTATAAAGCAGGGTGTCATCTGAAAAGTATTGGTTAAGCACTTAAAGTTTTATATCGTGCATAATCAAAGTTTATAAAAAAAAAGGACGGTACCCTCGAGGAGTGAGCATTACTCGAGTTTTATTTTTTATTTATTTATTTTTAAAGAATTTAGAACTGTAAAACGTTATTATTTTTATTTATTTCACGTTATTTATTTAATATTTTTAACATATTTATTTTTGACTTTATAATTTATTTTCATAACGATACCAATTACCCTCGAACATTTGTCTCAATACGATCGAACAGCAAATCGAGATAAAACAGACTGATCAGACTGCCTATATTCGGCCATCAAACTACACTTTCGGCGGCCTGAGTCGATAGATACAAAGCCACAGGGGAGGACATTACTGATAAGCAGCTAAGTTTCGGATAAACGCCTTCTAGAACCGTCCTTTATCCTAGATCCCAAAGCTCGCTTTTATCCTTTTCCCTACAAAGGCAGGTAAAGGAAGGTATGTTTGGAATTTCGCCCAACTTTACGGTAATCTGACAATCCGTGCATACGTGAATCCTTCCCTACGCAAACACATGATATAGGCGCGAATTATAGAAGCGTTGAGAACGCACAAACCTAAAATAATAATGCGATAAAACGCTATTTAGCCTACTTTGTACAAATTTAGCAACTGACTGACAAACAAGGCCAGCCTAAACCGCTGAGTCTGAAGTATGATATTTTGCATAGGAATTCCTTATACGGATAACCATAATGTTCTTTGGTATAACGTAGGTAAGTAAGAAAGAAATTATTTGAAAATTCATCCCCTAACTGGGTTAAATAATACATTTAAGTTCGTAATTTTTAACCGACATCAAAAACTGAGGATGGTTATCAATTCGAACCGTATTTTATTTACTTTGTCCCAAGCACTATCTGCAAGGTTGAAGATCGAACAACACATCCTACGAAGTTACGGGCATCAGCTAGTAATGTATTAAAGGATTTGTTTGATTCAGGCGTTACTTTGTAGAAGTTTCATTTGCGATATTGCAGCGGAAAGACACTACAAATCGGGTAAGACTTTGCTTAAAGTATTTGCTTTCGTAATCGTTGAGGACGACGTCTTTCAGGCAATCTTTGATGAAGACATGGCAGCAAAACAACTAGCTTGGTACTAAGTATATTATATATTAGCAAGTATATTAGCAAGCTTATGCGGCAGTGGGCCGGCCATATCTGTCATAGACTGGATAACCGCTGTGGAAGACGTGTTTTAGAGTGCAGACCAAGTTTCGGAAAACGTAGCGTAAGACGCCCCGAAAGTCTATGGAGTGGCGTTATACATAGAACAGCTGGCTGTGGTTGGAAGCTAACGATCGGGCTGTAGCGTGCCTTGGGAGAGGCCTTTGTCCAGATTAGGACTATTGTAGGCGGATTACGATGATGACATGATGACCCGTGTATTACCAAAATTACGACCAAAACCACCGGAGAATGAACGGCAGCGTCCTATTAGTAAATGGTGAGCATTCTGCAATCCCTAAGCCGCCTGCCAATCGTGGGGATTATGGCAACCACATTTACAATTTAAGGGGCTTAAAGGAGAGGCATTTGTTAAGCAGTGGACGTCTATTGGCTGATGATGATGACATAGTACCTTAGCCCCTGAATAAAACACGTAATTTTCGGCGTGTATGGTGTGCTCTGACTTATTTTGAAGCAGAATAATCGCTCTCGTAGGTATCTTTACGCGGCTATCTTGGAAGGATCTCGGCTGTGTATTTAGGACCAGCCCGACGTCTTTGAAGACACGTTAAATATATCAACTCCCTTTGACAGAGTATGAAATACGGCGAGTTTCAGTAGGTACCTAGTTACCTTATAACTTAAAGTAAATTGGTATCAACTTTAGTCTGGTGCTCGTTGCAGCTAGAGTTGCGGTTAACCTAATTAAAACTAGGTTCTCTAACGATGAGCTAAATACTAAGCACCTACTAGTAGTTTACAGACTTTGGTCTTGAACCACAAGTGCTTAAACTAGTTCTGTGTTTAGCTGTCTGGGTGTTTGTCGCGTTATCGTGGCTAAACGGCTGAATGGATGAAGCTGAATTTTTGCATAGATATAACTTAAGAGTCGGAGACGGACATAGGCTTCTTTTTTGTAAGTCCACGCGAACAAAGTCGCGGGTATCAGCTAGTTTATAATATTAGTTAGGAAGTTAGGATAACTTAAGTTAACTCATGAAGAAGATTTTAAAGATTTTCTAAAGAAAATGTTTACTTAATGACAGCTTAAGTAACCATATATTTTTTTTTAGAACCTGGTGACGAGACTAACAAGTCGCTCAACCGATGTTAAGCTTCACGCCTGCATAACAGCTCAGTGCCATCCAGAATTTTGAACTGCAATAGTTCAAAACCATGAGCAGCAATGCACTGCGCTCGTCACCATGAGATATTAGATGTTAAATCTCTTTATGCCCAGTGTAATTACACTGGAAACATTGCCCTTTAATCCGGAACACAGTAATGTTTGCGCACTTGCTTGGCGGTTGAATACTGGCAATGCGCAAAAAAAGAAACATTAAATGCGCGATAAAATATTCGGAACCAGGATATTCGCCGAAGAACCAAAGTCAACAACATGTTTGCAAGTTGATGTGGCAACGAGCAGGCCACGTCGCTCAAAGACCGATACCTGTTGTTTTTTTTTTTAATATTATTTTTCTAACGGAAAGCATAATTACTTTACGAAATATCGATCTTAGACGTTATTTGAATATTCATTATCGATTAAACTCTCGAAATATGTTTGTGAAATTTGAATTTCTTGGAATTTTCCGTAATTATAATAGACCTAGGGTCTCTAACACCTGACAACCACACGGACCGCAGACCACAGAGTGTAAATAAGAGGAAAATATACTTCTCTCTCGTTTGTTAGGCCCGGCCGACGCCAACCAAGTTGTTATGTGTTAGCACAGTAAGAAGTCAATTCAATTATTACCGGCTCTCAGCATGCTGACCATGACCAGGATAAGTAAAGGTAGGATCAATATTACTTTATCAACTCTCCCCCAAATCTCTGATCTCCTGATTACCGCCATATTAAAGTTTTCGTCCCACTTTCGGTCAGTTGTTCATCGAAAGTTTTCCGTGCGCACACCCCTATATTGTGTTTAGTTTAGTGCGTAGAATTGTGAAATAGATGCTGCGAGTTATACGGCTTAGTATCAATAGTTATTTTTACTGCAATCTTCTTTATCTGGTTTTGTTATGCCCGACGGGATCCATATACAATTTTGTACGTGATAAGCTCAACATGATTTTTATACCTATAACGAAAGCAATAAATCGTCTGAATCCGAACATCTTTATCTTTGTATAATTCCATACAAATTGAAATGTGCATACCTCGCTCTCACTCACACATTTCTACGTGAAATATAAAAAAAATATAAAAATATTTAATGGAGTAAATGTCACAAGGCGAGGTGAAGACAGCATGCAATAATATAGAGAGAGGCACCAGCATAGTTTTTCAGGGTGTAGATAACATATATTCATTCATATATCATCGAAATTGGATAGCATTTAGAGGTGGGTATCAGAATACGCGTTTTGTATGGCCAAGAAAGTGGTATACTCTATTCTTAAAAATATCTAAACAATTTATATAATCATCCATTTATGTCACACTTTACCATCTTGCGTTATCTATGCCTCTAATTCTTTGTTTCAATAGTTTCCTCTTATATCAAAGTTTAGGTCGACTTATATCAGATTTCCTATAGACACCTTCCGCGGAAGATCAGGTAAGTTTGTTCAAGTTGGGCTTTGGTTAAGGGTCTGTAAATTTATTACTTCTGATGTTTTATGGACGTATGTCAAGTAAATTTTCAGTTTGTTTGTTTGTTTTTAGTTGTCTTGTTTTGGGAGAATTGTGAGAAACATATCTTATTTCGTAAATCGATTGAAGTATTTTAATAGAAAGGGAATACTCACGTTAAATTGATTCTGAATAATCAGATTATAATTTCAATCACATCAGGTGATCTTTTTGTAAGAAATTTATTTTTGAAATAAAATGTATCAAACCCTTTTCAGTTTTATAGTAAAGTACGAGTATGTAAGTACAGCGCAGCGCAGCGCAGGCAAGTCTCCCACAAGGTGGACCGACGACATTGTGAAATTCGCGGGCAACCGGTGGATGCAAGTGGCAAGTTGTCGGTCGGCGTGGCGGACTAAGGGGGAGGCCCTTGTTCAGCAGTGGACGTCTCTCGGCTGATGATGATGATATAAGTACTTACGTACTTAAGCTTGCTTTGAGAATTAAGTTTTAAATTTCCTGAGTCAAACTTTTTCTCCAACAAATCTAGTGTTTTTACTCCAATGTCGCTTCTAGTACAATAGGAATAAGGAAACAATTGTTTATCTTTAGCTAAAAAAGATAATTTAACAAAAACTAATCTAACCTATCCTATCAGCAGTTAGACGTCCACTTCTGGACGAAGCCCATATTGGTAAGTGGTTGCCGTAATCTCAACGCTTGGCAGGTGGCTTTAGTTTGGAGATCGCAGAAAAAACAAACGTAAATTTTAACTCTAAACAACAATAACCCTGATGATGCGTCACATAGAGGTCCAGCACGGAGTACCATAGAGACAAAGGTAAAAACCCATATATACTGTTTATTACTTCCAACATTACAAGAAATCTACATGGTTTTGCAACAATTGCTTGTGCAACCTACAATAAGGATTGTCCGGGCATGCACTCCAAATATTCTTTATATTTATCTAATAAGAAATATTTTTGGCTTGTTCCGTCTTCACCCCAACAGATCTCATCCCATGACGTCATTTTCTTAAGTCAGCCACTTTGATTATTGACTCGTCTCACACTTATTTCTTAATTTTGAATACAGTTTTGAATGGTGTCGTTTTTTTCTTTCATTATTGTACAATTACGTATAACAACGAATTTATACTTTTTTTACAAAAAAAAAACTGGATAATAAGTCACTGCAAAACTCATTTCACACACATTTTTCGCCAGATTTCCGAAACCCTAGTGTATATTAAAATTAAAATTACTTTAACAGCGAGGTTATCTTTTATTCTTAGATTTTTTAATAACAAACTGCTACAAAAGTTAGCACTTTCTTAATATTTTTTATTTTACTGACGCGCGATCACTCCATCTCCTTTCGTCTGCAAGTAGAAGTGTGCATTATGTTTTTGCCAAAGTAGCTTCTTTCTGGTCAAAAAACGTGTGAACTACTTTAAGAGCGTGCAGAATTCCCAGCGGGATATGTACGAACGTGGTTACCATGCAAATACACGTAATTTGGACTACCCGCCCCACGCACGCCTGTAAATTCCAATACCTGTGTATTCTGTAGACAGGTGTCGTGCGTTACCTGCGTTACTAACTGTCGAATGACACGCTTATGGATATTCCCTTGGGAAACATGTTACCTATATAGTATTGAGGCCTATATACAGGGAACAGAAGTTTAATAAATCTCTTATTCAACCTTCTTAGATTGAACCACAAATCTAAAGCATACGTATCTCACGTTACGTACGTACTCGACTGCTAGAGTACCACTTACGTTAAACGTTTATAAATTGTGTTGTAACTCCACTCCGTGAACAATGACATTAAAGCTGTAAATTACGCCGGTGTATGTCATTCGACTTATAGGTTAGGTGTAAGTAGCAGAGAACTAAGCAAGTTCTGATTCACTAAGTACTAAGTAACTAAGTACTGATACTGGTCACTAAGTATGTGTGTGATTGGTTCAAATTGTATATTTTTTTAACCCCCCACGCAAACAGAAGGATAGTGATAATTTTAACGTGTATATGTCTGCTCCCCGATTTTGATTTGTTTTAGTTTTTTTTTGTTTAAAAAGTGACTTCAATGAGTGTGTTCTTAGGTATGTTTTAAGAAAATCTGTTCACCCGTTTGATCGTAGTAATTTATTCATTTTATTTTGTTAAAGATAATTATACTTGTTCAAAGAAATTAGTTTTGGCGCCAACGTGTAAAAATCATGTCGTTGCTTTGTAATATTATCCAAAACTTGTGTTATTTCGAGTGGCAATGTGTAATAATGGAGTTTGTCAACTGAGTCCTCGTTAACGTGCACGAGTGTCGCTAAATCGTTTAAAGAAGTGAATTTTGTATTTTCGTGTTGTTTTCAAAACTCTGTAGATGCTTCCAATAAAGTGCATAGTTGATGGTGAGTGGTCATCATTTTGGCACCAGGCCCATGAATGTTATTATTTTAATCTCTACGTACGTAGAAGCTACGGCGTAGCGCAAACGCCCTAAGAATAGAGTATACTTCCGTCTTGTCTATAAAAAGTGTAGTCTGATAACCACCTCTAAATTCTATCTTATTTCGATGATTTTTTTATGTTATATAAGTGAAAACTATGCTTGCATGTTTGTTTTTTTGTTAATTTTACAATATCTTCGTTGTTAGGCATTTAAATTGTCAATTTTTTTGCGTCTAAAAGACGACGAAGAAAAATAGTTATTATTTGACATTTTTTTGAAAAAATAAACAATAACGGAATAGATTATGGTTTATCCAAGTCCTTGATACCAAACACAAAATATTTTGTTACGATTAAGGGGGTGATAACAGACTACCCCCGAAAATTTTGCCCACATTTTCGCTGGCGCTCGGAACCCTTAGTGTAAATTCAAGTGAATTTTACACTAACAGAGAGGTAATAATAATGTCTAGTATAGCATCGAACAGAATTTTGATTGATTTATATATAGTCGCTGCAAAATAAGGGTTAAGTATAGAAATCTCGTGAACTTTTATCCCGCGAGCAACTCCCACGCACACACTAAAATCTTATAAGCAGTACGGCCACAGACATGCTCGTACTCGTACAGAAATATATATCCGACCCACGCAATCACTCATTTGTAGGCGGCATATTCCACCCTACCTCTATATTATTAACTTCTGTATGATAATTCCACTTGCAACAGTTCGGCGGTGCCTTTCCCGTTCACTCTGATACTCACCTAGACAACACACCCGCTGTCCCGCACACGTCACTTCACACTATACTCACATTCACATTCTTTTTTGCTAAGGCTACCGAGCAACAGCCCAAACTTCTCTAATTTCATTTCATTTTGTTCTTGTATATTTAATATAAACTTATATACAACTTACCTAATTTCTAATGTCAGAATAGTTTATTTCGTTATTAAATTTAATTTTTATTACATTCACCGCACCGTACATGTTATTACCTACTAAGCGCAGCTGGCTTGGCCCCTGCGATACAGGTCTCTCCTAGTGCAGGGTCCACAAGTAATCCTTTAACCTTTTTATATTAACGTGTATAAGGTTCGATGTAACTTTTTTTTATGTAATAAACGTTTTTGTATTGTATTTTTGTATTTGTAATTATACAAAAAAAAAAAAAAATTACACAAATTACATCTACAAATTTTGAAATAAATTATCACACGTAAGTATTTCAGGACGAACATTTAGACATACATACATCCTAACTTTAAACAGCAGTTATTTTTTTGTAATTCTGTTCGTATAGGCCGAGTTCGACCTGATGTCAGAGTTTTTTAAGGCCGCCTACAAAGATATTTTACTAGAGATATGGTTTAGGCAAATCTGTATTTTCGGACTGATTTCAGATTTCTTTTACTCCCTAACTTCTCCCATCTTCTTTCGCACTCTTTGCCGCCTGTACGCAGACAGTAGCAGAATTCAAAGAGCTATTCTGAAGGTAAAAACCTATCTTTAGTAAAATATAATTAGACGCCTAAAGGTCTTTGACACAACTGGTTGTTGCAAAAATTTACTGGTTGTTGCAATAGGATAGACCAGAAGCTACAATTTAACATGCCATCCGACCCATGGTAGCGCTCAGTTGTAAATTCCCCTCGCGGTCACCCATCTGAAGACTGGCCATTTCGTCCATTTGATAGGCTAAACAACTAATCAAGCCACGCTATGATCGCTGTAAATTATTAAGCATACCTACGTTGCTTTGTAATCGGCTAGGGAGCGGTTGTGAGGATGTGTATACAAGATAACGAACAACTTTTATTCTCCGACTTTTGAAAAATTACGATAACGCAGTTGTTCCGTACAAAATGTTCGTGGATCTTGGAATTAAATGTTGCTGATTTCTTTTCGTGTATTTTCCAAAATTTAAAAAAAAGTTGTTCGTTATCTTATATATATACAACATCCTCACAACAAAGCTCCCTTACCGATTAAAAAGCACCTTGTACACTGTTATCACTCGATAGTAGGATAAGTGAACATGAAAAAGAGACAATCAAAATAATAAAGAGATTTTTGCGGTGAAACGATTATAAGCACCAGTATATTTGTCGTTCTGGCGGTTCACACTGACTGCTCTCGCTAAATATTTAAACAGACATGAGCACGCCGGTCGCTCCATTTTCGTGTTTTGAATACACAAAATGCTGTTATATTCATAAAAGGTGAATTTATAAATAATAGTTGGTCAGTCGCGCTCTGCCACGGTTTATTTAATGTGAAAAAAAGACATCATCATCTCCATCGTGACCATTCTGAAGTTGAACCTACTTAAATGGTAAATTAGATATTAGATTAGTATTCGTTATTACTAGTTATTCTTATTCCCAACAAAGTAAACGTTAACCATGACTAGAGGTTAATAGAGGTATGTGGTATATGGAGTGACAGTTGCAATTTAGGGAGTTCTGAATCGCAACCGAAGTTTTTTCCTCGAGACGATGGTGTTCATTTTCATACATCGAAGCTTTATTGGTCCTGATACGACTGCGGCTATATTCCACTGATTTATAATATTAATTAGGATTAGGATTATAACAGATATGGTTGATATTTTTAATGCATTGTAAGATTACAAATTAATAATTAATGAACAGTATTGGCTGTTGTATGCTATAACGCCCACCTCTACTACTAGCTAGTAGGTACTCATGTTATGAATCAATGAGTATGTAAAAGCGCGCGAAATATGTCATCGATCACGCCTATCGCTCGCAATCTATCAATTTCGCGGGCGAACGATCAAAGGCGACGCCACTACAGTTATCTCACTCCATAGCATGCGATCGTATAATTTGTTAGTATAGGCCCTTACTATGGGCACGAATTTAACTCACTAGAAAAACTTTTTCCTCTAATTTTTTGGCTCCACGCTTTGTGTATTTAGCTAGTGTCAAGTAATGTAACATTTTAAGTGAAGTCAAATATTTCGCAATTACATTAAGTCTCACTCATATTCTAAGTCCAGCAAAGTAAGTCACGGTCAAGTCCACGTCATGCCCCAGTAAAGTAGTGGAGTCTTTACTAGAAGTTTCTATGGAGTTTTGGAAACAACACGAAGAGTCAATTTTCACATTTTACTATTTGCCAACACTCGTGCACGTTCACGAACACTTAATGGCTAAAAATCGTCAATTTTTACACATTGACACTCGAAATAACACAAGTTTTGGAAAACAATACAATAACGCGACATGACTTCTTCACGTTCCCGCCAAAATTCCACAATATGCCCATATTGTGGAACCCATAATATATGAACATTTTTAATATGGGACCAGCCCAAAAATAAGGATCCAAAATCTCCTGTTCCATAGAGAAAAATTGTAAATCATTCGTTCGAACAGCTGATTTTATATAGCGACTTGCTCGCAAAAGCTTACAGCAAATTAAACACCAAATCCTGAGATATTTTAAGCTTTTTTTATATTTTATGTTTAGTCATTGAGAAATTATTACTACGTATAGAGTAGACACCAGATATCACTACTGTGTTCCGTTCAAGTGCAGCCGTCCGCCAGCACTTCACTCAGTTGAACGTTGAACGAAACCTGTGAGCACCTCAAGATCACGGCGCTTTCGATTTTTTAGTCGCGGGAAAAATACACATGCAAAGCGTTCTAGACTAGCGCTACGTATTTAGATTTAACTGATAGAACAACTAATCTAGTCTAGGATGCTTTTAATGTGTATTTTTCCCGCGACTAAAAAATCGAAAGCGCCGTGATCTTGAGGTGCTCACAGGTTTCGTTCAACGTTCAACTGAGTGAAGTGCTGCCGGACGGCTGCACTTGAACGGAACACAGTAGTGATATCTGGTGTCTACTCTATACTTTAGTTTACTCAATGGAGCATGTCCTTTGCTAGGGATAGCTTCTATATACGTATTAATAATAGCTCAATGTGCTTAGTACACAAACCTCGTTTCGTTTCATTGTCTGAATAAATATTTTATTTCCATACAAACTTTAGGGGTGGAATTTCGGAAAATCTATTCTATTTTTCACCTAGAACATGCTAATACACGATCAGGTTCCTTTCGATTGTGAATCGTTTTTTTAAATAGCTTCGGTGCCTGTCAGTCCGAGAAACTCTTCATTTATGCACTATGGTCCCGGGATTGGTTTTCACTTTATATTGGCAAGACCAATAATCGTTTTTGCGAATTACTTAAGTAAAAGTTAGTGCAAATAGATAGCAACCATGCTTGTCACCGACATGCGCGACATGGAATTCTCGATTTGATTTCGCGGATATACTGACTACATTTTGATTGATTGATTGCTGGCTGCTAGCACAAACAAACACAACCTGTGGTATTTAGTGTAGAGCTAACAATATTGTTTGTGAAATGCCTTTATACAATCTAATCTAATTACATAACCATGTTACCCTAATATTAGTCATCATTTGCGAGATAAGCAAATAAAATTTAATGCAGATTATAAATGCGAACTCAGAACAACATAAAAATAGCAGTTGGATTAACCAGAGACCATTAAAGGTCTATAGATAATCCAAATGTTCAAGCCCACTAACAGTTAGCAGCGTACTCGGCATGCTGGCGGCATTACCATATTGAATGGCAATGCTTATGCGTTGAGCCAATTTTTTTTTTTTTAACTTTCTTTTCAAAATGTAGCCTAAAAGCATAAAAAGGAAACTTACGACACCTCCCTCCTCAAAATTATTCAAGCCGTTTAGGGTACATGGGGTAAAATAGGAATACACAAACATACATTATTACATAGTATACATACTCACACACCCCAAAAATATTATTCTCGGGCAGTCGGGCACAAATGTGAATTGAGGCTCAGAACCATAAAATTGCCCTACAATTATTTATAGCCGAAAACATTATTCACCAAGATTTACTTCTTTTTCAAAGCTATAAATTAAAAACTCTTTAGAAAACCTCCACAAAGCAAACGAAGAAATGAAACCGTACACACACCAATGACGTCAGCAATATAGCAGGCTCTAAACAGAGTGTTCGCCTAGAATTGAATCTTGGATTCAACATTCGTCACCTGCGAGCGAGTGCTCGAATATTGAGTGATTTATGAATCGGCCTGCTCCACCGACAGGTGAGATATTGAAATACTTCTTTATGCAAACACAACCGGTTAATAATGCAAAGCAAAAAGGGCATAGAATGTGCTTTTTCAGGGGAATTGTATGTGTCGTCGCTACAAAAATTAAAAAAAAAAAAAAAAAAAAAAAATATACACACAGGCCGTAACGACACAACTTCCTTAAATATAACAAACGAACAAAACAACGATCAAAACAACACGTATACGTACGTATTTATAGTACATTTGTCAAAACAAAGAGATAACAGGCATTTTTGCGGATATTTGGATGGCATGTATTGACGAACGTACGTCTCACTCTTTGTCTCTTTTGTTAGGGCAAAACGAAATAGCTTGGTACTGATGATAGTAAGTAATCATTGGGAACAAACGAACCAATTTATCCGACGTTAAACGGAATTGTACCGCATATAGTGAAATTTGGTTTTGTACGTGCCACTGCGGTAAATTGTAGGATGAACGTGACAAATGATTGCTTATGATGCTACTAGTAGTTCTGCGAACAGTAGACCTCGCGAGCACAAACTTTTTTGCACAACCTCAATTCTATAACTTCACAGATTTTTGTCATACCTATGCACTTTTCGTTTAAAAAAAACTTTTTCCGGAAACCCTTTCTCGATACAGCTTTTGCATTCAAATAAAAACGCCCTTAAATATTAAAATAATTCAATTCTTAATTTCAACAAAAAGCAACTTAACAGTATAGACTAAACCTCACATAATATACAATGTAGCCAATAAAATATAATAGTGTTAACCAATAAAAAAACTTCGCGCGGGGTTCTCAAAACCTTTTTTGGCTGCCAACGTAACTGTGACATCTCCGACGTGCTTCTTTGCCGTTTAAAAACGTGCCAGGATAAAACAATCTACACACATAAACATAACACAACAGATTTTAAAAACTCCATACATATTTATATTTTAACTAGCTGTTACCCGCGACTTCGATTGCGTGGACTTAAAAACAGAAGCTTATGTCCGTCTCCTACCCTTAAGTTATATCTATGCAAAAAATCAGGTCGATGCTTTCAGCCGTGATAACGCGACAAACACCCAGACAGACAGATAGAGTAACATTCGCATTTATAATATTAGTTAGGATTAGTTAGGATGTAGTTACAAATTAGGTTACATACCCTAAAACAAATACTAAAAAGATATTATTATTATTATTATTGTTTGCAATAAAGTTGTCTTAAGGTGCAACGATTCGCTCGGCGCGCGAAATTTAAATTTTCTTGCGTTTTTGTAAATTACAGCTTTATTACTCATCGTAGGTTCATGAAAACTAATTTTGCGATAATAAATAGATTGTTTCAAGAAATTACACCAACCAAAAATTCAAGTTGAAAGCTAGTATAAGTACATTTCTCACTAAACCAAAAACCGAGATGAAAATCAGCTTATTGAGACTTGTAGCTAAACCAATGTTAACTAGGTGATCATTTTACCCGTAATTTCTTAAAGCAACTTATTTATTGGCGCAAAATTGATTTCAATAAATCCACGATGAGTAATTAAGCTGTAATTGACAAAAAACGCAAGAAAATTTGAATTTCGCGCGATGAGCGAAACGTTGCACCTTAAGTTTCAAACATAGGTAGGTACATATTTATGCCTATATTTACTCAACACATGTTTACAACATTTTTACGTTTTCTCATCACTTTAGGTAAATAAACGGAGAACGTATGGTGGGCAATACTCATTACAGCGCCTTCGTTCAAGTGCAAATCGTAAAAAACTCAATTCCCTTATCTCAAGAGGCAGTATAAAGAAAGTATTGGCCTATAAACGCTCGCATCTCTAATGTGTTTTCGTGGCGATGAATTAAATCTTTTCCAGGTTTTTAGATAATCTTTTCTCGTACATGCGGAAGATCGTTTCCATCCGTAAGGGTTTTTATAAATTGGTATGGTCCGCAGATATTTTTCTATTATATTATTGCATGGAGCGTGTATATCGTTTGACCAGCGGGCTTATCCTCTAACTTTGAACCGTTCGTTATTCTGATTGCGAGAGCATGCCATCCCGCTCGTAACAACTTAGTCGCACTATGCGCGGTTCCGCTCGCGCACTATCACTATCGCTTTCAGAGTTACGGGATAAACCCGCAGCTACTCGCCTGTTAGTAAACGACGATAGTAAGCAGATCTACAAGATACGTATTCATTCGGACATTAAAAGTATTTAGGCAAAATAAGTATAATTCATTAACAACGTTGCTTTCTCTCTCGATTTTGTTGTGCAACTGAGTAAAGACAACGTATCGTTTGTTGAATAACGAGACGAGCAAACCGCACGGGTGATGATAAACATAAAGCTTGCCATAACAAAAACATTTGCTAATTAATTGCTTCTATGTTCAGTGCCATTCAGTGTTTTGAACTATGCCAGTCCAAGACACTGAAGATATATTTTTTAAATATTTTCTCCTTTCTGTGGTTCAAGTAAAAAGTTTTTATGTGCGCCTAACTACCTAGTGCCATCACTGATCTCAAAATTGAGACTGACTGAAACACAACTGAACTGCTGCCAAAGGACGCCTCCTTGAGACATACCATGTTAAATCTCTTTATGTCTAGTAGTTTCGCTGGAAACATTGCTATCATTAACATTACTTGAACTGGCAACTTTGCATACTTTTATGGAGTGTATTGAAAATCCTCATTAAGATGAGGATTTTCATCATAGCAGATTAGCTGCTAGTTGCAGAGTAGTTCCCAGAGTAGTTCTAAGGAACTACTCTGCAACTAGCAGCTAGAACTAGTCATTCATCCAAACGTAGTCACTGGCGAACGCTTGCTAGTGATGATTTGAGTGGTGATGGGGACCCGACGTCTGTTATGGCAACGCACGAACTGAACTGCTATATGGAAAGAAAATATCATCACTACGTTCCCTACGTTTAAGAGACGGGAGTTCCATAGAGAAAAATGATATAAGGGGATTGTATGAAACATGTACTAGAACTGAATACCGATAGAGATAGTGCGATAGAGTCGAGCTATCGATACAGCAAGACAGCGATAGCCGCCATTTTCTTTCGTACACATTTCATACATGTTCAAGTCTCTTTTTTTTGCGCCAGACTGCTGCTATGCACGCTATCTTACTTTTGAAAATGGAACAAGCTTAGAATTACAATCACTCACCCCAACATAACCAGCCGGAAGCAGTTTTTCGGCGGCGGTGCTGCTTCCTCCCCACCGACTATCGGAGCGCTCGGTCCCGGTGATCTCTCCTGATCAGACTCTTCCCCCACCCCCGCTCCTCTTCTACATAACCACGATGTCCCACACTTGTCCCTAGCATCTTCTGGCGGAGCAGCGAACTGGCAACGTCGCGGCGATCGTTGGCGACCACTCGCCAACGATGATTTGAGCGGTGATGGGGGCGCGCGCACGGGACTCGGTGATGCCCTCACGGGTGATGACACTTTCACTGGTGATGACTGCAGTGATAGACCGCCGCGGTCGGTAGAGCCGTTTAGCATTGTTCAGGTTATGAATCACTTTAGTGTTATCATGTTAACGCTCACTGTCACTTTTGATTTTTATTGTAGGACAATATTATTATATGACTTTTTTTTTTGTAATTTTGGCGTCTACATTTTTACTATAAAATCAAAACAATATAATTGGGTCGCTGATTGTATATATTGTTACATCTACAAAGGAGGTGTTTATATCATTTAGTTTTACGTTCTGCCTATAATGATACAGGCCTCTCTGTGAAAGTTTTAATTTATTGTCTATTTCCTTGTGTCATCATCATCATCCACAGCCTGAAGACGTCCACTGCTGAACAAACAAAGGCCTCCCCCTTAAACAACCACACTGAACGACAATATATGTGCCACTTGCATCCACCGGCTGTTTACACTTTCACAATGTCGTCGGTCCACCTAGTGGGAGGCCTGCCTAGGCTTCGTCTTCCGGTTCGCGGTCGCCACTCAAGAACCTTTCTTCCCCATCGGTTATCGGTTCTTCGAGTGATGTGAGTCACAAAATCAAAATTAAATTTAAAAAAAAATGAAATCAATTGAATAACCAAGTAGTTATTAGTGAACACCTGTTAGTTCCCACAAAGAATAAATCAAACATTTCACAGCTATACGTCTATAATTCATGGTACGTCAAAAGGCTTCCTGTAACAGGTTCAGAAATTCCCATATCAGGGTAATTTGGGACAATGATCGAGCGACTAAAACGCCCATGCATCAACATTAGACCGAAATGTACTCTCCAATCTTAAACCCTACAATTCTGCATTTAAAAGCTAAATTCGTTCGTTAACAAAGCTAGCTAAAGCCCGTAATTTGCATACGTCGGTTTGATAGCGCTCGTAGCACCCATGTCGTGAAAGATAACATTTTGACATTGTTTGTTCAGTTACAATTTAAAATGAGTTACATTTTGACCCTCGTCCAGTGAAACGAGGAAAACGTACCTATAAATTTACACATTAATTAAGTACTTTAACGACCTATACCTATCTATAACAGTAGCTATAAAATCCCTTCTGCTTGTTAAGTGAATGTAGAACGTATCGATCACGCTATATGCTTGAAAATATCGACTTATCAATCATAATGATGTCCAGGGGACATAATATATGATTCTGACTAACTGAGAACCCACAGTTCACACTAGATACAACATAACGAGATTCGTTGCTGCTAAAAAAGTCACCAAAATTGGGGAAAGCGCGGGTCGCAGGGAGTGCGACCAGGCGTTCTCATTGGCTATCTCAAGGTTACTCGAGCGTATCGTATGAAATGTTGAATTCGTGTTTTTTTTCCAAAACTGCGAGTATTTCTGATCTAATCCCGCAGAACTAAGACCGGGAGCCGGGACCCATGAACCCTTCTCCGGATATCAGATCATTTACTGAACATTATTGCTAAATCGAACTGTCTCAGAAAAATATTTTTTGTTTAATAAAATGTGTACAAACTTTCTCAGATAAATAAGACTTTCTTTTGATCATTAAAAACGTCAATAGCACCAACGAAATTATACGGAAAATTCGTCAAAATTAACCTAAAGCCGGCGATCAAAAAGTTGAAATGGAACTTCCCAACTTTTAAGTACGGTAATAATCGCAAATGACTAGAATTAGAATGAAAACAGAAAGTACGATTTCTCAATTCTCATATAAGTTGACTGCATCGTTAGGAATATCTGGTCGTTTTAGTTTAAAGTCGTAAAAAGTTTTTAATTAAACGTAATTGCGTTTCTAATACCTATGTTTAGAATTGCAATTAAGTTTAACTAAAAACTTTAGAAAAAATAAGAGTAACAGCGAACTAAATTATAATAAGTATTACAAATGTCAAAAGTATACATAATTACGTTTGTATATGCTTAGTGGCTAGCCCTAATGTCAGAGCCTTTGAGGTTGTCGCTATGGGAGAAACAACCAGAACCTATAAATTTACATCCGGCCTACGGTAGCGCTCAGTAAAGTTGTAAATACCACTCGCAGGTGACCGCGAGACGAAGAGTGCTCATCCGAAGACGTACCATGTCGTTCGTAGTTCATCATCGGTGATCAGTTATTGACTAGTAGGGCTACGCTAAGTTATAAGTGCTAAAGTGGCTCAACCTGTTGTCTGTCTGTTTGTTACCAAATGGCAAAAAAAAAAGCAGAAATGATATTGACCAAAATTTGACCAGTGACTGAAAGTGTGCATTATGAAAACGTTACGAGGTGAAATGGTTAATAAATATTTATTTCCCAGAAAATGCGGGTAAAATCGTGTTCGTACTAAAAATATCTAATTTCATTGCATACTTAGAGCATGGCTTCGTGTAAATGTTAAGGTATTTCAGATTTGTATGTCCAGCCATTTTTGAGATATTTGCGAAAAAAACTTTCCGCTAGGGAAACTTTCTCCCAGCGGAAATGTTTTATTCGCAAATATCTCAAAGCTGGCTGGACACACATATTTGAAATTACCATACACATTTATACGACGTTATGCTCTAAATATAGCTACTAAACCCAGCTCATGAAATTCGACATTTTTCCGCTAGGAATACGCAAGCGGTAAAATCGGCGCGCAAGTCGTCAAGTATAAAATAACGTAACTTATTACTAAATTATCTTTACTTAAGTACACAGCCTTAAAAGATTTTTCGTGTTTAAGTAAGCCAACATAAGTAGATTGTGTACTTTTGCTACTCAGAAGTTCAGGTTTTTATAGGCAAATAATTGGATTATTATCTTAATTTTGCTTATGTAATTTAAATCCCATATATAAAAAATAATCGCCGTTCGTAAGTCTCGCTAAAATTCAAAGACCACTTGAACGATTTTAGTGATTTAGTTTTTGTTGTGTTCGTAATTGTCACGACGAGTTTTATATGAAGAGTTTAGCGAGGCCAAAGGCTGAGCCAAGTCGCGGGCATCAGCTAGTATAAAAAACCAGTGCGTGTTATAAATGCTCAGAGTAGGGTTCGGTAGCTGTGTTAGAAATAAATAATCATCATAAGTTAGTTCTTAGTGTGCAAAGTTATTTTTGCGTTTTTCCGGAACAATAGTAAATAATAAATAATAATAGCTAATGAGTAAATCAAAATTGTTTGACTCATCGCATTAACTTGGTGGGCTTGTATCTCGTATTAGACTGCAGTAAGTCATGATCATTTAGTAAAAAGTGAATTTGTATGCGTTTCTGTTTTCAGGAAGTCTTCTTAGCCGCAATGTAGAAAAATTGAAAATGGATTTGGACTCGAATGTGGCAGAAATAGGACAATGGATGGAAATATGGAATTCTGAGAAACGGTTTCAGAGACCTTCTAATTAACTTGAATTCCTTTTTCAGCGATACTTGATAGTGATATTCTTTTTATAATTTTAATTTTAATTTTTGTTTTATTTTATTTTATAATCATCCATCATCATTAGCCCGAACGTTCAGTGCTAACAAAGGCTTCCTTCTTATGGGGGGCGGGAGGGTATGCTATAATCCCCATGCTTGGTAGGCGGCTTGGGGATCGCAGAACGCTCGCGTCAACTATGAGAACGCTGGTGCCCATCCTCTGGTGGTTCTGCTCGCAACTTTAGGTTATATCTGGGTCCAGTTACCGGGACAATTATATATCTTCATCATCATCAGCCTGAAGACGTCCACTGCTGAACAAAGGCCTCCCCTTAGACCGCCACTCTGAACAACACACTATCACAACAATTCACAATTATCTATGGATACGTGCATATAATTTCAGCACTGTGAAACGAAACGTGGCAATTGTCATGCCATGACCGTGCTATTCATGCTGCATGTCACAGCGCCACATATTATTTATGGCTACAATTATAGTTAATTTTTCTATGTTTTCCCAAGCGAAATATTAACTAGTTTACCCCTTATTTCATCACTAATTGAAATAACTAATAAGTAGTGTAGTGTTAAGTAAATAATGAGGGAAGAAAGGTTCTTGAATGGCGACCACGAATCGGAAGACGAAGCGTATGCAGACCTCCCAATAGGTGGATCGATGACATTGTGAATGTCACGGGCAACCGGTGGATGCAAGTGGCACGTTGTCGGACGGTAAAGTGCTCTAAGGGGGAGGCCTGTGTTCAGCAGTAGACGTCTTCTAGCTGATAATGTAAGTAAATAATAACATCTTATGGCTATATGGATCTGTGATCAGATTGTTTTCGTTAGACACAATGGACATTTAATTTTTATAACTTGGATTTATAACAGTCGGTTAGTAATAAAATAAACCTTTATTACCAAGATCTCGGAAACACTAGCCAGGTTCGAAAATAGTCTTTACTGCTTTTGCATAAGGTCGTGCCGATATTTGATTTTCTTTAGGATCCGTCAAAGGATCGTCCATAAACGTTTACTATAAAGATAATGTTTGCTCTGAAATCGTAATCGGAATGATCGGGCGTCTCCAGACGTGAGGGGTCGGAAAATTACAAGGAATTTGCTGAAGCCTTGAAAACTAAATGGTTCCCTGCACGTGTCAAAAACTTTGTTAGAGATTGTAGAAGCGCCGTCAAAGACGCTGTCCCGGGCATTATTTCCAAGGATTTACACATGAAGGGAATCCCTACTAATATTGTAAATGAGAAATTGTGATTGTTGGTTTGTATTTGTTCTTTCATTCAGCAACAGAGCTACGGATTGATGTAATTTTTTACGAACAGTGACGTAGGCTACTTTTTATCCTGGAAAAATGTGCTGTCCCTGCGGGGTTATTTTGTGTGGGTGAAACAGCGAGGCGCAGCTTGATAATAATTTAGTTTTTATTTTATTTTTACAGAATGCGATTTATAATCCAACGTTCATTTTAAATCAAACACTTATTTAAAATTTAAAATGAATGATAGGAGGGAAAAAGAGAGCTATCGATCCTTTCTTGATGTTAATCTTAATTTTGCATTTTAAAGATAATTTTAACTTATAATATTAATTTATTTATTTTATATTAATCTTATTTATTTAATTTTTTGTATTTATTTATTTTTGTTTATAATTTGTTGTTTTAATTTTAAGTACATAAGAAGGTGTAGGTTATATTTTATTATAAATATGTATATAATGTTTAGATGTCAATAAATTGTTACACCATTTATTGAAGCTAATCTGAGCTTGGCTAAAACTTTGTGGTTTATTCACTTCTTTAAAAATCGCGTGAGCACTTATTCTAGTTGTGATAAGTTGGCTTGCACTTGCAGTGCTATTTATCGGTTTCTTGTTAGAAAGCTGGCTTGCAATGGTTCTTGGTTATGCTTGATAAAAACAGTTTGAGCCATTTAAAAGTTATGAACAATTTACGAATTGTTCTCGGTTTTGAATTCTAATTTATTCTACTAAGTTTAAAACTAGTAGACTCAGTTTCCTCGTCACTCTTCTGTCAACTCAAGGCCGCGCTTCCGGTCATAGCTATCTCTAAATTTTTCACAAACATTTGCAACAGTTTTGAAGATAAAAATATCACTAATAGCAATTTTGAAGTTCTTACTTCTTAATATGGAAAAGGAAAATCTGTTTTTTTTTTGTGTTGTCATAAAATTTGCTTTAAGCATAGCAAATTAGGAAAGCAAATTTTATGACAACACAAAAAAAAACAGATTTTCCTAATTTGCTATGCTTAAAGCAAATTTTATGACAACACAAAAAAAAAACAGATTTTCCTTTTCCATATTAAGAAGTAAGAACTTCAAAATTGCTATTAGTGATATTTTTATCTTCAAAACTGTTGCAAATGTGTGTGTACAAAAAAAAAAACAGATTTTCCTTTTCCAAATTAAGAAGTAAGAACTTCAAAATTACTATTAGTGATATTTTATCATAACTAAAGATGACAGTGTTATTCTTTTTTATTTATTTTTATTTTTATCATACTCGGTGACGACGACGAGCAAGTTGCTCACCTGATGTTAAGCGTCACGCTTGCCCATAACAGTTCAGTGACACCCAGAATTTTGAGCTTCAACCGTTCAAAACCATGCGCGGCAATGCACTGCGCTCGTCACCCTGAGATGTTAGATGTTATATTATTATTTATATTCTGAAGATAACTGACTGTTATTTTTTTATGTTTATATTCGATAATTGTTTATCTTCAAAAAAGTTTAAAAATGTGCGACCGCGGATGGAAAGAGATGGTCTATGAGGCACTTTCTTAACCATACGTGCAGAACTTGATCTCTTTGAATAAATTACAATCAAATTTAATTTAACTATTGAGCCACGTTCGCTCTTGCTAATTACGCTACATTTGATTTGCGCGTTTAGCAGTTGCAAGTGTTAAGAAATGAAGGAAAGCTTGCAAGTCTAAAGTCATAGGCCTCTCTAAAACTCAGCGCCACATTTTCCTTATCGTAAGAGTAATTTCCAAGCCTGCTGAGATTCCCCGCCGCTCGAACCCATTACCGAGAGGTCCCGCTTCATTTCCCTTTTCATAACAAAGTACAGCTTTCTCCAGGTTTACAACACCTGGCGTCTTTGTTTTCCCTATGAATTTAATTACGGGAAAGTTGAGCACCTCTGCCAGTCAAACGTTGTTTGATTTCCCGTGGGATGAGAGTTGAGTTACTGAACACAAATATGAGGTTGTTGGTCTTGTTGTAAGACCTACCTACTAGCTAATTGCAACTGAACCAGGAAATGTATCAAAATTCTGTATTCTTTATGCTATCTTAGACATTATGAGTACTTCACTATTATACTATTATGTCTCAAAATAAGAATGTCTTAAAATAATACATGTTGTTTCAATAAAACGGGAATACTCACGTTTATCTCTAATACACATCCTGACTAATATTATACATTCGAAAGTAACTCTCTCTCTGTATCTCTGTGCATGGGTGTTTGTCGCGTTTTCACGGCTAAACGGATCGAGCTGAACTTTTTTTTAACTTCGTAGCTTAAGGTTATGAGACAGATATGGGCTACTATACTATTTTTTGTAGGTTTACGTGTACGAAGTCGCGGGTAACAGCTAGTTTTTTTTTTTAAATCTATTTATAAATACAAAAAATTACAATTAGTTGTTCATTATTGCCTTAAAACTTATATTAGGTTTATCTAGATAATTTGTTGTCGATAATATTAAAACAAAAAACAATAAGAATAGTTATTAAAATAGGTATTAAACTAATACCAATAAGGATAAAATTAAATACTAATAAGTAACCCTATTAGTATGATCCAATAAGGGAAAAAAAAACACGGATAAAAATAATTCTGGTTAGCGTCACAATAGTTGCTACGTGGCCCTACTTACGAAGTACGAGTCCAATGTCCAATTATCCAGTAATTTTTAACCGACTACAAAAAAAGTAGAAGGCTCTCACGTCGACTGTTTTTTTTTTGTTCCTCGCACTCAGTATAATTATCTCTATAATGAAGAAGAAGGTCTGTTTCGCCATCTAATTAGGATTAAAATAACACTATATCGCTTGAAAGCACCGAACATAGTTTTAATGAAAAGATAATACGATAAGGTCGGATTGAAGGACAAACTTAACTTTGTAGTTGAAAAAATATCTCCCATACATCGATATACTAAACTAAAATATTCGTACACTGTACGTAAAAGTACGTAAAGTAAAATATTCGTACACAGTACGTAAAGTAAAATATTCGTACACAGTTTAGTACACAGGCTCTACGATTTTTCTGAATTTTTTAGTCGTTTGCGATTTTTGATTGATGGGGTATTTCCCCCGAAAAGCGGGGAAGGGGAAGTTTGCTGCGGCGCCATATACCGGCCATTTTGATAATATTTTGATTTTTGAATATTATGAGCAAAATCGGTCAAGAGGTTGTCAAGTTGTCGTGACTGATTGGCCGATTATGCTCATAATATTAAAAAATCAAAATAAAATAAATATTATCAAAATGGCCGGTATATGGCGCCGCAGCAAACTTCCCCTTCCCCGCTTTTTGGGGCAAATACACCACCAATCAAAAATCGCAGACGACTAAAAAATTCTGAAAAATCGTAGAACCTGTGTACTAAGTGTCGTCAAGATTAGTTGAAAAATACGACGTGTACGCGAGTATTAACATATGGACAGATGAAAGCAAATTTTGCCAGTTAATACTGTGACTTTTGTTCGCTTCGCTCACTCGGTCAATAAATTGATGCCAAAAATTACAAAAACATCATCCAGACCAAAGAAGATAAACAATTTTTTACTTATCTTTAGATGGCGTTGATCCATTTTCGTGCATTTTTTGAAGTTTTGTATGGACTGCCAGTTGTAATGTAGGGAGTTCTGAATCGCGCAAGCGGAAGTTTTTTCCTCGAGACGACCGTATTCATTTTCATACCTCAAAGCTTTATTGGTCCTGATGCGACTGCGGCTATATTCCTCTAATTTATATAATTAGTTAGGATTAGGAAGTCACGATAGTATTATGATTAGGATAGTTATATAGGATGTATAAGCTTGTACTATACTCTCATATGTAAACATACTTTGGTGAAAATTGGTGTGGTGGTTCTAAAGCTTAAGTTCTAAATATACACAGACATCATCTCGGTATTAAAATGACCGGGTCCAGTTTCAGGAAAAATAAAGTTCTATCGTAATAAAAGTATACTACACTAGTAGTTCACGCTGAACTGAGACCTCGCGACCCCTGTATCTTCACAACCCCTGGACCGATTCAGCTCATATTCAAACTTAAAAATTGTATTGAAATGAACTATTGCCTTTCAAAATTTCATGAAGATCGGATAAACGGTTCGCAAGTTATCATCGGACAAATATACATACAAATGCCGATTTGTCCCAGTAAACTCAGAGACCTTCGCTTCGCTCGGTCAAATATATTTTTTTCTATCTTTTCATTGTAAAATACTTCGACGATAAGATTAAATGCATATTACGACGGTGCTCTCCTATAATCCATTGAAGTAATGCTACCGAATCGATACGTTATCTTTTTGCACAACTCTATAGATTATTGGTACCGTTGGTACCCATAGTCACAAACCGTACCAGAGATAATTTCATGTATATGTTGGGCAGGACACGTTGCCAGGCAAAGTGATGGCAAGTGGACTAAAACGTTGACGGATTGGTGTCTACCGGTTAACGAGACATTGGTCGCCCTTCAGCCGTTGGGTCTACGATATTATGAAAATCGAGGGTCGAACCTGGTCAAGATTGGCACAGGGCCGGGATAGGTGGCGTACAAGTAGCGAGGCCTATGCTCAGCAGTAAGCGATTTCAGGCTGAAAATGATGATGATGATCGTGGTGGCGATGATGATATATAAAATTTCAAGTTCAAATTGTTTTTTAATTCATTTTGATAGAGCCATAAAACCCAAACATTAAATGATTATTATCATCAGTAGAGTTGTTGTTTTACTGCGGTTATTAAATGTTCATAGGAAGCTATACTGAAAATTTCATGTCTCTATCACATCTGGTTTGCGCTATGCGTTCATTTTCAGTCACTCAGCAACAAGACAGTTTTATATATTTCGATTATAGATAAAAATAATAGTTCAGGAATACCCAAAAGACTGGCGACGTTACCTCGTTGAATAGCAATGCTAATTCTCTAACCGAGATAACCATCAGCCCTTTAGTCGTTTGTTCTTTCTGTCAGCCGCTTTGATAGAGCTGACTTTTATTATTCGTGATTGCTAAGTTCTGCTAACCTTTTTTAAATCCTTTTTCGTCTTTTAAAACTGTTATTGATCTATATTTTGTTAATGTTCATAAGTTTGTTTTTGATTTGTTACATGACTCTAGCAACCATCTTATGATAAACTATCTGCGTGTCATGGTTTTCTCTGCTACTTTCCAAGCAAACAAAGCAACCAATCTCATGACTCTATCCTTCACAAATATCAAGATCGCTCCAGCGCCTTTTTTGTAAAAAGATAATATATACACACAGAAAAAGTCAGGTATTTTTACATTAATTTTATTAATATTTTTAATCATCATCATAATCAGCCTGTCGTAGTCAACTGCTAGACATAAGCTTCTCCGTGAGCACGCCACTTACCCCCGAATACTGAAACGTTTGTTAACTTTGACGACAGATTATGTCTATTGCTGCTTTTGTCATTTGCTTAGTGCCAGACAAAGGCAGTATTTGAATTAATCTGTTGTCAAAGTTAACATCAAACGTTTCAGTATTTGGGGGTTAGCCCGATCTTTGATTTTTCGCTTCCAGCAGCCGCCAGTTGTCCTACGTATATCGTGAGTGGTCCGAACGAGTTCAAAGTTGCTTAGCGAGCTATGGAAAGAGCTACGTTTGGCGTTTCTCTGAGAGATCATATCCGGAACGAAGTAATTCGCCAGATAACTTTTTTCACCGACACAGCTCAGCGCATTAGAAGCTGAAGTGGCAATGGGCCAGCCATATCTGTTGGGGATCCGATAACCGATGGGGTGGTGAAGTGGAGACCACGAATCTGCAAACGTAGCGTAAGACGCCCTGAAATCCGATGGAGTGGCGATATAATGTATGTAGGACAGCTGGCAGGGGTTTGAAGGGAAAAGCTGAAGATCGAGCTAAGTGGCGTGCCTGGAGAGAAAACTATGTCCAGCACTGGATTATTATAGGCTAATGTTGTTAACCGCTAACTAGAAGAAAAAATCTTTTTTTTATTTTTACTTAGTCTTATTTATTTATTTTTATTATTTAAGTTATATTACATAAATCATATATATTTTTTATGTTATTAAATTACCATAAAAAATATATGCTTTACTTTTCGGGTTTATCCACAATATCACAATATTTTCTGTAGTACTTCCATTGTTTGTTAGTATTTCTTATATTATCTTATGTTATATTAGGCAACTTATTTCGTTGCCCGTTTTCCGTCCAGCATTGAAGCAGTTTTAATTAACTTGTGCAATTAACAAAATTAATGATTTCGCTGAAAATCAAAGGTTTTGTGTTGTGAATCCATTTACGATCACTACGAAGAAGATAATAACAGGGTCCTGGGCTATTATTTTCGTGAATTAGTTCATTCAAATGACGAAGTTTTTTTTTTTATGGTACTCGGTGACGGTACGAGCAAGTCGTTCACCTGATGTTAACCGTCACGCTTGCCCATAACAGTTCAGTGCCACGCAGAATTTTGAACTTCAACAGTTCAAAACTATGCGCGGCAATGCACTGCGCTCGTCACCCTGAGATGTTAGATATTAAATCTCTGTATGCCCAGTAATTACGCTGGAAACATTGAAAAATTAAATTAAAGTTAAATTTATATAGCTGAGAACAAATGATTCGATTAATTTAATCAAGTTAATTTGTTGCCTACCATCAATATATTATAATATTATATAAATATATATACTTATAGTTGTAGATCCAAATTACTCACGAGTAGTTCTCGAACAGGAGACCTCGCGAGCACAAACTTTTTTGCACAATCGCAATTCTACATTGTCTTCGAATGTTTTAGTCGTCGGCGAAGCGAACGAAAGTCTCTGTTTTAACTGGCACAATTTGCTTTAATTCATTATTATGAACAATTTTCAATATGGGACCAATCCTGAAATCGAGAAAAAAGTCAGCTGTTCCGTAAAAAAATGTCAATGACACTCGACAGAATGTATGGAACAGCTAATATTTTTTTCTCGATTTCATGGTTGGTCCGATAGTAAAAGTGTTTAATAATGATGAGTACTATAAAGCCCCTTTCGGCTTAGCATACCGTTTCCTTACTATATAATATGGATAGTATAATCAAACGTATATACTATGTGTCTTTACTTATTCATTCATAAGGCTATATGACGAAATCCGGTCGAAGCGACCCGATCATCCGGAAATACAGTTGCTACTCATTCGATTACACGGATTTATACTGGTACAGACAGGAGATAAAATCTGTTGAACTGTTAGGCTTTTTACTACCTTTACTAAATTACTACTTCCAGTAGTGGTATTATAGACGTCAGAGCTCATAGCACTTCCCGGGACTGCTGCCTGAGGCAAAGTACTAGGAAAAAAAAATGGTTCAATACTTGTAAAGTAGTAAGTAATAACACATTTCAAAGGAAAAGATCACTTATATCCTACATATAAGATCCAAAAATATCGTTATATCCTTTTTCTTTACGGAAGCTAGTATTTACTAAAGTATAGGCACTACCAAGAAAGGGATATAAGCGTCAATCCTAAACTCGCATTATTATGGAATAGGTAAAAAGTGGCCGTTTCCGCTATTTCCCGGTAGCCGTGGAAGGAAATACGACGCCCTCGTAGGCACAATATGTTGTGCTACTTTCCACTCGTGTGCTTTCGAATATATTCATATTACTGTGAAAAAGGTAAGCTCGGATAACTTTGTAGTGGGAGAGGTGATGCTCAATTTTACCAATGTGTTCTTGTGTTCTTTCAAATAGCGGAGGTATTTGATAGAATGGCATAAGTGACTAATGTAATTTATACTTGTTTTACTTTTTTTTAAATACCAACAAAACGTAGCTCACTTAGATTGTTAAGCTTCTTGTTAGAATTCAAGATATGTGCCAATTTTTTTTTTCTCTCTCTGTTTCTTATATATTATTTTTGTCATTTGCAATTTCTCAAGCAAACCCGGAGCCGCCTGCTAAGCGTGGAGATTATGGCAATACTCCTTCCCAATTTAAGGGGGGATTTCGTCAGCTGTGGAAGTTGTGGCTGATGGTGATGATTAATAGATTATTCGTCAATTTCCTCTTTAAAGCTTTATTTTTTTATAGATCTCACTAAAATTTACCGCTGCCTTACTTACTATAATCCGGTCAACTTTACCTTCTTACCTTGGGCTATATCTCAGCGTTTTTTGTCCCGCGCCTTTTTTATTAATACCCGAAAATATCTCCTAGGTTATGATATCTTTATTTATGGCCACCATATCCTTTCTTTTCTTGCGGCAGTTAGTTTGCATGTTATCTACAAAAGTATATACCTGAACTAAATGTTGAAAATTCAATCGATTTCGTTGGTTTGGTTTGGTTTTTGTCATATATATAATTTTACACTTTTTGACATACTGTGAAAATCTGACCGATCAATGGGACAGGTGCAAAGAGCATGACAGTTCAATGATAATTGACTTTGACGATGTTTTACACTGATTTGTGATTTAGCATAATATTAGATTATTATGGTATAAATAATTGTAATTGTAAATTGTATTCTTATTATGAATTGAATCTGAATGTTTGTGTTTTAAATTTTAAAGTAGGAATTAAGATAATTATAATAATGCTGTGACATAAATGTAAATGTGTAATCGTTTTTATGTCAATAGATAATTTGAATTTGAATTTACAATCTGCACCTTAGCGAAAAACCATCGGAAAAATTTTTGTTGTAATATTCAGTACTCATTGTATAAAAAAAATAGTATCTGTTGTCGCCAGAAAATTCCGCTTATTTTAGAAGTTTTGATTAAGCTTGCAATCTTTGTATGTATTTTTGCTCGGGTCAAAGCTTGCAACTGAAATTTAGACCAGTTAATAATAAGTAAAATAAATATCTGGGACATTTTTGCACACACTCTCATCTGACCCCATCTGACTGATTCAGTTTAATCAGCTTACAGTACCAAATAAAAATGAAAATGTTTTTCTTTCTTTCTTTCTTTCAATAACGAATTTATAAAAGCTTGCCTGGAAAAATATATTTTTCCACAAAAACATATTTATTTTATTTTTATTATTTTTAGAGAAACTATCGACCATACATTTAATAACAGAGTTAAAAATATAGAATACCCAAAGAAGCTGTTTAGAATTTTCCATTTATACTACAATACACATTGTATGAACGTTATGATAAATGTCCATACAAAGATAGAGGTAGGATATTGAAAGGAAAAAATAAGTAATCTCTAAATAAACTAAGAAGCAAGTTTAATTATTTTTTTAAAAAACATTTTCAGTTTTTTTTTTTTTTTTTTGTGTCTTTTATAATAAAGTTGTCCTCGGTATAAAGTTATAAGATTTAAAAAACGGAAATAAAAAAAGCATTTGGAATGGACTATAGACGCTATTCGTCTTTACCTATACTATTCTGACAATCTGCAATATGTACAAAACAATTTGTGTATATTCAAGCGAAATACCACTTACTGACTGATACACTAAGCACAAAATTACACGAAGTCTCAAAAACCACTTGACCTACAAAACTGACACTTGATAAGTAGATTCCTCATTGGGTGTAAAATATCTAGGGATTTTATAAAAGGAACGAATCAAGGAGTAAGTATCAAGGCCTTAAAGTGTATGAGAGTACGCATGAGAGGCCAACAGCTAGCGCAACATAAATATTTTTTTTAAATATTTATTTACGGTTTTTTCCTCCTTATTGTTTTTAATAATCAAAATTATTCAACTTACTCTCATTTGAATTTATATGCTTTGCGTAATATTTGGCATAAAAATCATATTATTTCATTCGTACACATAAAAACAACACTCAACTCTCGTTCAACGGTTTAAAAGGAACCCACGTTTCACTGCCCACGACGTGAAATAAAGTCTATGAAGAGAAATGAGAGCGACCGCGCTCGAAATGTAAGCCACAAAAGATTCTGCTGTGCACATGTGACTTACAATCTTGCGTTTTTACTAAAATAATGCATTTCTTATAATACCATGTTACTAATGCATATTTTGTTCATTTTAGGTCATCGAAACAGCTGTCTTAAGATATGTTTTACCGTCTTTTCTAAGTTATAGTCAAAGTGAAAAATGTATGTTGTTAGATTTTGTAGCTCGTAACCGCGTGGTCGTAACGATTCGTAGCGCTACGGCGTAGCTCGCGAGTGAACCGTCTGAGTCGTCGCGTAGAACTGGCTACGAGCTACGAGATCCTGGGATACCAGCTGTGTTCCAAATTACCCTTAATTCACATGAATAATGAAGTGGGTGTAAATTCGTGCAGCTGTATCGCGCCTCGTCACGATAAAGAGCATCATGCTAACAACATTTTGAAATTACTATCTATCTAATTTATAGTAGATTTGTTGCTTGTGTTATATATTTTTTTTTGTCTAAAGATAATTTTATCCGGAAAATTATTTTCTTAGACTGTTAGGTTTTTGTGCTGTTTTAGATTCTGTGATTCTCAGTTTTTATAGTAGTTAACATTTTTTCTTAAAAGAAACATGTTATTAATGTTAGACATATTTATCATTCATTTTCAATATGGCCTTAATATTTGTCATATTAATTCATTAACAAAGCCTAAATGTACAACAAAATTGGTTTTTAATCAAAATAAAAATCCTCAGTATTTATTAATACTTTTAATTTTAATCTCTCTCAATTTAAAGTATAGGTGACGCACGTCATACCTACTCCATTATCAAAAAATATGTTTTGCTTTCATGAAAAAAATATACCCGAAAGCCAAGGAAATAATAATCCTGGCAGTACCAATAATACTGCAGCAACAGATATCTGTTGCGCCGTTGCCCGCCACACCATTAATATCAGCACTATGGGGACGAACTATTTGTCACGACAGCACGGTCAAGCAATGTCGCTAGCAATCTCTTCGCAATCTATTTGATGAATCGGACCTACATACTATATTGCTCTTCTCATAACAAAGTAACATGTACTGGTAATTTTTTACAGCCGTCTGCAGAATATTGTTGATGGCGAAAGCAATATTTTATGCTTATATTACAAAGTATTAAATTAGAATAATTTTGAGAGATTAGAGGCGTCCACAAACCAAACAACTACGACGCTTAGTTCAAATGGAAAATGAAAAGTCATTGGAAAAACTTTATTCTTTTGTAAAAACGAAACCAAATAATAGATGTTTTTTATGGTATGTACAACGATTCGTTGTGACATTAGTTGGTTGTTAGATTTTTCATGGCTGCGATGGTTTTCGATGTGGCATGCATTTGTTGTTTCATAAGGAATCAAAAAGTTTCGCTGTAAAATTATTCGTAGTTACGTTTTTGCTGCTTTAATCTTTCGGCGATATATTATTCGAATACTCGAATTTCGGAACAAAGTAGCGAACTTAATTTATAAAGAACGGGCTATACGTATAGCGTTTGACCACAACTCGCCTGAGGACAAGCGACGAAGTCGTCTAAGATGGAGCATGCTTATTGCTTAGTTTAAACATTAGTTTACAGGACAGTTACGTAAATTCTGCTATAACATTTTCTTAATTAAATTTGACAGCTCTAAAGTTAATTCTATCCATTTCTCACGTATTGAAATTAAAAGAGATGTCACTACTTTTAGGGCTAGTGGACTGAAGCCTTTTGAACTATTTTTTTTTTTTTTTTTTGGACAAATTATCCACGAGAATAGCGATGTCCTTTGAATAATAAAAACCAATACCATTAAAATTTGTTTGTCCAGATTTTTTTATTAAGTGTTATTACTTGAATAGGTCGACGACACCACTGCTATGACCTCGTCGCTTTTCCTCGGGTGACTTCTGGTCAATCTCTAGCCCATTCTGTCATAAAAAAAATACTAAATAATAACAATGATAAACTGATTACGTTTCTGCAAACAAATAATAAAGTTTTTCTAATGAGAATTGTTCCCTTTCAAGTCATTTTGTGTTAATTTTTCATTTGTCAGCAAAACGTGGTGATGTCTGAATTTATTTACGTTTCCTTTGTGAAAACGGTTTTATAAGAGCTTAGGAAGTTAAACAGGCCCTCTTCAAAATAATCTATAATACTGTTAAAATATGGTTCGATGTCATCGTCATCAACAGCCGGAAGATGCTTACTGCTGAACATAGGCCTCACCTTTAGAACGTCAGTTCATCCTGCGCTGCGTTTTCCGGTTCCATGAATCACTCAAGATCCATTCTTCTCTATCGGTCATATAGGTTCTACGAGTGATGTAACCTGCCAATTACCAATGCACTTCGCACTGTGGCGCACCCAACGTCATCTCAACGCACTCCTTGCCGCCAACCCTGATTTTGATATTATGAAAAAACAAATGAAACACAGACGACAAATGGAACACTGTTATGTTAATATTTTTGGAACATGTAAACATTGCCTTGGAACTCTAGTACCTTGGACTAACCAATAACGCAAATTTCGTCAGAGGTAGACAATAAGAACGCATTGGTCCAGTCTCCTTTCGATAACCAATACACCTTCAGCGAAGCTCTAAAGAGTCAAAAGCATTTTTCAAGGCACCGTCGGCGATGTAATGAATAAACATGACCGACTGTTAATTAAGGGTGACAAGGGTGCGAGAATTCTAAATTCATAACTTTAAGGGAAAATATTAGGAGAACGTTTACAGTCTATTACGGTAAATTTATACGGCGAGACGGTGTTTGCTTTCAACTTTGTTTAGGACTATTGGCTTAGAAGCTTAGAACAACACATTAGTATTGTGTTGAAATACCAGCACAAAACAATTTATGACTGTGATAAATTTCTTGACCGTGTTTCAGAGTCAACGAGAACAGTAGGCCGACGATAACTTGCGAATCGACACGTCATGTATCTGATGATCTCGCATTTCATAATGTGAGTGTAGTAGATATTTAAAGTCGTGTAATAGTAATGGTAATATCAAATATCGTGAGTATGGTAATATCAAATTTGTGTGTTCAGCCATTTATGAGATATTTACGAAAACCACTTTAAAAACAAACCGTTGATTCGATCTTAATGAAGTTTTGTAGGCAAGTAGTTCATTTCAAAACAATTTTTACGTTAGATTATGAGCAGATTCGGTAATGGGCTTATAATAGGGGTCGCAAGGTCTCATTCTTCGCGAGCTGCTAGTCAGCTTATGAACACACCCACCCCTCTCTCTCTCTATCTCTCTCTCTCGCCATCTACCCTCTATCGCTATTACTAACAAGCGTACCCAGAGTTAGTATGAACGGTCAACAGCTAATACAAAAATTAGAACGCTAATTGATTTTTAAATTTTTATTCCAATTTAGTACGGCTATATAATCTCACCAAATTCGAACAACGCGCGTTTTGAGCTTATCATAAGAATGACGTTACATTCTTGAATCGTCATTATAGGCCGCAAAATGGTGCATCATAAACTCCTCTTTTTTATAGTCAATATTCAATGATTGTGGAACTCTATTTATCTCAATCTTCCTTGTTATAATAAAGATAGAATGTCCCACTACGGTCTGGAATATAGTGGGTCGAGACGATCTATCTAGATAAGTTCTGGAAGGCCCAGGTGCAGCTGCAACGAGCAAATACATAGCTGTGCAGTTTTTCCTTCAATTTACTGTAGACTTTTATGTATTGTTATTCTTATTAGATAAAGCTAGGTACAAAATATTATTTTTATCATGATACGCAGGAAGAATACACGATGAAAATGAACTATTATTGAGCATAACACAAACATGCTTTTTAATAATTAAACATCGAGATACTAAAGAATTTAAGGATGAGACTAGAATTAACTACAGGTGTTTATGAACTTTGGTGTGCGTGAGCAAGTAAAGAGCAAATGTAGCAAGAATAAATATTGATTTAAATTAAATGTTGGAGTGTCTTCTGTATTCGTATCTATTATTATTTATTCTGTGCTTACACGAACCCTTATGAATAAGCCAAATAAATGTAATACCTACATACTTACCCTTACGAGTATATATATTTCTTACAATACAGCCACATTTTAAAATATGATTTGCGAAATCAAACAACAGAAATCCGATGAAGAAAATGATTTTATTCCATCGTTCGCTCATTTCCCTCAAAAAACTCCCATTTGTTTTTCTGAAGCTCTCATTCCTGGATAATAGCTGCGACGAATATAATCCCAGAAATGAATATGACATGAGTACCTATACCCAAATCAAACATATGAACAGTAGGGACAAAATGTATCTACTTTTCCTTTGAAACATTATATTAGTGCTAAACCTGAGCCGAACTGCCCGTGAGTCTTTAAGTAAGTAAGCGTGAAATAAGCCGATGTAGCTCGATGGGAGCACGCTCGCCTCACATTCTTGGGGTCGCGAGTTCAAACACGGGCGGGCTCGTACCAATGAGTTCTTTGGAACTTACGTACGGGTATACCACTGGCTTTTTGGTGGTGGAAAACATCGTAACAAAATCTGCATATTTCCGTAGAAAAAATTCGATGGCGTATGTGAATCCGCCAACCCGCACTAGGCCAGCGTGGTCTATATGGCCCACTCACCATTCCAGGGAAGACCGATATCCCAGCAGTGGGATGTTAAAAGGCTGATGCAGAGAGTTGGAGATACTTCTCCATTTTATCACCCGTCCCTTGCCATCATAAGTCTGTTGTGTGTGCCGCACGACTTGACCCACTCGACACCATTATGATCAAGCTGATTTATCCTAGACTAGGGGTCTTGGATAAATCAGCTTTATATTTACTAACAACCTGACAACCACGGACAGCAAACCAAAGAGAGAATAAAAGAGGAAAATAATTTTGTCTGTATATATCTCTCCATCTCTGTCTATGTTTGTTATGTTTGTTAGACGACGGTTGGCGCCAACAAAGTTTTTACGTGTGTTAACATAAACTTAGTATTGTAATATATCTAAAGCTTATAATAATAAACATTATGGTTATAACGGCAATAAGATTACGCAGTCTGAAATGATCAAAATAACGTAGGACCCCGGGACAAGCTTAGAGAGCCGGGAGAGCCGGCATTCGTACCTAACAATACAAATCTAAACATATTTAATAAAACCTCTAAACATGTTTGTTTTTGTTGAATAAAGTTGTATGAAAAGTAATGGAACATACCTACCTACCTAAGTAGGTAAATATGAAGAGTTGCATGCGAGAGATTTTGCGTTTTGCCCGACTTTTGAGTAAGTGTTCTTACTGTTTATAGAGCACCGTTCTACCTCTCCCGTATTTGTTCCAACATTCCATTGTGGATAAATTTGCGGTTTGGTCGATCGCTTTTGAAGTATTTGCGGCTTTGGAATTTTCTCTCATAAGTTGTGAAGTACTTTGCCTAAATTAATACCTACGAAAATCCAATCGTTGACAAAATTTGACATGTAGGTAAATATAGGTACAGTACTTGAGATCCGAGTGCCGAGTGCGAGTTTTTCCAAATGCGTTTACTTACTTAATGAAGTAAGAGCAGTACCATCTAGATGACGCTAGACGGCGCTGCTCTTATTTCATACAAATTATAGTTAACGTTAACGCGATCGAATAGGTAAACGTAATTAGAAAAACTCGCACAACTCGCACTCCGTAGTTTGCCCTGATGTTGGGGCACTAGAATACGGCTTTAACCACTTTGGTGGCTTTAACCACCATCTACCAAAGCGAGCCCGGGGAGGACAACAGCGTCGAGTGGCTGAGTGGTGGCTTAGACGTCTCACGACAGCTGCTAGCTGTCCCGGGAGGAGCTGAAGCGTGGTGCTGAGGTCTCCGGTGCATTCCCTTAGAGATCCCGAAGCCCTCGGTCAAGTACCAAGGCAGGCCACCGGGGGGGTTTTAGTGGGTACAATCTCACATAGCCCGGCTGCACCCCAAAGCAGTCGGGTACCTTGTGAAGATTTCCCGCTAGAAAAAAAAAAAGTTACTCCGTAGTAAAATTCTGCAGAGAACTTTGTAGTACGCGCGTTTACGGCTCGGGAACGAGCCTCGCAAATATGTACATGGAGTAAAAATTACGAACTATCACAATCGTTTTTCAGAATTCACCTATAGGTACATCTTTCTATACATTTTTTAGTTTTATATTTTCAAACATCCTTTCTTAATGTTCACGTACGTTATACAAAGAGCTGTACAACATTTCATGCTTCTACATCCACCGGTTTAGACTGAGTCATTTATTATGATCGGGGTTTGCCGCTGCACTGACACAGCGCCACATAGGCCTGCAGAACCTAGAGATGGGGGTCCACCCGGCGCCCATTGCCTGACCTCACGCAGGCAAGACGTGAGGTCGAAATAGACGGCGCACCCACATGAAAAGGTTTCATCCACTTTCATACAGAAAAAGAAAATATATTATTTCAGAGTGGAGTCTTTTGCTAATCCAGTAGTTTCATTCAAATCTGTTGAGCCGATATGGTATTGAGGGGAACAAACACGCACAAAGAAACCTATTTATTGTGATTTTACCTGCGAATACCTACCCCAGAATCCACTTTATGAAATACAAAGTAATCTACTGTAATGCTATTAAAAAATTGCACGTGTATACAGAAACCTCGTCCTGAACCTTCCGCGTAATCCGTACCGCTGTATGTGGCCATTCTCATGTAATCCTAAATTATTACTGCGACCGACGAGCTCTGGACGGCCAATTTGTTAGGCTTGTTGGATCACGTTCATTTTGTGTATCTTTTTAAGAAAAGACAGCGGAATTACTGGGCTTATAGGGCCAGGTTGACGAGCGCAGTGCAGTACCGCTTAACTTCTTGTACTTAGCAAAATTCGGAGGCAAAATAGGTATACGTACATATCTACGTACCTTCTTACCTATGAAAGTAATTAAAATTGTTTTTTGTTGTTTTTTCCAAATGTTGAGTAGTTCGCCATTTTGAGAATTGATCATTTTGAGACTCAGTTGTTATTTTGACCCTATATAAACCACTGCACATTTTACGCGTGGCACGAAATACCACTCGGAAGCAAAATGTTCAGATGCTTGCTGCATATTGCCGCTGTGTGAAGTCCACAGAAAAGAGAAAGATAAGAAAAAAAAAAACTCTACTGTGGTGAAGCCTAATTAAAACCTCCGTGGCATCGGTGAATGCAGGCACCGCGATTTAAATTGCCACTGGTCGTGAGACTATTCCTAATACGCATAGAGCACTATATATTTATAATTCAAGTAGGTACTTAAACAAAATAAAAACAATAGCATGGTATTTATAAAGTTTCCTCATGAATATTTACATTATTTGCTTATTTGGCGTTATTTTACCAGAAAATTCTGATCAAGAACCTTAGCTTGAAGCGAAATGAAATAGCGCGCCGAAAAATAATCTGAACGCTCTCACTTCTCCATCCCGTCCCATTCCGATCAGTATGTATAATTGCGTATTCTGAGAAGCTAAGTAACTTGGCAGTAGTTTTTCTAACAGTTCGATATTGCGTTGCAGTATATAGGTATCATAGGCAGTTGGAGATGGTATACCTACAGTCGTGGTATCTCAATGGGAGCACGCTCGGCTCACACTCGTGAGGTCGCGGGTCCTTAGAGCGCCACATCGACCGACAACGTGCCACTTGCATCCATCGGTTACTACGTACGGATATACTACTGGCTTTTCGGTGAAGGAAAACATCGTAGGGAAACCTGCATATTTCCTAGGATATCGGCCTCCACTCGAAGGGTGATTGGGCCATGTAGGTGACCCTTCTACATATTTAAATAAATAAGTAAAATAAACTAATTAATATAAATATGTAGAAGGGTCACCTACATGGCCCAATCACCCTTCGAGTGGAGGCCGATATCCTAGCAGTGGGATGTTTAAAGGCTGATGCAGAGAGTTGGAGATAGTTCTCCATTTTATCGCCCGTCCCGTGCCATCATAAGTCTGTTGTGTGTGTGCACCACGTCTTGACCCACTCGACACCATTATGATCAAGCTGATTTATCCTAGACTACCCCTACTCTAGGATAAATCAGCTTTATATTTGCTCTCAACCTGACAACCACGGACAGCAAACCAAAGAGAGAAAAAAGAGGAAATTAATTTTGTCTGTCTATATTTCTCTATCTATATCTCTCTCTATATTTGTTTTGTTTCTTAGACGTCGGTTGGCGCCACCAAAGTTGATACGTGTGTTAACGCTCTAAAATGCGCCCGGTGGGTGGTTGTTTTGTCCCACAGATCACACCCTAGATTCTGCAGTCAGGACGCTCGAAGCGTACCACGTATCAGTCTAAATAGACTTATAAGAAATTACTCTGATTGGTTGATTGTTAGGCGCGAGTAGACGTAACCTTGAGATAGCCAATGGCTTGGCCGCTTGGCCGCACTCCCCGCGATCCGCGCCTTCCTCAAACTGGTGACTTTGGTAATGCGGTATATATAGTGTGATCTGTGTTTTGTCCAGTTAGTTACAAAAATGTTAATACGGGGGCGCCTAGTTTAGTCCATTACCCCGCAGGGGGCGCCGCCACTGCGTCCGGCTATTGGCTGTACCTATTACGGATTTGAACCTGATCTGAAGGAATTTTTACGTTATCAAGAAAGTCTCCATTAAATTTACTATGAATATAATAGTAGATTATGCACCAAGGAGATAAAGCAGTGTGTTATTTCACGGGCGACATATTGAATCCCGAGGGAAACGAAGGACTCTAGAGATATTAGATTTGAAATATTTTGAAATTTTAATAAAATTACTGATGGCGTACATTTATAACTATAGTATAGTAGGCTTGTTTTTATTTTCTCGTAGGAGGTGTATAAAATAGAGTATACTCCTCGAGGATAAAGCTGTCTTCGTCTTGGGCGACCTTGTATCCCTCGATCGCTGCACTCGGAATTGTACTATAAAACTTTAAGTCTACTCTAGAGTCCTTCGTATCCCTTGGGATTTAATGTGTCGCCCGTGACATAAGACACTGCTTTATTCCCTTGGTGCATGATCTACTATTTTCTGTGTTCTGTTACTTTAATTTACCTTTTTAACGTAGCATCAGAAGAGTAAGTACCTTCTTACCAGCGCTCACTTGTGCCACTTTTTTACTCTCCCCTCGCTGATCTGTTAAAAGGGTTAGTTCAGCTTTACCAAGAGCGCTACCAATTAAATGTATCCTTCATACCCTTGTTTGTTTATTTAATTTATTACGTCTTCTTACCTACATAATAATAAAGCACAAACATATTAAAACCACGCAGGCATAGGTCGATATATAGGAACATACCTATGTTAGCGTAATAAAATGCAAATCTCATCGGAAAATATGTATATTTTATTTGTGCATCACAAATAAAGCGTTTAATAAATGACTTTTCACCAGATTTATTCCATAACAAACGATCTGGCTCACCACTTTATATCCGACGTGACCGATTTAACGTTATAAAACCACGAAGCCGGGTGATATGAATTCAGTGCATGTGTCGCGTCACACAGCGCTGTGTAGCGCCCGATTTACATTTGACTTCAGTGATATGCCGCGCTGCTGCCACTACTCGACGATTGGCGAGGAAAGTAGAGAAGGAAGCATGCAGAGACTTGGCCTTTTACACATCCTGCCACTAGTCATGCTCCTCGCCTTGCCCACCGCTCCCGATTTTGCCGGTTTTCTGAGCGCGATTCAAAGGACCGGTGAGTTAGATAGAGATAGAGCGATGACAATCCCTAAGACGTAAAAGGAATTAATAGCGCTAGGAGAGTCGCGAATATAGCAGTGAGCGTACGCCATGAAAATATTTAAAAAAAAAACAATTATAATGTACTACGTATAGCGATGCGATGCCCCGTTTAATTATGTCACATAATATGTACCACACTACACTTGTTATAAAAAAAAACTTAGTGTCACGTAATACACATCACGACATGCATGCAATACAACAAAACACGTGATGACGCAGCGAGCTCTAGCGAACGACTAAGTGAAGCATGGAAGTGAAGCGTGGCAAAGTGGCCACAATTAAATGGCACATCGCAATATACAGCCGTGTCACTTCTAGTGCGTAATAGTTCAATGACTGGTTCAACCCAAAATTGTTCGAAATTTAGTTAAGTAGGTTACACCATACGAGTCGCACTGTGACTCATTGGTAAGTTTTTTCCATCGCTACCTACATAAAAAGTCTAGACAAGCCACAACACTGAGCCTTGATTAGACGCGACAACTTTGTGGTGAGCGTCCATAAACTGAACTGAAGGCATTGCGATATGATGAAAATATTTAATATCAGTGGTAAACAGATCATTCACATGCTCGTACCGAACGATATTATCGGTTTTTAGTGTCACGCCGAGACGACATTCTCAATTTCTTGGTTATATGACCAGCATGCAAAAATAATAGAAATGCAAGGAATGAAGGTACATAAGTAGGTAGGTATAATAAATAGTCATGCCACAGCTATTCTCACTGGCACGATTGCAAGTTATCTATTGTTTAATATCCAAAAACTGGATATTGTAGATATCAGTGTCTAAAGTGTCTATCGCTAGTATACATTCTTATCTATGGTGTCTATAAGAACATTTTATCGTTATGCTTTTTGAAAAATGCAAGTTCATTTAGCTTATGACCTCATTTGTTTTTGGGGCGCGTATGTAGGTATGGATATAAAGCTACATTTTGCGGTAATGTTTTTCATTTCTTTTAATAAATATATAGTTGCTTATGACATAAAAAAGGGTAGATACATAAACACAACAAGAACAATCTTTGGTATCGAGAATTTTCTTAGCAATTCTGCTTTTGCGAGGTAAAAGACTGACTACGGATATGAAGATATACCTACATGAATTAAAAAATACAGTTCAGGTAAAATTGATATATTTTTGCGTCTGACCGAAATAGCGAGGCGGGACGACCTCGACAAACACCAGAAGGACTGGCCAGCAATAGCTCAGGACAGAGATTAATGGAAAGAGGGTTGGGAAGCCTTTGCCCAGCATTGGGACATGACAGGCTCATAATCCTAATATTATAAATGCGAAAGTAACTCTGTCTCTGCTGGGTGTTTGTCGCGTTTTCATGGCTAAACGGATTGACCTGAATTTAGCTTAATGATTGGAAACGGGCACAGGTTATATTTTTTTGTAGGTCCACGCGAACGAAGTCGCTTGTAACAGCTAGTAATATAATAAAAAAAACCTTCTTTTGCTTGCCCCAGCTACATTAGAAACTAAGCCACCTAAAAACAACGCATTCTCGCAAGTGTACAGCAATTGATATAATTAACCCTTTTCCCTATTCAGATTTCTTAATATTGACCTTTTAGGTACGCAACTAACTGAAAGGCATGTAGGCGTAGAATCCTAAAATCACAACAAAACTACCTTCTTCAAGTAAGTACCTACGTAACGTATGCAAAACCATATTTATTTAGGCCTTGAAGGGTCACCATTTTTGTAGGTATTAGGTAATTTTATTGATCATTTTCAGCTATGCCTTAGTTCATTCCAAGAAGATGCGCTCCACCCTTTTTACCAGACAAAATAAAACCTCTCACAAACAGCTTGCCTTTGATAGCAAAGTGTCGCTTGATTCGTTATCTTGGACGAAACAATGATGCTAAATCCATGTTCGTTATTATATGACGTGTCATAGACTAGGCCTACCTAGTCTATGACACGTCATATAATAACGTTGGGTTTATTGTTTACCCAATAAAAACTGCCCCGGTGGCTCAGTTCGTAGTGAACCTACGTTCTGTGCTTGGGGGCGTGGGTTCGATTCCCATCTAGGACAAACATTTATGTGATGAATATTTGTGTTTGTTCTATGTCTGGGTGTTAATATCTATATAAGTATGTATTTAAAAAATATCTATGTACGTATATCAGTCTCTGGCAGCCATATCACAAGCTTTGCTTAGTTTGGGGTCAGATGACCGTGTGTGCAATAATGTCCCAGATATTTATTATTATTAAAAAAAAAAAAAAAAAATCGTAAGTATAGTTTAGTTTCTTGCGTTGGGTTTGTCTAGATAGAGACATTTTATCTCAAAATAAAACATCGGAAATATATTTTTATAACGTTTATTTCTTTACAAATAGCTTATAATCTGATTTATATTGCTAGTTCTAGTTCTAGCTAGGTCGGTTTTTACAACCCCGCACCTACGCCCACGTTTGAAACTGGATAAAATCAAGAGGAAACTATGAATTAAACATAATCTATTGTCAGGAGTGATCTAAATTACAGCATTATTTACACGATCTAAATAGCTTCTAATTCTTTAATTATAAGAATTGTTACCTTATCTGAAAGGTTTTTAATCCCATAATTGTTTTATAGATTGTTTCGGTTTAAGTGCCTAGTGCAGTGCACATTATTTAGATTAAAAAAATATTTTGAGATTATATTTTGTCCTATGGTTTAGTGTAAATAATAAAAATCATTCAAAAGATCTCGGTACATTCGCTATAGCTCTCCCAACACAGTACATTATCAGCCAAAAGACGTCCACTGCTGAGCATAGGCCTCCCCCTTAGACCGCCACACCGATCGACAACGTGCCACTTGCATCCACCGGTTGCCTGAGACTTTCACAATTTCGTCGGTCCACTTAGTGGGAGGCATGCCTACGCTGCGTCTTCGTTCTCCGAACCCCTAGTGAAAATTCAAGTTATTATTACTCTAATAGTGAGGTAATAACAGTATCTAGGACAGCATAGAATAGAATTTTGTATGATTTCCTGATTTAGTTGTAATTCGCAATTATCCATCTTTTTCATTTGCGCGCCAAAGTGTATAGCGCTATCTTTTTCTCGGAATAGCCTCTTAACGTTATCTACGATTTGTATGAAGAGCTGTGCCAACTAGATGGCGCTGCTGTTATTTCATACAAATATCGAATAGGTACACGCAATTGAAAAAAACTCTTACTAGGCACTCTGAACTGCCCTTTGACACTGTTGCGATGTAGGAATAAACATATCCACCCATCTCCCTTCCTCTTCATTTGAAATAAGAGACTTTCGATGCCCACTTCATGGAGTACCTAACGAAGATTTTTTCAATAGTTTTTGAGGGTACTGGCATGACATCAAAGTATTTTTCTGATGAAAAAAATTTGTAACAAAGTGCAGACCTGCAACTTTTTTGCGACCACGCGCTACCTGCAAGCTCACGGGGAGTAATTCTTACAAAAATCTGAATTATCCATTTATTTAACGACGAAGCGACGAACGCCTTTATTTTCATATCATAAACAAAATAACAGAAAAAATACGATTTATTTTATCACTTTTCACAGTGAAATATTTAGGTGCTTGTTGAAAACACTTTCAAACCAACAAAAAACCAAAAAACAACCTTCCCCCAATTACCAGCTGAAAACAATACAAGCTTGAGCAGTGTATAATAAATAGTAAAATCATAAAACTACTTAAAACTAGAGGAATTAAAATAAAATCTAGGTATTCGTCACCAACACAGATCACCCTAGATTCCGCACTGAAAACGATCGAAGCGCACCACGTATCGGTAAAAATACACATATAAAAATTTAATCTCATTGGTTCACTGCTAGGTGTGAGTAGACGTAACCTTGAGATAGCCAATGAAAACGCTTGGTCATAGTCCCCCCAACCCGCAGTTTACTCCAACTTTGGTGAGGTTTTGTCGGAACAACGATCATGTAATGCGGTATCTATATATTATCTGTGTCACCAACAACATTATTTTTACAAAAATAATTATTAGGGCTATTTACGACCTAATGAAAATTAGATCGCACGAAAGAAAGCTAAATATTATTTTTAAAAAACCCTACATTTTTTTTTTACCGAGCGAAGCGAAGTATTCATTGTATATTTATCCGATAATAATTTGCGAACCGTTAATCCGATATTCAAGAAATTTTGTAAGCAAGTAGTTAACTTATCAACACAATTTTTAAGTTCGAATATCAGCATAAAGTGAGAAAGAGATGTGAAGCGGCATGAAACCATTCAACTATAAACGAAGTGCATTGGAAAAACAACATCCCTACTTGGCAACACCATTAAAGTGCAACGTTTCGCACAGAGCGCGAAATTCAAATTTTCTTGCGTTTTTTGTCAATCACAGCTTAAATACTCGTCGTAGGTTCATGAACACTAATTTTGCGATAATAAATAGATTGTTTCAAGAAATTAGTCCAACCAAAAATTCAAGCAGAAAACTAGTATAAGTACATTTCTCACTAAACCAAAAACCAAGATTAAAATCAGCTTATTGAGATTTGTAGCTAAACCAATGTTATCTAGGTGACCATTTTACCCGTAATTTCTTAAAACAACTTATTTATTGGCGCAAAATTGGTTTCAATAAATTCACGACGAGTAATTAAGCTGTAATTAACAAAAAACGCAAGAAAATTTGAATTTCGCGCGATGAGCGAAACGTTGCACCTTAAAATGCAATTTTTTATTATTCATTCATAATTTGATCTATGTTTACGATATCATACTACCAAATATCAAGTACTACTTTGGTTCTTAAATGTGGAAATCTCAATGGCTTATGTGACATCCAGAAGGACGGACACAACTATTTTTTAAGGGTTTCTAAAATGTAGCACACGCAAGTAGTATCCGTGTTCCAATAATTGTAAGCCTATTATATTTATTTTATAGACAATTTTAAATCTGTTGATTTAAAAATAATAAAATAATTTTAAATCTGTTGATTTAAAATTGCATCGACGTTTGTAGACATATAGCCCCGTTTTTTCTTACAAAATAACGCAAATTGCTCATAATGTTTATTACAATAAAGCTTGATTCACGTTACATCGGGCCCCGTCCTGGCTCGCACGGGTTCTAAAATTGAAATGCCTTTTTTTTTAATGACTATGCTGACCTCTACCGCTTTACCGGACTTTGGCAAACGCATACGGCGTTGAGCCCTAAAACTATTTTGACGACGCGAGGGTGACTAGCGCAAGGGCACCGCTACGGTACGATCCTCGGCTTAGGCCGTCATCCAGGAGGAGAAATCAGACTTGCCCTGGCATCCCGGAAGGGATGTGCCCTGGGGCCCTAGCGGTTTGGTAATATCTGTTTGATTATTTTGAGATAATCTAATCGATAAAATGGTTATCTTTCAATCAACGTATTCAAACTGCATGGTTCATTTGCATCCTCTATTAAATTGGTACTCACGGGATATTAACCAAGATTATTGCATGCGCCATGTTCACGGGTACACAAAAAACATAACAAAAACTTTTGTGCCATTTCAAGCTAGCCGTGTTTACCATCCTCCACTATATAGATATAACATCAGGGAGTGTGTGATCGAAGGCGGTCAATCATAAAATACTTGACTTGGCCTGTCGTTTTAACAAATTAAACACTTCCTTGATCTGCACATATCAATGACAGGGTCACGGCATTCCAACCCCGGGCCCGCAAAGGGCACGATGTAGTGTGAATCGTCCATAAAACAGAAACGACTTAATTAGCATTTAGCTATCGGCTACGAGTAGAATTATAACAATAATTAAGACGCGTAATCGGGTTCTTTCAAAGATCTTGTACACTAGAATTCAACATCTATTGAGTATAATATAAAATAAAATAAGAAAGGATCTTTATTTGTCCCCCTATCGGTTACTATAACATTCATCAGATTGCGATGAAACTGAATTTGCGGAGCGGCCGAGCCTCGGTCCTAAGTGCTACACCTGTGACGCCGAACACGCAGCACCGCGAACGAAATTACTGGCATGAGCTAGTACCATAACCAACCATACTGCTACATCATTATGACTCATTTCTCAAATGCGAGCCTGTAGCCTCATATGCGGTAATTTGTCGCCGATATTTTTTGTAGCACGCGCACCGCGACAAACTATTATATATATCGACTCTTTAACTCTTAAACAACACAAACGTAGCCGTGTCCTGCTCAGACACGACAAAGAGAGTTGAAAAGTTTTTATCGCGTTTTGTAGAGGCTTGTTAATTCAAACCAATACTGCGTATTCAAAAATAGACTGTTTTTCGCACCAACACAGATAATAGAATTAAAAATTTCCTGATCACGTTTTGAAAAAATAACAATTCTTCGTGAATAGATTTCATCACAGAAATAGGCCCTTGAGCCGATTTTTATTTAAAATATACATTTATACATCACAAAACAAAATAAATATGTAACAGAAATTATAATTACTCGTATAACAAAAAATATAATAAAGCACACCGGGTTGTAAAATTTAGAAACATGATTGGTGAAACTTTTCTCGATGGTATAATTCGGCGAATGTTTTCTGGAACACGTCTTTATTTTCTGCTCCGAATCTAGAAGTTGTTGACAATTAGATTTTTTATATTCAAATTGCCATTTACTCGTTTTATTGACCGAACGAAGCGAGTCTACTGGAACAATTCGGCATTTGTATATTTGTATATTCGTAAGTATGTTTGTGTGTATATTTGTCCGGAGATAACTTGCAAACTGTTGATCCGATCTTCATTAAATTTTATAAGCTAGTAGCTCATCTCAATACAATTTTAAAGTTCGAATATAAGCGGAATCGGTCCGAGGGTTTTGTTTTAAATTAATATAGTTCTTTAGCACAGATCACACCCTAGATTCTGCATTCAGGACGCTTGAAGCGCACCACGCATCAGTCTAAATACACTTATAAGAAATTACTCTGATTGGTTGATTGCTAGGCGTGAGTAGGCGTAACCTTGAGATAGCCAATGAGAACGCTCGGTCGCACTCCCCGCGACCCGCGCCTTTTTCAAACTTTGGTGACTTTTTGTAGGAACAACAAATCTCGTAATGCGGTATCTAGTGTGATCTGTGTTCTTTAGTAACCTGGAGTTTTGTCAATTACGCTTATGTTATTTACTTCTGAGAAGGGCACGGACTCGTATCTCTTCCTGCAGGTGTAGATCGCATGTTCAATAGATCAACAATTTCAAAATGGGATTTAACGAGAAGCAAAATTCCGAATAGATCCAACGAGGATCTACCAATGGGTCTACAGAGAAAAAAAGTTCTCGATAGAACCATGATTTCAAAATGGCATGTACAGGGTTATAAGGAAAGGGTAAAAGGAAATCGATAAAAATATATCAGCTGTTCCATAGAAAAATGTCAATGACACTCGATAAAATTTATGGAACAGCGGATATTTTTTTCTCGATTTCAGGGTTAGTCCCATAGTAAAAGTTGTTCATAATGAGTACTATAAGCCCCTTTCGGCTTAGCATATCTTTTCCTTATAACCCTGTATAGAGGAAAGAAATTATCTCTGTAGATCCAGTATGGATCTAAGCACCGGATCTAAATAGAATGATCCGTATTGATCACTCTTTCGCACAGGGACAGAACTTGGATTTTAGCTGAAGACATATAATCGACTGTTTTTTTTTTAATTCAAGGCAGTTATGGCGTGCTTCCAGGTTATGTAAGTACTGCATTTTGTTGCCAGTTTCGCGTGTCTTAAGAACCTTTGTTTTTCTCGTAATCGAAATAACGCATAATGTGCGCTAATTAGCGCGTTTTTAAGATGACATTCTTAAGAATGTCACCTATGTAGCCGATGCTAGTAGTCCCGGTGTCGAGTGGGTGTGCTAGGACCATTAAGAGCTCGATTCCATAATTGGGCTATCTCGTTCGAACATGTTCGACATATTTTATTCAAATTCTGTAAGATAATAAAAAAAAAGTCAGTTATCGTTAGAATAACAATCCTAATTTTTCTATATTATATCCTTCACCAAAACAAAGAATAATAACATTTACATTGGTACTCTAAAGATAACTAATTGTTTACTTTATTAAATTCTCAGTTTTTTTTTTTGTTTCTAAACTTTAAAAATGTATGAAAGAGATAGCTCTGGCCGGGAGCGTGGCTTTAAGTAGTATAGAATGTGTCCAGGGTCATACCCTATAACGCTAGGGCCGCATTGTGAGTCAGTGCGGCGCGGTGACCGCTTGTTGCTTTTGCCGCCGGTGGTCGTAGTTCACTAGCCGCTGTCCGACCAAATATTTGTCATTCTTTATGTGCTCGTATAGCTTCCGGAACTGCCGTATCTGTAAGCAGAATATTACGTCGAGTAAAATCACAAAAAAATAAAATAAAAAAGTCAAATCAAATTTATCAAATTTTTTAATCAGTTACTATAACTGTAGACCGCGTCATTGTAACCGCAAAAAAATCCCATCCCGCTCCGATGCGACTCTCATTTCGGTCCGATCTGACTCACATACCGGTTCGATGCGACTCGCATCTCGCTCCGATCTGACTCAAATCTCGCGTTCCGATCTGACTCTAATCTCGCGTTCCGATCTGACTCAAATCTCGCGTTCCGATCTGACTCAAATCTCGCGTTCCGATCTGACTCAAATCTCGCGTTCCGATCCGGCTTACATCCCGATCCGATCCGACTCTCGTTCCGGTGCGATCCGACTAGCATTCCACTCCGATACGAAACAAATCCCTCTTCCAGCCCTCTCCCATCCATTATATAAACATTACCGTTATTTGCTGCTAAACTTATAATTACGACCTTGACAGCCCATTAGTATAAAATTTGACCATTACTATCACATCACGCGAACACACTACATGTTTGTTGATTCCCTCCCTCCCTCTCTCTCTCTCTCTCTCTCTATTTCACGAATCAAGGTGTCACGAGAGTGCCGCTGTCTCCTCCTCACCTGGAAGACGGCCCCGGCGGCGAACACGGCCATGAGAAGCAGCGCCGGGTAAACTCTCCGCGCCAACAGGTTCCTCTGCGTCGGTGACGTCACAACCAGCGGGGCAATGCTGTGGGCGAAGGCGTAAGGCACTGCCAGAGCCAAGCCCAGCCAGCACACGATCGGAGCGGCCACTGATGTTAGGATAAACCTGGGAAAAAGGACAAAAATATTAAATTAATAGTTCAAAAAACATATTATCCTAACTAATAACTGTGTTTGGAGGCGTGGGTTCGATTCCCATCTAGGACAAACATTCATGTGATGAACATTTGTGTTTGTTCTATGTCTGGATGTTAATATCTATATAAGTGTGTATTTAAATATATATATATATATATATATGTATGGTATCAGTCTCTGGCAGCCATATTACAAGCTTTGCTTAGTTTGGGGTCAGATGACCGTGTGTGCAAAAATGTCCCAGACATTTACTATTATTATTGTTATTATAATATTATAATTCAGAGGAATATAGCCGCAGTAGTATCAGGACCAACAAAGCTTCGAGGTAAAAAAAATGAATACGTTCGTCTCGAGGAAGAAACTTAGCTTGCGCGATTCAGTACTCTCTACATTACAACTGTCAGTCCTTACAAAACGTCATAAAATGCACAAAAATGGATCAACGCCATCTATAGGAACTACTATAGGACGAACTATAGGAAGAAACTTTGTCTCTCTCTCTCTCTGTCTGGATGTTGTTCGCGTTATCACGACTGTTAAAAAAAAACAAGGAGTTACTGTAAGTATATCACAAAAACGGACGTAGGATATACATTTTTATGTCCACGCGAACGAAGTCGCGGGTAACAACTAGTATGGTATACAGGGTTTAAAGGAAAGTATATGGCGAATAAAAACCAGCCAAGTGCTAGTCAGACTAGCGTTCCATGCACGCTCTACTTCGTTATTTGTTCCTCTTATACAGGGTTATTAGGAAAGGGTAATGCTAAGCCGAAAAGGTATCATAGTACTCGTCATTATAAACAACTTTTACTATGGGGCCAAACCTAAAAAGGTGAAAAAAAACAGAAGTTCCATACATTTTGTCGATTCTCATTGACATTTTTTATTTTACTTCAAGCCCATCCCACCAGGCCTCACTTATTCCAAGTCTATCTTAACAATTCTAAGTCCATCTCAACGACTTACTTTAACTCCATCTTAAAAAATTACTTTAAGTCCATCTCAACTTTATGAAGCCCTTCTCAAAAACTGACTTTAAGTCCATCCCAAAAACTTACTTTAAGTCCATCTCAATAACTTACTTTAAGTCCATCTCAACCTTCTTAAGCCCATATAACCCCCGAATACTGAAACGTTTGTTAACTTTGACGACAGATTCAGTCTATTGCTGTCTTTGTCATTTACTTAGTGTCTGGCACTAAGTAAATAAATGAAAGGCAGTATCAGAAGTAACCTGTTCTCAAATTTAACCAACGTTTCAGTATTTGGGGGTCAAAAACTTACTTTAAGCCCATCTCAAAAACTTACTTCAAGTCCATCTCCCTTATCCCGTCCCTGTACGCTTTCTCAATAGCTCGTCGCATGGTCCAGTCCGGCCCCATCATGGTGAGAGCGCAGACTATCTTCGTGTAGAGCACGCCGAGCGCCCAGTCCTGCCACACGAACAGCACCGGGGACTGCTCCAACGGGACTCGCAGCGGGATCACTAGGACCTGGAATGGTATACGGTGGCTTAAGAATAGAGCATGTCGCCGTCTTGTCCATACAAAAAGCGTAGTGTGATGTGTGTATCCGATTTCGATTTTTTATATGTTATCTACACCGAGCAAATCTATGTTGTGTTTTTTTTAAATTTCTCAATATCTTATAGGAACTTAAAGTGACAATTTTTTTTGCTTCGAAAATACGAAATAAGTAGTTGTTAGTATTCTAACATTTTTAAAACATAAACATTTTTTGAAAAAATAAATCGTAGCGGCATTGATTATAGTTTAACCAAGCCATAGACACCAAAAACAAAAGATTTTGTTAAGAGATGATAACAGACTGCCCCCGATTATTATTATTTGGCTGACATGTAACTTTTTTTTTTGTTATTAATAAAAAACTGAAACTGAAACCGAAACGCAAATTTCATAAAAATGTTAGGAAAATTCACTAACTCTCACTATCGCACGCACGAGAAACAGAGCGACAGCAATATAATTTAAAATATCGAATGCGCCAAAACTTCGCGGAAGGATTATCCTCTTAATATGTTGATATAGTTTACACTGGTGTGTTTTAAAAGTTTTTAGGCTTCCTTCACCTGATGTTAGGCGACGGTGTGGTCGAAGATGAGAAACACACCAATCATAGAACGATAACTGGCTCTCAAGTAAGGCTGCCGGAACACAACAACGGTGCTTGGCGACAGATTTCCAACCTGAAGGTAGCTAGCCAGCCGAGTACCGATACCCTATCGCCATGCTGCTATTTCTTCACGGTGTTTTCTTTCACCTCTACCTCAAGCTCATTGTTGCGATTCGAACCCACTCCCTTCGGCGTGCGATCCAAACGCGCTAATCTCCGAGGAAGCCACAGACCGGCCTACTCTGCGTTATCTGAGGTAACGTTACCAGTTCGAGCAGCAGGCCGAACATGAGCGGCACGAGCCCCAGCAGCGCCAGCGCGGCGAGCGCGGCCCGGGCGCCGCGGCGCGCCCACAGCGCCGCGCGCGCCACCAGCGCCCCGCGCCCCGCGCGCGCCCACCCCGCCGCCAGCGTGCCGCCGCGCCCCGCCGCCCAGCACACGTACATACCTGGATGTGTCGAGTAACGGTGTCTATACATGGCCTGACCTGACATCGTGTCACAGAGATGGCTATATATAAGTTTCTGGGGGAGCGAAAGGGAGAGGCTATAACCTTAATAGTTTGTTTCTTTTGCTCCCGTGAAATTCAAGTCTAGCTGTCCCTTTCACACGGTGTCAGTTCAGGCCATGTAGCGAGGCCTTTACTAAACTTGAGAAATCGACAAAATATTAATGTAATTAGGGAATTTTACCCGTTAAGTGTTCGTGTTTACGAACACTTAACGGGTAAAATTCCCTAATCGTGCATGTTTATGCACGAATGTTGGTGAATGGTATAATGTCGTGAAACGTGAATTTTCGTGTTGTTTCCAAAACTCCATAGAAGGCTCTAGTAAAGTTTTCACCACTTTACTGGGGCATGACTTGGACTTAACCGTGACTTGATTTGCTCGCTTTTGACTGTGACTATGACTTGTATGATAATATTTAACGAAACTTGAATTTATATAATATCTTGAATATCTATACTTGACACTGGCAAATGCATAAGACGTGCGACGGCAAAATCCTCTTAGGAGGAAAGAGAAAAAAAAATAATTACGTTAAATTACCTAGTTCTATAACCGAACTAAACCATAGCAAAATTCAAACAGATCCTTAAGCATTTCTTTCAAAATATTCCGTGCAACAAATTCAGTGAAATTCAGAATCCTCATTTTTGTGTAATGAACGAGTTACGATTATGTATGTTTGTGGTCGTATACTACATGGTATAGCTTGACCGTTTTTGAAGAGTGAGCTGTCGTTGGATTCCTGTTTACGTCCGGAGTGACATAGATTACATTTTGCAGACTTTTTATTTTTTTATTCTTTTAATAGTATTACTAGTTTTGAAAAAGCTTTTATATTGCCACTCCTGAGCAATTCAACCGAAAACGACTGTTTGATGTACTTACCACACGCCGCAGTGTACAGTTCGTGAACTCCATCAGACGCTTTAGGTAGCCAAAGTGCCATTACTTTTCTGCCCATCGCTACTGGAATCACCTGTTGAAATTAGTAATGTATTAGCTGCGCCCCGCGGTTTCACCCGCTATTCTACAGGAACGGTTAAATTTCGGCATAAAAAGCCAGACAAATGTGAGACTGTTTATCAGACGACCTTCCATCCGCTCTTCGTGGAAATCTAAGAGGGAGGCCTATGTCCAGCAGTGGACGTCCTGTGGCTGAGATGATGATATCGATTTTGGTATTTTCAACAACAAGTCAGCGATAAAAAAATAATTTTAACAAGTAACAAAGTAATGTTTAAAGAACACGTGAACATAGTGTCTTGGCCTTAATAGAGACAATAAGAAAAGTGTTATTGGACACATTCTTAGTCATTAAGTACCTAGAAGTTTAAGCTAGATTTTATAAAGGAACGCTTTCCACCCTTAAAAAAAAAAGTCAGCTATAAGGCCGCCAGTTGTTCCACTATGTACAATTTGGTGTTAGCAATAAAGAGATTATCTATCTATCAAGTCTAGCATTTGCATTCAGAAAGTATCATTTGGTAAAGTGGAACTCAGAAGACCACTGATGGCCACCGGAACTCCACAATGGTAAGTTAAGTATTTCGTGGGTGGCGCCAAGAGCATCTCGATAGCGCATTATGTCCAACGTATTTGGTTGAAGTCGGTTTATTTTTGTTAAAACGAACTAGTCAAGCGTTTGACCACAATCTCACCTGATGGAAAGCGTCGATGTGGCCGAAGATGTAGCACGCTTGCCTAGGATACCTATTCACTTACTATTCAATTATTCCTACCTAACTTAAGCTTTAACTATTATTATTCAAGTATATCTAAAGGCGCAGCACGTAGACACGTACAGTTCGGATCAACTCAGTCGAACTGTTTCATCAACTTAACCCGAAATCGTCGCACTGAGGCGTCTGTGTGCGTGCGCCTGTTATCGCTCGTTTTATGGATCCGGCCTTCTGTACCTAATAGACACAGAGATAGATAATCTATAATAGATTATAGAGGTTATTAAGACAAATGGCAAAAATAAGTCATAAATAAACTCGTGCATTTTGGAATGCACTAACGAAATGTGGGTCAAAGCAGTGGGACACAAAATTAGGACCCAGTATCCGAAAGCACGTTTTTGTATTTTACAATTACAGTTTTTCATTTTGCAATGGTGTCTTTTATCAACGCAAAACAGGACCATTGTGCAGCAATAGTAGATTTTACAACTAGTGCATAAAACGATCCATTTTATCCGAGCCGTTTACCAGCCCGAGCCGAAGGCGAGGGATATTTATGTCGAGGGTAAAAATTCGAATTCGAAATTCGAGTTTTTTATGCACGAGTTATACACTCGGCTTTTCACTTTAATTATGAGGAAATGAAACAGTGACGTTGGAAATAATCAAAAAAACAATAAACAAAATAAAAACAAAAAATTTAATAACATAAAACTAATTGTAATGAATTGTTCTTGTAATTTAAAAACAGAGATACCGCGAAATGTTACCAACCAAAATGTTGTCAATGTTACCGCGAAATTCGTCATTCGAAATGTTGTCTGTCCATGGGTATTAATAGAGATCTAGGCAAACTATCTATATGAAATATATTACAAACTGAACCTCTTTGAACAATTTTAAAGAGGTTCAGTTTACTTTTATGCAATAGTGCACAGAACCCTGAAATCGCGTCAGTAAATTTACTTCATATAGCATCACTCACCAATGTCAATGCGCTCGCCATCACCAGCGAGACCGACACGAGGGCCAGTAACGCACCGAGCCGCAACGGGAACCAAGATACGCGGACGTACGGCTCGAAACCCGCCGGCCCGTCGCGGCGCATCAGCGCCTGCAAATGAGTTTAGTTTTAGAAAATGTATCAGAATCGAATGTAAGAACCTTCCAAAAGCTTTGATTGAATACACTATGTGTTTTGCGCCGAATTGACCATCGCGAATCCAAGCCATTCACACCAAAAACAAAATATTTGTTTAAGAATTAGGGGGTGATAATTGACTACCCCCGAAACGCCAACTTCATCAAAATGTTAGGAAAATTCACTAATTCTATTGCACGCAGAGAAACAGAGCTAACAGCATACAATTTCAAATATTCAATGCGCAAAAACCTCGCGAAAGGACTATCCCCTTAATACAGCGTTTTAATAGTCCGTTCCCACAATGTCCCGGTCACGAAGATCGGTTTATTTGAAGTTTCAAGTAACTTCTCAGTAGTTACATTACCTGATGAGCGGCGCCGAGCTGGTGCGGCGGGTGTGGTGGCGGATGCGGCTCGCTGTGCCGCGCCTCGCCCAGGAGATAGGAACGGAGCCCTAGGGCTCCGGCGGCGCATGCGCACCACGCACGAAGTCCCGCCTTTAGCCACGTTCGCGTGTGAGACTGCTCTAATAACGCTGGCAGGATCACCTGTGAATTTAAACGAATCAGTGCCTATTTAATACGATTCCATGCCTATTTTATACGAGTCAGTGCCTATTTTATACGAGTCAGTGCCTATTTTATACGAGTCAGTGCCTATTTTATACGATTTAGTGCCTATTTTATACGAGTCAGTGCCTACTTTAAACGATTCCATGCCTATTTTATATGATTCCGTGATTATTTTTTACGAGTCTGTCCGGATGTCCCGGATGTCCTAAGACTGCGGCGAAAACATCGGAGGACGGGCAACAGCGTCTTTTTAGTAAACATAAACATAATTTATTGCAAAAACATAAAACTAAGGCTAAATACAAGTGATAGCTCTGCCTTTTACGTTAGTTAGAAACTGTGTTGTAAAAGGCAGCTTCTTCCAATGGTATGTGGTTAAGAGAGATTAAGTTTTATACAATGATTAAATTATAATTATTAGACTGAAGGTATACAATAATACTGTTGAAATGTCAGGTAAGTGTTGATGTGAGAGGGTGTGAGTGCGTATCATCGCTGCGATACTCAAGTCCTCGTAAGAGTCAGGAGAAACGGAGAACATACTGCGATATCCAAGCCGTCTGCCAAGCGTAGGGACTATAAAACAACCAAAATATGGGGTTGCTTTGTCCGATAGTGGACGTCTAAGAGCTGATGAAAGGTATAGAGAAAGATGCGTGAAAATTAGGTGCTGCATTATCACCAAAAACAAAAGAAAATACGAGTATACGTATACTGACGCATTCTAAATCAATTCAAGCAGCTAATCTTGATATTGTTAACCGGCGACAATCAAAATTTTCATTGCTAATTAGTATTGTTATAAGGTCAATAACTTTCTTTTCTAGTTTTTTGATCCAGTTCATTAGTCTACGGCTGGTTTACAGTAAAGGTTACGGCTCTCATGAACCTGTCTGGCTGTTTGGATTTTTAGAGTTCCGTAAACTTCCGTATCAAACGATTTAATTTTTGTTAGTATGTCACTGTCTTTTTATAAGCACTGAAATTTGGAACACGCATATTTAGATAAATATACTTGCTAACAGGAAAAATATTGAAAATTTGTGGGAAAAAAAGTTTTGTGTGTAGCATTTTTTATAAGAAAAAGGGAAACTACTTGAAACATAGGGAAGAAACAATTTTGAATAAGCCCTGGCGAACCTTACCGTAGAAAAAGTAAATCATTATTTATGAGGTTTATAAAAAAATAATATTATAACCAACTATAGTAATATAGGATCAAAAGTAGTAATTTACCAAGTTTCACCCTGAGAGTATTTAAAAAAAAAAAACTTGAAATTATAGAAAAACTGGCACTGGGGTCTTTTACCAGATTTAGCCGACATTTTCGGCAAAAATCGCGAAAACAAGTTTGCACGCTAAAGGATTTGTCACACTGGATGCGTTCTGCGTCCTGCGGTCCGGGCGAACGCAGCCCGCATCATATGTGAACATTATTTACAGTTCATATATATTTTATGTAAATACAATCTGTCAGAGCGAACACAAGCAATAGAACCCAAGGAACGCATCGGGCGCAGACGGTCGGGGAGAGAACGCGGAAAGGCCGCCCGGACCGAAGGACGCAGAACGCATCCAGTGTGACAAATCCTTAAGAGTTCTGCCTGTGATTATGGTTATATGGTTATTTATTCTTACTAGTATAGCTACGGAACCATGCCATGAGCGTGTTACGAAATATTTCAGTTTTATTTCAGTCACTGAACTGAACAATTTTAATATTAATATGCGTGAATGAACTAAATAACCACGTCGCTATTTTTATTTCATGAAAAAGTGGCAGCACTCGTAATGTAATTTTACTCCGTTTGATTAACAATTCGACTAGTTAAGTATTTTCTTACCTGCAGTAAGAGTAGTTCCAAGCTAAGCTCGTTGACTGGCGCCTCGGCGTGCACCGACACCGCGTACGGAAGGAACCCGGGCAGTGTATGCTTGATCACTCTTATGGGCAGCCACAGCATGAAGAGCACGGCCGTACCGAATATCATAGCCGAGACAACCAGACGTCGAATATGGGACCACACGGATAGGTGGATCATTTCCTAAAGAAAACAAAGAAATATTATTAAAGGATTCAAATTCAGAGTTTGCAAGCTGAAGTGGCAATGGGCAGGCCACATCACTCGAGGAAGTGATAACCGTTGGGGAAGAAAGGTTCTTGAGTGGCGACCACGAACCGGAAGACGCAGCGTAGGTAGGCGCCCACTAGGTGGACCGACGACATTGTGAAAGTCGCGAGCAACCGATGGATGCAAGTGGCACGTTGTCGGTCGGTGTGGCGCTCTAAAGGGGAAGCCTATGTTTAGCAGTGGAAGTCCTGTGGCTGATGATGAAGGAGCAGTTGGTGTAGGGCGTAAGGAACTGGTTTTTTTTTTGTTTACTTTTACATAGAAAAATCCATGTACCTGTACAGGACTAAAGTCCGGATCATTCAAATTCTTCAAGAACCAAAGCACTCCCGGCCTCAGCACCTCTCTCAGTAGCAGAATGAAGGAGGCGAAGTAGTACACATAGACCATTCCGACAAGCCAGTGTATGAACATGAGAGTCCAGGGCGCGGCTTGCAGACTCGCCTCGCGGTCCTTAAGAGTCGCGTCGAACATGGAGAGGGAACAGAGGTCTAGCCACCAACCGCAGACAAGCGGGATCACTCCAATCTGGGGAATGGAGATTGTTTTTAAACTAGTTGTAAAAGCTATTATTTAATCTGTGCCCTCTCAATTTTTATGTTTTGATTTCAACTGCAATCAGTCTTCGGACTATGAACAATTTTGTTATAGGCAACATAATTTGAACTAAAACTTCATGACATTGACTGCTATACTTATTTCAGCAATATCAATTAATCAATATTGACTGCTTACCCTTCAATTTATTTAATGTTAATGTTGTTGCAAAATAAAATTATTTTCTTTCTTTCTTTCTTTCTAAAATATACATTTTTTAAATTAAATTTGAAGTGCCCAAGACTAGTATTTGGCTAGACAATAAATTATTAAAATCTTTCAAGATATTATGCTAAGTAACACCCAAAAATAAACAATTATCTATATTCCATTTTAAACTCTAGTACGACATTTAAATTTCCAACTTTGAAAGTATTGTTAATGTAGATGACTATAAGGTCAACATTCTCATGAGATTATAAATTATTATTACACAGCAATATTTCATAAATACTGTGTAGCAAATGATATATATATTATTTATATGCCTGATAATAAGTAGTCATTTATTTTAATGTTTGTTATCAAATTAGGTCACTTCATTTTCCTTTCTCAGTGGTAATAGTCACAACACTACAGATATTATATTTTATTCTATCAACATGACATTGGAGACGATTCCACTAAAACTCGCTAAACAAAACTTAGTGCTATTGCTATCTTGTATTAATAGAAACACAAGAAAGAGATAGTATGCATTTCAGTGCTGTCTAATTCTAACTGGGGTGATAAGACGTGTACTGATGACCCGCTAAGGGTGTTTTGTGCATTTACCCCGCTGCCAGCCTACCCAAACCAGCCCAGCTCCTTAAAGTAACGGAGCACAACCTTGGGTCGCTGGCATAACTGTTCCATTCCTGTTTCGTCAGGTGTTATGGTATTGGAGACTCAGTGCTGTCAGACAAGTCAGATCTTATTTCTCTATACAAGCTTAGGTGAGACTGGAGCGGTTGCCAACAAAAAACAAGTGTCAAGTGTCGCTAGTGTACATTTCTCGTTGTGGCTTATATCGGTAAACTCGTTTGAAAGCAGACTAAAATGCATGCTATCTATTTCTTGTGTTTCTATTAGTAAAAGACAGCATTAGCACTAAGTTTAGTTTAGTGAGTTTTGGTGGAATCAACGCCATTGGTTCCTATCCTATACTTGTAATATTAATTATGCGTTCTAAAACACTGCTGGAATAATTTTGTTCAAATTACAATACAGAGCATTAGCGACCAGCCCCTGCTTCACAGAGGGACCAAACTTCACAGGATCCCCTGCTACATTAATCTGAAGATTGCCTGAAATTTGCCTCTTTTTGAATTTGATTGCCTCAAAATCGGCATAGCCGTTTGGAGTCTATAGAATACATACATAAATATCCTTTTACGTTACTATGAAAACTGACGTGGTTTTTATACATTTTGTTTTAATAAAACGGGAATACTCACGTTAAATTGAGTCATTATTCCGAGTATAGTGCAAGGCAAGACGAGGTCGCGCGCCTGTCTCGCTGAGCATTCCTTGATAAACCGAATGTCACCGAATGTGATCGAAACTATAATCGGAATAATCGACTCAATTTAACGTCAGTATTCCCGTTTTACTAAAACAAAATGTATCCTTTTACTCTCGACATTCCTGTCTATTACAGGTTACCGTCACGGTTTAATAGAGCTCGACAAAAATGTCGGGGAGCTTTACGCAAGTGTAAATTCATACACAAACCTAAAAATCAACCTCTTTGCATTCAAGCTCAGCGTTATTAAGCCATGCCAGTGCCTGTAGTCTTATCATTGAGAAAGTTTTGTTTACATCCCCAGGCAGAGCAATATATATTATTTTATTTATATTTCATGATCAGCATCGGCAGCTTATTTAGTCCACTAGAGAGCATAAGCCTCCTCCCTGTTTCGCAAATCTTCCCTTTCTCTCGTCTGAAATTTACAGTTGTTACTCATTACAGTAAGCAGAACTAGAACTTACCTCGACAACAGACAGCAGGGCAACTTTCACAACAACATAGCAGAAACCAAGAGCTTTCTTGGCACTACGAAGGCGTAGCAAGGAGGCCACAGCATGTAGTACTGCCAGTATCGCGCCCACCAGCACATATCCAGCTAGGGCTGTCAGTGGCCCCACAAACGGACCCTCAGCCGACACACCTGCCATCGCTGTCCCCAACTTTCCAATGTGATACGGACAAAATGCAAAAATGACGATAAACAGAGTGTTCAAGGAAACCACCCAGAACACATGCTCCAGAAACACCATAGAGCCGTCTAGCCCTAACAGTCGAGCCCATGTTAGCTCCTCCGCTGCAGCTCTGTCCCATTCCATTGGGTTTCTCCAATCTTCATCTCCTACAAGAGGTTCTTCCCCACCACCTGCATTATTCGCCTCTTCTCTAGCTGCCACGTCTTCCCCCGCGTCTTCATTAACTCTCTCATTGTTATTATCAGGCAATGGTACATCTTCAGGAGCTGGGGCAGGCAAGTTCTCCCTTTCCATCCAGTCTGGCCCTCCACCATGCATGATCTGCTCTCTCAACCACACCAGACCAATGAACGAGAATAACGTACAAGTCACAACAAAGCAGCCAGAAAATACATCTTTAGCGAGATTTTCAGCGGAGACAATGTCAAATGGTAGAGAGATGACTGGGTCGAGGGATCCGGAGAAAAGGCAGCGATAAGTCCTGCAAGCGGTGAGAGGTACTATGCCAAGCCACGCTAGGGCCACGAGCGTGTAGTGCAGCCAGTCTTTCACAGCCGATGCCACGGATGTAACGAGGCCGCCGACTACGTCGCGGATTGGCAACCTCCGGGGCATGTCCGGCGAATAAATCGGCATGAACGAGAAACGATGTCCGCACAACTCGCAGATTTCCTTTCGGGAGTAACGCATCCATTGCACTAGACATTCTTGATGAATCCACTTTATCGACCCCGTGCAGATGCACGGGTGGTATAGAGGCCGGTCGGACGATGCCTCCGAGCGGCAAAATCGGCAGAAGTCCGCACCGGACGAGTCCGAATCCATCACTGCCTTCTATCCAGTTTAGTCTTTGAAAACGATCTGAAAAATGAAAGTTGCTTCACTACCTGAACCGCTGTTAAATAACCGTTTTTAAGTGTGCTGCATATGAGTTATGGCTCTAAAACATACTGTTGCACGAATAATTAAAAAACAAAACGAAATACAACAGAATTTTGTAGAAAACTGAGCAACGGCAAACTCGGAACAAACTTGTAAGTACAATGAAGTACAATTTCTCGTTGTTTGACAACGGCGAGTTGCGAGGAAATGTCAGGAAAGCTAAATGTTGCTAGCCAAGATAAAAAACAAAAAAATCATATGAACAATGAACACGTCAGCTGATTTTAGCCACAGATTTCCTTTTTTCACATATTTTCCGCACATTTTTCAATACTTTTTTTCGCCTCCAAGGAGCACCATGGTGGAGCAAAGATAAATTTCATCTGTGAGAGTGGCTATACATGGCCTGACCTGACATTGTGTGAAAGGGACAGCTAGACTTGAATTTCACGGAGCAAAAGAAACGAATTATTAAGGTTATAGCTTCTCCCTGTCACTCCCCGAGAAACTTATATTATCTCTTTCACACGATGTCGGGTCAGGCCATGTAGCGAGGCCTTATCTATACATGGCCTGACTTGACATCGTGTGAAAGGAACAGCTAGACTTGAATTTAACTTCCTTTCGCTCCCCTAGAAATTCATATATCTCTTTCACACGATGTCAGGTCAGGCCAAGCGGCTGGAGTAAATTAATGAACAATTTTTTGTATGGCTGCACTCTTCTGTTTTATAGGCACACCAACGTCCAAAAAAGAGATAACTTATTTCAACTTCAAATACGAACGTAGCCGGTTTTTGATGGTAGAATTTAGTGATGTACCCATGATATAGTACGAAACAATAAATCGATTTTAAAATAAATAAAGAGGCGTTTTTCAAAAAAAAAAAAAAGACCTGGCAATAAAAGTACCCAATAGATGGCGTTACATGTACCTTGAGGTTTTCCTGTCACTGTCAAGAAATGAAAGACAAAAAAAATTTACGTTTGCCTATTTTTTTCTCGTGTTTTTTGGCTCCACATGTGTATTTAGACAATTTCAAGTAACGTAACTATGTATTTGACTTCATTTGAAATATTACAATAGTTGACACTGGCTCATCACGATTTAAATAATAAACAAAATATTTCGACAGAATTGACAATGACAGGTAAAACGATAGGTCTGTTACACCATATAGTAAGTATTTTAGAACTTTTTTTATTTTATTTTTTGGAAAACGCCTCATTCATGATTAAACCCAAGAAACTCGCCTTACATATCGATTTTTTATAATAAACTGACGTGACTTTTTACCACTGCATATTGTAACACTTTTTAGACGTCGATCATTTATAGAGAAAAACATCTGCAGGCTTATCCCGTAACTCTGAAAGTGATAGTGATAGTGCGCGAGCGGGATCGTGCATAGCGCGGCAAATTGGTACGAGTGGGATGGCATGCTCTCGCAATCGGAATCACGAAAGTTTCAAAGTTAGAGGATAAGTCCGCTGGAAAAGGACTCGTTTGAAATAAATAAAATAACTAAAGACCTTTTGTATTTATAGGCCCTTAGGCCTATTTTTTTTTAATAGAAAATTAAGCACTTTATCCTGTGGCTGTTAAGCTGTTTAGTCATATCAGCACCCGCGGCTAAATCGTTTCGACCATGCCGCTACTAAAAGATCTAGTTTTCTTCTACTTATAATGTTCATAAATGTTTGGGTTGAATATCGGTAACTATAGGTTGAAAACATAAAATAAATATTTCTACGAGATAAGCCCGCTGGTTCGACGAAAACGTACAAACAAAACGTAGACAAATATGTTTGGCCGTTTGAAGTCGAAAAGAAAAAAAACTTGTATTGTCAAGTTGTCATTGTCAAACAAATTACAAAAACCGATGGATGTGGGAATGTCGAATTTTCCGAATTTTATAAAGAATTTGCTTTAAATTATTGAAAATATTAAGAGTACATATTACAGGTAGATTTTGTTAATTTATTTGTCAAATTCCAATATTAATTTATTTCAAATACTATTTGCCATTTTACATGATGTATGGGCCCGTGCTAAAATATTGATTACGTGGGAAAATCATCCTTTGCATTTAGTTACTTTTAACGAACAAACACCTATAAATTAAGCATAAATAAATAAATAAATACATGTTATGTAGCTTTGTATGGCGTCTATGCTTAAACGACCATAATAGGCCTTTCGTCAAATCTTACTGTTTTTAAATTGCCCCCAAAGTTTGTATGTAAATAAAATATTTTTCATGATAAACTCTGTTTGTGTAATAAAGCATAAAAAATAAAGAGAGGCATGTCTCAGGATTTTTCGAAAATCAGTCCTTACAGAGGTGAAAAGTAATGTTTCATTTTGCATATGCGAGCTTAGCAGTGCAGGAAGCTATTTACTATTAACATTTTAATCTTACTTTGTTATTCTAACACTATTCTTCTGTTTTTATGTTTTATTGCCCACTATACTCAATACTCAATACATTTATTGCAAACATGTAAATTACATGCAGGTTAACTAGCATATTTTAAATAAGTAATCATAATGACTGATTGGGTATGGCAATATCGTAAATTTATTCTCTCATGTAACCGAATAAATACATAAGATACATTCACTTCTAAAGAAACACTTGCTACATCAATAAAGTTAATATTAACACATACAGTGCAGTGTAACTAGAGTTCATTAATACCTACAAGGCATTTAAAACGAGCGCCAGGCTTATCTATCAGAATAATGTGCACAAAAGCTTTGTTTGCTCTGACCATTAAATAATCATTTTGTCATATGTAAAACAACCTTTTGCAGAAAGCTTGAGGATGCTCGCAGTGATATGCGTTTGTTGGTGTGTGAAGTGTCTAGGTGTCTTGATGTGGACCTAATGTGTCCTGTTGTCTGTATGTCCGAAACATGCAGGTCCTACAGTTGTGTAACATTACCATTTTGCTTAACTGTTTCAGACTACATATCTGTCTGCAATGGCATCATAACCTGCAAACCTGTCTACTGTAGCTGATGCACAATGGATCTCCCTAAAGATACAGTTATCAGCATCAATAACCCTAATAAAAAAGATGATCCTAAGGCCGAAATCAACATACTATGCTTTGATCTGACCCCATACAGCCATCTGACACAGTTCCTCTCCTCCACTGCCTTTGTATTAATATTCTACTTGGCATATGGATACTTCCTAGAACTGATATTCTCTAAGCCAGAAGTAAAGTCGGTCAGCTTATATATTACCCTAGTACAATTTCTGATAACGACAGCTCTCAGTTATGTCGAATCATTGATAAGAAATCCCATAAAACGGAAGTGAGTATTGGCTTGTTTATTGCATTGTTGGTTTAAGAAACCCATTAAAATTAAAGTGCTTATTGCATTTTCGTACTTGCACAAACTGCTTTAAAAGACCATGAAAATATGGGTGATATATAAAATATGTATTGGTATGGTTATTATTGGTATATAATATGGTATTTAAGGTTTAGATCAAATTATATTGCTATTTATGAAGTATAACATAAATATTTTCATAAATAACGTTTACAACGCCATCTAGGACCTAGCGTGTTTTCCAAATAAAATATAAAATTGAATAATTTTACTGATTTTACTTATAAATTATACTCTGTTTTTTTTTTTTTTGCAAAAGTATTCAGAACAAGAGGCGTTTTTTCTCTGTGCCATAACAAATGAGTTACCTTGGGTTTCTATTTCAAATCAAGCAAAAAGTAGCACTAGCAGCAAATACACATCTTACATGCTTATCAGCTACTACAATCGGCTTACACATCTTTCTATAGCCATTGGCACTCTTGTTTATATAATTTCTCTATTGTATAAGGGTTCCTAGTTTGCTGCGGTATCCTACAAAGTACTCATATTTCCAGGGTCCCAATCAGGACGTACGCGCTACTCGCGGCGTTGACACTAGGCACAATGTCGTTCTCAAACCTAGCTCTGAGCTACCTCAACTACTCCACGCAGCTGATATTCAAGAGCTGCAAGCTTATTCCGGTGATGATTGGAAGCATCATCATATTACACAAGAAGTATGGTTTCTTAGACTACACAGCAGCTGTGTTGATGTGTATCGGATTGACTATGTTTACATTAGGTGGGAATCTATAATATGTATAAAAGAATAGCCCTTTTCTAGGAATCAATGCACAGACCAAAAGGGAGTATTTGGGGATATTATCAGGACTATTTGGTTCAAAACAAATACTCCTGAAATGGTCTAGGTGAACAACTTCCAACTATAAAGGGGTCAAATTGACTTCCAAAGCTGTATGATTATAAAATATTTTTTCATGCTAAGGCAATGAAACTCGGTCTATGTACTAAGCATAAAAAAAGCATGTCTCAGGATTTTTCGAAAATCAACACCTAAGGGTTGAAATGAGGTGTCTTATTTACTGTAGCCTATACGAGCGCAGCCGTGCGGACAAGCTAGTCTTGAATAGAAACTATTTAACATAAATTAACTTATTTTTACATTGCAGCTGACTCCCAAACGTCTCCAAACTTCGACGCCAATGGCGTTGTGATAATATCCCTGGCTTTGCTCTGCGATGCCGTCATCGGCAACGTTCAAGAGAAGGCAATGAAGCAGCATCAGGCGTCCAATAACGAAGTGGTTTTCTACTCGTACGCTATTGCGTGCATTTACTTAGTCGTGATAACGAGCATGAGTGGAGTCTTAAGTGATGGCATTGTGTACTGCAATACGGTAAGAATGCAACACGGGTATTTGCTTTAAAATTAAATATAAAAAAAATATTTTTAAGAAACTTGTATTAACTAGTTGTTCGCCCGAACTGTCGAACTGTGACCTCGCGACACCTCTTTCTTTACCAATATGGATATTTGTTATTTATGACATGCTTGGTTATCAATTCATTACATTGCAGTGCTATTTTCGTAAACATTTCCAACATACATTTCTTAAAGTTTTTTTTTTCAGAACTCTTTCACAATGTACACAAACATACTGTTGCTAAGTGTGAGTGGGTACTGCGGCCTGCAAGCCGTGTTGACGCTGGTGCGGGTGTCGGGCGCCACTGCCGCTGTCACTGTCACCACCATGCGGAAGGCAGTCTCCATCATCATATCGTTTCTGCTGTTTAGCAAACCGTTTGTCTTCCAGTAAGTTTTTTTTTTGTGTTAATGACAGAAGAGACGAGGAGGTCGCTCACCTGTTGTTAAGCGTCACGCTTGCTCATAACAGTTCAATAACACACAAAATGTTGAACTACAACAGTTCCGAACTCTGCGCGGCACCGCAGTGCGCTCGTCACCCTAAGATATATAAATATAGATGTTAAATCTCTGTATGCCCAATTCCACTGGAAACATTTCCCTTCAATCCGGAACTCAGTAATGCTTGAACACTACTGCTTGGCGGTTGAATAGCTGGCAAAAGTGTGGTACTTCACCAGACGGACTCTTGCAGAAGAGTCCTAGCACTATAAGTTGCTTTTTACTGGATTACTGGATCCGGATATGTCTTAAAACCTGTCCCTCTTCATTCGCACAGGGAATGTTTTCCATGCACCTCGGAAAACAAAAACATTGGGTATGAATACACAAATGTGTATAGTCACGCCTCTTTGTTTCGATGTTTTTATGTATTGCTTCGAAAAACCATTTGTTTTGTTGTTTTTTTTTGCCTTTTCCTTAGCGAAATTAAAAAATACTAACATGTTAATTGTTATAAAACATTGGCAATGGGATTCTAAAGTCATTGATAAGACATTTTTTTTTACTTTCTTCTGTTACATTTATACTAGAAAATCAAATCAAATCAATCAATATCTGGGACATTATTGCACACACGGTCATCTGACCCCAAACTAAGCAAAGCTTGTAATATGGCTGCCAGAGACTGATATACGTACATAGATATTTTTTAAATACATACTTATATAGATATTAACACCCAGACATAGAACAAACACAAATATTCATCACATAAATGTTTGTCCTAAATGGGAATCGAACCCACGCCCCCAAGCACAGAACGTAGCTTCACTACCAACTGAGCCACCGGGGCAGTTGATAAAAATAAAAATAAAAATGTTGATAAAGTGCGAACGAGACAGCAAGAACCAGGGTAAATACCCCCTGCTGGTGTCACCTTGTTTCTTGGATCATGCCATAGACAAATAAAATCTCTTCTATTTTCAGATACGCGTGGTCCGGACTACTGGTCGTGGTGGCAATATATCTTAATCACTATAGTAAGAAGAACCCCGGGTACGTTCCAACGCCAGTGAAAAGTTGTTGGCAATATATGGAAAGTTATTACAGCTCCGAGTATAGGTATTTAAGGATTAAAAGCAAGATGTACGCCGATACGGTGTAGATCAGGCGTAGATAGATCAATTATTAGGTTACTATTGAAATATATTATAGACAATGTTATTGCCTAATAGATTACATTGATCAGTTTTACAACTTTTATATGAATTTAAGGACGAGTTAACTCAATACACGCTCTCTCGCATAACAAACACATTTATGAAAGAATTTTTTTTTCTCATTTTTTTTATTACATAGTTTAAAAAGTATACTTATAAGGGTGTCTATACATGGCCTAACCTGACATCGTGTGATAGAGATGGCTATATATAAGTTTCTGGGGGAGCGAAAGGGAGAAGCTATAACCTTAATAGTTTGTTTCTTTTGCTCCCGTGAAATTCAAGTCTAGCTGTCCCTCTCACACTGTGTCAGGTCAGGCCATGTAGCGAGGCCTTTAATTCGATTTTAAGCATATTACATACCATTACCACGTATAAAAAAGTTTTCGTGGCTATTACCATAGATAAAATACAAGTTTCTTTGCTGAGCAATAGAGATATCATCTGTTCCATCATTAATAAATTAAAACTTTCATGAGTCAACAAATGAATTAGTAGTAGTATGGAATTAGTACAAGTAGCAATAAGACGTTTAATATTATGTCATAATAAAGAAAATGTTGCAAAATTTTTTTTTCAATATCTCCCTCAGTAATTTTATATAAATAAAAAAAGTGTTGATTGTGCGAGCGAGAGAGCGTCTATTACGTAAACACGTCCTTAAGGGGTTCGCCGAAGAGGATATTAGGTGTTTATTTATTGCTGTTCAATGTAGGTAATTTTTATTTACTAAGGCGGCACAGGAACACGAGTTCTGCTGAATTCCGCGCATCCCCTGAATCCTGCCGCTTGGGGCAAAGCCCCGGGCTACCTCCCGGCACTCTATGACATTTCAAACAATAGAAAACTGAGATAAACGCGTGTGCCCCTGATAGAAAGCCTGTCCTTCCTTCTTTTATGATTCGGCCAATCAGCAGACTATATCGCCTTATCTTCCTTTACTTAGAGGCTTCCATGGAGTTTTGAAAACAATACGAAAAGTCACGTTTTATATCAACACTCGTGCATGTTCACGAACACCTAGTGGATAAAAAAATCCAACCTTTTTAAACATGACACTCGTAAACACAAGTTTTGGAAAATAATACAATGTGGCGACATGACTTCTTCGCGTTACCGCCAAAACTCCCTGGCCTTTTTATTCAATTCAATTCAGTTCAGTATATAAGTGTAAAATGATTAAATGCGTCTTGACATTTTATAGGGAGTGAATGTACGTCTGTTTTGAATTCAAGATGTTCTAATTCAAGTATTATTGGAATTATTTGAAAAGAAGACCAAGCGTCGGATTCCATGTGATAATTTTATGTATAATGACAATGATGTACGGGATAGTACTTTATTTTATTTATCCTTATAAAAATATATTATAATAATATATTATTACTTATATTATTATTTATTTGAAATGCGAAATTTTGTGAATATCAGTTTTGGTGTAATAACTCTGTAAAGCTTAGTTCGGACTGTGTCAGTAATTTAATCGAGTAATGGAGTTACTCACTAAAGCAGGTGTCACCTTTGGAAACTCGCAAGCTACACTTTCGATTATTCATTAAGGTCACTGAGCTACAAATTAAGGTGCAACGTTTCTCGCAGCGCGCCAAATTCAAATTATCAAAGCAACCTGCATACCAAATTTCATTCAAATCCGTTCGGCCGTTACGGAGTTGAACGGGAACAAACACACTTACATACGCACAAACTTTTGCATCTAAAATATTGGTGTGATGCCCAGCTTACTTCATAGACAGCTTTAATATAGCTGCTCGTGAGTCTACTGTTCGTAGTAGTTTATTTATTCACGATTTTTTTTTTTTTATTCCCGCCAAACTGTGTAGCAGTTTGTTGCAGACGCCACAGATCACACTAGATACCGCATTACGAGATTCGTTGTTCCTACAAAAGTCACAAAAGTTTGAGGAGACCGCGGGTCGCGGGGAGTGCGACCACGCGTTCTCAGTGGCTATTTTAAGGTTACAACTACTGGCGTCTAACAATCAGAGTAATTTCTTATAATTGTATTTAGACTGATGTGTGGTGCGCTTCGAACGTCCTGGATGCAGAATCTAGGGTGTGATCTGTGGCAGACGCCTACTCTCATTTTTTACATTTCGTAGTTACTATGTACGCGTAGGTCTTTTATTATATAACATAGCTTACGTGTAAACTATGTAACTATAGTATACTAGCTGTTACCCGCGACTTCGTTCGCGTGGACATACAAAAAAAAAATAGTAGCCTATGTCTGTCTCCGACCCTTAAGCCATATCTATGCAAAAATACAGGTCGATCCGATCAGCGTGAAAACGCGACAAACACCCAGAGAGAGTTACTTTCGCATTTATAATATTAGGAATAACGCAATAAAAACAGACAGACAACAAAGTCATAATTATAAGGATTTCTTTTTTTTTTGATGTACTGAACCCTAAAAATGATCACCTGGGATAGCGAAAAAAACGCAAACTACTGTGTTAAGCATTTATTTATTGTTATTTGATATTTATTCGAATGAAATGTGATTTCAGAGATTTGTAAATAAAATACTTCATTTATATCAATGACATTTATTTTTTGATCGTATGTACAAAATCTTAAAAATCTAAACATTTTTCATACAAAAGTGTTCAAATTTAACGTGTTCTTGAATATCTGGAATGTAATAAGACACTATTTTATTGGCTTTATACAATTTTATAGGACAAAAAAAAAAGAGGTAAAGCACAGTAATACTTTTAGGCAGTGAAGAGATAGACGTTTCAGCCACCAATCAAATAATAGACGGCCGGCAAAATGGCCCCATTTTGTGGCCTACGCTGATTCAAAAAGATATCGCCGTTCTTAGGGTGTCTACACATGGCCCGACCTGACATCGTGTGAAAGGGACAGCTAGATTTGAATTTCACGGGAGCAAAAGAAACAAACTATTAAGGTTATAGCTTCTCCCTTTCGCTTCCACAGAAACTTTTATATAGCCATCTCTTTCAAGCGATGTCGGGTCGGGCCATGTGTAGACACCCTTAAGCCGAGCTCAAAGCGCGCGTTGTTCAAATTCGTTAAGGTTATTCAGGGCTATAAGGAAAGGATATGCTAAGCCGAATGGGGCTCACAGTACTCATGATTGTGAACAACTTTTACTATGGGACCAACACTGAAATCGAGAAAAAATATCAGCTGTTCCGTACATTTTGTCGAGTGTCATTGACATTGTTCTATGGAACAGCTGATATTTTTTTCTTGATTTCAGGGTTGGTCCCGTATTAAAAGTTGTTCATAATGATGTGTACTAAGAGCCCTTTTCGGCTTAGCTTACCCTTATAGCACTATATCATCTTACTTTAGGGGGAGGCCTTTGTTCAACAGTGGACGTCTTCAGGCTGTTGATGATGATGATATAATCTTATCAACTTCGAACAACACGCGCTTTGCGCTCTGCATAAGAATGAAATGACCGATGGCAGTGTAAATCACAGAATAGTGCAGCCTTAACACGACGTGTCATATTTACTACCAATCATCAATATCAATCAGTCATAATTACAATTCGTTCATTCATAACTTTTGCATAATAATTTACACAATTAGCCACAGTCGAAACTAAAATGCCGTTTTGAAACGATTCTACTGTACCATTTTTTAAACTAAATGGGGCAGCTCTAAAATTGCTGCCATCCATATCTCACTAATCGAAATTAAAAGAAATGCAGACAATTTTAGCCCCATATTTTAGAAAGTGTACAAGCGTCACCATTAGGATCGATTCCGTCTTATATTTTCTGAACTAAATTTGGCAGAACTAAAATTGCTGCCATACTTAAACTCACTTTTAAATTAAGGAAGATATAAGTTAAGAGTACTACGCCGAATCGACACATTATGAATCTTTTACCCACTCGTGTGCGCGCCCGAATTGCCCGCGCGCCATTAGCTGCTTGGAAATTTCGCATCAAACCCTCATCGCACGACAATTTTACCAAAATTTCGTTAAATTAATCATTTAATAACATAAATATAGCAGGATCTGGGGCCTTACTATGTAACTCTGGTAGCGATGGTCATCGCGTGCCATTCCAATCGCCCCACGCGAGCGAGCAGGATAGCAAACGATTAACATCGCCACCAGACTTACACAATAAGCCCCCTGGTCTTGCGTCTCAAGCTATTACAAAAATTCTAAGAAATCGTGAATAACACCGAAACACAACAGAGAATTCGACCGAGCGCAATATTTGGCGTTTTTTGATGGTAGCGGTCGAAACCGAGCGCTCACCAGTGGGTTTACGACTTTTAACTTTCGACGGTAGCAGATCGCACGGAGAATATTAGTCAAAATAATATAATACAGGTCACAAGATACTAAACTAGAAATTAAATACGATTCTTTCTACAACTACCATCCGCTCTTAATGTACAAATAACTCTTTGGTATATGGTCCTAAAGCTAGTTTATTTGTCTTTTTACATGAGGGTACAGAAACGCTCCTTTGCCAAACCATTAAAAAAAAGTAATCTACAAAGTTATTTTTTTATAACTTCTGCCTTATTCTGAATCCAATCAAAAAGTTTCGATTCGAAATGTACATTCTCTATTATCGGTTAAAGCTAACTTCGCGATATTTCAGACCGCGGATTAGGCTATACAAAAAGCGCTAACTGTTTCCCACCCCTAAATGTTATCCGATATCAATATTTTTTATATGTTATCTACACCGTGAAAAACTATGCTTATAGGTTTTTTTTAAATATCGCAATATCTTCGTAGTTATAGGCACCTAAAGTGGCGAATTTTTTACGTTGAAATTGACAAAAAAAGTATTTTTAGAAAAACGTATTTTTTGTAGATTATAATTTTTCCAAGCTATTGACACCAAAAACAAAAGATTTTGATGGTGAAAATTGTTTTCACATGAAAAGCTAAATTTCAACAAAAACTTTAGGTAAATTCACTCAGAACCTGCCACTCTCTCACGCACGCATGAGGAGCAGAGCGACAACACTACATTTTTCAAATAACTACTGCGCCAAAACCTAGTGGCAGGACGTCTCTAAAAAATATAAAACCAGAAGAAAACGCGCCTTTTCTTTAATCCTCGATTTCGAAAATCCCGGTAAGAGGTGACAAAGGTTCACCTCTATTATAATGACAAATTGCCTTCAATAGACAGGAAAATTATTCGAATAATTCAAATAAAGGCATGCGGCAAAGGAGTCTGTTAAAGGTAAATTGTTGTTATTTCGCTTCTAATTATGGCGTTTAGATTTTAGCATGAAAATGAAAAGCGAAATTAGTTTTTTTTTTACATAAACCGCTGTCAAGGAAGAGCCTTGAGATCTTCATTTTACAATAGTCGGGCCTTAGAAGATATGATAACAAAATATCACATCTCAGTTTAGAATATGAAAATATTGTGTCGATTTTAAACCTTATCTGCTTGTCATAAAGAACAATTTCTTTGTACAAAAAGCAACCAATCATCTACTTATGCTTAGGAGCTACAAACAAAAGTGATATTTACGACTATGAATACTTATGTTATAATTTCATTGGACTTAGTGTACATGTTTATTTGTGATTCATTTTGATTTATAAATAAGTATATCTGAGTCACAGATTTCCTCCTGTAGACACCGCGTTACGAGATCTTCGTACTGATCAAAACTCTCCAAAGTTGAAGGAAAGCGTGGGTTGCGGGGACTAACACAAACCGTTCACATTGGCTATCTCGAGGTTACGCACGCAGTGCTCTTGTAACGCGTATGTGTTCTGAACGACGATGCGCTTTGCATCTATAGGAAACCTGTGATCTTAGATTACAAGTAGAAGAGACATACATCGAAACTTGGTGTGTAGAATCTCAATAATTTTGTTTACAGTTGATTATTGTTCGGTGATTTATATTAAACAGGACCGGTAAGTACCATACCTAATAAAAGCAAAGCCAATATCGGAAATTAATGCTTATATTGTGTCGCGTACAGCTAAATTTCAAATAGCAAACATGCGACGACAAATTGGTATTTAAAAATATCTATTACATGACAAGATATAGGGTATTATAGGATATTGCGTTCAAATTTCACGTCTCTATCATAAGCCGGTTGGTCTGTGCGTTGATTCCTAGAAAAGAGCTTATTGTTTTATATATGAGACTAGCTGTTACCCACGACTTCGATCGCGTGGGCCTACAAAAGTCCATACATTTTCCCGAGAAAATAAAAAGAGTAGCCTATGTCTGTCTTCGACCCTTAAGCTATATATATGTAAAAAAAACAGGTCGATCCGTTCAGCCGTTTATCCGCGATAACGCGACAAATACCCAGACTGAGAGACAGAGCTACATTCGCTTTTATAATGTTAGTTAGGACGTTACCAAATTCAACAACGCGCGCAACGAGCTCTCCACAAGAATTATGCAACCTCCTTGGATCGGGAGTTAAGACCAAAAAGCTTTGCTTTTAGTATGTATCGTATCTTTTCGTTAGTTTTTACAAAACGTCAATCACAAAATGAGAATTTGAAAAAGCCGTCGACCAATAAAAAAGAAGCTCACGCGTTCCTGTAACGTTTTTTGTTAATTAACTTCGAGTATAAAAATACTAAAAAAACGCGGAATTTGCAATTGCGTGCGTATTCACGTCATTACGAAACATTAGCATTGACAAAAACCAACTAAAATTATGTTTTGATGAAGGCAGTTTTGAATTTGAGACAAAAAAGTTAACGTTTTATTACTCTGTGTGTTGCATAAAAACCGATTCAAATAATCTTTAAAAAAACTTTAGTCGGTACTGCCGGCTTATCCCGTAAGTCTGAAAGCGTGATAGCGCGCGAGCGGGACGGCGCATAGTGCGACTAAGTTGGTACGAGCGGGATGGCATGCTCTCGCAATCATAATCATGAACGTTTTAAAGAGGATAAGCCCACTGGTCCTGGAACACCATGATATAATTAGTGTACGAGATGCTGTATCCTCCCTCAGGTAAAAGGGAAAAGTTTCGAATAGAAATATATACTCTCTACGTCTGCGTCATCTACAGTCAGAATGACAGAGACAGATAGTGTAGATTTTGCATCTAATCATTTCTAAATGGCTTCAGAATACGAGGACTGATACCTCAATAAGACATTAAAAATAATTGAAGTCATTTACACCGCTTAATATCAATCAATCAATTTACCATTATCAATTTTCGACCAATCAGGATGCAGTAATAATAACCTGTCCTTGAAGAAACTGAACATACGCAACGGAACAGAAAAATTATAACTTTGTCATTTTTCTTCATGGCTAATATTTTCTGTGGGAAAGAGACGTGTATCCTATCTAGCCGTCTATTGCTTTATCTGTCTACGGCCGAGTAGAATTTTCTTGATAGCCTGCCGTTCAAAATAGGCAACTTTACCGATAGTTTTTGGTGCCTCATAAACTGTAGACCATAAATAGAGCCGATCAAAGCATACAATTTTTTTCTTCTTCAAAATGTAGGAAGCATGTTATAATCATGTTGATTTCACGCTAGACAGAGAGCGCACTACAGCAAGGTTGGTATGATTATGATATGACGTCACTACGTGCGTCATACCAACACGCTTTCCAGGAAGGGGACAGCATCGCCACTCAGTCCCTACCAGTTATTATTTATTTATATCAAAGCTTTATTTTTTAATAATTTAAATTAATTATTTTTAAAATAATTATATCTTCAGTACCTATACATATTATATTTGATTATATTTTTTTACTAAGCCAGTTATATAAATGCCAGCTAGCCTGCCAAGCGTGGGACACTTCGTCCAGTAGTGGACGTCTAAGAGCTGATACGAAGATGTCCGCGTCTTCATACGCGGTGCGACCGGCTTAGGTTAGTTGTTTGAATTGAATTAAATAAACATGGTATCAAATCAAACACATGTCAAGTTACCCTGTTGAAGTTCTTTCATCTGGCCTCCTCTATAGATAAGTTGGCTGCAATCATAACTTAAATGACGTCATACACACGCAACGCTCATTCCCCGATTAGCTAAGAGGACCACAAGTCATTTCGCACTTAAAAACACTACTTTTTATCACAGCACTAGTCTTGCACTTCTCTGTACGGCATCTCACTGGTGACCGTGAACGACTCGAAATAGTGGTTCAGGAATTCGAATGTCGGCCGTTTTTCTGGTATCGCGTCCCAGCACTGGAGCATCAGTCTATAAATATCGTCGGGCAGGTAATGCCCCACCGGCTTTGGCATTCTGTACCCTCTCTCCACCTGTTCGATGACGTCTTTCCCGTGCAGCCCCGGGTACGGTATTTGGCCAAACGTGAACAGTTCCATTAGCAATATACCGTACGACCAGACGTCGCTTTTTATCGAAAACCTTCCGTAAATAATGGCTTCGGGCGCCGTCCATTTGACTGGAAACCGAGAGCCTTGCTTCGGACAGTATTCGTTGTCTTCTATAACTCGAGCCAGTCCGAAATCGCATATTTTCGCAACGTTATTTTCACCTATCAACACGTTCCTAGCTGCTAAGTCTCTGTGTATCAACATTTTAGATTCTAAATACTCCATGCCGGATGCGACTTGAGCTGCGACGTATACGAGATCCTCGAATTGCAGGAATTTCCCTTCACCGTTCCTGAGGAACTCTAGAAGGGAACCTTTGCTCATGTACTCTTGGACGATGTAAACGGGCTCTTGCTGTGAGCAAACCGCGTAAAGGGCGACGAGTCGCTTGTGGCGGAATTTCTTCATGATGGCCGCCTCTTGCAGGAAGGCTTGTGTGGACATCGTACCCTCGCGTAGTGTCTTTACGGCGACCTGGAATGCAAATCAACTTAAGTTATTTAATTCTGTGAAGAAGATACCTAGAATGAGGAAAATGTTTGTCAGGTATAAGGAAATGTATGTATGTTGCTACATACAGGGTTATCGGAAAGGGTATGCTAAAATAAAATCAGCTGTTCCATACATTTTGTCGAGTGTCATTGATATTTTTCTATGGAACAGTAGATGTTTTTTCTGAATTTCAGGGTTGGTCTCATAGTAAAAGTTGTACATAGTGTTATGAGTACTATGCGCCCTTTTCAGCTTAGCATATCCTTTCCTTATAACCCTGTATGTAGAAACATACATATATTTCCTTATACCCGACAAACATTTTCCTCCTTCTAGGTATACTAGTAGAATCCATTCTTCGAACAGTAGACCTTGCGAGCACAAACTTTTTTGCACAATTTTTACAATTTCATATTTTTTTATCGTTGGCGATTTTTGATTGGAGGGGTATTTACTTCGTGGAAGTTTACTGCGGCGCCATTTTGATAATTTTGATTTTGATAATAATTGGCAAAAACTTCTAAACAAGAATATTTATAAGGTCGTGAGGTCGCAGTTTGTTGTAATGTTTTTAATTTTTTCATTTGTTTATTATACAAAAAAATGTGTTATTTAAGAAAGGATAACTTGGAAATGTAAAGAGAAGATAATCGTAACAGTCAATTACTAAATTTCGACCATATTTCGACACGGCCGTACCGTGACGTCCTTGTTGCGATGATTGTTAGGTTCAGGCGCCGAAGAAGCGCGACCAAGAACCGTATCGCCGCACGATAAGGTTCACGGATTAGTATTTTATCTCATGTTATGCACTTATTTCTGCCTTTTAGGGTAGAAACATTGGGTCCTTGGGGTCTGTAATTATTTAATTTTTAATAATTTTGGTTGTAATTTTAGCTCTTTTATTTAAGTTTAGATTGTATTAAGAATATATCTCATGTTTTTTTGTTTTGATATTTTAAATTACATAAATCAGTTGGGTTTTGACGACATCGTGAAAGTCGCGGGCAACCGGTGGATGCAAGTGGCACGTTGTCGGGCGGAGTGGCGCTCTAAGGGGGAGGCCTATGTTCAGCAGTGCACGTCTTGTGTTGATGATAAGTTGGGTTTTTGTTATTGAAAAATGTTTTTACAACATTTTCCTCATTATCATATTTAAGATTTCTTAAACTAAGTTTACATATATTTAAGATAAACGACAAGATGTTTTCCCTATCGGTCACATACTATATGTAAAAAGCTTAAGTTAAAAAAGAAAATGTTGCAAACAAATTTTTTATATCGCCCTCAGTAATATACAATTAAAATCAACAATTTAAAAACAATTTAAAATGTCGTTTGTGCCTATTTGCACGTAAATACGTACCTCAATATTGTTCCGCCATTTGCCATAATACACCTCTCCGAAGTTGCCCTGCCCCAGTTTCCTGATGAGTTGTATTTCTGTCCTGGGTATTTCCCACTGGTCCCTCAGCTCCGGCCCGAGGTCCCACATCTGAGGCTCGGGCTTCGGGCACGGCCGCGCGAGCACGTGGCACAGCCCTAAGGCGTTCTCTGGAAACGTGTTAATATCTTTTATTTAGATAGCGTTGTCTAATTGGGTTATTTGGAGTTTCTATTGTGGAAAAGTTTTGTTTTTAAGTTTTATAGAATTGGGTTCATGCGTAACAAGTCAAAATGTGTATTAGTAGTGAAAATGAAATCACGGAGCTTAGTTTAATTCTAGCACTTATAGCAATGTTTCTAAGACGTCATCAGATTACACTATAGGAAAAAATATCAAGATTACAGGACAAAGCAGTACGTTTATTCTGAAGAAGGCAGAAAAGTATGTAAAAACTTAAGAAAAGAGCCAATTATGAAGATTTAAAGCTGAAATACTCCAAGCAGGTGGACCGACGACATTGTGAAATTCGTGGGCAACCGGTGGATGCAAGTGGCACATTGTCGGTCGGTGTGGCGGTCTAAGGGGGTGGCCTATGTTCAGCAGTGGACGTCTTCTGGCTGATAATGTAACGTAATGTAAAGCTGGAATATGACAGTGCTAATAACATTAACCTGCGTTGAAATAAAAAAAAAAATAGCCACTTCCAAGACGAACTTCAAATTGATTATTTTGTTTAACACGTTCAAGGCAGTTTGAATTAAAGGAGAAACGCTTTGGAAGGATGTCTTAAAAGCAATATCTTCATAAGCAGGATTAATCTCGAACCAGCAAGACATGCACAGAAAACTACAACAATCAACTCACTCGTATACGACATAACCAAAGCCGGCAAACTGGGGAACGTCTGATTCGTCGCTATGTAAAACCCTCCATTGTCCAGCGGCTTGATCTTATAATGCTTCACGTGGTACCCCCGTCCTTCTTCCCAGTCTTTAACGCTCAGGCTGAACCCGTGAGGATTGTGCTCTGCTGGTCGCACTAGGAACGTCCCTCGAGGGTTGTTGTCGGCCAGCAATAACTTGTCGGCTTCTTTTCTTGACACGTGGGGGAAGAACCAACTGCAACATGATGTTTGCCTTTAGCAGAAAGATCGTGGTTAGTGGTGAATTGTGGGTGTATGCCACCACCGGTTTTTGAAGGCCCGTAGATACAGCTGTTGTTATAGTCGATTCTGCGAAATTAAGGATTAGTAAGCTGGTCTAGGCGTCACTGTAGAGCCGGCGCCTTTATGTTAATAACCCTAAGTTGCCCTTTTTAAAGATTAATTGGTACCTCAAACCTTCTTGTTAGTACCTACGCCATTTTGTCACCACTTCACCTCTAAACATTGGATACACTGTACTCACTCTTCGCACTCGACTGAGGTCTCCTCAGCCACGAAGTTGACCGGTACGAGCCCCTCCCGTCGCGTTGTGAGATGCAGCACCGTCCACCAGTCCGTCTCCGCGTCGTTCAGGACTTCCATACGGTCGCCCTTGCGGAAGGAGATATCCGAGTTGGCGCGCGCCGTGTACGCGCATAGCGCTTTCACGACGCGACGGCCGCCGTTCGTTATACCTGGAAGATTTCATGAAGGATGGATGTGAGGGATTTGTTTTAACTAGGTAAAACGAACAAAGTAGTGAACCTTATGGCTGGCATAGATCTTTGTCGGCACTATCAATTTGACATGTCTTGCTTGATGATGACCTTATTTCAGGCATGTAGGGCATTTTACGTTGCGCATGCAGTGCATTATATGTCGGGCATGTAAATAATCTTACATGGGTCATGCAGTGTAGGGGATATAGTGTGTGTGTCTGTGTGTAGCATGTAACGAACCTTACGTCGCGCATGTAGCAAAATTCATGTCGCGTATTTGTCAAGTGAACTCTTCCTCTATAATTTGTATGTGAATGCCACTGGCTTCCCAGGAAGTGTACATTAGGAGACGTATATACTAACTTAATTTGCCAGGGTTCCGTAAGCGCACGATGTCTGCCGGAGGGCGGAGCGCGCGCGGGTTCGCAGGTTCGCTCGTATAGCGGTTGTCATTTGTCGTCGGGCATGTGGTGAACCCCGACTCGTTCTTGTACGCGGGATATACTGGAACATTCAGGAAGACGTTTAACAAAGCTGTTCAAGGGTTATATAATAACTATAAATATTAAATTAGTATGAGCATTATCCGAAGCCCACAGATATTTTTAAGGTCAATGTTGGAAATAAATAAATTTTGTATATGTAAATTAAAATTGAATCTCGGAGAATCCAATTCGTTATGAGTGGCCATTGATGTGCAGTGCAATGGTGTTATTTCCACACAAAAGACACGACCTCAAACTCAGGTGCAAAACGACTACAAAAAGTTAAAATACGTAATTTACCGAGCGATGCGAAGGTTTCAAAGTCTACGGGAACGAGTCGGTGCTATTACGGGGGTGACATTGTCACTGCCTGACAAACTAACTTAAAAAAATATGTCTCCCGATAACTTAGGGACCGTTTTTCCAATCAAATTACAAACCATTTTAAATGTATAATATGAGCAACATCGATCCAGGGGTTGTGAAATTATAGGAGTCGCGAGGTCTCAGTTCGGCTCGAACTACTAGTTTGTAAAACGTAAAAGAAACAGCGTTTTTACGGTGGCGGAGTAATAAAGCGTACGCGTTTTTTCAAAGTCGAATGTTCGAGTTCGAACAGAGCAGTAAATGTAAATTACTGGTAATGGGCAACTTTAGTATCGTGCGAAAAAATCTACACCATTGTTATACGTTTTCAAGAATTATGGCTCCCGCTGATGGTATAAAAAGAATTCGCCTGAAAGGCAATAAACATAATCGTATTTTGAGCGCAAAAACTTAAATGCGGTGATCAATAAGTAAAACTTCAAGTTTATATGATATGTGAGTGATAATTATGATATGCGAGTTTTTGTATCATTATTATAACCAATAACTATTTCTGATTTTTAGATGTTTGGTAAATATTTTGCGTATCGAAGCAAAGAATACATAATTGGAGAGGACGTACCCACTGGTCTTTGGTCTGGATCATGGCGGCGGCTGCAGCACTTGTTACCCATGGCGCGGCCCGCCGTCTACGCCGCGCCAAGCCACTGCTGGAAACAAAAGGAAAACAATTTATTCTCAACATCAATACTATTCTTGACTAAACTAAATATCATAATTGTCAGAACAAGGCAAAATGCCCTGGCTCCTAAATATTAAGGAATGGGCAGGCTTAAGGACGATGGAGCATCTAGTTTGTCTAGATCTCCATAAGTCAATTAGTACGACTTAAAAAAGCATGCCAACGATCAGTAATTAAGAACCTAGCTTGAAGAAGAAGACAGACGTAAGGATAAGAACCTGAGCGGTATATTATTTGCCTCATGACAATAAAGCCAAAAGGAATGTCTCTAACAAGGATGTATTTATTGCACGTCTGTATGTTACCACATTAACCTCAACGCACATAGGATGCCCCCATTGACTCAACGCTTTAACCTCATTTTAACCTATTTTACAAATAAGGTGTTGGAAGAATCTTGGAGTTTCAGAGATGGTCACTGGGTTAGTGACGTCATCATCAATTTGCCAATTAAAACCTTCCACACAAGTAAACTGAGAATGTAAAAAAATAATCACATACATATTCTTTAATCAAATGTACCGGTTACAAATGATACGACCTGTTTCTTTTTTTTTCTTTGAAACTTGTTTACTAAGGAAACTGACGTGGTTTTGACCCATTTTGTTTTATACTAATATACTAGCTGTTACCCAGGACTTCTTTCGCGTGGACCTACAAAAAAAAAGGAGCCTATGTCCGTCTCCGGTCCTTAAGAGGATAGTCCTTCCGCGAGGTTTTGGCGCATTTGATATTTGAAATTGTATAGCTGTCGCTCTGTTTCTCGTGTGTGCGATAGAGAGAGTTGTTAATTTTTGTAACTTTCTGATGAAACGCTGTTTTGTTTTTTCAAAAAATGTTTACGGTATTTTTTACAACTACTTTTTTCATCGTATTTTCGAAGCATAAAAATTGTCACTTTAAGTATCTATAACAATGAAGATATTGCAAAATTTAAAAAAAAACAAACATACAAGTATAATTTTTCACGTAGATAACATATAAAAAAATCATCGAAATCAAATAACGTGTAGGGGTGGGTATCAGACTACGCTTTTTGTATGGACGAGATAGCGGTATACTCTATTCTTAAGCTATATTATGCAAAAATTCAGATCGATCCGTTCAGCCGTTTAGCCGTGATGACGCGACATACACCCAGATAGAGAGACAAATAGACAGAGAGTACGAGGCTCTGAGCTGTGTCTGTCTAACATCTGGCCAATTTACGAGCTACGAATCCAAATGCCTTAGAAGGAAACAATCAAAATTGGTTCAAGCGACTTGCTGGCCAAATATATGTACATCTTCAATATCTATATCAACTTACAAAAAATATACTGCTTCGTCAGGTACCGGAGAGTCCATACTCATTTGATTTACATTTCCCGTTTGTGCCAAGGATGAATGGAGGTCAGTTAGACCAGCCCGAACCTAAATCACCAGGCAATTCAACCTGTCCGTCAAGTTGTCAGCCAGAACTAATTTATTCACCAAAACAACGGTCTCCTAGATACATAACTTAAGTTTGAGAATTGGTGAGAGATAAACCAAAGTTACTTTGTAGTTCATAGAATTAGGCGTTTTTTACGGAAGTCCATCTTCAAACTGTATCTTCAACAAATCTCTAATGTATCGTTTTGAGTCAAAACGATACATTAGAGATTTCACGAACGAACGAAGGGTCAAAACTTTTGACCCTTCGTTTTTTGGTTTTGATTTGTTCTGTAAATGTCAAGTTTTTGCTTCTTTTGTATAAAAGTTCGTCGTATGCCTACAGCTGAGCTTTTTGTGAAATCATTATTAATGCTAGGGCTTTTCCAAAGAAACGGCCGTTCGTACTGCATTATAATTCAAACCGTTTCTTCAACAAATCTCTAGGTTTTTTCCGCTGCACTATCGCGTCTAGTTCATTAGGAATGAACCCGAATCCCTGGAGTACTGCGTCGACACGTGTTTCACCTCTGAACTCAATGCACGAGCTTCGGGCTGCAGCCAGAAACTCGTGCGGTCGGTCGTTTCTTTGGAAACTAAATTCCAAAATTAATAATGATTTCATACAAAGCTCAACTGTAGGAAGTACACCGTGCGACGAACTTTTATATACAAGAAAATAATCAAAAACTTTACATGTATATAATTGTTAGCTGAACTTCTGCAAGTATAACTTTGCTTCAGAATACTTAACATGAATTAATAATTATGATGATACTAAATAAAAATCTTGATAAAGGTCATAACTGTTGATTCTATAGCGACCTATACTGAGCAGAAGATCCGGGTTCGATACCCAACTCGACTCTGGATGTTAGTCTTCCGTGATTCTGTGTTCCATTGCATCCCCGACACAGGGAATTCAAGTAGGGAAGAACTGAGTGTGAAGCGTTATTATTCTAATCCTAATTCTAACTAATATGTATACTTAATTGAATGTTTCTCATCAGGAATTAACCACGCAAAAAATATTTTATTTATATACCTCGACGTTTCGGCCATTTTTCAATAGCCGTGGTCATGAGCTGACATTAAACAACATTAAATTATGTGTTCAGATCGCGAAGGTTTAAAAGTTAAATAAATATCTGGGACATTTTTGCAAATACGGTCATCTGACCCCAAACTAAGCAAAGCTTGTAATATGGCTGCCAGAGACTGATATACGTACATAGATATTTTTAAATACATACTTATATAGATATTAACACCCAGACATAGAACTAACACAAATATTCATCACATGAATGTTTGTCCTAGATGGGAATCGAACCCATGCCCCCAAACGCAGAAGGTAGGTTCACTACCAACTGAGCCACCGGGGCAGTCAGTTATACATAATATGTATACTGTTGGTGTTTCTTTAAATAAATAATATAATATAATAACAATAATATTATAATTCAGAGGAATATAGCCGCAGTCGTAACAGGACTAAAGAAGCTTAGAGGTATGAAAATGAATAGGTTCGTGTCGATGAGAAAACTTCAATTGCGCGATTCAGAACTCCCTACATTTACAACCATACCAAATCCAAGTCCATACCAAATGTCAAAAAATGCACAAAAATGGGTCAACGCCATCTAGCGAACTATAGGAAGTAGCTTTGTCTTTCTGTCTGGATGTTTGTCGCGTTATCACGGCTCAACGGCTGAATATCTTGGTAAAATTTGATAAGGATTTACTGTATATCACAAAGACGCACATAGGATAAATTTTTTATGTCCACGCGAACGAAGTCGCGGGTTAACTAGTTATTTATAGATAGATAGGATAACTCTTTATTGTTCACACCAGAAATAACATACAAATGACCAAAAAACAACTTAAAACTAGTGTAACAACTATATGTATGTTATATGAACATGGAATTACGGCTTCTTACTAAACAAGAGCTTTTTGATAAAATTAAGTCAGTATTCACAATTTATTTGATGTAAGATTTTGTTGCGCCCGTGATACGCTAAACGTAGTCAAACCAAACAAATTGGGTTACACTAACAAAGCTATCAGAAAAAAGATAAGAACTACCCAGGTACCCAGGTTAAATGAACTACGCACGTAACGTAATGAGATTTTCTTGTAACACGTAAATCGTTATAGGATGTAATTTTTCTGGTCGACTGGCGCTTGACCACAACTCCTGATGTTGAAGTGAGGGTGTGGTCGAAGATGGTAAGCACCTAGCCTGGGAACTGGCTCTCAAGGGAGACTGCAGGAACACCGTAAGTCTTGGCGACACGTTTTAGAAACTTGAATGGTAGCTAGTCAGATAAGTACTAGAATGTACCCTACCACCATGCTATAGTTTCCTCGTGACGTTGTCCTACGCTACTAGCTCAAGCTCATCGTAGAGATTTGGCTCCACGCTTTGCTTGCCCCGGCATGCGTTCCGAACATTCCGAACTCCTCAACCACTGAGCTATCATCGCTACAAATGCTTTATAGCCTTCCTTGTAGGTATAAATATTTATATTTTAAAATGAAAGCGTGTTTGAAAATAATTGTCAGTAATAATTCAAAAATAAATCTATACGTTCCGATTTTCCTTCCTGTACAAGGTATTAAAAGTATGATATGCGCCGTAAAATGACTGATGATGTAATTACAACTCATTTTACCTGAGTAATTGTTTTACCATATATCGGAAGGAAATAGGGTTAAAAAATTCAAAATGATTTATTCAGGAAATTACTTCAATGTTGTTACAGTCACTAACCGCCAAACTGGGTGTTAGTAGCCCGTGTCTTGATAGTTAGTTCCTTCCATTTGTCTTAGACTAAGGTTGTCTACGTCTATCTTAATTTAATTATCATCATTATTACTGAATTGAAATTTTTGTATAATTAAACAAAATTTTCACTAAAAATATACCTAAATGCCTATATGAAGCAAAAATAATAATTATTATTTTTATTAACGATTATTGTCATTGACCATTATAATGAATAATGACACAAAACGTTTCTTCATTTTCATCCACAGCCCTACTGTCGGGTGCAGGTTCGACGCGCGATTTTAACTTTTTTGTTTTTTTGTGTTTTATGTATATGTTAATTTTGATTCATATAGTATAATAATAATAATGCACAACTTTATATCTTCCATACCTTTTATCATCTGTATTAAAAAAAAACTGTAATATCTTTCACGGTCAATAAATAAATATTTTATCATAATAATTATAATTACGAACATTTCGGAATTATACTTCGCATGTACAGCATTAAGTTTATTTTGATCTAACATGCATATTCCACCGTCTTTATCACCTATCACCATTTTGCAAACCTTCAATCACAATTTCCCCATTCCTGAAAATTACCGTTTTGAAAAAACATTCACCCGTTAGACACCGATTTACAGTGGATTTGATCATTTATTGCCTCGATTAATTTCGACATCCCTAGTCTGAGGGGTTAAAAGTGCTTCATCATCTCTTATCAATCAACGCTAATGAACATACTGTGTTTTCTATATTAGCCAGTTTGATAAGCGCTGCGATAACAACTTTGTTTTGCTTACCTAACGGTTAATTACATTGAAATACAGTTGCAGTTAATTGCAGTGATAACCAACTGTTACATCTTTATTATATTATATTATACATAGTATTAAATAAAGTCGCTTTCCGCGTCTGTCTTTCTGTATATCCGCTAACCACTGGTTGAAAGCTAATAGCCAAAAATCGGGCTGAAAGGTGCCCGGAGAGGCCCGTGTCCAGCTGTGGACTATGATAGGCTGATGATGATGATGTCGATATTTTCAGACATTAAGATAACTACCGTCAACAGCACAAACAACGCTATTATCCGTGGATTATGAGATATCTGACCAAGCGCGCTACCTCCGATTCTTAGAATTCTGATTATTACGTTCGTAATTTTGATTACCTATTTACTTGGTGGCTTATCGAAGGTTTACAGTTACTACAATATTTAAAATCGATCTGTATGATAGATCGATGATGATTTTGAATTCAATTATCGACTCTATTGTATGTAGATACAAGTGTGTCTATATGCGAGTTCTCACGACTTAAATGAGAGAGAATGATGAATTGTGAACGATCGTAAGTGTCATTGCATTAAACGCAGTGTTGGTTTTGGAAAGTCATAAAATCAAGGGACTGTAATTTACAATCTAATAATTATTGGTCTGGGCTACAATGGCAATTTCTATTTATCCTTACAGAAAGGCAATAAACACAAGCTGATAAAAAGGTCAGGAAACAGAAAAAAACGGGACACTAAATGATCTAAAGAAAATAAACACAAGAAAGAGTTTGGATACACTTTGACCAACATGGACATAAATAATAGTCAGAAGCCATACAAATATGTCAATATCATCATAAGCCACAGCCTTCTTTTTTTCAACTGATATTTATAGATCTCTTTCTTGCTACAGTACAGCATCTGCCTTTTTCCTGTGCTAATTGGTCGATCCGCGATTTTGACTATCGTAGGTCTTTTGTCTTACCTATGTAAGTTTGTTATTTTGCGTCAAACAATAATAATTACATATTAATGTATTATATGTACATACGAGGGTTATCATTATCTGTGATACAATCCTTGGATTGTATCTTGGATTTATCACGTAATCCTTAATTTCGTTTCAATTCCCAGAAATATAATAATACTTCTATCAAATTACACGATTTTATATGTACTTAAATGATAAATGCCATGATAAGCAAAGTAACGTTAATATTATGATGGATTACCATATCAGCGTCTTCTTTTTTTCTTTAAAACACCTTTATCATGAACACAAAGTTTGAAATTGATTTGTTTAGGGAACAACCAAAATTTTACCTTCATCTCGAATTTCAAACCCAATTAAAATTTCTGTTGAAGTACGGAAGTTTGTTTAACATAAAATTCATTATTTCAACCTATTAACTGCCAGACCAGTGGACAAGATTTTGACAAAAGTACTATAATAGTTTAAATTTTAGAGAGTTGAAAGGTTTTAATTTTGTGAGTGAAAAACCTGAATTAATATTTCAGCCAGTGCCAGACTACCATTATTTTTGAAATCTAATTCTATCGTCACTTGACAGTCATTTAGGATACCAATGCAGACTTAATCCAAAGTAAAAATATAATAAAAAGTATAATAATTAAATATACACATTAAGTTTATCTTTAAATGTAAACAAACTGTACTTATATTACTCGCAATATCGTTAGTCCGAAGAAGCGTATAAAACAAGAATCATACAAACTAGTATACAATATAACATTATAATACACCAAAAACTAAACAATTAAACTTAAATATTAACATTAATATAAGTATACAAATAAGTTTAGGCCAATAATAAAAGACGTAGCAACAAACAGACCATATTTCTTTGTCACAACCATCTTGTCGAGAGGGAAGTAGGGAGGGTGGCCAACTCGAATAAATAGCTACGTATTATCAATAAATTGCAGCAGGACGTTGTGGCATCAATCGATTCACTGGTAATAGAAACACCAGTGTAAAAGGACAATCATTTTGAGGCAACTCTGAGGCTAGAGTTGTTTCACATAATATTGTGCCTGTTGTTCTAAGCGCATACTGTAATGACGATTTCGATGCTCATGGCCATGATGTGAGATGTTATAAAATTGCAGGAGTTTACGTGTGCCAGAGATTTGTATAGTGCTTATTGACTGTTTATAGATTGTAACAGAACGAAATCGAGTGCAAAACTACAACCATTTTATACAAATATTAACCGGTGATACAGAAGCCAGTCAAATAAAAACCCAACTTCAGTACATAGCGATAACAGCCAAAAGAAAGTCGTTCCGAGTTTCACATATTTTAATTAAGGAATGCGAGTGTTCCATCTACAAATATGTCCTTATTTACGTGAAATATTACGTGTCGAGCTTAATTATTGTTTATTCCAGCCGTTTGTTTGAAGTAATTAAAATAATAATGAGGATTCCGTAAATGAAAACGTCGAAAAGATTTTTGTGAAGGGCTTTAAATTTATGGTAATAAAGAGAATAATTACCTACCTGTTGTATTTTATTGAAATTCGTTTTTCTGGGGTTTAATCAAACTTAACAACTTATCAATCAAAATTCGACATTGTAAATGTTTTCAAAAAATGTAAACGTAATTAATGATTGATCAATGATCACAAATTCGATTAAAAAGATAATGACAAATGCTATTTTGTAATAATTACGAAATATTTGAGGGGTTTAGCACAAAAACAAAGAAGGAAGTGAATGTCCTGCTTCAGAGACGTAAGGGAGGGGCGCCCCAACCAACCAACTGTTGCTGCCAATCAATAACACCACCATAGAACCATTGTTCCCCTTAAGCCGGTCGGCACTACTGCCAAAATATACGCGAAACAGCCATTCAAATGGCTGTAACAAAATTTAAACCAGTTTAAAATATGGAAATGAGGTTTTGTGTAGTCGTATTCTTCTAATCTTTTGAGATTCTCCAAGCTTTGTATTGTGAAGCTGAGGATCACAAAGCTGACAAGAGGCTTATGCCTTGTTATAAAATGAAATGATTATGATAATGCTGATGTTTATTATTAAGGGTTTTCATTTATGTAAGTAAAAATCATCAAAACTGTTCTGAAGCAAACCGAATCTAACAAGAGATTTTCAATAAAACAGTACGTATAACAGCAAAATAAAACTAACAACTCGTGAATTGGATACTAAAACTAGAAGTTAACACAAAATCTAAATTAATGACCCAAATAATATGCCTGAAAGAGATCGCTTTAAGCGATAAGGCCGCCAACACTATTTTTAAGTAGATTTTTGTATTATGTATGTCATTTCTGGTGTGAATTATTATTCACACCAGAAAGAGTGAAGTTGAAGTTGAAGTGAGTGAAAGTTAAGAGTTCTCTATCTATCTATTTAATGTCCCTAACCGATTGCAGAAAAGGGGCAATTAAAAAGCTTAACTTAACCTCGTTCAAACAGAAATCCTTACGATAAGATGATAATAATTAATAGCATAACAAACGTGTAACTCATTAAGAAGTCGCTACGAAAATAGAGCTAAAATAAGATGCTTTAGACAGTGCACTCGGTTACGATTTACAATCGTGAAACTAGTTTACAAATGAAATGCAGTTTTGGGGAAATATTGCGTTTTCGTGGTATAATGCGTTCCGACTCTTCGCGCGTGCTCCGAGGCCGGTCAATAAACCCGAGCGGAATCTTGAACTTGAAACACAAATCTGTAGAGGAAACACCTACACTTTTTCCACTTTTGCTGCAAAGCGATTCCCGAAGAGAAATGCGAGGTCTGATCGCGATTCAACCGAGCACAATAAGGTGCTACGATAAATTAAATACAAACGATTTGTTGAAACGGTCGGTATAGGGAGCATTAACGATGACAGACAGACAACATAGCTGAAAAAAATACTTAATAGCTTGGGATGGTTAGATTTAAACGTAACCTAAATACAAGTGCCTGACGCAAACAATGTTTAGCATTTTCCTGTATTTTATGGTAATTATGTATCTACGTCAGAAAATTATAAGCAACGCTAACTTATTTTGAGGTTTCCGAGCTTAGTAGGTAAATAAATTAAACTTGACGCGTGTAAAATGATATCCCATAGAATCTAGTCGAAGCTATTGTGAAGACTTATTAGCCTTGCGCTAGACCGCAAGTACAGGAAGAAACATGAGAACTAATCTTCTTTATAAAATGTGTACGTACAACGGCACACAATAACACACGAGATTATCCTATAGAACCACAGATTGTCACATTGACACATTTGAACATATATTAAAAAAATAAGTATTTGTGGTAAAAAATATTTTTGAGGCAAGCTTTTATGAAATCGGTTATTGGTAATGCGTAAGCTGATCAAAATGAATCCAAACTTCATCAATCTACTGTCAGTTACTGAGCAGTTCCGTTTTTCACCTTCCGTATCTATCATCAGATCAGCTCGTCATAATAATGTATTGTCATCGGAACTTGACAGGCAAGCAAATTTCAACTCAATTGAACAAGGGTATGGTAACTTTGGTCTAGAACTGAGTTACAAGATTTGACCTTACATACATACAAACATTGGAAGTTAAATAGAAGCTAGTAACAGGCCACATCACAACCTCATAGAATGCAACTTGTGAAAATGTAACTGATACACTGATATGATGTATGTTTTACAAATTAGTTTTAATGCAACATTTTCCGCTGTTTTGACATCAAAGTTCTGAGAACAGTAGGCCTCACGAGCACAAACATTTTTGCACAACCTTAATTCTACAATTTCATAGTTTTTTTGGTAGGGGGGAAAGTTTGCTGCGGCGCCATATACCGGCCGATTTTGTTAACATTTGGCATAAGTATTCGGTACTCAATTCCAAACATTTCTTCCCCCCTTTTTGATTGAAATACCCCACCAATAAAAAAAACACCGACGACTAAAATATTCTAAAAAATCGTACAAGTTTCGTCAAGATTGGATGAAAAATTCGATTTTAATCGAAGCAATTTTTTGTCAGTTAAAACCGAGATCTTTAAGTGTTCGTTCGTTTAAGTTACAACTAATAACAGATATATAGTGGAAGACAACGCTGCTTTAAATTCTATATCTACACGTTTACATAATTTTATTTGTCGGTTCCATTTCGATGAATTTCCAAACTAATATGGTTTGTTAGTCCACACACGTCAGTTATGTTGAACTTGACAATGATGCGTACGAGACGTCATACAGCTGTGGCAACGAAGAGACAATAGGAGGGTATGGGTTTGGTTTAGACGGAGTTGAATGCTGTTATGATTTCGTATCATCTATTGAAAAGCTAAGAAGATTGTTATCTGAGAAACGGCGTCCAGTTTGTAAGACAAAAACAGTTCACTTCACGCTTTACTCGTAATTCAAAACATAATATCAAAATCACGATAAAATATTGCAAGGAAGTTATATAAAAAATTATAAAACGAAAAACCTAATAAAAAGTCACAGAATTGTTTCTATTTAAAAAAGGATAGTTATTGTTTGCAATGCAAAATGTTGTATTCTAGTAAAAATTGTCAAAGGTCAATAGAATATAATATACTGTAAAAGCATGAAATATTCAGACAATATTATTATTCTCAAATTGTGGAATAAGAAGATAAACAAGCGCTTACCAGAATGTAGAAAATTACAAAATACTGAGAGCTTTTAGCCCATATATTATGTAAACTTGTACGAAAAGCAGAAATATTATTACAGGTGACATGATCACACGAAATGGTCTCATTATAAACACTAATAAATTCCGTCAGAACTGATAATATAATGTATAATTTAAATATGTACTTCTTTTTCTGAAACCAATTAGGTAATTTATCAGTCAATGAAATCTTTGTAACTTGATATGTTTGTAATTTTGTATTCTTGCAACTCAAACTTAGACCAGCTCGAATTGTTCAATTGAGATGAAATTTTGCATGCCTGTCAAGTTCCGATGACAATAAATTATAATCAAAATCGAGCTGATCTGATGATGGATACGGAAGGTGGAAAATGGAACTCCTCAGTAACTAACAGTAGATTGATGGAGTTTGGACTCATTTTGATCAGCTTACAGTACCAATATTTTTATAACAGCTTGTCTGGAAAAATAAAAATTTTCACTAAAACTTATTTTCAATAAAGTAAAAAGAAGAACAAAATACCCATAAGGAGCAGTAAGTAAGTATACATTTATTGGCATTTTTTTCTGTAATTCCATAATTCAGGGAGGAAGCAGGAGAATACGTTTGTATGAATTGTCGGTCGCATAGTTACCTCCTAATGTTGCGAAGTAATTAAAAAAGTCATCGATGAATGCAAAATGATGTAGAGATATCTCTTTAGTGAGGATTCGATTAGTTCGACGAAGTTCTACAACATGGCGTGATAAACATGCACTAATAAGCGAAATCACCAGAAACGAAGATTTTTATTGCAGTTAATACGAATAAAAAATGAGCAAAACCAAAGCAGAGTTATTATTATAATACCTATAGTTGTAGCTGAATGCTGAATGTCATTAATGTTAAACAATAGTTATAATAAAAAAACGGAAAAACCGTGACGAAGATCGGAATGAAAACAGAGCCACATAAAAACCGTTGAGTGAGGCAAACAATTGAGAATTTCTAGAAGCCTGTAGAATTGCCATTGAGCAAAAGTAGATTCGGAGAGCAAAATACATTGAGCATGTAATGAGGTTCATTAAAACGCACTGCACGAATGGCGAACGAAGCGCTGTCCGACGCTATCCGCCGGAAAACGTTGCTATTCGACAGACGAAGTATCTGACAGCGACGACACATGACACCCACCGGTTTCTGTAAATGCTAATCGGTTTTGATTATTAAGTGCAATACACTTTGTGTACTAATAAGCCCGGCCTGAAGAAAATCTCTCAAGTCTATTACCAGTTGGCAACGTACCCAGCGTGTTATTTTATTCTTTAAAATTAAGCACCGTGTCGTCGTCGGATTACGCAATCAACTGGACACGAAAACGTATATCCGGGTCGGATCATCGAATCAGTGGATCTATTACAATACAATACATCAATGAAGAATGGCAACTTTTGACTTCCCAGCTAGCTATTATAAGTAAATCTACTCTTCATTATCATCAAAAGTCAGAACACGTCCACTGCTGAACATGGCCTCCCCTTAGAGCGCCACACTGAAAGACAATCTGCCATTTTCATCCACCGGTTGCCCGTGACTTTCAGAATGTCGTCGGTCCACCTAGTGTAACTAGGGTAAACAGCTTTTATAGTACTGGTATTACAGATACTGAAAATGATATTTTACCCAATCCTAAAGGAATTCTATAAGACAAAAAACAAATAAAGCTAACGGTATTCTATTATATAAGCCGTGGTAGCTCAGTGAGGAACACGCTCGCCCAGATCATTAGAGCTTGTTGGCCGCTTCATGTAGTAAGTACTTCTAGTAAGTGGCCACCAGTCGGAAGCTTACTCTCTGTGTATAACGCGTCCCCAAAAGTCAATTTGGTAGCAGAGCCTTGTCGGTGTTCCAGAACGCAAACGTACAATATCGAGTGTGACAATGGCGGCAAAACAAAGGAACAGATTACGGCGAAGACTATGTTCCATTACAGATTCCATTGAAATACCAGTTTCCGGGCGGAGTTTCGTTCCTGGAAACAATTGTTTTGGATCGTCTTGCCGCGGTAAACAACGGTTAATCATGTACCGAAATTGTAGACTGGACAACTTCGGTACGTGATTAACCGTTGTTAGCAAGTTACAATAAAATTATTCTATATACAAAATCTTGCAATCAAATATAAACAACCGTTCTTAGGAAAAAATCCAATATAATAGCAGGGAAGTACCACGTAAGAACATCCCATCTCACACATAGTCTCTAGCACCGCGCAAGAAAATTCCCTCAACCCGTTGAAGCCTTAGCCAATACCTTAGCCATTACGTCTTGACTTAGATAGTCAGCTTGTAAACCTGTCTTTGTAAATCTACAGGGTGTAAAGAGCTAGTGATGTAATAGCACTTTATCTTGTTTATGCCCTTCGTGAAACATCAACACAGCTCAGCCCGAGGAACACAAAGGGTAGCACAGGATGAGACAACAATGAGCCCGCATCAGAAGTGTGTTGTGTAAACAAAGGTGAACCCATTACAGTAGCGAAAAGAAACACGACTTTCATAGCGGTTGAAGAAGACAGAGTAATAAAATGGACCAGCGAAGAGATTTAATCCTAAAGTGATTAAACTTTAATTTGTTTAGCCTACTTCCTTTGCTCGGACGGGATGTTTATGTCCAAGCTCGACGACGGCAAATGTTTGTATTGAAAGCAGAGGACGGCAAACTAGGACAAATCAGTAAAGTGGCCGGAAAACTGCTGTGTCAATAAAAACATCGCTCCATTATAAAGATTGTCACTGGATCCTACTTTCCTTTATCCATCTCGATTACATAATGTCCACTGTAATACAAATATAAACGTATAGACCAGGTAATAACAATGGTATTTCACTGCGCACTTAATTTGCGAGATATTCGTTTTTCGCAATCATAATATTGCTTGAGAAACAGTTCCCGATTATACATCTATTTACGCAATTTTATTGCATTACTCCGAGCACGTAACACTTTAAATGCAAAATGGGTTCTTATGGGTTCTCGAACATTTCCCGAACGTGAAATCTGAGGAAGCCGTGGCGGATAATCTTTACTGTCTTGTTAGTCCGCTTATATGTCTCGAGTAGTTTTTGTAGTACACCATGTCGGAGTGGGAACGAACTGAGTGTTTACAGGAAGGAGCGCCCTCCTGTCGCCGATGGTCATAACGCGTGGGGCGCAAGCGATCGATACCGCAGGGCTTCCCGGCTGACGAGTTCCGTCGCCTCACGGCTGCGTAGCCTACTTCCCTACCCCGCTCACGCAACACCCAACACAATAATAACACGATTCTTCCAGAAACAATTAGACTGCTTCAAACTTTGACAAATGGGGCTAACACGACTGCTGGAGGGCACATCAGAAAGTTTACAACATTGATTAAATATCGCGTACCGCTATCTGAAGCACTGACGTATTAATCAGTTCATTACCGTGATTCCCATTGAGTATAATATATTCATTGTGGATTGCGGTTGTCATTATTTAAACGTGTCATTTCGACTGGATGCATTATTCCATATTTATCAGGTCGATCTACATTTTGTTGGATTCATCTATAACTGCCTACACGTGTACGCGACTCGATGAATTCGACCGTGGATATGAGGTATTTTTATTTCTCCTTGATGCGGCAATTTGAGGGTTTATAACGAACCACATAGGGAACGTCTGTTGCGATGTTACGCCACGGAAATGTGGAGGCGTTTTGTGTTTAGGGCGAAATAACTTTGTGTTTCGAGTATTGGATGTAACTTTGAACGGTAAGTAATATTGGGGCTAAAGGAAAACCGTTACTTATTCCTGTTTTGTATTCGTAATACAATAGAGCGGTGGTTTGACGAGAATATACCAATAATGTTTTGTTATAATTATAAGGTAAAGAAACAACCTATGGAAAACCAGGTAGCATTGACAAGAACACTACAGTTAATAAATGTGAGGTGATAATTACGTCAGTTCCGTTGATCATAGAATGAACTCGGAACGTTGAATAGAACATGATCAAAAAGTATCTTTACAATGTTCTGCAAGTATTTTCTCAAAGACTGGTACCACCTTAGCCAAGCAATTAATATTGCTCTGTATACTCTCAATAACAGGTAACGAACTAGGAACTGGCAGTGTCATGTAATGTATTGCCTCGTTACGAGACTAGACTAACAAACTACCTGTTCTGTTTTTTTGTTATTCAAATTCGGGAAGCACAAGGAAAGCAGCAGAAATTTGAATTATTAAATTCATCTGGACTGGATTTTGTGGAATGCCTACAAAATATTTAGGATATTAAACGTTAGGCAGCTTGAGGTGGTGATGATTGTGACCAACTATGTATATCGACATACAAACAACATCAATATCTGCAACATCAATAACAAGTTCAGGAATAGAAAATGTTGAGATGCCAAAGTTATATACATAGTACATATATACATAGTACATACATATACATAGTTGTATACATATTATGTTTTAAGCAGTATGACAGATTTACATTGGCAATTTTTCGTAGCGCAGCAGTTTTTTTTTTTATAAAATAGTTTATGAATCGAAAGAACCCCACTGTAATTGTGGAGTGTTTAATTTCAAAACGCTCGAGAAAAAAGACTTGGGGAAAGCCAATTAGACATTTTCGTTCAAGACACCTCGTATAAGCTACTGTAAAAATACCACGAGTGACCAAAAAAAAAATTAGGCAAAAGCTTTTCTTCATTTCTACATCTTAACTTTAGCTTTGTTGATTTTATTCTTAATGCTCTCGCTACTGCAAAGGTCTGTTTTTTTCAAATTTACCTCGCTCACAGAACATATAATAATATGCCCAAGAAAAGCGAGGATTTCATTCGAAAAGGTAAAAAAAAACAGCTAGGGATACTCGAATTAGTAATTTCCGTTAATGACACGTCATTTTTGTAGCTTCGTAATACGTTAGTCTGCGAAAAGAAACTAAGAAAAAAACTCCTTAATTTCTACAATCTTATCAATAGCTTTGTTGGTTTAATTTTTATGCTTTTGTTAACATAGCTACTGATTTTGTCTAAGCCATGCTGATGACCACCTGAAGAGTATGACCATTGCTACCTCGGGCTTGTGGCAAACGCGTTTGGCGTTGCTACCGCAAAGTTGAGTTAAAAGTATATTATTTGCAATAATTACTTAATAAAAATAAAATAACAATAAATTAAAGGGCAAAATATTTTTCATAAAAATATAGGAGTGCATATAATCATAAGTCAAGTTTTCGTCAAGCTAAAGGCTTACATTTTAGTCAAGAGTGTAGATGTAGACGCCTGCTTAATTACTACTGATCCCCCCCCCCCCCGCTTATATCCGTCCGGTTGACGACACCTGCTAGAACGGCCGCTTGGTGTTTAATAATGGTGTAAGAATAAGCGAGTTTTTATGACAAAGATCTTAAGCAATCAACATTTGCTTCATCGTTATAATCAGAATGACGGAATTTACAAACAAGAGTCCAGCAAAGGTACTTAGGTCTCATTTTGTAAAAGGTAATGACTTTTCACTGTTCACAATTCAAAGGAACTTTTACAAAACTACTAAGGATCAATTTGTAATGTCGAGTTTGTTTTTACATACTTATATCGTTAATAAACCATACCCTACCTTTAGAATTTTTATCAATGAACTATTTTAATATCGTACAATAATAATGCAGTTAAAAGATACAAGATATATTTATTGATAATTGATAAACCGCTTTGTCGGTTTTCGATAAGATGCTATCTACGAGAACAACAAAACAGTTGATGAAGTCAATTTATAAGCGCAAAATGTGATAATACTAACGGGAACAATAAAAAAAAAATAAGATCTGTTTCGTATAAGAATCTAAGATCAAATATAATCTGACCGAATAATAAAATAATGTATGATATAAAATTACACCCTCGCACCTTAATAGATAGGAACACTTACTATAGTTTCCCTAAAGAATTCTCGCTATGTGATTACTGATTAAATTTCTGTAGGTTCCTTGTACTTTCTAGGGGTGTTGAACTTTTTATGTGCGTGCCTAAATTATTCGTCGATAACGTGACTGGAAGGTGACGAGTGAAAAAATTAAATGGGAAAGTTTACGTAGGAAAACCGTTAATCTAAAAATGTTCATGGTAAGTATTTTAAATGTATTTTTATAGACCATCAATCATCAATGTTGTATAGCCATTATTCCACTTGGTAAGTTCAGCGAAGCACATTTCTTTGCTTCAGATTGTCAGATTTCGAAACGCCTTCTTACTCGTATCGTTTTTCCCACACTTCTTGAGTCACCCTCTCCTTACCACCACCAAGACCACTTACTATTATCTTCAATACAATTAATATAATATGAATATTTTGGCACACCTCAAAGAACCTAATTCATATATGTATAATAAAAATGATAACATTTTTGATTCAAACTGCCTAATTTAGCTACAAAAATACAAACGTAAGCTTCTCCTCACAGTGTAGTCTTCCATGTTATTTTTCGTTTAAATGGGCCGTTTTCTTCAACTAACACCTATAAATATCCCGAAGGTTCGCCACCACTAGTCCCTCGGAATCCATTCTAAATATACCGAATCCCTTCTAGTAGAGTAAGCTTCAACCATCGCATATGTAAATACATTTCAGACTATCAAAAGCATGCTTCAAAATATATACTGTGTATAAAACTTGGGGCTACTTATAGTTCTCAACATAAAACACCCTATTGTCGGACTCTGGAGAGTAGTGGAGAGCTTTTGAGAACATTTTATATGCCCCAGTTGGGCACACCTTTGGAATGTTAAAGAAGAAAAAAATCGAATATACTCGTACCTATGGAGGTTGCGAAACGTAACGGATTTACTTGTAAGGAATTTTAATAGAGAACCCTCGGAAGATGTTTCGTATGTTTATTGATAACATTTTCGAAACGAGAGTAAGTTTAGTCGATTTCCATTTAAGAAAGGATTTAATTTTAAAAATACCTACCTATTAACCATGCCCGATTTTTGGTACAGAAAATCATACAGATCGAGACCGATTGGTGTACGATAACAATAACACAAAAGATATTATCGATTTAATGATCAAATCGTGGCTGTAAACATCAGGAAATCAAAACACGGAAAAAACAAGCCGCCAAGAAAATGGTAAGGCTTAAACCGTTTTATTAGAAACTGTGACCGAAGCGGTTGATTACGGTGGGTAACACCGGGGCCACGGACGCAACAATCGCACGATAATGGCATATAAGGCTCACACATACCTACTGCATGGGAATGTAAATGATAATCACGACTCAGGTAATACAATAGATGAGAACAATCGGAATACAGAATTACAGGTAGCTGTACTGTGATGGCTAGTGGAAGATATCTATTTTAAAGTTACATCATTTTTATGAGAGCCGGGACGGTAAAAACGCGAAAAGGGTAGATGTTACGCAGATTTTGATGTAAAGTTGAATATACTAAAATTGTACGATTCCCTGAATTTTAATGTCGGCGATTGTACAAATGTATCATTAAATGATAGCTGTAAATTATTATGGGCATTACAAGTCTAGATAATAAAAATGTTTCAAATTGAGAAGTTTTGTGCAACGGATTATATGGTAGGCCGGTTTATCTATATTTTATGGGCAGTATATTGTAACAATCTTAAGATAATCAATTAAATAAACAATTTTAGCGGATGTTAGTATCAAATATTTAACAATCGTGATATATTCGAGGCTATTATGCGTACTACATACATTAGGATGATGAATAAGAATATCTGGATTGTTCAAGACAACGCGAATAAGAAACTTTTAAAAATGTTATGCATATTCAAAAACTTTTTGTATATATTATTGTAAGCAGTCTATGCGAACTCCAAATTGATTTTAATTAAGTATATTTTTATTTGGCGGTAGTTTAAAATTGTGTTAACAAGAACAGTTGGGTATCTATTTACAGTTTTGTTTTTATGGGCCCGTACCATAAAGTGCTTATTGCCGACGACGGTGCGCGACCACGAACCGTATCCCCGCGCCTTAAGGTGTATGGTCGCGTAGCGTTGTCGGCTGAACTTGACAATCATCACAATAAGCACTTCACGGTACGAGCCTTGTACTTATATTGTAAGCCCAGTCGGAAGAATTCGATTTGAGATCTACATTCGCCGTCTCCGATCTACAATCAGAATGACAGACTCGAATCGAATCCTTCCCGACTGGTTTCAGAATACGTGGCCTGATCAAGACAACAAAGTTTAAAGAATTGCGGTTTATTATGAGAACTATGCGCCGTGCCTGAAAACAAGGGTCTTCAACCAATGTGTGTTGCCAGTGATGACATATGGAACTGCAACGTGGTCCTTGACTACTGGCCCTTTGGAGAAACTCAGAGTTACACAGCGGGCAATGGAGAGAGCTATACTCGGAGTTTCTTTGCGTGATAAAATCCGAATCGAGGATATTCGCCGAAGAACCAAAATCACCGATATAGCTGTCAGAGTTTGCAAGCTGAAGTGGCAATGTCGTCGGTCCACCTAGTGGGTACACCTATGACCTAAATACGATGTCAAATGCATTTAATTTTTTGCGTTTTCTAGTACTATCAGCCAGCCTCAACTATCTATATCTAGCTGACTTTTGTCCGTCGTAACTCGTAAGCCCTTTGTATTGAACTGTAGAAAAAACGAAGTCATATTGTTAGCTGATATTTTCCAATCCTTTGACTAAAAATGATAGTGGATAAACTTAGATTACTTCAAAGGACTGTGATGTCTATACAACAAGGCGCTCGAGTAACACGGGAAGCAGCAGTGACGAGCTCAAGGAATTCAAACAACAGATAATGGAAAAACATGAATTGTTCAAATATAAATATTTAAGTCCTGTACAACAATGGGTATGTACGTGGGCGCTGAGCCTTCCCACTGTCGCTGATAATTTTACGAAATGTATATTCAAAGATGTTTATGGCTGCCAACCAATCCACGGAAACATTGTAAGGGTCCTTAAATATTTTACTGGAATAAAACGAGCCTTAAATAATATATGAGGTCGTATAGCGTCAGAGGTTTCATTACAAGTAGAGGTTGATCGAAATACGATGTTAAGAATATACATTTAATTACATATATTTTTTAAGTTATATGAAATGCCATCGTTTTTTTTTTCTACATAAACTTAAATTGTAGACAAGAGAAACGACACAAAGTATACAGAATCATAATTCTATTCCAATGGTCTTCAACCCCGAAACAAAAAAAACTTTGCTTCGTTTTTTTAAGAAAAAATATTTATTGTTTTAATTTTCGTTTTTGCAAAACACTCGATGTTTTTTAACATCAAAATAACACCTGTAAAACTACAGATGCTTACAGTAAAGGGATGCTCTCAGGTACGTGACTGCAAGTACTGTAACGCTTGCCGTTAAGCGGTCTGAAGGACGAGCAACGTGATCGTTCCGCACGTGCCGTTGGTTATTATCAAACATTACGATTGGCATGTAATGTGCATTACTAGTTTTACTATTACTATTTACTATTACTATAATGTGCAGTCACACGCAAAAACACAAATCCATTCAAAGCTTTTAAACTACAAATCGAATTAAACCTAACTGCGCCATAACCCACAAGTAGTAATTAACTACTACAATAGATAAAAGGGTATATCTAATGCTTGATTCAATAAGTAGGTACATGATTTAGCTGTGCTGACCACACACCTTGTTCACAGTGAAATGTGGTCACACGCTGTGCTGCTTTTTGCATACGTATGTCGACGTTATAATTTGTTTACGGCGCCAGGGCTATCACTTTATCAGCGACAAGCGTATGCACTTTACACAATCTAATCCAACATTCTCTAATCTGTTAATTAATTTGTTTAACATACATTTAATTGTAGATTAACGACAAAACATAAATATATTTTGTCGACTAACTTATTACTATCAAAATAGTAATAAGAAGTAGAAGTTTGTTCGTTTTTAATCAACAAAAATTTGGTAAGGCACCCAAGGAAGCTATTCATGGTTGAGCTTACATTATTAATTTAATTGATATAAAATTAAGCTGAACTCCAAATGTACCCGCTTTAAATAAAAGCAATTAAAACAAAGAAACTACGAGTAATAAAGTAAGAAAGAGTCCTGGTATACATTCTAACTTTTTATTTAATTACGGCGCCATTAAAGACAGCCCTGTAAAAATGGTTTCTCAGAGAGTGGACACAGGCGGGCAGCGATACGTTCATACGCTCAATTACACTCTGTGAGACGACAGACTACCTATCTACTCTCTACGCTCCAAATGCCCTGGCCATAATACAAGGCACCCGTTCCCAACCGATACTTTTCTGGTAACTAGATATTAATATCACAGGTGTACCAAACATAACCAGGCAACAGCTGTATCGCGAAAATCGCGATATGAAAATACTAATTTATTCGTGAATTCATTTGGATTCTCTATCTGCATCAGCCTTTAAACATCCCACTTCTGGGATATCGCCGTACCCTCGAAGGGTGATTAGGCCGATATAGGATTCCCTATATTAATCACTCATTTTTGGTGCATATTTATCTCGAAATCGAAATAAATTACCGTCACCACTATTCTGTTAATAAATTCCCGGCGAAACGGGTGTCAGCCTTAGACGAAGCATGTGTCAGCAATTCAGTCAGTCGGGGCGAACATTATTTTATTGTCTTTGGAATGGCGTCGGATTTAAACACAGGCGAATGTGGATGCGGTATCGAGTACAATTTTGCTCCCCTCTGCTAAAGGAGCATTTGAAAACACTGCAAATAGCTTCACAGTAAGAACGATGTACATTATTCAGCTCGTTTTACGAGGAATTCTATGAATTTATTGATATGGTTATACGAATTTTTAGAAGTGTGAAGTCAACCTATAGCACGCAGTCGTGTGGGATAGCTTCATGTTGCACATTACTGAAAATTGTATTTACTAATCGAACTATTTAAATAGTGAAAAGTGTAAGTTGTAAGTTCGCAAAGATAATATAAGTGATGCTGCCGCGGTGATCGCCTAAAAATCTTTAAATTATCTTAAAGCATCGTAACAACAATAATGTGTTTCCTCGACGAATGAATTTTAAAAATGCAGGACCGAGAAAGTCGCTAGGGAGTCAAAGAAAACATTGCAGCCCGTGTTGTCAAAAGGTAGAGTGGCAGGAGCGCAGGTTTTGTGCGAAACCGCATTTATTTATCTCACGGGCACTGTTCGCCCATGTGTTGCGAAACAGGATTAAGAGAATATTATTACTAAAGCTGCTCTTCAAACCGATAATAAGTCTAGACGCGAAACAGATGCTGTGAAAGTATTGCGGAGTGGATTTAACTTCGGGTCAAAAAGAGCTGAAATCTTAGCGACCAACAGTCCTAAGTCGTATGTTAGAAAAATAAAATAGTGGAGTCTGCGGATTATGTTATGCCATTCGACAATGGCTGCAGTTTTGCTAGACGAAGCGACACAACCAATACATTATTAAATCTTGAATTTAAGTCTCGATTGTGCAATATATTTTCACCCGGCACAAGATTATTTGCAGTTGGAATAGTATGTTTTAGGTAATAAGACCTGGGCCCGCACCGTGACTTGCTTAGCGCGATGATTTTTAAGATCAGCCGCCGACGCTGCGCGACGGTGAACCTAGCAATGCAACCTTGCACATCGTCCCACTTAAGAGTGATTTGTGCTCCAACCAAATGGAGAGAACAACGGAATGGAGAAATGGAACTAATACCTCACAGGAAGTATGATTTTAATGTAGGGAAGCAATAGCTCAATGTTTCTCAATGATGATATCATAACTTTCACAAATTTTATTAGTGACTCAACTTGTTTTCTTTACGACATTATTATAATGTTTATATAGTACCACATACCACATATTTGACGACAAATTAGTCACTCGAGTCACTCGGAAAGTGAAGGTTGGTAGTTTTATTTTTTCTCAGTTCTATTATTGAGAATCAATGATTCATTCATTCATCATTCATCAGTAGGAGTGTGTCGGAAAGCTTTTTGTCCGTCTATGAAAACAGCACGGTTTTTACAATTCAATCTTTTGGGTATTTTATAAATCATTCAAACCGGTGTATGCAAAGGTTCCAAGTAATCGAACTCTTGAAATCTGGGTCGGTCGATGTGTCCTTTGCTTCTCAAATTTCTAGTAAATATGTCCCTTTGGGTTTCAGAAAGTTGGAAGCATAAAGCTTTACTTATGTTCGGTTTGGGAGTCTCTTTAAAGTGTATCTCTGTTGCTAATATTGCTATGAGTCTTGTGTGCAGTCGCTGCTGAGTCAGTTTGCACGATCTAATTTTATTGTTATTAGGAGTCTTACAGCGCCAGCCGTTTCGCGACTGTCAAACTTCGGCAGCTCTCACAATATTAATCCCCTTTGAAGTCTTGTTAATCAGTATTAGGATTGACGAGAGGTATTTGAATTTGCGTTGATTCTTGAGAAAGCTTTCTTAACAGAGTTCCGACATCGGAATCAAGGTAAAGCTCCTGGCAACAAGAAAGTTCCCATGTTGAGTTATTTAATTTTTCTTTGTACTGTCCTCTCAATTGTACAGCAATTTCGTTCACACTGGACTGGACATGTGCTGTGCACTTTATTACTTTGCAAACTGATATATTGAAAAAACTGTCAGAATTGTACGTGTTATTTTACGTACGTTCTCGGTCGGTGTGGCGCTTTAAGGGGGAGGCCTATGTTCAGTTCAGCAGTTGACGTCCTTTGGTCGATGATGATGGTGTTTTTTTTTAATCGATCTAATTTTTAATTTAATGGTGACGTGTTCTTTTATGGGAAATTGTAGTGATTTCGCGTGATTACGCTCGAGTAAGAAGGCTACGCTAGATAAACATTAAGGTTTAAATATTTAAGTTTTAAACAGCAGACTTTAATCCTGACTATCATCTATCTGTCTCTCTGTTATGATAAGTGTGTATTAGCGTTCGAGTTATGCAAATGAAATAATTAACAAAAATGAGCAAACAATTTATGGATCCCTGTAACAATGATAGGTTTTACTGAAAACTTTCTTTTAAAATTATTTTGGGTGATAACTTTTTACTTTAAAATGCGAAAAAACTATGAAATACTTTAACTGTCTTACACGTTCATACACGTCGACGGAACCCTACTAAGCATGGCCCGACATGTTCTTGACAATTTATTAAATCATTCAAGTTGGTAGTTACATTATAACGCCGAGAGCAAAGAAAAATTTGTATAAACAAGCTAAAGGCAATTTAACCACTTATTTAACACTTGACATGAATACTGGTTAGATAGTCCCCTTCTTTCAGTTTATTGAGTGAAGTGTAGCAGACGTGAGAATCTTCGAGAGAGAAAGAAGAAAGATCGCATGGTTCCCGGTCGTTGCGACGACCTAATGGCACAGCAGTCAGTCGCATAATAACTGAAATTATGAAAGCAACTGCCCCAACAGCGACGGGATATCGGGTCTTGAGTCAAAGGGTCTTGATATTGTTGAAATGTCGAATTTGACTGTTGTGAGATTCGATCGAAACTCGCATGATTACTGGTTGTGTTGTAGTGTAACACGTGGAAGGGTGAAATATAATGAAGTCTTTGAGAAAAGTCGCCAATAAAGTTTATGCCATATAGAAATCATTACAATAATTCCATAGAGTTACCATGTTAAGAAAAAAATAAAAGCTATTAAGCCGTCCAAAGGAAGTGAACGCTTACCAAAAGCATTGTGGTCATCCACAACACCGTCATTGGAGGTGAATATCCGTTCAAATAAATCGGAAAGCCTTCAACCGTGGGTTATGCTTATAATCGTTTGGTGGGTTGTAACTAGTTGGAAGGTCGTTGATCTACATTGGCTTTAACACACTTCACGTCGGGGTCATTGGGTTTATCACGTCACTTAATAAATTTGTATCAGCGAGTATGTTGACTCCAGTTTTGAAAGACAAAGTGATTGAAAGTTTAATAAAACTTTAGTGAATTTACTTGCTGAAAAAGAAAAGCTTAGAATGTAATATCGTATGTATGAAAACCCTCGCAACAGTGAAAGTGAGTGAGTTGTCTGACACTATTTATTCGAATTATATCATGAAAACTGAAGAGAGTATTGCCAAAAATTCAAAAGACTATTGGTTCTATGTTAAAAATAAAAGTAAAACGTGATCTTTTTATTTATTTTAATTTTATTTATTTATTAAAAATATTTTTTGTAGTGTCATTCGGGGAGGCAACAGGAGAATACGTTTGTATCGAATAGACGGCCGAATAGTTACCTCTCAAGGGTTAAATAATATCTAGTGGTTATTTCAAAATCAGAAGAAAAGTTATGCATAGTATTACCTACACGAGTAGATAAAAAAGTACGATAAGTTAGCCCTCGCCACAAAAACATGGCAATAAAATATCGCACGGCTCGTTAACTCGACTCAAAGCACTGAAACCTTTTTCTACGTTGTTTAAAAGTCAGTAAGTTTCGGTCTACTATTATGAGAATCGTTATAGGAAAATTCTGTTGATATCGCAACGGAGCGACGCAAGACCAAGAAGCTAATTACGCTTTAATTTTTGTACCTCGAAACAAAACAAATACTATAGTTAACTATAAGAACGGAATAACTCGTAGGAACTAAGATAACCAAATAAAATGAGCGTCGATAATTAGCAGGTGACGTAAAACACGAAAACAAAAGATGCTAGCAAAAACAATATACTCAACCACATCAAGCCCCGTCAGTCAACATCCTTTGATCTAACTCTCAACATGTTTGAAAATACCACCTCAAACTTAATTACAGACACAATATTATCTCAAGAGCGCTTTAATTACGACCGACACTGAGGTCTTACGTCACAAAACTGACGTATTAAATAACTTTCACCTCAACGGGAGCCACAGAAATAATACAGATTAGACAGACAATGTGAATATAATGCGATAAAAAACTACAAAGAGTCATTAGGCTGAAGATATTGAAATACTGGGATCTTAAAGGGTCTTCAATATTTTAGTAAGAAGCCTGGCATACCTACTGTCCGCCATCTTGTTTTTTCTTCTTCAAAATAGCGGCCACTAATAAAACCTATATGAATCGATAGCTAACACTAATACGAACAAGGTTTGTATGAGTCAAAATCTCCTCCAGGGTCACGTTTCCAAAATATACGCTGTAAAAGCTACACTGGTGGCACCACCGGCAAGTTGACTTAAATTTAATTCAACATTTTGGCTCTAAAAATATTGTATTAATCTTGTGTTGTTGTTAACTGTTACAAAACCATTTCAATATTTAACCTAGTAGCGGCTACAATTATCAACTACGAGCACTAAATGTCAGCATTGCAGTTCTTCCTTATAGCAGATTAATTAATAGTCTATAAATAAAAGAACCGTGACAATCAGACGGCCCGACATACGGACAGACCTTGTTTCCAACGGAACCCTTAAAACCAAATGAGATAATTTCTATATATATATGTAGACTTTCTAGGAGAACATAATGACATTCTTAAAAGAAGGATACCAATATTTTCAGACGCTATTGTATACACTGTAAGTGCTTCATCCCTAGGATGTTGATGACCGGTAGTTGTTGGTTTTGATTCCCTTCCAAACAATTTTCGGATGTCGACCACGAAAAAAATGTATTTTTTTTCCATATAACATATTTCTATAAAACTCCCGGCAAACCAAGCGACATCGAAAAAAATACGTGTCCAAAAGAAGTACGCCACCTCAAAAATAAAAATGTTAACTTCTTCCGTAAGTATAACACTTCCCCTTGATACTCATATTCGCAGCCTGCCTGCTATAAAAAATCTATTTGACCTCGCAAAAACAGAAACGTCAACCTTTTCATATGACATTTCGAGACTTGAAACTCACGGGCCGCTTGCTGCGAACCGCGCAACCCCGAAAAACGGTTTCTCTTGAAACTCGCCCTTACGGGCTGGCGCGTACCACCAAACCACGCGATCTCGAAAAAAGATAATAACCTTCTCCATATCGCATTTTATCTTAATACTCGTTCTCGCGTGCAGTTTGTGGCCCAGAGAAAGAACTCTGAAGAGAAAAAAGAAAGCCTGGGAAAAAAATGCCTTTTTTTCTTGCATACATTTTCTATTAAACAAGCCCTCGTGAAATGCGAGCAATCCCAAAAAAATTTTTTTTTCTTATTGCTCTTCGGAATTTAAACAGCTTGACTTGAAAAAAAAAATCGACGACTATTTGCGTGCAACGCTTTCCCTTGAAACTCGCTCTCGCGGGCTGATTGCGGTCTATCGAACCACGTGACCCAAAAAACAACTTTACTGTTTTTGTGTAAAACTCGCCTTGAAACTCGCCCTTACCGTTGCTAGGCTCAGCAAACTGCGCAATCTCAAAAAAAAAGGGGGTCGCGGTTCACTTCCGGCCCAGTAAATGCGCGATCTCGAGCTTGTATTTGAATTTATCTGGATAAAATGTAGGCTGCTACCCCTATACCAAACTACATCTAAATATATGTAACAGCAGTTACGTAGTTAAGTGCATGTAAACAAACTTACCATCACAAAAAATTTGAAACGTGCATACCAAGTTTCGAATCAATCGGACCGGAAAATAAAAAGTTTTATACAACACTAACAACCCATTTCACAGTCTAACAGAAATCTTAGCTATTAGATTAGAATTTGGTTCCTTACCGGTTGGCGGGTTTACATAACTCGTACCTGAAACATAATAATTATTTTAGGTGGTTACCAATAAAACATGTTCTAAAGATATGAGCTGGAATCCGTTGAAATTGCAAGTTGAGACTTAAGACCATGTGGGTAAAATTTTACCCACATGCTTTGAAATCAAATTTTAAATTGAAATAAAATTACTAATTACGTACATTTATTATTATTAGCTTTGCTTTTATTTTCTCGCAGGATAACTATAAAGTGGAGTATACTCCTCGGGGCTGTCTTCGTCTTGGGCGACCTTGAATCCCTCGCTGCACTCAGGATTCTAGTCATAAACCCTCGGGATTTAACTCTAAAATTCTTTCGCTACGTTCGGGTTAGCTCTAGAATCCTTCGTTTCGCTCGGGATTCAATAAGTCGCCCGTGACATAAGACATTGCTTTATCCTCTTGGTGCATAATCTACTATTATGAGCCAGATATTGTTTTGACGACTTACCGTTTAACTGTTATTTTCGATAATAGCCTATCTCATTGCGTTTTCATTCTACCAAATAGTATCAATGCATCGCCGACTGTTTTTGTTTTTATCAAGTTCGGTTAAAAAGATTTGATCATAAGATAATATTCGGGTAGCGGCTACTGGGGGTCAGCGCACCACAAACATTGGAGACGCGCTGCCATTGCGGGTTTATGGTATTTTATCAAGGTACCGTTGAAGCGACTCTAGTTTTCTGCTGCAAAGGCGTCCTTTTTCGTAAGATAAGTAGCTAGGTCACCACCCCTGAATTCGAACTTATTTGTATGTATTCTCAGAATGGAAATATATTAAATAGTAAGTATGCATTGACTATAGAAAGACAGCATCTGATCTAATAAATCTAGCATTAATACAACGTCGTCATCGTCAGACTAGATTATTTTCTTAAGGACCGACTAAAACCCTTTGATGTTTCTGGAAATGATAAATTGAAAGAAAATACGAAGCCTTTCAAACACAGCTCTTCTATCTTCTGATTTATTACGCACATTTTAACATCGAAAACATTAATACAATAAAATGCCCGGGATAAAACAGCTTTACGTTGCAGAGATCCGGTAGTTAACTCTTAGAAGGCGCAATGGTTTTATGCTTTCGACGAGTGCTGTAAGTGGTAGCCATAAGTTACAGAGTTAAAACGTTTGTAAGAGATTTATATAGCGCAGCGTGAAGAAAATTGCTAATGTAGCTAATTTGAATATTGCTCAATATCATCGGAAGGCTCTAAGTAGGTTTGAAATGTAATTGAATTGTAGAGGCAGACGCGATGGGTCAATGCTTTTAGCTCAAGACAGAACGGTCACGCACCGTTAATGACGCTTTGTGGACGAAGCTTTCGTGTTGATTTCGAGTTTCAAACTGATATGAATGTTACAAAGGGAAAGTAATAGGACCGCGGTTAGGTCTATGAACTCTAATAAATCTTTCGCGACAGCTTTTAGCTACAGTGACTATAAAACGAACTTAACACGAGCCCCAGTATAGAAATAGACGAGCGATACAAAAAATCTGTGATGACGGCAGTAATACATTAACCATCCGATGATGGAGGTAAACCTGTTGTTAACCATAAATTAACGAAATAAAAATATTTCACAAAAACATTACGGTAGACCAAAACAAAACATAAAGCCAACAGAATGTTATTATTAAAATGATCTTGTTTATAGGTAATATCCAAATCCGCATAAGCTTTACTACCACCATGTTCTGGTAATCCCGTGTAAGCTACAATTTTATTACTGAGTGATGGTGGAGCGGATTAACTAATAGCTGACTTCCAGGCGTTAATTGCTTTTGATTTAGAAATAGATACGAGCCCTTTGAACGACCAATCACTATGCTTTATTATAGCTAGTAATTGATGGCTTTAAATCAATGGATTCGATACTTAAGTTATTGATAACCCCTAATTGACCGCATTAGGTACGGCAAGGATAGTGTGAAATAACAACAATGGCAGCTATTCCACTTGGCGAGCTCTTTTCCGACCAAAATGAATTTCACCTTTAAATGACAAGATAATTATATTTTGGAAATGTTAATGTCCGCTAAGTATCACACACGTTAATCGTGTCCTGATGTCACGACTGTTTGCTTCCCTATAGTATGTTATCTATTTAATCCAAATATGTATTGTACTTTAAGCTTTATTCTTCATAATCCACTACTTCAAATCAACCTTGACACCATTGGTGACACAACTGTTTTTGAATCAAATTGTCTGATTCCGTCGACCTCTTTAACTCTATATTTATGCGGGAAGATTACTAAAGCCACACAGCCTAATCGTTTCTAGTTCCGAAAGTCATCAACGACCCGCAATCAACAAGTGTGTATAATGTCTGTAATCTCCGGAACCTCTAGTGTACAAGCTATCAGTGGCTTTACTTCCGTCGATATCGACACGCGGAAAACCTTTTCCTGTAGGTACTACCAAGTCACGACAAAAATTACCTTAATTACATTTGTTTGATTATGTTTCTGCCTACTGAGCATTAAGTTCGTACGAGTTGCTGAATCACGTTTCTTTTGTTTTATTTATTATAATCTTTAGCTTAGTGTGTTACTACCACACAATGATATTCCTGCGTGAAAGCAATAGCTAATTCAAATTCAAACCAGTCGAGTTCCCGTTAGAACTTCAATCTAATGTTTACATTCATTGAAACTTGTTACAAAATAAATCACAAGACAAGCTCAATGTGTCACACTTCGCTATTTTCTTGTGCAACTATCAGACAACGTTGTCAGTTCTTATCTTGACATCTTCATCAGCTGATTGCTTGCGCCATTGTGATCTGATCACCAGTAGATTGCGATATAGTTAATGGTGTGTACAAAATCTTATGACAGCAGACAGATGTAATCTGTGTGGTATCGGTATCTGTATGTAGTTTGGCTTATTTGTTAGTGAACATCATTTATAAATATGCCTTGTAAAATTTGCCACCTAAATTAAGTACTGAAAGAAAAATATTCCGCTTAATCTTTTGTATCTCACATTGTTTTAAATCAAAGAGGACAAAATATAGTAACTACACACACTACGTTTATCTATATGGACGAATAGGCTTAGCGAAGATTACACAAGATGACAACTTGATCCTTGACAGCTTCCGTTGGTCTTGCATGTCATGCCCTTTAAGAAATCGTACCAAGTTCTTCATGGTTTTATTCATTTAACTATAAAATAATTAAAAATATATTACTAAGTAGGTACCTACCAAACCAAGTATGAGTCTGAATATAAAATAATATTATAAATAAAATAAAAATTTAATAATATCTGAATATTTCACTTGAATACTTAGTAGTCACAGTGATTATGACTACTCACACCAGTTTTGGAATTTTCGTTGTACTTTAAAGTGAATAAAAGCTTTCGAAAACACAGCGCACATCCATCTACTTCCATGCAAGATTGATGCGACAATGCACCGGTTTTGCCGTGGGGAAACCGGTGCATGTGCAACACTATAATATTAGAATTACTTGCGATGATTATGGGAACTGTCCTATTTTGAACATAGATACATCGTTGTTGATGTAACGGAATAACAATAAGCTATCAAGACAACGCATTGATAAATAATACGTCATAAACACATAGAGCCCTAAAATGGTAAAGCCAATTACATGAAATGGTTTTAGACAGCCATTAACATACGCGACGGGGAACAGGCGGATGATGTAATGGACAAACACACACAGGCGCTTACTTCCCCGAAGCCTTGCGCTGGCTGGAAGAGTGTGCAGCCCATAAATATTAATGACAAACACCGATTCAATAGGCCGGTATGGGTCCGCAGACGGGTCACCGGCCTTTGATCCGATTGTTAGATGCGCATTTTCCAGATGTAATTACGAATGCTTGAAGAACTAATATGCTAGAGGAGACGGAACGTTGAATTATGAATAAAACATCATCGGCAGGCGATCAACTAAAAGATGAATCCAAGAAAGGCGCGAGAAAAAGTGACATACAACGATTGAGTCAATCACATTTATTCAAATCGGAAACTGTTTCTTATATACAAAAAGCATCGTTAACCCAAATACATTATTTCAATTTGGTGCCAGATAAAATTCTCGAACTGCTAAAGCTCTTAACAACATTTACGAGATAACAACCTACATCGATTTATTTAAAATAGAGTTCACATTACAAAAAATTAAAAGTGAAAGTGAAATTATTGGGAGAAGTGTATTAAGGTGAGTCGGCTAGTCAATTTATATACGCTTTTAATTTAATAATACATGAGATTTAATTAATTTGCAAAACAAATTATGCTAAGCAAAGAAACCCAAACTTTAGTAAAGTTGGTAGAGTTTCCACCCAGAAACTCTCAGTGAGTATAATGACTGGTTTTAATCAAAACGTGATTTATCTCCAAGGTATTTATTTATAATTCAAATTCCTCTTCATAACTATGCTGAACCCACGTTTAGGACTACTTATATTGTAAGAATAAGAATAATAATGTTAAGAAAATATTATATTTGAAAGTCAACAATCCTATCGTGGGATATTTAACGTTGATAAGAATGATGTCAGCGTTGGTCACAAATCGGTACTACGAGATCGAAGCGGGTCAGTGTCCTCTATATCACTATGAGTATAAGTGATGGTTCTGCTGCGGACAATGAGGCAAATTGCTATACAGCATACGACAAACTGCCTCCGACGACCATAACTCGCGTTTAGATAATAATAGAGCGTCATTGAATAAATTACGACCATGCCACTTCAAAATACTAGGTTAACGTTTTTAATCAAAGCTCAATCAGGCAGAGCTTGATAAAATCGTTCTTGAACTATTGACACTCGTATATAAAGTGATGTGGTATTAAGTGCAGACGATGATAAAGAGTTATTGTATCGAATTGACAGCTTGTGACCCTTGCTAGGTCACCGGACGCTCTCATCTCATTTAATGTGTGAGCGTTGGACCACTGCACAATGTCGCAATACCCGCTGATGAGCATTTTTGTGACCATAAGATGACCTCACGAATTCGGAACGCAAGGACTTTATTATCATACAATCAGCAACAAATTATCAAAGGGTCGCGCGATGTATATCTCGCTTTGAGAAATTTTGTCAACAATTTGGATGAGAAAAACCATTTCTTATTTCCCACAGCTTTTCTTTATCAATAAAAAGTAAAAATACAGTTAATATAAGAGTCAAAGTTAGGAAAAACATTTGAAGTCTTATTGAATTTAGACACTAAAGTAAACAATGCAGAACGTAATAGTGAAATGACGAGAGAAAATTCGTACGTAGAAAGCGTGATCAAATAAGTGCGGACATTTGAGAAACAAAACGTCGAAAATGAATGCTTGCAGTATGTGATTCAACATTCGCCGAGAGATATAAAACGAGTACGTGAAAGGAGAGCATTGTCTCTGTAGAAAGTAACTGCAATTTGAGCAACCAAATATGTCTAATTTGTGAGCTTACATCATTCTCGGTAATTAAATTAAGTTTGATGTGTGTCGCTCGGGTTATTCAATGAGAAAGATCTAAAGATTAGGAGTTAGGACATTTCATCAGAGACCCCAAGATAAAAAGCGATAAGGCGCAGCTTGTCCGGAGCCTATTTGGGCTTGTTGAAACTTGTTTGTGACGAGGTTTCGTATTGAACTGCACTGGAATTACACCTTTTTATTCACATAAAGAAGATTTTATCAGTGCTCATTTTAGACAATTGCCAATAAGTTTTACGAGATTCAAGCACATTTTTAATAAAGTTACTGTTGTCGTGATTAGCTAAGTGATCAAATTAGTTCGCACTTCTGACAATTGCCATTAGTGAAGTTTTGAACTACTTACTTCCTCGAAATTCTATATTAATAACCCCAAATACATTTACACAGAATGGGAATCGCTTTTAGCTTTGGAGTTGGCAACCCCTCTACTGTACGCATGTCGCCGTCTCTTTTCCGCATACGGGACTCACCCTCCGTTCAATGAATCGTGGGATAATTAAATATTTATATCAAGAAATGTACTGTCAGTTTATTTAAATGTGTTTTCTAAAATAATATAACCATGGAATCATAAAACCAGAGCTTCAAATGTTATAATTATACATACTTAGTTGAAAATATTATACTCCAAAAAGTAAAATAAAACTATCAAAAATTGAAAATTGTTAGTTCAAATAATTCATTTTATTCCGTTAACTTAGGCATCCTGATTACTTTAATTATATGAATTAACTTATAACCTAATATACATAACTCAGGATATTACCTCCTAGCTGAGAATATAATAATTAATTTCTTATATCAAAATAGAATTAGTAGACAAACCTGAATAGTTAAGCAAATCCTAATGCAGCAGAAGCATCCCGTAGACTAATGTAAGCACTGTCACGAACTTAGTTAAAATAAACGATGCCAACACTACAGTTAACAATCACTTAAAGGTATCTGATGAAGATGATCACACAAATATTTTCAGCGAATCAGATGCTAGAATAGATGTTATATGAAAACAAATAGCACATAGTTGTGAAAATTTATCAACGAAGCTCGATTACGAAAGCTTTACGCGGCCGAGCGGTACGTACACACTTCGCGAGTGTTCAATCGAGACTGCATCAGTAAGGGGAGGCAGTGCGAGAGGCGAGGGGGGACACAGTGGGGGGCGCGTCGACCGCTAAGCACAGGCGTCGAACCAGCCCTGTCTATGTCACTGTCGCTGATATGATAACGAATGTATACAAAACCCAAGATAGCAATTCAAAAACTGGAGAAGATTAATGAACTCTGAATATCTTTAGTTTTATCGATTATCGGAATCCGAATCAAACATAAGAAACAGTCGAAGCGTTTTGAATAGATTCATTGCCCGGCAGTAAAGGGGCTACCAAAACAGATGTGTATTGACAAAGCGGGTAACAAAAATAAACAGTTAGACGTAGCCATTCAAAGGAGGAAATAAATAAAACTTTAGGAACCGCATTTAGTTTCTTTTGACTATTTAATCTAAATGATATGTGAACCCCTGACTATGGTTTTTAGTATAACGTTTGTTTAATTCTCCTTGTTATACAAAAATACAGGCAACTTTCCATGCTGCACTAAAAAACCGATTGGTTTTGGTTATTGTAGGCTGAGAGGGAACTTTCAATTGCTCTTAGAACTTCTCCACTTCATGAAACATATTTAAAGTTCTATGTTAGAAGTCGATTACATGTGAAAGTGGAGAAAAAGTAGCTTCAATGAGCTCTTGAGTAATTTGAAATCACAATTTTTTTTTTAGTTGTTACAACAGTTTTTATAAGTTACTGAGTTTGTTACAAAAAAAAAATGTATTTTTCGTGACAATTAGTTAAAATATTAAAAATCACGTACTAAACAAATTTCCATTATTTAATTTAAATTAAAGACCATTTTTATATGTATGTTTAAAACGATGTGAAGCTTACGTACCAGAAGTTAAAAACATCCTCAAAATGTTACCAGACTAGGAATTGATCTATTTTCGTACCATCATTTCCAACATAAGCCAGATAAATACCAATGTGACCTAAGTTTCATCGTAAAACATAATGCTATCGTAAAACCAGCTCCGAGACAATAACTTAATCATGGGAAACAGTAAAAAAGCTCATGAGCCATTTAATGAATGCACTGTAGCTGATTCATATAAGCAGTATCGTAAAATTAAAGTGTTCAGTCAACCGGCAACTCCATTGCCAGCTCCCAAGCAATCGAGAGATCATTAAGCTGAATACGATTTGTAATAATTTAAATTAAGGAATGCAACAGCTGAGAGTTTAATGAGAGCAACGTCTCCAAAAGGAGACAGGGAATAATGTTAATCATTCAACGTTATTGACTCACGTCCAGTCATTACTGGAATAGAGAATCTGACGCAGATGGCACCGAAACGGCAATAAATTAAGTCACGGGTTTCTACGGGCACCCAGAGCCTTTTGTTGCTTCTCTTCGTCGTTTAATTGTACTCTTCAGAAGTAGCATCGTTGAACTTCAGTTTGAAATTAAATTAGTTTTGTGACATCTCCAGTAGCATTTTTAGGGACTTTGAAACCTAAAGCTTACGTCTTATTAATTAATGTACTTATTTGAAAATAACTAAACTATAACTAAGCAAAACGATACTATAAAATTATGTTTCGTGACCTACAATACGGTTGTTCTAGGCTGAGAGAAAAGAAACCTATGTAGAGAATGTTGGAGGAGAATTTACTGCATTTAAAATACCGGACCGCAAAATGTAGCCTATGTCACCCCGAAAAGAAGAAACATAAGACTAGCCTTGTGGCTCAGCGGGAAGATTTCCGCCTTCTGAGTTGTAATTGTAGGTGTGGGTTCGATTCCCACCCAGGACAAACATTTGTGTGATGAACATGGATGTTTGTTCTTTGTCTGGATGTTTCTATGTATTCTATGTATGTGCCTGCAAAAAAAGTATATAATATATGTATTCTATCAGTTATCTGGTTCCCATAGTACAAGCTTGCTTAGTTAGGGGCTAGAGCGCAGAGTAAAAAAAAAACACCTCTCTCGACAAAATCGGTCAAGCCATTTAGTCTACAGGTGGTACTATAGGAACACACAAACATATTTACGTACACCCCAATTACCCTTCTTGTTGGTCAGTCGGGAAAAACTCAGAAGCATTCATCGGTAAGTACAGGTTGGTGTAGTAAATATCATGAATTTTTAAAAAATATAAAATGTTGTATGTACAGAAATTCATACTAGTTAATAACGAGAAAAATAACCGCAAGGAACACTCTGACACGAAAGTGTCTCAAAAGTCAAACACCGACAAAGTGAGGTAATAAAAATATACGAGGGCCACACCCGGACGCCACGAGCGTGTCAGTCGTAGCGCAGCGGCGTCCGAAATTTGCTTGTTGTATATTCAAGCGACATTTTGGTTAGCAAACATAAGAAAGATTTATAGCGATACGGCGTGTGTGGCTCCGCCTTTATCGTTGCCGAAAGCTTCATCATGTGTATTGATTCTTTCCCAAGTTTCGGCTCTTGGCCTTGTGTAATCATTCAGAAAAAAAAATTATAGTTTTGCTACAACTTGTCCCATATGGTGAACATACTTAGTTCTTGTTTATAGAGATGAGCTAATAATAAAAAATAATAAAAACGACTTCATCTGATACAAATATATTTAAACTTGTTTCATCATAGTCGCTTAACTATCATAATCCAGATTAATTTTAATATTTTAATTTTAGTTTCGCGCGCTGAGCGAAACGTTGCACCGTTGAAAAATCGTAGTTTTTTAAATTTCGCCATTGTTCTTTAAGTTAATAGTGAAGTACTTTATAAATATCGAATTTCAATGTTATTACAATGAGACAGAGGAATAATTAGTATTATACTTGGGCAAAGATTAATTAGTCTAGTTACAGAATGGATACGCAACAAAACAATACCCATTGCATGATGTATGCGTGTAATTCGAGACTCGGAAGGCATTAAATATAATAAATACATTGAGTAACATAATTACAAGAATGTGCTTTCGAAATTTAGATTATAGTGAAATGAAATATTATACTACTGTTACTTGCTTGCCGGCACAGCTTCGCTCGCATAAAATATAGTAAATTCAAAACCCCATTTCACCTCTTACTGGGGCGATTTCCGAAAAATCCTGAGATAAACCTTACTTAATTTTTTATGATTAATACACACATCGAGTTTCATTGCCGTAGCATGAAAAAAATATTTTATTTCCATACAAATTTTGGGGGTCATTTCACCACTTTTGAGGTAGAATTTCGCCAAATCCGTTCTTATTATTCATCTAGAGAAATTGAGGAATGTTGGGTCCTAATTTCATGTCTCTATCATAAGCGTTGATTCCTAGAAAAAGGTTTGTTCTTTTATAAGTTGTATGTCGCATAGTAATACATCAGGTGTATAATATGATCACAGATCAGAAAACAAGGGACATGTGGCAAGGAGGCCTGACAGGTGCGAATGCATATAGCCTAGAACAGGCACCTTCGTTTTTAGTCGGAATCACCTTGGGGACGGCTTCGCTTCTTTAGATTTTTTGATAAAATGCTTCGTTATTCGGTGGTTGTTTACAACTAAGATTAGCCGGCTAATCTGTAAATTACTTGAAAAATTGCATCTACTTCCACACGTAAGTACAAAATTATTATTGTTTTTCCTGTTATATGGAAGAAAGAAGACATTCAAATACGAACAATAATTGTCGAAAAACTGAGATAAATTTTCTGAGAGTGTATGATGCAAGCAAATATAACAAGTTTTTTGTGGAAAATTTTTTTTCCAGACAAGCTTTTACAAAATCCATTATTGGTACTGTAGGCTGATCAAGATGAGTTAAAACTCCATCAATCTACTGTTACTTATTGAGGATTTCCTTTTTCCACCATTATCAGATCAGCTTGCTCTCATAATATTGTATTGTCATCGGAACTTGACAGGCATGCAAAGTTTCAACTCAAACAAGGGGAATAGGGTCTAAAATTTAGTTGCAAGAATTGACCTGAACATCTTTTACATACAAACATTGCAAGTTAAATAACAGCTTGTATAAACCGTTCACTGTCCAGTGTCCAGCATCTATCTTTCCCAAATCCATTGTCCCTATCGAATTTTTATTCATAAGCATACTTTCCATACACAAATAATTTGCATAGTATTGTTCGCGTGCAATTCTCCGTTTATTGGCTTCATTCTCAGTCTCCGTGGAGTCGCCTTCCGGATCGGATCTCGGCAACTATCTCGTCTCGCTATCGTTTACTTCCTTGGGATTGACCCAATTACTCCCGTAGACTGAGCTGTTTGTTTTCTTCTTAACTGTATCGCCAACTTTATTAACACTTTTAACACTTAGTACTTACTCTTATTGAGTTTCCTGGTTTAATTTGAAACTTTATTGGATCATTCGAATTTTATTTTAGACTAGCTTCTGCCCGAGGATTCGCTCAATTCAATTCGCTATATTCTCAAATATGGGTACACCACTGTACACTTATAAATGTCAAGCAGGTAGAATGTACAAAATGTATACTACATAATGTATACTACCATAGCGTAGCTCGCGGAATGAATTGATATAATGCCATAGAGAGAAACAAGGGATCTACTGACCCACGTTTGTGAGTGTAAGACCAAGTCCTGGTGGTCTAGGATATTTGTTATATACTATATAATCACACTAATATAATTCGCCTTATTCCTTTCGTAACGCCATTAGTTTTATTAAGTTAAATTATGGTTAACAAAAATTTGTAAAATTTGATAAAAGGTACAGACCCCAAAGGCTCGGTGGAATAAAGCATAGAATTAAAAAAAGAGGGATATCTTCCTTAAGAGATAAAAAAGAGAATCCTCTGCATTAAATAAGCAAGCAGTAGCAGTGCAGAGGACTTCTTGTCTTTGACTTACATGTTGGACCCATTATGTACCTCTTTAGTTTTAACTTTTACGAGCTTTTGTTTCGCATTTAGTGACTAGCATTTAATAAGTATAAGTTGAATTAATGTTTTGCCGCTGTACATACTTATTTTCTTAATGCAACAATTCACTGAATTCATAATTTATAGTACTTTTACTTTGTAATTTAGAAAATGCAAATTTTCAAAAAGGGTTTGCTCTAAAGCTTTGTGCAGAGTTGCATAGCGTAGTAGATGTAAGTATGTGCATGCACACACCAGATGTGAACAAACGTAAACATTTGTAGAACAAGCCTAGAATTCTTTGAGGGTACAATTCCATAAAAAGAGGTTCTCAATTAGTTTTTTTTTTGTGTTTATTACCTCAGAACTCCGTCAATTATAAATTGTTATTTTTTGAAAAATCTTTTTGTATTCGAAAGGGGATACTTCCAGATTGGTCCCATTTTCATCAAAATTTAGTTCTGATAATGGAATCCATTTGGAATTGCGGTAACTCCTCAAATATTGTAGGCGTAGCATATAGCGATTTTGATATTTTCATCAAAAAGTCAAGCATTTCATTTAGAAAGTATAGTTTGGTGAAGTGGAACTGATCAAGAAAACCACAGATGGCCACCGTAACTCCTCAATGATACGTTTTTCAATTTCAGTTTTTGGCGCCAAGATAGTGTTGATTATGATAGTTAAGCGACTATGACAAAGCAAATTTAAATAAATGGTTCTGATGAAGTCGGTTTTTTTATTTAAAATCATTTACTTCCTTTTGTGTCATTTCCAAATACATAATGAAGTAAGAAAGTTGAGAATTTTGAACTTAAAAATATCGTATAATATACTATTAGAAACCAGACTTGTGGCGTACAGGCGTGCATGAAGAAATGCCTATGTTAAGAAATGGGTTCACACCACTGACATCTATAATAGCCTACCTACTACTACTAGAATAGAAATCAGTGGTTTACCCTCACACGCACTAAAGATGATAGCTTTGCATAAATGTAGTTCGAAATATACTAGACATTACATAGTTTTTTCAATGTAGGTATATGCATAAATAAATTAAGTAGGTACTTATGTAAATTAATTATATATGAGCTAATGATGATCGTGAGCTATCCAAATCCAATAGTCAAAGTCGTCTTTTTGTGCGTATGAGATCACATTTTATTCACGATACGCGGACGTGGCGTGGCCAAAACGCAACAAAATCAAGTATCCAAATTCTATAACGTTCCGTGACGGGTTTCTCAAGCATTTTGCTTTATTACCAATTACACGGCTTGAGTATTGGTAATCTTTATTTCATTGTCAATTAACTAATCGCATTTCGGTTTTAGAGGCACTCACGGTGTAATCGCTAGTTCAATGTTTCTGAGGGTCGTCATTTTGATACCATCTTAGTATGCCGAAGCGAACGCACTATATTCGGCATTGAATATTTAATTAGTCTCTAAGCTTTTGAGTAAATAACTAAATACTTAGCGTTTGTTAACTCTGAAATTATGTTAATGACGGATTAAGATTGTTTCTATATTCCATTCCATAGAGACGGATTCAGAGCTTTTATTTTTATTAAGTACTTAAGGTTAGTCTTTTACGATGGGCAGTTTATTTAATCGCATGACATTGGCAAGCAAAAAGCTTGGTAAAAATATACTTTATTAGTACTCCCAAACTATAGAATTATGCAAAGAAATTCGATGTCACCGAGTTTTTCATTCGCTTAATCTTGTCTATTAGTTCTGCGCACTTAAAGCTTTGACTGTAAACCTGACAGTTATTGAAATCACAAGGGCGAGTGAACCAATTTTTCTTAAAAGTACCTACTTAGTCAATTTTGGAGTAAACTTTGATAAATAAATGAATTTTAAGAGAAACTAACGGCCCGTAACCGTACATTCAATGAACTAAGGTAAAGGGCACAGACGGGGTACTGAACCTGTGGATCTTTAAAAGGACGAATACCGTATTATATCCAGTTGTCTAGACGTATTGGTAAAACTTCGAATTGAATGTTGCACAAATACAAAGTTAGTTAAAGTCATTGTAATTTTGTGGCAATCCACGTCGTCAAAGAACTTAGAGAAAACTAAGATGATGAATAAGAAATGTTGAGTCGTAGATATAAGCTGGGTTAGCTGTACACACGAAGGCAAGCACGTCATAGATGCAGCCATTATTATATGATCTGTGCCCGGAAGCAAAAGAAACCGGGGCATGAACCACCGACACGACGTGGAAAGCAACGCTTATCGTGCAATATAATGGGGAAAGTCTATATAAGAAACGAACGTAGAAAGGCTGAACATAAAGCTATTACGCTTAAAGAAAAGAATGAAAAATATATTAATAGAATTTTACTAAACAATTTCGGGACACATAAACGCTGCACCTGTTCACGTGTGGCGCTCATATATATTCTATGCCTGAGATTAGATGTCGCGGGAAGTACGTAGGCATTTTAATTTGTGCCTGCCGATACTCTACTGCTTCCCCTAAAATTACAGCGTAATCTCAGACGGTAATTACTCAATTTACTCAAGACAGGAGGCGATACCATCAAAGTGCCGCTAAGGAGATTATGTCAGCCCTATACCTATAAGTTAAGAGAAGGATCAACTTAATGAAAACTCTCTGGTTTAATGGATACCTAAATAATGAGCTGTAGTATTAATTATTCTCATTACTAATCAGATTACAGGTGACGACCGTTGAGTTGACAAGCGAGAAGTTCTCAATTAGTTTCGGGTATGACGTATCTACGCGATGACTTTTCGATTGCTCCAAACAAACAAACTTAACAAACTCTACCTGCATGTGGAAAATCCATTAGCTCTACTGACATAATGTTACAAAGAATATTTCAAAAAAACCATCACACGCAAAAAAATAAATTATTAATTTAATGATTATAAAAGTATTCAAAATTAAAAGTATCAGAGTGGTGATATGGCCTAATCACCCTTCGGTGGTAGGCCGATATCCCGGCAGTGGGATGTTTAAAGGCTGATGCAGTAAATGACAAATGTATAAAATGTGGCCATTGTGACTAAAAGACTGAAAGATTCTCTCAAAGCACGTACCTCGTAAAGCTCATGATGTCACGGTCGATGGAAAAGGATAGCTCGCTCCAAATCATACTACATCACAAACTTGATGTATTATAAGGAACATACAGCAAAGAATGCAAGGCATACCAAGACAGAGCCGCACCAGTCATATAATGTGGCTTGTGGGTGACGAAGGGAAGCATCGTAAAAGCGGACTCGACCCAAATGCACAGCAGTTCACGGCACACGTGAACGACTATTTCCAGACAACGGGGTGGTGTGTCAGGTAGCTTTCGAAATAGATGCGGCATAAGCACTCCAGTGTTTGTTTACATTCACATAAACTTTTGTATCTTAGCTCATAAGTAGAACAAAATATCTCTGAAAGATGTGGGCGCGTGTAAATGGCTGTATGTATGTCATATACAAGGATATAGTAAGACAAACATCTTTTGTAGTGATACGATTACTATGTCAATCACAGAGCTCCTCAATTAGTAAAACAATGAGGTCTTACATTTCACCACACTTTTATAGATGACTATAAAGATATTTAGAAGCTATATTCGCGTAGAAGACAATAGGCCTGTTAGCGTGGAGGCTAAGCAACTGATTTATTTGTCAGATTCCCAAAATCTAGCCACATAATAGCCGCTCGCAACAACTGGCCGCAGATTCATAACGGAGTAGACGGGATGCAAATAACAAAAATCAATACCGGCAACCGAACCAACGCAGCATACTCAACTTGTTCCAAATTAAACACAGCTCACAATTTTAGCACAATTCATTCTGTGGCGGCAATCAATATCGGAACTTTAAATCAAGCTTAGAAAGCGCACCACAACAAAGAGCTGGCAAGTAGAATACAAAGTGCTAACAAGTAACGAGATCCAGACAGAATTCTCAGACAGGCAACTAAAATAAACAATAAATGATGAAATATCCGGTCAGCGACGTCGTCGGCCTGACGACTAGCTCGGAAGAAAAATCAAAACTATTGATGAGCATAAAACTGAATGCGCTCCAAAGCTTGGGCATAATGCCTCTTGAAGAACTAAATCGAGCCTGGCATTGCTGTATGTGTACCGTAACATACGTGAAACTGCTAAGTAAGTGGCTGAGAGACTTTGCGTCACTGAGCTGATACTCGAGCGAACCTGTTGACCCAGTGAGCAACGCGCGCGGGAAAAACTTCGCTTGCACCTGCCTGATGCAGCGTTATAAGAACCTAGTACGCCTTAGCTGTGACTACTCAAACGAGACCATTGTTTGTGACCTAAAATCATGGGAGAACACGAAAAACTGAGCTAAACAAAGAAAACATTCGTGAATGTCTTTTGTGCCTATCCTATCTCATAAATAGAACAAAAGTTAAACAAAATTAAATGATTATACAAATCATAGCATCTGTAAAATGAATCCGTATTGATCTCGATTGAGAGAATGATCGCTTATCGCAATACGTTACATTTCGAAAGCTTTCAACAGCCTTCGCGGGAATTAGTAAGCACTGCTGAATATATAGTAAATTTCATTAAGCACGCCAGCCAGCTTCTCAGTCTAGACTGGTTACATACCCGGTCAAGTCAAGACATTATCACTCTGGAGGCGAGAACGACCTTGCTTGATACGTTACGAGTTCACTAACACAATGTCGTCTCTCAATAGGCTGGGCGAATATTCAAGAGGTAGCATATGGCTGAACATGCAGACATAGAAACGTTTATCGATTTATTTTAAAAATAAACAGTCAAGAGACGATGTGTTAAGTGAAGGCGACTGTTGGGAAATTGGCTATCGGGGCTAGAGGACGACATTTCATTTCGGGATACAACGGTAGATGAAATTTAATTACGATCGTGTCAGGCAGAGGCTTGGGACAATCGTTGATCTAATTACAGGAGGTTGTTGGTGATCTGCTCGGTAATATCGCTTACAAATTAACAGCAGTGGCTGTATAGAAACGATTCAGGAGTACTACTGTAGTACTAACCCGTCAACCGTTTTTCTGTGAGGGCCGTGATTTATTGATGAATCATTTTAAAACACAGGTAGTCCCCACAGCCCCCGCCATGTATTATTGTAATGCTGTCTGTACAGAGGATAATCTATGTCAAAATACTTGTAACATACACACAAAACTATCGTTCATTTCGTTTTTCTGGTATTTTATACCCCCACTGGTAAGAGACATGAGTGTAGCGTTTGATTCCTTCCGACATACAATTATTTCAACGTACCTACAAAAATTGAGGTTCGAAAGAATACTTTTTTTAGACTAAAAAAAATACTGCAATCGAGTTGTGTTGAATGAATGAATATTTTCTTCGTAAGTCATTGTATAATTTTGATTTCATAAAAATTGCACATACATTATTTAAGTGGACTAAAGGTATATTCATTTAAAATCGAAGGATATATTACGGAACATAATAAATAAATTCGCCAAAACCAGAGTAAGAACGGTGGTTGGTGGAGGGTTATTACATGTTTAAACTTTTATATGTTACTTACGTTTATTGGGCTCTTTCGTCAACTGAACCCGCTCCAACCGAACCCGCGGGATCAGTTGACGTAACGCATATTGTACTTATTTTCCATTTTCTGTAAGAAATTATTTCTTATCAAAATTACTTATTTATCTACATTTCGTTTAAGTATTTATACTTAAATAAAAATTAAAAATAAATTTTGTCTGACATGTTACATGTCTGAATTAATTCGGATTTTCTGCCCGTATAACTTCGGAGATAAGCAGGCCTAGTATGCGCACCACGACAATAGTTTTTCTAATCTTTATGTCGTACGAACATGAGACAAACTTATACAAAATCTAAAATATAGCTGTGTCCCGATTTTCCACGCCCAAAAAATTGAGAAAAATTTGTCTCGCCGCGCATGTTAGGCTGCTTGAGAACAGTTCTTTCACGTTGAAATTACAAAAAACTATGTAATAGAAAGAAAAAAAACTATGAATACATGTCATACTATATGATACCTCATGCGCAGAAATAAAATAAATGGCTAAGGGCATTTCTGTTTTTTTCTGGCCAATAATCCCCTTCCGCCTCTTAAATTGATTCTAAGGGGATTAATGGACAAAAAATCCAGAAATCCCCTTCGCACTGGATTGTCTAAGTGGATTTCTGAACTTAGCCCAATTTACTATACATTGCGCGGCTTTTAAAAATTTCAGAGGATCTGAAACTTTCAGAAAAAGAAAGACACAGTTCTGTCGAATCACTATATTCTTTGCAAAACTTTTTGGAGTCAGTTGAAAATAAACAAGATATTACACATATCTGTCTTAGTGAAAATTAATAAGCCTAAAATTCAAAAGCTCTAATTTTAATCTAAATTCAAAGTTACGAAGCTCCTTAACCCGCTTTGAACCCGTGACCCAGTGGAATCACCTCGCCCCCGAGCCTGGTTTCATCGCCCTCTTGCTGACGACAGTACACTCAACTGTACCCAATAGCTAGAAGAAATTTCGATTTTTCACAATGGAAAAACTAATTTGGATATCAAATTGATATCCATACAGTTAAATAAATATGTGGGACATTTTGCACACATGGTCATCTGACCCCAAACTAAGCAAAGCTTGTAATATGTCTGCCAGAGACTGATATACGTACATAGATATTTTTTAAATACATACTTATATAGATATTAACACCCAGACATAGAACAAACACAAATATTCATCACATGAATGTTTGTCCTAGATGGGAATCGAACCCACGCCCCCAAACACAGAAGGTAGGTTCACTACCAACTGAGCCACCGGGGCAGTCGACAGTTAACTAGATTATATAAATATTATTACCTACTGCATGAATATTTTTAGATGAATTCCAGTCAATAATCATAATTCATGATTCAATAATTCTATTTTGTTGTCCGTCCTCCGGTGGTTCTGGTCGCATTTTTATGACCTACCCAGGTCCTAAAGAAGAAGAAAGAAAGAGTACTTTAGCCTAAAAGCACGCATTGGGAAGTTTCCTTTATAGAAATAAATCGCTTAATTTATGCTATGGGTTTGAATTTGGACGGCCTTGCTTTTAACGGTATATACCGTACGCACTCGACTAAGTACATTACCAGTATTAAACAATCGATTGAGCCGACTGAACACCGAATCGACACACATGTCCGATGAAGCACAATAGAAGAAAACAATGCTAGCTAGTAGGTACGCAAAGCATACAAAACTGCAATTTCACGCTCCGCAAATCATGAGTAACGAAAATCAATGAAATACCATATAAGCCGGTAACGCGATCCGAAGCGGAGATGTGCGGAGATGCGCGAAGCGGAGACGAGAGGAGATGCTTAACAGCTAGGTTGTTTCCACTGAAACTGTGCGGAGATGTGAACTGGCTACACCGAAGCAGACATGTGTCTTGGCTAGAGCGGAGCTGAGCGGCGTGTGGCGCTGTTCTAGCAAGAGATGCGTGGCAGCACAGACCACACCCTAGATTCTACATTCAGGACGCTCGAAGCGCACCATGCATCAGTCTAAATACACTTATAAAAAATACTCTGATTGGTTGATAGTTAGGCACGAGTAGGCGTAACCTTCAGATAGCCAATGAGAACGCTTGGTCGCACTGCCCGCGACCCGAGCCTTCCTCATACTTTGGTGACTTTTTGTAGGAACAACGAATCTCGTAATGCGGTATCTAGTGTGATCTGTGAGTGGCAAGGACACGGCGGTCTGGTTGTGCGACACGCGGGAACTAGCGGTGCAGCTTGCCCCACGCCGCTCACATCTCTCGTCTCCGCGCCTTCCGTCGCCAGCTTGTGAGGTAAAGCTCAGATCTATTTTGTTCGCACTAAATAAATATGAGACATATCTCCTCTCTGCTCAACCGTCTCCACCGAAGCTAAGCGGAGACAAGATATGTCAATAACGAAATAGTATTGTTTGTTTCTAACACATCTCTTGTCCGTTTTGGTGGAGTCTCAAAATATGGCCGCTGCGGAAATAAAATCAGCATAGAATTAAAACGTTGAATGAAAATACATTTCCACCGGTCTCTATGTAAATTTCGAGCCGAAACGTAACAATGTTACTGGTACGGCGGTTAATGGATTATATGGTATCTGTAGTTGCGATCGCAGCCGTTGGGCAATGTAGCGCCAGCAGGGATTTGGAACAGACTAAACTGATCTTTTAATATTCCAAGCCAACACTTGGAACCCACGTCGGGCGCCAAAATCCCCAATGAATAAAAGGCAGATAGAGAAAACCTCGAAAAGTTTACAACATTCTACATAGTTCTCGGCGTAGTAGTACTGCTCACAACATAAGCAAACATACATACATAACATATAATAATAATAATATGCCTACCAATAACCTACCTACCTACCTACCTAGATAATAATATACCTACTACTAGTTATAATTACTTAATTCACCTACGCGTACATAGTACCCACCTACGAAAATGTTCACAATGACAGTTACACTCTGCCTACAAACTGCTATGCAGTTTGGCAGAATTAGAAAAATGCTACGTATGTTTTATTATGGAGAAATAAATTTATATTAATTAATTTTAAAAGCAGTTCTACAGAAAATTGATTTTTGATTTTATTGTACAGATCAATGGTCACACCTGTTTGATAGTCTTTTTAGTACAATATAAATAGTCGATTCATACACAAGCAGTCCACCGACGATCATAAATATCCTTTATATAACAAAAATCGCATCAGGCTATTCGTAATGGTTTTCTCAAGTTAAACTTCCGTTGGATGAACTGTGAGTAATGTGTGAACGGTACAATGCCACCATCTGTGCAATTTTCAATGTGCTGTAAAACTTAGCCCGATCTAGAATATGCAGCAGTGGTAGGGCTCTTCTGCAGAGTCCGCATGGGGAAGTACCACCCCTTTGCAAGTTATTCAACCGCTAAGCAGTAGTGTGCAAACATTACTGTTTTCCGGATTTAAGGGCAATGTTTCCAGCGTAATTACTGGGCACATAGAGATTTACCATCTAATATCTTGGGGTGCGAGCGCAGTGCATTGCCGCGCATGGTTTTGAACTGTTGTAGTTCAAAATTCTGGGTGGCACTGAACTGTTATGGGCAAGCGTGAAGCTTAACATCAGGTGAGCGACTTGCGCGTCTCGTCACCAAATAACAATGAAAAATAAAAGAATGCATTTGTGGAAATGGCTGCCATATCTGAAAGATTTGACTATACTTTGCTTAGATATCCAAGATAAAAGTGACGAACACCAACATTATTTTGTTCATTAACTGCTTGTCAGTGACAATAAGTTGCTCATCATTTAGGTTACTTATTATCGATGAACACTCGTTCGTTAGTGAAGGCGTCGCCACCGTGTTAAATAACCTCTAACTCCGTTCCGGTCTCATGACCATTACAACGGCCATTCTCATTCAGTGGGTATTAATCACCCCTAAAGGAGTTCACTCCGGTCATCAGTCTAATAACCCCGATTTCAAGGATACGTGTTCCATTGTTCCGGCATTCGATACGTGGATGTTGATTTTAAAGGTTAAACATAAAAAAACTAAACAGACTAAATGTTGCTGCAATTTATAAAAAAAACCTTTTCTAGATAGCTCGTTGATTGTTTTTTTTTTCATTTCAGTACTGGGAGGAATTATTTATCGAAAAATTATCCTACCGCTTTTGACTTGTTACATAGAAACGTTGCTTTAAGCTAATTAATGCTTAATTTGCTCTCTCAACTTCTAGCTGACGTGAAATGTCACTCGCGAAAACGAGACGAAGCATTTTAAAGATTTGACTAAATTTAAGGAACGTTTATAAGTAAGGTCCTAGAGTTCAGTCCTGACGTCGAGTAATGCCTATCGCATTTTCGGGTGTTCCGTCTTCGTCCCAGCGGTCTCATCCCAAACACAAATTACCAGCTCAACCCACACAAAAGAATTCGTAATGGAAAATCACATTAGGTAGCGGTGTACGTAATAATGAAAAATACTAATCTGTCAAGATTATACGATACAGCGTAATCCTTCATTAAACATAACCTGTAAAACCAATGGACTAGATACTTTTGCGTAAGCATTATGGCATGACATAAGGTATACTGTGTATTGTGCATGCACCGAGGCTTCGAATAAATTAAACCAGAAATGGAGGTCTGACGACATCGAACCGTCTGCACAAGGAGGGTAATCTTGTCCTGTTGATCTTGTCCTGTCAGCAAAACGTATTTTTGAACTTGTTTGCGGAACTCTTCGAGTAAATTAGCCAGTGAAGTTTCGAAACTCGAATCCCTACTCTTTATAAACATAATCAGAGGAATTTTCTGGACAAAAGATTCTCGCTTAGTTTCTTGTAGATAGTTGGTTGCACGTGTCGATAAGTACAAAAGCTGGCAAGTTGACGAGGCGTGGTCTGCAGTAACCTCAACAAGCGCCTAGAGTTTAAAGGTTGGAGACGGGAACAGTTAAGTTTGTGGACAAAGTTTAGCTCGTTGAATAATTACAGAGCCAAATTCAAACCACGCAGCACTCCAGATAGAACAGATGCTCGGCGAATTAACAACTTTATGAAAAGCCTTATTGTTTAAGTGCAAAGTGGTCCTCCTCACATGGAGAAATTTAAATTTAAAAAAAAAGAAGATCCAATGGCGACGAGTTACATAAAACATGACATGTTGCCCTGTGCGATAACAATTGTCTCCTAATGTTTGCTTGGAACTCATAAAAATTCAGCTCGAGTTATTATCGTGCCCAAAATCCAGAACAGTGTCCAAAAACTTGCAACTTTCTATCTTATTTCATGAAGCCGACACCGAACGCGTGGGACGACCAATCACCGACATCGGTGACAAGACACGATTCTTTTGAAATTTACTGCCTGTATCCTTACGAAAGCCGTTGAATAAATTAAATATAATAATGCAACTACTAGATGATTCGCATGAGGTATTTCAAAACGAATTATCCGATAAAAGTAGATGATGGTCGCGATAAGAGCACGCGTAGGCGCATAAAGCTATAAAGTTTCAACTGAGCCTATTTGTTTTTCTTTTTACGAACTCGTTCTATAGATTATAATCAAAGTGAAGTGAAAATATTGGACAACACATTACGATGTGCACGAAACTACAACGTTACTTGATTACGGAAATAAAGTATACTATTAGGTGCACGGAATATAAAAACCCTGAAGTGAAGTGAAGCTATGGATATTAAGATAATTTTACTAAGTTTACAATATACGGCTTATGGATAGACGGACACCGATGTGATGTTTTCCTTTTGGTCTCTCACTAATAAAAAAAGACATTTATACAAAACAGAATCTGGGTGGAGACAAGAGTTATTTCTATCTTCCACTTCTGCTTTCGCCCTGCGGCCCATATTCGGCAACCGGTAACGATTTTCGCTTACAGACTCGCTTCGTGATTGGACTCTTCCAGATGCATAATAAATGAGGTCTATAATAAAATCCTTAGAGTTTCCGAGGCCGTTGATCCAGAACGTTATTTTGGGTGTATCGCAGTTGGTAACAAAGTAAACGGAATTGCATCCGCACGAGCCACGCTCCGCTGCAATTTTATCAGCCTATTTCGGGAGTGTGAAAAACAAGCAAACCCAACTTCTTTATTAAAGTCACCGTCCGTCTGACTCAGGGTTGTAGCTGTACGTACGCTTTTAAACAATAATTGTTTTGTAATGTGTTGAGAGCTTTCTATTGCGTGTGTTTGTTGATAATGCTAATGTCCAAGGCCCATCATCAGTCAAAGCTTTCAAACACAAGTGTCAGATTCTTATGGCTAGTACATATAACGAAAGGTTGACTCCGGAACTATTACCGATTGCGTAAGAAACCAGACGTCAGTGGTCTCTTTGAAAGATTCATTGTACTCTTGTTCTCAATAGATTAGCTATAGATTTATGACCTCAGTTATTACAAATACAAACACTGGAATAGTATATTTTAGAATTTGGGACAGTATTGAACAACATTGCGACACGGGGCACGGTGAGCGTTCGTGCGTTTACAGCCATTTATTTCCAGATATTAATGCACAGATTATACAACGATGGGGTAAATAGGTCACCGTAAAGTTGGGGTTGAACAAGACAGCTACCCCTACGCTCGCCGCTCATAAATTGGTACTAAAAATATAAAGGCACAAACATACTTGGCTTGCAATAGCATATCCTGTAAATATCTATCACATAAATTTCAACCAAATTTATGTTAACGAACTTTATGACGCAGCAAGAAAGTTTTGAAAATGAGAACATCTTTACAGATCTGCACGCTTATTCCCAAGCTAGACGGAAAGTTTCGAATCGACATTGAAAATCTCCTTCGAATACGGATCGGCTTTCGAATGAGAGCAAAAACTTGATTCCGAAATCCGAGCGGATTCAACTTCGGTATTCGTCGGCTTTTTCCGATCGAGTAGTCATAGACAATGATACCTATATATATGTTGCAGCGCTTGCAGAGATTGTTTCATATTGGTAGAAAACTGAATCCATGGTAGAAATTTAACTGTTCGAAATCTTATTTTATTCTAACCACCAATTAGCAAAAACGTAATGTAATGTACGTTGTTTTACCAATGAAATTAATAAAATTACATAGTGCAAACTGCAATCCTGCAAATTGCATTTTAGATTTAAAAATATGAGACTTAATTCTGAAATAGCATACTTCGTAAACAGAAATCTAATAATGTCAAACTTAGTTTTGGCGGGGACGTGAATTCATGTCGCGTCATTTTATTATTTTCCAAAACTTGTGTTATTTCGAGTGTTAATGTGTAAAAACTGTGAATTTTTAACTGATAAGTGTTCGTGAACATGCACGAGTGTTGGTGAATGGTATAAAGTCGTGAAACGTGAATTTTCGTGTTGTTTAGAAGTGTAGAAATTTAGAACATAGAAGGTAAAGTTTTCACCACTTTACTGGGGCATGACTTTGACTTGTTTTGCTCGCCTTTGACTTGTTTGATAACATCTAACAAAACTTGAGAATATATATGTGGATACTGATAACCAATAATATGTCAAACCACAAAAAAAAAAAATATTGTTAATGATACAGATCGCTTCCTTGGGGCGCCTACACATGGCCTGACCTGACACCGCGTGACAGGGACAGCTAGACTTGAATTTCACGGGAGTAAAAGAAACAAACTATCAAGGCGATAGCTTCTCCCTTTCGCTCCCTCAGAAAGTTATATATAGCCATCTCTTTCGCACGATGTCAGGTCAGGCCGTGTAGCGAAGCCTTTGGCTGACAAAGAAGCGTTCTGTAATATTAAAAAAAAAATTTTTTTTGTTGGTTGACATGTTATTGCTTATCAGTATCCATGTATACTTGACACTCGCCAATGGATAAGACGTGCGACGCCAAAATCGGTCATGAAAAGGATCGGTAAGGTCTCGTATGAAACGGTGAAGAAGGAGGGTATGTTGCCCCTGCGATCGCCCACGCTGGCGATTCATTTCGCGAAATGCGAGTAAATGCTCCATCTAAAAATAAACGTAGGTTTTGAAATATACATGTAGAAAAGATTTTTAATATTTGTTGTGGCAAATGGCAAGGCGAGCAAATCCCTCGCCTGATGGTAAGCGTCACGCTGGCCCATAACAGTACCCAGAATTATTTATTATTCTGCACTTTAAGTCATAAAGTCCTTCCATATACCTACGTATTACTTTACTAGGGTTGTTTTATTACTTACTTGTTAATTATTTACCTTGAAATAAATAAAAAGTCCAAAACACAGTAAATTGTTGTAAGAAATCGTCTCTGGCTCTCTAGACGGATTGGTTCCGAGAGCAAATAGCTGTCGGAAACTTTTCGAATGACAATCAGCTGATGTGTCGATTTGAGCCGTCAAACGATTTCGAATTCGGGCTTGTGAATCGCTGTAAAGCAATTCGAAACGGAAACGTTCCCGTATTCGATCCGAAAAGCAATGGGAATAGCCGCGCAGATCAGATCTTTACATTCGAGTCAGATTCACTACGTATTTGATAGAAACAAGCACTGGCTTTATCAACGTCTTGCGGCCTTCCACAATTCGACCCGTTAGATTTAACGCGAATTTGAGGCAAATTAACATACACCGGTGCGCTGATTCACCCGGGTTTAATTAGAACCGGAATCTTAGTCCCGTTCGAGCAGTTCACCGTTTAACTCGTGGTGCGAAATGCGATCCGCGAATGTAACAATCGAACGCGACGTGAATCAATGCACACGCATCCATTGTCGAAAGAACTCTTAGTTATACCATATTTAACTACCCCGAACCGAAGCTCACGGCTCTCACCCGAACAGTCCGTTAACATTTTCCGTAAACATGAATTTTACCTTTGACCAAAGTAAAATGAATGGAATGCAAGTTAAAATAATCGAACTTAGGCTTCAATGCGTAAGTAATTAAAATGTATAGTACATTTGTCACAAAAAAAGAGATAGCGAATATAATATCTTATGTAATATAATATCAAGGTATATTTTTGCGTTTATTTGGATCGCATGTATTGACGGACGTATGTGTCACAGACTAGAGCGACTGAAGGAATGTGAGCGCCGTTCAAAATTTTCTGACTTGGGCGCGTCGATTCATTTTACTTTGGTCGAAGCATTTTACTACCAATCGTCACGATCATTTCACTGATCTCTACGGGTACGTTTGGAATTTATTATGCATTCCATAGAAAGTCTTCGCCGAATCGTATCAATGGCATTCGTGTGATATATTGAAAAATACAGGTTGCATATTTTCCCAAGACGTTCGGGAAATGGTTTCTTGACCTACATTTTCCGGTTCGTCGACCGATTTCGTGACGGTAGCGAGGCGTGTATCGCAGGTGATGTTCGCTTTGCAGACGTTTCCTAAGCGGGAACGGATATATTTTTAGAGAAACTCAAACTCTATTTCAGCGAGCGCTGTGATGTCCAATACCGCGTTGGTAAATTGTTTTATGGCACAGTAAACACGGTTTCTTCTGAGGCGTCTGCGTTGATTGGTATTAAAATTGCTTAATTTTTTTACGAGCGTCGACTGATTTACGCGTCTTGTAAATGTTTATGTGCATAAACAGTCGTAAACACCTTCTATGTAAAGACTGTTTACCAAAAAATTATTCGCGATTGACTTTCAGGTTCCGTATCAAAAAAACTATTTGTACGTCATCTCAAAGTTCGCAAATCTTGATGGCGCTTTCCATCCAGGGGAACCTACTTAAGTTTCTGAACTCTAAAATCCAGTAAACAGCTTTTGGGTTCAAACACTTTCAAAACTTCTGGTTAATGGTTTTCGTGATTTCTACTACGTTTTCGCGCAAAGCATTTGCGATGTGTTTTTGAAAGACGGTTATTGAATTATTTGAAAATCGATAATGCTTTACAACTTGGAAATAAGAGCATGTGTCACGCTCACGACTTCATTCGCCAGTAACCGGTAACATACGTACCCGTACAAGCCATGGCTTGTACATGTTTTACTTGTTTATATCCTTATTTTTAGTTAAATTAGCCTCATGTTTTTTAAATATTATTGTGTTTTTTTTTAGTTTGTCTTTTTGGTGTATAATAAAGTTATATTGTATTTTATGTATTTCTAGCAAACTATTATACATGTAGAGACCTATTAATGTCATTATTTTGTTATTGTGAAAGTGTTTTTTACGGAACTACGTTTCTTTAAAAAAATAATTCTAATAGATCTCTTTTATCATCTTACTACTTTTATACAGTTTTCCCAGCTAATCGAACCCGAAATATTTGTGCAATTCCTCATGCCCCAGCATTTATGGGTGCGTAACAGGGGGCTTGAAGGTACAGCGAGACAGACTGAACATTAGAGCTGAATGGGGGAGCTTACATCGTATTTTCTTCACAAAACTGGTAGTTTTCTGTGAAAAAATTTAGTTCCCTCACTTGGCTAACTCCTCAGATAGGTTGATCGCACAGTATACCCTATTCAGACGTTAACGGGAGAAGGTCGGGCCGCGGCGCCGGCCGGGGCGCCGCCGCGTCGCACTCGCCTCGCTAGGATTGTTGCTATGCTATGCGTTATGTGATATTTGTGGAAATGGATGGCTTTTTATTACCTAGTACATATGATTTATTAGTACTCATCTGTAGGTGGGAAATTGCTGGAACTGAACTATGGAACAAATCTGCATTTGTATCTGTTTGTTGGTCGATTTTGCAAACCTTTGATCTTCATGAAATTTTGTAGGAAAGTAGTTCATCACAATACAATTTTTACGTACGAATATGATCGGAATTGGTTCAGTCGTTGTAAATTTTTAGAGGTCGCGAAGTTTCAGTTCGGCGCGAACTACTACTAGCTTCGTTTTTCTCTGTGATCTCTTTTGTCAATATTCCGTACACGTGCTATCATTCTGTGGCTTTGTCAATGAGTTCTGTGGTTTAGCGCCAATCTTATTTATGTAATCTTATCTAAGTACCACTATTTGAATACCTTCATTCATCATCAACCAGAAGACGTCCACTGCTGTACGAAGGCCTCCCCTCAAAAAAAGGGGTGGGTTTGGTTAATCCCTACGCTTGGGAGGCGGCTTGGAGATCGCAGAATGTTCACCATTTACTAAGAGAATGCTGATGCCCGTCTTCCGGTGGTTGCAGTTTTGGGACATACATTCAGCCTTTTAAACATCCTAGTGACGGGATATCGGCCTACTTTCTAAGAGTGATTAGGCCATGTCCACTGCCCTGGCCCAGTGAGAGTTGGCGGATATACGCCATCGAATTTCTTCTCCGGAAATTTGCATGTTTCATCACGATTTTTCCTTCACCGAAAAGCCAGTGGTATATCCCTTTGAGAAGTGAACGAGAATTAACTTCTCAAAGGTATATCTGTAAGTAAGTTCCAAGAACTCATTGGTAGGGGCTCGCTCGGGTTCGAACCCGCGAACTCACGAAATTGAGACGAGCGTGCCGCTGAACTGCTACCATGGCTTCTAACAATTGCCAACTATTAATATTGCAATTGCAATTAATAGTTTAAGGACTCTCTTAACTCTCTATTAATAGTTTTGGGACTCTTTTTTTAATCCGATGGGAGTGTGATGACAGTTATTAGATATTCGCTTGAAATAGATAAGTACACTCAGTAAGTATGCAGAGTGTGCTCCCAACTTCGCCATCTATCGTCATGGTCCCATCTAGTAGGTATAGCTACTTGTATTTCTATGGTTTGGTAGTTATTACACAATCGGTTTACTGGCCTTCCCATTGGTACATTACACTTGATTGGCAATGAGAGACTGACTCCACCAGTAAAACCTCCCACGTCTTGCCAAATGGACTGCCAGTATTATACAAGTAGAAGAATCGAAAAATCAGAAATCCTAGGTATCTATATCATAATTTACTTTGATACGGGTTAAAAATTGCTGCCATTCAGTCTAAATAAAGCCTGACTATAAATGGGACAATTTAAATGTCTTTCGGTTTGTTTATTGTGAGTCTTAATCAAAATAACAGCATAATTATCAGGGTTCGAAATTATGAAGATAAATATGCCTCGTGATAAGTATCATGATAATTATCTGATTTTTCACGTATTTCGCTATGTCACCGTGACCAATTATCAAAGTATTCACTTACCAAACCATATGTAACTATCTCTTATTCCCTATATTATTATCTCGCGCCGCGGCCCGCAGTGAAGGCAAAACGAGGTCGCGCGCGCCGAAATCACCGAATCACTGAATGTGATCGAAATTATAGTCGGAATATCCGACACAATTTAACGTGAGTATTCCCGTTTTATTAAAATAAATTGTGTCAAAACCACATCAGTATTCATAGTAAAACTAGTATTATCTATCAATAATTCAACATTTGAAAAAACAGTTTAATAATAAATTATACACACACATGTGTCAATCAAGTAAATTTTTTAGGAAAAAAAAATGCCTGGGTGGTGTAAAGTATTTAAAATTATTTTTATGAAATATAATTAACAACCTATATTTATCTTAATAATTATCAGTTCGAATCGATAATTATCATCGATAATAATTATCTTTAATTTTAATAATGTTTCAAACTCATAACCCTCTACTTGGAAATGCTAAGGAACACCTACAAAGACTTTGACGAGTAATGCCCAGGCGCTGGGCCGAATTTTAAATTCATCATACCAATATCTGCCCAACCAGGAATCGAACCCAGGACCTTCTGCTCAGATGCGCAAATTTGCTAGCTCTCACATTCTGAAGCCATCCAGAAAGGATTTGATTTAAAACCTTAACTTTCTATCTCTGTCGTCATAACCTTAGATAATGCAGACCCATGTAGTGCAGGGATACCCAAACTATTTTGGGCAAGAGACCCTTTTTCGAAAATGAAATAGCTCAGACCCCCATAGCCAAATTACTTTAAAGGACCTATCTCTAGTTTTTTCCTATTGATACAAAATACTTACCATTTTAAAAACTTTGCGGTTGAGTGAGTAAACTTGACATCATTTTCTCATCAAATTTTAGAAAATAAATAGACATAAAATTCAGTAAATTTACTAAATATCAAGTGTTATTGACAATTATTAATACAAGTTATGTAAAAATACTTAAATAATAGGTTTTTTTTAAAACATTAAATAAATATGGGTCGATTTTTAGACCTCACCGACTCCCAAAATCATGTAATTATTTAAACTTTTTGTTTCTTTCACAACTCTGAAAAAGCTGCCATCAAAACTCTGACTAGAAATTTAATTTTATATTAACTAATATAGTTACTTCCATTGTAAATCGTTGCTTATCCACAACATACAAATAGACTAAGCACATCACTGCATGCTACTGCAACACATCTATCCGTATAGATTGCTGGTAAATAGGCTTTTATTTTTCATTAATTCTTTATCCATTTATTGTAGTAAAGCTAGCAGCCGCGGATTACTGTGCTAAAATTATACAAATTGAAATCAAAAAGACGTCAATTAATAATTATTGACTTTTTCTACATATTAGTTTTGGAGTTGGAATCAATTTGGTTTGATTAGGAAGCTTTTACAATGTTTAACAAGTATGCGCAGATTTAGAAAAATCAGGTATGTTATCAAGTACATGGAAAAAAACTAAAAATATTATACTCACAGCCTCCGGTTTTAAATCGCCGCGGTTCACGAAATATGTATGCTCGAACTTTTGAATTGGAGATATCTCTAGGAAATTAAAAACTCTAGAACAAAACCGAACTAACTACAAAGATTTCAGTCAGTAAAACAGATAAATCGTATTTTATGCACAGAAAATGACTTCATAAACAATTCAATACGACTCAAGAAACGTCCATTCAAAAATGTTAATTGACACTCAATTTTTTTTTCCGCTCAGTTGTGTACACTAGAGCCATTAAGAACATACCGCCTAATCTTCCGTCTTGTTATTTGAATATTTTTTTTGCTTCAGTAAATTGATGGAGACTTTACTAATAAAGCGTCTATGGAGTTTTGGAAACAACTCAAGACGTCACGTTTCATAAGATTATACTATTCAGTATTCACAAAAACTCGTACACCTTCACGAACACTTCATCGATAAAAATTAACTGTTTTTATACATTAAGAAATAATTACCATCTTTTTACACGGTTTGTACATTATAGCAAAGAGAAATATAAAATTTCTGATGCGACATGACTTCTTCCCGTTCCCGCTAAAACTCCTCATTATTTCTCTTGTTAAGGCTCCTCAGTCCACACATATTGTATTTAGCCAGAGGCTGTAATATTTCAAATGAAATTTCTGTACATTGTGATAAAGTGCGGAAAGAAGGTTATTGTAAACGAGAGGATAATGTTTATGTTTTCCCGAGCCGAAGGCAAGGTGAAATCATAGTCCCGAGTTTAAGTTAAGGGGACACTACAGAAGCAAGACTTTTGAAGAATAGGTATTTGTCAGATCTAATGCTGTCGCGCTATACCCGAACCACCGAGCTCCCGTTGTGTGAGAGTACACTGAGCATGTGTGCGTGCTCGCGCCGGCACAGAATAGCTAATAGTGTCTCCACGAAGTCGGCAAGTTGATATTGGTATTTGCAGAAGAGCTTCGTCGATTTTTTCGTATGGCGTTTATTACCTACATGCTCCTTATATTTTGTTTGACCCTGGCTTTCGTTTACTGGACTTGTTTCTCAAAACATCTCTGCGTAAAAAACTTACGTAAAGAGTATTTTTTAACATACTTAGTAGGTATGCATTATGCAAGTTAGTTCCTATTTATTACTTCTTGTAGCCTACATGGCTTGACCGATTTTGACGAGTAAGGTATTATAGAATTTCTTTTATGTCCGGTGTGACATAGGCTGTTATACTTCTTATTTGACAAAACTAAACTTGACCTAATATTTATTTATAAAAATATCTGTTGTTCTTTTGAGTTTTTTTTGTGCTGTCGCAGTTGAAACCTAACCTAACTAGTGTTTGGAGCCACTTTATTATATTACAGGAACTTTTTTGTGTTGTAGCAGTTCTAAAGCAAACCTAAACAAGTGTCCGGGGCACTATATTATATAACACTATTTTACAAAACAGAGACTTTATTGGGTTGTCGCAATTCAAACATAGGCTCACCTAGTATTCGGAGCACTATATTACATTACAGTGTTTTTTGTTGTGTTGTAGCAGTTCAAACATAACCTAATCGCTGGGCTAGGTGGTATGGTCTTAATGGCTCTAGCTCCCCTAAGGGCGAAAAACAAAAAAATAAAAAATAAACATGTCATGGAAAAATTTGACATGACATCTTGTGAATGTGTGACTTTGACATTTATATATTAGGGTAATTTTTGTTTTCTCTTAAATTTTGACTCCACACGTTGTGGATTTAGCTAGTGCCAAGTTTTGTAATATTTTAACATAACAAGTGACCTACAATATTTCACAAGTCTCAGCCATAGTCTAGGTCAAGCAAAGTATGTCGCAGTCAAGCCCACGTCATGCCCTAGTAAAGTGGTGGAGATTTTACTAAATGTAGCTATGGAGTTTTGGAAACAACACGAAAAGTCACGATTCACAAAATTATGCTATTCATCAACACTCATGTACATTCACGGACACTTAATGAATAAAAAAAATTACACAATAACAATCGAAATAACACAAGTTTTGGAAAATAATACAATGCCGCGACACGACTTTTTCACGTTTCCGCCAAAACTCCGTAGTTTAAAACAGCGTCCGAGTCCGAGCGACGAGCGTCATCTGTTGATTGACATTGACAGTAAGATACTGTGAGAGTATTTGGTTTCTTTCGCGCCGGAGTTTATTTACCAATTTTTTAGATCTAAACATTAGGTGTTTTCAAAGACATATATATATTATTTCTACTTGTATTTGTAATGCAAAACAATTTCATAATAAGAAATGGAAGAAGAAAGTTAGTGCAATGACAAATATATCGATAGGTTTTTAGGTTACTATCACTAAATTATTGAAATTAAATTACAGAATTAATTCGTCGCAAGAAGAAAGCTATCAATGGAAGTAACAGACGCACTTTAGCCGAAGCCTGCAATGATCTAGCAACGTTTTACTACAAGCACAATCGGTACGGCGAAGCTCTGGACGAGTATAAAAATGAAGCATCAATTTGTAAAGAATTGGGGCTGCGCATGGAATGGGGGACTTGCAACAGGATGATTGGTGAAATGTACATGCTACAAGCAGAGTTCGACAAAGCCTTGAAGTATGAGGAGCGGCATCTGAGTAAGTAAATGTCATGAAACTGTGTTGTTCTCAGTAAAAAAATCACAAAAACACCATTAACACGTGTTAACGCGCATTTATTAGCGTAATTCGTGTTCAGTGCAAATTGAAAAAAAAAATATATATTTAAGAAGACGCCGTACAGATTTTTATGTTTTCCCATTCAGGCAACGGGGGGCAACGTTTAAACGTCTTTACATTGCCGGCGGACAAAGATTCTAAGCACATCTTGGTACATAATGACCCCCATGGCCCTGTAGACTAATGCAGTTCAGTTGGTTTTTATTTAAACATAATACTTAGAAAAATATCTCAGTTTTGTTTGACTTACTCATACTTTGATGTTATGAAGATGATAGTTTGGTGTTGAAGTACACTCTATCAACTGAACATTTGAATGTAATTTGTTAAAACATATGCACAAACAAGGCAAAAAAATATTTTTTTGGATGCTTTTTTGTTGTCATTTAAGTAGTAGCAAAAATAAAATGGAGTTGGAGTTGATGATGATGAGTTTATGATCCATGTGACACTAAGATACATGAGCGGGAAATGCGTGATTTTCGGTGCGCGGTGGTGCCTGACACTCACCCGTGCGGCCCCCGCATAAGAGAAAAGCTAGTTTCTCTCTGCACAGGCAAGGAGTGGCGGCGTATGAGCGACAGTCACATAATAGCCAGAAATAAGGCAAAAAAAAATTGACTCTATTCGTCCACTAACTTTTAGTCTATTTCTGTTCCTATAAAACAATAAAAAATATGTAAAAAATCAAATTATTAGCTTGGCCTGATCAGCTATTTCAGTGTTGGAAATAGGTTAACCACCAAGGTGTTTAATGTGTTAAGAAACACAAAAGTTTAGTTTTTTCTGTTATTTACCATAAACTTTATCTGCAGTTGTAGCAAAAGAACTCCAAAATCTAGTAGAAGAGCAGAGAGCTATGGCGACACTCGGTAGAATATACTTACTGCAAGGCCAAAGTTCTAATGATGATGCTGAGTCTAAGACTTCATTGAAGGCGGCCGAGAAAGCTTTCATGAAAAGCTTGGTGCTGTGCGAAAAGTAAGTAAAACATTCTAAAGGTTTTCTGGAGGTACTGAGTCAAAACAGGCTTGTTGCACACGTCATTATGAGCAATTTTTTACATAGGACCAACTATTACCACAAATAACAAAAATATGCAAATTAAATAACTTGTTTTTGCATATTGTCAAAGTTGTATAACATTTTTCTATAAAAACTATTTTTTTTGTGATTTCATGGTTGGCCCTATAGTAAAAGTTTGTAATGTCGAGTACAATGATACTCTAGAATATGTCCATTCATTGTAACGCCATGAGGCTTTGATCCGGCCACATTTTTATGGTAAGACGGTAAAGATGTTAGGTGGTATAACAGTGTTCTGGCTGATCTCTTATTGGAGGAAGCCAGAATACTGTTCAAAACAGTTATGTTTTTGCGGTGTATGTGAGTATGTTTGTACGCTCCTGTATTACCTCCTGTAGCCTAAACGGCTTGATCAATTATGATGAGTGTCTGAGGTGCTACATTTTACATTTGGGTATTTTGTTTTTCTTTGAATTAAATTACTTGCTTATTTTATTATTTGACACTAATCATCGTCTTAATTAAAGATTTTATAAAACGTCCTAGGTTAAACGGAAAGATAAATAAGACGGAACTGATGGACATGCGAGCACGCTTGCTCCTCAACATTGGAGTAGTCCAAGAGCATCTCGGCTACCTCGACAAAGCCATAGACTGCATCAACAAGGCAATAACAATCTGCTCCAATCAGGACCTGTTCGAAGTACTACACAACTGTTATACAACTGAAGCCTTGTTGCTCGCTAATAAGAAAAAGGATTATACTAAGGCGTTGAGTTGCTTGAACAAGGCTTTGGAAGTGGCTAGTCGGCTGGAGGATAAGGTAAGAATTTATGTGTTCTCTGTCTAGTTTATTTTTGTAATATATTGTTGGTGGACGTTGTTCACACAGCGCCATCTAGCCCCAAACTAAGCAAGTTGTGAATACATATATAGAATACATAGTAGTCAAATTTTCTTGATTTAAATTACTCTTCATACATAGAAATCAATTCCAGTACATTGAGTTTTTATGTAAGTATGTATATATTTATTAAATACCCAATTACGATGAAAGCTTTCATGAAATAATGGGGCAAGCATTCCGGATTTCAGAATTTTGCATAACTTTGTTCTGAATGAAACGTGTGAAGATACATTCTTGCTTTTGACAGATTCAAAAAATGTGCGAAACGTTATCGTCAAAAGCGGACATACTCTGCAAAATGTCCGACTACCAAAGCGCCAAGCAGGTGCTGCTGAAGGCGTGGAAAATGAAAACACCTGATGAAGACGAAAGAGAAAATATTGAATCAAATTTAAGAGTTGGTAAGTCATATAATCCTAACAAATATTATAAATTCGAATGTAACTCTGTCTCTGTCTGGGTGTTTGTCGCGTTATCAAGGCTAAACGGCTGAATAGATCGTGCTGCTTAAGGGTCGGAGACGGACATAGTATTTTTTTGTAGGTCCACGCGAACGAAGTCGCGGGTAACAGCTAGTAAATAATAATAATAATAATTTTGCCATGAACCGTAATAGTAATTAGTCGATAAATTAGCTAAAATGTAAACCAAACGACGCTGATGATTCGGATAGAAGGGCAGTATTTCCAGCGAAATTACCAACCTTGTTACCCAAGGCCAGTGTGTTTGAACAGTCGCATAGTGCACTCCGGTCCATGAATGTAACCTTACCCCGACCCGATCTTAGCTTCATTTATAACCTACATTACTATTTCTATTTTATTTATTTTTTCTATTCTTGTGCTTCATTCTTTTTTTAAATATTTAATTTTGACTTATTATTATTATAAACAATTTCAATGATTTATTGAAATCAAAAAATAATGATTATAATATCCGACATGTAACAATGGTGTTACCAATAAATTATTTTGTATTTGTATTTGTATTCCAGCTGCCGCAATATGTTACACGGAAGACCTGCTCGTATCCACTGACCCGTCTGACCACGGCACCTTCAAAAAGCTGTACGAGAAACTCGGCGATGGAGCGTGCCACCTTAAAAACTACGCCGGGGCCGTGGAGTACTACCTCAAGATGCTGGAGCACGCCGAGCTGGCCGGGGACTGTGGGAAGACGCTCATACCTATTTTTGTGAGGTAAAGGCTTAGATCTGAGCGCCGAATGCGAGTTTTTCCAAATGCGCTTACTTACTCGATCGCGTTAACGTTAAGGTGCAACGTTTCGCTCAGCACGCCAAATTCAAATTTTATATATATATATATATAAAATTTGAATTATATTTGTATATATATATATATAAAATATATCATATAAATCTATATATTTATATATTATACTTAGGATATATAGGATGCATCCCCTTTGTCAGCTTTTACATTGTTTTGTCAACTATTACTAATCACACTATTATTATAAATGCGAAAGTTTGTGTGTAGAATAGCGGGTGAAACCATGGGGCGCAGCTAGTAAAAAAAATAAAGAAAGGCATATGTCAAGATTTTTCGAAAATCAACCCCTGAAGAGGTGAAATGGGTTTTGAAATTACTGTACATTTATGAAAATAGTGTGACTATGATTTCAATTCCAAATCAACCCCCGAAGAGGTGAAATGGGGTTTTGAAATTACTGTACATTTATAAATATAGTGTGACTATGATTTCAGTTTATATCAAACATATAAAGACATGGGCGCCTATAATGAGGCACTGTACTACTACGACAAGGAATATGAACTTATTAAAGACATCCCGAAAGAAGCATACACGACCTTATTAAATATTGCAGAGACTCTGTTTTTGGCTAAGAAACCTTATGATCAAGTGGAGAAAGCGTGTCACGATGCTCGAAAGGCAGTAAGTATATTTATTTTTTACTTTGAGTAGTTTCCGAAACTTATCAAAAAACTTAAGAGGTAACTGATTGTGATACGACCGTGTATCACAATACAATACAATATATAATAACTTTATTATACACCAAAAAGACAAACTTAAAAAAAAAATAACAATAATATTTTAAAAAACGGTAGTATAATAGGCGGCCTTATCGCCTAAAGCGATTTCTTCCAGACAACCTTTGGATGGACAGAATTATGACTTAAAAACTACGGTCGGTGGTGTATATACATAATAATAATATGGAAAAAAACATACATAAACCTACTACCTACATAAAATAAACACAATTAATACAGACTATATTATAACACTAATCTAAAATCAAACTAATAAATCACACTAATATTATAAATGCGAAAGTTTGTGTGTAAATGTGTAAGTATGTAAGTAGGCAAGTATGTAAGCGTGTTTGTTCACTAAAGCGTATAGCGCTATCTTTTTCTCGAAGTAGCCTCTAAACACTCATTACTTTCAGGCAAGTGATTGGAACAAGCGAAAATACGAGATCCGTATATTAAAAAACCTTCTCAAGTATCAAGATGAGTATGGTGAGACGGATAAGATTGAAAATACCAAGTTTGAACTCCAAGCCCTGGGCTGTACCAATTTTGATAATGTCGAGAACTCTGAAGACGACCTTAGCTCTGCTGGCGGTGGAGATGAAGATACAACGCATATCGGGGATGATGTTTGCTTAGAAGATCTTTCAGGTAAATAATTATTACAGATTTGATAATTATAATGATACAATACAATACAATACAATATAACATTATTATACACCAAAAGACAATTAAAATTAAATATAAAAAATAATAGAAAACCCGGTAGTTTAATGGGCGGCCTTATCGCCTAAAGCGATTTCTTCTAGACAACCTTGGGATGGACAGAATTAAGTATGAAAACAATACGGTACAATACGGATATTTATGATAATGATTTAGTAAGAAGCAATGATTGGCGTAAGAGCACATCACGGACAGTCGATTAGATCTCTATAGAAAAGCCGCGTTAACTACCAACTAGTACACAGACACTACACACATGTCGTTTTTGAACGCAATTGTGTGCGTGAAGTCTAAGTGCTGGTTGTCACCGCGTATGAACAGTGTGAGTGAGACAGTTGCGAAAGTTTTTGCATACGAAAATCTTCTGATCTGATGTATAAATAAGTAAAATCAATTGCGTTCTTTGGTTAAAGTCCGGTTATAGCTGTAGAGGCCGTTAGAGACCAATAGCTTCGTCATCCAAAAAATAATTTTTTTTTGAATAGTGTTAGGTCCTTACACACCAAAGAGTTACTTATTTTCTTCGAGAACTTTGATAATCAAATGAAATCGGTAGGATTTTTATATTTACTCCGACGAATGAAATCATTTCTCTGTGTTAGGTTTTTGTATTCCAATATCGGTTACATGTTTCGAAGTACGTATATTATTCTAGATCTTTTTTCTATTCTATTCTTGATCTTTTTTCTATTATATTCTTAGACCTTTTTTGCTATTCTATTCTAGATCTCTCTGACACAAATGAAGAGGATATCACAGAGACGAAGCGTGACTCCAGAAGGAGAGGGAAAGGATTTGCCATTAAGAAGAATATGAAAGGAGAGACACAGTTACACGTTGTAAGTATTTAGCGTGCAATGTCGGAAGACGTCCACTGCTGAACACAGGCCTCCCCCTTAGAGCGACATATTGAATAACACATCCTAACTAATATTATAATTCAAAGGAATATTGCCGCAGTCGTATCATGAACAATAAAGCTTCGAGGTATGAAAATTAATACGTTCGTCTTGAGGAAAAAACTTCGTTTGCGGGATTCAGAACTCGCTACATTGCAACTCTCAGTCCATACAAAACGTCAAAAAATACACAAAAACGGATCAACGCAATCTAGCGAACTATAGGAAGTAACTTTGTCTCTCCCTCTGGATGTTTGTCGCGTTATCACGGCTGAACGGATCTTGATAAAGTTTGATAAGGAGTTACTGTATATCACAAACGATACTTTTTTTATGTCCACGCGAACGAAGTCGCGGGTAACAACTAGTATTTTATATATTTTTTCCCCATTATATATATATTTTTTGTTTGGCTAAAGATCACTGAACACTGTTCTGTCTACCCCCAGGCATCAATATCTGGTAACAAACTCCTTGTAGAGAGATTGCTAGCCAAAGGTCACCCCGTCAACATCAGAGACAATGCTGGCTGGCTGCCGCTCCATGAGGCCTGTATACACGGCCATATTGAGATAGCCAATATGCTCATAGACCACGGAGCTAACGTGAACGATAGGGGAGGGTCCAACTGTGATGGTGAGTCTAAGACAGTTTATTTTTATTTTTTGTGGCTTATAAGTGCAGGGGGTTTAAAGGTTTGAAAAATAAAAGCCAAAATGAATCGGAGGTTTTGTTTTTCTGTGCTAAATTCATTTTAGGAATTCTACAACAGTAAATAATATTCATATTACCTAATTCTGAACCATTAACTTAACTATAATTGTATAATATAATTTTAGGCATTACTCCTCTATACGATGCCGCAAGCAATGGTCATTTAGAAGTAGTACAACTATTACTCGAAAAGGGAGCTATAGCTTCACTCAAAACTGACTTTGGGGAGACACCGCTACACGTTCTACAAAAATGGCGCACAGGCACAATACTAACTAAAGACGAGGAAATACTATACAACAATATTTGCAACAAAATCCACAGTCTAATCGACAAGACTAATATGACTGATACAATTCTAAATAGGTCTAAATCTAAAACACCAATAAAAACGAATAAAGATATATCACCGCCCAGTACTTCGAAAATATATTCCGCAAAGAAACAAATAAATTCTCCAGCACTGAGAAGGAATATCATTAATGATGATAGCGATGACGATGATATAAATATATCGCAAAATGTTAGACAGCAGCTAGCGTTTCCTTCAGACGATTCCAATGATTCAGTAGATGATATACCTGACAAAGCAACAAATAAGAGGGATGCGAGTGTAAATGAATATAGAAATGCTATATCTGCACTTAGAAATAGAAATATTTGTGACCTGCCCGAAGTGGATTTAAAGAAAAAATCCAAACCAGCTTTGTTAGACCCAGAAGAAATCGACGACGACTGGCTGGATGACGATCTTGGGATGAACAAGAATAAAAAAAGAAAACTAAGCGATCCGTTAACATCTGTTATCGCTAAGAAACCTTCGTATGAAACAATCAAAGAATCAGTACATAGTATAAATCAAATACCAGAACCACTCGTAGAAAGTAACACAATCAAACAAAAGAAATCTAGAATCAGTGATGTCGTAGATATAAGCGAAAATAGCTCAGATTCTGACCATTTCCAAAGAAACGAAAACGTTCGTCCTAAAGTGAGCCCTTCAGAATCTATGAGAAACATAGCGAGAGAATTATCAAAACCGGGCGATAGTCGAGACGGCATGCGAAGGCGGTGGAAACGACAAAGCACTTTACTAAAAGCTGGTTTCCAAAGGCAGAGAGAGGATTTGGACCAATCAAGTAACAGTGGGAGCGACAACGAATTCGCTTCAAGACATTTCAATAAAAGCCTCACTAGAAAAGGATCCGGTGAGAATTTCGGCGTGAGTTTTTCAAGGAAACCTTCCGGGGAAAACTTTGGACAGAATGATGGTTTCAACTTTAACATAAATCCTAGTATAGTTCAGCCGATGAACGTCATTCAACCTATAAATATAGTTCAGTCGAGTAAGAACGGCCGGCCCGTGCAGACGCAGATTATGCCGCCGGCAGCGGTGAAGGTGCAAGTAGAAGATAAAGTGTTTCTGATTTCTTTAAAGCTGGACACGATTAATAAGTTGACAATCAGCTGGCTGGTCGAGGAAGTTAAATCAAGATATTACAAGTAAGTTATCTTTTGTATAACAGATATGCTATGATATGCAGATATATTTTGTAGTGGTAGGGCTCTCTTGCAGTGTCCGCTTGGGGAAATACCACACCTTTGCCAGTTATTCAACCGCCAAGCAGTAGTGTGCAAGCATTACTGTGTTCCGGATTGGAGGGCAATGTTTCCAGCGTAATTACTGGGCATACAGAGATTTTACATCTAACATCTCGGGGTGACGAGCGCAGTGCATTGCCGCGCATAGTTTTGAACTGTTGAAGTTCAAAATTCTGGGTGGCACTGAACTGTTATGGGCGTGACGCTTAACATCAGGTGAGCGACGTGCTCGTCTCGCCACAGAGTAACATAAAAAAAAAATGCTTTCTTTTTTTTGTCCGAGATTTTACCTGATGTCGTTAGTCTTGAACCAAAGCGATTTGAGTCACTTTTGTCCGAAACTGTCGGAAAGATTCAATTGTCGAATCTACACTCCCCGTCTCCATAATTTACAGTTAGAAGATGACGACTTGAGTTCAGAATACAGGGCCTGGTTACTTTCGGTTTGCATGATACAGCTACCAGAAGCTGCAATAGTTCTAAGTCGGGTTTGTTCTGTATATGTCATTTCCAATGCGTACAAAAAAAAAATAAAAAAAAAAAAAACTATAATGCTCGAACATCCACCCCAGATTGACCGGCGTCCGTCCAGTTTTTAGCCTGATGACGTCAGATGGCGCCATTCTATCGGAAGACGATCCTCTCAGCTTAGTTCTCTCGTCTCCCGAACTGAAGACTTCCATCACCAACTGGAAAGCGTCGCCGGCTGAGGAAAGATATTTGGAGTGCTGTGAGGCGCTTGGAGTTTGTGAGTATTTGATAATCTTGAGAGATAGCCCAAGATTGTACTTAAGTTTGGATAATTTACTAAGGGCCGTGCCAATCGTCTTACTAACATTCATGAAGGTGAATTGAAGAGAAAATTGTCTAGTTACACAACTTAGAAACTTTTTAAATCGTGGGATGACATGAGTAACTTTTGATAACCTCAGGATGACACTACACCGAGCTTGTGAGCATATACATAGAATACCATAATAACTAACAGCTGGAAATCGTGCTACTATTTTGAACGGCAAAGACAAAAACAAAAGATTTTGATAAGATTTAGGGGGTGATAACAGACTACCCCCGAAACGCAAATTTCATCAAAAAGTTTAGAAAATTCACTAAATCTCACTATCGTACGCACGAGAAACGGAGCGACAGCTATACAATTTCAGATATCGAATGCGCTAAAATATGACGGACCTGACGGACTGTCCTCTTAATTGAATTCTGGATATTGAAATAAAACAGTGTGTTATATTGACGAAAATTTATTAAACGAAATCTATGCTTATTAGATCGGGTAATACACAAATTACATACATTAACTAAGATAGCCTTTGATAATTACTATTTGCCTGTAATATTCAATGTTATTTATGGCCTATAAATATATGTAAATCTATTTATAATCAAAGACTTTATACAGTATTTTTTTATACGTATTTTTTGGCTCCGCACTCAGTGTACTCACCCAGTATCAAGTTGTGTTATTTTCAAATAAAGCTAGTATTTCACAATGAAAACAAGTCTAAGTCAACAGTTTAAGTCACTGTCTATATTATCTATAATTATAGTCCAAGTCATGCTTATGTAAAATAGTGGAAGGCTTACTGGAAACAACAAGAAAGGTCACGTTCTACGGTAATATACCATACACCGACACTCATACACGATGACGAGCACTTAATGTATAAAATCAACCGTTTTTTACACATTACACTCAACACAAGTTTTAGTTTAGTTAATAACTTGCTCAGTGCGCTATTAAAATTTTACCTGACGATTGAAAAAAAGGAAATATAATAATTATAGTACAGTGAATACATTTTTTTTTCCAAGTAGTTATCATTGGCAGTTAATATACAAAAAAGCAAATATTTAATCATATCAATAATAATAATATATACAGTAATCAAATATTTAAAAAAGTTTCACTAGATAAAACCATTTGCATCTCAATGTTTCCACATTTTCCTAACTTAAGTAAAATATCTTGCAGTGATTTGGTCCTGAGTACGGTACGTCGCTTTTTGAACAAATATATAGCTAAAACATTGTTTTCACTTTGATCTAAAATACCGTTGATCAATGATGCTGTATAAATCTCGCAGTAATGCATAAAATCTAATTTAAAAATGATATCGTTATATAAACATTGTACTGAGTCAAAATATGTTGTTTGTAATATATTGATTTCTCGTGCTATGTATTTTCCAAAATTATATCCGACCATATTCCTAGCTTCCATCTGATTGTCGTCGTCGATGCTATGGCTCGGAAGCATATCAATAGTCTTTTTAATTGATCTGTAGTAGATCATAATTAAATGCATGTGAACGTATTCCTTGAAATGTTTCTCTATAGAAAGATTTTTTTTCATCCATGCTAATACTCTTTTCATAACTGGCATGCAAGAGACATATTCATTGTTTAAGAAAACTTTGTAATATCGGAAGGTCTTTAAAATCTCATCCAAATAAATTTGACAGTAATTTTTGTATTCCTCAGAATGGAACCAAATTTCTATTTTATCAAAAAATAGAACTCCTATGGATTCATATTTCTTTTGCTGACTTTCTTCTGTTTTACATAACAACAGGTACTTAATAATTATTCTTATATAAAGACAATAAATTCGGACTTCATGGTGCTTTTGATCCGAATATTTTTCTGATATTTCATTTATATCGTGGAATAAAAATTCTCCGATTACATTTTCGATAAAATCTTCATTGACGTTTGGCAAAAGATTTTCAATTTGGCAGAGGAAAGGCAACGAGTTAAAAAACGATTCCTTTCTGTACGCCTTATAAAGTATGATGCTGTATGCTGATCGTATTTGAACAGGCATAGAAGAAGCATAAGGGAATTTAAAATGGTTTCCGATATTTTTAATCTTTTTGGCATCCAAATTTTCGATCAGAGAGGTAATAATATTCCAAAAATTTGTATCTACAGAGTCTTTTTGATGCATCAACATTTTAAAACCCGATTTCAAAGCCGACGTCGGCTTAAAACTACTAAGAATAGTAAAACAATGCAAATAGTTGCCATTTCTTCTAGCTAGCAACCAAGCCAGTTTGATTGTTTGTTTATTTTCAATCAGTTTTTGAACGTAATCATTTACTTCTCTCTTTCGACATACTAACACTTTGTTAGCTACTGCTTTTGTTCCAATGACTGACCAACCAAATATATCAAAATTAAGCGCAGGTCGAGCTAAATGTACATTGGCTCTCAAAGCTGCAGCAAATATCTTATCTTTGATGTCAACTATTGAATTGTCAACATTTTCAATGTACGACATAAGTTCATCTCCTAAAAGTAAAGACAAAGGCCTAGCTAGTATTTTGACGCGGCCTTCCGATTTCAAAACATTCAAGAATTGCTTAGCTAACCCATCGTTTTCATTAAAGTAAATTGAGATTTTACGAAAGAACTTATGATAATGTTTCGGTTTTGGTTTGGTTGAACACTTGTACGGATTTCTACACATTGATGATATAAATAACTTTTGTTTGTTATCTGAAATCAATTTTACTACTTTCTGGGTAGATATGACACCAATATCGTGACGTAATGCGTTTAAGTGCGATTCTCCAGTGTCTATAATTGCGAAATTTACTTTGAATAGCTCTCTACGAGCGACTTTTGATTTGTACAGTCGCATGAGAATGCCAGTGGTTCGTGAAATGTCGGTTCTAGCTAAGCTTTCTATTTTAGATATTAGACCAGGATATTTTTTGATTGATAACTTAAACGCAGTAAGAACATCAAGCAGTTGGTTAATTAAATTTTGGACAAGCAACACGCTTGTTTCTTCGCATGCTTTATTAAATAAAAATGTTGGTAATAAGACAGAAATTGCTTTATTTTCGCTATTTGAAAATGAGTATTGTTCTAGAGTTGAAAAATTATTCAAATATAGAGACAATGTCTTAGGATCGCACGTGCCGTTTAACAGTTGCCTTATGAAGACCGCGTGGATGCCTTCAATACATTTGGCTTCAGATCGTTCCCCATCTAAGCCTAGCCCGCGAGAAAATTCCAGAAATTTATTCCAAGTATCATCAACTACTCGCCAAACTTGAGCACGTTTTACGAGGCTTCGAACAATGGCAGCCTTTAATTGGAAAGGTTCATTTTTATAATTACTCAAGAGCTGCATTACCGATGCTATATTATTTTCACGTCCCCCCGATTTGCTCACAAGAACTAACATCATATACTGCCGAGTTTGAGCTGAGCTTTCTGCTTTTAATTTTTTACGCAACTCAAAAAGAACTTGATCGAAGCTTGCTACACGATATTCGTCAAATAATTTATCCAGCATCGTTTTGGGTGAACTTCGAAGACATGCAACCTTTCTAGCACACATTCGGCTTCCTTTTAAATATTTTATTCCCGAATTTTTGTATTGAGTTGGATCACGATCACGATCTTCAAATATTGGAAATACTTTTTTGACGCGAACGGGTGATGAAGGTATTTCATATGCCCATTTTTCAATAATGGTCCCAACATCTTTGTCAACGAAGACTTTTTTCTTAATTGCACCTCTATCTTCAGGCTTAATGCGTTTTAATATTGGTTCAATTGTTTTGTAATCAAACCATTTTTGAGTTATCAAATAATTATCTCTAGCTAATGTTAGCGTGAGATCCATGGCATCTTTAGAATTGAGACAGCTTGCTAAAGTCCGAATATGTAATAAAAACGCTGTGTACAATTCTGTTTTTTGGGAAAACCTTGTCCTACAATGCTTTAATATGAATTTCGTAGCTTTTGAACTAAAAGGTTTGATAAGCCTTTTATTGAAATATTTTTCTGTTACGTCTAAAACCATCGTCGTGTTAGTTTTAAGTAATGACTTCAGCGTAGTAAAATATTGTTTCTCTTTCGACAAATATAATTCTTTGAGTTCTTCGTCAGTGTTTATAGCATCAAAAAACATTTTCGCAACTAGTGGATCCGTTTCGCAGAATATTTTAAAATCATGTGGCGATATTTTGTGCATATGTTTAGAAAATTGTTCTTTTATAAAATCTGCAGAGCAATTCCTGAGGAATTTAACTGCAAGTTTGAAATTTATGACACAGTAATAGAGAAAGAACCGTTGACATCTCTCCGGATCTTTAAGATTTAAAAATAGCCAGTGTTTCATTTTTGTTACGGCCTTCGTTATCATTGATGGATAAAAAATGTCTTCCAAGTATTCAGGATTCAAAATATGCTGAAACTCCGGTTCTAGTATCCATTTACATTTTAACGCTTTGCTTACATACAACATGTCGTCATCCTTTAGATTTTTTATAATGTAATCCACATTACGAAGTTTTAAAGCGAGGTTGATCTTAAATATTCTATCCACGGGTGATTGTTCTGCAAAATCTTCGAGACTGCTCAAATCTTCTCTTTTTCTTCTATAGGCCTCATTTACTGCAGAGTTTAGGAAACGGTGGCGTTCCCCTAAATTATTCCCGATCAATACGATAGGCGTCATATTGTTCCTGCTTCAACTTCTAGGTTAATTGACTACAAATTTCACCTGAAAATACAAGTATGTATCATAAATTTATGTTATTTATGAATAATATGAAACATAAAATGGTACAAAAATATTTTTTAGGTATTCGAGTAATTAATTTCCAATACATGAAAGTTATATAACAAAAAAACTACCAAGTACGAGTTGATTTCCCTCTGTTAGGGTCCTCTGTCCTAACCTAGAGCCCCCCAGAGGCTGAATGGCGATAGTTTTCGCTCGAAACGGACGGAGGGCGCTCCCCTCCTGAGGTGGGTCCACCCCTGTGCAATGAGGGTGGACATCGGAAAAACAGGGCTGCGGAGAGTGCGCGAGCGATCCCGCGGCCCTGTTTGCATTCCGTTGCCGACGGCACATCGTGGGGTTTTTAGTCGGTACGGCGTCGCGTCTTATGCGACGTCGAGTCCGACATAACCCGTCCGCCCACCCAGCGGATGGGTATGCGTAAGTGCATTTTCCCCATGTACAAAAAAAAGGTTTCCGTACACACCTTGTTGTTGAGGAAAGTCTACCCAACATGAAATATGTGAGAAACTGTTTGTTTGAAACTGACTCTATGATCTCTATGATCGGATATTCTTCCGCTATAATTTCGCTTCTTGTACATTAGAAATAAGGTATAAATAGCTTATCTTTCATTTTACAAATAGTATTTTAATAAAACTAATCGAACCTATACTGAACACGAAAACTTTAATAAGAATAAAATTGTTTTTACATGCTGTTGTTGTTGATATACGATAGTTAAAAACAAAAATGATCACCAAAATATTCTGTTTTGTGTCAACATTCTAAAATATCTAAATTACAGGTTTTTAACTTATTCCGTTTACGACGGACATAGACGAGAGTGACAGCAATTAGGTTCTATTTTTGATCTTTGGGTACGGAACCCTAAAATTATTAATAATAAAGTTTTTGTGAGTATACAAGGTTATCGGTACTAGCTAACAATCTCTCGCTGGCATCGGAATTAAAACTTATACATTTAAATATTTTTGTTTTATAACATAATTATTTATATTTTTTTTTGTATATATTCAGTTTTGTATTTTTAGGAGTAAGAGTGGGCTCCTAAGCTTCACGTTGACCCACATTCCTTCTCAATTGAAACAGTGTAAAATTATTGCCATATTTTTGTTTTGGTATAGTAGAAAAACAACCTATTGTTAAAAATATATGAACCTAAAGTTTTTAGGTAAGTATGATGTAGGAAAGCTGCCAGCGAGAAGTTGTTATTGACCGAGCAAAGCGAAAGTCTCAGAGTCTACGTGACCGATTTGTTCGATTGTTGTATGTATGTTTGAATGTATATCAATCTGTCGATAACATGAGAACCGTTGATCTGGTCTTCATGAAATTTAGTAGGCAAGTAGTTCATTTCAATACAATTTTTAAGTTCGAATATGAGCTGAATCAGTCCAGGGGCTGTGAAGTTATAGAGGTTGCGAGGTCTCAGTTCGGCGCGAACTACTAGTCTAGTTACCAATAATCCTGTATAAACAGAAAATAAAGCTCTTACCGCCTGCATTGAAAATCTTAGAAAAGAAAAAAAACTCCAATTCCATTTAATCACAACTGGACTTCTTCAGTTAATGGCTTCTGCGACTAACTTATGTATTTATCACTCATATGTAATAATCTGATTTGTTGTTGGCAAAATTCAGCCAGCGTCATAACAATTCGCGTCCACATTGAATACTAACTTGCCTAATCTAAAAATAGGTACACGATAAACGCAGCGATGTTTACTTGAAACCAGAGCCAGTTTATTGAATCATCGTTAAAAATGGCCGGCAAATGTTACAGAGACCGAACATAATACACAGGAAAGATTTCATACGGAATGCGTAATGTTGAGTGTCGCGATTTCAATATTCTAAAACGTGGAAGATGTCCATTCATTCCAATCACAGATCACACTAGATATCGCATTACGAGACATTACGATTGTTCCTACAAAAAGTCACAAAGTTTGAGGAAGGCGCGGGTTGCGGGGAGTGCGACCAAGCGTTCTCATTGGCTATCTCAACGTATTTGCTATCTCAAGGTCTATAGGTATTGCTTATTTCACGGATTAACATATAGGCTACTTTCGATTCCGAATTCCATTCCCGAAAGGGGTGAAAAGGGTTGGTAAAGTTTCTATGGAGGTATTTTTTTTTGTGAAGCTATTGTTATGAAACTTTGCAAATTTATCAATAAACAGAAAATATTTCACACGTGTTTTACAGTTGTTAATAAATCAACCCCTAAAAGGGTGAAATTTGGAATTTGGTGAAGTTTGTACTGAGATTTTTTTTTTAAACTTTATATTTGATATTATATAATTAAGCTCGGCGCTACCTCTTACACATATACCAACTTTGTAACCCAGGCTCACAGGCTAAATAAATTGAATACCTATATAAATTATTTTTAATTAAAGCTGCCCCCAAACCAAATACTTCCTACGCTAATGATACCTACGCTCCCTGATAATCTTATCGCTGAGATAATGCAGGCATACCTAGTTCGTATAACTAGGTATGCCTGCATTATCAGGCACACATGTCCAAAATAACATTTACTTTGAGTGCTACTTAAACTAGTATCAGCAAGAAGTCAAGTTGTTTGCGATGCAATCTCTCGAATGCGCGGTAAAAGCCCGATTCCCTCATACGCCATCAACTACGAGCATTAAAAAAATGGATGATTAACAGTTGCAGTCTGTACATAACATGCCATTGTTTTAAATACATTTCTTTATAGATATTTACTATTTTGACGAAGGAGTTTTTTAAATGCTTATAAGTCTGCGTTTGACTCGCCTGTTGGTAAGCCCTAGATTGTAACTCAGTAAACAAGGAAGCCGGCAGTTTATTCCACTCCTTGGCTGTACGGATTAAAAACGTTGTTTCAAAACGTTTTGTACGTATCCAAGAGGAATAGTTTGAGGACGGTGGTGAAATATTTTGTATCTTTCCTTACCCTTCGCCAGAATAGAAAATATCAACATGAAAATGGCTTAAAATTATTGTTTTAAAGACATTTCCTGCTAGATATTTACTATTTTGAAGAAAATAAATATTTTGTATTTTTTCCTTCTCCTTCGCCAAAGAAGAAAATATCAACATGAAAATAACTTTAGAATATTGGCGATCCAATCTTTTCCAAGATATCTTTAGCCGGGAGCGCGACCTTTATCGGTACGCGTCTTTAGGAAGCTGAACTCTCTGAGTGATGTTATCTTGACTGAGTGACGAAAGCGCAGAAAAAGCGTGACATAAAAATAACAAATAACAATTTATTTTGTTTATTTCCAGCGCCATGCGAAGAGATCCAACAAGCAGTCGGCAGAAGCCACACCACGCATCGCTTATCCCTCGGCGCAAAGACACTAACCTCATCGCAAATTCGGCCCTTATTCCGTGCGCTTACGCACCAAACTCACATAACAGCCGTCATGATATCCGACAATAACATCGGAGACGCAGGCGTCAGATATCTCACCGAATGTATCTGCACTATGAAGCATTTAACGCATCTAGACATTAGCAGGAACAACGTCACTAGCGAAGGAACTAAGGCATTACAAAACCTCTTCGAGAAAGCCACAAGACCAGTCTGCCAATCCTTGGAAGAAATAGACATATGTTCCAATCCAATATCGGACGATGGCTTCAAGCACTTGGCGAAAATAAGTCAACATGTCAAATTAAAAGTTTTAAAATTGAACAACTGCGGAATAACGGAAAATGCTGTAATTGAATCGAATAGACTTAGTTTCGATAATATAGAATCGATCGATATAAGTAATAATGAAGTGAAAATGCCAGTGGTTAGTTGTTTGATGACGGCTTTGAATCCGAATTTGTTAGTGGATCTGGAGATGGACAGTGTCGGAGTGGGGGGGACCGTGGTGGGGTGTATAGCGAGCTTCTTGGACTCGGCGAGGGATTTGAAACTGAGGAGATTCGCGCTGTCGGATTGCAAACTCGTCGATGGACAGTTTATGAGGATATACAGGTACGGTGCAACTTTTCGCTCAAATTCAAATTTTCTTGCTTTTGTTTTCTCAATTACAGCTTCATTACTTATTATGAAAAATGCATTATGATCATCAAAAGCCATAAGAGGTCCACTGCTTAGCAAAGGCCTCCCCTTAGAGCGCCACGCTGAACGACAATTTTGCATTTGCATATACCGGTTGTCCGCGACTGTCACAAGTAGTGTGAGTCCTACCTAACGCTGCGTCTAAATCGTAATAAAACTATATGGTGTAAATTACAAAAAAAAACATACATAATACTTATACGGGGTGTAAATGATAGGTGCAACAATATTGAAAGGTATGTATGTACTCGGAGTTTTTGGCGGGAACGTGAAGAATTCATGTCGCGTCATTTTATTATTTTCCAAAACTTGTGTTATTTCGAGTGTTAATGTTTAAAAACGGTGAATTTCTACCCGTTAAGTGTTCGTAAACATGCACGAGTGTTGGTGAATGGTATAATGTTGTAAAACGTGAATTTTCGTGTTGTTTCCAAAACTCCATAGAAGGCTCTAGTAAAGTTTTCACCACTTTACTGGGGCATGACTTGGACTTGACCGTGACTTGCTATGCTCGACTTTGACCGTGACTATGACTTGTTTGAAATCTAAGAAAACTTGAGAATATATTATGTATACTTGACACTGGCAAATGCATAAGACGTGCGACGCCAAAATCCTCTTAGGAGGAAAAAAAAAAAAAAAAAAAAAAAAAAGTATGTACTCATCATCATGAACAACTTTTAATGGGACCAAACCTGAAATCGGAAAGACGAAAAAAAAAACAGCCGTTATAAACATTTTTTCGAGTGTCATTGACATTTCTTTTTCGCGATTTCAGTGTTAGTCTTGGTTCCATAGTAAAAGTTGTTCATAATAATGAGTACATACATACCTTTTAATAATGCCACATCTTTCAGTAGCACCTTGTACACCCTAAAAACATTACACTCCTTTTAAGGCAGCCGGGTAAAAACGCGGGGTGCAACTAGTCTGTAACTACGTAAACAAGAATTCGCTACCGAATAATGAATTTAAAACTTTGTTTTTTACAGATCTATAGGCCGCGCCAAGCACTTACAATCGATAACTCTGAAGGAAAACAACCTGACATTCATCACGCTGAAGAAACTACTGCAACGTCAACCTCCCGTGCCGCAAATCAACCTCGAGGGCTGCCAGGACATATTCAAATACTCCCCAGATTCAGACTTCCAAGTGTGGCTACCCGCCGTCGACTTCGGGAGATGTTTACCCGAAATAAACGTTACCCCAGTGTCGAAATCGGACGAGGAAAGAGAAAGTTTGAAACAATTTTCGAAGACTTGGCTTAATTGCTTCAAAGGCAGAGGAATTATAGAACACGGGGATGGAGGGCTGATTAAGTTTACCGCTAGGTGATGAATAAACAATGGATTTAATGTGTACAGTATTACAATAGCCAGAAGGTTTAAAATGCAACACAGATCAAGAAGTGGAACAACAACTGTTAATGTTAAAGAGAGACAAACAGTAACAGAACCTTAGAACAGAACCCACATCACACTAATATTATAAATGTGTAAGTGTTTGTTCCCGTTCAACTCTGTAACGGCTGAACGGATTTGAATTAAATTTATTATGGAGGTAGCTTATACACTGGATTAATACATAGCCTACTTATAATACCAGAACAATATTCGGTTTCTGTAGAATAGCGGGTGAAACCGCGGGGCGCAGCTAGTTAATTATAAAGTGTACATATTATAAACAGTACATAGCTTGATTCGAAAAAGATAGCTAGACATAAATTTGATGAGAGTGAATGGAACAAGCTATGATTTTATTTCGGTAGGTTGTTTCATTTATTCCAATGAAATTTATGTCTAGCTGTCCTTTTCACAAAAATCATATTAGTCAGGCCCAAAAATAGAGACCTAAATCCGTGTCGCCAGATCTGCGTTTTGCCGGACACTTGTTATTTCTGCTTAGATTAGTTGTACAAAATATATTTATTCAGAAATATTTTTTCATAAAAAAACTACCCACAAACAATGTAGATGTTACGAGTGATTTTTACATAAATGTATAAATATAGTCCATCCGAATTACACGATAAAACACGGTGTTTGTTGAAATTATCATTTTATTGATATCCCCTCGCAAACTTTCAACGATAACAGAAATTTTTTTAAAGGGCGCTCATCATTATCATCAGCCAGAAGACGTCATTTGCTGAAAAAAGCAAAACTAATAAAAAATAAAATTCTACAGCTTAGATGGCCTAAAATCTATTTTGTGGACTAAGTATTTACAAGAAATAAAATAAAATAAAAAATGGCAGTCGAACAGGCATTGGCCCTAATGACCCAACATAATAAGTCACACATTGGAGTCGATTCCCGCTAAACCAAACTTAGTGCTATTGATGTCTTTTTCTAATAGAAACACGAGAAAAAGATAGCATGCATTTTAGTTCTGTCAAACGAGTTTACCGAAGCCGCGAAGAAAAACGTACACTAGCAACACCTAAAACTTATTTTAAATCGGCACCTGGGACCCTATTCGGAGAAATTACATTTTTATCTCTCTCTCACTCACTCCCATTAAATTTTAAATTAGAGAGACAGTCACCGAGATAATCTCGAGCGCACAGGAATAGGGTCCCTGCTACGGTCTCGTCTAAGTTTGTATGGAGAATTAAAAGATCTGAGTAATTTCACAGCACTATAATTCATGCCATCTCTATCTTGTGTTTCTATTTAGTAAAAGACAGCGATATCTTAATTACGCAAATAAATAATATGAATATGACCCAAATTAAGATGATTTGACTTAATTAGTAGGTATGTTTTGTTTGATGAGTATTTTAAATTATATACCACGAGCACTCTTATTATTATTTTTCTTATCTTATTTTTTTTATTATTATTAAATTCATTTCTTTCTTTGCTATGAATAAATATGTATGCTAAGCCGAAAGGGGCTCATAGTACTCGTCATAAAGAACAACTGATACTATGGGAGCAACCATGAAATCGATTTTTTTTATTTATGTTTATTTTTCCATAGCAGAAATGTTAATGACACTACAGAATGCATGTAACAGCTGTTTTTTCTCTCGATTTCACCGTTCTTCCCATAGTTAAGGTTGTTCACAATCATGAGTACTATGAGCCCCTTTCGGCTTAGCATACCCTTTCCTTATAGCCCTGTATATTATGTGCGCAGCCAAAATGTTAGAGGGTTTTGGCGGGAACGTGAAGAAGTCGTGTCACGTCATTCTATTATTTTCCAAAACTTGTGTTATATCGAGTGTTAATGTATAAAAAAGGTTGATTTTTATACATTAAGTGTTCGTGCACGTGCACGAGTGTTTGTGGATAGTATAATTTTGTTAAACGTGACACTTCGTGTTGTTTCCAAAACTTCATAGAAACTTCTAGTAAAGTCTCCACCACTTTACTGGGGCATGACATGGACTTGACCGTGACTTCATTGCGTTCCAAAGAGTCATTTTTTTCTCTATCTTTTGGCTCCACACGTTGTGTATTTAGCCAGTGTCAACGATTAAAATAAGTCTCAGTTATAGTCTAGGTTAAGCAAAGTAATTCATTTGCTTAACCTAGACTATAACTGAGACTTATTTAAATCGTGTCATCACTTGAAATATTACAATAGTTGGCTCCACGTATATATTTAGCCAGTGTCAAGTATTGTAATATTTCAGGTGAACTCAAAAAACAAGTCTCAGTCATAGCACAGTCAATTCCAAGTCATGCCCCAGTAAAGTTGTGGCGACTTGAAGTTTTCTTCAATATGGAGTTTCGAAAACAACACAACAAGTTGTATGGAGTTTTCAAAACAACACGAAACTACTTGAGAGATAAACCTCCACCATTTTTACATTTTAACACTTTAGATAAAAAGTTTTGGAAAATAATTTATGGACGTGACATGATTTCTTCACGTTACCCCCAAAAGTGCTCATGTTATTTTTTCCAAACCTTGTTTTATTTCGAGTGTTAATGTGTTTAATTCTATAACATCAGTTTAGTCGGATTGACTTGTACTTGACCATGACTTACTTTGCTTGAATTAGACTTAAGACATGGCTTTAATTTTAATAATATTTTACTTCACCTAAAATATTATATATCTTGACACTGGCTGAATATACCACTCATGAAGCCAAAAAATAAAAGAAAACAAAAACTTAAGAAAAAATTAAAAATAACCTCAAAATTGAGAATTGAAGCTCAATCCGCACAAGTTTTGTTTTGGAATTTGTAATCAGTAAACTTCTCTAAATTCATTTTGTTTGGAGGGTATTATCAAAGAGAATACAAATACTAGTATTATTAAATCTCCACCATGGCTGAACAAGTAAACCAACGTATCGAGGGAATGATAAATGAGCTGGAACAGATGCGAAGAACCAGTCTCTACAACGATGAAGAAATAAGGTAATATTTTTACGGTACCGACTTCTAAAATATTTTTTATAAATGAAGAGAGGAGCAAACATCAGATGCTCCACCTGATGGTAAGCAAACCGTCGCTGGATACCTGTAAGACGAATTGTGCCTTCGATGCGTTACTAGCCCGGCTAGGTATTGTAAGACGCACTTTAAAAAGCTCTGCTTGTTGTATCTCTGCGAAAAAACCTTCGGGGGTAGGTAGGACATTCAAGATCTTGCAATTTTACTATGAAAACTGACGTGGTTTTGATCACGTCCAGTGACCTTTAGCGAGACACGCGCGCGACCTCGTCTTGCCATACACTCAAGGCTAGGCAAGGCAAGACAAGACCGCACGGGGTGTATTCTGAATTTCCCCCTGCCAGCGTCTACCTGAGCCAACCAAGCTCCTTAACATCCCGGAGTGAGGTTCTGGGCCACTGGCATAGTTGCTCCAATGGCGCGACTTTCTTCAATCAGCAGTGTAGGGTGCAAAATTGTGCACCCTTAAAGTGTGGTGTTGTTTTTCTGTCTGTTTATTTTATAAATGTATGGTTTGGTACAAACCACTGTTTATCAACAGTAACAAATCATACTCATTTTCTTTTCCAGGGAGATATCCCGAAAACGTAAAGAGTTCGAATATCACATACAGCGCAGAGTTAAACAAAAGGAGGACTATGTCCAATACATAGCATATGAACTGGCTTTACTAGAGGACATAGCCATTAGACGTAAAAATTCGAATTTAACCGAGAAAAAGAAAGATATAGAATATGCAATAAGTAAAAGATTGAATAGAGTCTTCAAGCAGTTTATATACAGGTTCCAGAATGATGTTGAAATATATTTTGAATATATCAAGTTTTGCAGGAGTGTTGGATTTACTTCGGCTATTTCTGGTATTATTGGACAAATGCTGCTGGTGAGATCAATTCTCTAAGTAAATGCTAATGCAACCTATAAATAAATAAATAGCGCCAATTGCTACACTTCAATATTGTAGTTATCGATAACAAGAAACACTGTTAGTGAGAAATTCCAGGAACAAAAAACTCAAAATGTCTTGTATACTATCAGCTTTTAGACGTCAACTGCTGTACAAAGCCTCCCCCATATAGCTATAATCCCCACGCTTGGCAGATGGCTTGGAGATTGACGTCTATATACTTACTAGTAATTAATTCCGTTTTTACTCAAAGTGCTCTCTTGCTCGCACAATCGACATCTTTTTAAATTTATAAAATTACTGAAGACACTTTTTTCTTTCCCATTTAAAGAGCGTTATCGCACAATCGAATATGACACTTTGATTAAGGTTAAATTATAGAGAAAAAGTTAAAAAAAAGATTCTATGAGTTAGTCTGTACAGCATTCTGGCCGAGTGTGAAAGAGGCTCGGCCTGATTACACATTATAATTTCAACTGGCAATTTTAAGTAATTATAAATTTCAGATTCACGGAGACAAACCCAAGATGTGGCAACTAGCCAGCAAGTGGGAGAGTGAAGAACAGAATAACTTGGAAGGCGCTCGGAGTTTCCTACTAAAAGGTCTGCAAAGACATCCTGATTCTGAAGTATTGTATTTGGAGATGTTCAAACTAGAACTCATTGTATTGAGTTTAAGAACAGAGACTGAAGAGGATAAGGTATTTTATGTTCTTTAGTTTTTCTATAATCTGTTGTTTCATATTTCATATTTTATTTATTATTATTTCATATACACAGGTAACTACTTACTATGATATTTTCTATAAACAATTATGCCAAGATACTATTAATTATATTATTATTATTATTATATAAAGTTATTAATTATATTGTTGGATGTTTTCTGAAAGCTTTTCAATATCTTCTCTGGAAATATGCAGGTTTCCTCACGATGTTTTCCTTCACCGAAAAGCCAGTGGTATATATCCGTACTTAAGTTCCAAAGAACTCATTGGTACGAGCCTGCCCGTGTTCAAACTCACGACCCTACGAACATGAGGCGAGCATGCTCCCACTGACCATGACTTGGTTGGGTTTGTGAAGCCTTTTAATAATAACTAGTAGTTCGCGTCGAACTGAGAGCTCGCGCTAACTTCACATCCGATGCAAATCATATTCGAACTTAAAAATTATATTGAAATGAACTACTTGCCTACAGAATTTCATGGAGATCAGATCAACGGTTCTCATGTTATCGTCGAATTGATATACATATAAACATACATACAACTGCAGATTTGCTCCGGTAGACTCTGAGACCTTCGCTTCGCTCGGTCAGCAAAAGATTGATACTTAAATAATTATGTGCCGTAACTGCATATTTCCGGAGAAGACATTTGATGGCGTATGTTAATATGGCAACCCGCACTGGGCTAGTGTGGTGGATATGGTCCAATCACCACTGAAAACTGACATGGTTTTGATACATTTTGTTTTAATAAAAAGGGAATACTCACATTAAATTGAGTCTGTTATTCCGACTACAGTTTCAACTCAATGTAAGTATTGCCGTTTCACTAAAACAAAATATTGTATTTATTGTACAGGAAAAACAGATTAAACGAGCGGACATAGTTTGGAGGAATGGCGCCAAAAACATCATGGACATTGACTTTCTCTTCAAACTGTTTGACCTCTGCTTGAAATATGAAGCTGAGGGCGAGATTAAAGACTCCATCAAACAAGAGATTTGGTCCAAAAGGGAAAGGAAAGAAGTCTGGTCCTATATTGCTGCAAAAGAGTCGGAAGTTAGTACTTTGACTAGATCTCAGTTACCTATTAAGACATAATTTAATGTATCAGGACTTAACCACGCTAAAACCTACCTATTAACCTATTAACATACCCAGTGTAGTATAATTATACAGTAGAGAGAAAAAGCAATAGTCGGCTGTATACATGTCTTTTTACCACAGAAAAAAGGATAGAAAAATTAAGTATGTATAAAAGTCATGAAAAAAAAGTTATAATATTACTGTCTCGTAGCGTATCTTCGGTTTTTTATTATTACTGCATCCTGATTGGTCGAAAATTGGTAATGATAATGCGTAATTACCTGCGATTAATACCTACGAACGCACAATGCAGGGTGTGGGCAATCAATCGCTCTATCGTAAAATCATTTATTTTTTTAAATATAGCGTATGACCACTCGGGATAATGCAAGGATTTTAACGACTATACTACTTTTTTTTTTTCGCAGCCCCTTTTTTAAATCGCTTCGTTCTCATAGTACTGTTCTGTGGCTGGCCATTAAGTCCTAAGTAAGTTACTCACTGGTTAAAATGACAAGTAACTGATTTCAAAATGTCGCATTAGTGCTAACTGTCACAAACTGAACAATGACAGAAGTTACTCGGGACTTTTATAGGAAAGTAGCTAATCAACTGATGAAATAGGCCCCTAAGCCCGTATAAAGTTATTTATTCTGTATCACATTGCATTTTATAACAGGGTTGCCATTGGGAAGAGATTGAAGATTTTGTAGAAGACACCAATTTTCCTGAATCACTGAACAATCTAATTGGAGTCTATGAAGAAGCTTTACAACAGGTAAAACATGATTCTTGTTGCATAATTTCCAAAATTGAAAAATGGCTTGGCTTCTCAGAAATGGCTTGGCGTATAGAGTAGCACACTTCTGATGATAACCCTTTGGTGTTCTGCATCAGCCTTTAAACATCACACTGCTGGGATATTGGCCTTCTCTCGGAGGGTGAATAGGATATATATTATTGGCCCAGTGCGGGTTGGCGGATTCACGTACACCGTCGAATTTCTACAGAATATGCAGGTTTCCACACGATGTTTTCCTTCACCGAAAAGCCAGTGGTAAGACAACGTAAGTTCGAAAGAACTCATTGGTACGGGATCGAACCTGCGACCCCACGAACGTGAGGTGAGCGTGCCCACTGAGCTATCGCGACTTTAGTGTTCAAAGGATTAAATTAGTTTTAAATCTTTTAGTTTCCAGATCAAAAGCTATGCACGAAGTATATCCACAACCTTCTCAGTTTGGATGACAGAATATGCTCAGACGAGCAAAAGGTCAAGGCCGTGAAACGCGCTTGGATGTACGGACACGAGAGTGGACTACTCACTGACGAAATGTACGCTTTTGGCATTGATATGCTGAAATTTGAAGGCGAAACTACTAATGCGGAGCTCATGGAGGTACATCATATTTAATTTTAATAAATTCACCCCAAATCTAGACTTATCCTTAGTCACACCAGAGTGACTATGGATAACTTTACTTATCCTAAGACAAAAATCTACTTAAAACTAGTATAACAACTGGCGGCCTTATTGCTTAAACCAATCTCTTCCGGGCAAACTTAGCACGAAAAGGATTTATTTTTATTTTATTTCTGTAGTCACATGTGTGACTATCTGGGTTACAATGAACTGTTAGTCTGTTATGGCAAGTTTGATGCTTATCATCAGGCGGGTGACCCAGTTGCATAAAAAATACATTGAGGTAGCTGAGATAAGATAGAACATAAAAATGACGAAATAAGAAATTAAAAATGATGAAATTAAAACCTTTTTACCATAATTTCTTTGATAGATTCTAGATTCAGCGCTGAAAAAGAATTCCCAAGTCAGATCGGTTTGGCAAGAGAAAATCCTGCTGAGCAAACCTGATGAAAAGAAGATGTTGGCTGTGCTCCAAGATGCGGCGAAAGCTTTGAAATCCCAAGATACAATGCACCTTTACAATTTAGTGCTGGATAATGTTAAAACAAATGATACTGTAAGTTATAGTAGAAAGTGCCATTCCGATGTAGTCATACGAGGTCATGTTGCTTGGCCCTAATTATTGTAACATTCAGCCACCAACACTGTGTAGACGCGAATCGTGTCGCGGCGCCATAAGGTTCACGGTCACCATCAGCAAAACTGGAGCAACTGTGCCAGTAGCCTGAAGTAGCTTTGGTTTTTCAAGGAGCAAGGGTGGCTCGGCTCGCTGCTGGCAGAGGGAAAAGCACAATACACTCTATTCGGGATGTCAGTGCAGGACTTATCGCACCCATCACGAAAAAGAATAAGATTCACAGTTCAGCATTGGTGGCTGAACCTAACAATCATGAGGACAGTAAAATAAAGAAACGTACATACAATACTTGAATGTCCATTAATCCATAATTTTTCAGTCTCTGACTAAGTTATTATAACATCTAGTCTGGCAGTTCCAAACAATTGTAAACCTAACTTGCTACAAATATGGCCCTATGCCCTATTAAGGCCTATGCCCTGCAATCAGTTGATACAGACATGATGAAAATCGCAGGCATTTTATGCCATGGACATCTGTACAAAGGTTAACACGTCTAATGATACTTACTTATCCAGTAATCCATTAGTTAGGCAAGAGGAAAGAAATATAGTCTTTAGTATAAATGCTTCATCTAGATAACTGAAACCTTTTGCTGTACACCTCTTATGAGAACCGTTTCCTTTCAGCTTAAAATCCTGTACAACAAGTTCCAAAATTGCGAAAATGCTGTCCTATTGGAAGTGAAACCAAAGCTCCTGCAAAAGATGTATGAATCGAATGGTCTGAAAGCTGCAAGAGAATTTTACGAAGATCTTATCAGAACTCCGCCTATTCGAATTGAAGTTAACCAAGTCATGATCAATATTGAAAAAGAACAAGAAAAACCTAACGTAAAGAGCATTAGGAAGTGTTACGAGTGTGCTGTCATGCACCATGGAGGAGATAATGTTGAAATATGGATGGACTACATGAAATTTGAAACAGAACTTGGATCTGCTGCTTCATCATCTTCGCTTTATAGAAGAGCCATAGCAATGCTGAAGAAAGAACTGGTTGATGAATTTATTAAAGCACAGACTTTAGCTAAACTAAAATAAATGTTTATTAAAACATGACTTGTTTTTTGCTAGATTCTTCTTGGTTATCATTTAATTTATTTACTTAAACTCCTAAAGCCGTGAAAGATAATTTTCAGTTTATCATAATGAGAATGCATAGGTAATAGAGGAATAAAATATATTTAAATATAATCACACCTTGACAATCAACAATCTAGCAAAATAATATTCACATGGTACACCATTTTATACTAATTATTTACATTCATTTTATTAATGTTGACTTCATTAGAAATTGAATTGAATCTACTTTGGTGGATCATGGAACAGTACAACACTTAGAAGAAATAAACGCGATACATAAATGCAATTGTTAGTGTGTGTGTCTACTGCAGAGCAGCCACTGGTGCAATGTAGTACCTAAAGATTAAGGAGGACCCACGTTTATGCTGCTTATTTCTAAGCAACTCCCTCCAGCATGATTGCCACGATGGATATAACGGCATTGCCGGAGGGTTGCCTGCTTGTAAACTGCAGCCAGCCACCGCCATGCAAGTTGATACCACAACCAGCGGATACGTTAGGGTACTTGTCACGAATGTCAGCAGCGGAACAGTGTAGTATCGCAAGTCCTTAGTCTTGACCAAATATTTGTTTACATAATAAGCCAAAATACCAGTAGTGGCTATACATGTCAAATCTCCCAGCAGTCTAGGGATGAATCCGTGGAAAAAGCCAAGGATTCCGTCGTCCCTGTAGATAGAAATGATTGCTCCAATTAAGGAGGAATAATTCTCCTCTTTCCCGATAAAGGAGGCCATCATTCTTACTGAAACTACGTGGAATGGATACGCGACTACGTTAGACGCGATGTGCATGACCATACCGCGGCGTCCTAGCTTGATGTAGTCTTCGGGCTTCGGCTCTTCATCGTTGATAATGTTTGGGGGGTCTTCAATCTCAGGTAAGTCAATGCCAGATGCAGCGATAACTTTCATCGAGAGCTGACTGGAAGCGATTAGTCCGAGCAACCTGGCCGATAATCCCTTATAGCAACCGAAGAATCCGTCTTCTTTCTTGATATAACTGATGTATTGGAAAACGTTAGGTAATATCATGGCAGGGCGTCCGAAGAGGGTGGTCGACCGGCGCGGCGCAAGGGGTTCGAAGCCGAGTTGAATGAGAACTTTCGCATATTCCATAGGATGGCATACTGTAGTCACAAGTAGTTGGGAAGGCAACGCTGCTATTTTTGCTTTTTCAGTCTCGTCCATGTTTTGACAAATTTCACGTCCTTCCGAAATCAAAAACGACCCGCCATAGACAACTTTGACAACAAATAGACATCTAGATTATGTCAAAATTTAAAAGTGTTACCAGTTAAATAATTTCTTTTGAACCATAAACAATAATCGTAATCAGAAAAAATATAATCAAAAAAAGGCCTCGCCCGACCTTGTTACCAGGGCCCCTATTCGGAGAAATTACATTTTATCTCGGTCACTCTCACTCCCATCAAATTCTAAATTAGAGAGACAGTGACCGAGATAATCTCGAGCGCACAGGAATAGGGTCCCTGGGGTCCCTATTCGGAGAAATGACATTTGTATCTCTTTCTCACTCACTCCCATTAAATTTTAAATTAGAGAGACAGTCACCGAGATAATCTCGAGCGCACAGGAATAGGGTCCCTGAGGGTGTCTATACCAGGCCTGACCTGACATCGTGTGAAAGGGACAGCTAGATTTGATTTTCACGGGAACAAAAGAAACAAACTATTAAGGTTGTAGCTTCTCCCTTTCGCTCCCCGAGAAACTTATATATAGCCATCTTTTTCCAACGATTCAGGTCAGGCCATGCCTTCGCCCGACATCGTGCGAAAGGGACAGCTAGACTAGAAGTCACGCTCAAGTTCACGTCATACCCCAGTAAAGTGGTGGAGACTTTACTAGACGTTTCTATGGAGTTTTGGACTACACGAAGAGTCACGTTTCACAACATTATACTATTCACCAACACTCTTGCACGTTCATTCGTACGTTCGAAAATTCGGTATTCGGCCTGCAAGTTTGGGACAGGCATTACAGTCAGTACGTCGTTTATATACATTTCATTCCTCTAAGGGTATACATGACCTGACATGTCATCGTGTGAAAGAGAGGGCTACATATACGTTTCTGGGGGAGCGAAAGGGAGAAGCTATAACCTTAATACTCTGTTTCTTTTGCTCTCGTGAAATTCAAGCTTGGACGAAACATAAATCTATGAATTCAAGTCTAGCTGTCGCTTTCGCATGTCAGGTCAGGCCACGTATAGGCACCCTTACAAAACTAAAATAAAAACAGGCGATCATTACAAAATATTTTTACTTTTTTACTATAATTATATAGGTAGATAGAATAGGTATAGTACACAACTAGTTTTTTTTTTGTCTATGCAGTTGAAGCAAGCAGCTCATTGGATTCGTCCTCATCTATTTTGTAGGGCAGTTGTGTCGACGTCATTAATGTTGGGGGTCCCCGTGACCCGCGGCGGTTGTCTTGAAATTGTTTCTGAAATAAAATTGTCACTTATTGTTCCCTTTCAACGAAAAGAAGAGCTGACAAAACGACTTTTGTCGGGTCCTCTGCCTATTTGTCATCTTTTAACGGCTGCACTGATAGCAAAAGACAAGGATTCATCAAAAGTCTATTGATGTGAACCGGTTTTAAGGTTTTGCGATGAATTTTCGCAAAATGCAAAATTCGACGCTATGTTTGCGTTTTTTCGTGAACATTCGTGTTCAAAGTCGAATTTTTGCGTCATAGCGACCGAATTCGGACGCAAAGTGCCGTAGCGAAAAGTCGAGACTAGCGCCGTAGCGCCCCAGTTCGAATGTAAACCGTAATCGGTTCAAATCAATAGTTGGTCATTTTAACCCGGCTAATGTGACAAGACAGAATTATGGGCAGGACGGTGCAAGACAAGAATCTTGTAGTATGATGCTTCGTCTAAGGTGCAAGAGGGTGCAGTTGCACCCCACTGTCGGTAAAGGAAATACATAGATAATATATATTTTTTTTTAAATGAAGTTACTGTATTATGTTGTATTAAGCTGAATTTGACACATACATGTATTATCTATAATTTATATTTTAATTGTTAGTCATATAATGTTAGATGAAAATGCAATGCACCTCCCTTAAAGTAGGTAATCCTGGCGGCGCCCATGATAGTAATTTATATTTGGCTAAATATAATATAATATTTATGATTTTTGAAAGCGCCATCTTGTATTGCTCGAAGTGATTAAACATAAAAAAGCGCCATCTAGTGTCAATGCCCCGAATCAACTATTATACAATAATAGTTTCTACCTCGTCTGCGTCTGGTATATCTTCGTCGCTACTCTCACTCCCGCGGCCGTCGTCATCTCCGAGATGATTGCCGTCTTCTTCTTCGTTCTCTGTCGTTTCATCTTTTTCTTCTAGCGGCTCCCACATTCGCTCTTTTTCCACCATGTCTGCAACGTTCAAATTCATAAAATCCTGCGGCTTCAACCACTATACTATAGGAATAGTATATTTTTTAGGGATAAAAAGTAGCTTAAGTGTTAATCCAGGATATAAGCTACCTCCATACCAATTTTCATACAAATCCGTTTAGTCGTTACGAAGTTGACTGGGAACAAACACACAAACTTTCGCATTTATAATATTTATTACACGTGTGATTACATTTTTATTCACTAAGATGTATGTATTATTTTTTATGGTACTAAGACACGAGACGAGCAAGTCGCTCGCCTGATGTTAAGTGTCCCGTTTGTGACACTCGCGAACAAAGCGAGTGTTTACTTTACTTACCTCTGAATCTTAAAGATCCCCGTCTACTGGAAGGCTTTTCCTCAGGCACCTCTACTATGACAGTCGGGTTTTCGTCTATAGTCACTCCGTTAGTTTTCTTATCGCCTTCTTGCTTGTCGCCGTCTTCATTATCTTTGGTCATCTATAATTCGGGATAATTTTTAATATGCTTCGCATCTCTCGCTTGAGTTTAGCTATTTTCTTAGCTTCGCATAGTTCTACGTCTCAAAAGGTCTTAATGCGGAAGGCGATAGAACGCTAATTATTTTGTAAATAAGGGTTATATTTTGATTACAGATTGCAAGGCTCATATAATTTCTAGCTAAATTACGAAATGCATGCAATGAAAATGCGAGGGCATACAGTTTGGCCTGACTATCCCTATCTGACTGACTATCGATGTATTATTGCTTATGTACGTAATGTAAGGTATAGTGCGCTGACTACCGTTTCTCACCTGCAAGAAAGATACACTTGGTTCTTGATATTGCAACGCTATCTCCTTGCTTCTCATTATCTTTTCGTCGGTCTCTTTTTCTAACATAAGCTTGTGTGATTTGTTCGTTCGCCACATCTGAAAAAATTACAAATCTGTGTGAAAAAGTGAAATCTGTACTTTTATGTATAATTTAAGTGTCTAAAAGGGATATAAACCTTACGTAATCTCGAAAACTTATGAAGTTGAAATTCGAAAACATCGTAAAGTAAGCCTAACGCGTAGGAACTATGGATGATTCAAAGCATTTTAAAGACAAATTCTATCCAAAACCTAGCTTTTAACTTTCGTAGGTAGACCAAATTTTAAAATGGAATAATGTTTAATTCGGGTGGATTCAGAAATTGTATTGTCTAAATAATTGGGGGATGCGTAATTTAATTGTCCGTATTTATCCCTGCTATTCATAGTCACGATTAAATCAGTATCAACAAATAAAAAATGTTTCATATGTAAAACTCCATATTATTATGTTAAGGGCATTGAAGCTTAAATATTATTATAGCTTACTCACATGGTATCCAATAAAGCACATCCCCAGTAGAAAACCAACAATCAAAGCGATGAAGAACTTGTCAGTGTTTTCCTCCTCCGTATCAGGTTGCTGGTGCAAGGAGTCATAAGGGATCCTCGAAGGAGGGTCCTCCACCCAGGTCTTGTCGACGCTCTGGAAAGTAACCAGGCTCAATTTGGTTGTTTTAAGACCATGGCAAGTGAAGGAAACAGCAGAAAAGCAGACCCGACACTAAGCCGGGATACAAGCCAAGCAGAACGAATTAGGAGGGTTAAATAGCTCAAGATCAAACCCGATCAGAGATCAGATCCAGTTGCAATATTAAACAACCTCGAATTCGGAACTGAGAATCACTCAAAGGAAATTCGAGACGGAAACATTCCCGTACTCGATTCCACCAGCGGTGAGAATAACAGTGCAGATCAGTATTGCTTTCTCAGCAAAGAGGCTAGCTAAAACTGGATACTAAGCCTCCATATTCTCACGCCAGACATCCCCGACTCCATCCTGAAAAATGTGAAATCCTCAAAATGCCAGCTTGTTCATCCAAAAATAAAATAACTTACAATAAGGAAGCTTCCATTATTCGTCGAACCGAGTTGATCATGCTGCGGCCAATAAGCGTCATCAAAATCTGCTGAGCACTGCGCACTTCTAACGCCTTGAGCGTTAACGGCGTTAACCTTCTCAGAGTCAGAACGAGTGAACAGCATGTATTCTTCTAAAGGCTTCATTATGTAGTCGTTTATTTCTACGAAGATATCTATGAGAAACGAATAAACCATTACAGATACATCTGGCCGATTAGAACATTACATTTGAATCTGAATCAGATAGTATACTGAACTTAATAGATCTATCCTTGGCAAAGTTCGGCTGTGGATTTGGGAATAGTCATACTATAATAGCTCGTAATGTAATGGATGTAGGTTGAATTTAGTAGTACATACAATCTTGCACATTATAAAAATTCTGCTCTGAGGGTTTGACTCTTCCATTAAAACATTATTCAGGGATTTACTATAATTATTGTTTTATAGGGTCTCAATAGATCTCAAAAAAAAAAGCCATAAATTTTACTTATGATACTTACTAGAAAGACATCCACTATACCCTTTGTAGATCTTCAGTCTAGGATCAGTAGTGTTGAGGCCTCCTATCTGGACCTCATTGGACCCTACATCGAACACCTCCCAAGGACCTTGTGAAGTTAGCTTCTCTAGTGGCACGTCTATCCTATCGATTAGAAGGGTGGCTTCTTGTCCTATTCTAGTGTAGTATACCGTATGACGGGCACCTGTAAATACGCTTTTGTTAAATCGAATCGAATGAACTTTTATCCAATCTTTTTAACTGAATATTAATATATTACGTAGAATTGTTAAAATAACGACCACTATTGCCTTTAGTGTCATCTACTCAAACTATTTCGTTTAAACCATAACTACTTGTATTTGTTTTAGTTTTTGTTACCATTCAAAAAGTTCCTATTTTTGAACTCGGCGCCATAAGCAGATTCTTCTCTATCTTCTTCAAATTTGAGATATCCGTCTTGAGTTATTGCTACTAGAAGATAATAACTTCTCCTGAAACGTCAAAATAAACGACAATGTTGTAAATATAATTTTAACGATATGTAAATCAATGAAATAGAAATGCGTCCTTACTTATTTTCTGTTTGCACTAAAAGTAGTACAGTATTCTTCTGTCGAAGATCATTGCTTGAAAACGCTAGCTTTATCTTGACCTGTAAGCAATATAAATATTACTTTAACTATAATTATTATTCTAAACAAACTATTAATATACTTACTATGAATTATCTGTACTATTATATTATCGTAACGTTCTCAAATAAGTATTTGTTATCAAAATAAATTGTGTTGTCATTGTAAATCACAAACTTTACATTATCTTGTCAATTTTCATTCCTTTACCTTAGTAATGGGTACATCCAAAACAAACTTCCTCTGTAATATACTCTCTCCAGTGAAATCGGCTCCTTTCTCTTCCATACAATACTCTCCGAAGTAACTGGTGAGCTCGCAATCACAGCTGCTTTCTTGGTTAGTAAAGTTTTCAGTACAAACACCACCGTTCTTGCAAGGCTCCGAGTCACATTTCATGTTGCATTCTGGTAAGACGCCTGATAGTTCTGAAATTTCTCTAGCATCAGTGTTGTCATAGTTTATGATTTAGTCCAAAACGGCATTTTATTTTATTAATATAAATTCACAATGTTAACACTGAAATGAACATCATGTTTGGTTAGTCGTCAATTCATGTAATTAATATTTTTTTAAATAATAGTAATATGTCAATTTGTTTGCAAAATGTAATCAAATTACAATTTTGTCTCTACAAAGAGAAAATTAACTTTAATAGAGACATTTTCGATATCAATACTAGGTACATACTTGTTCTTTTGAAATGTTAGCCAAAAATGTACCTGAGCGTTGTACGCTATAAGTATTGATGTAATCAGATAAATATTTTTCAATTCTTACAACGTGTTCTACTAGTGCTAGACTCGTACCGTGAAGTTCTTATTACGATGATGGTTATGCTTAGCCGACGACAATGCGCGACCATGAAGCTTATCGCGCGGTGATATGTTTTGCGGTCGCACAGCATCGGCAGCTGAACCTAACAATCATCGCAATAACAACGTTACAGTACGCCAGTCAGTCATATTTTTTCTTATGAAACAAAAGGTACATTACCTTCCTCAATATTCTGCTGCGCTTTTTTCGACAAGTCCACTACATGGTCAGCTATCTTGAAGCCTCTCACGCAGCCTACGTAGCCTCCTTGCGGCAGCTGGGTAGCTCTCGCGGCTAAGTGTAGAGAATCAGGATCGTATCCTCCGAGGTTCATTTGGAAATATTCGGTTGGAGGGGCTGGAGGTCTTTGGGGACGGATTACTTCTAAAAATGTAATTGATCCTTATAACCAAATAAATTATGAGATAACTTCTAGTAGATTTCCACAAAATGTTAACTGTTGGCAATCACGGCCAGCTCAAAATCTGTAAGTTTAGACAGCTTATGCACTTTCCTACTAAACTCAATTTATTCTTCCTAGATTGTTTGGTCGTTAATTTTTGTCACTTATCTTGTTATATAGTTGTAATGAATAAGATATCTGCTGATATCGTATGCTCTGCATTAAAAATTTTATCATTATTTTTTAATCATTTTGTGTTTTTATAAGCTTACCTAATCTAATACTTGTAATAGAGATCTGCTGATATTGTACGTTTTTAATGATTTTTATAAACTTACCTAATTCAGGATTAATCCAAGGTTTATTCGTATAATTCGTCAACAATTTAGCTACTCTGTCAATCGTTGTGTTCTTTTCGTTCACATGGAGGGTTGTCAAATTTTCTGTCCTTATTATGGCTATTTGAACACTATCTCCTTTGTTTATACTTCCATAAGTTACATTCATTTGTATGATTTCATCTTCATCGTTGAAAAGATATATTATTTTTGTTCCATTGTGTATGAATAGATGTATGAAGTTGTTTAAATTATCGTTAGCGTATAATACTAGGGCATTATCATCGTAAGTTCGAAGATTCATAAGGACATTTTCAGTCATCATTTTCTTCAGTCTATGTTTTTCGGCATCAGTTGTGTTGTCTACTAGATAGTTTTTCTTTAGATAGGCATCTTTTGTTTGAAATGTTAAAGCTTTTTCGTTGATGTCTGAAAAAATATCAAGTAAAGTTATTCCTTCTTTGCCTCCTTTTCAAAATTTTGGCTCCTCTCTTAAACATGTTGCATCCTTTTTATTTTCTAGTTACACATTAAATATGTAGTTGAGCATTTAGGTAACGAATGAAATTTTATAATTGAGAGTTCAAAGTATTATTTTTATATAATAAACTTACTTTCTTCACAATGGGATCCCAAATGCGCCCAAGGATTCTTACAAATACACTCGTAAGTAGACCAGAGCTCTTTACAAATGGCTCTGTTCTGACAAGGATTTGGCACACAAGATGGTTTGCAGTCCTTTATAATTTCAGACAGATGGACAGACATGTAACTATAGATATCTAGAACCTCCCCATTGACAACTAAACCTCTGAAACACCCGATGAGGCCTTGGTTCACTGCTGACTTTTTCAGATGCTCTCTGAAAGAGTTAAATAAAATCAGTCAAAGGCCAAAAGTAGAAAAGTCTGTAACGACTATTATAATAAATGTTTTATGAAGTTTAACAAAGTAATTCTTGAGGTTTTATTTATAGCATCAACTTCGGTTTTTTCTGGTTGTTATAAACATACAAATATAAACTGTTCTAAAATAGTTCGGGGTCAAATTTGTTATACTTATTATCTAGTATTTTAAATCCCCTTATATTAAAATATTAATCTTAGAAAAACATTCATTCATTAAAATCTACATCAAACTAAAGAAGATACATACGCTGTAGCTCCCCCAATAAACATAGATCCCTCAAACGGTCCAAATTCTTCCTCCAATAAAAGATTAAGCATCTGATACTCAGTGTTCAACATAAACCGGACATGATAGAAGTTATAGTCGATCCAGATCTTATGCCATTCACCACCATTGAGCTTGCGCTTAGAGTTGATCACCAGTTTTCGTGTTGTTCCCGTGTTTAGGGTGAAATTAAAGGTAAGTTCGTGTTCTGTAAATATCAAAACAATATTATATTATTACAATATTATCTACTAAGATTCAGAAATAACAAGTAATTTCTGTTACTTTTAATGGCCTAGGTACCTACTTCCATACTATATTAAAGAAGGTAAAAGGGAGGTGAAGACATAAGTCTGTGACTTAAGAAGAAGTAGTTTTTCTAGACGGTAGATAGATATATTCAAGAGGAATCGCGACACCGCACGCGATAGGCGCGAGCGCTATAGTAAAGTAACCCATTATCTGAACAATTTGGAGAGAATAAGCGGTTGTAAAAATGAGACATAAAAACTAGGTAAACGTCATCCTTGAACTAAAATCATCAACCGGTACGAAAATTAGTTAAAAAACTACGACGATGACTTACCACTAGTCAAAGCAACCATAAACGAAGGATAATTAGGTCGGATTGGAGGCTGGAACAGTAATATGGCGCTGGTGCCGGTCGTCCTGAAACTGAAGGCGATGTCGCCTTTCCTCCACCCCGGCACTTCTATGTACGATTGCGATGTAGTGAATGTTACCACGTAACGCTGTGTATCTGGAAAGAGTGACATTAGTTGAGGCTTAACGAGAAAGCCTGAACAAGGCTATTTTGGTCTATTGGTAGTTAGGTTACTAAAGTAACTGCAGGGTCTTCAACAACCTAACTAGTTTCGTGTTAGCAGTAGCTGTTATGTTGTTATAAGCCTGTCTTCTGCATCTTTACCACATTTTCACTTTTGAACCCCCGACGCAAACAGGGTTGTCATCAGCTAACTTGTGTAGCATCGTAGTTACCAAACGGATGAATCGATTTTTATTAAGTTTTTTTGTTTCAAAAGTAATTTCATCTAGGCTGGTCTTTAAGAAAATCTGTTGAGCCCTTTGAATTTCATCAACTATTCACTAGTTGCGTCGAGGAATTTTAAAATTTAAAATTTATAAAGTGGAAGATGCTAGTTAATTTCGCTCTAACACACTCAAGAATGGAGAACTCGTTCTGTGGCGGTTGCAGCGAACCTCAATTGAAAGTGGTATAAATCTAGAAACAGCTACTTCCGCTACGTGGCTCTTCTAACAATGATCCCAAAGGGAGTATTGACGAACGTAACGAATTGGCTGCTTAATCCTCTTGATAAAGAGGCTCATCCTCGATTAATGCGAAATCTCTTAATTTTAGAGGAAAATTGTCACTTACTCGTTTCAACACACTCTAGTGGGCCCAAAGTGATTCTTCCCTGGGCTTCCTCTGTCAAATCCTTCTGCTGCAGGAAGAACATTTCCGTGATGCCGAGACTGCGAGGGTTGACGAGGATTCCTTCGTCAGAGAGCCATTTACCGGCTTCGTTGGCGTCACAGTTGCAAGACTGGGTTGGGTTTACGCAGGTGGCGTTTACTCCGCAAGGACAGTAGCCCCTAAAATGTTGAATGTTTTTGAATATCTTTCAGAACATAATTGCAGGATTTAGGCTCGGGTCTTGAATAAATTGTCTACGTATTTGTAAATACTTGACATCAAAGTTTTAGATAATTTTTGAGTTCTTGAACACCGATTGAAAACTAAAAAAAAGCCGCATGGCATTCTTTATCGCCTTTTAAAAATCCCTTCTATCCTCGAAGTGTGATTGGACCATATTGCTACGCTGGCCCAGTGCGGGTTGGCGCTATATGGGGTATAAAAATCGGTCCAGGTTTTTATGCAGCTACAATTAATTGTATTAAACTGATAACAAGTTTGAATTTCTAAAATACTGATGAGAGCATAACAATACCTTTTAACATTTCCCAGAAAGTCGACTGTGTCGTTAGAAGAAGACATAAACCACGTGGCGCTATGCAGCTCCAGAGGCGCCATATTACAATCGTATTTTATATACTGACGGCAGAACAGAGAGTGGGATATAAGTTCTTGTAGCATTTCTGCTGTGAACTCGCGGTACTTAATCTTGAAACTGAAGTCTTGACCTGAAGCTGAGCGGACGTCCTAGAATTTACAGTGGTGGGTTAAAGTACCAATATCCCCTAGGCCCTACATTGTTCTGTTAGTCCTACATTGTCAAAGCTAGACTGCATTTCACGAAGCGAAGGCCAGCAAAGTTTCGCAATATTAGTGCATGCTAAATCATCATCATCATCATCATCATCAGCCATAAGTCGTCCACTGCTGAACATAGGCCTCCCCCTTAGACCGGTTGCCCGCGACTTTCACAATGTCGTCGGTCCACCTAGTTGGAGGCCTACCTACGCTGCGTCTTCCGGTTCGTGGTCGCCACTCAAGAACCTTTCTTCCCCACCGGTTATCGGTTCCTCGAGTGATATAGCCTGCCCATTGCCACTTCAGCTTGCAAACTCTGAAAGCTATGTCGGCAACTTTGGTTCTTCGACGAATATCCTCGTTCCGGATTTTATCGCGCAAAGAAACTCCGAGCATAGCTCTCTCCATTGCCCGCTGTGCGACTCTGACTTTCTCCAAAAGGCCAGTAGTCAAGGACCACGTTTCAGTTCCATATGTCATCACTGGCAAAACACATTGATTGAAGACCTTCGTCTTCAGGCACTGCGGGATTTTGGAGCATGCTAAATACTGCCTTTTAATAAAATTTACTCGTACTTCGAGCAGACCATAATATGTAACTCTACCTAAAGTATGACGAATCATTAGAAACATTAATTTTATGTATACCTACTCACCACTTGACTCGGTAGGTTATGCTCTACTACAGTAGTAGAAGAGTCTGCTTCTATTTGAAACTCACACTTCACGTGAGCGGGCGGAAATCTTCCATTCCCGTCTATATCTATGAGATAGACGTCGTTCCTAGTGTAGCCTAAAAGGGCTAGTTCTTCGCAAGTCTTGCGGAAGGTCGCAAAGTGGCAGTTTTCACCGATGTAACCTGGAAGGCTTACATTGTATAGAGTCGATGTTCTGACTGAAGCAATAAAATTTTACTACCTGCTAAATATATAATTATAGGTACAATATGCACAAATGTTATCGGTATTGGTTATCGTTCATTTGAAGTTACGTATATCTTAAAGGTACTTAGTACCGGACCGACGCAACTTGATTATTGCAGAGAGAAAATTTAAATGCTTGATTAAGAAACTCAAAGTTCGTATATTTTTTTTGTGTTACTCGCTGCCGAGATGAGTATTTCGCTCACCTGATGTTAAGCGCCACGCTTGCCCATAACAGTTCAGTGCCACCCAGAATTTCCACTTCAACAGTTCAAAACTAAGAACTGCAATGCACTGCGCTCGTCACCCTGAGATGTTAGATATTAAATCTCTGTTTGCCCAGTAATAACGCTGGAAACATTGCCCTTCATACCGGAACACAGTAATGCTTGCACTTTACTGCTTGGCTGTTGGATAACTGGCAAAGGTGTGATATTTCCCCAGGCTTATTGTTTATTTCACCAAATAACTATAATGGTTACTTGTAAGTACTGATAATAAGTTACGTTTAATATTTGTTAGAAATGTGGGAGATTGTTTAATGTTTAGTGTCCTGGCAAGTGAAATCGAATCAAAACTTCAAATTACCGAAAAGACAATGATAGTTGAGCTTTCTGATTCTTTTCATCGAGGATTGAGCCACAGGTTTTGAGAAAAAAGTAACAACCAAACAAACCTGTATTATCACAGTTGCAAATAACTCTATCCTTACTGATAGAGCAGATGCCCCCGTGTTCGCAAGTGTTGGGTCTGGTACAAGGGTCCACGTATCGACAATCGTCTATAGCCACTTCACCAACCACCCTCTCGGTGTTTATTACGAATCTGAAATGTAATATGTACCTATTTAGGTATTCGATACTGTAGGTAAAATCCGTTCTTTATCTTCGGCAGTGATTCAAATTCAAATTATTTAATTTCACAAAAGGTTGTTACAAAAATATTTCAGTTTGTAGCGCTATTCCCCAAACTGGGTGCATTTAAGCACCCGTATCTTGGGGGCAAGGCCTTCCCGTCGTGAAACATTAATAATACAAATAACGATGATTCCGAATAACGTCAACTTTAATGAAAGACATATAATTTTTTTCATTTTTATGCATTGGACTGATTGAAGAACGTTTTCAATTAAATATGCGCTTTAATCACCAATAACAAGGAGGATATTTTAATCGACAAGTTGAATATTTGGCTAAATAAGGTGCGAATTAGAGTTATGACGTCATTCAATCACTCCAATGCCACCACAGAGGCCATAGCGAGTATTGAAATTAGAGGGCTGGATATGGATTACATATTTGTATTTCAAAGGGTATTTATTTATAATAATTTATTTTTATTTTTTATATTTTTATTCCGTTAATTTAATGTTGTACATACATATTATAGTCATTACTTTATATTACTGTTCACAACTATTAATAAAAGTAATAACGTAAAAAATAAAATTAAAAAAATATATAATAAACATATTATTTATTTTATATTTTTTATGTATGTTTTTTTCATATTTTTTTTATTACCTAGGCAGATGTAGAATCTAAAACAGTTACAAAATAGTTCTAAGAAATATTGAACTACCAAGATTCCATAGTTAAGTATTAGTAGATACGGTATAAGATATAAACCATTATCGTCGTTATTAGCATGCAGGTAAGTTTAATTTTATAGCACTGCCTATAAAATCGTCGCTCTTCCATAACTTTGTAAGAACCGCCAGTTATTAACATTCTGACCTTTGGGGCAGAGAAAATATCCATGTCCGTCAACGTCATCGAAAGTTTCTAAAATTGATTTAAGAAGTTAGAATTGAAGCCTCTCAAACAAATGTGGCTTGCATTCCGTTTCGAATAAGTCGCTCACCTGATGCTAAGCTTCACGATTGCCCATAACAGTTCAGTGCCACCCATAATTTTGAACTTCAACAGTTAAAAACCACGCGCGGCGATGCACTGTCCGTCAGATGTTAAAAATAACATTAGATGTTAAATCTCTTTGTGCTCAGTAATTTAGCTGGAAACCTTGCCTTTTAATTCCGAAACACAGCAATGCTTGCATATTACTATTAATTATTATGTTTATACGTGTTGTAACTTTGTAAGTATATATCTCGAAATGATTAGGACATTTCGGTGTAATAAAGATCTATTACTATTAATTATTAATATTATCATTAACTAGCAAAAGTACTTCCACAGGCGGACTCTGCAAAAAAGAGTCCTACCATTACAATATAATAAGCAAGAAGATTCTCAGATATTTTCACCTTGGTTCGATGAGAAGTCCGTTAATTTTGATATTTCTCATGCAGCCAATGAGACCAAGGTTGGCCGGATTGAAGCCGCTTCCAATGACGACCTTATCTTGCAACTCAAAGTCTAGACCTGTACAAAACACGTATAAACTAATCAAACCAAACAAAGTCAAAGTCTGATAATTAAACTGCAGTTAAAGTTTTGTAATCTATGTTTTTTTTATTGAGTGCCAGGTTGTTTGGTCTTTATCACTTTGAATTATTTGTTTGCCTCTTTATCTTTTTGCTGTAAATTACAGTCTTGGGAGATAGAAATAATATACCTGCCTATGTACCTAAATAGTGTTGTTCATAGTCAGCTTTCCTTATCCCACTGCTGGGTGTTGGCATCTCTTTGATATTATTTTGTTTTGATTAGTACAATAACGAGACAGATAGCGTAGTAAGAATGGCCTGTTTAGAGCGTATAACCGTAGATGTTGTAAAAGTAATGAAACTAAAATGGTTTTAGATACCTTAGAGGTAGGACTTTTTTGCATGTTTGATACAAATGGTTGGATAACATCAGAATTTTGGTTGAAATGAACTATCGGCATCAAAAAAATGCAGCACATAATAGGATCGCTAGAAATTTCAGCTGTTGACGGCGTCCAAAATTTAATCGTGTGATGATGACTTTTTCAATAATAATTTTCAACGGTTACTCATATGACGGACTAGAGGACTGTAGCCCAGGATCGAAAAGAGTGGGAAGACCTTTGTCCTGCAATGGGGAAGCTCTTAAGCTCTTAATAATAATACTTGGTAAGAATTATTTTCTATCCTTACCAAACATCTGAGCATGTTTATTATGATAGTCCACAGTTAGCTTGATTCTGCCTTTCCGGTAGTCCAGTTCGACGGTGTGCCAGTCATTACTAACGTTGAACTTTACCGACTTCAGTACAGTCACGTTTTTTCCCACATCCGGTACAAGTTCAAAGCGAATCTCTTCTTTAACCATTCGGACCTGAAACATATTTGTGTATTATTATAATTATTATTGTGTATTATTAAGTTTAACATTGAAGATTTTTCTGTGACCCTTTCTACACTGAACTGAATTTGAAGGAATAGTTAATCCTAACTAATATTATATATTTGAAAGCACCTCTGTTTCTCTGTCTCTCTGTCTCTCTTAGTCTGGGTGTTTGTCGCTTTATCACGGCTAAACGGCTGAACGGATCGAACTGAATATTTTCATAGATAATAGCTTAAGGGTAGGAGACGAACATGGGCTCCTTTTTTTTGTAGGTCCACGCGAATAAAGTCGTGGGTAACAGCTAGTTATTAACAGAAAAAAAAAGACCCGACTGCAAAATCCAGATATATAAACGTTTTTAACGAAATCTTGCAATCTGAAATCGGTCAAGCCGTTTAGACTGTCGGAGGCCACAAACGTACACACGTTGACGGAACACACAAACGCACATACATATGGATGCCGAAAAACATTATATTTTTTCTGGGCAGTCGGGTGAAACGAGACAGGTTCTAAACTGAATAACTGATGATGGCACTAACAATTACTTGCGACCAATATCGACGCTATTTCATCTAGAAAGTGGTTCCAAAAGCATCCATACAAATCCATACAAATCCCATACAAGCTTCATCTAAACCAATATAATAATTTAGAGGACTATAGCCGCAGTTGTAACAGGACCAATCAAAGCTTCGAGATTTAAAAATGAATACGTTCGTTTCGAGCATAAAACTTCGTTTGCGCGATTCAGTCTTACATTACAACCTGTCAGTCCATACAAAATGTAAAAAAATGCACAAAAAAGGATCAACGCCATTTATCGAACTACAGAGAGTAACTTTGTCTCTCTGTCTGCATGTTTGTTACGTTATCACGGCTCAACGGCTGAACAGATACTGATAAAAATTAAGGAGATACTGTATATCACAAAGATGGACATACGATATTTTTTATGTCCACGCGAACGAAGTCGCGGCCAGCAACTAGTAATAATAAATAAAGTAGTAATAAATAAATAAATAGTTGATAATATTTGTGAGTATTGAAAATACTAAACTACGATATCAAGACTGGATCATTTACATTAAGTATCAATTAACGCATCATTTGCGAACATTAATGTAATCTAATTTAGATAACGTCATTAGATATTAAATATAACTGTTTATATCACGTAAAATATTATATTATTATTACTATAATAATATGTAAGTATTGATAATTATAACTTTGTTATAATTATCATTACTTACATTTACTTACATTACATTTACATTTTATAACGTTTCACATTATGCCCTCACGAGAAGCGTGTGTTTCTACTTATCTATTTAGTTGTTTTAGTGAAGTAGGTAATAATATCGTATTCTAGATATATACCTTTTGTTTATATCTTGCTAGCAAATTGGATTTTCAATGACTTTTCCTTGTCCGTATTTATGGATGTTGTGGTAATGCATCAGCTTTCTATGCAAGAGGATATGCATTCTTCCAGTGGGCTTAAGTAAACTTAAAAGCATGGTTTCGACTCAAAATATCAGACTAATTATCGGAACTAATTCTCTAATTCTCTTCTAATTCTATCTCTTCTATGTCTCTAATCTGTAATTCTCATCTTCTCTAATAAATTCCTAGCTAAGGATTCAACGACATATGTTTTTAATCTGGCAATTATTTTGAGCTCAAGCATAAATTTGTGATTATACTTAACAGTAACAAATAAACCATTGCATTATCGTTATGCGTAATCATTTAACTATTAATTTCTATGCAATACAATGTCAAAGTTTGTTTTGATTTCTCAATAAATATTTTCCTTGATTTATTCATGCCGACAACGACACGTTTCTGATTATCATATTACTTACCTCCCAATAACCTTGGCCAGATGTTATCTGGCTGTAAGCTAGCACCGCCATATTCTTGCTAGTTTTAAAGTCAAATATCAGGTTTATACTTAGACTTTGATTCAGCGGCCACCAAATGTGGGACGTTGCAAATGGGTAGGTGATTGGTATCACTTCAATATCTATGTCCTCGAACTCAGGGTCCAAAGCGCCTATGTAATGCACTTTAGGATTGTGCTGTTTCAGCTCATACAGTATAGAAACATCGTTATAGTATACATATTTCAAATTTCCAGCAAAGTTGTTAAAAGACTTCAATCCTTTCATTTTATGGAGGTCAGGGCCGCCGCAGATATAAATTTCTGGGTCTATGCACACGTATTTTGCATCTCCTGGCAATTCATATGCTTCTGTTATGTCATCAAGATAGACAATCACTGTTTTCTCTTGTACGGTAACTGTTAGATTATGCCACATGTTGTTGTTGACCTTTTCGCCTAAATAGTCTTCTATCAGTCCATCGCCTAAGTCTATTTGTATTGCCACTTTTTCTTGGTGTATAGAGAGAGCGATGTAATGGTGTTTATCGTCTATTTGTCCGCTGGCGTAGAATAATGCGGAGTCATCGAATCTTGTCTGTAAATAAAGTTTACGGTGATGAGCTAAAAATGAGTAGTATCTGTGTATGAACAGGATGTGTACGCCTCAGGTATGCTCCTTTTTTTTTGTAGATTTCTGGCCTCGTAAATAAATGGAGGACAAACGTTATTTTGTCATCCGTTATAGTTTGGTATTGTCTTATTTATATACATATTTTTAATGCAATCGCCGTAACCTTTGCCAATCAGTATAATTTTATTTATTTGGTTTATAAACATCATATATATTGGTGTTTTTTTTAAATTTCGTAAGCAAAATTAAAATGATAAAAACTTGTCGACCTGTTTAATTCAGTTGCAATGAAGTATTGTAATTTCGGAATTTTGATACTCATATGTCCTTGTTTCTTATCTCCATCAAGTCTAGACATTCTAGATATACTTAACTCAGAGGACTCTGTGGACATATGGTGGACACGTTATAGATTATAATTTTTACTAGCTGAGCCCTACTATTCTACATGAACGGTTAAATTTTTAGGATAAAAAGTAGCCTATGTGTTATTCCAGGGAATAAGCTACCTCCATACCAAATTTCATCAAAATCCATTCAGCCGTTACAGAGTTGAACGAGAATAAACACACTTGCATATTTACATATTTACCTACTTACACACTTACACACAAATTTTCGCATTTATAATATTAGTGTGATCAGCATACAAAATTAGTGCATGTATTCGTTTATAGCATCGCATAGTTTCGTAAAACATATTTATTGACCAAGCGAAGCGAAGGCCTCAAAGTATAATAAGGTGGCATTTGCATGTGTTTTTATATTTGTGCCTCTTTTGGAATCAGATAGCATTTTAAACAACTTTAATGATCACTTCCTAGTTTCAGAACTTATAAATATTGCCCGCCACAGCTTTGATTACAATCTAGAACAGCTAGGTAACAGGATATTTCTTATCTGCCTACATTCTGTCTGTGCTTATAATAACTACCTATACTTCCGTAATATGGTTGTATAATTCGGGATACGCACGCTTAAATCCGGAAATTGAGAAATCGTAAAGACTTTGATTTTATTGACATATGGCTTACATTCTGTTTCATGGACCATGATGAAGGAAATACAAGGATTTCCTTTAAGATTATTCTGTCATGTCACAAAGCATCATGGAAATCGGAAATTTTCACCCTTCATTTTCTAATAAATGCTTGTCACATAGCAACGCCAAGGCCAGGTGAAATTTAGGTATAATTTAATACAAAAAATAAAAATTACAAATTGTTATCAAAAAAATACCGTAAGGAGGTAAGTATTTTTAAATAGTCTATAAGGGCCTCTTTAATGATCTCAAAGTGAAGTATTGATAAGTCCGGGTAAGTAATCCGATTACGAATTGGGTATCTACTTACTAATAGGCGAGTTCAAGTAACGTTTATTTTTGATCAGTATATACGGTTTGCGCTCCAAGATTTTGAAATTAGTAGTACGTTTACATGCCACCGCGAGTGTAGCTTACTTGGGATTTTACTTGTTGCTGATGAAAGAGGCCCTAAGAATTATAAAACGAAGATAATGCAATGAGGTTTTACATGCCCATTAATCAAAACAAAGCTACAAAAAAATGAATTAATAAAAAAAATAAAAAAATACAAAGCTATGTTTTGTAATAAGTGTATGTCGGGCAGATATATGCCTAAAGTTTAAGTTTCATATATTATGTCATTAGGTGTGAAAAAACAAAAACTGTAAATGCCTAGCGTGTGCTAACTGCTTATACGAGTGTGTGCTAAGGTAATTATTTAATTTTAATAGCCGCTTTTAAATCTGGAATGAGGACAACGTTTTATGTTATTTGTGAATATTGGACAGTACTTTTAAAATATAATCACTGGGTGACCTAACAAATTAACATAACAATAAATAACATGAATTAAGCACATTACCTTAAATCAGTGTATTTCAACCTTTTTCATGGCGCGACCCAGCATGTAAAAATATTTTACGAATCCTGGCCTGTATTCTGTATTAATTTTATTGTATTGCAAATATCAAATCCGTTCGTCGTGGTTAAGTCGTGGGGTCGTAGTTAAGTCGCAGGTTCGAACCTTGGCGGCCCGTACCTACGAGCACGACGGGGGCAGCGCGGGAGTACAGAGTGGCACTCACGGACAACGCAATCGACGACAGTGTCACTCTGCATTTGATTGACGAGCTCAAACTGTTGCTTTAATAATATCAAAGATAATATTGAACTCATTTGAATTTATTTGCAGTGATTTGTTGTAATTATTGAAAATGGATAAACTAAAACAAGCCACTATTTAATTTAATATCTTGACCATATTAAATTTTATTTCATTTGTTAGCCTACAATAAATGTCACATTTCATTAACAAATATTTTTTATATATTTATATTGAACTCATTTATTTGAATTTATTTGCAGTGATTTGTTGTAATTATTGAAAATGGATAAACTAAATCAACCCACTATTTAATTTAATATCTTGACCATATTAAATTTTATTTCATTTGTTAGCCTACAATAAATGTCACATTACATTAACAAATATATGTTTTCAAGTTATTCGCGTTCGCCCTCTTCCCCCTTGTCGAAGCTTCGCGATCCCTAGGGCGCCGCGACCCACACTTTGAAAAACACTGCCTTAAATTAATACTTACTTTTTTTTGGTCACATCTGAGCGATCAGTGTGACTGCAGGTAGAACTCGAGATAATAAAACAACGACCATCACCCACCATTTTACGAGCGTACCAGGGCTCACCAGTGTTATGGTTAAAACATTGTACACGAGAGCGTGGTTTAGTAAATTTATTTTTTAACTTATTTTGTCGCGATGGGCAATGGTCTTCTGCACATCCTTACAGAGAACAAACTGCATTTCTGCCTCTTGCCACATGACCCGCCCAATTCCGTTTTAATCTAACGGCTTTTTAGTTGACGTCGACTGAAGAAGAAGCGGAGCCCGGACCGACAAGCTGAAGTGGACTGTAAACTATCGGCGATGCGTATCATGACACGAAATGTTATTTTTTTTGTGAAATTATGTGTAGCTATCTGCCTTTAAAACTGCGCTCAACTGGAAGTGCACTATAGGCGTGTTGGTGTTTATTTGTGTGAACATTAAATTACGAAATTTACCTTAAAATGCAGGCTGACTCTCGTATTTGTCGAATGCACTCGGTCTTTCCAATCGTAAACTCGATACGAAACGTAACTCGAACCACGAAGTGTCAGTATCGTTGCAGCTGTAATCGATTTACACAATACCGATTAATATTCAAAACAATCAGTTATATAATAAACAGGAGCAGATCTGATGCACCTATTAATGAAGTAATTAATATTGACATAATGTGTTGTGATGATGATTTATTTTAGCGCCAACGCGTCTTCATAAAAACCAGAACGTTAGTGAAGTGGGTTTTATATATTATTTCTATTAGCACGTTTTCACAGCTACCGTTTCAAATCGATGATTAGGCAGTTAGACACTAAAATCTAATCACTTTAGTGCTCACGATTCTCTTTTATTTTGTGTTAGTGAAAGTTTGTCCAGTATACAGTGAGTTGTATTGATTCGTTAGGCGATAGGCGCACAGTTATTGATTTGAGTTTGATTGAATGCCATTTTTTTTGTGGCTAATATGATCACAGCTGGAAATAAATATTTATCTTAGCAAATGTGAGAAGTTGAGCACCAGAACTGTTACTAGGACAGTCATTAACTAACGAAGATTCCTATCATTTTGCTTACTATGCTAGAAGCTAATCTATACTATTTCAAAGAACAAGCCCTTTTCTAGGATTCTACACATAGATCAAAACGCTTATGATAGAGACGAGAAATTTGGAACCAACATTCTTCAAATAGTCTATGTGAACAGTAAGAACGGATTTTGCGAAATTCCACCTCTAAAGGAGTAAAACTGACCCCCAAAGTTTGTATGGAAAAAACATTTTTTTCATGCTAAGGTAATTAAACTTGGTTTGTATACTAAGCATAAAGCAATGTCTTACGATTTTTCGAAAATCCACTCTTTTAGAGGTGGAATAGGTTGTTTCGTGTACTGGTAGCTTATGCGAGTGAAGCCGTGCTATACAATTGTACAGTTGGTCAGATTTTTCTTATGTAACAAACATCCTTGCTTTTTGCATTCTCTACATCATCATCATCAAAATTCTTATTCTGTTGTTGGGTATAGGTATATTTCGTACTATATTGTTCGGTCCTGTGGCCTTATTACACCCTTATTTGCGTTTGCATTCTGGTAATTCGATTTCGTGCAAGCGAGAGTTATTAGCTTCATGAAACCCAGATTGAGATTCATGAATCCCTGACTGGAATTCATGAATCCCAGAATTCCTGAAGCTCAGTCTGGCTTTCACTACAGCAAAGGCCATTAAAAAATTATAGAGTAATGTATGACGGTGAAAGCTTCTTGAGTGGCGACCACGAACCGGAAGACGCAGCATAGGTAGGCCTCCCACTATCGACGACATCGTGAAAGTCGCGGGCAACAGGTGGATGCAAGTGGCCCGTTGTCGGTCGGTGTGGTGGTCTAAGGGGGAGGCCTGTGTTAAGCAGTGCATGTCTTATGGCTGATGATGATGATGATGAATGTATGACGGGCCCGGAATTTTGGTTCCTGGGTTTTCTCCATATGGGTAACTTACTACTAGGTACTATTTAAAATTCTAATCAACACTGCGCTTCTAATGGATCTAGATCAAAGTAAAAGTGGTGTATATGTATCAAGCATAAGAAGCCAGATAAAATTAAAAACAAAAAGCAACGCGGTAGCTATTAAAGATTTGCGCAAGAGTTAAATTATTTTTACAAAATATTGGGTTACGTGAAAGCACAGAATAAATAATAGTACAAGAGTAAGAGAAGTAGTGTTATATGCATTTATCATTAAAAATGGCGATAAAGTTTATATTATTGTGCTCTAATTGCGTAACAGATTTGCAGTGTGCTGATTTTGACTTGACGTTTATTGTTTTACCAATTAATTTTGTAATAGAGTTTTTGTATGTGTAAGCTAAAGACGACATTTGATTGGTAATCATTGGTATAACATGGTATGAAATAAAAAAGGCAAGCGCCTTTATTAACTGAGCAAAATACATACAAACTACAACTATCTGTTATATATTGGGCTGATTCTCAAAATAAAAGCGGATTTTTAAACTTTTGCAGATGTTTTAATTTATCACGTTTACAACCAACGCCGTATAATACCAAAGACAAAAGTAGATGAAGCTGAGTTCACCATAGACTATTTAATTTTATTTTTAATCTGGAACACTACCTAAACTACTGTTTTAGACTTTCGTGGTGGTTTACTGCATTACTATCAGGCTATGTAGTTTAAGTACTCACGGGATATTTACCACGGTTATTATTTTTGTTGAGTTAACCATGGTAAATATCCCGTGAGTACCTAAACTACTTAGCCTGCTACATAAAAATAACAGTTGGTTTATCCAGAGACCGTTAAAGGTCTATAGATAATCCAAATGTACTAGCCCACTACCAGTTGGCAGCGTACCCAGCATGCTGGCGGCATTACCACGCTGAATGGCAATGCTTATGTGTTGAGCCAAATAAACGCCAGGCATTGTGGTAACATAATTTTGGTCTGATAAGTTTTTGAAAATGAGATCAGCGCGCTTGTGCTGCTGCGCTGAATGAGCCGCCGCCAGCCCACTCCGTGTTTCAGAAAGATGTGACGGTGTCAACGCAAGTTGCGTCCCACACAAGTTGCGTCCCATCTTCCAGGGCACAAGTGTCATACTATATGGTATTACTTGTTTGAGTGTTTTTTAAGAAAATTGACATAAATTTTGTAGGTGTGGCCTCGCTGAAAGACAACTGACAATTTAATCACCGCACTTAATTATTAATTAGTTAACTTTAATTAAAATTGAAGAATACGGCTATTTAAAGACGTGACTGAAAAAGCTTACTATAAGAAATACTATAATAAGCTGGGTTTTTTCACTGCAATCGTCAGAAACAATGTACATGCATATATATATAGGAAATACATTGACTAAAAGCTAGTGCAACAATTATCTTAATTAAAACCAGAACCCCACACCGAGAAACCCAGAAAACTTTAAGATCAAGAGGATTACAGAATTCATAGAAGCGGAAGAGGGTTGAGTGTGATAGTTAGAAATACTCTTATTTATGCATGATATAAAGTTTATGAACAAACTCTTATTAAGTATTCTTAGTACTTATATTGTATTTAATAAATACTAAGTATATTATAATCTAAACTTAAATGTACAAACTAAAACTATAAACAAAATTAAAATAAATACTTAAATAAATTAAATCTAAAATATCTACAAATAAAAAACCGCATTTAGGTCGCTGTCTACGGGTAAGGTGCCCAAAAAGCTGGCGACATTACCCCGTTGAATTGCCAAGCTCACCCTTTGATCGAGGTAAGCGCCAGCTCTTTGGTCACCTGTAATTTCGACTAGGCGCCTGGACAGCTCCTTAACTAAACAACGGGCGGCCGGACCCCAAGGTCCCATGGTCTCAACCCCAAACGGAAGAAATATGTTTGTATCCCTCGCTGAGCGATTCATATTTCCTCCGTTTGAGGTTTTCCGCCATTTCCGCCGCTGCACCAGCCGCCCTCGAAGTGCTTTGGAGGTGGGAGGGTGCTAGAGTATCTGCACAAGTTGCGTCCTATACTAATACTTAGTTTAAATAAATAAAATAATACTCACTATAAACATCACAAAGCTGCTCTTCGTACAAAGTCCCAAAACAGTCACATCTGTATCCGTTATACTCATTAATACACGTAGAACCTTCAAAGCATAAGTTTTCCATAGTCCTACATTTGTCTATACATCCTTTATTGACGTTCTCATGTTTTGTAGCTATCAGAGGTACTATGGGTAGGAGATCAGAAGCCGCCTTTCCTGAACTTAGAACCATGTCGCTTATGCAGCCGACAAAAGACTCTATTATGTATTTAACTCCGTGGAGCTTTTCTTCTGAGCTTAATCCTGTAAAATTAAATTAGCAGGTGAACTTTGATAATTTCTAATTTTATTTTTTAAGTTTGTTGCCTTTTCACGTGATCTTTAGGTTAGCAATAAAATAAGTATAAATAAATGCGTTTTATGATGGCGGACGAAGCATTCTGTGAGAAAAACAATAGTTCTGCAATTTTCGTCTATGGACAAGACGACCAGAAAACTTTTTAGCAATGATGTATGTAATATTGTTTTTTTTTACCTCCAATAAGAATAACGGACGTCAAATTATCTGTAATACCATAATTTGTGTCGAAACTAAGGCCCTGAAAAGGAACAAAAATATAAAATTCCAAACTGCACACCATGAAGAATATTTGTCGAAATGCATTACCTTGAGGTAAACCTCTTCTTTCAGATGGTCTACTTTAGCTATAAGCCGCGCTCCGTGTACGTCAATTGTGACAACTACACTGTGCCACTGATCTCTGTTTAGTGCTCTACCAACAGTTACTGAAGTTAGGTGTTTCCCGAATACGTGAACAACTGAAATAAAAAGTATGAAGTCAAATGCTCGGGACAAAACTAAAGTGGAAAACATTGATGTTAAGTACATTTAAATACCTTTCAGTTCACCTTTCTCCACAATAACATAAAGAGCGTATGGCTGCATTTTAAAGACAGGGTTTTTAACGTTATGATACACCAATAGTCCGTGGGGAAGGCGTGTTCTAAACTTGAAGGAGATTTCTCGGCATAGTCTGAAAATATTAACATAGATTTAACTAAAATATAATCTTAATAGAAAAAATAAAGCTACATAGTGATTTCGGGTATTCTAGTTAAATGGCTGATAGTTATTCAGGAATATTAAGTAGAAATTTGATGTCATTTCAAAATTATAATCAAACTATAATAAATAAGTGATGAGACTAGCACTAAATGTGCGCAAAGTATAAGCATCATGCTTATAAAGTCTGCAGTGCTATTCTAGACTATCTTCAGCATTGGGTCTGTATTTATTACCTTGACATCTGCTAATCACAACCTTTGAATTAAAATATTAGACGTATCTTCTCACCTCAATTGAAACCTCTGTATAATATCACCATCTAACTGTATATAAGTGTTGTCCTTAGCAAACATGAAAGTCTGATGATGTCCAGACTCGGCGAATGTAAGGAATCTGTCTCTATCGCTCGGTGGTACTGGTGGTATTATTGTCGCGAACGTAGACGTTGATGAAATGTTTGTGGCCACGGTCGTAGATGTAAAAGTTTGCGATAATGTTGTAACTGGTAAAACTGAAAAGAGATATTGTAAAGGTCAACTTTAAAAAAATTATGACAAAAAATAAATTTGAAAATCAAGATCTACACAACATGCAACAAATTGATACAATTGGAAAGTGGAAGAACGAAATGGAGACAAATGACCACTAATGAGTAATTCCGAGAAGATGCTGTTTACAGTCTTCTCTTTGGAAAGATGGAAAAAAATATTGGCATGTGATATAGCAAACAGCAATTGTTTGCTCTATATGTTTTATCATTTTTGGGGAAAGTATTTTTTTAAGTTATTGTTTGTTTTACTCCACGGAATCCGTGGTCAAATTTAATTGGTCAATAATTTGACCAATTTGATGTAACGTGGTTTAATTTATCAAAACTTAACAATTTTTGAAGCTAAAACTTAACACAAAAACCAAAACACTTTACAAAAGGAATATACTTAATAAGCTAAGCTAAGCTAAGCTTTGGAGAGAAGAAAAAAATAATAATGTGCGGCATGACAATACTTTTTTTGGGGTGATGATAATGACAAATAAAAATTGAAACGAAACAGAATGGCGAATAAGATTATTATAATTTATTTCGATGTTTGAAATATGAACATATTACCAACGAAATAAATTCTATACCTTTTTCCTCTGAAGCCAAATCGACAGGCAAACTGCTTTGAACATCAGCTATTCCGTATAAAATTAAAATTATGGTAAAACCTATTCCTCTTCTTTGGCATAATTCTTCCATTTTGCTCTATTGAGTTCATTTATCTAGAAACCAAGGGGTAAATATTATTGACCGAGTGAGCGAAGCGAACGCAAGTCTCTGCTTTAACTGGCAAAATTTGCTTGCATTGTGATACGCTCAACGAGTACTATACTATACTGTGATACTTTATTAATTTGAAGTCTACTAAATATTGCTTTATAAATTATTCAATCAACGCTCCAGCACTTAAGTAGGTTGGTTCTAATAATTAAACAAGATGTCACTGAAAGGTGCAACAATATTGAAAGATGTCATCATATTAAGAACCACTTTTACCACAGAAGAGGTTTTTTTTTTACCTCTCTCTTCTGTGACATTTACCATGGGACCAAACCTTAAATCGCGTAAAAAAACAGCTGTTCCATAGAAAAATGACAATGACAAAATTTAAGGAACAGCTGTTGTTTTTAGATTTAAGTAATATAATAAATTACTCATAAATAGTTTTTTTTTAAATTAAAATATCTAGAAATGCCTAACCAAAGGTAGTCCTCAATATTCTTCATGTAGATTCGTAGAAAAAAAATAGATCACGGTTACAAGTTGTCCTAAGTGGTATATTAGGATCGAACACTTCAAATGAGCAAAGTTTCAAAAAGTGAACACACTCTTGGCCAAGTTTTAGGCCAATTACAATTGCCTGTACTATAGACCACATTGCCTCCACGTTGCTTTTATTAGTTTACTAACTCCTTAAGTGCCAGAAAATTGCTCAAAAATCTTTTCCTTTTACAGCAAATATACCCAAAATTGCACCTTGTCATAGAACAATACAGTTCAAATCGGCAAATACGCTTTATGCCTTTGAAATTGAGCGGAAATAAGAGTCAGAGTTGTGCTATGGGTCGGCTGTTGTGCACCAGTTTAAATTGAACCGTCATGTCAGTCAATTTTATACAAGGGTATCGAAATTGTTAAGGTCAAACGATAATGGTTTTTACTGCGAGCTTGCGGCATCTAACCATTATAAGTTGAACTGTTTTAACTCAGTATCGTTTTAGTCAAATAACAAGCGACTACAGTGTGACATCAGTATAGAGCTACGGAAATGTAGCAAAGCCACTTGTACGAAACATCACTTTTTTTTTTTATGTTACTTGGTGACGAGACGAGCAAGTCGCTCACCTGATGTTAAGCGTCACGCTTGCCCATAACAGTTCAGTGCCACCCAGAATTTTTAACTTCTGTTCAAAACTATACGCGGCAATGCACTGCGCTCGTCACCCTGAGATGTTAGATGTAAAATCTCTGTATGCCCAGTAATTACGCTGGAACACAGTTGCCCTTCAATCCGGAACACAGTAATGCTTGCACATTACTGATTGGCGGTTGAATAACTGGCAAAGGTGAGGTACTTCCCCAGGCGGACTCTGCAAGAGAGTCCTACCTACTATTACGGTTAAGTACTTCCTATTTTACTATATTATGTAGGTAGGTATGTATCTAGCTACGTATGTAGTTAGATCCACGTAGGTACATCCTCTCTGGGCTCTGGGGTGGCTACCAACAATCTACCTACGAGCTCAGGAAGGACGGCAGCGTCTAGTGGCTGACGCTGGTGCAGGCGTTTCAGGACAGCTGGTAGCTGTCCCGGGAGGAGCTGAAGCGTGGTGCTGAGGGCTCCGATGCGTTCCCTTGGAGATCCCGAGCCCTCGGTCAAGCACCAAGACAGGCCACCGGGGGGGTTTTAGTAGGTAAAATCCCACATAACCTGGCTGCACCCCAAAGCAATCGAGTATTTTGTGAGGATATCCCCCTCGTCAAAAAAAAGTACTTTGTGATACTTACGGCTGTACTAGACATGGTTCATGATTGTTTAAACTGTACACCCTCATACACCCGTCCCATACTCACACACATACACCCTTTCTCCCTTCCCACCCATACATACATATATCAAACACTCTCACCCACCACACGTCCACACATAATTACTAACTTCCGTATAATGTATTCATAATGATTGAATTTAAAAAAATACTACAGCAAATTATTAAAATAATTTAATTAAAATTAAATAAAACTAACTAAATAAGATAATGTAAACTCATGTCATTTTGTGATTTTACGTTCAATTACGATTACGGCTCGACAATTACAATAATTATCAAGGTATGTAGACACCTACGACACAAGAAGTAATTCTTGGTGTAGGTGCTACACGACACTAAAATACGCTTATAAGCTACAATATTTTTTTTGTAAAATATTGAACCTCAAGAATAAATAATTTGATTTAATTTTATTTGTTTAAGTGACTTCAACAGTGACTAGTGATGTAAAAAAATATAAATTAACGTCTCTGAGTGCGGCCGTTAAAGTAGGATGGCAAATATGGGAAAACTATAACCGGCTCCTAGCTCAGCGCATACTGTTACGCAGTTACGCTCCCCGAGTAAAAATATTCTTTGGTTACGCTACGCTGCTGTTACGCTACACTCGCGTTGGCTGTTTAACCTTACCTTAGAATCTGTCGGTGTCGTAGGGGTCAGGTTATGGTGGCAAAGGTTGTCAGGCTAAATTGGCTCAAGTAACCGCTTTTGTCTAGAGATGCGGCTTCGGTTTGACAGCTCGTTTTTGACGAGGATTCACATAATAATAATGACTGAGTTATGAAATTGGTTAATAAACTTTTTACTTTATTGATTAAAATGGTGAGATAATATCCACAAATGTTACAAACTAAGCATACTTAGGTATTTTTATTAGAATTTTGACGTGGCTGGTTGTTTGTAGGCTTTATTTTGTAATAATAAAAAATACTGTTTTACATTTAAATTCAAATTTTATTACCCAGCAGCTAAAATGCTTTCAAGATTATCTCATTATTGAATTTAAACCTACCTAATGATTCTACTTCCAGTTTTTGATACTCTACTCATATTTTTATTAATGGAGACTGAAAATAATTATATTAAGCTTAAAACGTGTAAAGTTTAAGCAAGGTTACTCGATTAGGGAAGGGCCAAAACAAGTCTTTAATCAAAAAAATGAGTTATAAAATTGATAGATGCGAGCCTACATACTTAACTAAAGATTTTATTCTATTCAATGTTTAAGTACTTACACAACGTATACACTTAAAAAATCACTAAAAATATCATTTGAATCACAAAAAACAAAATCACATTCGAAACAAATACAAATGACACACGAAAATCAAATACGATTTGGCGCGCATTCCATTTTCGAAACGTGAACTATTTCGTTTCAATGCAAACTTTTTAAAACATCTGTCAACTGATTTTGAATTTTCTAACGTTATACTTTTTTTTAGTTTGGCGTCGGTAACACGCCCCTTCCAGCCTGTAGCGGCGAACTGACGCAAACTTTAACAGTGTGTAATGACACTAACAATTTGTCCTGCGGGTTCTTCCCAGGAGCAGGACATAGAAGCATAGCTGAGAGGTCGAGGTGGCGTTTGAATCAACATCAACATTTTACCAGTCCATAATTAAAGAAGATAACGGAAACTCGAAATGTTTTCTTTGATTTCGTTGTATTTAAAACGTACTCATTTCCTTTGTTGCTAACAGAACACGAGAACAAAGTGTCTTCCCCTTAAATAGAGACAATAGGAAAAGTGTTAGTTGACACGTTCTTAGATTTTACTCTACTTAGCAGATTAAGTTAAAATTAAATTACTTATTAGTGTCAAGGCTAAATTGTAATATTGACGAGGCATATGGTACGTCATTAACAAAAATAAAAACCTTTGTTTTGGTATTTTTCTTGTGTTCTTTTGAATTTTGTTTCTTTTTACTGTTTTTTCTTGTTCAGTGACACTAATTGTTTTTTTAAATTCAAGTATTAAAAAATACAATGTACCTAGGTTTTAATCATCTGTCTGTCCCTAGTGTATAAATCTTTGGACCTAGAGGTTCGTGATTAATTTAAGGTAATTTAACTTACTTACCTCATGTCACCGTTAATTAACAAATGACACTGAATTGAGAACGAGTTCGGAGTTACGTTGCGCTCACTACCTTGTCCAATTGATCACGACTATGGTCCTATGGTCTCACAAACCAAGACCAGTTTTAATTTTGACGGATATATTATTACATTAAAAAAAATCCTTTAGTGAAGCAGTGTAGCCATTGGTCGTGATTATAGGATTATCTAAAGTGCCAGAGCAAATACTAAAATAATAGCTAGAGCTAATAACTAGAGAATATTACAGAGCTGTACTAGAACAAGAGACAGGTCGTAGTTTTAGCGCGAATGTGAAACAACTTCCCGAGTATTCATTAATCCTAATCCTAACTAATGTCATAATTTAGATGAATATAGCCGCAGTCGTATCAGGACCAATAAGGTTTTGACGTATGAAAATGAATACGTTCCTCTCGTGGAAAAAACTTCGCTTGCGCGGTTCAGACCTCCCTATATTACAACTGTCAGTCCATACAAAACGTCAATATATGCACAAAAATGGATTAGTGCCATCTAGCGAACTATAGGAAGTAAGTTTGCCTCTCTGGCTGGATGTTTGTCGCTTTATCACGGCTAAACGGCTGAGCGGCTTTTGATAACATTTGATGAGGAGGACATAGGATACTTTCTGACCACGCAAACGGTGTCGCGGGTGTTATACTTACTACAACATATTAATATACTTAGTAAAATGTATAAGTGTTCGTTAAGATGAACGAGTGTGGGAAAACTGTAAAAAGTGGAAAACCTGTCTTTTCTTGTTGTTTACAAAACTGCTTAGATGGTTCCAGTTAATTTTCAACACTTTACTGAGCATGACTTGATAAAAAAGCATTATGTGTGACACCAAAAAAAAAAAAAAAAACAAAGCAACATTTTAACAGAACATTTTATTCCAAGCAGAAGTTGAACCATAGCTGAACAGTCACGCGTTTTATTGTGCAAATATGGACACAATTGGAATGAAAGCGTTGAAAATGACTTATGAAATGGAAGAACGATTGGGAAAGTCATAGATCTGTGATCTCTAAGTAAGACTAAACAATTGAATTCAGCCCAACGATATTTTAGAATTATTCGATCTTGCAAAATAAAAAAAAAATATTAAAATAATTTCGTATAAATGTCAATCTATAATAAGACAAGGTATAATATAAATAGATTGAGATGTTTTAACGACTGCTTTACTACGAGGTTTTGAATTGACTTGTATTTACCAGTTTTGAGGCTAGGTTAGTCTTATTCTATAGAAACAAAACCGGACCATATAATACGTATAGACTACGAAAATATACTTTGAAATCTTCGAAATTTCAAACAGAAGACGAGTCTCAAATCCCTCAAACTGTTTATGCCACTGGAGGTAATATAGGAAGAAACAGAATAAAATACGTATACTTACTTACACCCAAAAAACGTTACCTTCCTTATGAGAAGTCGGGTAAAAAGAGTTATTTTTATACAATGTAGGCATGTGTTTGACCATTATCTCACCTCATGGAAAGCGAGGAATACGCGCTCTTCGGCGAAGGCCGAAAATGTAGCTCGCTTGCCTAAGAAGTATTTATTTAAACTCTTTTCTTGAACAACACCTGGTTGTACCCGTTCGCAAAAGTAGACGCAGATAGGGAGTTCCACACCTCTGCTGGGCCGTCATTATGTGAATTCGTTCAAACTCGTACTGTTCAAACTAAGAACTAAAAAAAAAAACTAAAATTCTGACTTTAAAAAAGAGAACATCTTGTAAACATAGCTTTACCCGTGTCCAGTGTTTGTCAAAAAGGTGATTGTTTTCGTAGATCGAGATAGGAATGCGAGTGACCTCACGCGAGGCGAGCCGTGCGCCCACTAGTGCATCGCTGACCAGTGACCACTGCCCACGACATCTAGCTATTATTTTTAGACAAACTAGTACGATTGTGCTGCTAAGTGTTTATTTTATGGCTGGAAAACGAACGTCCTTATTACTATAGTAAACACATTATAATCTGAGTCGTGGAGCAATAAACGTCACAACATAAGATCTGGAAGTGCGAGCGAGATGGATGGAAAAAATGATTTATGACCCGACGACTTAGATGATAATACTGTAGGCAATGCTAGGTAAGTCTTAAAAAAAACATGAAAAGAGACGCAGAGTTTTGAATTAATTTTCTGATCAGAGATTACATGAATTAAATGCGCCGAGCCAAGATTTAAGAGAAAAAAAACCTTACTTCGCGAAAAGAAAAGGCCAAGAAAGGAGACGTAGGAGTTTTGTAGGGAACGCGATGAAGTCATGATGCGTCATTGTATTATTTTCCAACTGTAACTGTTATTTCGAGTGTTAATGTTTAAAAATTGTGGATTTTTATCCATTAAGTGTTCGTGAACGCACGCACGAGTGTTGGTAAATAGTATATTTTGAAACGTGAATCTTCGTGTTGTTTCCAAAACTCCTCAGAGACCTCTAGTAAAGTCTCCACCACTTTACTGGGGCATGACGTGGACTTGACCGAGATTTACTTTGCTTGACTTAGACTATGGCTGTGACTTGTTTTAATTGTGAAATTATTGGACTTTACATATTTCAATATTTGACACTAGCTTAACACAATGCGTACAGCCAAAAAATATGAGAAAAAAAACACTGTTTTAGACTTTCGTGGTGGTTTACTACATTACTATTAGTACTCACGGGATATTTAGCACGGTTATTATTTTTGTTGAGTTCCCGATATTTCGACACAGTTGCATGCGCCTTGTTCACAGGTAGACTGAAGATGCGGGTGGATGATAAAAAGTTACGAAAATCTAGGAGCAGACAAACCGATCTACCCCCTTTCTCAGTTACTAATAACCGTAACAAATATCCCGTGAGTACTAAAGGTCTCGCTACATGGCCTGACCTGACACCGTGTGAAAGGGACAGCTAGACTTTAATTTCACGGGAGCAAAAGAAACAAACTATTAAGGTTATAGCTCTTCCTTTTCGCTCCCCCAGAAACTTATATATAGCCATATCTATCACACGATGTCAGGTCAGGCCATGTGTAGACACCCTAATAGTAATGAGAAAAAAGCAAAGGAATGTACGGCTAAGCCCAAAGATCGAAGTATTAGAAAGGGAGTTTTGGCGGGAACGTGAAGAAATCATGTCGCGTCATTATATTATTTTCCATTACTTGTGTTATTTTGAGTGTTAATGTGTAAAAACTGTGAATTTTTACCCGTTAAGTGTTCGTGAACATGCACGAGTGTTGGTGAATGGTATAATGTCGTGAAACGTGAATTTTCGTGTTGTTTCCAAAACTCCATAGAAGGCTCTAGTAAAGTTTTCACCACTTTACTGGGGCATGACTAGGACTTGACCGTGACTTGCTTTGCTCGATTTTGACAGTGACTATGACTTGTTTGATTATATCTAACTAAACTTGAGAATAAATATGTATACTTGACACTGGCAAATGCATAAGACGTGCGACGCCAAAATCCTCTTAGGAGGAAAAAGAAAAAAAAAAAAGTATTAGAAAGGGTAAACTCAAAAATGGAATTGAATAATGATTGCGAAATATTAGACGGTAACCAGAGATGGTCGTACTTTTTTAGAATAAAACGTGATTATCGATTTAGAATTTCAATATCGATTACGTTATGCAGATTACAGAGTTGCGGTGGTTACATTATAATAATAGGCCGCAGACCTTATGTGTTGCCACTTAATGTTACCGATGCTTCCGATATAAGTAATGTTGAGTTACACAAACATACTTTTGCTTGAGAGCAGGAAACCGATTTTGGCATTTCATCAGCAAACTGCGAAACTAAAAACCAAATACAACAAATAAAAAATAAAAAAATTTGCACACGACATACACCTTCACATACTCATATTATTATAGCATTGCTTCGGTACTATACCATGAGCAGTGGGCTTATCCCGTAACTCTGAAAGCGATAGCGAGAGTTGCGCGGGCGGGACCGCGCATTGTGCGACTAAGTTGGTACGATCGAGATGGCTTGCTCTCGCAATCAGAATCACGAACGTTTCAAAGTTACAGGATAAGCCCGCATGTCACTATTACGACATTTACTTGACGGACCTTTCCCTTTATTTTTAACATTTATTTATTAAAACAGACGTGGCAACACCCTAACAGTCCAGGGACCCTATTTCTGTGCGCTCGAGATTATCTCGGTCACTGTCTCTCTAATTAAGAATTTAATGGGAGTGAGAGTGACCGAGATAATCTCGAGCGCACAGGAATAGGGTCCCTGGACCAATTCGATGTTACAGTTATTTTAATTGAATTATAATATTTATTCTAGACAACGATTTATATTTTCACAAAGCCTATAAGCGGCTTCTGTGAATTCTGCCAGATTGCACTCAAAAATATCCACTATTTGAGAACTTCGACTCTAATAGATTTATAAAGAACTCTTGATAGAACTCCGTTCCAGCTCCAATGTTTCAAATATGCTAGACTCGATTAAAAGTTCGTTAACAGAATCGAGTAAATTTCTTTCCTGCGTTAGCAGAATGCTCTTTTTATTTTTGTCTAAGATTTTGATCTATTGGATAACAACAAAGATATCCGATTGAACAAAAAGTTCTTAATCAATTATCCGTGAAAACTGAACACTTGAAAAACTATTCTGCGTTTCCTGTTTATAACTGGACTTTTTGTTATGTAAGCTACAGAGACCAGTACATAAAGATCCATTTAATGTTATAATTTTTACCTAATCAGAGGTATTTATAGAGTAGATTTATGGACAAAGTTTAACAATAACCAATCTATGTAGAACTTCACAGTGGTTGATTGCTAAAGGTGTGATAGGCTTTCGATTTTGGTTACGATGTTTTTAGGTTCAGAGCAAATTCACAAAAATGTTTCTTTTACTATGTAAGTGGGAATGTGTTAAAAAACAGATGCTTGTTCAATGCAGCGGTGAACGGCAATGGGCACTTAAAAGAGTGCATTTCCACTATTTCACGTCAAAAAAAACCAGATGTTGTTAAAAACAGAATGTTCGATTAGATTAGACGACTGATATATATACCAGGTGTCGAATACATGTTCCATTGTACGACTGATATACATACTTTGAGAGGGTATTCTATACATAATTCTAAGCTCAAATATATAAAAAAAAAAGTCTTAATATCTTTAAACACGTCCGTCGTCTAGCCATACACAACTGTTATGTATACTTAGGTACTTCAACATTTATCTAACTACGTGACTAAGGCTCGAAAACCACCTAAATGACAGTTTTAAATATATTTTTTTTAGATGATGGCATCACTGAAGTTTCCGAAGTATTCGATTCTCATTAAATCAATCTCGTTTGATAGCGTCTATTTACGTTTATGAACTCAAGATAGGAGTTTTGGCAGGAACGTGAAGAAGCCATGTCGCGTCATTGTATTATTTTACAAAACTTCTGTTATTTTCGAGTTGGTGAATAATATAATGGCATGATGTTGGTGAATAGTATAATGTCGTGAAACGAGACTTTTATCGTGTTGTTTCCAAGACTCCATAGAAAATTTCCACTTTTTGCTCCATAGAAACTCTATTTCAATCGTGAAATATTATAATTCACTTGAAATATTTTAAAACTTGACACTGGCTAAATACACAACGTGTGTAGCCAAAAAATAAGAGGACGGACAACATGGCACCATGTTGGGTCAAATATGTTTGTCTCGGGCCTGCTCTATCAAACAGCATCATTTGCATTCGAATAGACATTTCCATCTCATTTTTTTTTCTTTTATTTTATGCCATAGTTGGCAAACAAGCAGACGGACCGCGTGATGGTAAGCGATCACCGTCGCCTATGGATACCTGTAACACCAGGGGCATCACAGATACGTTGTTCTTGTCTGATGACTGATAAATTTATTTGCGGTCGATGTTGAATTAGAAGGGAATGCATTCTTTGTACTTAGTAATTATTTGAATTTTATTTCATTTCATATCGGTTCTTAGTTGTAGAGTTCTAAGTTTAATGATTTGTCGATTATTAAGATTTAATATTCGAATATTTGATCTAGTTCTGCTATTAGAATAACTCAAATATTCGAATGCAAGCTCGAGCTGACGGTACAACTACCACCTTTCCGCCAACCACTGAATGTAAAAATCATAACTTGGACAAGCATCGTCTGCTATCCACGTTACATTTTCTCGTGTCGTATGAAACAATGGGTACGTCCAAAACGACGTCCGCGCGGATGTGACGCCGCCGACAGCACCGATCCGTCACTGCCACAGTATAAATAATATTTTCTATGCAGCAGCACATCTCTACTGAGATCAGAGTAAATCAGAGAGGCAACAAAGCGACAACATGAAGCTATAGTAATTTTGCCAGATTAGTTGAGATTCAAGATTCTTCTGATTCTTCAAGAAGATAGTCTTGATTGATTTGATTACCATCCAAAGAGTATACAGGGTTATAAGGAAAGGATATGCTAAGCCGAAAAGGGCTCATAGTACTCATGATTCTGAACAGTTTTTACTATGGGACCAGCCCTGAAATCAAGAAAAAAAAACAATTGTTCCATACATTTTGTCGAGTGTCATTGACAATGTTCTATGGAAAAGCTGTTTTTTTTCTCGATTTCATTTTTGTCCCATAGTAAAAGTTGTTCATAATGATTAGTAGTTTGAACCCCTTTCGGCTTAGCAGACCCTTTCCTTATAACCCTGTAGAGATCGTGGTTGCTTAAAAAACCACACGCGTTGTGCCGAACACGACGTGTGGATTTACAACTTAGTGTTACCGTGTCTTAAGTGACTCATGTAAGATTAAATAAATAATTAAAAAACGCTTCACACTCATACAGCTTAAATAAGAAAAGCTAGCACACTCCCATAGCGCTCCATAGAAAAGAATCGCGTTTCGAGCCGCTTTGTGTGTACTCGTATTTACGCACGCACACACCCACAAATAAGATTAATAAGTATACACGTGGTGTAGTTGACAGCCGCTTCCGCGCCGCGCATCTCCTCCCGCGTGTAGGTAAGTATCGCGGTTGCGGCCGCGGAGTGACCTAGCTGTTCTTATTCAAGCTATGCATTCATAGCTCCTCACTAGGTTTCCATATGTTGGGGATGCCATGAGACACACAAACAAAGACACGGACAAGTAGCACTTAGATCCAGAGCAGATATTTAAATGTATTACCCCCGAATACTGAAACGTTTGTTAACTTTGACGACAGATTAAGTCTATTGCTGTCTTTGTCATTTGCTTAGTGCCGGACAAAGGCAGTATTAGAATTAATTTTTTGTCAAAGTTAACAAACGTTTCAGTATTCGGGGGTTATTCAAACATTTCCAGTCGGGAATCGAACCCCGAGGATCCTAATTATAAGGCAGAGGTGCGCTAAATTAGTCAGGAGGGTAAAAATTGTTGTTGTTATTGTAAAAAAAGTAATGCTTGTTTTTGTAGGACAAGAATTAAAGGTACGTTTAGATGGGATTTTCGATATTCAAACTAAAGCGGCGCGATTTTGGTTTGTTGAAAGTTGTTTTTCTGTTATTTCTTCTAATCTGTGCTGTACTGTCCGTGCCTATCTCGCGTTACGATCGACCTGGATACACGACAATGATACCTCACACGTTGGTATTAAAATTAAATGCGCCTACAAAATTACTTTATATACATTATTAGACACATGAATGACATCATCAACAATTAATCAGAATCAAAATAATCAAAAAATAATTACAGTTTTTTTTGGGAGAATTTTCTCAAAACTGAAATTGTTTTCTTGAAAACAAAATCTCCTAACAAAATCCTTTTCCTCCTAATGAAAAAATTAGACAAAATGTACCTACCTAAATTAACGGAAAAAATATCTAAGTGATATGTAGTTACTTTGTTAAGTTAGCGTAGTTTCACCTTTAGTTATGGCAATTTGTGATATCCAAATAAGCTAGCTTTATTATACCCAATGCCCAATTCAATCGTCAATGAGCCCATTTAACTTCAAGGCCTAATCACAGAAATGCATTAAAAGAAACCCAATAAACCCAACTGCTAAATGTAGCTATGACTCTCCGGACATAAAGGAGAATCCAACGGCACCTCTCTCATCAAAATCGATCAAGCCGTTCAGGTTACAGGAGTTAATATAGGAACAAATAATCATACATACATACACCTCAATCATTACCCTCCTGAGCTGTCGGGTAAAAAGTATTAGACAACGTTGGAATGAGGAGATACATTTTTACATTCAAGGCGTGGTGGCTGGCTACATGCAACCACAAGGAGTTTATTTAGGTGTCCAAAAGTATATCGAGTCCAACTTTCGTTTTCGTCACGCATTTCTACCAGACGTCGCGTGTATTCGAAGCATACATAACCTGACAAAGGGTATAATTTCACATGCAACGGTAGACGTAACATCCGTCACAGGCTCAAGTAACCACAACTCCTAACTAATATCATAATGAGGAGTTTTCCAAAAAAAAAAAAAAAAGTAGTTCTAAAATACTTACGAGATGGCGTAACAGACCTATCGTTTTACCTGTCATTGTCATTTCTGTCGAAATATTTTATGTTTATTTTTTAAATCGTAAATTTTGGTTCCACATGTTGTGTATTTAGCCTTTGTCAACTATTGTAATATTTCAAATGAAGTCAAATACATAGTTACGTTACTTGAAATTGTCTAAATACACATGTCGAGCCAAAAAACACGAGAAAAAAAAAGGCACACGTACATTTTTTGTCTTTCATGTCTTGACAGTGACAGAAAAAACTCAAGGTACATCTAACGCCATCTATTGGGTACTTTTATAACCAGGATTTCTTTTTTTTTTTGGAAAACGCCTCATTCAGAGGAATATAGCCGCAGTCGTATCAGGGCCAATAAAGCTTTGAATTACAAAAATGAATACGTTAGTCTCGAAGAAAATACTTCGCTTGCGCGATTCAGAACTCCCTACATTACAACTGTCAGTCCATGCAAAACGCCAAAAAAAATTCACGAAAATGGATCAACGCCATCTTGCGAACTAGGTAGTAACTTTGTCTCTCTGTCTGGATGTTTTCGCGCTATCACGACTAAACGGCCTGAGTTTTTGCATATATGTATATAGCTTAAGGATCGGAGACGGACATAGGGTACCTTTGAATAACTACCTACTAGGTAATAACTACCTACTAGGTACCTACCTATTAGGTAGTTATTCAATGTAGGCTACTTTTTTTGTAGATCCATGCGAACGAAGTCGCGGGTAACAGCTAGTTCTTGTATATGTAAGTATCTTACTTACGTGTGATAGTAGCATTGTATCAACTACGTGGTGAAATCCAAACTAAATAGTAGGTATCGGTGAAAATGGTGAAACAGATACCAATGCTGAGCACGAACTCGAAATATCGCTCCGATTACATTTACACTTCGCCCAAGGTCGCTCGTTGAAGTCTTTTGTATGACAGTTTGCGTGCAACGTGTTAAAAACTTTACCTATTATTACTTCTTCGTGTAATTAATTTATTTATTTAGTAACTTAAATAACATTAAATAGGAAATAAAGTAAATAATAAGTAAGTAAATAGTAATTAAATTTATTTATTTTATACAATATGGATCCCCAACAGAAGTTACACATTACATTCACATTATGAAACATGCATCAAGCTGGGTGCACCCCCAATTACAGGAGATCAGGTCGTGCTCATGGAGGTTCGACTACACTAAGCTAAATTAAGCTAATAAGCAAATTGTGGAACAATATGCAGCATTGTAAAGTATAAGCTAAATAACAATATTTATTCAGAAAGGAAATCATATATACTTAAACTAAATCTGTTTCAAAATATAATAATTTACGTAATATTATCTAACAGTTAGAAAACGGCCCTTAAAATAACTCGGATGCACTTCCCACGGACATGCTTTACATTATCATCTTTCACCTGAGAACTAATTTACTAAAACAATACAAAAACGAAACGAAAGCTGTTTCTTTTCTCATAATGTTTACGTAAACTTCGTAAACAAATACTTTGTGTTACCTAACTTTTTATTACTAGTAGCAACTAGTAGTACGCGCCAAACTGAGTTTTTTTTTTTTTTAATGTTTTTCTGTGATGAGACGAGCAAGTCTCTCATCTGATGTTAAGCGTCACGCTTGCTCATAACAGTTCGCAAGTCCAGGGGTTGTGAAGTAACTTTACAACCCCTGGACTGATTTTGTTCATATTTGTATTGGAATCAAAGATATTTTACTTGAAATGGCCCCGCGAAATCTGATTTCATTATAGCTACCTTGTTTACTCTCTTACTTTTTGCATCTTCTGTCGCAGTCTTTGGCAAAACTTGTTTGTTAGGTTACAATGAGCTGTAAAGAGACTGCAGAGGAGCCGAATTCAAAGCGCAGTTTTGAAGGTAATTAAAATATAATTGATTGGAATGAACAATTTACCAACAAAAAAAAATCTAGAGGTAAGTATGCGACCGTCTATTCCATGTACATATTTATCTAACATATTATCTTGTTTTTTTTTAAATACTTTATTTAGAAATAAACTTAGAATTGATCATTGTATTTTAATTGTTATGTTATTTCTAGCTTTAGTTAGTGTTATGTTATTTCCTACTTTTTGTTTTAAATTTTTTGCACGAAATAAAAAAAATGTCTATTGCTTAAGGCTTTTTTTTTCTTATATTTTGGCTCCACACGTTGTGTATTTAACCAGTGTCAAGTTTTAAAATATTTCAAGTGAATTTTATTATAATATTTCACAATTGAAACAAGATTCAGTCAGACAAAGTAAGGCCAAGTTATGCCACAGTAAGGTGCTGGACACTTTACTGGGGTTTCTATGGAGTTTTGGCAACAACACGATAAAAGTCACTTTTCACGACGTTATACTGGCCGCAATTCCACCGTGCACTCACTAAACGCAATTAAGCTATCGCTGTCTTTTACTAAATAGAAACACAAGTTAGAGATGGCATGAATTATAGTGCTGTTAAATTAGTCGGATCTTAGTTCTCCATACAAACTTAGACGAGACCGTTGCGGGTGACGATTTAAAACAAGTTTTAAGTGTCGGTAGTGTACGTTTGTCTTCGCGGCTTTAATCGATAAACTCGTCTGACAGAGCTAAAATGCATGCTATCTTTTTCTTGTGTTTCTATTAGTAAAAGACAGCAATAGCACTAAGTTTGGTTTAGCAGGAATCGACGCCACTATTTACCAACATCGTGCACACGATGGTCACGAACACCTAATGAAAAAAAAACACCATTTTTACGCGTTATCACTCGAAATAACAAGTTTTGGAAAATAATACAGTGACGCGACATGACTTCTTCGCGTTCCCGCCAAAACTCCAGAAAATATTTATCTTCCAATGCCATGATCTTATCTTTCTTTTTTTTACTATTTTTTAGTTAAAAAAAACTTACTATTAATCATTGGTTCCTCGATAAGTGCGCCTAAAATACACACAACAATTTTACATATAAATAGATCAATTTTATCACAGACAAAGCAGAATGTTTAAAGTTTAAAGTTTAAAGTTTAATTTTAAGTTCAAGCAATAAAACGCTTTGATGACTTATATAGGTTTATTCATAGATAAAAATAAAACTGCGACAATGCCATGTATGGATTCCTTCATAAAACCTTTATGACCGCATGAAAAAAAGCATATCAATGTATCAAAGACTCGTTTTATAGGTTATTTGTTGCTGTAAATAAAAGTTGGAACCAGTTATGGATGCATCTGTTCAGTCAGTTCCGGGATTATTATTTATTTAAGAAAAAAAAATGCAGTTATTTATTTAACAAAGGCTAAAAGTTATTGTAAATTAGCTAGCTGTTTTTATGATTTTCGTGTTTTAGGACTGATTTTTCAATCGTCATTATAACTTGTCAATATCTGAGGAATAAACATGGCAGTTTGACAGTTTTTGTATAAAAACTTAACGTATTTGTTTTTGTTGTTTTTTTGTTTTGTATTTTTGTATAATATCGAACCGCCATACTATTCCTCAGATGACAGTTGTTATCTGACGATTGAAAAATCAGCCCTTAATTAAGTTATTAAACGACATTAACTTTTTTAACGACATAAAATAAATTAAAATTAGCATCCTAACTAATATTATAAATGTAATGTAACTCTGTCTCTCTGTCTAGGTGTTTGTCGCGTTATCAAACAAAACAGAAAATCAGAAAATACATTATACTAAATTAATGTATTTTCTGATTTTCTGTTTTGTTGAATAGATATATGTACATGCATAGAAATATAAGCGGCGGAATAAATTCCGCCGCTTATATTTCTGAGCAAACGTCACATTTCCATGCCATTTTCTTGCATAACATTTGTAGACTTTTTATGAGTTACAGCGCGGCGTGCGATGGAAATTCATGTTTTCCACCCCTCAATCAAACATCAAAGCACCATCGAATCGTAAAACAAACCACACATCCTGGCTATTGCGGCTTCTATGGTAAAAAAACAAAAACAGTTGCCATGCAACAAGATATCTGCAAGGAAACCGCCGAGATTGCGAAACCGCTCGGCAAAGGTGAAGGCGGCGCGCCAGTCGACTCCGAGAGAGAGTGGCGACACGACGCTTGCGCCAGTCTACCGTCCACAGACGCGCGCGCAAACCATCTACCCTCCATAGTGCACCAACTGCACCGTCCACGTTCCAAATTCAAAATTACTACAATCGTGTTTGTGAAAATATTAAAAAACAAAACAACTAGTGCTGTGCTTGTGTTCAACTGTTGACTCGTGTTCATATCTCATGTGAGAATTTTTCTTCTTTGACACACATATGACGTGAATAACGGTGCAGTGATCCGACGGTCGATCGACTCGCTAAAATCGAAGTGTTAGTGTTTTTTAAAAGCTGTGTGCCGGGATTTTAACGGACTTGCCTAAGAAGAGGTAAGAACGGATGTATACAGTTATGACTGTTGTATAACTTTGGCGGTGGAGAAAGCTTTCTTTAACTCTTATCTGTTTCCGGATGTTTTATTAGCATTTCATTAGCGGTTCTCACAAAGCTACTAAAGATTATTTGTCTAATTTAAATAAAGTTAATAAAGTTGAACAAACAACTCATATTGAAAATTAAACTGAACTATGTTTCGCTTTAGTTTCAAATTAAAAGTTATAATGTAAAACACGATTATCCTTTTTAAGTCTTTTTTTTTAATGAAGTGCTAATCAGATACAATACTTAACAAAAACCAGTTTCTAACACTAAGACTTATTCCAACTAAACGTTACAAAATTATTAATTCTGAGGAGTTTAGGAGTTTCTATGAATATTCAAACAAAACATAATTATATTACAGAGCTAGAACATAGTGATTTTTCAAGACAGTAACTAAATGTAAGGGAAAACGGCATCGGAACGAGTTTGCGTCCAGAATAAACAAAGCCGGGTGAAAAGGTCTCTGACTCATCTTACATACGACACTCGTGTATGGAGCTTCTGTTTAGAATAAATTTACCTTCGCAATGAGCTTTGTAGTGTTTCAGTAAACAATAGGTACACAAATCTATTTTAATTAATCATTCAATGCACAGATTCTATCGATTGACGGTCGATATTAATTTGAATGTCACATTACTAAGTTATAAGTTCCTATTTCAAATTGTGAAATCGAGTTATCGAGTAGCAGTGTGGAAATATGTATGAAATTTTTAATAAAAACAAAGTTATAATGAGCATGTCAAGACATGCAATCGGCTGGGTAGTATTTTAAAAACATTATCCTCCTTCTTGGGCAGGCGGGAAAAAATAAATAAATAGCATCACAGGCTACTTGACTGTTATAAGATTTTTCTGAAAAAAGAATAATAACTTAAATTCCACAATACGCCACATAATTAACTAAACTAACTTTGTAGGATAAACAAGTTTTTTTTTATAAGAGAGTTTTCTTAAACCCATTTAAATATCTATAGACAATAGACAATTTTTTATTTATGGAAAAACACGAATTGTATACAAAAAAGAAAAAGGTAGGTTAAAAATAATAAAAAATACATAATACACATTGTTTTTAACCACAAATCGGTTCCAGTTTAGCATAATACTATATATATAGCATAATAATACTGGTTGCAAACAACCAGCGCTGGTCTTCCGCTGGAACCGTTGGCTACTGTACCTCACTTGATGGAACAGGTAATTTTTTTTTTCGCTCCTTTTTTTGTATCATACATGAAAAACGGGGATAAAAAAAAAGGTTTTCCACAGCAAAATTTAAGGGGTTTCTAGTCGCTATAGAGCTCTAAATAATAAACGTCAATACTATGAAAATCCTTACACGTATTTAATTTTGTAAATCGAAGAAAGTCTACAAAATTTTAACATTAATTATTTTTTGTTTAATTTAATTAAACTGGCCGCAATTGTGAAAAAGTAAAACAAAGGTTGCCAAAGATGAACAACGAAAATGTGACACACAAATGAAGGCTACTTTTGCATAAAATTAGCATGAATATAGCAGTTTCATTAAACTTATTCTGGAACTACGCAATCTAACGACAGAGCATGACGCCACAGTGTCATGAAACAAGTTAAGGCAACGCTATCGTTTATCTACCAAGTGAAATGCATTAGATAACAAATGCCGTTTTATTTCTAAAGTTTTATTTGTGAGGCAATTTTGTACTTTCCAACTTGAGTGCAATAACAGTTGATAGCAGATAGACAGGCTAGGGCGCGTAATAAAGCGCTCTCTATTATATTTTACAGGTAGGTATTTTGTTTTATTGATACGCGAGTATTTATTGCATGATTGCTACGACGTTGGTCCAGGCGATGATGGAATGAAAACACGAAGATATTTTCAAGACGTCCTTTAATCGAATGCCGTTCTCATCGCCCCAATCACAATACCTTCCTTCGTGCTACCCTCGCTTTGTTGTCTGAAAAATAGTTACCAGCAAATAAATAATGATTCTGACTATTTAAAAATCAAACAGAGCATCAAATGAATTAACTAAACAGAAATGTACTTAGTCTTAAACATAATAACATTAAAACATCCATATTTTGATTAATTAATTAAATTACTGGATCAATCTATACATAGATCACAATTAGATTTATCTATTATTATGGACGTTGGGAGCCGGAGGAACTTGTAACATATATATACCCAAGTTGCGCTAAGAAACTTTCTAACACATGCAAAAACATAGAGGATAGTAGTTAAAAAAAAATATCTTTATATATTCCAGCTGTTGAACTTAGCGCGGCTCGGATATAAACACAAATGCAAAAGGAAGACTGTCTCTCTTTGTTCTAAGTCTCGCTTTTCTGTTTGTAATCTATACAAGATAAAATGGCTGAACCGATCTTGATAAAATGGAAAATGGTTTGCATCATAAATATGAACAGTCGATACATTTCATCACGAAAAATGCAGGAAAGTCAAAGTTTTCATATTATTTTGTTTAAGCAATTTATAAAATTACTCGAAAAATATTTGACAGAGCTATTTTAGTCTAGATTTCACTAACAGCAACAAAAGTAAACTACCCTGATAAAAAAAAAAAACCACAACTGTCAAGCGTAATCTACATAACAAGCATACAGTTCAACTTATCTGTGAATTCAGTAAGCAATAAACTATCTTATTCACTGAACAAAACTGAAAAACTGCCCAAGAAGGAGGAGGAGTAATATTTTTAGGGTGTATGTAAGTATATAAGTATGTTAATATATTTCTGTGTTCCTATATAACATCCTGTAACCTAAAATCTGGCCCAATGGACAAGCGAAGTGTCGTTCGATTCCTTTTTATGTCCGGAGTGTCATATATAACATGTAATTTTAACTGTCCCTGGTAAATTTTCTCTCATGAACCATTTCAGAGTAAGTTTCTTAATTTCATTTTACGTACGCATTGTTCACATCTCTTCAGTGAGTATAATTATCATGCAGTCGGTTTATTTAAAAAAATAATAATGTTATTCTCCATTTTGCCCGATTTATAAATAAGTTGGTCGACTAGTCGCACGGTGCCTTCGTGTTTACATACTATCTCAGGCACAGAATAACACTAAACATTGTTATCAGGTTTAATATATTATGTATACATGAGGTGCCGTGACAGAGGTCTATGTTTATGAAAGTGCAAACACTGCGAGCTCCCAACGATAAGCTTTGTAAAGTTGTAGTGAGTTTTGTAAAAAAAAAAAACTTGACAAAACATTTCACTATCTACCCGACTGGTTAAGATGGAAGGTAATGTTTTTGGGATGCATGTAATTATTGTATGTTTTTGTGAGGTGTTTTTGGGAATCCAAGGACTCCTCACTCGTCAAAACGTCTCGTCTCGCTTTTTACCTCTGAGGAAGGAAATCTACGGAAGTGATTTATCTAGGACAAAACGTGCCCAACTCCGGAACAAAACATGGCGGACCGCCACGCGCAAGACGACAAAAAATGTTTGATACAGAACTTTGTGTTCATAAGTTTGTAATTCCATAGGTTTCCTTGTTCAGAGGTTTTTACGCCAGTAGTGACATAGTCTACATTTTGCAGTCGGGTTTTTGTTTTTCTCAGTAATACTTGTAAAGAAATATGACCATTCTGGCAACATTGTCTCATTATGCTTGCCTTCTTACATAATAATTTTATTATTATATAATAATGCTACTATAATATAGAAGATTTTTTGGAGGACAAACATTTATAAATTTTAGTTATAAGTCGTATAAGTTTTCTGTATTATTCTTTATTTCTGTAGTTTTACTTTTTTAGTATGTAGGCAAATATACTGTTTGCATGTTTACTTACTATAACAGGGTATAATGTGCAATTTAGAACATTCTGAAAAATGTTACCATTACGCATTATGTGGCAATGTATACTTAAATAAATAAATAAATGAATAATCCTCGAATAAATAAATCTAGTGTCCTTGCTCTTTGACTTTTAAAGTTGTTGAACTACTATGTGAAATCTTAAAACTTTATGTATGTTGACGATAGTTGCATAGCTTGAACTCAGTAATAAAAAAATATGAATTTGTCTATTCATAATAACGAGAAATCATGAATGGCTAAATCTAGTACTAAGTCAGCAGGAAACATTTTTCTATATTGTTTATTTGTAAGTAGATTTTGTGTTGTTGTATTAATCAATAAAATACCGCTGACAATAGCGGCGAGAAACTGGATAGTATTTGCATATTTTGTGTTTAAATTTGAACTATAAAAAAAACCCTAATAATCGAAAATGTCACCGGTTCGTTAAGTTTTTTACTCTTGGTGGGTTAACGCCATTAAATCGTGGCAGTTAAAACTTAATTAATAAATGAAATTTATCAAATATCTTTTTATGTAATTTCACTGAAAACTGAGAAAAGGTCGGTGTTATGATTTTTTTTTCTTAATTTTTGGCTCTATACATAGTGTATTATTAGTATCAAATTTTATATTATTTTAGGTAAATCGTATCATTTATCAATATATACCAATCTGAGTCATGCTAAGTTAAAAATTTATGTCACAGTACAATCCAAGTCGAGCTCCTATATTACGAGAACCTTCTACGGAGTTTTGGAATAAAATACAGGTTTTGCAAGTTAACGTGATTTTTTTTACACTCGTTCATATTAACAAACTCTTATTGGTGCACTACAACTACCTATTCCACATTAATAATCGGAAAAACACATGCTTTGAAAAATACAAATTGGCAACGATTTTTTCACGTTGGCGCCAAAACTTCATGTACCTACGTAAGTATCATGTTCATAAGTTGAAGCTACTGATTTCTATCTATAGATAGATGTCTGTGGTTGAAGCCTACTCGTATGTGTATTGTGTGAGGTTGTGTCTGTTTGTGTGTCTGTCTTTGTGTGTAGAATAGCTCTTATAGAGCTGGATTGAAATGCGTTTTTTTTACTGGAAAATTATTGTTATCAGCTCTTGTTTTTTTCTCATTTTTATACAACTGCCAAACTAAACAATGCAGCGCTGCAGAAAAATGGATATGGCTGAAATATCTTCAGAAAACTTATAAAAATTGCTTATACGTGATGATCATTCTGCGCCATGGCTTTTTAATAATTAGGTATATACAAAACCATCATCTATGGCATGAGTCATTTACTATTTAATTTAGCTTTTTAGCCATAAAAGCACATAATTAATAAAAACAAATGATGATTTAATTCGGTTTTATGATAGTTCTTTGTCCGGAATTGGTCCTCGGCTGCATAGTAAAATACGAGTAGATAACCTTTGGGATAGAAAGGTCAAGAGCGGGTACATCTTGTCCACTTTAAATGTCAGTGCTTAGCTCATTCTTGGACGCATAAATTATAAAAAGCAACACGTAAAAATCCGTGGTAATAAAATTTAAAGAAATTGATAAAAATAAATTTTCAGAAAAAACAAAAAATATTTTCTTGAATTTTGTTAATTTCAAAACTGGTCAGATGCGGCAGTTTTCGTTTAACTATGGTCAATGTTATTGCCATGGATCTTGTATCACTTTCGTCTAAGGTTATTGCAATTGCCTGAATGTTTCTTTTTTTTTTCCCCTTTCCTCCTAAAGAGGATTTTGGCGTCGCATGTCTTATGCATTTGCCAGAGTCAAGTATACATATATATTTTCAAGTTTTGTCAAACATTATCAAACAAGTCATAGTCACAGTCAAAGGCGAGCAAAGCAAGACACGATCAAGTCCAATTCATGCCCCAGTAAAATGGTGAAAACTTTACTAGAGCCTTCTATGGAGTTTTGGAAACAACACGAAAATTACGGGTAAAAATTCACCGCTTTTAAACATTAACACTCGAAATGACACAAGTTATAGAAAATAATAGAATGACGCGTCATGACTTCTTCACGTTCCCGCCAAAACTCGAATGTTTTTTAGCGCGGCTCAGATATGATAATGAAGGTTTTAGTTGCCAGGACTAAGCTAGCTTAAATATATCTTTTTTCTTCAACACACAAAATTGGCTTTATGACCATTTTTGTTAAACAAACTAATTCTTAAGAATGATGCTTAAAAGAATTTTCTATGTAACCGTTAATTACCAAATAGCGTAAATACACGTCTCTACAAAGACGTTTTAAACACAAAGACAATGTTTTTTGCTCTACGTGGTTTTGTATTATTTTACAAAGTCTTTGAAACGTGACTGTATACGGATATATTTATAGAGGATGATGTTACTACCTCGCTTTCCTTGTATTATAATCACAGGGTTGCCTTAAAGCCTATTTTGTATGGCAACATTTTTAGATATGTTTTTGCATCTCATGATAAGGGTATTTGATAGTAAATTCTCAGGAGCTAGGAATACCTAGGAATTTACTATCAATTATCTTTAGGGATCTTTAGTTATGTTGTTACATGATAATTATCAAGATTGTAGTATATACCAGTGTTTTTTGTTTTTTATATTCTCAGTTTTTGTTGAATTTAACGCTTCTAAGTCGAGATTTACAAAACCCAGTAACGGAAAACCTTGGATCTTTATTTATTAGAAGCTTTTTTTTTAAATTGTTGTCCACGTTTCATGTACGTTCTGTACGTTAACGAATATTTAATATGACTAAAACAATACCCTATTGCAAATTGTAAGCCTATGTCACTCCCGACGCAAAGGGGAATCCAACGATACCTCACTCATCAAAATCGGTCAAGCCGTTTAGGCTACAAGAGGTACTATAAGATCACACAAACTTACTTACATACACCCCAAAAAACAAAACCCTTCTTCTTGAGCATCATCATCATGATCATCATCATCATCAGCCATAAGACGTCCACTGCTGAACATAGGCTTCCCTCTTAGGCACCACACCTACCGACAACGGGCCACTTTTTGAGCAGTCGGTTATAAATCCACCATTATGATACATTAACAGTCGCAATAACACACGTTTCGAAAAATATTAAAAAACGCAAACATGTTTTTTCACTTTAGCGCCAAAAACATTAAAGTTTGTGGTAGTTATTACTGGCAACCCTACTTCAGATTAATCTTGTTCCTACATTGAGTTTATATCTGTATGTTCTCAGATAGTGACGCGCATTTCAAATATTTGTTTTCACCCTCAAGTTTACAACCTCGGTTAACTTGAAATTTTGTGTGCCGACAAGATACCGAAGTTTTATTGTAACGACGAAGGTCTTATAAAAAAATTGTTTGAATACTGAATACGAAAAAAAATATGCTTGTTTTGAGCCTAAACTTTAAGGATATTAATGCACTGAGCGTAATCATCACCATGCGTGTGATTTCAATTCAGATAAATAGATTTATCTGTGGATTTCAAAAGAAGACATAAATAAAAAAATAAAAAAAAATAACTTCAGATTTCGGGCCGATATTTTTAGTGTCTTGAAGTAAATAAGCATAATAATAGCAGAAAATAAGGACAAAATCCTTTACTTTGCTGAAAGTTTAATGCGAAGCAGCAGCATAAATACCTCAGAATCGTCACAATTGCTCAAGCTAACTCATTCAGAATGGTACGGAGAAACAACGCCATTTGTTAGAAATATTTTTACATTATTATTACAAACATATCAGTAAAATTATTAATTTTATTTTTTATTTTCAAAACACGCTAGGTTTTCAAGAGTTGGCGTTTAAAACATTATTTATTACGTCGTATATGTTGCAATCTAATTTTAACTAAACCTTGAATTGCGGACATATTCCAATACTATATTTCTATATTAACTATATTTTTATCGGCTTTTATAGCAGTTTGAACATTAGCTGACTAAATACGTAAGCGCCATTTTATGCTGTTTTTTCGAGGGTACACTTTTTTGTATGAGATTGTTGTTCTTCTCATATATTTTTTCTATGCCAGAACGTCATTCTTCAACCATGGGTGTTTAACTGTTCTTTGATTCACCTTTTAAGTATGTACTTGATAAATCGGCTGCATTTCCCATGCCCTACTGCGTGTCGTGATGCTGCCCACATGCTGTCCAGTCGCCCACGGCACTGTAATTGGAACAAGGAGACCTCTCTCTGTCTGATAGGAACGTTTGCAGTGCGAATTAATCGTTTCAATTTTGAGTAAACATTGAAGTGAAAAAAAATGACTGAAATTCAGCAGACCAATATAAATTCCTAAAAAATACCGCTAGAATATAATAAGAATCCAAATTGAAACTTAGGCTTAGTCTTATTGTAATAGCGTCGCTTTTCGTTGACTCAGTAGGTCTGCGTTTGCCCATTAAAATATCTATCAGGGAGACAAGAAAGGCTGTAGATGATGATGAGGATTTTTATAGGTATAGAATCCCTACTGATATTATAAATGCGAAAGTATGTTTGTTGGACTACAATAGACTTCAATACTACATTATTGTAGTAAAGAACCACGATAGCCTAAAACAGTGTTTGTTTGTTGGTTTGTTTGTTTCTCATTCACGCAGCAACAGAGTAACGGATCAAGCTGATTTTTGGCATGGATATAGTAAGAATATATTTATTAAGGGTCGGAGAGTGACAAAGGCCACTTTTTATTTAGCAAAAATAGACGGCCGTCAGGAATTTTTCACGCGGGTGTAACCTCGGGGCGCAGCTAGTTATTGTATATATTTCATATACAATTTATATTATATATATTTCATATTTCATTACACTCAACGCCTTAACTAAAATCACACTAATAATGAGAAAGTTTGTGTGTATGTGTGTTTTTCCCGTTTAACTCTGTAACGGCTGAACGGATTTGTATGAAATTTGGTAAGGTGGTAGCTTATATCACAGAACAGAGAAAGATAGTATTAAATATCTCTTTTGTGGCTTATAACCTGGATTAACATAGGCTACTGTTTATCCCGGAAAAATATTCGGTTTTTGTGGAAAAGCGGGTGAAACCGCGGGCCGAAGCTAGTAAGCTAATAAATAAGTCATTCGTATCTTTGGGCAGGTATCAGGTACCCCAAATTTGATTATCTTAAAATAACTTGTACCCCATTCGTATCTACGTAAGGATGAATGTAGTTTTGTTTCAAATTTGTGTACCACTTTATTTTAAACCTTGAGGCTACACTTTACAAAATACCTTTAGAGCTCTGCCCTTAATTAAGTTTAATCGCAGACCCGCCACATTTCGGTAGGTACATACATAAATACTTAACCTAGAAATAACTTTAAAGCAGCCTGACCAATTAAAAATGTAAAATAAATAAAATAACGATTCTTTAATGTATGCAAGCCTCTTGAATTCAGTTTCAAGGTTGAAAATAAAAACGAATCAAGCTCCCCTTTTGTACCAACTGCCAGCCAATCTACATAAATGTGTGTCTTTACAAAGTCGTGTAGAAATATGGCACAGTTAGTTTTATCATATTTCTACATTCTCCCAATATTTTGCCGGGTTTTATACGGATTTTAAATTTTCGGATTTTTATGTTTTGCACGGTATCTATGATTGTAACAATTAATTATGTAACAAATTTCATATTTGTTTTTAACGACCAATGATACCACTAAAAGTACGCAGTAACAGAAATACCCATTCCCCAGTATTAATAAACGTGGAGTGCCTTTGGATTAATTACCAAGTGCTTACTCCTTTTCGCTCTTTCGAAATTAGAACTCGATTGAAAAAGACAGAAGACTGAGCAACTGTTCAAGGTTTCTCCGCGTTTTTTAATCAGGGGTCTTTTTTTACGAGCAAGTCGCTCATGTGATGCTTAGCGTCACGCTTGCTCATAAAAATTCAGTGCCACCCAGAATTTGGACTTCAACAGGTCTTAACCATGCGCGGCAACGCACTACGCTCGTCACCCTGAGATATTAGATGTTAAGTCTGTATGCCCAGTAATTACGCTGGAAACATTGCCCTTCAATCCGGAACACAGTAATGTTTGCACACTATTGCTTGGCAGTTAAATAACTGGCAAAGGTGTGGTACTTCCCCAGACGGACTCTGCAGAAGAGCTCTACCACTACTAAATCGGGAATACTCACTTTAAATTGAATCGGTTATTCCGACTATAGTCTCGATCAGATCCGGGAGTATTCCAGTTTTATTCAAACAAAATGAGTTAAATTCACATCGTTTTTCATTGTAATATATATGTATTTGTATCTACATACCTGTATGGAAAGTTATCGCCAAATTATATTATTACTATCTGTTACCCGTAACTTCGTTCGCGTGGATACAAGAAAAACCTATGTCCGTCTCCGACCTTTAAGCTATATCTATAAAAAAAATCAGCTCGATCCGTTCAGCCGGTTAGCCGACAAACACCCAGACAGATAGACAGAGGAACAGAGAGACAGAGTTACTTTCGAATGTTTAATATTAGTTAGGATAACGTCACCAATTTTCTGTACATGCACAAATCTACCGAAAGTCTATTACTTATTACCTATGTTTTAACGTTTTTTGGAATGTTTGTTTAGTTAATTATTATTTATTGAACACACATAAATCGTACTTTATATCCGTCATCCCTGCGTGGTTAAAAGTGGAGATGTAGGCGTGCATCAAATGTTACAACCAACATTATGGACTTTATACAGGGCTATAAGGAAAGCGTATGCTGAGCCGAAAGGGTACTCATGATTGTGAACAAATTTTACTACGGGACCAACACTGCAATCGAGAAAAAAACACCTGATCCATATAATTATTTTGTCGAGTGTCATAGACTATGGAACAGCAACTATTCTATGGAACAGCTGATAATTTTTTTCTCGATTTCAGGGTTGGTCCCATAGTAAAAGTTGTTCATAATGATAAGTACTGTGAGCCGTTTTCGGCTTAGCGTACCCTTTCCTTATAACTTTGTATACAATACATATAAATAGGAAACACATATCAGATTGTTCAGACGTTAGGAGTTGTGTGGGAACAAACCACACAAGCTATCATCATCATCATTATTAGGTATAAGACGTCCATTGGTGAACATAGGCCTCCCCCTTAGAGCGCCACACCGATTGACAACGTACCACTCGCATCCACCTGTTGCCCGCGTCTTTCAAAATCTCGTCGGTCTATCTAGTGGGAGGCCTGCCTACGCTTCGTCTTCTGGCATAACGCAAGCTATCATATTTACAATATTACCATGTATTACCGTATGGTCAAGACCAGACACGATAAAAGTTGGGGTGTACTAAACAGGATTTTGTACGACTGGTCAAATACCGGTAATAAGCAAATTAACCGTTACATCCTGATACAATGATCGTTCGTTACAACATATTCCTAATATCTCTAATTAACTATACGAACAGGCTTTTACCTATATAAAAGAACACGAGAAGAGAGAGTCAAAGATTTCAGAGCCATATTAGGACACATACTCGTTTTTCTTAAATACCTTCCTATCATTAATTCTCACTATAATCGATTTACGGTAAGATTAGCTCTGATAGATGCAGAAAGTTTTTTTATGGCTCTGATTGACAAGACGTGCAAGTCGCTTACCTGATGCTTACCTTTTCAACAACGTAATGATCCTATATGGGTTCCTTTGTCCTTTTGAGATACGGAACCCTAAAAAGCTGAGTAAGTTAGCCGAATAACTCATATTGGTGACATTTTAAAAGAAAAGATTTTCATTATCGTTTTTTTTTGGAGTGGTGGGACTTTTTTGCAGAATCCGCCTGTGGAAGTAACACACATAGGAAATTATTCAACCGCCAAGCAGTAGTTTGCAAGCCCTACTGTGTTCCGGATTGAAGGGCAATGCTTCTAGTGAAATTACTGAGCGCAAAGAGATTTAGTGACGAGCGCAGTGCATTGCCGCGCATGCTTTTTTAACTGGTGAATTTCACAGTTTTCAACTGTTTAATCCAAAATTCTGTGGTAGCACTGAACTTTTATAAGAAAGTGCGACGGTAACCATCATTTACTCATCGTTGTATAAAAAAATAAGAACGACTACGACTAGAACGAGCAATCCTCAAATCAAAACATAGACGAATTAATTAAATCTTGTTCTATTATTTTGTTTGCGTCGATTCAATTTATTCGAAAACGTTCCACACTGAGTTCTAAGACAATAGATTTCAGAGAACGTACGCCAATAATTCAGTACGATAGAAAGCGTGCTAACGCCAACCAAAGGTATGCCTATAAATTGTAAGTAACGCCTCCATGCATCCATAGTCGTGACTTCTATAAAAGTTTAAATGTATATTGGAGCGGGCAGTTGGCCCTCGGCCGACCTCGAAGCAGCCTCGCTCGCCACTTCGCTCACAGTTACCGCGCGAATGCACCAATCACCTCCAAATATAGTTTTTTTTTAAGTCACGAGTTCACGACAAAACAAATTATCTATCTATAATTATATTAATAAATTTCTGCTCGCCAAAACTGCTCGCCTCGCAGCTTTTTGATATCATAGCGATTTAAAGTGGTGCAACACGAATATGATACAGATTAGGTCCCATTCTTTCGGAACTCAGAATTTATTATACTATTATTACTTATTATTATTATTATTACATTATTATTTATTATTTTAAATTTTAAGGGAAATGTTAAATTTACATTGAGCTTCACGTTTATTATCTATCCATTAATTATTATTTATGTCACTAATAATAATACATGCTTAAGGATAACTTTAATATTTTTTTACCCTAAAATATCATAATGCATTAAGATTATCGTGATCTCAACGGTAATTTGGTGGCTAACCTAAAGAAAATTACGTTCAATTTTGTTGTACATTTGCATCAGTGAAAGTCCTCAGATTCGGTTTTATATATTTTTAATAATAACTAAAACGGGTAATGGTATTGTTGGAATAACTCAATTTACAGTAAGTCTTCCCGTTTTATTAAAATAAAAACAAAATGGGCATTCAAAAAGATGTATGCCTAAACAAAATTTATTCGTAAATGTTGTTTGCGTATTTATATATTTCTTACGAATTTATCTTGCTATCGGTGATATTTGTTTTTGTATGTTTTGATGTTATACACAAACTATAAGAATATGGATTATACAAATTTTAAGCTTTTTAATAAAAATACTAATATTTAAATCATTTTTGTATTTTCATCGTATAAAATGCAGGTTCTTAGATTCTTGCATGACATACAGGTCATAAAAATATATATGTAAATCACAATCTCATAACAATATTATTATGAGATAGGTTTCTATAGAATGAACCGACGACAATAGTGCCTTCAAAATGGGCTTCTAATTTAATTTAATCAATCACAAATGTAAGCATAATTTTATTTCAAAATAAAACATCGACAATTGTATTTTTATTATTCAGGTAATCCAATACATAAATTATAATAAGTAGTATTTATGAATTCAAAGTCAATATATGTAGATATAAACCCATCTATATAATTATTTGTATTTATAATAACCAAAAAACTCACCTAAAATAGATGTATGTTGTGGCTCATATCTAGGTTATTAGCAGAAATATCATATTACCTAAAATGCTTGTCTGTTCGAGGGTTATTTACATACCTACCTACATGGTCGGATACATCTACTAACCTTTTCTAAAGCACAGTTACGGTGACGTCAGAAAGCTTAGTCATGTGTATGGTCATAATTTTGTCATGGATAAAAATATAACGTTTATATTACATTGCATTTTTCTACTACCAGCAATATCAAGTTAAAACATTATAGGATACGTAGTCAGCTTCCAGACTAGACGTCCTAGACGTCCACAGCTGGGCGAAGCCTCCCCGTATCGGGGTTGCCATAATACGCTTGGCAGAAGACTTGGATAACTACTTATTTACCTGTAAAAGATTTGCTTAGTGCCGTTGGTAATAATTATTGTTTTACGTGGCTTAAATTGGGTAGGTGTACATGTGTGTATTGTGACAATATTTATTTATCATAAATGTTATATTTTGTTAAATCTTTGTCAATTTAAATCGATTATTGTCTCTCAGATAATTGAATGTTGGCTTATTTAAAAACCGGCTCTCAATTTATTCACCTCCATGGTTCCATGTTAATGCAGGTAAATGGTAACCCAGTTACAATCGTGAGTAACAGAGGGTGAATGATGCAACAAAGAATGGCTGGCTGATGGTAAAATGATGTATAAAGGCATAATCTGTTGTTACAATGGCAATCCGAAAATAACTCGTAAAGTTGACTTAGTAAACTATAGTGGAAAAGGATTGATACCAATTAAATCATTTCTAGTGATTTAAACCGCTAAAATTACAGTATCACAAGTTATTTTTAGACTGATTTTGTAAAATAGAAAATAAAATAAGACACATTTGATAATACATAATGACCAAATAAAATGTCAAATTCAAGACTGTTTGGCTAATTCTAGCAGTTTTTGTGTCATTTGTGGTTGGTAACATATTTGATTACGTCAGAATGTTTATATTTTTCATGACTATTTGTATGAGCATTGTTTGTGATTACCATTTGAACTCTTGTTTATATTTTCCTTTGAATGGTCAATAGGCTTAGGCGATGATTAGCTAATAATAATCATTCAAGATTATTATAATATCTAGGCATTCACGTGTGTGCGTTTGTATACAGACGTAAGCTTGCTTATGTACTTAGGTGGTGCCAGCATTCATAATATTATTGCTAAGAGCAAAGACATAAATTTATAAGGAGAATTCTGTGGCTAAGAGGTACCAAATATAAACATTTAAAACAAAACGCAGTGGGCACCGGGCAATAATTGCATTATTGTATTATTGCCCGGCTCAACACCAGGGCGTAAATGACTTACTTTAGTGAGGTTTGCATGCACAGAAGTAAACATTTTTGCTTTTCTGTGTTTGCATGATACATAATTGTTTTTTTTTCGAGCAGTTGATGAATAAATAATTTAACAAGGCAGAATTAAACTCCAATGCCTCAATTAAAACATAGAACCTGTTGTTTGGTAATCAAATATCGACTATAAATCCAGATTTTGATCACAAACAAATAAATCAAAGTTAGACAAAACTAATACGAATGGCTTGGAGAGTGAGAGATCTAAATTAATGATTTGACCCGAGTCGCGATGTCAGGTTTCTTGGCATAGTTTGGACTCTGTTAGATAATAAAATTACCAAGTTGTAGACTTAGACATACTTATTTGTTAATAATTATATTGACCAGGAGCCAAGGAGAATAAGTAGTTTTAATTTAACGTCTAGATCATTATTTAATTGCTCAAATGACTCACTATTCAGATCATTTTTTATTAGATCTCTCTTGTAGTAGCCAAGTACAGGAATAAAACCGTTTAGTCAAATAAATTGAACACTATGTAGAAAACGATTTCTATGAAGATGGAAATGACGCAACGCAATGAAGTGACGACGAAAATTATATTGAAATGAATCAAAGTAACGAAAGTTACACAATTTTTAAAGATTATTGAGTACCATTTTTGTAACACAATATGAATTAAAACATAGCAACTGGTAATTTATCTATTAAGAAATATGAAACTAGACCTACGAATATTGAATTTGTGCACGTTTCAGGTGGTTTCGGTGAAGCAAATTGTCACACAGTTACAAAAACCAAACCGCAGCGGTTCCGCGGCTCAGTGACCACACAATGGTGTTTTAAAATAGCCCACGCTGCCGAATTTCAATGCACATTTCGAAAGTGCGCGTAATTTGTATGGAAATTGTTGTACACTTACGTGATGTCCTAGAGACCTTGTTACATGACTTATGTTTTGCTTTAAGCATCTTTTTGTGCAAAGGTGTCTTAACGTAACATTTCCAATTGAGTAAACTACAAAAATACCGAAATCAAAAAAAAAATGCGGATATCATCATTTACTCTGCATTCTGAACTTAAGAAAAAGAGAAGATGCTGGAAAACAAAACCATACCTAACTTTGATTTTGAACTTACATTATAAACAGTTTGAGGGAAAAACCGAGTCCGTGATAGGTCATTGTAAGGATTAAAATGACGTTTAATATACCTAATAAAAAAGGCAAAATATAAACATTAAAAGATTGTGACCAATTTTACAGTCGTATAGTGTAGGTAAGTGAGAATTTATACTATTGTTATTTTCCTCTCAAGACCTTGGTTTGCCTTTATAATAGCTAGGTTTTCTTTTTTATCACTGACATTTATAGTATACATTGCTGGGTATGCTGGCCGCTATTATGTTCTATACTATCATAAATACATTTACCTCATTTTAATTAACATTCAAAATGCACGCTTCATCAATGCACGTCTACTAAGGCAAGCACTCGAGGCACATGAACTATGGCCTACAACTTCAAGTCATTAACTTATATGTGTGACACGCTAACCAAGATTTTGTTAAGTAACTAAGAATGTGCAGTGACATTAAGTTTAATGATGTTAATAAATGCCACTCAAGGTCTTTTCTCAACATACTTTTCTTAATTGACTCTAAAAGATTAAATGGTGTCACTTTCTTAATTTTTACCCGCTTGAAATGTTAAAAGTCTTCTTCCGTTACAGTTTGCAAAATGGATGATAATTAAATTGAACAGCCTACGAGTCATTAGAACGTCGGAAATAGATTGCCCGTCGCCTTTAATTGAATTTTTAAAGAAATCACAATAGGTACAATTTGTCTCAGAATTTCATTTAGTAAACTGTGCCACTCTGCGAGTTCTAGTTCAGCTAATGCATATTCGGGTGCTTTTTGCTAATGCATATTTGAATGTCTTTTTAAATAATATAATGCATATAATTTAATTCATTATGTCGTTTTCAGACAAATAAATTATTATTTTTTTGGGTGAATTAGAGAAATCAGAATCATTTAAATGTTGAATTTTTTACTATTGGGACCCACATTTTGATAATTTATTCGTATAATTATACCATTATAAGCCATTAGGATCATAGCAATTGTTATCTACTCGAAGTTTTCTTTGTCTGGCATCATCAAAACACGGACTAAGATCTCGACGAAATCGTCCAGTCATGCATCTATAATGTATTCAGTTTTGTACCACAAAAGTGGTTCGTTCACTTGTCACATTCTTATAGACATTGCTTGTACCTGTAGCTGCAGATGCACACCCACGCGGTATTGGTATAATATTAGAAGGTCATGTTATGACCGATTAAACTAAATTTAAGTGGAATGCTGACCAGTTAGTCAGTCATAAAGCTTATCGTCCTACACATACTTCATACTCAGAGCCTAAAGAAAGTGAATAACACGCTCATATATTTGATCAACGTTTTGTTATCATTTCAGTTTTCGTTAGTTCCTTGTTGTGATGTCGTAAGTTATCAGCTGAATACGATCTGTACATAATACATATGGATTCATACATTCATCAGAAAAGTCGAGCTTTATTATGCAGTCATTTCTTTCCACTGCCGTATACGCTATACGCACGCTATACGTACGCGTGTGCGTACGCTATACGTATGCTTTCCGTATACGCACGTCATTTCCCATTTGTTGACAAAGGCACTCAATATGGGCAAAATCATTACATTATGTCTTAAATATGAAACAACTTCGCTTAAGAGCATTCAGATTTTTTTGAATTACTGTTACGAAAATACTTACTATGAGACTAAATGTTCTTTATCTTAACCTTCATTATCTCTTGTCTTGGTATATTATTTTCGTTTGCTATTATATCCGCCCAAAAAACATTAAGTTTGTTCATATAAATGCTTATTTTTTAACTGGAATAGTATTGTAATATTGTTTATGTTTTAAAGCGACATAAACGTATTGCCATTTGCCATGTCACGTAGGAACCTAGTATACATTCATCTATGGTAGGAACAAAGTTGGAAAAATTTGGCACCTTTTACGTCTTTCACTTTTTTCTTTTATATCTTAGCTCCAGACATTGTGTATTTAGCCAGTGTCAAGTTTTGTAAAAGTTTTTTTTCAAGTAGAACATAGTATTTCACCGTGAAAACAAGTCTCAGTCATAGTCTAGTCAAGAGTTTCAGTCACTGTCCAGTCCAAGACATGCTTCAGTGCTCTATCCATACTCATCTAAAACGTGGGCCATGTATTCAGCATTCATGGCCATTCTGGTTATATTTCGCGACAATATATTATACTACTTTTATAGCCCTATTACATACGCATGTGACAGCACGGTACCTATAATGACCAGTTACGACATCTGGTGAAATTTTCGAAAGCCTATCCGTAGACTATCGAAATGGCTTTCTATAGATCTACAAACAGTTTAAGACGCTATTAAACGTAATATTGAATAGAGGACAACATTATACGAATTTTGTAATAAAGGTGTGAGCCTATAAGTAATCGACTTGTACACTTTTTAGAAGCCAAAACTCTCAAAATATCCGACTTTGAAAGTGATTTTCGTTAATGAGAAAAATGTCTCAAGTATATGTATTCTTTATAAACTGACTAATGATAAAGTTTCAATTCAATACACATGTAGTATAAAAGTTCAAACTTCGCTTACCATTTAGCGTTGAACAATTAAATGATACACAAAACCTGTCTGAAATGTCTTCGATTCTTATGGCTTTTGCTGGATGACTCTTTTTTTTTTACATCGTCCTAGGCATTCTTTTGACCACAATGTCACCTGATGGAAAGCGACGATGTGGTCGAAGATGTAGCACGCTTGCCTAGGAAGTACCTATTCACTCTTTTTTTGAACAGCCCCGGATTGTATTACACTAATATCATTATGCACCAATTCCACAAATGAACCACGCAGTAACTAAACTTTAAAAGGGTTTCATTGATTTCACAAAGCTTTCCAGCTAGAATGTGCATTAGATACGACCTCGTTCAACCTCGAGAGAACCAGGAAATGCACCAATAATAACGTGAATGTAACTGCCAATCACTCTGATGCTCATTGTTCTGTGACCTTAGTCTCGTCAAAAGTCTTGTCGAGCGACCGTCAAGTGCCATTGTTAAAAACAACCTGATTTGTAACAGACAGGTTTCACTTCAAGTCTTCTGCGATCAATGAGGCAGGTTACGAGTCTTTTTTGAGACAGGAATATTGTAGCTATAAAAGTAGATAAGATTCTTATTGATCGATAGCTATATATATCAAAATAGCTGCGTGTACGTTTTGCTATATAATTGATATAGGTTTGGATTCATCTCAGAACGAACATTTGATAGAATCATACCTAACATGAACACGAAAAATATAAATTTTGCAGATTGTTCAGTTAGGTAAGTCAAACTTCGAAAAAGAGGTCGCCCGAAGAATCCAACTCGGATTGGCAGCGTTTGGGAAATTGCGTGATTTCTTCTCGTCCAAAATCCTGTGCCTGAAGACAAGGGTCTCAGCCGATGTGTGTTGCCAGTGATGACATATAGAACTAAAACGTGGTTCTTGACTACTGGCCTTTTGGAAAAACTCAGAATCATACGGCGGGCAATGGAGAAAGCTATATTCGGGGTTTCTTTGTGCCATAAAATCTTGAAAGAGGATATACGCCGAAGAACCAAACCCGTCGATATAGGTTTCAGATTTGCGAGCTGAGAAAGATCGAAGAACCGATAGCCGATGGGAAAGAAAGGTTCTCGAGTGGCGAACCCGAGTCGGAAGATGCAGCATAGGCAGGCCTCCCACTATTTTCCCTACAACATTATGAAAGTAGCGGGCAACCTGTGGATGCAAGTGGCTCGTTGTCGGTCGGTGTGGCGCTCTAAGTGGGAGGCCTATGTTCAGCATAGTACGTGTTCTGGCTTATGTAGCTGATGATGATGAGCCCAAATGCTAAAATTCAACAAAAAATATGAATTATAAAATGACATATTTGAAGATAAAACAGTAATGTGCAACAAAAAATGTATGTACTCGTAACTAAAATGCATACATATGCAAACAATAGACCAGCATATAAGATATCATCTTACCTAGCATATATCTAACCTTACCTAACAAAAATCAGAAGTGGGATACAAATTCTAAGATATGCAAAACTTTCTCGTTCTTAGCTCTAATCAATCACCTGCATTGTGAAAACCGAGTCAATAAACTCCGGCACCCATATACGTACGGCAACGTGTACTTATAGCAAGACTTGTATTTACGTGAAAACTTTGCGTGCGCGCAAGATTTCTTTTAGCATTCAAGAAGACATACGGCGAGATGACAACGATGCTGAAGGAGACTGATACTGTGTTGGATGCGGTATATAGAGAAATTGAAGGATGCATTAAACAATTAACTTATCTATATGTTTGTACTCAGATGACACAAATTAGACAACGATGGTGGGAATATCTTTTTTTTTATGTTATTCGGTGCCGAGAGGATATGTCGCTCACCAGATATTAAGCGACACGCTTGCACATAACAGTTCAGTGCCATAGAGAGTTTTGAACTTCAGCAGTTCAAAACCATGCGCAGGCAATGCACTGCTCATCAGCCAGAGATATAATTATTATTACTTTATGCCCAGCAATTACGCTGGAAACATTGCTCTTCAATCCAGAACACAGTAATGTTTGCATACTACTACTTGGCGGTTGAATAATTGGCAAAGGTGTGGTCACTGAAGAGAAAAAAAAACTTATCTTTCTCTTTTCTGTGGATGTGGTACTTCTCCAGGCAGACTGCATAGTCCCTACGAAGTCACTACGAAAATAGATAAATTCTTTATAGTTCACACCAAATTGTACATAGCTAGTAAAAAAAATAAAAAAAATAAGTGTGTTTATTAATTAATTTTCCATATCTAATATGGGTTAGGTAGTAAAAGAAAATGCTCTTCTGGGGTCAGTTAGAAAAAAAAACTTCGCAATCATGTCACGTCCTCAAAGATCAGGAAAGCACTCCATCCTTTTACGGTCGACGAGGTTTTCAACTACCTTGATTATTCACACTGCAGAGGCCTAGAATACTTTTTCCGCAGCATTATTTCGAAACTCTTACAATCGGCGATATCAAACGAAGAGATGGTAGGCATCTTCTGGGCAAGCGTGCTCCACCTTAGACCTTGTCTAGAATTCAGGGAGCCAAGGTCAAACGTGAATATTGAACGTGAATTTAATTTAGAAAAAAAAAACAAGAAATATCTCAATTTTTGAATGGACAATTTGAATTTTTCTTATCATAATTTTACAAAAAATCAAGTGTTTTAGTAGCAATTTGCATTCACAGAAAAATGACACAATTTTATGTCTAAAATAACGTCTCCGAACTGTTTATTACCTACTTAACGTCAGTCAATTACCTTATAATAGCGTGCCAGTATGGGAACCGCGGCACTTGTTGCACAACCGATTATCGCCCATGACACAATTCTAACTTTGTTGGTCTGCGGCTATAACACCAAAGCGCTAATAGGGTGATAGATATTTTAGATGGTTGCGGAAAACTAGAAGACTATAACATATTTTTACCCCATAATGCCACATAGGTAACAAACAAGTGTTACACATCTACTTACCCGTACAGTAGGTACATGTAAATTGATATTATGAAGGTTACATCCAAAATAATTTTATCTGAAACATCGCTAGAAAATATTAATTCATTTATAAAAATAAAATATAAGAGTAAAAAAAAGTTAGGTAAACTTTTATTAAAAAAATAGGAAAACTGATTCTACCTATTTCTCACAGAACATTTGGATTATCTATAGACGTTTAATGGTATCTGGATAATCTAACTGTTATTTTTATGTAGTAGGCTAACCCCCGAATACTGAAACTTTTGTTAACTTAGACGACAGATTAAGTTTATTGCTGTCTTTGTCATTTGCTTAGTGCCAGTCAAAGGCAGTATTAGAATTAATCTGTTGTCAAAGTTAACAAACGTTTCAGTATTCGGGGGTAAGTAGTTTAGGTAGTAGTAGTTTGTATGTATTTTGCTTAGTAATAAAATTTATATATAATTAAGTACATTTATATTTCTTCGATCAAAGATAAAAAAAATATTCTCAATAAATGAACTAAATAAAAAATTATAACCTGCCAAATAATTTACTATAAAAAAGTCAAACTTTCAAGCTCTTATAAAAACAACGAACTATGTTTTTACAAAAATAATTTTGTAACAATTTTTCCTGTAAAAGAAATTGCAAACAAAATTGTAACTTTATTTTCTGGGCAGCAGTTACAACACGTAGACACGAATAAATCCGTCCATATATCACATTTATTTGTCGCTATGGAAGGTCGTTAGAAACTTTAGGTAAACTTTAATTTAAAAAAGTTGGAAAACTTATTCTACCTATTTCTTACCGAAAATTCTCCCTTGTTACTTCCATCACATTTCCGGGGAAGCCGAGGTGCTAGCTGGTTCTTAGCTATGGTTTAGTTTTTATCATTCAATTGCAATTTGCTTGCTTGGAGTTAGAAACAGCGACTTATATATTTCTATAGAACCACCAAAAAAATGTATCGTACCGAAAGAAAATTAGTTGGTCCGTTTCAGTTGATCAGTTTAGTTGGTCGGAGTGGAATGACCGATTCCAGGGGCTTTTGAAATATTATTCCATATTTTACCCCACAGGGAAAAGGCTAAGTAGAGAAGAAAGGCAGAATAATCTTACCTTATTATCTAATCTTTATCTACTGACAGAAAACATCGGCTGTTTGAAAACTTGGAATACTTCAATAACACTTCAAATGAGACTGCAAATTGCGAAACCGTGAGCAATATTTTGAGACGTTTATAGAGTGTTGCAACAACGCAGATTCCCGCTGAGATGGTGCAACAGCTTCACGGCAAAATACTGGCCAATTATAGGCAATAACTTGACATTGTGAACAGATACTATCCTGTAAATATGGTCCAAATAATAACTGTATGTATATATAATAGAGCTTGTTCCAACGTCTTGTCATTTTATGGTTATCAGAATGTGCTATGATTGTTTGCTTATTTTCTTTGTTTGTATTGGTAGATAGAAACTCTTTATTGTGTACACCAAAATAATAATAAAACACGTACAGAACTATCTTATAGGCTAGTGCCACAAGTGGGGGCCTTATCGCTACAAGCAATCTCTTCCAGGCAACCATGAATAGTCTATGATAAAAATATATATAGTATAGTACCTAAAGTAATTAGTCATAGTATTTAAATGCACTATATAATTGAAAAATAATTAAATTTTCAAAGAACATTATAGCTAGCTAGTATTCAAATTCAAATTTAAATCATTTAATTCAGACTACAAAGGTCCATATTCACATAAAAAGAAATTCAATTACAATTAGAATACAAAATTAAATTATTATATATAGTATTATATAGAAAATTACACATAATCTCTGATGAATATTTCCAAGGTGATAGTAATTCATTGTTTACCATTGAAGTTATACGCCACTAAAATGCTCAGCAATTTTCAAACGATGCACATAACCACAATGCATCGAAGTATTAAATTCTTCTACCAACTAATCAAGAAAGTGGCAACTGATGGAAACAAATGCACCGTAAACAAACTTGTTAACAATAACCCGGTTAAGCAAATAAACTTCTAATTACCTCCACCATAAAGAGTTCTTTAGCAGAAATAAAAGAGAAACTTGGTGTAAAAACGATTGAGGTTCGCCCGTGATGGAATCTAGACGTACCGCTGGACGCTATTCTAATAACAATACTTGTTGAACGAGCAAACAGAAAAACTGTGTAAGTACTTGATAACTTACAATAAGTTAAAGTTAAGAACCAATGTTACGTACGTATATGAGCACTGTGAAAGGATTTTTGAAGAAAATTCAACACATATGGAATAAATAACGGACGAAAGTTTATGTGATCGGTTTTTTAAAAAAAAACATAGTCGCGCATAAGCTTGATTTTCTTACGTTAGACTTTTTTGTATACATATGAATTGTAAACAAAAGTACGAGTAATATACGACACAATGCCTAATTTTCTAATATGTCCAGAGATCGGTTGTTTGAGCTGAAAACACGCGTAAGTACTCATCATTCTGAACAACTTTTACTATGGGACCCACCATGAAATCGAGGAAAAAATCAGGTGTTTTATACATTTAATCGAGTGTCATTGACATTTTTCTATGGAACAGCAATTTTTTTTCTCCGTTTCTGGGTTGGTCCGTTTGTAAAAGTTTGTCAGAATGATGATGAGCGTGTTTTCGGGTCCGACACCGATGTCCAGACACACTGTGTAGTAAGAAAAACAAAACTGATATTACAAGCCTGTGGTTGCCAATAAACAAGACACTGGCTGTTCAGAAAACAAACCAGTCCGCTCAAAACCAATCGCACCGCTGAGGTCTCGCTAGTCGTCCATCCGAGCATCGTGTTAATTGTTTGCATAAAATTTAACGTTTGTCAATTAAAATCTTTCAAGTGAAACTTGATGAAGAATGGATAAATCAAAATGTTTTGGAAAGTGAAATTACAAATGTTTCGTACTCAGTTATTTATCAAATAGAATATATTTTTTATTTATATAGTCTGCCTCACACAGCGAGGGTTACCGTTTACTTACATTACATTATCAGCCAGAAGACGTCCACTGCTAAACATAGGCCTCCCCCTTAGACCGCCACACCGACCGACAATGTGCTACTTGCATCCATCGGTTGCCCGCGACTTTCACAATGTCGTCGGTCCACCTAGTGGGAGGCCTGCCTACGCTACGGCTTCCTGTTGTGGTCGCCACTCAAGAACCTTTCTTCCCCATCGCTTATCGGTTCTTCGAATGATGTGGCCTGCCCATTGCCACTTTTTACTTAAACTGATATAACTATCAATGCACTGAACATTGGTCTAACGAAAAGATAAGTCGGATTAAATTAATCTGAAGAAAAAGATAAGTCGAATGTCACGGTCATTTCTTCTACTTAGCTTAAGTTTGTAAGAGATTTTTTTCGGGTGTGATATAACTTCAAATTAAAGATTTTCAGATTTGCTCCTTACTTGTGCTGGAAGCAAGGGTTTTTGTTAAAATTTCAACGGTCAAAGGTCAACGGTCAAAGGTGAACGGGAAGTAGGTACCTTATAGGTTTTGATTCAGTTGTGTCAAAATATCCGGCATACAATTCTAAAATAAATAAATAAAATAGTCGTATTTTTTGGCTGCGTTGACTTAGAAGCTTGAATTTTTTACAACTCCGAAGGACCTTAGACCAATTTACTATTAATTATTTCAACTGGGTACCAAAACATATTCCTGAGAAAAATGGTCTTGAAAGACTGGCAGACGGACAGACAGACGACGAAGTCATCCTATAAGGGTCCTTTTTTATTTCGAGTTACGGAACCCTAAAAAATACAGTACATGCACTACTCATCTCTGAGAATCCAACCTATTGAAAGCGGTTCGTTCAAAATAACCAGTCCGTACAAAAGATAAACGTGATGTGACTATTAATTACCCAATGAACATGGTTTTGGTTTTCTCTGGGTTAGGTTTTCATAAAGAAACTAGTTTCAGCTGTCCAATTGTATTCAGAGAAATAAAAAGTGTCAGAGACAACAAAAGCATCAGAAAGTACGTTAGCAGCGCTAAACAATTTCGTTATACAAACGTTTTAACAAGTCGGCGGACCACGGCTCAGAAACACAACTATCCCTTTACGTATTTTAACATCGATAATAGATTTTATGGCTATAATAATAAGGATGATAAGAATTGCGCGATTAACTTGCTCCGTGGAGCCAGCCAGATGTTTTCGAAATGGCTCTCGAAGTGGAAAATTGTTAGATTTCGTGCTAGGTCGTTGCCCGTTCAGTGTGACCGATCCGAGAATTATCTAAGTGCAATCTAAATCTACGAAATGGGTTTTTCGTCACCGTTATCTTGTTCTTATTCATTAGAAGTTCAAGTTTGATCAGTCTTCGAGCGAAATATATTCACAGTGTGAAAGTTTTATATTTGGATAGTCCGATAAATATTTATTTCTCTGCTATCTCTTTTTCAATATTGTATAACTTGCGTTCTTTGAGCAGAAGTCAAGGACCCCGAGAAGTTTTGATGCGTGCACGGTGTATTTTTTACTGTAATATATATTATACCTTTCCTCCATTATTAAATTTTATCAGATGCAGTACGAAGATCAAGAGATAGACCTATATGGCCTAGTTTCGGAGATAATACTTGACTTCAACATTCCTTACTGGGATCGTTCTTTGTTTTTGTAATGGTGCAATTCAACTTGATAGCACCTATTGTGGCTCGTAGCATTCCGTGCTTTATGAAACATTCAAGAGTTTGTAAAATATTGTGTTGGAATAGCTTCGAAGGCACGATTACATCTTTCCAAGTTTTGATGTCAAACATTCATAACAATAGTTATTATTTATGTTAATAGTTATGCTTTGTAGTGTCAGTGTTCTTTATAAATTTATGATTTATTATTGAATAATTAATTTTAGGTCCAATTAACTAAATCTATGTTTTGCAAGAGAGTTTGGAATAATTGAAGTTAGTTCCGTTTATTTGGTATCGAATTGTTTCAAATTACTCTACCTTTCCTAAAGCTTATGACTGCGATTCAATTTCATCTTGACTGCAATCCAATGGAAATTTCTTTTACGTTGTAAACGTTTTATAGTAATGAGAAACAGAATGCGGCATATCGTTTTCATTAGAAAATTATGCTTGATAGTATGTTGTAGTTATAGTATATCTGCATTAAGTTACTACATTTCTGCAAAAGTATGTATGTGTGTGATATTAATTTCCTTAGTTCACCGGAATTATTAGATCTTAGAATATTATCATGATGAGCGTCTGCAAAGTTGGTAAATGCTTGTAAATCATTGTCATCATCATCATTATCATCGTCAGCTGGAAGGCGTCCACTGCTGAACAAAGGGTCCCTTTAGTTCGCCACACAGACCGACAACTTGCTATTTGCATCCACCGCTTGCCCGCGACATACATAATGTCACCTGTCCTTCTAATCATTGTCAATTCAATTTAACTGTTGTATGGTTTTACGACGGATAAAACTATTGAAAATAATACTGTTAATAGAGCTTCAAAAACATACTGTTAATAAAGAAGCTTAACACTTTTGAGGATGAATATGAATGTTAGATTAAGAAACGAAATGTCGAGACGAATTATGTGTCATCAGACACTAATGTTAAGTTAATGTTTAGCTTCAGACGACGATGGCGACGGGTAACATTTTATTTTTTCATAAGATTTTTTCTCAAAACAAACATTTTCCATCTGCTTAGGCAAACCAATAAATTCAACTGCAATAAGTACATAAAAAAATAATGAAGCAACTGCACATTTTCTAGTAAATACCTTCAAGGGCAATAAACGATAATAAACCTGAATCTTTGAGAAACCAACGGTAGAAAGTAGTTTTCACAGATATAAAGTTATTAAAAATCAGCTATCAGCTTTCACAGATCACTGTGGACTTATGAAAACAAGACAAGAAAACGAGACCCGCCGGCGTTCTTGACCGCGCCTACCTCTTAGTAGTAATATGACTAGCTGTTACGTAAAAGGGCTTTGTGATTTTGTTTGTTTATGAAACACATGCTTGTACCAGTTGTTACACTAGTTTTTAAGCCTCTTTTTAAATGTATGCAAAATTTTGTGTGAACAAAATCTATCTCACCTTCGCCAGATATTCAACCGCCAAGCAGTAGTGTGCAAACATTACTGTGTTCCGTATTGAAAGGCAATGTTTCCAGCGTAATTACTGTACACATAGATTTAGCATCTAATATCTCAGGGAGACGAGCGCTATGCATTGTCGCGCATGGTTTTCAACTGTTGAGGTTCAAAATTCTGCATGGCACTGAACTGTTATGGGCAAGCGTGAAGCTTAACATCAGGTGAGCGATTTGCTCATCTCGTCACCGAATACCATACAATCACTATTAATTGCTCGAAATGCTTGTTTTTTCTTGAATATATCATTATTTAATTGAAATATTCTTGAATGTCATATTTTAAAAAATCATCAACATCATCAGCGTCCACTTCGAACATAGGTCTCCCCTATAAAGCGCCACACTGAACGACAAACTGCCACTTGCATTCAACGTTTGTCCGCGACCTTCGCTATATCGTCGGTTCACCTAGTGGGAGGCCTAGCTACGCTGAGTTTTCCAGTTAGCGGTCGCCACTTAAGAACCTTTCTTCCCCACTGGTTATCAGTCCTTCGAGCGTGGCCTGCCTATTACCACTTCTGCTTACAAACCTGAAAGCTATATCGGTGACTTTGGTTCTTCGGCGAATATCCTCATTCTGGATTTTAGCACGCAAATTTATAAATATATGAATTATTATTCTGGCTCTGGATTTTAGTTGTCCATGTCTTTGTGTGTTCGATGGCATTTCCGACACAGCGAATCCTTGTGTGGAGGTATGAGTGGGAATATGGGGTGTATCAAAGCTGTATACATAGCAAAGATAGACATAATCTATCAACTGGCAGTCAACGCACAGCCTTAACTGATGGTCTAGTAGCATGGAATTTTGCTGTATGAGCTTCGTATATGTATTTGTATACACCATAGATGAACTCATCTGTGGTATACACAGACGAAAATTAAAAAAAATATTTAAAAAAAAACACCCCCAAGGCTACACAGATACAATCTATTTATTAGCGCAAAATTCATTTTCATTAACCCACGATGAGTAATTAAGTTGAACTTGACAAAAATCGCAAGAAAATTTGAATTAGCCGCGCTGAGCGAAACGCTGCACCGTCACAAGATCGATGGATAATACCAGTTCTTAGTCCAGTGGTGCCAGTCTCAGATCCGGCTTCGGTCGAGTGTCAATGTCAGTGATTGTTTTCGCATTGCTATTCAATTGTTTTGTTTACCTTTTAAGTCATTTAGATTTTAATTGGACTATAAAAGATATTTCAGATACCTAATTAAGCAATATGTTGATGCCTTATAAGACGCTATGTCAAGGCGAAAGCTGTAATCAAATGAATTTATAATTAATTAATTTTTTTGATTATACAAACAGCTTTGATTGACGGTCCTTTGCGATTATTTTGTGAGAAGACACCGATGTTAGTTTTTTTGATTTAAAATAAATTGAGTGCTAAGGTTTTGAAAAGATTGACCGTGACTTTTATATCAAGGTGTGTCTTTACTTTGAATAATTCTATTAAAATACCTACCATTAAACAAAAAATGCAATCTTTTCGGATTTATCTAAATGTTTTGTAATTGTTATTGTAAATTTAACCAAAATGTTTACGTCACAAGTCTTACGCTGTGAAAAATACTCCTTTGACCCTGGTTTAAAATTCGAACGCAATATTCCATTTTTAAATATCAACGCCTGGCTGGCGCCGCGACATTTCTATACGACCTCGACGCTTCACGGTCCATCGATTACTGTAACGAGATCTTGATAGTCTCGATACTCGATTCTCTAGAAATCGACTTTACACAGCGGTATCGATTACGCAGCGGCAGCGCACAATATAACTGACTGCAGCACTATTATCACTGTTTGATGAACAAATTATTATTAAAATAAGAATAAAAATACCGGAATGCAAAACGCACCCTTTGACTCTCTGGATATTATAAAGAAGAATCCAATTCCAACATCACCTCACTCGTCAAAATCGGTCAAGCCGGCAAGGTTTAGGTTGTGGGCACAGCTATGGCTCGGAATTATAATTATAGGATCACAAAAACATACATACTTTCATAAATACTATTACTTATTAAACTTACATACATCCCAAAAACATAACCCACCTTGGGAATTGTGGAACAAAATTGTACCGAAGTATTGTACGTTACATTTTTTAAATAACGACCGCACGTAAAGAAGCTTTTGTTTGTAAATCATATAATATACTGAATATAATTATTATTTCGATAATATTATTAACATTGTACCTATTAATACTTACAACATTATTATGCGCATAATAACTATAACCATTTTCATCACTACAAATAAGTATAACCTGTTTATTAAAAATACTGCTATTATCAAAATAAATAACGAATAACAATACAAATTACTTGCAGCAATTAAAATAACGAACTGTAAAGTTTGTGTTTTGCTGCGAATAAATAAATCTCAATTTAGATAAACTTTATGTCATGTAATGTTTATGTAAGAACATTCATTCGTTTTCTCATTTCACTCGACCATGTACCGTGGAGTTTGTTATTTAGCCTGAATTGCAATTTCATTGTGATTAATTATACCTACGTTTTTATTTATACATTTACAAATACTATTAGAGACAACTTACCCACGACTGAAGTTGACAGAAAAGTTGCCTATCATAGTGGGACAAACACTGTTTAATAAACTCCAAGAGTTTATCAAATACATCAAAAATGAAGCACAATTTTATGAAAATGATTATAGCCATTTAGAGCCTGTGTACTAATTAATTGTATTGTTTAATACTACAGCCTCTATACAGCTGAATTTTATTTTATGATTAGTTTAAAGTAAATGACGAGATATGGTGATATGGTCTTACTATTTCATTATAATAAGTTGTTGTAATTCAACTTATTAATAAATGGTTTTCTATTATATTCTATTCATATAAACACATCGCACCACATCGATCGAAGAACTGATGACCGATGGGAAAGAAAGGTTCTATAGTGGCGACGATGAATAGGAAGACGCAGCGTAGGCAGGCAACCGGTGGATGCAAATGGCAGATTGTCGTTCCGTGTGGTGCATTATGGCCTTTGTTCTGCAGTGGACGTCTTCTGGCTGCTGATGATGATACATATAAAGCTTCAAGTAAAAACTCAACTTTTGAATTTATGTTCAAATTTTATCTGGAATACATTTATTCCGGATAAAATGTTGTTAGAGCAAGGTGAAAAAGGTCATGATCAGGGATTTATACTTTATATAACGCCCCTGTACAACTATTTTTGTTTTGAAATTGTAATAAAGAAATAAATTGAGGTTTTTGGATATTTTATTTGAGGAGAACGACGTAACATTTTTTGGGTGGAGGGGAGATGCGACAAAATCAGTCCAATTTGACTCCGAAATGACACTGAAGCCATGGAAAATGAAACCTGAGCTCGACCGCGTGATAAGTAAAACAAAAGCCGTTGAATGGAAAAATTTCAAGAAATGGCTACAATCTCTAAATATAATACATTTTAAAATTGACAATAAAATTACAGCAAAAATTCTGCAATATATGTAAATAATGAAACAATTTATTTTGCAAGGCCTTTATAATGAAGCAACAAAGTAATTTAGCAATATCATAGATAATAGCTGACCTATCGAAATATATAACAAACTAGACACGGCACTGGCTTCGCTCGCCTAGGCTACAGTAAATAAAATACCTCATTTCACCCCTTTAAGGTTTGGTTTTCGAAAATTCCTGAGACATAACTTTATTTATTGTTTATGTTCAGTAAACTGTTATTTTTGGCGTAGCATGAAAAAATATTATATATCCATACAAAATTTTCCATTTTACCCCTTTAGAGGTGGAATTCGCAAAATCCGTTATTGTTCACTTAAATATTTACATGAGTATGGTTTAAATTTCACGTCTCTATCAAAAGATTCCTAGAAAAGGCTTGTTCTTTTTTTTGTATGGTATATATTATATAGATATTATTTATAATATATATAGATATTATTTATAATATATATAGATATTATAATACTAGACTAACATAGGTATATTATGAAATATTTTCAACATCGTAAAAAAAAACATGGCTGTGATTCCAATTAACAAAATGTTTGACAGGAATAAATGTCTAGTTAATTAATAATGTATTTCGATCGATTTCGCAATTAATCTTGACCTACTGTGATAACTTCTGAGAAACTTGGAAATCAAGATGCTCCTTTCCTATCCATGTATATATTATATGATACACATGAATATCCGTTCTCATGATTGCCTGAGAATTTGAATTTACAAACGATATGATAATGATACCTAATTTATGATTACGAAAATAGGATTAATTACTTAATTGAAGAGACATATTTTTGTGATTTTGTTTTTTATAACAGAAACATATTAAATTATGTTTACATAGTTTTCTAATAATACTTAATTTATTTATTCAAATTCTTATTCGCATCAAAAGTTTCTAAGAAGAAAATAAATAACGTGTATTACATACCCATTTTAACTATGTAGCGTTCGTTGCTTTATATGTTATGGTGTCGATTTAAAATCATGCGCGCAAATACACTGCGCTTGACATCCTATTATAAAAATCCTGTGTTATATCTCTTTAAGCCTAGTATTTTCATTAGAAACATTGCCCTTCAATCCCGATGCAGAAATGTTTGCACACTACTGGTACTGGTTGAATAACTGGCAAAGTCGTGGGTGGTGTGAGGTTGTCTAAGGGTGATCTAAGGTAGGGTCCTTGGTTAAAACATCGGACCGAGAACCAACGAGAAAAAAGAAGAGGAAAATATAACTTACTCTCACTTTTAAAGAAAAGAGATAAATATATTTTCCTTATGGCGGTCGGCTCCAACCAAGTGGTTACGTTTGTTAACGCTCATAATCTAATACGATCACAGATTCCACGCGTCTCTTCAATTTGAAATAAAAAAACAAGGCGTACTCTTACCAAGATAAGGAACATCACGCACTCACGCGTAGATTTCACGATAATCGAAAAACCAAAGCAAAAACCGTTCTACATGCGAAAACGTCCCATCAGTCATGTTAACTAACTAATTTATCTCCATAGTTTCCGCTTCAATGTTTCTTCGTGAGAATAGGAAGACTTTCTTCGTTTCACCATTAGTAGGTAGCTTTTTCGTGTTTGTTTGTAGAAAAGAAGTAATTGTTTGTCTCTAGCGGGATTTCTTTGTTTACTGGACAGCCGACGAGTGTTAGCTGTAGTCTTTTGTCTTTATTGATTAGAAGTCTAGTCACGGCTAGAACATAGATACCTACCCAAGCGTTAGTCTTATCCCAGACTTGTAGGCCGAACCCCGAATGTTCGCTCAACAACGCGATACCCAAGCGCTAGTCTTATCCCAGACCTGTAGGCCGAACCCCGAATGTTCGCTCAACAACGCGATATCCTCCAATCAGAGGCGAGCTAGTAAATGATAATAAACTCTTTAGCTGACTGAGTGTGTGTACAAGCTTAGCGAATATCATAATGAGCAGGGTTGCGCTCAGAGGATAGTTTTTTTGTAATTGCACTCGCCCCTATGTACGAAACGACCAAGTTGTTGCTTAACTTCAAATTTTGACATTGACACAAATTGATATTTCGCGTGTTATTAAATTTATGATGACAGCATTTTTCTGAATTTTGCTTCACTATTTCCGTACTAATGAGAAAGGAAAAAATATTTTACTTTTCGCCACAAAACAGAAAATTGTAAAACAGTTTTACGCGTCATTAAAAATAATTTCCGGACCCAGAACAAATATCTAATACAAATATTATCTCGGTCGGAAAACGAACTCAGGCCCTCCTCATAAAGCAGACGCGCTACCTGAGCCAGGCGGGTCGACAAATATAAAATAATAAAAAAATATTCGTATGTTATACCCATAATTTCCATCTTATATTCACGAGATACATTATGTATGTAAGTATTTCAAAGTCTCCTATCTGCCTAATAGTTTAAAATTTTTGTATCAGAAGAGATTTAAAGTGATTTAATAGCGCAAAACAAGTTTATTACAAGTTGAAATTCGAGTTCATTTAGAGGTCTTCTCACGATACTGCTCCACTAGTATAGTTTACTTTGCCGTAGGTTTTTAGATCAATTTAACCTTATTGTACTTCCTGTACCAATAAATGTTAACGGTATTAATATTATACTGGGAATGTGAACGAGATAACTAATTAACTGATCAGTATTTTTTATCGCTCGATCTTAAAAGGTTGCGGAGAACTGTAATTTTACAAGATTTTATTTGACTTGCAATGTTTGTATGTATGTAGGTATATATATGTTACGGTATAATCTTGCAGTTCCGCTTTTTTAGTTGAGTAGAAATTGTGCATGTCTGTCAATTTTCGATGACAATACAATATTATAATAGTGAGCTGATCTGATGATGGAGACGGAAGGTGGAATACCGATCTCCTCAGTAACTAACAGTAGATTGACGAAGTTTGGACTCATTTTGATCAATATCGTACTAATAACGGATTTTATAAAACCTTGTCTCGAAATTATTATTTTCCACGTAACTTATTTATATTTTGAAACGAAACGAATTGAAAAAGATTACATTTCCGTTAGTATGTATTTCGTCTTTTCCTCTGTTATAATTATTTTTCTTTATTTATTTATTTATTTATTTCATTACGACTATTTTTACAGGATAGCACCTAATACAATAGTGTAGTTATGTCAACATTTTAAATATATAAGAAATTAGTCCAGAATATTAAATACATGTAATACATGTTATGTAGTTTTGTGTAAATTATGACAGGTCTTGAGAGACAGTTGCTCTGAAAAGCATGATTGTGCATCACAAAACATTCCTGAAGGTTCATCAACGAGGAGTATCGTCTTTTGCCGCAATATTTTGTGTTCTGTTTGTAGATGTAGTCAGATTTAAGGCTTCTTTCAAACAAACGCGTAGTGCAGCTAAGCTTGAACGCAGGCCTGCCCTTTTTACCTGCCTGCCCAAAGAGGGGGATAAAGTTTTTCTAATACAATAAACTGTATGAACCACTACGGCGCTGCTTGCTTGCGGGAAAACTGCGCGACGCTCACGCCCTTTGCCGCCGGTAATACGCGTTTTAAGTTTCATTTTGACTAATAACACAAGCTAATAGTTATCAGTAGTGGAATGCTGTAAAAACAATGTTGATAGACGGCGTCATAAAAGATAGACAATCTAAAGACAGATACAATAATGGTTATTAATTAAAACGCGGAAGGCATGTCTTTTTTAAATTCAATTGCGGCGATGAAAATCGCTGTAACTATAGAATTCGGAAACTAGCTAAACTAAGAGTAACAATAGTAAGATAAGAAGCTTTTTATTTTGACTAGTAACACTAGCTAGTAATAAAACTATTAGATACTAGTAACAATAGTAAGATAAGAAGCTTTTAATTTTGACTAGTAACACGAGCTAGTAAGAAGTAATGATAGTAAAACAAGAGGACTTTAATTTTGTTTTACCAAATAAAGCCAAGCAACACCAATTAAAGTTATAAATGTTTATTTTTTTTCTGCAGTAGGCCTGACTGACTTAAACACAAAACTTATTCATGAACATAGTTAAGTCATATAGTCATATAGTTAAGTATATGTTGTTAGTTAGTGACACAGAGTGGAATGTTGTTAAAACGATTTTGATGTACGGCGATTTAAAAGCTAGAGAATCTAAAGACAAGTTAAGTAATGATTATTAATTAATGCGCGGTAGACAAGTTTTTTTCAATCCAGTCTCGGAAATAAAAATAGCTGTGCCCATTTAGAATTCAGAAACTAGCATCATTGTAATTTCTGTCTCATCAAAGTAGATGAAATGAAGTGAATAGGCAAGCACAGTGCCTTGAAGGAGTTCTGGAACGTTTTATTTTTACGTGCTATTCAAACACAAACAATGTTTGTTGAGGTAGGACTCTTTTGCAGTGTCTGGCTGAGTTTCAAAATTAAGGGTGACACTGATCTATGGCCAAGCGTGAAACTTACTACCAGACGATCGACTTGCTAGTCCCGTATATCGTTGCAATAAAAAGACTTGCCATTGTCATTGTCAGGACAAGCTTAGCAGGGTTCCGTAGACGCGTAGGAAGATTGAAGAATTTAACAGTTATTTCAGCTTATCTCAAAAAGTTATTATCACATGTTACCCTAAATAATTTTCCAAGAAAGTTTTTACTAAGACCTATCAACTTGGAAGAAAGTAAACTATGCATCTCCGAAATTTATCATCAGGGGGACACGTCGCAAGCTACTGACCTTTTCAATGAAACCCCAAAAGAAGGGGACAGGCGAAAAACTTTTCTTCCCTACTTTACATGTATGGGAACTTATTGAAGAGAATATTATACAATAAAAAAATTGAGATCTACCATCGTTTTGCAAAATTTTGACATGACGAACTTAAAAGGGTTCCTTGTAGTACTACGGAACCCTAAAAAACGAATAAAGGATGAAAGTAATGGCTTTAAACAAACTATATGTAGAATAGGTTGGTAGGAATTTGCAATAACTAAGCGCGGTTAAAATATAAATTATATGTTATAGAAAACCTTTCCTATAGCTTATAAGCTATATACCAGTAGCATTCTACATACGGAGATTCCGCGCAGCTGTATAAAACACGTTGAATCAAGCGAGACGAAAGTGCATACCATACGTAATATGATATTGATATGTAGGCAAAACGAATTTTATAAATCATCAGTAATATACAACTATAAATAATTATTGCCGCAACATGAATTCTCAAGTGGCGTCAGTAACCGGCCATCCGCAAATGCATTTAAAATTGACTTTTACACTCATGATTATGCAAGACTCTGGTAATTATGTATAACTTACCCAAGAAATCTCTTACACGAACTTTGACTTTATTAAGATGTCGTAACAATGACTGTTATTTTCTAACGTTTTGGTCTGATCTTTTTCAAAGTGAGTAGGCAAGTAGATTGTAATTATGATAATTAGAGAAAAAAAACGCGTGCAAATGTTTTGTATTTTCGTGGTCTATGGGCCAGTGAAATGTCATCTGTTACGAAATAGTTATGTATTATATTAATATCTCGTTTGTGAAGATAATTTGTTTTTAAAGTGTTAAATTATAATTGAATACTGATAAGCAATAACATGTCAAACAACAAAAAAAATTTTTTTTGTTAATGATACAGAACGCTTCTTTATCAGCAATAGAAGCGTTCTGTATCACTAAAAAAATATTTTATTTTTTTGTGGGTTGACATGTTATTGCTCATCAGTATCCAATTTTAGTTTGATTATAATATTGTTTTTGTTACCGTCATCATCGTCAAGTTATTCAGCCCACTGAAAGGTATACTTAAGCCTTCCTCTTTCCCCTGTTTTATGCCAATCTACTTAGTATAAGCGAGGCGAGGATTGCTGAGTATCGTCACGCCATCGCTGTGTTAGTCCATTGGCTGTATCAAGTGGTATCAAAATATGACCCTAAAAATATAATTGTAACTACTGAAACAATTCCGAAAACTACGAACAGCTTTGGTCATTGGGTCAAAAATACCAAGAGTAAAAATGTATCAGCCCAAACAGAAGTTTTTTTAAGCTCCCGGTTACCAATTGCGCAGTACAGCTGAATCAGAAGTGGATCGTTTTGTTAGCATCTTATTTTGATTGAATTTTCTTTTAACACATTGTTTACGACATGTTACTGCTTATACTTTATTGTCATATGAATAAGTTATAAAAACATATTAACAGCACGCGCACACGCGCACACGCGGACATGGAATAGAAAGCATTTGAAACTACGTATTGTGCGGATTAAATTTGGTTAAATCGCCAATGAAAGTTGATCAGCTGGAAAAGTTAGGTACATTATTATTACCCTTTGGTTGTCAATGGCGTCGATACCATATAAAATCGTTAAAATTAACTTAGTGCTTTTGCTGTCTTTTACTAATAGAAACACAAGAAATAGATAGCATGCATTTAAGTGCTATCAAACGAGTTTACCAATTTAAGCCGCGACGAAAATCGTACACCAGCGATACTTGAAACTTGTTTTTAGTCGGCACCCGCTCCGGTGTAGTCTAAGGTTGTATGGTGAGCTATGATCTGACTTCTTTGACAGCACTGAAATGCATGCTATCTCTATCTTGTTTTTCTATTACTAAAAGATAGCAATAGCACTAAGTTTGGTTTAGCGAGTTTACATGAAATCAACGCCAACGTCTCGATTTTCAATGAACAGTTTTGCTACGTTCGCTAGTTTCAAACGGTTTCAAAGCATTCCTTGTGGTTTCTCGTATGTTATTTAATTATTAAATAATCAGTTATGTCATCATATTCACCGGTTCTTTTACCACCCCTACGTAGTAATCCGTTTTCATTAGAATAAGTAATTTAAAATTAGAATTCGATATTTCATCCTCTTTAATAAGTTACTCAATTTGAGATCGACGGAAATTCACTCGCTCGATTCGCATACCAGCACGTCAGCGCATGATTCTATTTGAAAACAAATCGACACTAACGCGATTACTTTCGATATCGATGTTTAGACGTGTTTTATCGATAAACCGACAAATGATAGCGGTGTTTATGGGAAATATTGATCTCACCTTAGTCAAATGATTCATTTCTCATTTCTTTTGGAATCTCCTATTCCAAAATATATTCGTCTACTTTTTGAATATTTGAAATAGGGGCTTCCGAAAATCATTGTATCTTTTAAACGTTTCTCATGCTATTCTCTTGGTGATTTTACCAATATTTTAAATTTTGTCCGTTTTTATTTTATTTTAATTTTGTGTAATATAGATGCAAATCTGGAATAAATCTTTTTCATTTCATTTTATTTTAAACCTGGAACGTAATGCAGGTTTTATTTTAATAAATCGGGAATACTCACGCTAAATCGAGTTAGTTATTCCGACTATAGTTTCGATCACATTCGAAAAACGAAAAAAAAAGTAACCACATCAGTTTTTATAGTAAAACATAATGTAGGTATTTAAATAGAACTATTTAATTAAATTGTCAAATTGCTGCAAACAAATTACAACTTCTTATTCTCAAAATTGAACTAAGTATTTAGACCAGTAAAATAATGTCTTCAATATTCAGCCTGTACCTGTTGTTGCATTATAAAACTTAAAAAGTTCAAAACAAAGTCTAACAACCTATAAACATATAAAAGACTCCGACTCAAGTGCGATAGTTTACTATCACGTCGTGTCGTTACTGTTGACTCAAGTGCCTATAAAGACGCAGTTCGGTAAAGTTTGCCTATTGCCTTCGTATATTTTGTAACACAATAAAAATACTTCTGTATACTTCTTCATTCCTTTTTCCGTTTTACTTTTTGATACAACAAAACTTTGGTACGTGACTTGACTACAGTTATTTATTGGCGTAGTAAGGAAGCTATAGAAAATGAGCAATTTGTTATGTCGTTGTAAATGCGACCATTTCTTTTATCGTATCAAGGGCAAAGCGTCATATGAGTTTGTGAAGGCCACTGAATTCTCCCCGTTATATAGGGCTTGTCTTTAGTAAAGGCTATCAACGATGGACGTGCGATATAAAATTATGAGACAATCATATTTGAATTTGGAGTAAATGAGTATTCATCATCATCAGCCAGAAGACGTGCACTTCTGAACACAGCCCTTTGCCAGCCGAGCGAAAAACTGCCATTTGCATCCACCGGTTGCCCGTGACTTTTACAATGTCATTGGTTGACATTGTGGAACCTATACTACCTACCTATACTGCGCCTTCCGATCAGAAAGTAATTCGCAAAATTGAAAGATTCCTACGCTGCAAGTGAAATGCCTAGCGGCTGTTTAAATATTTTTGTTAAGTAGTGGGTAAATTTTTGGTTGTTTATTAAATCTAATGGCTCTACGTTTTATTGTGACTAAAAGACCAAGTCATCAGTTACTTTGATGGTCGGTGTGAATAATGCTATGTTGACTTTGACATACTTACTTTTGAATTTAAAGACCCTGTTATCAATTAGAGGCTTGTGTCCAATGCCCGCTCCAAGGTTGTTTGACCACGTATTTGTTTCAAATCACTCATTTTCATCATAAAAGTATGTAACTTTATCAGTAGTGGTTAGTATTTATTCTCCTTATTTTCGTTTCTTGAGTTTTAAGTCGCGTTATGACTGATGGAATAATTATGGTTGTATTTCACATACTGATTACGATCTTACTATGAAAACTGACGTGGTTTTGACACATTTTGTTTTAATAAAACGGGAATACTCACGTTATACCCGTAACTAGCGTGGTTTGGACACATTTTGTTTTAATAGAACGGGAATACTTACGTTATTCCCGTTTTATTCAAACGATATCTGAATATGATCGTTTAATCGTTAGTTATATTTTTTTATTATTTTCTGAGTTGAAGATTCTAGCGGCATGATTGCGTTATTGCATTTTTGAGCACAAGTACAAACACCAGTTTACAAAATAGTGTAATGTTACAAGCGATTGAGCTTGTAACATTACACTATTTTTTACATAGCGTAGAAAGCCCATGTTCCCATGTTACAACGTATCTGTGAGAGTCACAATTGCGCAACGGTGGTTGTGACGTGAATTAAAGAACTCTCTTGCCACTCTTGGATGTGGTAAATCGAGAATAAAGAAAAGTGATTGATTTTTATTGTTTTGTTGATGTGACAATGTGATCCATGGAAAATGTTGCAATATTATTGATTGGAATGATGTGTTTTGTATGACGTGTCTCGGTATAAACGATTGGCATGGGATTAATGTGATTTCTGATTGTTTTTGTAAGCGGTACCCCACACCAATACTACAAATGTTGTGCATCGCACATTTATATCATATTGGACAATTATTTTTTTACTCTCCAATAGTACACTATCTGTACAGTATTGTTAACCTAAGACAAGACAAGACAATACAACAGGTGGCAGGAACCAGAGGTTACCACGGTACAGAGGTCCCATACTAATGAGACGGTGCGTGTGTAATTTTGTTTGTTAGTTATGTTTTAAATTCCATTTTAAAAGAAATGTCATGTGTACCTTCACTATGGATGTAGGAAGTAAATACAAAGGTATTTTGAAGTTGACGTTTTTCATGTTTGTCTGGCCACAAACTAAGCTGATATTAAGGCTGCACAATTTTACGGCCTGTTCTGTCAAAAAGGTCTCGAAATACAGATTACCTTTAAAGCAATAATATTATAATTTACTTTAATATTAATACCTGAATAATACTTTAATATTATACGCTAGTTCTTAACCGCGACTTCGTTCGCGAGGACAAAAAAAAACCTATGTCCTTCTTTGTGGTATACAGTAACATCTTGTCAAATTTTATTAAGATGTTCAGCCGTTTAGCCTTGATAACGCGAAAAACATCTAGACAGAGAGACAAAGTTCCTATAGTTCGCTAGATGGCGTTGATCCATTATTGTGCATTTTTGACGTTTTGTATGGACTGACAGTTGTAATGTAGGGAGTTCAGAATCGCGCAAGCGAAGTTTTTTCCCCGAGACGTACGTATTCATTTTTATACCTCGAAGCTTTATTGGTCCAGATACAACCGCGGCTATAATCATCTGAATTATAATATTTGTTAGGAATATTAGTTAGGACTAAGATTAGAATAAATAACGAATATTTGGCATTCTACAATGTCATAGTAGTAATGTTCCCCTACTAAATGCTTTGTATCTAGGAATCAATAATAAATAAAAATCAACGGCCGCGGGTCCCTAAAAACGAGACTCTGAATGTCTCTTAACTTTAGCCAAATACCTTGCTAACTCTGCTTTCATAACTGTTAGCGAGAATTTATAACTCAAGCATCATTCATAGTTATAAATGACTATAGAGAGTATTGTACAATCTTTACTACCATCAGCTACGTCTAAAGCTCGTGATATGCGCACGGGCATGATAAATGAGTCCACAGGCGCTGTTAACGTTTATAAATCCAGTAAAGGAACGTCTTCACTAACTGGTGGGTTCTAGAAAACTGTCAATATTTCATTCTAAATTTTCTGTTATCTAGATGATTATAATCATCAAGGATCTGGAATTTTTGAGGAATCGAGTATTACAAAAGCACTCAATTTGAACTCAAAAATAACTTTTTAGCGTTTATCATCAGCCAGAAAATGAAGCCAAAAATCGGGCAGTTTAAAAAAAACAAACAAAAAAATAATGTGTTATATGTTGCACAAATCCTAAAAGCCCCGACCGCCGTATCAGCGTAAGCTTTGTTACAACAGTTAGTGTCTTTTACATCAGGCCTCCATCACGAATTGACTTGCAAGTCGTATTAAACCCAACTGTTTTCTAAAGCACAGCAGCCCATTTCGTTTAGGTTTAAATCTTCTCGTGGTCTTGAATATTCAGCGACTGGACGAAAGCGAGGCTGGCTCTCTCATTTTAATAACAAATGAGCGAGACAGGAATAGATTAACTTACTGGCTTTCGTTTAGTTACCTGCTACTACTATAACAGCCTTTAAACATCCCACTGCTGGGATATCAGCCTACCCTCGAAGGGTGATTAGGCCATATCCACCACGCTGGCCCAGTGCGGGTTGGCGGATTCACATACGCCATCGAATTTCTTCTCCGGAAATATGCAGGTTTCCTCACGATGTTTTCCTTCACCGTAAAGCCAGTGGTATATCCGTACGTAAGTTACAAAGAACTCATTGGTACGGGCCCGCCCGGGTTCGAACCCGCTACCATGTCAATAAATAGTAAAAGTAACAATAAATTTAATGTAATCAGCTCATACTGAATCAAGTACTTAGGTTATTACATAAATGTCTGTTTATAATCCTTTACTTACGAGATACATAATAGAATCTAAGGTATGAGGTTTAGTCATAGCTAATTAGTGGCAAATAATAAAACAAAATACCCCTAACAAGTCTATCTCCGGCTCAATAGGCCTCTCTAACTCCGAACGCAAAACTCGCAGTCGGGGCTGCTCTTACAACCATCTCTATTTATTTGTTACTAGCTGTTACACGCGACTTCGGTCACGTAAACCTACAAAAAAAATGCCAATGTTCTCGAGCTATATCTACGCAAACATTTTGGTCGATCCGTTCAGCTGCTTAGCAGTGATTACGCGACAAAACCCAGACAGAGCGACAGAGTTACATTCGCTTGTATAATATTAATTAGGATAGCAGAATGAGTCTTCTGTACTAGTACTGTCATCTATTCTGTACCAGGAGGCAAAGATTTACTTCAATTTCTGAGCCAAGTTTTATTATTATAGGATGTCTTGTCCCAATCCTAACTTGCTTTCCATTTGTTTCTGTCCTGAGCTAGACTGTGTAATACGCTGAGGGTATTCCCTGATAGATGTGTGGTGAGCTTTACAGCAAACAGTCCCAAGCAAGCGACGGTTACATGCATTACCTCACAGACACAAACTGGATGTCCTCAAATCGCTCGTGAATAGTTTAATGGAGTGACAAACTTTTAGCAAAACTAAGTTATATTTCGTATACCAGCAGCTTTCATTCACCAATCATTTTATGTCTACTACAAAACGGTTACACAACTTAATTGTTATAGCTGTAATTCGACGCTAAAAATAATCACTGAAACGCCGTTACATCGTTTTACATCATTATATAACTGTTAAATTTGCACCTGCTGTATTGCATTTGGCATAACCTAAGGCATAGAACCGAGCGGTAAAGTTATGCAATTCGAAATTGGCTATTTATTTAGATTAAATAGATTTTTAGCAACTAGCAACTCGAATTGGAATGCACTTCCTAGTCTATAGCAGGTTTGAAGATGCCTTTGAGGCAAAATGGTTTTGTTTCATAAGAAGATTAATTTGAACTTTTTTGACAGGGCAACACAAACCAAGTGAATAGAAGTAGTAAAAGAGATGAGTCAAACTGTAAACGTACTAAACATGATTTAATATCAGTTCCTTTTTGGTGTTATGTTTTTAACGTGCCGTAAGAGGGTTAAAAGTAACAAAATACTCAAAATAATACTGTTACAATACTTACGCATCCCAATGTGCGTATCCTGTTCTTTTATAACGAAAACTTGAAAGACTGACAAAAATAATTTAAAACTACTTTAAGGCGAGGTCCAATCGCAAAACAACAAAAGGTAGCATTTTTCAGCGCTTTGTTCGAAGTGACGAGATTACTTAATCAGGTGCAAAAAATACTGCAGATAGAAAATAAAATTGAAATTACGTTTAACCGAATAAAATTTCGAAAATCTGTCTGTTACAAAATAAAAAAATCGCAAAATGACCCCTGAAAAACACTTCTGAAATCAAATGCTCAGAATTTTTAGCGGTAACTACAAATTTTCTTTTACAAATTAAATATCTAGACTAGTGGTTTATACGGCGAACCAGGTAGTTTTTTTATTTGTTTCGTATATTTCCGATAATTGCCAAAAAAGCAATGAAAAACTACAATTTACCATTTTCTCATCAAGTATTATCATTTTCAACTTTAAACCTTAGAAGTTTGAGCGGGACAATACTCATTTTAAATCACGATCAGTCGCCTTAAATATTTTTAGTTTACAAATCACAAAGCAAGAAGGCAAGATTTATACAATAACCACTAAAATATAGTGCAGTACAATGGCAATCCGAGTAGATACAGACAACAGAATCAATCCTATGCAACTTATTCAAACTGTAAATCTCAATAAAATATGGTTTAATTTATTCTTGAGTACAAGAGGTATACCGATGCTTAGTACACTAAACATCGCTATACATCTTGTACTCATCCTTATCCGTTATACGCGCCTTTTTATAACGACCAAATACGTGAGCAAACTACTAATTACAAAGGAGTCAGTGGACCGCATGGGAAACACCGCGGTTCACTGCTCGATAATATTCAAGTTTGAAAGTTACGAATTTTAACGTAATTTGCGCCAAAACGGACGTCCATAAAAAAAAAAATCTGGGACATCATTGTACACACGGTCATCTGACCCCAAACTAAGCAAAGCTTGTGATATGGCTGCCAGAGACTGATATACGTACATAGATATTTTTAAATACATACTTATATAGATATTAACACCCAGACATAGAACAAACACAAATATTCATCACATAAATGTTTGTCCTAGATGGGAATCGAACCCACGCCCCCAAACACAGAAGGTAGGTTTACTACCAACTGAGCCACCGGGGCAGTCATAAATTCCATTAATATCCGGGAGTATTCCGGAAGTAAGCATGGCGTCATTAAAAGCGTGAGAGCTGCAGCTTATAGTATTTTAATCTACGCCATACATAGATCGTCTTTGGTCTTTGCAGTTGATAAGTTTATTATACTATGATCAGGCTCATGATCATAGAAATTAATATTACTATGTATGAGCCTTCAATGTATACATAAATTATGTATACAGCGTTATTTATTGGTAACTAGCCAACAGCCTCTCGTAGGAGGCTTCCCTACATCTAACAACTTTTGTTCTAGGACTTTTAATAATTCGTAATTTTTTTCTCCATAAATAAAAACAAAAACGCTTTAATTATAATTAGGGCTCCAAATGACAAAACATTACGCGGATTCAAATAAGAAGAAATAAGGGGTGAAGCTTAGGAGCTGACATTTGAACCAAAAAATACAAGTTTTTTTTTCCATACAAACATACATTTTGTTGGTGAATGTATTAAGTTTTATAACAAAAGTTGTTAAGTAGTATGCTAGGAAGCTGCCTGCTAGAGGTTGTTGCCCTGTTACCAACAAGCCTTTATATTGAAGGTGATCAAAAGTGGAACTACAGTTGCTGTCTTATTTTCTCTTTGGTGTTAAACAGAGATAAATGGTAGTATCAGCGCCCTGATGGGGGCGACTTTATCCACGATCATTGAAACTTGTGTCACACTATACGCATCATTTCGTCAAGATGGCTGCCGATCAACTCGTCTGATCACCTTTTACTTTCGTTATTTTCACTTTCGTTGGTTAATACGTTATTTAATTTCAGTATTCTATAGACTTCCGTATGTGGGCGTTACTGTTTAATGTTTTTACAAGTAACTTTTAAGTGATTTTTAATAGTGTTATGCAATTTTAATAGTTTCGATCATTTTTAGACCGTTTACGTCATTTGAACGAATTGTTGGTAAACATCGTTACTAATTAATGCTTTTTTGTTTGCAGATTGCTGTTACATGGTTTTGAGGAGCTACGTTAATACTAAAGGTAATATTTATGTTATTCCTTACAAAAATATTTTAGGGCTTTTTTATATTTAATAATATTATTATTTTAAGGCTTTTCTGTACTATAATTTCATTGAACTCTAACATTCGTATTATTTCACTTATATTCCTGATTATTCATGTTTTATTTCACGCAGTCCTTTCATACCTTCTTCAGCCATTCTGTACCATGTTACCAGTACGCATTATGTGGCAATGTATACTTAAATAAATAAATATACTCTGCCTACCCTCACTCATGTTCATTATTTTCTTTGCTAACAAATTTGCTTTTTTATGTTCGTTTTTCATAGAGATTTATCCAAAAATATTTTTTGTATATTAATTATTACAATTATATTAAAAAAAGCCGTCACTATTTAGCACCAGCAGGTGGAATCCAAAACTATTAAAATTTGCATTGATGGAATTATTACAAGCCACATCATTTTGTTGTTTGAACAAACTAATCATTTTATTGTAACAAAACCGAAACAACAATACAAGCTTGTTGATTCGACACACTAATTAAAGATATTTTGACAAGTAAATTTTAAAATGGTAACCTTAATTTTCGCAAGTATCAGCGAATGACAAATCCATTAGACACTATTATAAATTGCATCAATTATAATGTTTACCTAATGGGTCAGCTTTTTGCTTGAGTGATTTCCTTTTGATATGTTAATCAAAACCACACAATGATAAATAAAAAACTCTGCACCTAAAACTATTCGGAATTTAGTAAATTAAAAAGATTAGATGAATTGGAGTTTTGGGGCAGAGGTCTTTTTCACTAATCAACTCATACATTTTGACAAAACGGTTTTTGAATTCGTTATGAAACTGTCGCTGTCATAAGGAAAACGAATAGATGCTACCTAATATAAACGTGTTTTTTTTTTTGATGAAAAATAAAATAATGTATGCATTGACTTAATGTTCTTGTGTAAAATTAATCGCTCAAGGAGTGCATAAAAATAGTGTAAGTCAATTCTAAGCAAAATCAAACAGCGAAACTTGTTAAGACATTACTGATTCGGACATTAGCATGAGACGCTACTTAAATTCAAAATTAATTATATTCAAAGGTCATCCAACTGACAAAATGAGCTTACGTCTACGTTTTAGATAGGTACTTGAGGAGGAAAATTTTAACCTTACTTCGTGTCCCCCGTCATTACCATGTTGTATTACATTTAATTGTGGAAACAGGTGCTGTATAATTTACTTTTTTACTCTAATTATAATTTTAAGGCGACCTGTTGTTATTCTTATCAAAAAGTTCTCATGAGAATGTAAGGATGAAAATATTTTTTAAGGACTTGGAGTAAGTATGTCCCTTCCTCGGCGATTCATTCTGAGCGTCGCTTGTCGTAATTTTAGAAAAACAAAGATCGTGATATACTCGACTTGTACTAGTCGACGCATGGTATCTTAAAAATATAGTATATCGCCGTCTTGTCCATAAAAAAGCGTAGTCTGATACCCACCCCTAAATGTTATTCGATTTTTTTTATTTTTTTTAAACCTTGGAAAACTACACTTATATTTTTTATATTTTTTTATTTCGCAATATCTTCGTTGTTATAGGTACTTAAAGTGACAAATTTTCAAATCCTGCCGAAGCACTATCCTCTTAAGGGGCTAATTCGAGAAAAAGATAGCGCTATTCACTTTCGCGTGCACTTAAAAGTAGCAATCACTATTCAAGTAATTCGGAAATCTAGCGAAAAATGTGTGTCAAACAGAGGTCTTTCCAAGTTTTTTCCCCATGAAAATGTCATGTAATCTTATTTTTCTTCTTAGCTTTACGAGACAATAGCATCATAAAACATGTTTCAACATACGATCTCTAATCTACATAACTAATGACATGCACGGAAAGTAAAGCTTCTTAAAAACACTGTAAGGTAGTCGATTTAGAGCTCACATTCCAATGTTTTAGTTTTAGCTGATCAGCAGGCTTAGTAGACGAACTGCGACAAAATCCTCTACTGATTTATCGCGCACAAACAGGCAACTGCAACGATTGTTTCTAAATTATGTTGTTCTCATTTTTACACTTCATAAAGAGTTGAAAAGGTTTTGCCTCGGCGCTAGGCTAGCTAGTGTTGAGTGGGCCCGGCAGGCGATGCATTTAGACGATTTATTAAGAGGCGAAATTGGCCTGCGTTTGACCACAAACAGATGGAAAGCAAAGGTGTGATGTTAGATTAAGCACGCTTGGAGGGCATTCTAATCCTCAGCAGTTCAAATTAAAAAGGAGGTTTGAAAACGTTGCGTTGAAACTTCACGACGTAAGGATGAAACAACTAACTCGATGACCTATGACGGATATCGGATGACGGAATCTCGTATAGGTCATGTGCAAATTCTCAAAAATGAAGGCAGTAAAATATAGACTGAAGACTTCCTAACGTCTGTGCTGGAGGATGGAGGCCATCTTCTTCTATTCCGGCGCCTCGCTATTGATCAGTGAAATGGTGCATCTTCCTACCGAGTCGAGTGCTTCAGGTTGATATTTAGCTGATCCCTCCTGTAAATGACTGCAGTATTCTAAGTAGGACCGCATCTGCGCTTGGTAGAGGTTAAGCAGTTGAGCAGGTGTAAAAACTGCCTAACGTGGCCTTACATAATTATTATGAGTATCTGATATAAATGCAAGCCTATTGTTAAAACAAATTATTGGTGGAGACGGATGCTTAATATAAGAGGGAAAACTACAAAGCAAAAGGACACTGCAAGTCTATAAATACGTTTGCCTTTACTATGTTTTATATTTTTACAGGCTAGCCTCAATACTTGAGTCATTGGGTTTCGAAACACTACATGGCAAGTGTTGATTGTATCACTAAGCGTGAGTTTGTGTGTCCTCGGACTACCGGATACGGATATTTTATATACCATAGCCCTTAATTGCAGTTTAGACATGGCAATTACAGTATTGTTATAAAACTTTACTATAATTACTATGTTATTAAGTTTTTGGTAACATACCAAAACCAATACCATGTCAGTTTTCATAGTAAAATATACCAACATTTAGATTGTATCACTTCCACCCATTCTAATCCCAATTTAAGTGTAAGTTGTGTTGTAGTCAAACGCCTAACGCGTCAAGCATATAAAATAGTATATGTTAGATTCTGCATGTGACGAACGTTTATGGTGTTATATATCTTTGAGTGTGGCCCAGAGCAGGATAGATAATGAAGTATATGTATTTTAGTAAATGTATTGCACAGCAATAGTAAGTATTCTTTGCTTTTACTGTGAACAATTCAGAAAGAAAGTTGAGTGCGTGTACTTCGCTTGAACAAACTATTAGTTAGAATTAGCAAGAACAAGAATAACTAAGAATAAGACGACAGTAAAAATCTTTATGACAAAAAACCTTGAAGTAGTTTATTTGCATAGCTTGCTTATTATCCACGTAATATTAACCTTTTTTATCTTGAAGTATAATGACCTTGATCAGAAAACAAACGAAAATCTTAATAATTAAAGAAAAGAAAGGGACCGACTACGTAAGGCGTGGTCAGCGGAGTTTATTAACCCAACTTCGACTCAAACGAGATTTAACTTGTTTATGCCTAAGTACCGACCTTTAAAGATTTCATGCTTTATTTTGTAAAGAAGACAAAAGGAGGGTTGTTGTGTGGAGCACGGTGTGATTTTTTGCATGTGTCAAATTTACTGGAATATTCTGAAAATCCTTAATAGAACCGGTGGATGCAAGTGGCCCGTTGTCGGTCGGTGTGGCGCTCTAAGGGGGAGGCCTATGTGCAGCAGTGGACTTCTTATGGCTGATGATGACTTAATGGAAGAATATGACGTTTATCCTCACCAAAAGCGAGCTAGCTCAAAAGATTGTAGTTTTATTTTAATTCGAACAGTGTTTCATTATGAACTGAAGAATTTACCGAAAAGGTCAGTTGCTTGGATTGAATTTACTGCTATAAATTCAACTAACATATGGAGCTTAATAGGAACACAGGAAAAACAGTTGGATAACGCATACGATCCTTGAAATAGAGATATTTTAAATAGTCAAATCCATTACCAGTTTGCTGCGTCACAAACATATTGGTGCAACCGACAGGCGTAAAGATAGCAAAACAGTTTGCTATGTCAATTCTAACATACAACATTTAAAAAAATATTTTTTATCATTCTTTTAACATTTTTATTGTAATTCCTATCTATTGCAAATAAAAAAACGTTATTGCTACTCGAATCTCAGCCTTCGCATAATCGAGAATGCAAGATGACAGACTCATCTATAATTCCATTGTATTCATCCTTATTGTGTAACAACAATCGATATAATCGGTAAATCGATATCTTAATCGAGAGAGGCTGCATTCGAATCGATTAAACCGGTCCATCACGGTGAAATTCGAAATTGGTCGGCGGATATGCAAAAGCGGTAACACACCATCATAGTACACAGTATACGGATCGCATCAGTGAGTAAAGTCACGTCACCCTTTTGACGTCGTTTTTTTTTGAGGATATAATAATAATAATCATACATCCGTATATAAGGCCGTTCTTTGGAAAGTTTCATATTTTCCGACACTGGCTAGCTATCAAGTCGAAAACCGGTCACTAAGCGCTTATGGTCTGTTCCGTGGCCTCACTGTACAGCCAGACTAGGTAGTAGTTTGTTACATCCATTTGTCTTGTAGCCAGGCCAGGTTATTAGTCTGTAAACCTTGTCTTATATATGAAATTTTCTTGTACGGGGGAAAACATTTGGGGAACTTGGGTGAATGTCAAACGAAAAAGTCAATCTTTTGAAATCTGTTTACATCCTTATAGAGTAAACTATTATTTCTTTTTTGGCGTCATATAAGAGATCTACTGCTGTTTTTATTCTGTTCTGCGTGAACTGTCTAACACCTGCGGCTTTCGCCAGTGTAACATTATAGTAACATTATACTAACATTATGTAAGATTAGGTCTCGGCCAACTTGACCGTCGATTGGAGAAATTTTGTGACGCTGTGATTTATTGTCTTGGCAGTGTTTTTTGATTTAATTTGTTTTTCATTCAGGTTTCCGATCGTAGTTTTCAAGCGATCTATTAATTGATATGCACCTATTTGTTAGTTTGGTTCATTTGAATCACCTATTTCTTTTGATTGAACTTAACTTTCTTATAGTTATCATGTTCTTGCACTTTTCTCATGTCTTGGTCGAAGTTGATTCGGTCTTATTATTTAAAATGCATAGAACTGTTGCCACCATTTTCACGCTTATTGAAATGTGAATGAAATGTGAAGAGTCGGAGGTAAGTTTAATACTGTGAGATTGGAAGTAGAATCGACGCCGTTCTTTTGTTATGATCTATATTAAGTACATGTTTGAATATACTTCCTAAGAATGAATAACCTAAGTATATTTTATAAACCGTTGCCATATTTAGATTAGAGATTCCATCTTCTTGCCCTACAAACGTTGCAAACCACCTGTGTAATGATCTCATCATCATTTTACACCGTAAGCTTTTCGAATAAAGTTTATTTTTCTTTGCCTTTCATTGTTTGATAAATTGTGAAATTGGACATGTGGTTTCTAGCTATCTGTATTTGCGCCACATTTAATATATTCTTACCAAATATAGTTTTAGGCTTAGACGTTTTCTGTTACCTGTTATAAAGTTATTGCTATGTTCTAACAATCTCTTTGTTCGAACATAGGTACACAATCTTTATTTCTTCGCAAAAGATAGATAATTAATAGACTTAACTGATTTTAACACATAAAATTTAGTCGACTCGAGAACCTCCTCCTTATTTTTGCAAGTCGGTTAATAATAAGAGTGCTGCTTGTATTGTTTAAAAGACTGTCATGAAACAAAGATACTGAATTTAGTTAGAGAAATAGTACAAGGAAATTGACGTCACTGTGTTTACTTGTTAATGTTAGTAGGTTAAAATAACATAAAATTTACGCAAAACTAAACTAGACAAGTCGTTTAAAGTTTTCGTCAAGCCCAGAGTCAAAATGAAAGCCGTGTCGAAATGAGATGATTTCCAATTTTTCAGTCAGAGTAAAATATAGGAAATTAGCGTAACTCTGTGTAACAAAAGGCACAAAAAGCTACGCCTAAATGATTTCGAACAATACCTACCTAATTACTGCCAGTCAATCAGGACAGAAAATAGTTAGACTAGTTATGACCGTATATTGAATACGCTTATTACCATACCATTATTTCGACGACATGTTTAGTTCAATAGAATGTTTACCTTAAGGTGCAACGTTTCGCTCAGTGCAGCAAATTCAAATTTTCTTGCGTTTTTTGTCAGTTACAACGTAATTACTCATCGTGGGTTCATGAAAATGAATTTTGTAACAATAGGTTATATTACTCCCACGGTTCCCGTTGACTCTGAAACCTTCGCTTTGCTCGGTCAAAATTGAGATACATTTCTAACCAGTTAGTAATACAAGGTTTTGTTCTTCCATTTTGTTTTAATAAAACGGAAATACCCCGTTAAATTGAGTCGGTTATTCCGACTATAGTTTCGATCACATTCGGTGACCTTTATCAAGGAATGAATGAATCTCGAAACTATAGTCGGAATAACCGACTCAATTTAACGTGAGTAATACAAGGTTATAAGGAAAGGGTATGCTAAGCCGAAAAGGGGTGATAGTACTCATCATTATGAACAGCTATGTATGGGCAAACCTGAAAAAAGAAAAATAGTCAGCTTTCCATAGAAAAATGTCAATGACGCTCGACAACATGTATGGAACAGCTGTTTTTATGGCGATTTCAAAGTTGATCCCATAATCATAAGTACTATGAGCCCCTTTCGGCTTAGCATACTCTTTTCTTATAACCCTGTATAGTCAGAACTAGATAAGTTCTTCCGCATTCAATGCAAGGAAAAAAGCAACCCTGACACCTTGGTAATTGGAAACCAATAAGATTGCGTCAAATTTTTAACGTTTACTTTAACAGATGATTGAATACTTGTTTTTATTTGTACAGCAAAAAATAGTTAAATAAGCATGAGACATGAATTTACTGCGTGTGTGAAGTATTCAGTTACAAAACAATTTTTTGCGTCATTAATGTTTTAATACATTTTTTCCGCTTAAATTTTGGCTTCACACGTTGTGTATTTAGCCAGTGTCAAGTTTTGTAATGTTTGAAGTGAAGTAAAGTATTTCACAGTTAAAACAAGTCTCAGTCATAGCTAAGTCAAGTAAAGTAAGTCACGGTCAAGTCCAAGTCATATCCCAGTAAAGTGTTTACTAAAGGTTTCTATGGAGTTTTGGAAACAAGACGAAAAGTCACGTTTCACGACATTATACTATTCACCAACACTCATGCACGGTCACGAACACTTAATGAATAAAAATCCACCATTTTTACACATTAACACGCGAAATAACACAAGTTTTGGAAAATAGTATAATGACGCAACATGACTTCTTCACGTTCCCGCCAAAAAAAACTAACTTTTAATACATTCTTTCCACTTTGTGAGTGATCGGAATGTCACGTTGTATCCTGTGATCATTTTAGTCAGTACTTCATCATCAGCCAGAAGACGTCCTCTGCTGAACATAGGCCTACCCCTTAGATCGTCACACTGAACGACAACGTGCCACTTGCATCCAGCGGTTGCCCGCCATTTTCATAATGTCGTCGGTCCACCTAGTGGGCGGCCTGCCTAAGCTGCATCTTCCCGTTGTGGTCGCCACTCAAGAACCTTTCCTCCCCATCGGTTATCGGTTCTTCGTGTGATGTGGCCTGCCTATGGCCACTTCAGCTTGCAAACTCTGAAAGCTATATCGGTGACTTTGGCTTCTCTTTCCGAATTTAATCGCGTAAAGAAATCCCGAGCATTGCTCTCTCCATGCCTGCTGTGCGACTCTGAGTTTCTCCAAAAGGCCAGTAGTCAAGGACCACGTTTCAATTCCATATGTCATCATTGCCAACACTCATTGATTGAAGACCCTTGTCTTCAGACACTGCGGGATCTTGGACGAGAACATTTCTTGCAGTTTGTCGAGCGCTGCCCATCCGAGTTGGATTCTTTGGTACTTATGGAAGTATTTTTCAGCACCCTTACTTGAAAAAGGATGGTCTTGTTGCGTACATCTTACCAAACTCTTATTTTGCTGACTTGAATTTTGACCAGGGATTTAATAACTGGGCCTGAACCGTGAGGTGCTTATTGCGATGATTGTTAATTTTTTAATAGATTGTTGATTCAGAATTATTAATTTGATATTGAGTGAGATTGTTAATTTGTTTAAGATCGCGCAGCGTCCTTATCCTTCTTTGGGTCATCAGTATTATTAGGTAGCTATTCAGATTTTAGTTGCTCTAGACCTCTCTAGAATACTGTGGACAAGTTTTAATTTTTAATTTTTTTTAATTAAAATTTAAATTAAACATTTTTTAAATCGTCATCATCAGCAACAGCCTGAAGACGTTCACTGTGTTCAACAGCCTCACTGTTCCACTCAACACTCTCAGTTCAGCCTACCCGAACGACGATTTGCAATTTGCACCCACCAGTTGCCCGCGACCATCAAAATGTCGACAGTCAACCCGGGGGCCTACCTACGCTGCGTCTTCCAGTACGTGCTCGCCACTCAAGAACAATCTTCCACATCTATCGGTTCTGCGAGCGATGTGGTCTGCCCATTGCTTTTTTTGCAAAAACGTTTAGTATCCGCTACAAACAATCGCCAATCGCTCCGCGGTAATTAGACCAGGAAGTGCAAGTATTTCTGTTCCCATTAACGAGTGTTTCCACGTATTATGCAAGAGGCTCTCACGGCTTGGCTGAACCTATTGCATGGATCGATGCGTTGGTGTACTTTGCAGACAAATTACACGGTAGTTAAGCAGTTCCAAACTATATCTAGAATGTATATAGCTAGCATAATATTTGTATTCATCATCGTTAGTCTATCATAGCTTACCAAAATATGCACCAACTTAGTATGTACTTAGTAACTTAGTATATACTAAGTTGGTGCATAGTTTGGTATGGAATGTATATACATTCTAGATATAGTTTGCACTTGCTATTATCTATCTGTAGAATATTTACATATAATAAGCTATCCATACCCTCTACTAAAAAAAAAAAAAAAAAGCTATGAATTAATAATGCCTCTGAGACCTCAAAAATCGCTACAGTCGATTGCAAAAAAAAATGTCAACCAGATTTAAAAGGTCGCTACATGTCATAGTCCGGTTTATTTGTTTATTCGCCAGAACCCAAAGAAAGAAAAAAAAAGTGCGACCAAGTTATTAAAGCGTTGAGTGGAACCGCCGTCGAATTTTCGAAATGAAGGGCGTATAAATTACTGAATAAATGACCAAAATCTTCTTTACTCGTTTTGTCACGCAAGAACAGGACACGACTACTATTACGTGTATACGTTTGTCTCATTTTCGCTCATAAAGAGTAGATCATATTTTATCGCGGTGGGGATGTATTGGCCTGCAGGGCCTGTAGCGTGAAGTCCTTACTACGATCTTTATTAGGTTCACGCCGACGTTGTGTGACCACGAATCTTATGAGGATAGTCCTTCCGCGAGATTTTGGCGCATTCATTTAATTGACATTGGCAAGCAAAAAGGTCAAGGACCCTATTCGGAGATATGACATTTTATCTCGGTCACTCTCACTCCCATTAAATTCTAAATTAGAGAGACAGTGACCGAGATAAAATGTCATTTCTCCGAATAGGGTCCCAGGTGCGTTACTGGGGAAGCCTTTCGTGGAAAATTTTAGTTCCGTCACTTGGCCATCTCTGTTACTAAGTTTGTCGCTGTAGTGATGTTTTTTTTTCGTTCGAGATGGCATTGGCACCGATTTTCAGAGCCGGTTAGTTACATGAGGTCTCTGAGGTCAAAGCCGTACTGGTTTCCATTAGTTGTTTTTGTGGTAGTTGTTACATTTGTTGTTAGGATTTTTAACCTGTATTTTATTTACCTGCGGGGTAGGTATTGTTTAATCTGTGACCGTCCAGACTTTCCGTTTCAGACTATCGAAAAAACTTTCGTACATATTCGATAGCAAAATGTAAATTTTCTGTCGAATACGTAACGGAAGTTTTCTCTTATGTTTTGGATCCACACGTTGTGTATTTAGCCAGTGTCAAGTATAATATTTCAAGCAAAGTCAAATATTTCACAATTAAAATAAGTCTCAGTCATAGTCTAAGTCAAGCAAAGTAAGTCACGGCCAAGTCTACGTCATGCCCAGTAAAGTGGTCGAGACTTTACTAGAGGTTTGTATGGAGTTTTGGAAACAACATGAAGAGTCACGTTTCACAACATTATACCAACTCTTGAGTACAAAACGAACACTTAATGGATAAAAAACCACCTTTTATACACATTAACACTCGAAATAACACAAGTTGTGGAAAATTATACAATGACGCAACACGACTTCTTCGATCCCGCCAAAAACTCTAACGGAAGTTTTTCCATAGTAAGATTTGTTGATTGTTCAGCAGTAGGTACAGTCGTTTACAACTTTATTACGTTGGGTCAGACCTACGGGGTGCAACTAAAATTAAATAAAAATTTCGTTGCATCCCTTAGGTCTTACCTAAAAAATAAATGAAAAAATAAAATAAAAAAATGTTTATTGTAAAAAATGTATTGTATTTACATACAACATTTTTTACAATAAACATTTTTACAAACGTAAGTTTGTTATTTATTGTACTTATGTACAATTATATTCGTTTTCTTCTTTTTTTTTAATAAGTTATATTTGTACGTTTCATCGAAGAGTTGTTTTTTTTTATTGAGTATTGTTTATTTTTATGTTTAGGTAAAAATCAAAGCAGTATAGTGAAAAAGTACCTATTGTTTTGTATATATGAAAAACAGTACCGTAAATATGTTAATTATTAGACAGCTAAGTATTGTACCTTACTATTTTAAGACACAAACTCATTTGGCAGAATCTTGACAAACATTTATTAATAACATCAATAAAACCAGTCTAAGTAATCCTATACAAGAATAGATTGAGCCACACTAATAAACAAGCTTTTTGTAGTAATTATTTATTTACATGACACGTTCATTAATTGTTTAAATAGCCAAATAAATCACGATAATATCTCAAATCATTAGTGTTTATACCATATATATTTTTTAATTTTATGTAGAAAATGTCACTGTCATTGCTCAAAAGATTCCAAAAAGAAAATCCGCCTAATCGAATTTGAATTTAGAACACTCGGTTTGAGTTTTCGAACAATGGAACAAAGCCTCTGTTTCGCAATCCAATTGGTACGATCATCGTAATCGATATTTTTTCAATCGAATCGTTCGACTGGTAGACCTATAAAACCAGAGCACTTTGGATCTTACTTATAAAGAGTTAAAATATGAAATTCGGTGTGCATTTTGTTTGATTCTTGTCCCTACGGTTTTGAGAATGTTTAATTTAGAGTGGGCCCTTCAGTCGATGATGAAAACACGATACGTGAGGCGAGGTGAGGCATAATTCGCTCATTATGGCTTTAATGGCGGGCTACGAAATGGGATCCAGTTTCGCGCCAACGGTAATAACAGCTGTTACATGTACCGACGTTTAGGGAGTATCATTGCTGACTTTAATCTTCGCAATCCCAACTATTTTGTAGGCTTTTTATTCCATACAATAATTAAAGTAGGTATTATTGGTACAATAATATCATTGCAGGCATATTGTTGGCATCTTCCCGCTGCAAGTGCTCGAGTTGCGAAGAGTTTGAAACTTTGGTACACAAGTAATGCTTTTCTGCTATGTTTGCACTTTGCATGATCGTTAGCATCTTACACGTGAGTTTGATGAGCTCTCTTACTATCTTTTACGCCGGCAAGTCATTTATTTATAAAACATGCATTGTAGACCACAGTAACTCATTTTATATTTCGACATAATCAATTCATTTTTATTTTTTTCAATTCATATATTTCTCAAATATGGGTACACACAGTACACTTATGAATGTCAGTTTAGGTACAAAATGTATATTATTAATATTACAACAGTATAAAATTAAAAATAATCAAAAATGTCAGCATAATAAAACAATAAAAAAATATAATAATAATTTCAATAACAATAATAATAATAATAATAATTTCAATTTGAATTTTAACTTAAAAATATTATCACTATCTGTCATTTTCACATATAGCATTCAATTTATTATCAATTTAAACTTTCCGTTTTTGCATGAACATTTTTACATGTAACTATTTAGGGAATACCCATAGAAGGTAACAGAACTCTGGCAGTTATTGAACACATTAACTGTGTGATAACTGGTCGAAGGCTGCAATGTCGCAAATGTACATGTTTATGTGGAAAACCTAATCTGTGCCTTATAAGGACGTGAGAAGGCTACAATTTTTACACCATGTGACACGTCATCAAATTAGGACAAAAATGCGAAATGATAATGCTTTTAGATAGAACGAAACAAATCAATTTCAAAAGACATGTTAAGCATTACTCATTCAAATATGGTGTTTTGCCAGTATGTTAGCATTTTGTTTGTTTTTTTGTCGATTCGATGTATTCTACATTATTAAAGATTTTTCGAAAAAGGTATGCTTTCTCAAAATATACCAAAAAAAGTCAAGCCAGTTCTACTATGGAATCAAACATGCGGAAGATATTGTCAACGATCTTTGATGAAAAAAAAAGTTTTAAAACAATTTTATCGATGTTTGGGATTTCAAGATGGTAATTGGTCATAATTTTGGTCATCGATCATAATTTTGCAAAAGTTACTATTTTTTTCCGTCCGTACATAAATAAGGAAAATTTGTTTATCCAGATACAAATTAAAAGTAATAATAACCCTCTTTCAGCTTGGCATATTTTCAAATATGAAAATAAATTAGAAAAGTTACATTTTGTGCTAAAATAACCCAGCCACAGACTTTGTCAGTATCAAAATAACGTAAATCATAAATCAGTACATCCACTTTCCAATCCCATTCAGCCTCCCATTCACAATGGTGGATAGACAATACTCCGGATCCACGGTCCGTCGCCGGCGCTTCACCAGCAAGGCCTGAGGATGCAGTAGCCTTGGCGCTACATCAACACAGGCATGTCATGATTGCACGCCTAATTAATTGATGAATTGGGATTTATATTATGGACTGTTTGATACTTGATTCGACCCTTCAAATATAATTATTGACCGAGCGGTGCGAAGGTCTCAGAGTTTATACTGGGACAAATCGGCTTTTGTATGTATGTTTGCGTGTATATTTGTCCGATGATAACTTGCGAACCGTTGATCCGATCTTCATGAAATTTTGTAGGAAAGTATTTCATTTCAATACAATTTTTAAGTTCGAATATGAGCTGAATCGGTTGAGGGGTTGTGAAGATATAGGGATCGCGAGGTCTCAGTTCGCCGCGAACTACTAGTTTATATGTATAAAACTTAATCACTCTTAACCACATACCATTGGAATAAGCTGCCTTTTGCAACACAGTTTCTAACTAACGCAAAAGGCAGAGCTATCACTTGCATTTAACCTTAGTTTTGTTTTGAAATAAATTATGTTTATGTTTATACGGGACTAGCGACCCGCTCCGGCTTCGCTCGGCACGGCAACGGCTCATCTCAGCAATGAAAGAACTAGCATTTGTATTGTGTGTACTTCGGCTTCTTTTAATATAGAGAATGCAAAGTTGAGTCACACCTGAAAACAACGAATACCAAAACGACGAGAGAAAATAAGAGGTAAACATATTTCTATCTCTTTCTCTCTCGTTTGTTGGACGGCGCCGCGATCCACGCGTATTATATCCGCAAGTCTCAAAGTATGTTTATGTATAAAAAAGTCAAATGTAACCTTCACTCATAAAGCTAGTTTGCAAAAATCTGGCCCCGCACTAACCTCGGTCTAAAATAGCGCCATAATGACGATAAAATTCTTTGACATGGTCTCTACGCAAAAATTTCATAGTCGCATGTCAAACGGAATGCAGGACATCGTACAAGCTATGCTCAGTCACGTACCAATATCACGTCAAACTGATAAGCTGTTCATCATGTTTATTATGAAACGTGAAGTTCCAGTGAAATCTATATTATTTGTTCAAAAAACATTTCAAAATTAAAATACGTTGAAAAGTTGTCATCAGGCTTGACCGTTATTGCGTGAATTAATCCAGAGATTTTGTACAGATACCGCATAACAAGATCGTTGTTCGTCAACACCTACAAAAGTTGGAGGAACGCGCGGGTTGCGGGGACTGCGACCAAGCGTTCTTCTTCATTGGCTATCTCAAGGTTAAGCCTACTCGCGCCTAACGTTGAACCAATGAGTATTTTTTTCTCAAATTAAATTTTGTCGCATCCTCATTGAGTATGCATTTTCAAAGAGTCATGTTGCGTCTGTTCATGATAATGTTTTTAAAAAAACTTGTGTTTTTAATGTCTTTAATTTGAATGACAATATGAAGGAAAAAAAAGTGTTTTTTCTCGATATCGTTTGTCGAATAATTAAAAGATAACAAAACGATAATTTCCCGAAATTTTTTTTACAACGACCAGTTTTGTAATTTTTTTTCACACACACTTCACATTTTTTTTCAAGAGCTTGCAAATTTGCGAATAGTATAAGGCGTGTTTAACGTCTTTAACTACAGGTGAGCCATAAAACCAACCAACCAGATAGCTGATAGATTACATAAACACTTTTTTTGTTGTAAATTCATACATAGAAACACCCAGACACAGAACAAACATCCATGTTCATCACACAAATGTTTGTCCTGGGTGGGAATCGAACCCACAACCTATAGATCAGAAGGCGGAAATTCATCCACTGGGGCACAAGGCTAGTCAAAAATGTACAAGAAAACGATCGTAGTGAAGGTTATGTAGCCCTCTTGGCTAAGAAAATAAATAAATATTCTAGTTCCATCTAGCCCCAAACTAAACAAGCTTTTGGTATGGGAACCCGATAACTGCGATAGAATACATAAATACTTTTTTGTATTGGAATACATAGAAACACCCAGACATACAACAAACATCCATGTTCATCACACAGATGTTTGTCCTGGGTGGGCATCGAACCCATAACCTACAGCTGCCAAGGCGGAAATCAACCCACTAAGCCACAAGGCTAGACGAGTAAGTTGCTCGGCTAGAAGAAAATAATTATGAGCAGAAATAAATAATAATAGGACTACACAATTTAACTTTTGTAATTAAATTTAACAAAAATTAAAATATGTTATATAAACTATGTTCTTTGTCTTTGCAACACTAACTAGCTCATGACGTCAAGATCGAAAAAGAAAAACAAGTGAAACGTCACTTCATAGGAAAAACATTTTCATTTGTGAAAGTTATTCTTGACATACATATAAAGGCACACGGCCAATATCAGGATTATTATCGGGAAGTTCCATACTAATATTCTGTGGGTAGGCGTGGATAATCGGGCGAGAAGAATAAAAACGGCACCTTCAATGTTCCGACACTATAATCATCAATTCTTCCTTAGTTCATCAAAATATGATTCTTAATACACGTGGGGATAGTTCAATTAGCAATCACGGGAAGACACTCCGCCGAACACGTAATGCACATACGCGATGCAAATGGGTTGAATGCCACCAACGTAATGGCGTCCGCCGTCCATCTGTCGCCTCAGCACACTAGTGCCCGGAGTTGTGTCAGAGTGGAGAAACCTCATCTGTCAGTTATGTTTCTTGCCACTCTAAAATAATCGAAGCGCCCGCCGCGCGCCGTCACGGCCAGACTGACATTCGCACGTCCTCGTGCGTCTGCTTGTGTCCTTCCTCCAGTTAATCTGCAAAGACAAAACACAGCTGGTAGACTCAACTTACGACGCTCGCCCATCACTGACACGTTTTCTGTCTGTTACCCGGTAAATATCTTCTCAAAATCCAGTCAGGTCACCATCAAATCATCACGTCACCAAATCAAGTCACGTCAACAAACACTGGACCGGACAACCCATCAGCGTCCCTCCGACCAGTCCTCTAAGCGTCGCCAAATACCAGCATAGTGGCGTGATCCGGAACATCGACCCATATAAGCCAGTCCCTTAGATCTTCCACTACCTGCACACATCAACACTGTACACGAATATCCCTCAACACCAGCATAGTGGCCTGATCCGGAACATCGACCCGCATAGGCCAGTCCCTTAGACCTTCCACTAGCTGCACAAATCAGCATCGTACACGGGGACGTCGACCTTCACGAGCCAGTCCCATCGAAAACGACACACAGTCAGTCACAGTCATTTAGTAGTCAGCGTGGAGAAAACACGAGAATTTACATGGACAGTACACGGGATTTACACATTCAACAGCAGTTAAGATTGTTACTATCATCACGTGCAGAGACGGAGAGGGGTTCAGAAATTGCGGTCAACGTGCATGAACGAGACACAGACTATACTACTATCATCGTCAGATGATCTCTTCAAAGCTTTGACCGTGAACCGCCGTCTCAGTCTCCTAAGTGTGGTTAATTAAAGAAGGAGCTGCCCTCTTAGCCTTCGGAAATTTCTGGACAAAGCTGTAAGCTACGAACAGGCAGATTCACTATCAAAAAGAAAGGAAACGGGCTCACCAGATCATCTAGTCAAGGTGTTGCGCTCACAGACGTGAACGTCTTTGATCGCAGCAGCTTCGATGCCTCCTATTCGGTCTGGACACGCTTATGTAAGATGTCTCGTCTATCTCTTACACATAGCAGATCTTTTCAGAATTGGTCTTGCTTTGTTCAGACTTCTCGGCGTCAACGTTTGTTTCGATGTATTGTGTTGTCTACAGCAGCAGCCTCTTCTCTTAGCTCGCAGCCGTAATTTTCTCTATGTCCTGGTGTACCATAATATTCCTATCAACCTTTTTGGTTTCATTGTCTTCGAGTTTTCATTCCTATCAACCTTTTTGGTTTCATTGTTTTCGTGTTTTCGCTTCAGTCAGATTCCTTTGGGAATTTGGATCTTCTACAACGCATTAGCATCATCGGGACCAAGGTGGATCATTCGTGTTGTGCTGCTCATAGATCGAGGTCAAGGGCTTGCCACTAATCCGGCTAGCAACATCTCCGTGTAATGAAATCAAATAATTTCGGAACGAAAATGGCCCGGGCGCGCTCTAATGCTAAGAGTATTCTTCTCTAATCTTTGCCCTTCCAATCCCACTTCTGATAAAGGCACACGGCCAATATCAGGATTATTATCGGGAAGTTCCATACTAATATTCTGTGGGTAGGCGTGGATAATCGGGCGAGAAGAATAAAAACGGCACCTTCAATGTTCCGACACTATAATCATCAATTCTTCCTTAGTTCATCAAAATATGATTCTTAATACACGTGGGGATAGTTCAATTAGCAATCACGGGAAGACACTCCGCCGAACACGTAATGCACATACGCGATGCAAATGGGTTGAATGCCACCAACGTAATGGCGTCCGCCGTCCATCTGTCGCCTCAGCACACTAGCGCCCGGAGTTGTGTCAGAGTGGAGAAACCTCATCTGTCAGTTATGTTTCTTGCCACTCTAAAATAATCGAAGCGCCCGCCGCGCGCCGTCACATATATTCCATTTCATGTTTGGGACAGTGTAGTTATGAAGTTTATTTGTTTTGAACCACACGCGATGTACGTAGACACGTGACTTTTACGTTTGCACGTTAGACGAGACAAAATAGGAGAGCGGAAAGAAACAGAGCCTCAGAGAGTCAACACGTCCTGCCGTTCTATTCTGGCAGCTAAGTGAACGCGTAAGTGAGGTGATATAGCTAAGTGAATGAGCATTTTCCTCAATATTTCATTTTAAAAGTTTAAATATGGAATTGAAAAGTTAAAGAAACTACAGCCCATTGCAATCACTCACAATAGTACTTTTAGGCATCCAGGGGCCCTAGTCTCGACTTTTCGCTACAGCGCTTTGCGACAGAATTCGGTCGCTATGACGTAAAAATTTGACAACGAACATGAATTGTTAACGAAAAATTGTTAAAAATTGTTTGTTAGCGTTGAATTTTCGAATAATGCAAAATTCAACGCTATGTTTGCGTTTTTTCGTTAACAATTCGTGTTCAAAGTCAAATTTTTGCGTCATAGCGACCGAATTCGGTTGCAAAGTACTGTAGCGAAAAGTCGAGACTAGCACCCCAGGGGCGCTAGTCTCGACTTTTCGGTACAGCACTTTGCGACCGAATTCGATCGCTATGATGTAAAAATTCGACAACAATTTCAATTCGTGTTCAAAGTTAATCATAGCGTTGAATTTTGCATTTTGCGAAAATTCAACGCTATGTTTGTGAAACTTTCGGTATGATAATGTAATTCTAAAATACAATATTAGTAAAATTATCACAAACAGTTAGTTGGGGACACGACCTAGATGAGAATTGAACAGTTATCTATAAAATTAAGATCCAAATTATTTATGCTCGCCAATTTTGAACATGCGATTCCCACTATTTGTACCGCTACTCTATCAGGCCGTGGCCAACTAGATGACTGTTAATTTTATGCATTTTATTTCGAATCTATTTGTCGGCGTTGATTTATCAATTTAAAATTAAGATAGTATATATACTTACTTTAATATTTATTTAAAGTAATACGTAGACTACCAATGGCCAATTTTTTATTTTTGGGTTGCGTAGCAAACTAGAAATAGCCATGGTTTTCGCCATGTCTGTTATTTTGTGACGGTCCTTTTCTACAGAGACTACCTATAAGGATTACAGTCCTGAAATTTGGCACACGTACAGATATTATACCAGCTACCGGGCAAAGTATCGAAACTTTAAAAAGGTGAAAGTGGGGAGGAAAAAATATGTTAACGCACCTCCGACCTGCATTGGATGGGGTTTCGTTGAAAACGAAATCTAAATTAATAATTTTTATTTTAATAAGACATCATAGTGCCAAGATCTCATTTTGATTCTGTACGACAAAAGTTTTGTAGATTGTTTTTCGCTTTGCAAGCGACTGACTTTCAGCTTGAAATATCAAAGTGGATAGATAGATAGAAATAGATAGACAAATCTTTATTGTTCAGATCAGAAATGATATACGCAGATAAAATCGACTTAAAACTTGTGTAACAACTGGCAGCCTTATCGTTTAAAGCGATCTCGTCCAGGCAACTTTAGACCTTTCTTTAATATTGACATATTAAAGAACCATTGAAATTCAGCATGGTAATACCACCAGCAAGCTGCCTGCTTGTAGTGGGCATGATCATTTGAATTCTCTTTAGACCTCTAAGCGTTCTCATTGGCTATCTCAAACTTACGCCTACTCGCGCCTAACAATCAACCAATCAGGGTAATTTCTTATAAGTGTATTTAGACTGTTGTGTGGTGCGCTTCGAGCGTCCTGAATGCAGAATCTAGGGTCTGATCTGTGGACTCGAAGTTGTTTCATTTCAATAAGAAATATGATATTTCTTAGAGTATACCTTTCCTGCAACAGCTGTCGACAGCTATGTAGATAGATATTCTAGATTGCATTTTGCATAATGATCTGTCAACATCCAACACACGAGAAAGTGGTCGCTAACTTGAATGTAAAACAATTAATTGATTTTATATGTCTGACAGACAAGCGTTAGATTAGTGATTTGAAATCTCTTGATGTGTTTTGACTTCTTCTTTGCTAAAATTAGAATAATTAAAAATACGCTTATAAGTCTGCGTTTGACCACCAACTCGCCTGTTGGTAAGCGATGATGTGGTCGTTGATCAAGCGCGCAGACTTAGAAGATACCTATTCACTCCGACCTTGAAGAATAATATTCACTCTGACCTTGAAAAATGAACTATTTGAACCTACCAATAAAGAACATCATTAAGACTGTCTGCAGGTGAGGTGTCCTAAAAGCTGGCGACATTATATAACTCCGTAACTGAATTGACCGAGCGAAGCGAAGGTCTCACGAGTTTACAGGAACAAATCGGCATCTCATGTGTGTATATTTGTCAAACGATAGCTTGAACAATGTTTAAATTCTAATCTAAATAAATCAATCTGGGGATTGTAAAAGTTTAAAGAGTCGCGAGGTCCCCAGTTCAGTGAATAACTAGTATAGACTTGTCATGTATACTTCAGTTCATAAGAAGCATATCAACGTTTCGAAAAGATATCCTCATTGAGGTCAGAAGTATAGTTTCATTGTTCCTTAGTTTGTCATTAATAGAGTTAATCGTATAATTTACTCAACAAAACGTTACGAAAAGATTAGTTCCAAGATTGCTTTAAGTAGCATTTAAAGTTCAATTCAAGTAAAGTAAAAGTATACCTCGGCAGCAAGTTAAGCAAATAACTGACGAAATCGCGGTTAGTTTCGAAGTTAGACTGTAGTTTCAGCGGTACAGAAATAGGCAAGAATAACGTAAACGATGTAGTAACAACTAAAAGAGAACGCAAAAGTGACATTTTACAAGATAAATTGCTTCACAAATCGCTCACGTCACATATAACTTTTATGATCCAATTTATAGTAATTTAGCAACCGAAATAGCCTTTCGTTTGAAAATACGATACCAAGGTCGCGTCATACATTAAAGGCAAAAAATCACAATTGTGTTTCGTGACTCGAGAGTTTAGGACAATTCGGTCACAACGTTATTTATTCCCGTACTGGTAAATGCTAATACAATCAGTAAAAGTCAAGGATGTTAACGTTAAAAAGTGAACCGAAGTAACCGTTAAACATTGTTCAAACGGTTATTTTTATGACGATTCCAATATTTTGGGGTCGACACGAATACTTCAAGGAAGCTTATGGTAACGAGCGAGGTAAATAAAAGGATGTACGGTATTGCCGAAAATCTAAATTGCAGATTTGTTGAGACAGAAACCAAGGCATCGACATAAAAATGAATAAGAAGCGGAAATTACAATACCGGAGTAATTTTCACATGCTCAATTATTTTTGGAAAATAAACCACTAAGTATTATATTTAATGCTTTAGTCTCTGTTTTATTAATTTAAAAAATATTAATTCGTAGGAGAGGACCCTTACACTTTATTTGATATTAAAACAATCTTCATGAGGATCTTGGCAAGATATATAGTTAAAACAAACATCTGGTTACTGGTAAGTTTTGTTAAGAAAATATGCTGATAATCTCTAACAAACAAGATGCTAACACAGCTGACAATTTAACAAATTAGCTGTTGATAGCACTGACAACGTTTAAGTACTGACACATACAGTTATACCCCATTGATTATGTCTTTATAAATGCTGACATTATCTCAATCTAATGCTATAGCATCATGTATTGCAAAACATCGCGTGACTTGTTCATTTGTACGTTATCGCTAAACATTCTGTTTGTTGCAGGTAAAGAGTCCTGAATATACAAATCTTTTCATGGAAAAGTTCGGCAATCGGTGAGTCATAGTGGATTTGCCCTGAAAAGAGAAAAATGTGAAATTAGCTGTAAATGTTTAAAGCTTTTCAACTTGTTACCAATTAACACAGCACATTAGCAAATTTAAATGGAAAATTGGTCACAGTGTCACAGCACCGAGGAAGAATCGTTCTCAAGTAGAGACAACCATGAAACGTAACGTTGTTCTGCAACGGTATATGATAGGTTGGATGGCGATTGGCAAAGACTGGAAAAGAAAAAGCGAGCATCGAGCTATGGTGGAATTACATGGATGAGGTGTATGTCCAGCAGAGGATTGATATGGATGATGGTGATGAAGAGTTGATGAAAAGTAAACAAAAGTTTTTGTAGACGATTGCAATCGCTCACTGAATCTTTGTACTTTGCTATTAAGATAGACCTTGAAATCCAAATGTAAAAACCCATAAAATAAATAGAGCAAAAAATCGTGTCGTACTATTGATCGATAGCAATGAAACAAAGAAGTACTTTTCTTCCGCAAACTGAGGTCACGCGTGACTGATTCGGATTCCATAAACTTAATAGTTAAAGTCCATTATAACGAGAGCTGTGTGCGTAAAATCTTTACTTGATATGAACATGTAGTTTACTTGATCTGAGTAGCCAACAATAGTCACCTAAGTCACTGTGTTTTCAATGTCACTGCCAGTCCTTGTTGTTCTGGTTTCATGACTTCTTTTTGAATCTGACACATTGAATTTTTCTTTGCGAGTCAAGATCTTTTCATAATTATTATAACGACGTTGTGCTTGTTGGACTTTCTAAAAGCCAATACATTTTGAAATAAAGACATGTTATTATTGTCATGCCAAAGTATAGTTTTGGTTACGAAAATAACATTGCAATAAGGTCCTTCTGGTATCCCACCAAACTAAAATGTTATGTAACAGCTTCACTATCACTTATATTATTATTATCAACTTCAACTTCTTCATCGTCTTCCATAAGCTATTCAGATCTAATTTAAACTACCTTACCCACTTTCCCCTTGACTATTTTCTGTGTATAATACTACTATTATAAGTGCATTAGTCTCCTGGCCTCCGCGATCGGCTCTGAATCTGTGGCTAAACTAGTAAGATAGCTTGCAGAAGCACATTTCTTTATAAAATGCACAATAGTAGTTGGCTCACTTTGCAACTTTTAGAGCCATTGCATTTGTTGTAAAGCGCACACGCAATAACTTGTGGCAAGATTTTGCTAGTTTAGACTCGACCAATGCTGTCTGATTACACTCGAAACTTCGTATTTGCATTTACATGATGGGATGCTCTCACTATCGTGATAGCAATGGATTTTGAACGTGGGAGCGCGTCGAGCAGTTTTATATGATGAGCAGTTTATGGTTATGACGTGAAATTTAATGGACCACTACCTTTCGATTCAGGTTTTGATGCTAATACGACTATTATTTGTAATTTATTACTAACTTACTATTTGTACTATCAATCAACCCAACGCTGGTCGTGGACTTTCTCAAAATTAGTACCTATAGATTCAGTTCCACCTTGATAGAGCGTGTTCATAGAAGAAATGTTCATATTCTATAGAATAAATTTATACATCCATTCCATTGAATATTTATGTGATTCATCCTAGGACACTTATAAAGTAAGTAGGTGGCCAATAAAAGGTCTATTAAATTAAAAGAACTGTCAGATCGGTTAACAATTTTAAAGCTAACATTACAAAATTGACCTTCAATCAGCTCTATTTAGAGCTATTGTGAAAATTTGACTACTAATACCACTTACACGCAAGTGAATCATACAAAGGTCTGCAAGTATGGTAGAGTTTGCGAAACGTTTCTTGACAAAAATCACGATTCTGACATTTGGGATATCGTAACGGGCGGCGGTGAGGAGCGTGGCATTCGTGGCGCATAGCGACCGAGCCTTTTCGAGTGCAAATGGCTTTGCTCCTTCATTTAGTTTTGTTGTAGAGAAACGTAATAAATAGAAACATTTTAAAACGTCGAATTTTGACAGGTATGTTTTTGTTCAGATCAGCAATGTTATTACCATTATAAAGTTGGGAGTGTACCTGCCACTGGTCTCTTCCTTTTTTTCTTGTTCAGCTCTTCTGGTCTATTCCTCAACACAGATTTCATCCCGGAAAAACATACAATTTCTGTAGAATAGCGGGTGAAACTGAGGCGCAGCTAGTTATCTATATTTTGAATAATTCCCTTCACTAAGAGTCTGTTGCTGTTGTGCTAATGTTGTTATTGTTTTGATTGCATTCTTTATCTCTAACATCGTATTAACAATAAAGGCAAATTAATTAATTCAGACAATGTATCATAAGTCACAATAAACCAAAGCTCGTGCCAGATTTGTTAAACGCTCTTACAACATAAAGTTTTAGATGTTAAGTGCTATATAGTTAAAAGTGTCTACCAAATCTCAGTACATAATTAAGTATCTGCTTAATTTGTTAAATTCGACAGGCACTTTCTGCAGACAGGGCAAATCAGTTGGCTAAGTATTAATTTTCTAAGTATTGTACAATTAAAATGCGATTAGATAAATTTTTTTTTTTCATGTGTGAGTACAGAAATTTAGAAAATTTGAAAAATGTGTGCTGGCATGGGAAATACACAATATAAATTATACGCCATGCAAAGTCAGTACCTAAAAACATATAGTAGGGGTAAAAAACGAAGGATTTAAAAAATGATTTCAAAAGAAATAACATAGGTACCGAAAACGTCAAGGAGAATTTCCAGATAAAAATACACATCAACGCACGCCTTTATTGATGTTTACAGTTTTATTATTTTATTTATATGACAAGTATTCTCAAAATCAAGAATTATCATAACTTTATTTATAGTTTAATTTCTTATTTAGAATATTAGTTTATCTAAGGTCTCAATTTTTTTTAAATATTATTGAAAGAAAAACAAAATATCCGATTGCAAAATGTATCCTGTCTACCGTATCCCGTAAAAAGGAATTCAACGACACCTCACTCGTCAAAATCGGTCAAGCCGTTTTAGACTAGAGGAGGTAATCTAAGAACACATAAACATACATACTTACATACTCACAAACTTAAATACACACCAAACACATTACTCTCTTTATTGGGCAGTCAAGTAAAAAGTGACGCACTGTATTTTGTTACTGTAACCGAAAGTGAAGCACAAAGTCACAAGTCAGAGTGACTAAGCGAAACTAAACTAAGTCACTCAAAGTAAATCAGTACTATAGTTATTATCATTCTACTTTATTATTTGTTTGATATGACACTCGTTAAAATGATACTCGTATTATAGAACTGTTATGCAAGGAAAGGTAATTAAAATTAACTGCTTTAGTAGAAGAGATACAGGCATAATTAAACGCCATCAGTTTTAATTTAATTTTAGGATTGTTTTATATGTTTGAGTCATGATTGTCTACTTTGAGTTCTAGTTGTCGTGTACTTATTAGTTTGATATGATAAACAAACTTTTAAGGTATACAGCGTTCTAAATTGATTTAATGAATGTCCTTGATTAGGTAAAGCTAATAGGATAAAATAAGATAGTTTTCAAGTTCTGATTAGGTGAATGAAAGTCAGATGCTGAGCTATTACCTTATTGACTGAGTCATTGAGGTTTCTTTGGTTGTAGAGTAGGATGAATTTAGTTTAATAGTCCGTCTCTCTCTCACTCACTCACCGTCTCTTCAAGACGGGTTTCATCTCTTCAAGGTATGCAGTTCGATCAGCCTTTTCAAATGTTCTCCATCTCGCTCTATCCTCTTTATCGTCTTCGGATGAGAGCAGCTGTCGCGAAATCGCTGCCGCGGTTGTTGCTCCCTGGAAAAAGTTTTTGGTACTGAAGAACTGTTTACGAATCGTCAAGAACTGTTTACGCGGGACCAACGCCACAGCGCTTTCGGTGGTAGTTAGTATTCGTGTGTAAATTCAGTTTTTATAGCTTCAGCACAAATTTTAAGCCGATTATTAGCAACAAACCTTGTTTACATTTATTGTCATTAGAGCTTTTGACAATTTTCTTCTTTTCAGCTCTTAGACGTCCATTACTGGACTCCTCCCCGATATTGGGGGAATTGTTTACCATAATCCTTGCGCTTGGCAGGTGGCTTGGAGATTGCAGAATTTTCGCCGATTCCTAAGAAGATGCTGCAGCCCATACATACCCGGGCTAGCAATAATGACAATATTAGTTAAACAAAAACTCTAAGAGTTCGTTGTTAAAAGGTATCGTTTATACATCCCAGAATTTTTTATCCTGTTGAAAAAAGAGCAAACAGATAGTCAAGACCACAAAAACCGCCCTGCTAATTCTTGAAAATGATAACAGATAAGAAACATCACCTTTATAAATAGACCATATACGTCTCAGATAGAAAGCCAATGAGGTTTCTATATATCGTAAATCATGTGGAACCTTGTCTCGGGGACATACTTATCTGTGTCTAGTAACACATGATAAGAAGGCAGCAAAAACTAGTCCTAGACACATAGTATACTGACTTAACAGAAGCTAGGCTCAAACACGGATGTTGGTTCTTTACTGTTTGTCTTTGACGTTTGGTTTACTGAGGGACTTCAAGTTATAAAAACACCTGTACACTGCACCTCTCATTTTGTTCCTTGCTTCTTTTAAATTCCATTTTACCGTACAAAATTTACAATTGTGAAACAAGTACCTTTTCTCAGCATGCTGTGATAGATTTTTTATTTTATCAGTTAAGTTTATAATTAAGTGTAATGATTATTCGAACCAAAGTGAATAAATTAACAGAATGCATTTGTCGTCTACTTTAAATTTTGTGCCAGTTATTAATACAATTTGAATTCTACTTTGTTGTTCTTTTAACTTATTTGTGTTTATACATAGCTGTGCTACTGCTTATGTAAATACGTTTTATATTATAGTTTATCTCCTGGTATTAATTACGTAGATATAGCTATAAATTACTTCAAGTTTTTCACTCAAATGTGTTTGATGATGATGCTAAATTGGACACTCAATTTCAATTTTAAAACATCTTTATTTATACATTAAACTAAATACAATAAGTACTAACGCTAGTGTACATTTTTCCTAGCGGTACAATACATTGGAGAATTAAAAAGAATATTGTTTCTCGCAAGCACGCAGGCTTATGTAAAACTTAAAACAGGTTTTTTTTTTTAAATTAAGTAATTTTTGGTTTATTATTCGAATGTGTGTTGTTGTCAGTGAACACGTAAACTTTAGAGCGAGCATTACGTTTAAAGAAATTGAATACCTAATAATATAATATGATATATAAATATAATTATTTTATTTTATTTTATAAATATTAAATTGGACACTGATGAATTATGTATTCAGTGACTTAAGTTTGAATTAAATCCTCATCTAATCGCTAATCTAAATAAAAAGATAAATATAGAGCTCCACAACAAAATCGATCTTAATATTCAAGGATTTAAGGTTGAGATGAATCTTCGTCTAATCTCTAATTTATAAGGTCAAAAAACAAACAAAGCCAGAAAAACAAAGCTCACCAACAATAAAAATCGATCTTACCGAATAATCTAATACAAATCTGGATAAGACGGCACGGAAGCGGAAGCGGAACGTAGAGAACGTAGAGAGACGGGGCAGAAAAGAGAGAAATAGATTGTATAGTGTTGGCCTTAAATTAACATATACTCGAATATGCCCCCTGTCTATCCGAACATCAGGTACTGACAAACATTAAAAATGCAGAGCCTATGATACTGTTATAGTTAATTAGAAAAATCAGACATGATTTAAACAGTTATATCATATAAAGTACTAAGTACATATTAAGTACCTAATAACCCTCTAGGTGGCATTTTTCAATGAAATACTTCATCTTATGCAACAGGCAATGCTAAATTGAAGTTTGTTACATGAATTGAAACAAAGACATCATTCTAGAAATTCTGAAGCATTCGACGTTGTTTTTATCCTCCTCACTTACATATCCGTCTCAATAAGAGTGACAGGGAACAATGATATCAGTTCTATTCGTTCAGAATAGCCCGATGCAGTCACGAAACAGCTACTGTGAGAAAAGCCCACAAAAGATGAAAGCCTAGATCGAGCTCTTTTTCAACAGTTCTCAGATACACAATAGTTGAGATTATAAAAGTTACATACAAAGGAAAGTGTTGCGCCATTGCGTCTTAAATAATTTGAAGAGTCGTAATTAATAATGTGCTTAGGCTTTCCCTTTCGTTTGAGGCGTGAGACGTTAGTGATGAAACTTTGGCACGATATGGTTTGAGATAATTGAGTTATATTTGTTTTGTTTGAGGCAATTGTGTTACTGTTATTCTGATGATAAACAAAACGTTTAGTTGTCGGCTTTAAGTTTGCTGCTGTGTCTTACGTAGCTTCTTATTTTTAACCGACTTCCCAAAAAAGGGTTCTCTATTTTTTTTAATGTTTGTAACATCTAATCAGATCTCCTTCATTTATGATCCGATTTGGTTTTTTTTCGCCAGTTATGAAAAGCAGTAGGCGCGCCTCCGTCCCGTGCCGTTGGAAAGTTTGTTGCCGAAGCATGATTTAACTGTCCTTCTCAGCTGGCACTGACTTCAAAAATAACTGATTATTAATTGTAAATAGGTATATAAGTATCAATAAATTCGTTGATTATCCTTTAATGCTCTTTGCTTTAAAGTAATTAAAATATTATTTTTTACTTTTTAGTTTAAGATTTTACATAATTGTATTATATAGGTCTTGAAGTCGGTTCTTGGTTATTTTTTTTCTAAAAAAATATTTTATGTTTGGTAGTTTTCATAGATAACTTGATGTTTCAACTTTTTTTTTTACAGTGAAATGTAGATTGTGATTTTCGACGAGTGGCTAAAATGTAGTATAGACCACGTATTAAAATATTTATAATGCCTACTCGTGAATAATCTCTAACCTTCGATTTCGAAAACATATTAGGTAAAATTATATCAAGAATTGTCCAGTTATACTATAAATTGCGAGGTTTATTAATTGTGCTGAGTCATCTTGTTTATGCAGTCATTTTAAAATGCATTAAACACATTAGCAACACTGTAAGGACTTTGATAAAGATCCATAATAATATCATGCATTAAAATTGTCATGATTATTAGTCTTCCAACGACTATTATTAGCTGTAGTCAAGACACAAATAAAATTCCTAATCCAATAGCATATTTAACTGAGAAAAAGGTACGTATGAGTTCTTTGGAAATAACGTATATTATACATTCTGTCAAAAAAGTATCTGTAATTGATCATCATTGTTTATTCCAATTTTTTTATTTTTTCTCCTTGCAAGGTTGTCATTTTGGCGCGGAGTTTGAGTTGTATCTGTCATTTAGATTAAATACAGTGCTGTTTGTTGCTGTTTGTTGGATCATCTCTAGTGTGTGTTCATAATGGACCAAAAAATACCACCACCACGACAATGCGCCTTTGCAGGCCATCATATCTCATCTGACAAAGGAATAATTATTTCGATTCCATTTTGTACATTTTGACACTCGAGTCATCTAAGGCTTTACACACTATGACATGTGAACGGCTTGTACCCGATGTATTTTGTCCTGAAAACATTCTGATACAGGAATATTATGTCGATGCCATTTTTTACATTATAACTCTCATAAGTTGATAAAAAATGATATTGATAATATTATGAATTAATTATTAATTATGTCATTCAAGTAACCCCATGTTTACCAATGGTTGTCAAAATAGTAAATGGGTAAGTTCAATTACCTATGCAGCTTCCAGACCCCGGACCATAGTTACACATCTAATTTTATTAAACCTTATCCATATGAGAAAAGGTCATAGATGACTGAAATTAATAACTGCCAGACTTGATAAATATCTAAGTAATATATCTCGTAATAATAACCAGGAACGTACACTATAGATTTAAATATCAAATTCCTTATTTAGAAAAAACCGAACAATAGAAGAAATACTAGTTCTTTTTGAAGTATATGGAGGAGATAAAAAGGTATATATTATAAGTATATATATGATTATAAGTAGGAAGTAATGCTCGATACAAGGCTGTGGTGTCTAGTGCAGTTATCACGACTGCCGCACCTTGTTTAAATATTTAGATAATATAGTATTATATTTAGTCCTTTTGAAAAATTAAGTTTGCAAGTAAGTATCAAACTTTTAAGTATCTGCGAGTATCTGTTAACTACAGGGTAACTTTAAGTGGTGCGCAAATTTTGTATACTTAAGATAGATTGTATGCTTATTATACTTTAGATTCTTGAAAAATAAAGGATACGTATTTTTTGGTTTAACCGATCTCGATACAAAATTAAAAAGCTGTAGTCAGGGTGACTCTATTCGTGAATATATTATGAAAAAACACCTATAAGACGCGTAGGTAGAAGCGATGTCGCTTCTTCTCGCTCGCTACTGTGAGAAGTAGATACGAAATTATTGTATTATAGGTTTTCCAACATTTCGGGTTAATATTTCAATTTCAATAAATTAATTAATGCAAAAGAAAATGGTATTTTTATTGGTTAATTATGTTCTATAAACGATACTGATTGATTGCGTGATAAAAATTGCAAACTACTTAAAAAGTTACCCTGTATATGCCTACATCTGGAATAGATGTGAAGTAGGAACGATACGTCAGAAGAATGGGATTGGGACGGGAACAGGGTAGTAGTGGAACGGGAGTGGCAAGGCGGGATTGAGTTGGAACGGATTAGAAGAAGAATATTTATAATGGAAGAAGCACGAATGATTTCTTTAATAAGTATCAAAAGTTGCAGTTTAAGGTTGCCTGGAAGAGATCACTTTAAGCGATAAAGCCGCCAATTGTTACACTAGTTTTAAGTAGATTTTCGTATTATGCATGTAATTTCTGGTGTGAACAATAATGAGTTATCTATCTATCTACAAAATGGCGGGCATCGGACACTTTCAAGACAAAGCCATTCCAATCGTAGATTCTAGATATGAGTAAGATACTTTCAATTATCAAACAATGCATTGTAAAGTTTCAAGAATGCGATGGCTGATCTCTCCGAACCTCTAGCCTCTAGACTAGATGCAGCTTTAATAAACTATAGACACCTAATATAGATTAGTCTCTACTTTCACTGATCAAAGGTTCTACGAACTCATTGTCTTGTCCGAAATCAAAGACTAAAAAGATTAGAAAGATCAGCGACTCTCTCCGATACTTTCTGTTCAAATAGTATTAGTTCAATTAATATCAATTACCCGCTAGGGTTGGTTGTTTTTTTCATTTTTTTGACAGCGATTAAAAAAACAGTGAATTATCAGGTAAGTAATTCGTTTTAGTTTTTTTTTTTTAATTAGTTCTGATTATATAACGAGACCGGTAAGTTGCTCATCTCTTGTTAAGCGTCGAGCTTGCCAATAACAATTCAGCGCCGCCCAAAATTTTGAACTTCATAAGTTCAAAATCCTGCGCGGCAGCACACTGCACTCATCACCCTGAGATACAAGATGTTAAGTCTCGTAATAAAAAAAAACAATAACTCGTAATATGCCTATTCATTTCGTTGGAAATATGGCCGTTCAATCTGGAACACAGTATTGCTTGCACACTACTGCTTGCCGGTTGAATAACTGGCAAAGATGAGGTACTTCCCTAGGCGGACTCTGCAAAAAAGTCCTACCACAACGGAAAGTTAGTCTAGTTTTTAAAGTTTATAGTTTTAGTTTGTAGTTACTGCTTGTGCCTAATACATATTTATATTGTTTTTGTTGAGTAACAAAATCCTAACTAATATTATAAATTCAAATGTAACTCTGTCTCTCTGTCTATCTATCAGTGTGTCTCTCTGTCTGGGTGTTTGTTGCGTTATCACGGCTAAACGGCTAAGCGGATCTAGCTAAATTTATGCGTAGATGTAGCTTAAGGGTCGGAGACGGACTTATGTTACTTTTTCATTTTTTTTGTAGGTCCACGCGAACGAAGACGCGCTTTGCAGCTAGAGGAAAATTAAGATTCATAGTGGTGTTCACTCTCACCACAAATATACCTATTTCTTTTAAAGTTTGAGACAGCCCTAGACTATTGTTTGACATAGTTGTCTATGACACTCGTCTAGTCCGGTCTGTGACCTACACTAATTGTTAGTGTTGTCCAACGCAAAGTTTTGTCTTCTATTGATAAGTAAAGCCACAAGTGGGTCGTTCCGAGTTAGCGCTTCGAGAGCGAGTAACGGGGCTTTAGGTTCTGTTGGGAAATATAGAACGTAGAATCGACCAACTTATTTAAACAGGTGGATCGATGAGGGAACTAAAATGTTCAACCAAAGGCAGAGACTTTGACTTAGGTAATACGATCAGGGCTCACTCATTCGACTGTACAGATACGCTGGTTTCACTTGTGAACTAGGTCCCTATTGTGATATACTTATGTTACTGTAACTTAGGTTATTTTGATTTATAGGTAGAAATCGAGTGCTCGAGAAAAATATTCTGGGAGAATGTTTTTTTGGTAACTGACAATTTAATTAAGGTGTCATTTTATGTTACCCCATTCAAAAACATTCAGTAAGCAATATATTTGTGCCTTGCCATTATCTCGCTGAAGTGTGTGCGAAAACGAGACAGAGCGCATTTTAGTTAAAAATGAAGTGAATGAAGAAAATCAAAAAATGAGTCCAAACTCCATCAATCTACCGCTATTTAACAAGCAGTTCCGTTTTCCACCTTCCGTCTCCATCATCAGATCAGCTCGCTCTCATAATATTGTATTGTTGGAACTTGACAGGCATGCAAAATTTCAACTCAATAGAACAAGGAAATTCAGTTGAAAGATTTGACCCGAACATACATACAAACATAGCAAGTTAAATAAAAGCTTGTAAAAAGTTATTTTTTTGTATCAAAAGCATGATCAAAATGTCAGCTTTTATAATGTTTTTTTACGTTTTGAAAATATTAGCAGCGTATACGTCTACGTTTACTAATCAATGTCTTAAGCAACAAAAAGCTTTAATTTTATTGTCTACCAGGGGCGCTAGTCTCGACTTTTCGCTATGCACTTTGCGATCGAATTCGGTCGCTATGACGCAAAACTCAACGCTATTTTTGCGTTTTTTCAGAACAATTAGTGTTCGTTGTCGAATTTTGCGTCATAGCGACCGGAGTTGATCGCTATGACGCAAAATTCAACGCTTTGTTTGCGTTTATCCGTTAACAATTCGTGTTCGTTGTTGAATTTTTGCGTCATAGCGACCGAATTCGGTCGCAAGCGAAAAGTCGAGACTAGCGCCCCAGGGCTTGTACCGTGAGGTGCTTATTGCGATGATTGTTAGGTTCAGCCGACGACCCTGCGCGACCACGAACCGTATCACCACGCGATAAGGTGTATGGTCGCGCAGCGTCGTCGGCTGAACCTAACAATCATTCCAATAAGCACCTCACAGTACGGCCCCAGTTCATTTGTGATTGCTCGTCGAGACATGGGTTATACAATCACCGTAATTTATTGACGAACACAGAGCTACTCAGAGATAATATGCTAAACTGATAGGAATCATTGGTATTTATAATCGAGAACAACTTTTGACCCCAAATCACGAAAAAAAAGTCGTTGACATTTCACAAACGATAATGGATGAGCTAATTTTTTTAGATATAGCAGGGGTGATCGTACAGTACAAGTTGTTCGTAATTTTTATTTATTTATTTATTTTCGGAAAACTTAGTGTTATCTTAGCTAGCTTATTAATGAAATTATTTCTAAACACCATTTATTAGCTTTCGCATTTTGAATCTAGAATAACAAATTTAATTTAAACTAACTATTAAACGTAGCTTGTTTGCCACAAAAAGATAAAAGAGAAATATCTTAAATTCCTTAAGGCAAGTATTAAAACTCGAGAGTTAGGAGGTACCGTCAAACCAATTTCAATACATTAAATTGCAGACTTTGTATGACTTTGTATGTAATGACGAATACGATAATTATAATTATTTATTTGTCTCACATAAGTAAATGACTTTATTATAGTAACTTAAATAACATTAAATAGTAAATAAATTAAAATAAACCCTAAGTAAAAATAAAACAAATATATATACAACTTAAAACTAGCCCTAATCTAATAAACCGCTACCAGCAGGCATCGTGCCCAAAATGCTGGCCATAAGTTGAATACATAGTAAATAGCTATATAGAAGTGATATTTTGATTCATAGATAGGGTAAGTAGATAGAATAACCTTAAACATTCGCTTATTAGGTAGATGTATATAAAGCTATTTATATTTATGGAGTGGTAGCGCCCGAACAAGATATTCTGTATCTCGGATAATAACGTCTTCCTGCAATAGGATTTTTTCAACGCGAATTAATTTTCAACATGTGTTAAATTTCGATTAGTTACAATATTTGATCAATTTGGTTAGATACTATGAGTTCTACTAAGAGTTAGTAGATTTATAATAAACGTAAAAACTTACATACAGGGCTATAAAGAAAGGGTATGCTAAGCCGAAAAGGGCTTATAGTACTCATCATTATGAGCAACTTTTATAATGGGACCAACCCTGAAATCGAGAAAAAAATATCGGCTGTTCCATAGAAAAATGTCAATGACACTCGACAAAATGTATGGAACAGCTGATATTTTTCCCTCGATTTTAGGGTTGGTCCCATCGCAAAAGTTGTCCATAATGATGAGTACTATAAGCCCTTTTCGGCTTAGCATACCCTTTCTTTATAGCCCTGTATATAAAACATTATATTATAATTATGGCAGCCGAAACAAATAAAACACCAAGTTACGGTTACCTCAAATAGCCAATGGATCCTTATTTGTTTAGCATAATTTCTGACCAAACCATATAATCCATTATCTTGTCTAATAGTAGTTGTAAATAAATGTAGCCGGTAATGCCCCTCTGTAAATCTGGATCCAACTTAGCTCAAAGCGTTTAGAAATCTAACACAGATTGAATTCCTTGAAGGCGTCATTAAGAATAATAGCAACGGGCATGGAATTATGGTGCCGGGCGAGATATATGGCTGTTGCCGAGAAATTGAGAAGATTTTATTAAAGACTAGCTCCTGCCCGCGGCTTCGCCCGCGTTTTTCTGGGAACAATAATCCATTGAGCTACTATGGAGGTTAATAATTATACTTTGTCACACAGAAACTATATATTTTACCGGGATAAAAATAGTTTATGTATTAATCCATGCCATAAGCTACCCCGAAACTATTACCAATTTTTTATTTTTTTTTGATTCTATCTGGCGCTAATTTTGAAAAAACTATGATTCCCGTATCTTTTTATTTTTCTTGTAGAGTATTCATACCAAGTTTGTTATCAATCGAACCAGAGAAAAAAAGTTTCATACAAACTTTGACCCCCATTTTACTCCCTTAGGGATTGATTTTCAAAAAATCCTTTATTAGTGTGCATTTACACCCTTCAATAAACATACCCTCCAAATTTCAAGTCTCTACGTCTAGCGGTTTAGGCTGTACGTTGTCTATAGGTCAGTCAGTCAGGACAAAGCCATTTATAGGTATAGATGAAAAACAATGGCAACGAAATGAATGAAATGATGAAATGGTTAATTTACTTAGTAGGTAATTAATTATTAATAGTGGACTTTTTTACGCACAGCGCCATCTAGGCCCAAACTAAGCTAGCTTATTCTATGGGAACCAGATAACTGTTTTTTTTTTGTTGTAAATATGTACATAGAATACATAGATACACCCAGACAAAGAACAATCATCCATGTTCATCACACAAATGTTTGTCTTGGGTGAGAATCGAACCCACAACCTACAGCTCAGAAAGTGGAAATCCTCCCACTGAGCCACGGGGCTAGTCCAGATATATTACATATCTCTACTTTCTGTATTAGTCAATTTATTATAATTAAGGATATTTAGACAAATCCCCTTTATGATATACAGTAATTCCTTATCAAATTTTATCAAGATCCGTTCAACCGTTTAGCCGTGATAACGCGGCAAACATCCAGACAGAGAGACAAAGTTACTTCCTATAGTTCGCTAGGTGGCGTTGATCCATTTTTGTGCATTTTTTGTCGTTTTGTTTGGACTGACATTTGTAAGGTAGGGAGTTTTGAATCGCGCAAGTAATATTTTTTCCTGGAGACAAACGTATTCATTTTCATACCTCGAAGTTTATTGGTCGTGATACAGCTGCGGCTATATTCCTCTAAATTTTAATATCAGTTAGGATATGCACGCACTTAAGACTTAGTCTTATTTATTGGCTTGATAGTCTGTCAAATTAGATGTGCTACCCCTGATACCTAACTACAAAATTTATGGAACGCACTTAAGACTTAGTCTTATTTAATGGCTTGATAGTCTGTCAAATTAGATGTGCTACCCCTGATACCTAACTACAAAATTTATGGATCCTATCAAAACGCATGTACAGTTATCGGTGAATGCTATTGAAATTAATGTGTAATCAAAAATTGGACACTTTAATGTATGGATGGAGGAGCAATAGAAACGGGCTCTGTAAATATAGGATAAATTGCGGCTTGATTGTGAGAAATTTAATCGGAATCAGAATCAGTTTTATTGAATTCCTGTGCGTTTATGTGAATAATACATTATAAGTTGTGGTATCAGTGCCTATTAGAGGAATTTTTGCGTTTCCGCATAGACACTCAATCTTGAATGTATGTTTGTAATTTGAAACGTACTTAGATGTTTAAATGATAAAAAGATGCTTGGGGTAGATACTTGACTGAGAAGTACGCCTGATTTGCGGATCAAATATATATTGTTAGGATAAGAATGTATATATATAGAAAAAGTTAATGCTAGTTGTTGTTGTTGTTATTTTTCGAGTTTCATTGCTAAGAAAATCACTAGAATTAAATTTATGATTGTTTGTGAAGGTGCTTTGCTGACTTTGACAGCCTGTTCTTAGGTTTTTTATGTCACAAACATTCTTATACGTCTGCATGGTCGGCCCATTGTGATATTTACCTAAAATGTGTTTACTGAAAACATATTTTCCTTTTGAACTCTTTATAACGTGCAGGTGGTTTTGCGGTGGCCGGCCTCAACATCCCAAGAACGTAGGAGCTAATCCGACAAGTGACGGAAATTCGCAAAAAGTATAACTCGATTAAAACAACTATCTAAAAAGCCTGAAACGCAGCAGTAGCTGTTGGTAATTTTACTGATAATTCTGCAGACTATACGTATAAACACTGTGCTGCGTTTTTTTACATTTTTACTTACCAATATGAGGTTTTTTTTTTTTCTTTCCTCCTATGAGGATTTTGGCGTCGCATGTCTTATGCATTTGCCAGTGTCCAGTATACATATATATTCTTAAGTTTTGTTAGATATTATCAAACAAGTTATAATCACAGTCAAAGGCAAGCAAAGCAAGTCACGGTCGAGTCCAAGTCATGCCCCAGTAAAATGGTGAACACTTTGCTGGAGCCTTCTATGCGGTTTTGGAAACAACACGAAGAGTCATATTTCACAGCATTATATTATTCACTATACTGTCTTCATTATTTGCCTACGCAATATATTTTTTTTGAGCTTTCAGAAAATCTCCTTTTGTGCATTTACTTTTAAAGCAGTATTACATTTGCGAGAACTGAATTTTTGTCGGCACTCAAACAATGACAGGTTAAAACGCGGGGAAAAACCGTAAACGTAGTACTGACGGCAGCAGATCTATGAATAGCATTGTGTAGGTAATTATGTTATTGAAGAGTAATTAAGCGATTAAAAAACCCGTTTTAATACAAACACATTACTTAAGTTTAGTGTCCTCTGAATTAATTACATGGACTAGCACCTTATCCTTTGGTAAAAGGCGTGAGTCACGAACTCACGATCGGTTTGAGTAAACAAATTACCAGTTTTACGGTAAAGATTAGTTTTAATTAGATCACAAATAAGAGTTCACAGATCGCGGTACTTTCTAGAATTATGTAAGTGATAGTTAGGGTATGGAAATAGTTTTGTAGAAATCAGAAATTAACTATTGAAGTTGAACGGAATATATAAATATAAGAACATGATACTGCTTTGTTTTCGGCAGTTGTGTAAATAAAAGACTAATTGAACATCTGTTGTTAGGTGCTTCAACAGTCTCATTTGAGAGCCAATTCCTGCTTTAGGCGCGTTCGCCATCCTCGACCATACCGTCACTTTAACATCAAGTGAGCTGCGATCAAATCGTTCTATAAAAGAAGATTTTTACCCGATTGCCAAAGAAGAAGGGACATGTTTTTGGGGTGTATGTAAATATTGTTTGTGTTTTCCAATAGTAACTTCTGCAGCCTAAAAGGCGTAACTAATTTAGTGCAATGTGGCGTTTTTTTTTATTTTTTTAATGGCACAATTTGCTTTCATCTGTCCGGCTGTTATGGTACTCTCGTAATGGTTATGGTTGTGGTAAACATTACCTTCCTTTGGGCAGTCGGGTAAAACTTCATGTGTGTCTGTTCGAAGACTAAATCTTTTAAGCGTTGGCGCATCGTTAATCTTATTGAGTTGAAGTTTTATAGTGAGGTCGTCAGACCAAGACATCGTATCTCCTTTTCCACGAGTAATAAATCACAGGCATCAGATAATCTATATCTATACTGATTATATAACGGTAAGTATTTTTAGTGCTTTCCTAGTGACAGAGGAAGCTACCCTAAAAATTTCATGTCTCTATCAAATCTGGTTCAGGCTTTGCGTTGATTGTCAGTCAGTCAGCGCCACGACAGTTTTATATAGTAAGATAAAAAAATGAATTAAATGTAATCAAAACAATTCAGAAGTCCTATAATATATCTACCCATATCTGGTATTGTAATGACCGGACTTATCGCCTAAAACGCCTGGCTTTCAGACAACCTTTGGGATGGATAGAACTGAAGGAACTGCTGAACCGATTTCGAAAGTACCTATACTGAAAAAAAAAAACTTAAGTGACACGGTTTATTGTTCTTTTAGTCACAGCGCCGATGAAGCCGCCGGTAAAAGCTAGTGTGAAATAAATAATTCATGAGTAATTGAGATATACCTAATTGACAAAAAATTTGAATTTCGCGCTGAGCGAAACGTTGCATCTTAAGGTGCATCGTTTCACTCATCGCGCGAAATTAAAATTTTCTTGCGTTTTTTGTCAATTACAGCTTAATTACTCATCGTGGATTTATTGAAACCAATTTTGCGCCAATAAATAAGTTGTTTTAAGAAATTACGAGTAAAATGATTACCTAGATAACATTGGTTTAGCTACAAATTTCAATAAGCTGATTTTCATCTTGGTTTTTGGTTTAGTGGGAAATGTACTTAAACTAGCTTTCAACTTGAATTTTTGGTTGGTGTGATGTCTTGAAACAATGTATTTATTATCGCAAAATTAGTTTTCATGAACCTACGATGAGTAATTAAGCTGTAATTGACATAAAACGCAAGAAAATTTGAATATCGCGCGCCGAGCGAAACGTTGCACTTTAAAGATAAAACTTTATCATAAATGCAAATAATAAAAGTGAAAGCCAACTATTACGAAGCCGCGGTAAAACCACTAAGACGATATTTATTCTGTTTTTATTGACTGTCAACGCACTTGCAGGTTGAAATCGAAAACATTTGCCCATAATAACTGTTGCTTTCTTGATGGAGAAGTTATTTATATAGTTTAACTATAAACTAAGCCGAGATAGCAATCGGCTTATCTCAGATGGCCAAAGCTGGCAGTTTAATCGATCTTTAATCGAGTCGAGATCCTACGTTGTAAGCCGTGATTGGTCGATTGTTGGCGCCAGGATTAAGTTCACAAGAATTCTTTGTAAGAGAATTTTCATCACACTAAGGTAGCGATTCGGCCAATGTTTGTATTGTGGCAACAAGTCAAACCGACTACGTTCATCAAATCGCGATGTATTCGGATGAACACGGTTATTGTAATAACAACGTGACGATGCTGTCGGTAAATTGGAACTATAATCATTTTGAAAATGGAATCAAGTTTTGAACTAGAATGGCATTTTATTGGAACCTGATGTGGAAGGAGTTCGCCGATGACAGAAGATGGAGTTTTTTTTTATGTTACTCGGTGACGAGACGAGCAAGTCGCTCACCTGATGTTAAGCGTCACGCTTGCCCATAACAGTTCAGTGCCACCCAGAATTTTGAACTTCAACACTTCAAAGCTATGCGCGGCAATGCACTGCGCTCGTCACCCAGAGATGTTAGATGTTAAATCTCTGTGTGCCCAGTAATTATTGCTGGAAACATTGCTCTTCAATCCGGAACACAGTAATGCTTGCACACTACTGCTTGGCGGTTGAATAACTGCCTAAGGCGTGGTATTTCCCCAGGCGGACTCTGCAAGAGAGCCCTACCACTACAAAAGAGTTTTTATCGTCCCATCACGAGACGAATGAATTATATGGTCAGGGTTCAGGACAAGACGGTGATGAGATCTTGGGCAAGTCGGGAATTAGTGGAATGCCAAAAACAATTTTGCTCAGAACTGAAGAAAAAGTCTTGCCTTGCGGTTTAATGCTGGGGCTAAATACGTCGCGATGTCGAGTTAAAACTTCGCAAAAATATATTTTAGATGTTTGATTGACAATGCGACGATAAGTCTTTACGTCGCGTTAACCCGAACGCAAAGGTGGCTTTGTCGCGAAAGGTTGAGGCGATAAGTAGAACCACGGGCAACAGAAATTCCCGTGGTCCTATTGGTGAACCGCGCGGTTGGACCACAGGCAACAAACGGATGATAATGACTACCATAACTACACCACCAGGTATAAATCGATTCTTACAGTTCTGTATTCCCACTGCTTTCACCGAGCATTCTACAATACTGTTGCAAGTATTTAGCGCCTACCATTGTTCGTTAAGAATGAATCGAATAAGATGAAAAACTACCGCGCCGGCGTGTTTAGTACTTGTATCTATGGTATGTAAGAGATGTTAAATTGACGCTAAATAAGAAAGAATTTACCAAGTTTGTAAATCTACGTAAAAGGTACATACAGCAAACGTTGCACAACCAGTATTAATCAATAATACTAGTGAAATACAAAACCCGACTGCAAAATGTTAACCTATATCACTCCAGGCATAAACCCAACTAAATCGGCAAAATTGGTCAAGCCGTTTAACATACAGGAGGTAATATAGGAACACAAAAACACACCAAAACATTATCTTCATTTTTGATCGGGTAAACTTTATCGTTAGTTGAAAAATTCAAAGTAATTTATTGATAAATATAAATGTACAGGTCAAATATAAGAAATAGTGTATAAAAAATAATAACATTGATAATTCAAATTAAATAAAACATTTAAAAAAAAAACGCCATGTCAAAACCACAACAATAAGATTGGTTGAGATGCAGTCTGAATTTGTTAAGATTTTACGTTTGGAGTTTGAATTGAAAGGGTTTTAAAAATGTTGTCAAGTGATTTTAGTAATTATTTCAGGAAAAACATGTTTATTTCAGTCGTAAAGACTTCTGTCAAAACACAGTTTATGCGCCACAAATTATCACTCTCCATGTTCCAATTTAATCTGCATAATATTTATTTAATTTCACACCAAAATTTTCTTTCAAGCCTCAGATAATAATTTCCACATCGATACCATTGCACTTCCCAGTTTCAAATCCCATGACTTATCCAACTGTTATTTATTCTATGCATCGGGCAAATTAACTCTACACAGAATACAGTTAAGTTTGTTAAGCACCGTTCGGATACTATGATCGAGATAAGTAAAGTTAACATCCTCTCAAGACGGTTACTGCAGTATGGTGCTTCCACACAAAATTGCAGAGTTTAAAGTTAAGAGGACGTAATCAGTATTTCATCTCTCTCGCTTGCACATTCAAATTTTTTTTTAATGATATAAAATTACTGAGTGTGGTGTCTTCCTACTTTATCTGTATAAAATTTAAGATTTCTAATCATTTTAATCTTGAAATAAAGAAGATTACGATTTAAACAAGAAACTTAAAATATTAAAATTCAAATAAAATATTTTCTCTATAACTCAGTTATCATAAAATTTATTAAAAGTTATTTTTTTTATAAAACTAAAAAGTTTGATTTAAATTAAATTAGTTTTGTTTTAAACTCATTAAATAAACAAAAAAAAAATTATGCCTTTATTTAAAAAATAAATAAAACATTGCTTTGGAAATTCTTTGACTATATCTAAGCAACTAATCAAACAACCACGTAAACATCAAAACATATAACGTCTTAGCTAAGGTACTGTTAGTATTTTTATTTGGGCTTGCGCTTCGAGGCTGCGTCTGCGCCGCGACCTGCTTACGTCTTGCGCAACGCAACGCACGACTCAAATAAATTGAATTTGGAGCAATTATTTTAAATCGGAGAAAGTTTTTTTTCTTTTGTGTAGTGAAGGTGAAAAGCGCTGGGTGCCAAATCGTGCGCATGATTGTTTTACACCAGATTTTCGCTGGTGATAAGAACATTTCAGAGATTGCTTGCGGTCGAAGGTTTTAACCGTATTATATTTTAGGTTGTAAGGTACATTGAATTTTGTCTCTACGACAATAGAGACGAAAATTGAAATACAGAGATAGAGCATGCAGTTGTGGTTAAGAATCTTGTATACGCCTCTTCTTATTTCCTTTCTTTCCTTTACAAAATGTACAGAAAAAGACTCAGAATGTACAGAAAGCTTTCTCATTAATTTGGAAATGCAGAGACCGCCTGGGGTAGTATCCCACCTTTGCCAGATATACAACAGCCAAACAGTAGTGTGCAAACATCACAGTATTTCATATTGAAGGGCAAAGTTTCTAATAAAATTACGCGGCTTTCTGATTTAAAGTATGGTATCTCGAGAGTGTCAACACAGGGCATTGCCGCGTACGATTTTCAAATGTTCCGTTTTCAGTTTTAATTTTATTTTATTAAAAAAAAAAAACAAATCGGTTTATAAATGACAGAGTTCTGAGTTAAAAAATATTAAAAAAAAAATATTTAAAGACAGTCGACTTCAGAACCTCCTTTTTTTTGGGAAGTCGGTTAAAAATTATGAGTGGCAGTGAACAACAAATTAAAGTAGTACCTAAAACAAAAAAAAAAGGGTTACTATGTTTTATCATTCTTAGATGATTGAAGCATGGGTAGATGGGTACAATGAAATACTCCGCCCAGCAGGCCTAGCACGAGCGCAGGGATCCACCATATTTATCCCGCGAGAACGAGACGAATGTATCCATTTAGCCGTTTATCCGTTCAGCTGTTTAGCCGTAATAACGACAAACATCCACACAGAGAGACAACGCTACTTCCTATAGTTCGCTTATTGCGTTGATCAAATTTTGACGTTCGGTATGGACTGACAGTTTGTCGTAATGTAGAGACATCTGAATCGCGCAAGCGAAGTTTTTCCCTCGAGACGAACGTATTCATTTTTATACCTCGAAGCTTTATTGGTCCTGATACAACTGCGGCTATATTCATCTGAATTATAATATTAGCTAGGATTAGGATTCAGACAAATTGACGTTTTTCTCAGTGCCATCCAGAATTTTGAACGCGCTGGTCACCCTGATATATTAGATGTTAAATATATATGTGCCCAGTAATTACGCTGGAAACATTGCCCTCCAATCCGGAACACAGTAATGTTGATACACTACTTGGCGGTTGAATAACTGGCAAAGGTGTGGTACTTCCCCAGGCCGACTCTGCAGAAGAGCCCTACCACTACGCAACTGACGTCATTTTGCATCGCGCTGAAAATGCGATAGCCAAAAGCGGAACATAAAACGTACCAAACCAAAAACTGCTGCAGATAAATGGGTAAATGATGCTAAAACATTTTATTTTTAGCCAAAAACAATTCGTTTCACATTTTATAGCATTCATTGCGTGAATACGCCCAGTTATATGAATACTATATTTTGTATCGAGATCTCGAATTGACATCGCGTGCGATATCGCATTGTATAGATACCGTTAGCATATTATTATCTAGATTTTTTCTTCATCACTTACAGAAGTACAAATTAGGTCTTATCGCAGCATGTTATGGTTCAATTTTCTTTTCAGCGCAGTTTTTTGAATGAATCTGTCATTTTGGTAGAGTTATTGTCGATCGTAATATGTTGGCGTGCTTTTTTCAAAGCATCGCCTTTTATTAGGACACACATAAAAATATTTTGTGTCACTAGATGCTAGATTAGACATGACATGCAATATCTTACCCATTTGAAGATGCAAATTAATTCTATAGTGGAATTGCCGGAACTCTGTGGTGCCACACTGGCACAGAGATTAAGGGCCGGCTCCACTGATTCTCCGAATCTCAACAGCCATTAAAAAAAAAAAAACATTAAAGTTAGAGAAAAAAAATACATTTGTTAATGAGAAGGAGAAGAACAAGATAAAATTGATTTTTTCTCTTCCTTAGCGAAAATAAAAAATAATAACATGAAAAATTGGCAATTGTATTCTAAAGATAACAAAATGTTCAATGTTTTTTTAATTTACTTTCTGTAATTTTGACATAAAAAATATTGTAAAAGTGCGAACGAGTTAGCTGAATTAGGGAAACCGACCCTTTAAGGTCGCGCTCTCGGTCTGAGCTATCTCTTGCACACATTTTCAAGTAATTCAAGCAAACATTTAGTAGAAATTGTAAAAATGAACTATTAGTTCTCTTTAGAATAACGCTCCCAAAGCTTTTGAAGCAAATTTTGTGTAGATATTTTCTATTTTTGCGAAGGGTAAAGAAAAATAACAATTTTTTCGAGTTATTCACTGCCTTCTTTATTTATTCTTCTTCATATTTCTTTCTTCTTACTTCCTTATCTTTCTTTATTTTTTTGTGATTTTAATATTAATAAAAATGTGCGCACAAGGTATCCTAATTAGGGGAACGAGCTTTTAATCTGTGATAGTCGTCAATCAAAAAATAATCGTATTAATGTTGTATAACGTGACTCTTCATGTTGTTTTCCAAACTCCATACAAATCTCCAGTAAACTCACCACCGCTTTACTGGGACTTGACGTGGACTTGACCGTAACTTACGGTAATGCTTACACTTTGACTGAGACTTGTTTTAATTGTGAAGTATTCGACATCACTTGAAATATTACAATACTTGACACTGGCTAAAAACACAAGGCTTGGAGCCAAAACATGTGAGAAAAAAAATGTATTAATCAATTATACCATAGTAATTTAGTACATTAATTACACTATTATTTAATAACCTCCTGTATAACATCTGTCAATTGTAACAAAAGTAACGCTATTAATTTTTCAGTGTCTTACATAACACAACAAACGCAGCAAGCAACTAGCATGACCAACCTATCGGTAAAGTTGGCCAAAAGAAGAATCTAAAAATGTTTAACTGACTGCTGTCAGTTTTGGTAGGAAAATACGATAGTCGCTCACCGACTTCACTGTACAAATAAGTTGCTCTGATTCTGAAGTGTAATTAAGAACTTTGTAAAGTGACTCTAGCGGTCGCGTGACACGAAAAGTGGTTAATTAGATACTTCTATTTCAATCCAGGTAGTAGTTATTACTACCTATCATAAAAATATATCAGAATTTCAATAATAAGCTAAAAGTAAGTGTTATTAAGTCAACAGCTAGTCAGATTTATTAACAGTTGAGTGGATAAAAATCTATCTAAAAGAATAAGATTTTTTTAGATAGGCAAGCATTTGTTAAACGCTGCATACGCACACACGTAGCTATCGAACTCACATAAAGACACGCATATCCAGATCCAGAGCATATATTAAATACATCATTCAAACATCTGCTTCGCCAGGAATCGAACCCGGTACCTCCTACCCATGAGTCGCTGCACTGAGCCATAGACAACTCTTTGTTGTACACACCATAAATTACATACATTAGACAAAGTCGACTTAAAACTTGTGTATCAATTGGCGGCCTTATCGCTTAAAACGATCTCTCCAGACATATGTTTTGTTCTTAAACGTAACATTTTGTTATAATCTATTTATGTTATAGGTATATGTATAGGTATTATTGTATTATTTTTGACGTATAAACTTGTGTTTACCAATAAAGAACTATGAACTTTGAACTTTATTTTTGTTACAGGTAATGCAAAGTTCTTCACGCTTCCGAAGTTTATAAACAGCTACATTTCTCGTTCAAAAATCGTAAGTAAGATTGAAAGCATAAACCTAAACATGTATTCAGACCAGCTCTAAGTTAAAAGTTCCCGTAAAAGACTAAACCACCAAGTTTGCTATCGTACACTGCATAATCTAGCACGTTTACGACCACAGAAAAAATCAATGTAAGCTTTATTTAAAGGCTAAAAAATTAATGGCAATAAATGGCTAAATGGCTAGAAAATCATCTGTAAATATTATATTATATAAACTTATTCAAGTATAAAATTAATTAAATCCTTACTAATATTATCCCAACTATCCAAATCCTTACTAATATTATCCCAACTATCCAAATCCTTACTAATATTATAATTCAGAGGAATACAGCCGCAGTCGTATCAGGACCAATAAAGCGTCGAGGTATAAAAATTAATAGTAAATCTAATCTAGTCAGGATTGTAAAACCTGAATTTAGCACAGCATTTAAGTTTGATGGAACTGACCCCGAAAACCACTCATTCATTGAATTGTTTTAAATATCTCAAAACAAAGAATAATTATACACTAGCATTGACAACGTAAAGAGATATTCAAAACCGCAGCCTCCAAAGCCGAGCAAGCCAGACGTACTTCGCTCTGATTCATAACTGGGCTACGAGAAACAATACTCAATTATACATGTGCGTCCATGTTTGTATTACGTTATGTATAAATTATATACATGCATTTTAGCATAGGGGGTACTCTTACAAACGAACGAACAAACGGTACTCGTACGAACCGGAAGACGTAGCGTAGGTAGGCCTCCTGCTAGGTGGACCGACGCCTTCGTGAAAGCCGCGGGCAACCGGTGGATGCAAGTGGCCCGTTACCGGTCGGTGTGGCGCTCTAAGGATCAACAGTGGACGTCTTATGATGATGATGATGATGATGGGTACTCTTACCTGACGAGGTTTGGATAATTAGAACGGGCATTTTGCCAATTTTACGTACGAAAGCTGTCAATATTCATAAAAAAAAAATATGCAACTAGCGACCCGTCACGGCTTCGTACGGGTACCAAACTTCACAGAATGAACTGCTAGGCTAATCTGAGGATTGCCTGAAAATTTCATCAAAATCGGTTCAGCCGTCTTGGAGTCCATAGGAATATAAATACACACATTGAATTTTTTAAACTGCGTGGAACAGACCGATGATCCCCGGAAAGTACCTACACTATATATTGAAGTAAACATATTTTACTCAAAGCTAAAATTTCTTTATTTTTAGAAATATCATCATCAGCCAGAAGACGTCCACCTGAACATAGGCCTCCCTTTTAGAACGCCAAAACAAATAGAAATATAAATAATTATTTTTGGCAGTTATTTTTATTTCTAAAAATAAAGAAATGTTTTCGTTGAGTAAAATTTGATAACTTCAATATTTAAAGTACTTTCCCTCCGGGGGCATTGGGGTGGCCCAGTCTGTATGTACAGAGGTTCTACCGAAAATTGTTAGACGCATAATAAATAGAATCTCTTTTTTCTTGAAACTATTTTCTATTGACGGCTAATTACAATACAAATCTCATTGGTGAAAATCATTGGCCTAGTGTGTAGTTCTTCTTTTAAATATTTTTAAGGATTATCTGTCAACTTCTTTTGTTTGCAACAATGGACGACGACGACAATTTTTATTATTATAAACAAGGGTTAATCTTCAAGGAATCTCACGAAAATTTATAAGCTGCATTTGGGGAGTCTGTTCCTGCTTTAGTAACAGTTACTTATTGGTTTCGTAAATTTAAACGTTGGGGATAAGCCCAAGTTGTAGGTAGGTACTTCATTGCATCCAATTTAGAGACATCTATAATATTAATATTAATCTATAGTCACAGAATTCTCCTTATAAATAAGGTCTTAATTTAGGGATATCTTTCAGTAAGGACATCATGGTGAAATTGAATTTAAATTTTGAAGATTCGTCATATAAGCGCGGCGTCGTTACGAAAATTGTGAATAGATATCCTGTTTTGAAATCGCAGTAGATAGCCTGTGATAAGCTATGTGTTTATCTATATGTTTTCAAACTTGAAACTTCCTTTAGAACTTTGAACTTCTGGTTGAACTTGGTGAAATTCCCAGTGGAAGTAAAAGAAATAAAAAGTTGCACGTCGACTACAATGTAGACTCTGGTGGAAAAACAGTCGAGACGTACAAGGGCCGACATCGTCAGCTGTCAGTCGGACCAAGACCGTACATTAATTAGGGTTGTGTATAAGGCACCATGTGGCTAAGAAGCGTGGTACAAGGTATAAGAGAAGGTAAAAAATATCAAAACATTAATTAGTAGTTCGCGCTGTAGACCTCGTGACCCCTGCCCCCGAGTCCAGTTTCACAAGACATGGACCGACATTGGTCAAAATTGTACTGAACTGAACTATTTGCCTACAATTTCACTAACATCGGACAAACGCTTCGCAAGTTATCATCGGACAAGTATACATACAAACGCCAACTTGATTCCGTAAACTCTGAGACGTTCGCTTCGCTCGGTCAATTAGTAAGCTGAACTGAACAGACTGACAGAATTTTACCAATTTTGTCGCGTATCATCAGCGACTTGCTCATCTAGGGCTCTCGTAGTGATGAGGTGATGAGTGTATGCCGAGAGCAGTTGTAACTGCTCTCTGTATACACTCAATGTAAAAAAAAACATTTTAATACTTCACCTAGTCTAGAGATCTAGAGCCAAATTATTTCGTCGCCTCTCCTATAACTTAAGCCAAACTTTAAAGTTTTTCCACTTGACTACCGGTCACACAAACAGTTAGCCGTCTCTAATGGATCCGCTTTACGTCTATAGCTTGTAAACACTGACCCAATACAGGTACGAGGAAACTGTGATAACTAACCACGATTTATGAAGCAACGTATCTCTTTAGAAAGGGTTTTCCAGCTTGACTAGACAATGGCCATTGAAGAGTTTCGGTATTAGATTCATAGGACGGTGGGTAAATTGAGCTATAAAGCAGGAGTCACATGGATTTATTGCTTTTGACATTTTATTGCTTTTTGACACGCGCCAGATCAGCGCAATCTAAAGCAATCGACATTTATGTCTCCATCAGCCCCTTGTCCATCTGTAAGAGTGATTAACAGTGGTTTACAGCCTAAGAAAGAGGTCGTTGTTAAACAACTATGGTATAGGTGTTCGATTTTTAATGAGGTTCTTAGAGCTGACAAAATTCAGCACATTCTTCACAACTTGAGGCTAGGACGTCAACGGCTTACGATAAGGCTTGACAACTCCCGCAGGCAGAGCATGGGCGTCGTGACAAAATCTTATCTACTTTTTATGTCTTGCGAAATTGAGATAAATCTTCAAAGCCTGTCCTATTTTCGCACAGCAAAAAAATGTAGATAAATTTTTGTCGCGAAATGCATGCTAGTGATGAGGGACGCCATTCAAAAACACCGAAAAAATAATAAAAGTTACGATACGTTTTATTCACCTTTTTCGAGTACGTTTTATTTCATAACCTATAATTTCCGAACATCGATAATTACAAATTTATCGCCCGAATTTTATCTCGTCCGAAATCAATACTGTACCGAGTCCAGGTTAACGATGGCATACCGTTAACTGACCGTAAAACTGATCGAGCAGTTAGCGATCATATAGAGACAAAAACTGAATAATACTCATTAGTCATGACTACGCTTGTATTGTGAGTTGATGAGTGACTTGGATTGTCTATCGATCATTTCCATATCATTAATTTGGAATGACCTATAAGTCAAGACTTGAAGAGCACTACAATGCTATAATATTCATAAATCATAGATCACACTAGATACCGCATTACGAGATTCGTTGTTCCTACAAAAAATCACCAAAAGTTTGAGGAAGGCGCGGGTCGCGGGGTGTGCGACCAAGCGTTCTCATTGGCTAGGTTATCTCAAGGTTACGCCTACTCGCGCCTAACAATCAACCAATCAGATTCATTTCTTTTAAGTGTATTTAGACTGGTGCGTAGTGCGCTTCGAGCGTCCTGAATGCAGAATCTAGGGTGTGATCTGTGCCATAAATACTCACCAAGATAACTCAGAAGATAACATTTGCTTCTGGATGGGGTTGAAAAAAATAATAATTTGGGTGCGTTTCCGCCAGAAATCTGGGAGGTAGCTAAGCTAGCGTGTGTACTTTTTTTTTCTAACCTATGCTATCCCACCGCCGGGCAAAGGTCCCCCACTTCCTTCCATAAATCACCTACCATTGCTATCAACTCTCCCAGAAATCATCAAGATCGTCACCCTTCCTCGGTAATCCTATTGGGTGGTGTTTTCATCGTGCACGGGATAGCTACTTCGCATATCTTTGGTTCTTGACTTGGCAACCTCGAACTGGAAGACGCAGCGTAGGCATGCCTCCCACTAGGTGGACCGACAACATTGTGAAAGTCGCGGGCAACCGATGGATGCAAGTGGCAAGCTGTCGGTCGGTGCAGATGTGGCTAATGATGATGATGATGACATGACTGGTTGAAACGCACGTGGACACGTTGTATTCCCGTAATAAAAATGGTAGAATAGAAGGCCTCTCTTTTGTTATCCTCTTGAATATTTGATAAGATAGTAAAGCACTACGATCACATTCCATTGAAATAAATAATAAACTACATAAATAAAATACCATTTGACTCCAATACACACGTGGGCCCACAGTGTGTGAATGTTTCACTCTACTTCTGCTCATAATTAGAGACTTGCGTAATTATGACCTTTAATCACTCTATTCTGTCATATTGCGTAGAGACTACGCATCCGAGTACATTGAAATATTATGTACTACATACTAGCTGTTAGCCGCGACTTCATTAACGTGGATCTACAAAAAAATGTAGCCTATGTCAGTCTCCGACCCTTAAGCTATATCTATGCAAAGATCAGCTTGATCTGCTCAGCCGCTTAGCCGTGAACGCGACAAATACTCAGACAGAGAGACAGATAGACAGTTACATTCAAATTTAAAAAGGCTTAAAAAAACAACTTTTATTTTTAAACAAAGCTATGGGCAAGCGTGACGCTTAACATCAGGTGAGCGACTTGCTCGTCTCTTCACCGAGTGTCATAAAAAAAATAAGTTTCTTTTTTCAGTGCTGTTAAGACTACTATTAGAATGCTTCAAACGAAAAAAATAAGCACAAGGGAGATATATATGTTTCTCTCTTTCTCTATCGTTTGTTAGAAGGTGCGGAGGTCAGGCCGTATCATGAACACAGGCAGTTCTGTAGTCGTGGTACTGCCTGAACTGTAATAGCAAAATATTTGAGCTCATCAACTTTGATCGTTTCAAACATACATAAAACCCAAAGACATAAAGGGGTAGACACCTAATCAGCAAATCAAACTATCTTGAAATAAAGTACACCAGATTGACGTACCTGTCAAATCAAATTAAGAGCTCCATACAGTTGTCATTCTCATCTCATACTGATAAAATCTCATAATAATGAGACAAAAAATGCTAAACTATACAAAAATATCATGCCAAAATTACAAGGATTCACAGGAATCAAAGAACACCACTGCCACATCCATCTTTAAGTCCTGAAATATACTTTAATAGGATATAAAATTATTGAATAATGTAAACAGAATAGTCGCTATGACAACGTTTAGGGATGTCAATCGAATTTCGGTTAGTCCAAAAATCGATTATTAAATGAAAAATATTTTTTTGATAAATTATGATTGAGGATTGTTTCTTGTACTGTAAAGAAGACCGGCGACGGTCATTGACGCAGCCCTTTGATAATTTTATTCGTCGATTAGCAATTGACAATCACTTCCATCGGATTAAAACACGATTAATTGGCTGCATCATCATTATCAGCCAAATAAGACATCCACTGCTGGACAAAGGCATCCCCTTAGAAAGGTACGATCAAACACGTAAAGATTGAGAATGCTCCATCGCCTCTAGTTTTTTTTTTAAGAGTCTGAACGATAAGGGATTCACGTGGAATTTATTTGACTATATACTTGATCCAAAAATAATCAACGGTTTAATCGAAGTTCGTTTTTTTTTGTCCGATTGAAGAATCTAATACGAGATCGGTTCGAATTGGTTCGTATACGATTTTTTTCTGCAAGAATTGACATCCCTAAGACAAAATGAACTGTACTATTGCCAGATTTTTTTGTAATTTCCCAACTTTGTTTAGGTTTCCTAGAGACTCAGATATATGTAGCTGATCTTTTGATAAAAATAGTTCGGCAAAGTAGAGATGAATATTGGCGGGAACCTATTAAGGTTTCCACCAATATTAATTTGCTTATAATACATAATTTTCATAATTTTGCCTAAAAAACGTGTCGGCGCATAATTATCAACAACAAATAGAAATGTTTCACCAATCCCTATCCAACAACTTAACTTAAAACCCTACGGAAGCCTACAATGAGCGTGTCACGATATGACACAATTGTATTGCAATTTTGTTAGAAATAAAATTTTGTACCTTCCTAAGAATGTAAGAATGTAAATTTGTCTAGTGTGGTTGTGGGTTTTTGGGTCTGCAAGTAATATGCACATTCTCTTAGGTTTTCACCGTCACATGCGTGTTACTTGAGGTTGCAGAATAGTCAGGCAGTTTCAAAAAAGATAAATCCGCTAATAAGCGAAAGTTGCGTATGCGTTTATTTGCAAATTTAGAGGATTCCATTTCCATCGTAATAAATTGAAAATAAAAACTTAACATTATTTAACTTAACAATAATGTGGATGATAAAAAAAAAGTATAAGAGCCTATAAGAACCACTGTGATACAACCTAAATCACTCCAATCAAAATTTATTTACCCGACCAAATAGGGTAATCACTTTCTAATGGAAAGCCTCAAATGTCATGACAAAAAAGACTGTCAAAAATTATAAGCCATTTCAAAATCGTGTTTCTATGGAGACTATCCTTCTGGACCTTATTTATAAGGAGAATTCTGTGATAAAACCCAAGGATCTATGCTTCGTCTAAGATAAAACCTCTCGGCGTATAATGTCACTGAATGTCACGTTCTCAAAATGTCATAAAATGTCACATCCTCAACAGGAGATACTTACACAAAAAGAGTTTCTATCTCTCTTTCTATCATAATTACGAACTCGTTTGAAAGTTTTTTTTTGTGGTTGATGGGCAGGCTTTTGACCACAACTTACCAGACGGGCTAGCATGCGCAACGCGACAAAATATTCTTGTTATGCAGGAACAGGACACGGCTACGATTATGTATACGTTTATCTCATTTTTTAGAACATAAAAAGTAGAGACGATTTTCTCGCGGTGTGCATGCTAGCCCTGCTGATGTTATATGACAGTGTGATCGAAGACAGTAACACACTTAGCCTAGAATGGGAAATACTTTAATTTTTTATTTTTAGTCTTGTAATTATATTTTTTTATATTATTTATTCCAACCACTAGTGATTTTATAACGCATGACAGCGTGGGAAAACAAAAACAATGTCGTAATAATAATAAATATATAAATAAATATCTGGGACATTATTGCACACACGGTCATCTGACCCCAAACTAAGCAAAGTTTGTAATATGGCTGCGAGAGACTGATATACGTACATAGATATTTTTTTAATACATACTTTAATAGATATTAACACCCAGACATAGAACAAACACAAATCATCACATAAATGTTTGTCCCAGATGGGAATCGAACCCACGCCCCCAAGCACAGAACGTAGGTTCTCTACCAAAAGAGTCACTGGGGCAGTCAAAAAAAAAAACAGTCGTAAAAGTGTCTTTTGATACGTGTCCATAATAAAGTGTACTGTTACATAGTAAGTACTTGAATACTATTGAAGTACGTGTCTACGTGAGCTGATAGAGCTACGATATCGTAACCCACGACTTATCTACTTTTCTAGAACACGAAGTCAGTATTGCTCCTCGATAAAACGATGTACAAAGACGGTAGTTGACAGTACATTACAAATTCAATAGGTAAAAAAAGTCACGCATGAGGCTTTTACAGTTGAGTTACTCCCAAAATTTAGAGATTTAAAATAAACTTAAAACAGTCCATTGAGGAGTTTCCTCAATTCCTCATGGATCCCGTTATCAGTACTGGATTTTGAAAAAAATGGGACCAATCTGGGAGTATCTTCATTCAAATTAAAAAATAATTTTCCAAATCAGTTCATAAAAGACGGAGTTCTGGGGTGACAAAAAATAATCTAATCTAATCGAGTTGAGAACCTTCTCCTTTTTTTTGAAAGTCGGTTAAAAATCACCTTGCTACCATGCTTAAGATTTTTACACACTGAGGTGAATCCCGCCGCGGGACGCGTCACACGATTTGCTCGCGACGAATGCGTCAATTAACATTTAAGCAAGTGTTCAAATTGGTTCGGGAGTTGGAGTTTGGGACGTTCCTCCTGAGAGGATTTTGGCGTCCCACGTCTTATGCATTTGCCAGTGTCAAGTATACTTATATATTTTCAAGTTTTGTTAAATAATATCAAACAAGTCATAGTCACAGTCAAAGGCGAGCAAAGCAAGTCACGGTCAAGTCCAAGTCATGCCCCAGTAAAGTGGTGAAAACTTTACTAGAGCCATCAATGGAGTTTTGGAAACAATACGATAATTCACGTTTCACGACATTATACCATTCACCAACACTCGTGCATGTTCACGAACACTTAACGGGTAAAAATTCACCGTTTTTACACATTAACATTCGAAATGACATCAGTTTTAGAAAATAATAAAATGACGCGACATGAATTCTTCACGTTCCCGCTAAAACTCCCCTCATTGCTTTCGCTTCACGGTACGAGCAGTGAAATATTTTATAGTTCTTTAATTCAGTAACTGCCTTTTCCCAGCCAGTTCCGCTATCATCAGCTAATTGAACAGCTGTCAGTCTATACTTATCCACAACAAGGCAGTTTACAAGTTTTTTTACATCTGTACATCAAAAACTTGCGTCATCGATTGCGATGCAAAGATGGAGGAATTGGGGCAGACTATTTAGGGTAACTTGACGAATGTTAGCTTCTGCTTAGTCATGAGTCACGACTTGGTTGCAGTTACTGTTGTGTATTCTGTAGTTGCAGATACTTTCGACATCCATCACAATGGCGAGAAGCACAAGTCATAATATTAGCTCAGGTTAGGTTACTACCAAAGACATGGAGAATTCTGCGGTTACTGCGAATAGCTTATTACCCTACCACGCGAGGCAAAAAAAGAGGGTTATGATTTTGACCGGTATGTTATTTATTTATTTATTTATTTAAGACCAACAACACAATAATACAAAATAAAGAACATAGATACATTATATAAAACAGCCAATTATAGGTCTATTCTATTTTAAGTAGTATAAACAATATCGCTTTAAAAAACACCACTAACAAAGTAACATACAAAGTGCTCCAATAAATAAAATAAAAAACAACAAGCAGCAGTTAGAGTGGCTATACATGGCCCAACCCGACATCGTGCGAAAGGAACAGCCAGACCCGAATCTCACGGGAACAAAAGAAACAAACTATTAAGGTTATAGCTTCTCTCTTTCGCCCTTTTTTATATATATGTTCTCCTGGTCTTCTTATCATAATTTCACAAATATGGTATCGTTGGAAGCGTTTTGATTGTCCGCTGGTTATATGCCATGCGACGTAACATTAAATTGCATATGGCGCCCTATAGAGGACATAAAGAAGTGAGCTAAAAAAAAAATATGATGCCGTATTGTGTATCAATGAAAGGGCTTAAAGATTCGAAATTATATTATATACATTGTTAGCTGTTTTTTTTTTAACAAAGACATTATTAAAATCATTTTGCGTGCAAAAATGTGCCGTGACGTAAGTTTTTATTTTTCAACATATAAATTGTTTTAATTCTATGGTTCGGGTGTTTTATTTCCTGGTACAAACTAACGGCCCAAGCCATGATATTTAAGCTGTATTTGAAAGTCCGCTTCCGCTCACAGGTTATCTTGATCGCTCATTTTCAACACTTTTAAATACTATGACACTCCAGCCCTATAGATGAAAAATCCAACTACACCTCACTCGTCAAAATTGGTCAAGCTGTTTGGACTACAGCAGGTATAAAATAGGAACACACAACATATATACTTACATTCTTACATGCTCATAATTATATCTACTTACATATACCCAAAAGCATCACCCTCCTTTTTGGGCAGTCCGGTGAAAAGAAAAGAAAAGCTACCTACATAATAGCATAGAGCTAATAGAATGTGACTTAGTTAGGATATATCTATAGACTGTTACAAAAGTAACGCATGTGGCGAGCTCTGCCGCCTCTGTATCGGCGCCGGCGCCGGTGTCGGCGTCATAAGGCGCCGTTTTGGGTCGCGGTCAACCTGTGATTGTATTTTTTCTCCACACGACCGGCCTCGAGCTTAACGACCTGTGTTTTCGTACGCATTCAAATTAAACGCAACATTTCCCAATCTCTGACACGATGTTTGACTGTGTTCATCATCATCATTAGCCAGATCAAGTCCACTGCTGAACAAAGGCTTAGAAAAAAAGAAGATTGGTAGGCGGCTTCAGGATCGCAGAAAGGTCACCGTTTACAAGAGGACGCTGCTGCCCTGGTTTATAATATACCCGGATCGAGTTATGTTAGGACTGTGTAAAGTTTTGAAAAAATCCTTACAACGGAAGATGTAGGTGTCGATGCTGTAATTGCTGTATACCCCTTTCCAAACTAAACTCAATTTGACTGAATAATTTTAGTCCTGGCAGATCAGTTTAGTTTGATGAATGGCATAATCAAACACACAAACACAAACTGTTCCATATAGTAAGTCTTTATGTAAAAAACTGTGTTGTATTGTATCATGTGTATGTATCTTAAAGGAAAATTATTTTGATGCTGGTTATTTCAGTTCGTAAAAGTTTTCGAAAATGTCTGAATGACCGCATCCTTTAACATATAAGTCTTTTGCTGGTTATTTATTTTAATCGTTTTTTATGTTAAGTGAACGAAAACTTGACTTATTTCCATTAGCCGTAAAACTAATAAAACCACCAGTATTAAAAATAGTGACGAGACATCTTTAAAGATTCAATTTCCAATCGGAAAATTAAAATCGATTTTCTCGATAAGTGGCGCTAACGCATCTCGATTAGAAACCGGTGTCAATCAGTGCGTTTCTTCATCTCCGGTATCGATCATTTACTCGAGCCGCACGTGAGCCGATATCGGTTACCATCACGCTTCACTGACAAGAATAAAGGATCTATTATACCGTGGCAACATTGTATCATGCTACAAAATAATATGCAAACATAATTTATTTAAAGTATATTGCAGCTGCATTATTTTTGGGCAAACGTTATTTGGACGTTATCTGAGTGCAAGGCAAGACGAGGTCGCGCGCGGGTCTCGCTTAGCATTCCTTGATAAAGGTCACCGAATGTGATCGAAACTATAATCGAAATAACCGACACAATTTAACGTGAGTATTCACGGTTTATTAAAACAAAATTTTATTTGGGCTCTATTTAAATGACACTTTTTATTTATTTGTAGGAAGATAAAATTGTTAGTTCAATTGAAAAGCTCTTTCGTCAACTGGACCCGCTTGAACCGGACCCGCGGGATCAGACAAGGGGACATATAACGCGGTAGTCCATAAATAATTTTGCTATTTTTGGTCTACCGACTAACCCGCAAGGTGTCGGGTTTTTCATAGGCAAAATAGGCCAATGCCGTAAGGCAGGGACAGGAATTTTGCTTACATATCATGTTAATAAAGCATGCCATAACGCACAATGTGGTTTTGGTATAATCACATCTTAATCACACCAGTAGCACGATTTGTCCTTGAATAGAGTGATTGGCTTATAAAAGCCCGGGTGAAATGTTTCTAGGCGGATATAATTATTCATTTAATTATTTATCGAGATAACTTGATAATAACTTATTCAAATTATACTAGTAATTCACGCCGAACTGATACCTCACGACGCCTATAACCTTTGGACGGATTCTGCTCCTATTCGACCTTGAAAATTGTATTGAAGTGAACTACTAGCATATAAAATTTCATGAAGATTGGATCAACGGTTCGCAAATTATCGACAGACAAATATATATACAAATGTCGAATTGTTCCTATAGACTCTGAGACCTTCGCTCGGTCAAAAAAGACATTTTTCATATTATCATCATCATAACCTGAAATATTTACTCTTGCTATTTCCTATCAGTCACTACAAAGTCGTACCATATAATAAACAAGTATAAGAAAAATAAATTACCCGACTGCAAATTGTAGCATGTCAAAATTACTGTGAACTAGTTGACGCCGACTGTCGTCTAGTAAGTGAGTGGAAATATAATTCCCTCTTTTTTTTCCCCGTTGCCGTTCAGTTACCTTCCTTCCTGTTTTTGTTGTTTCACTGTTGTTATTTATTTGTTTTTAGTCCATTTTTTACAATATATTTAACTGTTGTTTGTAAAAATATGTAGTTTTTTGTTTCATAAATTTTTCGTTAAATGCTCTTTCATGCCTCTTAATACTCTCGTGCGTGACGTCACCTGCCGTTCACAGCCAGCATCATGCTGAGGTTGTGACAAAAATAATAGAAAATAGTTGTTTGTATTTTTTATTTATTTTTTAATTTTGATTTTGTGGCAAATAAACCATTGTTTATTATCTATTGTCACTCCGCACGTAAATAGATATCTTACGATGCCTCACTCATCAAAATCAGTCGAGCCGTTTAGTTTACAGGAGGTACTATAGGAACACACAAACATACTTACATACGCCCCAAAATATTACCCTCGTTCTTGGGCAGTCGGCTAAAACATTTACTACAAGTTGCTATCCCACAGGGCTAGTTAATAGTTTTTCACAAGCTCCGAAGATTCCTGAGAAAACTCGTCCGCATCATATTTCTCAATTAATCTAACCACTAGTTAGAACCAGTATATAAATCTCAGATGAGACGATCTCGATTGCTAGTGTGCCAATGACTTCCGGAATTAAATCTAAATTGATTTGAAATTAGCGTCATTTTCATCGACGTAGTGCGACGTGATATTCAGGTGATACGTTTAGTTTCTTTGTAGAGACAATTATGTTTTGTAAAAGAATAAAAAAAAATATATACCTACTTAAAATTAAAACAAATTATATACAAAAACCTAATTTACAAGCCCCTTGGTGGAGGGGAGAGTGGCCAGAATGCTGGCAGAATTGCCACGCTGCATGGCAATGCTAATTTTTTGCCCATAATAGGAACCAGCATTCTGGTCAATCTTCGCCTCCACCAAACGTTTGATCAGGTCCCTATATAACTCGTGTTTTGTGGTAGTGGTATTCTTTTAAATAAGCCTTTATACTGATGAAAACTAAGGGCCTCTTTCATTATCCCAGTATACTAATCCTAACTAATATCATAATTGAGAGAAATATAGCCGCAGTCGTATCAGGAACAATAAAGCCTCGAGGTATAAAAATGAATAATTTCGGCTCAAGGAAAAAACTTCGCTTGCGCGATTCATAACTCCCTACGTTACATCTATCTAGCCTTACAAAACGACAAAAAATGCACAACAATGGATCATTGCCATCTAGCGTTATAGGAAGTAACTTTGCCTCTCCGTCCGGATGTTTGTCGTTTTATCACGGCTAAAGGGTTGAACCGATCTTGATAAAATTTGATAAGGAGTTACTGTATATATCACAAAGACGGACATAGGATACTTTTTTATGTCCACGCGAACGAAGTCGCGCGTAACAGCTAGTCTACTATAAATCAAACTATAATCAGTACCAATTAAATTTTGTTGTATGAACTGACAGGCTGCTTGGGGATCGCAGAACGCTCACTGTTTACTAAGAGGACGCTGCTGCTGTTACTTAGGTCGTTGAGGTCGCCGTTTTAGGACATGCCCGGGATGTCTGATTATGGTCTTACTAGCTGTTAAAAGCAACTTCGCTCGCGTGAAACTACAAAAAAAAGTAGCCTATGTCTATATCCTACCCTTAAGCTATATCTATGCAAAAAATCAGGTCGATCCGTTCAGCCGTGATAAAGCGCAAAACACATAGACAGAGAGACAGAGAGATAGAGCTCAGAACATATTATAATCCTACTGACACAGTTACATTCGCATTTATAATATTAGTTAGGATTAGGATACAACGTAAGAGACAATTCTACTTCCAAATTAGATATGATCTACCACGGGCTGGCGCAAAAAATTTCGGATGGGTACTATCCTTACTTTTTAAACCTTTGAAACACGTCGTTGCTCAGATGCCACGGTGAGCAATGTCAAGTTAACGATCTGTAATCAATCAAGTCATTTCTAATCGTCTTGCCAATTACGAGCAGAATACCTGCCTGTCTGTCTTTCAACGCCATGTATGGCACCTCATTGGCCTATTCTGACAGTTTCTGAGAAAAAAAAGCGGCTATAATATTCCGCGTATTTTAGTGGTCACACAGACATACTTTAAAACACCCCAAAAATATTACCCTTCTTCTTGGGCAGTAGGTTTATAATAAGGACATCACCAAAACCTTTTTTTTTTCGTTCATTAGGTTGACATCTCCAGGAGTATTCTTTCAGTTTGATTCCGGCTTCAGAAAAATGTAGGAAGTATTCCGCCATTATTTCTCATCCTTTTACTGACAATGACCACCCACTTCAAAATATTAACACGGTATTTACCATTGTAACATGACTAGCATTCTTAACTACAGTCGAGTTATCCAAACTCCTACAGCTCAACCAACATTTCTAAGAGTCGGATAAATTAAAGAATTACTTTTTTCCACGGGATACTATCACGTTGGTTCAGGAACAACGATCGTGGCTCCACTCAACTCTAGTCTACGGATAAGCCGGTCGGAAACCGTGTCCAATATTGCCTAATACGCGTATGCTTCTAACTCTTCAAATCTTTACACCATTACAAGCTCTATCAGCTGTAAATAAGGCTTAATTTTATATGTCCAAAAGAGGACATTACCATGTGTCGCGTTTCTATAGAAAGTAGCACTTGTTGTACGTTGACTGTTAATGTAGTTTTTAGTGAAAATGTTTGGTTCCGGTGCATTAGACCCTTAGGTACAAGTCTGTGGTACGAGGCACGATGATACCGTGACGTTAGTAGTCGATAAGCTGGTTTAAAATTAATGGATTTGACTTTGCCAAAAAAACATAAAAAAAAATATACTGATTATTACTATGAGTATTACAAAAAATCTACAATCATGCTTAGTTTAATCTTATAATTAAAGATTGTATACTAGACAATCTTTTTAAATTCCTTTATATTGACAACATTTAACTGTCACTATGCTACTTACTTATTACATTGAGGATTGTCCGGGCATGCAACCCCCAAACATTCTTTATATTTATCTAATAGGAAATATCTTGTAAATTAAATTTTTGTCTATTTTTGCCATGAGTTTTTCCTATTAATGATTTGGGAAGACTATTTAATGTTTGAGGTAAGATGCATGTCCCAACCCTTCTTCCATACTCATCATTATTTTTAGATACTCGAAATAGCGGAAGATCTGTTGTAAAATGTTTTTAAAAACGTGAGCAATATGACTTACATTGGTTATGTTAGGTGTCGAATATATTTATGTGTCCTCTTAACGGCTTAACAAAGCCTAATGTTCAAATAATTATGACGGAGTTTTGGCGGGAACGTGAAGAAATCATGTCGCGTCATTATATTATTTTCCATTACTTGTTATTTCGAGTGTTAATGTGTAAAAACTGTGAATTTTTACCCGTTAAGTGTTCGTGAACATGTACGAATGTTGGTGAATGGTATAATGTCGTGAAACGTGAATTTTCGTGTTGTTTCCAAAGCTCCATAGAAGGCTCTAGTAAAGTTTTCACCACTTTACTGGGGCATGACTAGGACTTGACCGTGACTTGCTTTGCTCGACTTTGACAGTGACTATGACTTGTTTGATTATATCTAACTAAACTTGAGAATAAATATGTATACTTGACACTGGCAAATGCATAAGACGTGCGACGCCAAAATCCTCTTAGGAGGAAAAAGAAAAAAAAAAAAATATGACTCAAACATAATTGTAAACTGACCCTATGTCGCAACTACAATTGTCTCGCTCGCGCATTTTCATAATATTGAGATATATAAAACCACTAAGTATTTTATATACGTGGTGCTTTTTAATCGGCTAGGGAGCGGTTCTGAGGACGAACAACTTTGGTTCGACGTCTTTTGAAAATTCATACAAAATTATCGTGGATCTTACAATAAAATTTATGGAACAGTCTCCTCCGCTCCCTAGCCGATTTAAAAGCACCATTTATAGATTGTATCTGTTTCCGAAAAGATAACAAATGCTTAGTATGTAACGTCTTTTAAACTGTCGAGAGAGATTTTTACAAAAAAAGGTAACTGTTTTCGGTCTTCTATCTAAGAGCTCAGCTCTTAGATGTCCTTTGCTGGACAAGCCTCCCCAATATTCGAGGGTGGTGCCCTTAATCCCCATCCCCACGCTTGGCAGGCAACTTACAATTGCAGAATGTTTATCGTTTACTAAGAGGACGCTGCTGTCCGTCCTCTGGTGGTTCATGTCGCAGTTTTAGGGTATATAAGGATAAATAAAAAACACCCTCTTTCTTTTTTTCGATTCGATTAGAAGATAGTTTTACGAAAATTTCCTTAGATTTTTTTTTAATGTAGATAGCAAAGACAATTTATAAGGAGAGTTCTGTGGTGGAAAGATAAAGTAAAGTAAAGTTTTTGTAAATCCATTTTATAATTTAAAAAACAAACATATATTTAAATTGATGATTCAAACATCTACCCAGCTGGGAATCGAATCCGCCGTCTAGCTCATAAGGCAAAAGCGATACCAACTAAACCAGGAGGAGCATCGGGTACGTATTAAAATGTAAAAAAAACATATATTTTTTTAACGCTTTTAAGTCTGCGACCAACTCGACTGTTGGTAAGTGATGATGTGGCCGAATTTGAAGCACGCAGACTTAGAAGATACCTATTCACTCTGACCTTTAAAAGCTCTAGATTGTAACTCTCAGGAAACAAAGAAGCCGGCAGTTTATTCTACACCTTGACTGTACGGATTAAAAACGTTACATGCATTATTTCTGAAGAATACATAAACCGAGTGTTGCCCGTTCGCTTTTGCAATGTGGACGCAGCGTTACATCCGCGACGTCTTTATGCATTTGGAAGTGGGCGCGCCTCTACTTCTGGTCTCGTTTGAGTATATACGGTAAGGTTTTACGAAGAGCATCTTGGTTGACAGAATGCTGTAGGTTTGTAACTTGTATGGTGTCTTATACTCCAAGTTCAGTTCTATGAAAATAGTTTTAATTAATGTTAGCAAACCTGTCAATACTCACAAACAACAACTTGATTTATAGGGGTGCGCTATTTACGAGCAGACCTGCGTAAATATATTTTGTAATAATGTCTACGTTGGACCACCATCTCGCGTGATGGAAAGCAATGGCTGTAAACATTTCTTCTCCATATGTTTTCGAATCAGATTGTCATGTAATGGGCGCGTGCGCCGCAGATATTGCACGAGATACGATAATGTAGGTTGCAGAAAGTTCGCCTTACGACCCACGCCTACCTCATTTTTAAGGACTATTTTATTACTTTGTGTATGGAAACTTTTTACCAAAGTTCAACGGTGGGATGCGTTTATGGTAGCAGCACCCATATTGGAAATAGAAATGATGTGTCGTACATTTGTAGCTTTTTCAAGGACTTTTTTATAACACTTAGTTGGACTAAGTCTGCGGTCGAAGATATAGCATGCTTGCGTTTCAATAGTGTGTCGATGTTTTGAATAACCTAAAGCCAGAAATCGATTTTCAATCTCTTGTTACGTTATCACATCTCGTTGCTTTATTTTATAAGTTTTTATTTAACTTGCAATGTATATGTATCTACTATGAAAACTGACGTGGTTTTGATACATTTTGTATTAATAAAACGGGAATACTCACGTTAAATTGAATCGGTTATTCCGACTATAGTTTCGATCACATTCGGTGACCTTTATCAAGGAATGCTCAGCGAGACACTAACCAAACTAAACTAAATATTATAAAGCAAGTTCGTAACAGACCGATGTCAGAGGTTTGGGACGCCTTATAGACTTATTTGTTGTGATAGCACTAGCACTGTTGTACTAAATGTATGCCTTTCGCGGTCACCCATCCAAAGACTTACCGTGCCGTCCTCTACTTAACATCGGTGATCGAGCCGAGCGACGCTACGAGCGACACCACAAACTTATTGTTAATACCTTGTAAAAGCACAAGTTACCAACGTAATCTATTCGCCAATTTTCATAATACATCATCTGTTCACTCACTACATAAATTGACTTGTACAAATGCTAAGTAAGACATGCTCTTTGCAGTTTTTAGGTCAGAAGTTACAAATGACGAGCAATTTTATACAAATATTTATATCAAAGACCACTTTTGCTTTACATCGTTATGATTCATTCTCACTTATGTACATTTTGGGTGCACTTTCACTCACTTTGTCATCAGCGTCGTTTGAGGTCGGCTATCAAGCAATCATGTCATTTTGTCAGATTGAGATGATTGTGCACTATTTGGGAGCTAATTTTCGGTTTCACTTGGACTCCTTTCGGGCATTATCGCTTTGACATTATTTCCAAATCGTTCTTTGATTAGTAGATAAAACATTTAAGGAAAATTGTGGTACAGCTTTGTTTTAAAATTACAAGATCTAAATAAACGACAGACGTGATCACAGGCCGTCATGCCAAAATATTAATGTACAATAAATTTCCTAATTCTATAACCAAACTAAATCATAGCAAATTTAAACAGATTCTTAAGCATTTCATTGGTTTAATTTTCTTGTATGGGTAAAATTTAACCTGAAATAAATGATTTTGAATTTGAATTGAAAATAATCTGTTCTACAAATAAAGTGAATATATGTCAACGAAATTCTCGGAATCTCATTTTTGAGTAATGAACAAACGGAGTAAAGCATAATATATACCTACCTGTCATAATATTATTAAATTATTCAAATTATTGATTAGTTTGCCTAATTTAACTCTAAGCATAGTTAATTTGTAAAATTGACTTGCCTGTAATATTCAATGTTATTTAGGGCCAATAAATATTTCTGATGTCTGATTTCTGATTGGCGTTGATTTCGTTATTTTTTGGGTTCTGTTAAATTATATGCTTAGATGCATTGGAACATTTGGAACTTTAAGATAAGCCCTGCCCCGGTGGCTCAGTTGGTAGTGAACCTACCTTCTGTGTTTGGGGGCGTGGGTTCGATTCCCATCTAGGACAAACATTAATGTAATGAACATTTGTGTTTGTTCTATGTCTGGGTGTTAATATCTATATAAGTATGTATTTAAAAAATATATATGTACGTATATCAGTCTCTGGCAGCCATATTACAAGCTTTGCTTAGTTTGGGGTCAGATGACCGTGTGTGCAAAAATGTCCCAGATATTTATTTATTTATTTTAAATTTAGAGTAAATTTGACTTCATACTACTTGCGTCATTGAGGTGCACTGAGTACAAAACATAATTAAGTACATTATCTAATTTAGCCTTCCGGAAAGATACGGCGCTAAACGTAGAAATTACGACGCACTCGAGGTTGCCATACAGTAATTATAACAAAAAGTGTGTAATAATGGACGTGTGGGTAATATCTACCATATATAGTTTATTAAAGAGTTGATGTTTATTTCCATAACTTAGATAAAATGATTTTCTTAAGTTTTATATAAGCCTACGCGCTTGCTAAACATTTTTCTCACCTCTGTTTTTGTACCACCACGAATAATAAACACTGGTGACTGTACATTCGATTTGTAAATTATTATGTGAAATAAAGAAGTATTTAAATTGAAATTGAGATAAAATGAAATAAAAAATAAAACCTAAGTAAAATTTAATTATAAATATATTAAACTTAAAACTATTAACACTAATCTATTAAACCGCTACCAGCAGGCATCGTCCCCAAAATGCTGGCCGAATTGCCGCGTTGTATTGCGATTGCAATCCTTTGAGCAAGTAGGTATATTACCCTCGATATTAGGTATATACTTGAGCTTTTTGGGGTCGAAACTCTAGGACCCTGGGGACCATGGGAGAGCTAAGAAATTTTATAAAGAATTATCAACGCGTCTGGTCGAAGCATCTCGTGACTAAAATGCTGGTCTTATATATATGTCTTATAAGATAATATAAGTCTTATATGATATCATAACTTTACTCAAAAAGAAAAATGTCCCAAAATTCGGTGAGATCTCATGACTTTTAAACGGCTGATTTTATGAGAACAAATTTTGTTTTAATAAAACGGGAATACTCACGTTAAATTGAATCAGTTATTCCGTCTATAGACTCGGTCAGTGGATGACAAGACAAGGTCGTACGCGTGTCACGCTTATCATTCCTTGATAAAGGTCACTGAATATGATCGAAACTATAGTCCGATTAATTGACTCAATTTAACGTGAGTATTCCCGTTTTATTAAAAAAAAATGTGTCAAAAGTACGTCAGTTTACATAGTAGAAAAGATTTCAATCAAGCAAAGCTGAATACCACCTCCATTAAACTTCCTTTCAAATAAAATTTAAAAAAAAAACAAATCTGATTACCAGTTTCAGTGCTACGCCACAGCACATACACGGGCTTCAAACTTAATACACTCATTTCTTTGGGTTGGGGTTTAAAAAGGTAAAATTTAATTTTTGCTAAAAGGATTTCTTCTGTCTTGCGCCTCGAGCCGTGGTCCGCTTTCCAGCCGCGGTTCTCTACTTTGGACTGCCGTGACGATGTTTCCAAATTTTACCTCTAGATCTTGGTTATTCCTGAATCATATTCGTGACCAACACTTAAACTTCTACTAGAGCTTGTGCAAAATTTCTTGACTGCTACAGTCGTTGCCGCCATAAGAGGCACGTGCAAGGTCCTTACGTACGTTTGGAGGCCACAATAATATTTCAATAAATATTATTTCTTATTACCTCGTTTTTCAAGAGCTGTTTGTAGCCAATTGGGGTCATACTTGCATCATAATTAATCTCAATCTTTGTTGTTATCTTCAACATCAGACCTGAAAATGTACTGTGTCATAAATACTACTTTATTATATTATTGAGTACCATGCTTACAGCCGTTGTGATTACAAATTGTATAAGCAAACTAGCTGTTATCCGCGACTTCGTCCGCGCGGAACTACAAAGAAAAGTAGCCTATGTCCATCTCCGACCCTTAATATGTATGCAAAAATTCAGCTTGATTCGTTCAGCCGTGAAACGCGACAAATAGAGAGACAGATAGACAGAGAGTTAGTTAGGATTAGGAAGTTTGGATTAGGATGACTGTCATACTGAGTTCAGACACAGTGTGCGCCAGCGCAGTTGTAGGACTATTTACGGATCCTTCGACTAATTGAGCTTTTTTGCATTTTGGCGGAATTATTCCCAAGGACTACTAGTAGTTTTCCCCGAACTGTGACCGTTTTACATCCCGTTTTTTTTCTTGCGATGCAATCCCGTTCACTGTTTCCATAAAAAAACGCTATATCTCTCTATTTCAAAACCACTGAAGCTCGATTCTTAAATTTTTTCATATCTTTTTATTTGGCGGAGGATATCGAAAAAAACGAAAAAGTCTTTTTTCGATCGCAAGATATTAAAACGGAGATTTCTTTAAGTATTTCTGACTTTTAAATTAAATAATAGATACAAAATACAGTTTTTGGAAATTCATACTCTATCTACAAAAACAACAACTAGCAAACGTGCAAGTGAGATATTCGTGGTAGTAACTCTATACCCCATAAAGCATTCAGTGGCTTAGTCTAGGATGTAGCACGCTTATCTAGAAGGTAACCAAACTATACTAACATATTCTTGTTGTACTATTGTTAGTTCTTATTGCTTTAATAGTAACTAGTGTGTAATATGTGGTACACAGTGTATTTATGTAGGTATACACATGACATGCAATTATAGGCCGTGGGAGTTTTTTAGAGTACCCACTCACCTATAGATAGTTTGACCCCGATAAGAAGATACGAAATTAATACTTTCCTCATAATATAGTACTTACCACTTAAATTACGAGTGAGCCTAAGCGTAACTATACATGGTTATAAGGAAAGAGTATGCTAAGCCGAAAAGGACACTCATCATTACAAACAATTTTTACTATGTGGCCAACCCCGAAATCGAGAAAAAAGTCATCAGCTGTTCCATAGAAAAATGTCACCCTGACCATGAACGAATGTGAATGTGAATGACGGAGACGAAGACTGTTGATCTCGAATCAAATCGTTTTCAGCTGGGTATAAAAATACAGGTCCAGAATTTGATACTAACGTGTTAACATTATCTGTAACTTCAACGTAATCACACCGTAGAGGTTCCTACCGGAGGTAGGAAACGGGGTCAACGACACGGAGTGCAGTGACGCTGCGCGCGCGCATCAACGCGGCAAATGACTGGAGGCTGTGCGCAGCGAAAAAAAGCTAGTAGCAAACTGATTGCTTAATAGATAGCTTCTGTAGTTAAATCGCCATAGCATGTGTCTAAAATTAAAAAAAGAAAATTAAAGAAGTTTTCAAACATGCTCCTTGGTCTTATTATTGTAATAGGTACCTAATTAGGTGGTAATTAAACATATTTTATCGTTAGCATTAAAATTCGTGGACTAACATTCGTAGCATTTGACAGAATTTTAAACAACACGAGTTTAAATCTTTTAAGTCTTTATCTAGATGCCCCAAAAGCCCCAAAATAATAAACCTTTGGATTAAGACATCATTTGCAATCGAGAGTTTTCTTTTTTTTTTCCCTAATATTTTTAAAATTTTCCTCTTAATAGTTTGAAATTTAGCACTTTTTTGTATTGAATATGTTATAATATGTATGATGATAAACCTTCGAACTAGACCTTGCATCAGCACTCGCGCTACATAATCAACTCACTATCGTTGTCTGCCTCGACACTAAAATAGGTAAACTGGTTCCCCCTTTTGACCGAGCGAAGCGAAGGTCTACGAGAACAAGTCGGTGTTTTGTATGGATGGTTTTATGTTTTAGTGTTTATGGCTCCGATGATACCTTAACATACTATAAAGAAAGATAAATGACCCTTAAACTCATTGCTCCTTCTTAGGTTCAGGTTTCGCTGTGTGGGGATGTCACGGCATATATACAAAGACTTGGACAACTAGCACCCATTTAAATTAATACAAAAATCTTTTTGGCAGGGTATCGTACTCGCGACCTCCTCATGAAGCAGACCCGCCACCACATCATAAGGGTCGTCAACAAATTTTGTAGACAAGTAGTTAGTTTCAATTTTAAAATTTATGTGGGCCGCGAGGTCGGCTCGAACTTACTATTAATTAAATTAATAATACCTACTATTATGGACATAAACCTAATAGCCATTCTAAAAAGGAAACGCAGCGGGATGTCACAATTTATATATATAATATAACTTCCAGAAGGAAATAATTAAAATAACATGCTGCGCTCTATGCATTTAGCTGTTTTGGCTTTTGACCACCTAAGGTCAAAATAATGATTAAATAAGTACCTGTTTATTATATTTCAACAAAACTTGATTATCTTTTATTAATTACTATGTTAGATAATAAACCGTTGATCTAGAAATAATCATTTTGTTCTTTACATTGCAACTCTTGCTGACTATACCTGCCTAAGGATCCTAAGGAAGGCTAAGGTTAGTTTTCCGCCGTCCACCAAAACGTAGGTACAACTGCTCTAAAGACATAGGTACGTAACTATGTGAAATAACAAAAACAAGGGATTTTTGACCTAAAACTAGCGGCACGGCGACACTATCTCTAAATAGCTACGTTATTTCAAGGAAATACTATTTTGGCTTCACTCATAACGGATATAGCGGATATATAGTGAAAAGTTTTTTAATTTTACACAATCAAGCCTCAGTCATCATTATCGGCCTGTAATCGCCCACTGCTGAGCATGGGCATGTCTTAGCATTATCACACATCAGTCAATTATGTGTGATAATGCTAAGACATGCCCATGCACATAGCACTCGAAAGAACATTTTTGGAAAGTAATAAAAGGCGGCGACATGATTTCATTTTGTCGCTAAAACTCCAGCGGAAAACTAGCACTTTTTTGGACTCTTTACCCACTAAGCATTTTTCTTACCTTACCACACCATCTATGGTCATCCACCAGCACTTACTCACTTGTCTTCTATCTCTTGTTCACAGAGCGATGTCGCGGTGGAAGGGTAAGCTGAGGTAGCCGCCAGATGGCAGCAGTCAGCGCGGCGATGTTCCGCCCCGGGGGCGGTCTCGACCCCTCGTGCTACGCCACTCAAAGGGTAAGTAGTTCACGACGTTTAGAATAGAGGGCGATGATTTAAAATGTAATACTTTCTCTACTATTTCATTGTCTTACAACAAAAAATAATGATAGCATAGCCTATGGAAACACCAACACAACCATAGATGAATGTATAGAACACAACAGAACCTGTTTTCTCGTACTTAGACGTAACTAGCTACTGTCATCGGCTTCGCCCGCGCTGGTCTAGGAAAAAATAATGGCATTTTTATAAGTAGAGTTACAATATTAATGTTTACTAAAGTGCTCCATCCGCGGGATGTTGACGACTGGTACTATAGTTGATTTTGATTCTCGGTCGACCAGATATTTGCATGACGACCACAGAATATAAAACGTCAACTTTTTCAATATAAACATTCCCTTGAAACTCGCACTCGCGGGCCGCTTGGGACACAGCAAACCGTGCAACCTCGAAAACAAGACAATTTTTAATTTAATGTAATTTGGTGACGAGACGAGCAAGTCGCTCACCTGATGTTAAGTTTCACGCTTGCTCATAACAGTTCAGTGCCATCCAGAATTTTGAATCTCAACAGTTCAAAACCATGCGCGGCAATGAACTGCGCTCGACACCCTGTGATATTAGATGTTAAATCTCTGTGCCCAGTAATTACGCTGGAAACATTGCCCTTCAATCCGGAACACAGTAATGTTTGCACACTACTGCTACTGCTACGTTGTACGTAGTACAGGCGTGTTTTCGTTCGGACACAGAATGATGTCCGGATACAATGTAAAGGCTCCGTACAATGTAAATCAGTTCAATCTATTTATATCTACATTCAAATGAACACCAAACATATAGGTAGTGCGAGTAGGGTTGCCAACCATACTTTATAAAAAAGTATAGTTTTCGAAAACTCGTGTCCTTTCGTTTTAACCCACTAACGATTAATAAGTATACATTGACACTCGAAAGAACTAACTATTCGGTAACGTCCATGAGTGTGGGCAAATATTAAAACTGCAATTTTAATATTAAAAGTTTGTGATACCTAAATATTTTATTTTCTACGACAGTAGGTAACTCAATCCTGAAATACGTTATTTCTTTTAAAAAAAGTTGGCCACCCTAGTTCGAGATCCCTTTTACGACATGCTCCCGAATACTGAAACGTTTGTTAACTTTGACGACAGATTAAGTCTGTTGCTGGCCTTGTCATTTGCTTAGTGCCAGACAAAGGCAGCATTAGAATAATTCTTTTGTCAAAGTTAACAAGCGTTTCAGTATTCGGGGGTAAGTACTTTAGATTTTTTTAAATCAGAATGGAAAATCAACATATCCTATGCCTATAACAATTATGATGTCAATTGTCGCCTGTAGTTCAATTGCACATACATATAATATCTCGAACAATATCGTGGGAAGGTAATTCTGGTACTTTTGTATGTCGAAGAATGCAAGTGAAAACGGCACGAAGAGTGAAAATCTAGACATAACTGGAACCTTGTAGAAATACCATAGAACCTTGTCACTTTGGAACAAGCTGTCATTTTTCAAAATAAGTGAGTATTAAGTGTTTGATTTCTTGATATGACAAAGAACCAAAGTGTTCGCAAAAGAGACTGTAGGGTTCTGTATCAACTGTTACTTTCTGTTTCACTTTCGACTCAAGTCCAAGATAACGACTTTTTTTTGCTGTTGGGAAATCTTCACTAGATACCCGACAGCTTTGGGGTGCAGCCGGGTGTGGGATTATACCCACTAAAACCCCCCTGGTGGCTTAATAAAAAATCTTTAATAAAGACTTCACAACTTTACTAGGGCTTGACATGGACTTTACCGTGACATACTACTTACTTTGCTCGACTTAAACTATGACTGATACTTCTTTTCGTTTTGGCTCACTTGAAACAAACTTTGTGAATACAAAGTGTGAAGCCAAAAGTTAAGAAAAAAAAATACTTTGATTGATATTAGTACCTATGATTGTCTAGTTTTTTTTTTTTAAATTGAGTATTTCATTTTAAGTCTCTATGAGTTTCCAGCGTAATCCTTGTAAGAGTGATAAAACAAATAAAAGGCTAATTACGTTTCAAAACTTATGAAAACAGAATTTTGAAAAAACTTCGTACTCTGCGTACTCGACTTTGCGTAACCATCATATTTATTTTGTCCGCTAATTGCAACCTTATATGACACAAAATGCGACTAATAATCGACTGCGGTAACAAACTTTTTTAATAACTGGAAATAAAATTAACATGGCCTTACAATATTGCTACTTGAATTATTGTTTGGAAAATACCTCCACCAGCCTAAAAGTGGCTTATTGCTGCATTAAATTAATTAATGGGTTAATTATCTTCGTACACTGAATCCGTAATTTCGCAGACGTGATATTTTGTTATTCTTACACACATATATCTTTTAAATTATTTTAAATTTTATTTAAGTACTAATGTCGATTTTAATGATTTCATTGTAGTTAATTCGTTTTGGAATGAATATCTGAGCTGAACCTCGTGTCTTCGTACGCGATGCTGCTCACACTTTAGACTAGGTGTAGGGCTCTGAACTGAGGAAAAGCAGAGCCTCAGTTCCGTGCAGTTCCCACGCAAATAAAAGTGATTATAAAGGTTCCTTGAGTACCATGGAACCCTAAAAAATTACTACTTTCCATTTATTAAGCCCTGTAGATTTTTTTTTCAAATTCCTTTCGTGCCTACCTATGTTATATTTACAAGGACAATTGTAAAAAAAAACGCCAAAGTATGAAAGTACAATAAATTACCTAATTCTATAACCAAACTAAAACATAGCAAATTTAAACAGATTCTTAAGCAATTCTTTGAAAATAATCCGTTCTACATATTCACGGAATCCTCATTTTTGTGTAATGAAAATGTGTGTGTGAAATTTTTGTGTGTGTCATTTTTGTTTTACGGAGTAGGTAAGCAAGATACCTAACTGTCACAATATTATCAAATCGTTTAAATTATTGATCAGTTTGCCTAATTTAACTCTAAACAGTTTAATTTGTAAAAGTGACTTGCCTGTAATATTCAAAGTTATATAAGGCCAATAAATATTTTTGATTTCTGATTTCTTGTGCAAAATTTATGCTTCTAAACCCACCGGTTTGCGTTCTCTTTTAAGCTTTCACGATTTGAACACATAATTTACCTAATGCTCGTTATCAGGACTAAGCCACGCTAAAAAGGCTCTTACGTCAACTGAACCCGCTCGAACCGAACCCGCGGGATTTGTTGGCATCACGTATTATTTTATTTTGAATTGGTCTACTGGACCCGTTGAGATGTTTTTAAATTTGTATAGATACGGAGAAAAAAATATTTTATCTATTCACCTTGACGTAAAATAAAATAGTTTTAGGCACGGTTAAGTCATGTTACAAGCTTGTTAGATTTTTAGTGTGTAAATTATTAAAAAACAGTCCAATCATAGAATTGAAAAACTTTTGAGAAGTCAATCATATTCACACTTAGACTACGCAAACTTTAAAAAAAAACTGATTGCCTAGCTTCGAACAATAACAACAAATCAAAGTAACTATTGAACTAGAAAAGTCCTTCAGAAAACTAGATTGATTAGATTACAACATCAAAGTTATAAAGTCTAGAAAAAGAAGAATTAAATTTCAATATTTGCTTCGAATTTTATCAAATTTTGGAAATGCATAATTAGTTTTCGTGAAAAGAAATTGGCAGCTGTATATTTTGATTTTATCAAAGTTTACAAATTGAGTATACTACTACTCAGTAAGATTTCCATAATTTGTTATATTCAAAGAACTAAGTGTTAGAGTGTCCAGGTCTAGTAAGCCTCCTCTCTTTTTTTATGTGCCCTGGATGAGCCCATGTAATTCAGATTTGGACACAGATTGATGCGTTCCGCGAAATTTTTTCGCATTTATTCGATCACTTTTCTTTATTTACTAGTACGTCCGGCTTCGCTCGCAAAGAATAAAAAATAAAGACAGGCATGTCTCAGGATTTTTCGGAAATCTACCTGAAGAGGAGAAATGGGGTTTTGAAATTTAGCAGCCTACTATCACTGTCCTTTCATTGTCTTTGCATGAATAAAGATTTTATTTCCCTACAAAGTTTGGGGGCCCATTTTACTCCTTTAGAGGTGGAATTTCGTGATATCCATTATTATTGTTCACCTAGACCATCTCAGGAGTATTGTGTCCAAATTTCACGTCTCTATCGTAAGCGGTTTGGTCTGTGCCTTGATTCCTGAAAAGAGCTTGTTCTTTTTAAATATATAGGTTTTTTTTTTTATCTTTCTCTTTTCTGTGGACTTTACCGGGGTCTCTTACGCACGTTGAGAATTTTTACATCTACATGTTATACATGCTTTGGCAATTTTATATTTGCTGAAACAAAATCTTTAGTGATAAATTTGTGTCTCACGAGTGTATCCCATCGGCAAAATTATCGGAATTAAGAATAGCTCGGTGTTTTCTATTAAAGGCAAAATGTTAAACGAAAATATCCGAACTCGAAATACAAAGTAACATTCGAATGTACAAAATCAAATTTAACCTTACATTCAGTTCGAGGTTCCCTCTTTGTTAGCCGATTGGTAGTCTGCTTCGAGATCGGTTTAACATCACGACTGCAAAATAAGGTCAGAGACTGTAACGCGAACCAGTTACTAAATGTTCTCGATAGCGACTTATAATCAATACTTATACGTTTCCGTAAACTCGGTTCCGATGTAGGTATACATTCTGTCCAAAAAGCATCAGGAATTGATCATTTGTTTATGGTTCCAAATATTTTGTTTTTGTTTTTTTTTGTTGCCAGTTCGACACAACTGTTTTCCATTTCGGCCGGGAGTTTGAGTTACTTCTGTCATTTAGATTAAAAATACAGTGCTGTTTTTTGTTGGATCATCTCTAGTGTGTGTTGCGAATTTCTTAATGGACAAAAAAAAACAGGATAATTCTCGCAGGCTAGCATGCATACCGATACAAAATATTCTGTACTCTTTATGTCGTACGAAAATGGGACAAACGTATACATAATCATAGCCTTAACCTTGTCCTGTTAATTTATATTTATCAATAAATGACTGACTTTGGCCATGCCCTGTTTTTGCCTCCAGCCTGCAAATTCTGTTCAGCTTTGTTTTCTTTAGTAAAACATTTAATATGTTTTAAACTGCCATGTTAATCCATAAGTACATGTTTTTACTAGCTGCATTTATTAATAGCTGCGCCCCGCGGATTCACTCACGTGAAAATTTTCTCAGTTACTGTAAATTTTTCCGGTATGAAAACTTAAATCCTTAAACAATATCTATGCAAAAAATCAGCTCGATCCATTACTCTATTGATGCGTGAAACATGAAATAACAAGCCAACAAACCTACCAACCAACAAACACACTTAATATAACAATATTAGTATAATTTTTAGGGTTAATGAACGACAAGATGTTTTCTCTACTATTCAGTTTTTTTTTTAAAGATGCATGTAATATAGAAAATGGCGCTACAACATTTATTATGATTTTATGATAATAATAAAATCACTTTTTGTAATTATATATTAATCTATTTAAAATGTTCATGTGCGAGCGAGAGGGCGCGTATTGTGTCCAAGAGGCCTAACTATAGATAGATAGATAGATTAACTCTTTATTGTTCACACAAATTTTACATAATTTATAAACAGACTTTAAAAAGGACTATAGGGACTTTAACTATAGGGATCTCATAGATTATATCAGCTGTCATAAACATAAATAGAAGTGATTCAACTTCGAGTATAATGTCAATAGTAGTACCATTGCATAAACATCAAGAGTCACTTGGCAAATTAACTGCATACTTGCATAACAAACTGGAATGCCACGAGATATTCACTTTCCCACTGGAATGCTGCAAATGCGTCTACGCATTCAGTTTATGCTAAATAGTTTATTATTCACTAGGCTTAAGAACCGTACCATACCGCCATACCGCCGTTTGTCCTTACAAAAAGCGTAGTATGATCCCGTCTGTTATCCGTTTTTTTTTATATGTTATCTACACCGTGGAAAACTATGTTACTTACTTGTACGTTTGTTTTTTTTTCGCAATATCTTTGTCATAGGCATTTAGAGTGACAATTTTTTTGCGTCGAAAGTACGAAGAAAAAAAGTAGTTGTTATTAAAATACCATAACGGATGCAAGTGGCCCGTTGTCGGTCGGTGTGGCGCTCTAAGGGGAGGCTTATGTTCAGCAGTGGACGTCTTATGGCTGATGATGACGATGATGATGTTATTATTTATAACGACCAGAAAAGAGAAAAAAGTTAATACACAAGTTATTGAGTTTTGAAAATTCACACTCTGTCTCCTAAAACTTTCATATGTGCGACTGGGGCAGATTTGGTATACAGTTTTTGAAAATAGACACCTCATCTACAAAAAGTAACAAATCTTGAAGCTGTGGCACGACTACCTACCTCGACAAAACAAATGCATTTATTGCAAAAAACAAAACAGAGCGGCATAGATTATGGTTTATCCAAGCCAACAAAAGATTTTGTTAGGATTTAGGGGGTGATAACAAACTACCACCGAAACGCTAATTTCACGAAAAAGTAAGGAAAATTTAAAAATACGAGAAACAGAGCGACAGCTATACAATTTCGAAAATCGAATGCGCCATAACCTCGCGGACGGAAAAGTATCCTTTGAAGGGGAAGAATGTTGGAGTATTACCAATTTATGAGTGCTGTAAACGCAATAAAAAAAAACTCATTGCTGACCAAAAAGGAGACAAGTAATGTTTTTAAAGTTTACGTATGTAATAAATAAGAAGAACAATACATTAAAAAAAAGTAAGTTTGTAAGTTTGTATTTATTAACTAACCAAAATACACCCAAACTAAAACAAAGTACTGAGCCTAACACGAAACGAACAGTTGAACCAGAGACCATTGAAGGTCTGGATCCAATTGCTCAAGCCCATCACAGTTGGCAGCGCATCCAGCATGCTGGAGCATTACCACCGTAACTCCTATACAACGCTTCCCACCACGCCGCTCTCCGCCTCTAAGGCAGTGTATGCTTCTGTATTATCTTCTTAGCGTAAACGGCTTGACCGGTTTTGAACTGAGATGAGGTGCCATTAGATTAAAACCAGCAACATAATGCAACAAACGACATACGACAAAGTTTTATTTTACTCATCACGTTTTCGTTTTTTTTTTCGCCGCAAACTACGCAAATGTTTTCGTTTTCGTTGAATTTGAATTGGTTTCATTGTAATACAAACCAATTGACTTGAAATGGCTTCTAATACAAACTAATTCAAGTTGAATTACATAACAAACGGCGTCAAGTTACAGAAACTTAACAATTACTTTAATAATGAGAGCCGTCTTAAACTGGAAGTGGCACGCAATGAGTTTACGTATTTAATATAGTTCTGGTTTAGTTACATGTTGGCATTAGATCTGTCACTCTGTAAGTAACGAGTATACCACAATCTTGATAGGACTTTTAGCAGTGCTTGTATTTAACATTAATTAAATAAGACAATGTAGGAAACCATTAAAATAATACCTTGACTACTATCTCACGCTGGCGTGAAGTATCAAGGATGAATGCGGGAAAAAAAAAAGTTTTTATTTTGTTAGCTCATTGATAATTTAAACTAAAATAGAAAATCCTAATATCTATTGAACACTAATATATACAAACTATTTCTATGCCAGGGTTGTGTTCAGTAAGGTCGTCCGACGACGCTACATGACATTACGAGTATGCTGCAAATGTCATCGAGCGTTGTCGGGCGACCTGACTGAACACGGCCCTGGAGTATAAACATTACAATAGTTTTTCGGAAATCAAAAGGAATTACAAAAACAGTCACATTTCAAAATATCTTTGAAAGTTTTACATTTATGTCGAATCCAAGATTATCTCTAATCTTACATCTCTACGAAAAATGTCTACAATTTCGAAAAATTGCATTCTCAGTGATTATAGAGATTTTTGTCTTAGACTTTTTCGTAGACATTTGAAAATACGTTCCGTTTTCTCGACTGCGTTGGCCTGAAATCGAGAACTTAATTAATTAACTATTAATTAATTATCGATTTTTAAATGTTTATGAATATGTACATTACGTATAAATGTATAATACATATATTTTATACATAATTGAATAAATACAAAGTAGACAGTTTTCAGATCGAGAATTTAAAAAAAAAAAATGTACTTTCACAAGAAACGAAATAATGTGGCTGATAATGTATGTAATTTATGAAACGAAATGTGTTTTCTGCAATGTGAAATTAAAATATTTATTTACAAAATGACGTATGTCGATCAAAACTAACTTCCGTATTCTCGGAAAGTCACGATAGAGATATGTCTACTAACTAACTATGCTAGTACCAAATTAATGAATAGTCATAATATAAAAACATTCTGTAAAACACAATCCAATTTATCCGTGAGCTAGGACCGAGTGGGTGTCCAATAAAAGCGGTACAACAAAGAATCTGTGAAAATAATCCATCACACGGCGATAACGTGATTTCTGGGAACACGGGAAAATTAGACGATCCCATCTGCCCGTAATTAATATGATGAAAGGAAAATATCCTGAGATTCACGCCTTTTCGCGCCGTATTCACTTAGTCCATTATTAGGGAGGCCTGTTTTGCCATGTGACGTTCAAATGAACAGTCCTAATACCGGTATTGTTTCTGCGGGTTCAACGTAAGGAGCTTTTAGTATAAATTATGTGTACTTAATCTTTTTATATGTCTCATTCTTGACCATTAATTCATGCAACGGCACTGTTAATCTAGGATCAAGGAATTGTGGCGATGGCGATCCTACTTAATAATTTATTCTTCCTGCTGTATTGGTAGCAACTAAGTGTCAAAAGTGGATAAGTGAGGTTTTGATCTTCACCTCCTCAATTAAGTACAATATTTTTCAGCTCTTAGAAGTCCACTACCGGCCGAAGCCTCCCATTGATTTGGGTGTTTGCTATAATCCCTTAGCAGGCGGCTCAGAGATCGCAGAATGTTTATTGTTTACTAAGAAGATGCTGCTGCCCGGCCTTATTGAAATCATATAAATATAAATATAATATAAATATCTGGGACATTTTTTGCACACACGGTCATCTAAGCACCAAACTAAGCAAAGCTTGTAATATGGCTGCCAGAGACTGATATACGTACATAGATATTTTTAAATACATACTTATATAGATATTAATAACGAGACATAGAACAAACACAAATATTCATCACATGAATGTTTGTCCTAGATGGGAATCGAACCCATGCTTGGGGGCATGGGTTCGATTCCCATCTACTACACAGAAGGTAGGTTCACTACCAACTGAGCCACTGGGGCAGTCAAATAATAGTCAATCAATAAATATGTGTGATATAGAACTGTTTTGGCTCAGTTGCCTTCAAAATAAACTAAATTTTATATTTAATTATTTTAATCGATTATTGGTTTGAATAATTCATTTATCAAATAATTGTATTTGTTTTAAGGCCTGCCCTTTGCCACTTCAGCTCAAAACCCCTGAAAGCTATGTCGGTGACTTTAAACAAAACAATCAAGTCGTTATATTTAAAAAAGCAAGTCGCGGACGTGAAAAGTTCCCGAACAAAAGCTATCTCTTAAAACCCAATTAGAGTTATCTCATGCGCAAAATCTACGATAACACAGTATCCGATTTGCCGAATCGACGCGTGTACAATACCTTTACATTTCCGCAAACAATAACCTTTTAGCAGTTGTAAAGGAAGGTTGTAAGCGCTAAGCTTACAACCTTCCTTTTAAACTTGGTAAAATGAACTGTATTTATAAAACTCTAGAGCGCAATTTTACTTGGAGTGGAAAGTGGGGTTCTTTGTTAAATGATATTTTGTAGAGAAGCGAATGGGACGAGTGTAATTGCTTCGTAAAGCCAATTTTATCTTTTGTGCCTCATGTCGCTGTTATTCAGTTTGAGAGCCATCTTTATAAATGGTTTGTGCTTTGGACTAACAAAGTCCTACCTAAATATTTAAATGACTGTACGTAGATTTAAAACGTTTTTATGCAACTGAGTGTCGAGATGATCTTCAACAGTACAAAACCATGAGCGGCAATACACTTCGCTCGTACTTGGATGTAAGATGCTAAACATTCATGACCAGTAATTACGCCAGAAAAAATGCCCTTAAATCCGAAATACAGTATTTATGTTTGCACACTACTGCTTGGCGGTTGACCAGCTGGCCATGGCCTATTTCATTATAATGTAGTAATGCCATAAATTGAAATATAGCTATATCACATAATAATTATTATTACGAATAATGTCAATCAATAAAATTAATTTATATAATTATAAAAGCAAAGTCACAAAAAATATTTTAATATTATTGGTTACAAAAAAACAAAACGAAACACAAATGTTGAATTAAACCTACAAATCAGCTCCCCTACCAAAAGTCCCCATCAAACTAGCAGCGTTACCGCGCTGGATGGCCAGCGAAAAGTGCTCGGTAAGGCAATGGCCCGGCCAAGGATCCCGCCCCCTTACCCTCAATCGAAGCCCTAAATCGGCCACGAACTTCTTGGCATTGGAGCCTCACGATCCCACCGTCTCGACGGCATACGGAACTACCGGATTTTAACCTGCACCCATACAAAAAACAACGTCTATCCTTTTATATCTGGTCCTGCTTGAAAGATGAACAAACCAACCAAAAACACAGTTTTAGAATATAATAATATAGCAGTAGTGGTAGGTTTCTGCTGCAGTTTCCGCACATCTTTGCTAGTTATTCAACCGCCAAGCAGTAGTGTGCAAACATTACTGTGTTCCGGAGTGCGGGGCAATGTTTCCAGCGTAATTACAGGGCTAAAGAGATTTAACATCGATATCTCAGGGTGACGAGCGCAGTGCTTTGCTGCGCATGGTTTTGAACTGTTGAAGTTCAAAATTGTGGATGGCACTGAATTGTCAAGGGCAAGCGCGGCGCTTAACATCAGATGTGCGACATGCTCGTCTCGTCACCAATCAAAATCACCATTGAAAAAAAAATTGGATGTCTAATTATGTTAACAATAGCAGCGGCCTGCAGTTTCACCAGCTTTACGAATTACTTCCATACCAAATTTCATTAAAATCCGTGTAGCCGCGTAGTTGCCTGGGAACAAACGCACTTAGAAACATACACACAAAGTTTCACATTTGTAATATTAGTGTGATTATCACTCTGAACTTTATGCGGATCAGTTAATGAAAATAGTTAAACCAAACTTTCGTTATGCGGTGCAAACGGAACAGTATATTAGATCATTAACTTTTATTTACTTACATAATTATAAAATTTGCCGAGTAACATTGATAAACATTAATAAGTATACAATTTTCACCGCTTTCTTATTTCCACATAAACCGATAATAAACCGTAACCGGTACACCTTGATTGAACCGGTTATTTTTTATAAACAGACGACGAAAGTATAATTATTTCCGGTACAGTACGAAATATGAAGTTTGGTTTGCTTAGCCCTGTTATTATGTAAAATACGATGGTAACACGCGACTGTTGTAAATAACTTATTATGAACAAGTTGATGTTTCGAAGTCAAGATTTTTTATTGAATTACCTAAGTACTCGAAATAAAATTTCTAATTCATAAGTAAGTTCGTAGGCTAGACCGGAAGTAAGAGGTTTTAGGCCGCTATTTTAAAGGCAGGCTTCCCTGATTCTAGCTATCTCATTCGCACTTATTCAACATTTTTCTTAAATAAAAATTACAAAGAGGATTTAAAAAAAAAACTTTAGAGTACCATTGCCAATGTTCAATAGTTATTGTTACTGTCGCGGCGAACTGAGACCTCGCGACCCCTATATCTTCACAACCCCTGGACCGATTCAGCCCATATTCGAACTTAAAAATTGTATTGAAATTAACCACTTGTTTACAAAATTTCATGAAGATCGGATCAATGGTTCGCAAGTTATCATCGGACAAATATACAAAAATACATACAAGTGCCAATTTGTCCCAGTAAGCTCTGAGACCTTCGCTTCGCTCGGTCAATTATTATTATTTATAATTTTGGAGAAGCAGAAAGAAAAATCGCGAAAAATAAAATGTTTTTAAAAGGTTTTTAAATTCCATAGCATAGAGAAATTATATAAGTACCTACAGAATTTTACGGAGACAGAAAAGAAGAACAGTATGTAAAAGTCTATATAGGTATTACCTAAAAGATACATTGGTACCGGGACTTTTTCAATCCATTTCGCTCCCAAGCGAAGTAGGTACAACTGTTACAAGGTAAAGAATTCATTTCCACTGCAATAGGTATACCTAGCTATACGACCTCACCTCTAACAATTCAGCGGTGTGCTTTTAGCTGGAGCGAAGTGGAATCCCGCGTTTTATTGTTGCTATAAATTTTACGGTTGCCATGGCAACTGAGATTGCTCGCGGATTTTGTAGACAAGGACACGGATGGAGCTAGAACGATCACTGACCGTAAGAAATGTGTAGATTGGCGGGAACGTGAAGAAGTCATATCGCGTCATTATATTAATTTCCAAAACTTGTGTTATTTCGAGTGTTAATGTGTAAAAATGGTGGATTTTTATTCATTAAGTGTTCATGACCGTGCATGAGTGTTGGTGAATAGTATAATGTCGTGAAACGTGACTTTTCGTGTTGTTTCCAAAACTCCGTAGAAACCTGTAGTAAAGTCTCCACCACTTTACTGGGGTATAACTTGGATTTGACCGTGACTTACTTTACTAGACTTAGACTATGACTGAGACTTGTTTTAATTGTGAAATACTTTACTAAAACTTGACACTGGCTAAATACACAACGTGTGAAGCCAAAATTGAAGAGAAAAAAAAATGTGTAGATGTGTCAAAGGGTCAAACTAAGAATGTAACACGAGTCAAAAATCTTTACGTAGTAGTACTGGTCTTGGTAGTTCTACGGGATTTTTTTAATACTGGTAGTGCCACGGGCAACAAACGTACTTACTACTACATATTATAACTTTTACTCTTTACTTGGGTTTTGGCTGCAACGTGAAAAAATCATAACGCACTTTGTATTATTTTTCAAACCATATTTTATTTGAGTGTCAATGATATACTACACTGCTATATAATTATATATAAATCAATTGCCACATGTATGACGGAGCATCACTTGAGAACAGCTGATTTGGATGTACCGAAGGCCGAGCTATGCCGCGGGCGTTAGCTAACAGAAGATAATTATGTGCACAAATTGGGCAAAATATAATAAAGTGGGAATTGTGTATTTTGTGTCGGTTGCAAAACTCCGTAGAAGCTTTCGGTAAAGCATCAACCTATTTTCTGAAGCATGACTTCTACTGGACTGTCCTGGAATTGTCTTAGACTATGACTGAGGTTTGTTTTGATTGTGAAATATTATACAAAATAATATTATACAACTTGAAACTGGCTAAATAAAATAGTAAGTGGAGCCAAAACAGAAAAGCAAAAACCTTTTCGTCTGAGGTACACGGCCTCCGTGATGTCGGATGGCGAACTATGTCATTAATTTTCGCTTTTCAACTAATAACATTTCAACTCCGATTCATCGAATCGGTGATGAACCATTTAACGTCTTGAACAATTAGTCGACATTGTTTTGAAAGTGATTTTATGAAATCTACCTGATTGACGTTCATTATTCGATATCAAGTGGAATTTTAGTGTCTAATTTCAGCACGTTCAGGTATGAATCGTCATTCTGTTTGTTTCATCCTCCAACGAAAGGGTGCCGGTAAATGTAGGAGGCTGCACCAGCCGACATATTTCTTTATTATTGGAGAGGATTAGATGCGGCCTGTTTTCGAGGTAATTGCTGTTTGTAACAGTCATTTTAGAGATACATAGCGTTGTTAAACTGTTGTTCGCGCCGTTTTCCCGTTTGGAATATTTTGGTCGTCTTTTCTTGTAGATACGGTCTTATCATTTTATTATGCTATATTTATTTGGTGCTAGAAATTTCATTATTTTGTTTTGTTTAGAAACTTGCTCCGTAAAACAATTTTGATGCCACAACGGCCTTTATGGAATTAACCACAGCTTTGCAAATTATTCAACCATTAATTAGTAAGTATTTAGTGTGCAAATATTACAGGCCTCGCTACATGGCCCGATCCGACATCGCTTGAAAGAGATGGCTATATATAAGTTTCCGGGGAAGCGAAAGGGAGAAGCTATAACCTTAATAGTTTGTTTCTTTTGCTCCCGTGAAGTTCAAATCTAGCTGTCCCTTTCACACGATGTCAGGTCGGGCCATGTGTAGACACCCTACTATGATCCGGACTAAAGGCTTATGCTTCCACTTCATTATAACACGTGTAAGCATGTCGCGTGTGCTCGCAAATTTTGGCGCAGCGAAATGAATGGTCTACTTATGGAGACGAGGGCAAACCATTGCTGCGTTTTGTTTTGAACTGTTAATGTTTTCTGTGACACTGAACTGTAATGGAAAAGCGCCATTCAAGCATCTTGATCGTCTTGTAACGCAGTCTGATCGTGATCGTCGAGAAGAAAGCTTTGGCTTACTTCTCGACGATCTTCAAAATACCGCAACAAAACACAAATATTAAATTTAAAAAAAAAAGAATAAATGATTTTTTTTTACACACAGCGCCATCTAGCCCCAAACTAAGCAAGCTTGTACTATGGGAACCAGATAACTGATAGAATACATAAATAAATACTTTTTTTTCTGTTGTTAATACATACTTTTGTTTTAATAAAACGTGATTGCTCACGTCAGATTGAGTTCTTTAATTCGACTATACTCTTGATCTCGTCCGGTGATCTTGTTCAGGGAATGCTAAAGGCCTGACGCGCGCAAACTCGTTCTGCCTTGCACTTGTGTGTTGGAATAACCGACTCAATTTAAGGTATTCCCTTTTTATTAAAATAAAATGTGTCAAAAGGCTTTTAGGTTCTCATAGTAAAATTTGTAGAGACGAGTTGATGTTGTTGCTAGCCTATGTTGTCCCACTGCAAGGCAAAGGCCTCCACTCGGCTTTTCCGATTTTGCCTACGAGAAAGGAAAGAAAAAATCCTAACTAAATAGCATTACGTGACTAGCCTAAAGCGATATACATGTATCTACTTGTTTAGTAGAACGCACATTTACACCAAAAAAACAACAGATTTTATATCTATCGAGACTAAAACGTGGTTTTCTACGGTAATTCATTCGCCGTGGAATGCAGCATCTTTGGTATTTCGTAAAGTACAACAATTACGCAATGAGATATAATCTCAAAGGTAATTCCGCTACAATGTTGAAATGTTGCGGTTTTTATAAATGCTAATACCTATGTCAGGACGACTAGCAACTGTCGGTTTTAGGCCTACAAAAAACTTGCTCCTTAACAATCGAGGAATAAGATTCAAAGTACGAAACAAATTCCTGAACTTGTCTTATTTCAAAGACCGAACATTTGTATAATTTCTAATTGCTATTTCGTTGCTAAAGCCTTTTCAACGGTTAAGGTTATGTTTATTATTATTATAAGCTCTTTAGAGATAACGCAGATACATATTATCTAGTCATTTGTACTTTAGACTAAACGAAATTGTATCTAATAAAAGTACACAAGCTATCAATACTGCGAATTAAACAGGAGGGTTATGATTTTGACCGGTATGTATTGTTCATCTGTTACCTCAAACCTTCTAAGCTACTTATCATAATTTGACAAATGAGGTAATTTTTTCTCTTAAATTTTGGCTTCACACGTTTTGTATTTACTGTTGTTTATTTGTAGTTATATTTTTTTTTTTTTTATAAGTACCCATGATTTCGCCACGTATAAATAGCCTTAGGCGCAACGTCAAGTATGTCAACAAGGTACTTGCGTTGTTCGATTGCTTGTTGTACTACCCTTCGAGCTCTGCACAAGAATAGCGCGGAGCTTCTTCAATCGGCAGTGCGGACCACCAACTGGTTAATATAATTATTAGCTTAAGTATTGTTAAAATCATATAGAATTATTTTTTACATCATCAGAACAATATAAATAATTTTGGTTCATCATAGGCGCTCTTCTTCATCAGTTCCACTTCCTCGAATTAATGATACTTTCTGAATGCAAATGATTGACTTGTTCATGAAAATACTAAAATCACTATATGTATATGTATATGTATCTATATGATGGATCAAACTATCAGAACTAGACTTTGATAAAAATGAAACCAATCTGGAAGTATCGTCTATCAAATAAAAAAATGATTTTTCTTAATCTGTTTATAAATGACGGAGTTATAGAACTCCGTCCGTCCGTTTGTTACCTTATGGTAACAAATATAAAAAAAAGTGATTGATGACCTCTTTTTTGGAATTCGGTTATACAGCGAATGATCTTGTTTGATTTAAAGTAAAAGCGTTTTTTTTTAATGATTCGAGCAATTTCATTGGTTTTTTTTTTTCTCTTACATTTTTTTTTTTATAAATCCTAATTTTTATTTTTATTTTTTTCAGGTAAGTTTCGGGGCCTTTAATTTCTAATGAAAATGACAATGCACCTACGATGGTAAGATAATTACATCTTAATTTTAAACTATACTCCATTATACATTTAGAAAGTCTGTCCAACGCAATCCATGATTGCGACCTAAGACCAGATTGTATCATCCTTTTCTCGTTCCTCTATAACTCATAATGATAAGTTCCCTTCAGAAACTCATCAAACAATAAATAGGTAAAGGCAATCAGTAGACAACGGAAAATTTAATCAACAATGAAACCGCGTACGGGCAACTCGTGCGAAGTTAAACTTGAGTAACTTACCCCTCGTGCTAATAGACCTGCTGTTCATACTAATCGTTTTTGTATGTTGATTTTATCAGTGAGCTTATGTATGAAAGTGAATTTTAAAATTAAGTATTTCACCATCATCATCATCAGGCAGAAGACCTTCGTTGCTGAACATAGGCCTCCCCCTTAGAGCGTCACACCGACCGACAACGTGGCACTTGCATTCACCGGTTGCACGCGACTTTCACAATGTCGTCGGTCCACCTAGTGGGAGGACTGCCTACGTTTCGTCTTCCGGTTTTTGGTCGCCACTCAAGAACCATCGGTTATCGGTTCCTCGAGTGAAATTATTTACAAGGAAAAAATATTATCTTTATCATGCCTGAAAAGGTCCACTGCTGGACAAAGTGCCTTAGAGCGCCACTAATGTACCACTAAACACGAATAATTCACTTGTTTTGTTTGTGATTCATCCCATCAGAAAAATAATCAAAGTACTAACAGTACTGATCGATGTGGCAATCATTTGTGTGAACTCGCGGCCCTTTAATTTCACAACTCCTTGATTGATTTTACCCATATTCGAAGTTACAAATTATATTAAGATGACCTACTGGCCAACAAAATTTCATGCAGTCCGCATCAACGGTTCGCAAGTTATCTTTGGACAAATACACACAGAAACGCCGACTTGTATTTATTTAATGTAATTTTTATTGTTGTTATTTTTAATCGTTATCATAAGTAAATTAAGTATTCGTTTGTATTATTAATAGTTAGTATGACTATATTATAGCCTATGTGTTAATCCAGTGTATAAGTTACCTCCATACCAAATTTTGTTCAAATCCGTTCAGCCGTTACCGAGTTGAACGGGAACAAACATACTTACATACTTACCTATTTACGTACTTACACACAAACTTTCGCCTTTATAATATTAGTGTGATTCGAGTATAAGTATTACACAATCTCTATCACTGCACAATGCACCCCGTCTTTTAGCTCTTCTATGAATTATCTACATCCTAAGGTTGCCTGGAAGAGACCGCTTTCAGCGATAAGGCCGCCAGGCTTAAAAACCTAGTGTAACAACACTAGGTTTTTAAGCCTCATTTTCAAATGTATGTATTTTTTTGTGAGCAATAAAGAGTTTATCTATATATAAATATATATATATTGTGTCCGTAAATTCTGAGACCTTTGTTTTGCTCGGAATTGGGGGGTCGCTCGGTGGGCCGGTGGACCTTAATATACGTATTTTCCCACAGAGTCCAAGTGAAGCGACAAGACAAAGTATAAAGTAAGCTTTGCGGGTGAAACCGTAGAACACAGTTAGTCAAAATGAGTTAAAAGTTAAGTCAGAGCTAGGAAATTTATTAACTCGAGTACAGCACTAAGTGGGGTAAGTTACATTAGCACTTGGACCTAACTTCACGTAAGCTTGATAAACTTGTTATGTGGTTACATCCGGCAGTTCCAACCATATCTTTCTGGGCTGAGTCAGTTATTTTGCTGAAGTTTTGGCTGCAACGTTACTGCAATAAGTGTTATTGTCTGAAGTAGAAATATCGTAAATCTTCAAACCGAGTTTCACTGGTATATAGTTTATATTTTCATACAAGCTTTGGGGGTCCATTTACCCCTTTTGCGGTGAAATTTCGCACAATCCGTTCTTATTATTAGCCTAGAGTCTGGGCTAATAATAACAACGGATTACCCAATACTCCTCAAAATGGTCTAGGCACTAGACGCTTTTTTTATAAATTCCTTTTTTTTTTTTTTAATTTAGAACTTATAATATTCACAATGTAGTAGACGGATTCCAATGCGTCGAGCGAAGTTTTGTTGAAAAATATCATGACACACTCCGTTTCTATTTGGTTTAGTTTGAATTCCCTTCGAAAAATCACACATTTAACCGATTTTATTTTTTTACCATCACATAAAAAAACAGACGAATTGACTTAGTTATGTTGGTATGCCTTTTATTTTATGTTCGTCCGCTTGATTTAAACAAAAACGAACTAAATATCGACCTAGTGCGGTGATAGACTATCCAATAGAATTCTTCCAGACAGAATTCCAGAAAGTCTAGTCTAGAGTAGTCATGTCCATCATAGCTAGCTTAATTGACCTGTATCTTGATATGAGAAATTATCTCACTAAACATGCGCATTTTTCAAATGGCAAGTTTCATATGCAATTTTTTTTTTCTTACTGAAAGTTTTCCGAGAATGTTCGTATATTCGTATCTCTTCTCTGCATGCACTAAATCCACCTCACGTGTAACGAAGTAGCTCCAATTTAAAATGAGGTTTTTGAAATAAGAATTTTTGCTGAATTATGTTATTTTGTGTGTGATTTGGTAGACCTATATTTTTTTTAATGTTTTTTTAAAATGAGACGGTTATCGGTTATTATTAGTTAATTATATTATATATATTAAAATAATAATGTATAAAAAGAAAAAATAATGTACAAAAAAATATTACAAAATTACTGAATCTTAAAATTCCCGTATAGCTTACTCTTAATTTTCTTGGAGATGATGGGAGATGAAAGAAGCCCTTAGAATATCTTAGATTTTTATTTTCTCGTAGATAAAACAATGAGCTTTTACAAATATCTAGAACCAATTCCAAGGGTCTCGGAATTGATGCCAACCGTTGGAAATATCTCCGAATCAGAATGTTTTTCGGAAAAGATAGAGCGATTTTATTCGAGCAAAACGTGATATTTTGGGGCTGTTGTTTTAAGTCGTCGCGTCGGCGTCGTACATAATGACGTATGTATCAATTTATAAAACACAATTCACTTTATTTTATAAAGTGTGTTTTTTCAAAGAAACTGAAGATAACGGCACTATCAAAATACACTCACTCAAACTAGAATTAATGGTTAAATCTTAATTAAGCAGGCTCGATCTTCGATTCTGTTGAATATTTTACTATCTGACAGGACATAGCCACTTCATCTTTTCATTTTAATATGTGAGACATTGCGCTACTTACTAGAGATTTAACTGTGGTCACTTTGCTAAAGTGATGGAATTCCGTAATGTATTGCGGTGCCATTATAATTGGATGTTAGGAAAGAAGTTTAACAGTTTGGAGTTTTCAGATGCAATTGAATGTACTGAAAGCGACACCAATACTAAAATCGTTTTCTGACTAGTCGCCCATATTAAATCCACGCATTCAGGCATTCTTATTAATTAATCTAAAAACCGCTTAAAAACCAAGCTGTTAACTAAATAACTATGACATGCGAATCGAGTGCTTAAACCCTTATCAGCCATGTTTCCTCACATTTCCTGTCGTTTAATTTCATATTCATTACATCAACGATTAAAGCATGAAATATGTACGCAGCCGAGTGCCAACACTTCTGTAAAACCGACATAAAGTTCACGTCCATAATGGGCATTAGTCACGAACTAAGCCACGTAGTACTAGAGATGGCAAATATAAATTTAGTTACGTGGAACTTGATTATTTCTATTTACTAAATAGGCTTCGTTTTATGGTTGTAATTCTAAAACATTAATTGAGCGAAAAGCGAGAATGCGTGATTCTGATTGTGATAGCATGCCATCCCTATCATACCAACTTACTCGCACCATGTGAGCTCCCGCTCGCGCACGATCACTATCACAATCAGGAACAGCCATAATCATTTCTACCTTCCTAAGTAGTTTGTTGATAAAATTTGATAAGGAGTTACTGTATATCACTAAGACGGACATCTACTTTTTTATGTCCACGTGAAACGAAGTCGCGGTTAACAGCTAGTAAAAAAATAAGAAATGCATGTCTTAGGACTTTCCGAAAATCAACCTATAAAGAGATGAAATAGGGTCTGGAAATTACTGGAGCTTACGCGAGCGAAGCCGTGCAGGCAACCTAGTAATAACATACCTACAACCCCAAGTCCCTGTTAAATTGTTCATTTGTGAATTATTCTGTGAATAACAAAGGTTAATGATTGTAATACTGTATCAAAGGAACCCCAGGTAATAATAGCATTTGAAAATATCTTACTATGAAAACTGACGTGGTTTTGATATATTTTGTTTCAATAAAACGGCAATACTCACGTTAAATTGAGTCGGTTATTCCGACTATAGTTTCGATCACATTCGGTGACCTTTATCAAGGAATGCTAAGCGAGACATGCGCGCGACCTCGTCTTGTCTTTTGAAAATATCGTGTGTTGTCAGGTGAAACTAAGCTTGTATCTCATTGATTTTTTTAGGGTTCCGTAGTACTACAAGGAACCCTTATAAGTTTGTCATGTCCGTCTTTCTGTCTGCATCCTTTACAGCCTTATAACTTTCAAAGTTATAAACGTACATTTGTATGGAATTTTGTACAACGATAGTCTAAGTATAGACCTTCAGTTAAAAAAAAAAAAAACAGTTTTTTTGTATAATAAGGATAGCCAAACACGTAAAGAGGGGATGTAATAAAAAGTTTGTGATGTTTGTGAGTGAAGATGTTGAAACATTAGTAATTGTATCCTAAAGATATTAAATGATCCATTTTTTTAATTTCCTCTGTCTAATTTTTATATTCAAAATTTTTGAAAAAGTGAGAACGAGACATCGGAGAAAATATGATACTTCAATCATCTGAGTCCAAATTCGTAATACACTTAAGGTGCAACGTTTCGCTCATCCCGCGAAATTCAAATTTTCTTGCGTTTTTTGTCAATTACAACTTAATTACCCATCGTGGAACTATTGAAACCAATTTTGCGCTAATAAATAAGTTGTTTTAAGCAATAACGGGTAAAATGATCTCTTAGATAACATTGGTTTAGCTACAAATCTCAATAAGCTGATTTTCATCTTGGTTTTTGGTTTAGCGAGAAATGTACTTATATAAGCTTTCAATTTGAATTTTTGGTTGGTGTAATTTCTTGAAACAATCTATTTATTATCGCAAAATTAGTTTTCATGAACGTACGATGAGTAATTGAACTGTAATTGACAGAAAACGCAAGAAAGTTTGAATTTTGCGGGATGAGCGAAACGTTGCACCTTAAATTGCGCAGTGTTACAAACAATACCACCTAGCGAACTAATTCCTTTGTTTATTGCTGTAGGTTTAATGAAAGCTAAACAATGCAGGTAGCTTCATTGTTTTGGAGAGGGCCCAGATTGGGGCTAAATAATGGCAATTAGGTAATAGTTTCATTAACAAGTTAGTTTTCGAGCACTTTCTCTGAAATAGAGAGTTCGATTGTTTACAATAGTGGCCAGTTCGTTGATTAAGTTTTATTTGTTTTGTATCAGATTAAAGATTTGTAATTTGCTAAGTGTATTTGTACCCAATAATAGAATTTATTTTTGATTACTTTATGTTCAAGAGTACATTCTAAGGCGGCTCTTGTTCAACTTCATCACGTTTTTTGATTTTTTTGCCATTTACTTGGTAAATTCTAAGTTTTTTTTTTCAATTGCAAAATTGTCGAAATTCGTGCCAACCGTAAACTCAAATTAGCAAAAGAATATTTTCGTATGGTAGCTATAATATCTACAAAGTTGCAACGTTATATTTAAATTATTTGCGTTAGGAAAATCAGTTCTCTGATGCTTTGGCCGAAGCATGAAATATAATATTTTAATTTTTGAATATTTTAATTATTATTTTTTAGTGATTTGTATAACTTTGACATTGAATTATTAATTAGGTATTTTATATTGTATACTTATTTTATTTAATTTTTTTGATTGTGAGATGGATGTTACTGGCTAGATCGTTTCTAATCTCAATAAACGAGTTTAAATTTTAATTTAAATTTAAATAATTAAATCGCGTCGAATGAAGTTCTTCGTATAATGTGATTGATCAAACGAACTTACCCAGGTATGTGAACCTACCTGGGTAAGTTCGTTTGATCACATTTTTTTTGTCTTGAAATGGCAAAGTTGATTAATTCACAACGGATATGAAGTTGTGAATTAATCAAGCTCGATCTAGTTTTGAATTCGGCTTCTGTATTGTCCTGACCGTGGGTATAATTATTCTCTACATTTAAATTTTTATTTCATTCAAAATAGTTTGGTGTTTGACCACATCCTGCCTTATGGTTGTCAAGGATGGATCACGTTTACCTAAAGACAATTCGTTTTAGGTTATACCTAGGTTTAAGTACTCTTGATTTAAAAGTAGCCTTAAGTACTTTTCAGGAAACGCTGACTCCGGTAAGTTCAGAAAGGAAAATATGCAACCAAAGCACTTTGGTGCGTAATACTTGTAGGACACATGAACGGTGCTTTCGTAGTGATTGTCTGGCTGTCCGATAATAGAAAAGGACGGGCGGTATATATTGAATGCGACTTAAAATCCTGTAGTGAATGCTATAGAAAGACATCAATAAAACACGAACGTCTTAAACTACCATTAACTCAAACTAGAACCATTACAGCCACAACACACAAAACTGTATTCAATAAAGCCGTTTCCTGCATTCATCGGCAATAAAACCACAGATGGGGTAGCAGTCACAATCTAACAATTATAGTCCATTCATCATTTCTAGCAACATCAACTATGTTCGCACGTTGCTTTGATGGCAACATTATACTGGGAAAGAGATGTGATGTGAGCTGTTTTCGCCGGATCTTTAGGTCATTTTACTCCAATTAGTGATTTGAAAGCGAATATGTGTGATGAAGCTAACCGACAATTTAAAATGCAATCACTTTTGACTATCAGGTATTGTACTTCAGGTCAAAAGCCTGAAGTACCACTGTAATTTTAAAGTACCCTTATTTTATTGAAAGATTTAATTATTTATTTCCCGGTTTTGTACAAAACGCTTGAACAAGATGATAAGTACACGCACTAGCACAATGCCAAAGCCATCTGACATTTGCTATTATGCATTCCGGCAAATTAGCAAAAAAGTTATCTGATGTTTTTAAATAATTCGCCACATCTCTACTCGAAAGTGCAGGAAGTTGAACCGACGACCCTATGGCGGAAGGCAACAGATGATGCTCCTAGTTTTTAGATTGAATGAAAGTTGAACGAGTATTTGCGTTTTTGTACCAACTTGTATCAATGGAGCTAAAAGAATAATCTGTTTGTAGGAAGCTGTTACCGGTTCGATAGATGACGATGAAGGTAATGTCAGACATTTATTCAACCGCCAAGCAGTAGTGTGCAAGCATTACTGTGTTCCGTATTGATGGGCAATGTTTCCAGCGTAATTAATGGGCATACAGATATTTAACATCTAATATCTCAGGGTGACGAGCGCAGGGCGGTGCCGCGCAGTGTTTGGAACTGTTAAGTTCAACATTTTGGGTGGCATTTAACTGTTATGGGCAAGCGTAACGCTTAACATCAGATGAGCGACTTGCTCGTATAAAGCTTGTATCAGTACCATTAAAAAAAAAGACATGGTATTAATGTATTATCTGTTATTTGAAACAAATTCTTCGAGGAAAATTGAATTTAGAATTTGACTTTTGGAATTTGTGTTTCTAGGTATTAAATTATTTTTGTTATTGAGTAATTCACTAAGATTATATAATACAGTATCATCTACATCTTGTGCAAATAGAATTCTTCCGATTATTATTAGTATTAGAATGTACTTCTAACAGTGAAACTGTTGAACAGACTTTAAACAAGAATGTTAAAACTATAATATTAACGACTACATTAAAACTTTTGTTTTCAAATTTTAAAAAAAAAAACGCTTTCAAATGGGTCTTATCACGCCAGGAAGCTGCCTGGTAGAAGTTCTTGGCTAGTTACGAACAACACAAGAATACGCGTGGAAAAGTCGAGGTATGCACTCAATAACATTTTTTTTTCTATACCAGAAACGTTGATGACTACTCTAACCTTTTCAGAAAATAATAACTAAACAACATACAACTAGTAGTTCGCGACCCCTATAACCTCAAAACCCTTGAACCGATTCTACCCATATTCGAACTTAAAAATGGAATGAAAATGGATATTCGAACTTAAAATTTAATAACATTTCAATGTTGCATACAAAATTTCACGAAGATCGAATCAACGGTTTGCAAATTATCGTCGGACAAATATACATACAAACATACGTACAAATGCCGAATTGTTCCAGTAGACTCTGAGATCTTGGCTTCGCTCGGTCGAAAAAGAGTAACGATTTATTGTACGTCAAACGACCTACTTCTAAGGGCCGTAATTAAAAAAAAAGTCCCAAGGGCACTCAGCGACATCTGTATCGAATCAATTACGGATCAACAACTTTGTCTTTAGATCAAAATATTTGAAGTGCTATTTCGACGGAGGCGAAATTTATTCAAAGGCATTTGTCACGTTCCACTGTGAGAAATTGAGTCGAGAAAAATTGTTGAGAAATTGCCAATTTGTGAGGAGGCTCGAGACTTTATCAAATTAGTAAGAATAGTGCCTATTACGGTTGCCACGTCGCCAAAATCTCTATAAATTAATTTATTCTCGTCATCATCACGACGAACAGGAAGACCACCAGAGTAGGTGAACCTCCCACTAGGTGCCGACGACATTGTCAAAGTCGCGGGCAATCGGATGCAAATGGCAGATTCTCGTTCAATGTGGAGCTCTAATGGGGATCGTCGTCATCATCATCCTAAGAAAAGGGGGGTTGCCATAATATTCTCGCCTGGCAGGTGGATTGGCACAACGCTACCCATTAACTAATAGGACGTTGCTGCCCGTCCTCTGGTGGATCTGGTCGCCTTTGTAGGATATACCCGGGTCTAATTTATTTGAGTGCCTTTTACCGTCCACAATAAGTTTTATGTGTACGCCTGACTATCGGTACTTTCACAAATCTACAGAGATTGTTATGAAATTTCGGAAGTATTTTGTTTTCTCTTGTGTGAATTTAAATAAAACGGTTTTTTTTATTTGAAATTTAAACCATAATATTATTATAGTAATATTCTAGCTTATACGATTGTAACGCCATTAAAATTACCCCGCAAATCTGTATTTTTGGATAGATTTCATTATAGCTATTTATTTTACTCCCTAACTTATCGCATCTTCTTTCGTACTCTTTCGCAGCGGAGCCAAATTCAAAGCGCCATTTTGAAGGTAACTTTGTTTTTTCTCTTATGTTCTGGCTCCTCACGTTGTGAGGCAGTGTCAAGTATTATATGTAATATTTCAGGTAAAATCAAATATTTCTCAATTAAAATAACTCACAGTCATAGTATAAGTCAAGCAAAGTAAGTCATGGTCAAGTCCACGTCATGCCCCAGTGAAGTGGAGGAGACTTTAGCCGTTTCTATGGAGTTTTGGGAACAACACGAAAGTCGCGTTTCACAACATTATACTATTTACTTACACTCGTGCACGTTCACTTACACGAAATGGATAAAAAACCACAATTTTTACACATTTATTTTTTTTGGAAAATAATGCAATGACGCCACGTGACTTCTACACATTCCAGCCAAAACTCTGAAGGTACCTTCTATCTTAAGTAAATATCATTCATGCCATCCATTCAATCTAGATCTAGATGGTTATGATCTCGATGGGTATTTAAGTAGGTATGTTCATCTGATCTTGTGACGTCACATTAAATGGAATAATTATGGCGCCCTGTAGAGGACATAGTCATTATATATATATATATATATTACGCTGTGTTAGGAATCAAATGAGTGCTTTTTTTTTCTCTTTCCTCCTGAAAGGATTTTGGCATCGCACGTCTTATGCATTTGCCAGATGAAACTGCTTATTTAGCACATTTCAAAAATATCAATTTATATCGTTATCTTTTTTTTAATTTTATTTATGTGTTTACATTGAAAATGGTTTTGTAAGCAAAAATGCGCCGTGACGTAAGGACTTTGTCGGTTTTTCGTTTTACAAACTATAAATTGTTCTATATGCAATGTACTTACGGTGTGAAGTTGTAAAATTTGTTGCATTATATTGCTAAGGGCAAACGTAAAAACTTATCATCGAGCAAACGATATGCTTGTCTTGCCACTCTGTTGCATAAAAAAAAACAGATCTGTGGTGTCATTTTTAGTAAACCCAGTTCAAAAATTAAATAAAAAAAAAAAAAAAAAATATATTTAGTAATCCAAATTAAATTTAGTCATTGAAAGTGAAATACGGCATTGATAGCTCTTCTCAGCTTTGTCAGTTAGAATTAGTCTCATTTATACAAAGTGGTCCACTTGTCAGAAAGAGTCGAGCTGCAAAGTCGACGGTCAACGCAATTTGAATCGAAACCAAGCCAATTCCAGAGCCATTCAAGTGATTTTATCTTTCTAAACAAGACAAATGACGCGCACTTAAAGCCCAGAATGAATATTTCATGCTCATTGCTCCGTTCGTGACCGAAATGGTGAACGATATTCGAGAGTCGAAATAAACAAATAGCAACACAATCGAACTCTCTGGAGATTTATTGAGCATAAAGAACTTAATATGAAAGCAATAAGGTTCAATTTCGTTCAGTTGATTGCAACTTTTGTTCTGGAGTGCATTCAATTTACATTCTTTGGAGTCGGTACTGTTTCAGAAAACTCATAAGTTAGTTCACTGTACAGAAGTTTGACTCGATTGCATCCGTGCGTTTGCTTCAATTGAATTGTTTTGAATTTATTCGTAGGAATGAAATTTTTTGTATGAAGGACACTTTACGATAACTGATAAGAAATCGACAATATGAATAATAATTATTATAACAAAAAAAAACCGACTTCAACAAAACACTGTTTTTTTTTTACTGTCGATATGTTCTTGGCTCCGCCCGTGAAATACTCATCATGAAGTGTTCTAGTAGCCATCTGTGGTCATTATTTATTAGTTCCACTTAACAAAGTTATAATTTTTGAATGCAAATACTAAAATCGCTATATATATGCTTATAATAGTACTCTCAATTCCTCTTGGATCTCATAAAAATGAAAAAAAAAATACTAATCACGATTCTCGTTATTAATATCGTGTGATGACATAAAAAAAAATTTTTTTTTATTTCTCTAATTTTCATTTTTATTTGTTTCAGGTATGTTCCGAGTGCTCTATTTTTTAATAAAAACGAATCTACAAGATGGTAAGAACATCTAAATTTCAACACAGTGATTGCAATTGATTTTAAAACATTCTTTAACTATAGAAAATAAAAGTTCCAGAACTTTCACATCCTTTGTATATTTTGTTGGCATCAGACCGTAAAATCTTCTTTAGCGAATCCAATAAATACGAAATCGACTATAAATACATTCACCTACTTTTCCGATTTAACTCCCCCATAAATGTCTAAATACGAAAGTTGGGCGAAATAAACATAAAAGCGAAATTCGTTACTTACAGATAGAACTTTTAACGCTATCTATATCCATCCAGTGGAAAAAACTGACACTCGAATAAAAAATCCACTCGGAAAGTTACGGCTTCACGTACATAAAAATAAAGCTATTTTACACCTCACATGCTAAGGTATAAACCCACTATACCCTCACCTGGAAGCAAAGAAAGAAGTTATACAACGCCCTGCTAATAATCAGGAATTTGTAATTGAAAGTAGGGTAGCATTTGTTTTTTTTAAATGATTTACCCCCGAATACTAAAACGTTTGTTAACTTTGACGGCAGATTAAGTCTGTTGCTGCTTTTGTCATTTGTTTAGTGCCAGATTAAGACAGCATTAGAATTAATCTGTTGTCAAAGTTAACAAGCGTTTCAGTATTTGGGGGTTATTTTGCTACTTTTGCTATTAGCGCATGGTGGGTCCTGAGCAATCGGAACCGGAACAACCGGAAGACGAAGCGTAGGCAGGCCTCCCACTAGATGAACCGACGTCATTGTGAAAGTCGCGGGCAACGGTGGATGCAAGTGGCACGTTGTCGGTCGGTGTGGCGGTCTAAGGGGGAGCCCTATGTTCAGCAGTGGATGTTTTCTTGCTGATAATGTAATGTGGGTTCTGAGCAATAGGATCTAAGGATTCTTCACTACGCCCAAACATAAAAGAGGCATTCAATAAAAATTTAACGATTCGTGACAAGAAATCGTCGAGATCATCATAGGGATTGTGGTATAAGTGAAAGTATTTATTATTTTTAATCCAGAATAGAATAAAAATAAATACAGATAAGTCACAGTTTTTTTGCAAATAGGACTGCGTTTTAAGTGTGCGCAATTTTTTTTTCGGGTCAAAATATTCTGTAGGTGTATAGGTCCAAACGATGACGACATTCCGAAAAATTTAGGTTCGTCATACCAAGGGCATATTTTCGTAAGGACTTTTCATAAAACCATGAGCAGCACAAAAAAAAAAAACGGTCGTCAAAAAATCCAACCAACTTTTTTTAAGCCGTTCATGAAGAAACCCTTAACTTCCTAAACTACGAAAAATCGTAGAACGTATATGGGGATTTTCGTGAAGCCGTTTTCGGTTACATTTTTTGGATTTACGTCACCGTTTGGACCACCTTGTATAACTAGCTTAACAGAAAGGTCAGGAAGCGGAAGTTCAAAGTAGCTGGCGCTATGTTTTTTCGTCAAAAACATGGCTAAATTATCCTATAACACGTACCACACTCCAAGTCAAGGGAAAATTCCCAAACCGGGCAACCCCAACTAAACTTTCTGTTTCTTTCAGAATAATATCCTTGTATAGGGCAGTTACACAACTTATATACTTATATACTTCCACTTATAACTTACTAGCTGCGCCTCGCGGTTTCACCTGCTATTCTACAGAAACCAAATATTCCTCCGGGATAAAAAGTAGTCTATGTGGTAATTTATGTTATTACACTTACACACAAACTTTCGCATTTATAATATTAGTGTGATTTGCCCTGCACTGGGAATTTGCTTAAAAAGGGAATCTATTGTTTCCTTGCCTTTAAATAATTTGGTAGTTATTATTTCAGTTTTATAAGCGAACAATAAACATTATTATTTCAAACTGAATCTATAACTAATCTGTACTGCTTTATTAATATTTTATTTTAATAAAACGGGAATATTCACGTTACATTGAGTCGGTTATTCTGACTATAGTTGCAATCATATTCGATGAATTCAAGGAATGCTATCTTAAAGGTAACGCGCGCAACCTCTGTATTCGTATTCCCGTTTTATTAAAATAAAATGTGTGAAAACCGTGGCAGTTTTCATAGTAAGATGAAAAAAAAAGAAGAAGAATAATGTGAAGCGAGTTTGTCTAGAGATTAGGTGGGTTATACTAAACGGAGTAGAAATATGTATGGTATTGAAACCACGTTAAAAAACCCCATCTAATAGATATGGTAAATAATGGCATATCCGATCTTAACAAAACTAACCAACTTGCAAAGGAAAATGGTTTCAGAGTCATGAATGTGTATTGTTTCTTTATAAATACTTTCTTATTCTTTTCTGTTAATAACGTATGTACCCCACATCAAGAATTACCTCCCGTATCGGTTGGAGGCAAACATTTGCGCAGGATAAGGTTGTGTTTGTGAATTCGGACCTTTACTTAGGAAATCTTGTTTGGAGTTTCGTGTGTATTGCGTGAGAAATGATTACATTTGTAATTAATCATTCACAAACATTCATGTTGGTTTTTTTTTTTCAATTTTAATTTATTAACGTATTTTTTAATTTTTAGTACACTGCAAGATTTAAAAAAAAATGTTAAACAGATGTTTCAATATATACTGGTTCACGGATCTATGGGAGGACGATTGCTATGGATCCAACTAACTAACTATCTAAAAATGTTGGTTTCGCTATTTTTTTTTTTAACGTGCAACCTTCCTATCATCGCGCCAAATTCAAATTTACTTGCGTTATTTGTCAATTAGAGCTCAACTTCTCCTCGTGCTGTGGTGGGTTGAAAACTAATTTTGCGGTAATAAATAGGTTGTATCAAGAAATTACACTAACCAAAATATCAAAGTCTTAAGTACATTTGTCACTTGGCCAAAAACCAAGATGAAAATCAGCTTGTTGACATTTGTAGCTAAACCGATGTTATCTATGTGATCATTTTAGACGTAATTTCTGGATACAAACTATTTGTTAGCGAAAAATTGATTTCAATAGAACCACGCTGAGAAACGCAATAAAATTTGAATTTGGCACGCTGAGGGAGACATTGCACCTTATTAACACTTTTGCTGTACTGAGTTTGTTGGTTACCATTTGATACAATATATTATAAAATAAGTATCGCTTGATTTCGGAGTACGATGAAGCACGCTTGGAAAAAGCACGGTTTGAAGACACCCATATTGTACTTATCAGGCAACATCCACTTAGAGATATCTATTACAAATACTAACGCATATCCATCTAAAGATATGTAGGCAGCCTACAATTAGTGCTGCAAACAAGACAACAATTTTTGTTGTCGTGCTTTGTTTTTGAATTAAAACCTTAAACTGATATCTTAGCTGAAATGTTGTTGAATGAGTAATAAAATAACAAAGAACAGCATTTACTTATCTTAAAATTGTAATGGCAACCGAAAACCTATAAATCATTGCGCTGAAACCATTGAGTCTACCAATCATCAACATATGAATGGGGTGGTCCCTGATGCAACCCGCGCGGATAAAACATGTGAATGTACAAAGAGCTACACTGTCTGTGTTGTTACCCGACAGCCCAAGAAGGAGGGTAGTGTTTTTAAGGTTTACATAAGTACCTACATATATTTGCTTCTTCTTATATAAACGTAATTGTAGTACAGTTTAGAAAATTTCATAGAAAACTAAAAACAGTGCCTCAGTTTAATACGCAGCAAACGCACACGCACTTTTGTGCAACAATTTTTTAATCCTTTTTTGGGGACTTTTACATTTCAAGTCTACGTTTGCCTCTTTATGACCTTATGAATACGAATATAAACTAGACAGCGTAGATCATATAGCAAATTATGGTTTTGCAACATTTATAAATAATAATTTAAAATATTAGTCAATAACTGGCTTTTTGTTTTAATAAAACGGGAATACTCACGTTAAATTGAGTCGGTTATTCCGACTATAGTTTCGATCACAAAATGTATCAAAACCACGTCAGTTTTCATAGTAAAATAACTGGCTTGTTTTGATAATAAAAAAACACTTATCTACTAACTACTTTTCAAGATATCTTCTAGGTCTGCGTCCTTTATCTTCGGCCATATCGTCGCTTACTAACTGCCGAGTTGTATAACAGAAGCAGAACATGCGATAAAAAAAGCACCTGGCCCGCTCCTTCAAACAAAACTTTTATGAACATCTCGTAGTTACAAATGCCTACAATATTTAATTGGTTACTTTGTATAATTGATGCAACGTTTGTATAAAACTAGAATACTGTATAATTTTATACTGTATCCGTAAATGCTCTATCAGTAGCGTTCTTATTAGGGTAGAATAATTCTGAACCCAGACTATACCTACTGAATTTTAAACTATACCTCCACATAGTAACAATTCAGAGGCAAGTTGTATGTATGATATTTGCTTATCTCTGATCACGGCTTCTTGTTCTTGTTCAAGCAGTTCTTGAACAATTACGAGTAGAATATCATTGCGAGTAGATGGAGATCGTGCCAGATAGAAATCTAAATAAGACTATTCTATATTCTCTTGAATTAGATTATTATTATTAGAGTCTAAAAGACTTTGCTAAGCTAGACACAAGAAAATGCTGAGACTTTTACATATCTTCAGTTAATCACTAAATATAGCCGGGGGTGCATTTATGCATCTTGGTAAAATTTTAACTGGAATCACTTAAATTGTCGTTAGGAAATGTATCTGTAGAGCGGCCAAAAGTACTCCCGAAGAAATCAGTCTGACACAAATTCTAATATAGCTGGATAAAGAACTTTTTAATTTGATGTAGTGACTTCTTTTGTTTTGTAACTTGCTTACGAGACTTACAAGTAGCTTTGGTAAGCGTCACGATTGCCCATAAAATTCAGTGCCATCTAAAATTTTGAACTTCAACCGTTGAAAACCCTGTGCGGCAATGCACTGCGTTCGTTACCCTGAGATATTAGTTATTAAATCTCTTTGTGCCCAGTAATTTCGCTGGAAATATTGCCCTTCAATCCGGAGCACAGTAATGTTTGCACACTGCTGCTTGGCGGTGGAATAACTGGCAAAGGTGTGGTACTTCCCTAAGAGGACTCTGCGAGAGAGCCCTACCACTACAATAGTTATCTGTTGGCTCATTACTCGAACGTCAACACTGACTAAATAAACAAGATGTCTAGAGCCAAAGCCGAAAAGAAAAAAGTTTAATAAATATGCAGAATGTGGTAGCGACTATTTCTATGATATATTACAATAGTGCAGTACCTTTATTACATTAGGATTTATTGCTGGCTACATATTCCATGTTTAATATTGCTCCAGAATTTCTTAACTGCATGAAAATATTCCGGAACGTAATGAAAATACTGCCTAGTTGCGAGCTTACAAAGCATTAACTGAAGTCATAGTCCGAGACACCAGCCTGGTTTAATTACTAGCTAAAGATTTCGACGAATAAAAAAGATGGACGGAAGTTTTGTTTCTGTACAAAATTTGCTTTCATTTCATTTTGGGCGATTGCCTCTCCTATGCTGTAACTGACTGTAAGTGCGTGGGTAGTGGGTAGTGTTTACGAGCGGGCCAGATTCCTGTAGGTGCCTTACTATGTGTGGGGCACCCAGTTTACTTTCATTGTGCCAAACTAAACAGGTACTTACTATACTTTGCTGGATAAGAACAGTTAGTAGTGTATTTCAGTAAAAATATTTTATACGTGTACTTAAGTGAAAAGTACATTTATTTCATCTCATTTGGGGAAATTATTAAAGCATTGACTAATAGGCCTACCACAAATTCTTCAAGCATTTTTTTTAAATAAATATATATATATCTCTCTGCTAGTGTTACTTTCTCTTTGTAAGTAATTAACACTGGCAGCACCATCCTGTCTATTATTATTTTATCATTCCGATTTCGTAACATTTCGTATTCAACAAGAGATTCCACCTGTCAAAATTAAGCACGCTATTATAGGCTTTAGCTATAATGTACTAAATATTAAAATACAGTGAAAATTTCTTAAAGCGATGGGACTATCTGTGCCTGAGGTTATACAAAAAGCGTCGAGGGCTTGACAGTGCAAACCCTACTTTTTGTGTAAAAAAAAACCGCGTCGGACGAAATAGCACGAATAACAACATTTTCGTTCAGACAACAAACGTAAATGTAACATGTTTTTGGGTAAGTCGGGTTCGATTAAAATTGTTTTTTCCTTAAATGAATTTATCTGCGGCTGGATGGACGAATGCTTCATTTTGGTTCCCGATATTTCGGAGCCAGAAAATTTAAAACAAAACTTATTTTTGTTTTTCGCAAAAAAAAAAAACAATGTGTTCAATATTACGCAGTTTCAAGGTCGGCGGGCCTTTAATAACAGTTTAGTTAAATTTTTGTTTTTCGTTTTTTTTTTTTTGGAAAACATCAGTAAAAACAGCTCTGATTCTCTTATTGTCTTATTGACTACATCGAATTAAAAGTCACAAAAACGCAAGTTTCTTAAAAAATAATTAATACTATCATAAAGAGACACAATATTATACGTAATGAAAATTAAAGCATTTCGTTTTTATATCTTCTGTATTTTGTGATAATGCACGACCGAGACAACTGGACGCTACTAATGGCCATAATAAGTGTAATTCCAATATTTTTAGAGCTCAGACACATAAGCCGGACAAGTCATTATATACCGCAGGTACAAAAACAAGAGAGCCAGAAAACGATCTTGGAATAAACACGTTGTTAAAAATTACCGATTTGATAATATCAACAATTCAAAACGAAGTACATAAAGTTTCTTTACTGAATTCCCTGCACTGTGATCTGAGATTACCGTAAAGCGACGGCACCGGGAACTCTCAGTTGAAAGGTGGTTGAAAGTGACGGAATGGAAGTGAAAACGTGTCGGTTGTTTATAGACTAGGCCGTTTGCTATCGACTCGTTTATTGTTTCCGAGATATAAGACAGAAAACTATTCATGGCTTGTGTTATAAATAAATGTTCTGGTTTCATCCGATTCTGATTCGATTTTGTGTCCCAGGCAAGATTAAGATACGAAAGAAAATTCTGTTTGTTTATTTCTGTTGTCATGTTTTTGTCTTTTAAAATATTCTAGAATCTTTTAGAATACTTCTCTATACATATTTACATACTTACACACTTCCCACAAACTTTCGCATTGATAATAATACTAGTTGTTACCCGCTACTTCGTTCGCGTAGACATAAAAAAAGTATCCTATGTCCGTCTTTGTGATATACAGTAACTCCTTATCAAACGTTATCAAGAATCGTGATAACGCTACAAACATCCAGACAGATGAAAGCTACTTCCTATAGTTCTCTAGTGCATTTTTTGACGTTTTGTATAGACTGGCAGTGTAATGTAGGGTCGCGCAAGCGAAGTTTTTTCCTCGAGACAAACGTATTCATTTTTAAGCCTCGAAGCTTTATTGGTCCTGATACGACTGAGGCTATATTTCTCTGATTTATAATATTAGTTAGGATTAATGTGAAAAGGAGATTTAAAGAAAAAGAGATATTTTTAGGTAATAGGTTTTGTCAGTTACTGAATTTCATTTACATGATTTTTTCCATCATTTTTTTTTACATTTTTATGCATGTAAAAAACATTTACATTACAAAAACGTATTTCTAAAGTTTCACTATGTTTACTGGTAGAGATTTCGTTAAAAACTTCAATATATCAATACTGGCGTTATTTCAATTGATCCCAAACGTAGCACGCCAACTAAAAATGCTTGCATGACAAGCTTTTTGGGTCAAAATGTAGATATCTCCGGTAAATATTTTAACGAATTGCATACTAGGTGCAGGTACCTTTTGTTTGTGTTGCATTTATTGCTTTGAATTGGAAGGATCAGGGTCTCCAATTTTGAATCGCTCGTGTGAATTTCGCACGAAAATATAATGCATATAACTGACTTTCGAGAAAAATCGAAAACAAATCCCGCCCGTCGCCTGTTTGCCACCAATTACATAAAAAAAAACGCATGTTTGAATCAATCATATAGCTCGCTAACGCAACGAGTGGTTTGAACCATTCGAAATTGAAAATCTTTAATTTCGCATGCTATCATACTTAATCACGTTTCTATCTCTGATGGACTCTTAGTGCAGTCCGGTAGATTAATTACCTCAAAGGTTTTTAAGTCCAACTGTTTGAATTCATGATCGGGCAATCTTATTGGTGTTCTTATGGAGCAAAATCACCAAACACTAATTCTATACAACCTCTATTTCAAAGGGCCTTACAAAGACTCACATAAAAATAATAATAAAAATGTATAAAATAAATTATGAGTAGTGTTTAATGTTATTCCGTCTTCGTTATTAATTAACAATAACTGATTCTAACATGCAATATAATTACTGAAATTGGCTAGGATAAAATTAAAGGTGTTATTTTTTGTTTTTAAATAATTTTATAAATCAAACGAAATCAGTGTGTTAACACCCGGACAAGAAATTCTGAATCCCGGTTGCCAACGTCTTCCTACGGGCTTAACAAAGAAAAAATAATAAATTTACTTAGTATTTAAAAGCAAAATATTAAAATATTAAGTAAGCACTACAACTAAAGGTCGAGACAGCCGACTTCGCAACGAGACAGGGTAATCTACAATCTCAGTTCTGATTTGTGCGTAAAACACTATAATAGCAATGGCTTTAGCACGTATCAGATTTATCATTCTGGCTATAATGTTTCCACTGCTGGGGCACAGGCCTGCTCTCAAAGATAGAGGATGGGCCCAAAATCCATCCCCAAATGCATGCTAGTGCACTGATGCAGCACGGTGGATTTTGGGCGATGGATAGTCTTTTGAACTTTGAGGTTCTTTGGTTACCGGTTTCCTCACGATGTTTTCCTTCACCGTGTTTGAGCAACGCCATTGAAAACATCATTTATTTCAGAACTAAATAAGTCATTGGTGCAGAGCCGAGGATCGAACCGGATGCCGTTAGATTGTGAAGCGTACATGCTACCACTCGGCCGTATCAGATTACTGCTACTTAACGTAACTTGCCTACATAAAATACCAGACAAACGAAAGTTTAAAAGCCTGAACTAAAGTAAAAAGAAACAACCCTTCCTGACATTTACCGATACACTTATAAGAACAGAACAGAATGCTCGGACAACCTTTTAACAAAGTTTGAGCCGAAACTTGCCATTTATCGCGTTTCCTTAGTAGCGATACGTTTCTGAGTTGAGAGGTCTTATAGAGATAAGTAGATAAATACTCACTAATACTATCACATATTCAACACACATTACATTATATTATCAGCCAGAAGACGTCCTCTGCTGAATATAGGCCTCCCCCTTAGACCGCCAGACCGACCGACAACATGCCACTTGCATCCACTGCTTGCCCGCGACTTTCACAATGTCGCCAGTCCACCTAGAGGGAGGCCTGCCTACGCTTCGTCTTCCGGTTCGTGGTCGCCACTCAAGATCCTTTCTTCCCCATCGGTTATCGGTTCTTCGAGTGATGTGGCCTGCCCATTCAGCTTGTCGAATATCTTCGTTTCGCATTTTATCGCGAAAGAAACTCCGACCATAGCCATCTCCATTGCGCGACAATTGCGTGATATCTTCTCCCAAAATACCGCAGTGCCTGAAGACAACGGTTTTCAACCAATGTGTGTTGCCAGCGGTGATATATGGAACTAAAAGGTGTTCCTCGACTACTGGCCTTTTGGAGAAACTCCACTCGCACATCAAAATAATAATCAAGAATTTAAACTGAGTCACACGTCCAACATAATTTATTATAATACCAATGGGCTCAAATTACTATTATGTATTTTTTTGTATTATTAAAACATGAACATTTGGTGCAATGAGACCTTTTCACGGAGGTTTTAGTTCCCATGGACTCGATAGATGGCGCTATTTTCTAAGTACGTACGTTGTGGCTCCACGGGTTTTGTGCATTTAATTATTAGCTAATATAAAAATGACCAAATATCTCAACAAAACGACATAAATTCCTAGCCCGTTAAAAAATATTTATATTTTGAAACCTAAACTAGGCATCTACTCAACTTGTCATCTAGTGAAATTTGATAGAACTGATTCTAAAAACTGATGATTAAAACTCAACTAATGGTTTCATCAAAAGATAGTAAAATAATGAACAAATTAAAATACGGGCTTTTCTTTATCATTTGCATTGTGAATTTTAAAAATTAGACTATAAAGAGAGATACCAGAATGTACTTGCGACAAAGTAACCCGTCAATTAAATACCTGAATTTTGGTAAAGCCTGTTAAATCATTCCTATTTTAAAATTTACACTTACAATCAAAATAAATAAAAAAACAAGTGCAGAAAAAAAGTCCATGAAAAATAAAGCACAGCCTTTTACCCGGATCTCATTAATTTGTGTAATGTTATCTTCGACAAAAGTTTGACAAAATAGTGATAGAAGACCCCATTGTGCGGGAAATCTCACGGGATGCCAAATAAACTGCGCTTTTTTGTGTTGCCGGATATTTTTGTGATATTTCTGATGATATATATAAATATATACATGTATATATTTGTTTTATGTGTCTACTCCAGTATTAATCAGTGTAATATTAGTATCAAGGATCTGAATATCATATTGATTATTTTTACAGAACGAGCAATATTATCCAGCTTATTATGGACAAAGAAACCCAATCCGCGTAGTATTTCTAGATCTCGATAGCCTCCCTATTTCAAGTAGGCTACGTATCTAAGGCCAGAGATATCAAATGCCTTGACGGTCACACGAGAATGGCTGCCTAGGATTACAGACCACAGTAATAAGTAAGATGAATGACAACTTCTTTGATAGTGAACGCTCATAGATTGGTTTTGTTTTAATAAATCGGGAATACTCACGTTAAATTGAGTCGGTTATTCCGACTATAGTTTCGATCACATTCGGTGACCTTTATCAAGGAATGCTCAGCGAGACACGCGCGCGACCTCGTCTTGCCTTGCTCATAGATTGGTTTCATTAGAGGTAAAGCTATTAGAATTATTATTATTTTAGTCAAGTTTTAAACTCTATTTCTTTAAAATTACACCTACTAAAGAAGAAACTGAATAGGTTCTCTATATACAGAACATGAGTTCAAAAATTCTGTGAAAGTTCGTTAGTTTATCAGCCTGCCAAAATGTTCCCCTCATAACGAATACAGAGTATAAATAATCGAAACACAGAGTATGGCCTAAAAGTAAAAAGTTAAGGACGAATTTACATAATACACGCTCGCTAACATTTTTATTTATTTAAAATTACTGAGGGTGACATCCATTTATTTCTAGATTTGTTTCATTGTAAGCTTTCAAATGTCATAAACAAATTTTCATGCAACTTTTCAGTTGTTTTAATGAACGACGAGGTGTTTTATCTATTGCTGAACTATAACAGCTTAAATCAAATTATTAATTAAACTAAAACTTGGTAAGTGATAACAAAGAAACGGATTTTTAAAAAAAGGAGGTCAACCTCAGAAATTTTAAATCAATAAAAATGTTTATTGTGCGGGCGAGAGAGCGTGAATTACATAAATGCGTTATCTAGCCACGAGCACCCCCCATTGCTATTGTCTGCTCTCATAATATTTTTGGAGTTTCAAATCTGTCAATTTTTTATCTATCTCCAATGGCTGATGCACCCATCAACCAAATTCCGGAACAAACGCCACCGGATCCGGTCTTTGATTCAAAAGCCGGATGAACAGGACGACCGCGGTAATCAACCTGACTGTATTGTGTAGGACGGTAGACGGGTAAGCCAAGTACCTACCTACAACTAGTTCGGATGCGTCGGAGAATGCCATCAAAATGGCATGAAATATTTAGAGCTTTTAGACGGCTATTCGTGTTCGTAGCAGCATCCGCATTTTTTTGTGTTAAACATTTTTTCACAAAATAACTGTACACGATATTGAAAGGTGTCTCTTATTTTAATGCTGTACAGTTTTTTACCGGGCATGTGCCTTTAAAATAAGACTACGACAACTTATTTGATAGGGAACGCTCGTAGATTTGTTTCATTAGAGGTAATGTTAGTATAAGCTTTACTATTATAGTCAATGATATTTTAGTAGAGATACGATTTTAGCGCACTTAAAATGACACCCTCAAATCTATCCTTGTGGACAGATTTCATTATAGCTATCTATATTACTCCCTAACTTTTTGCATCTTCTTTCGCACTGTAAACAAACTGCAGCGGAGCCGGATTCAGGGCACCATTTTGAAGGTAAAAGCCTATCTTGAGTAAAATATTATTGATTTTAGTCCAAAACAAAACAAAAACAACAATTAGAAAAGCAGAAACAAAACAAAAAAAACTACTTCTACTACTAACCTCAAACTACTTAGCCAACTACATAAAAAGTTAGAGTACCCAGATACCGTTGAAGGTCTGAAGATAATCCAAATGTCGTTCGTCTCTAATTCAATAATAAAAACTGTAATCCGTTTAGTTGCACAGAATTGGGTCATTTTTAAATATTTATGATTATTTTATTTATATATTCGATTTTAATAGTTTATAAGAAATAGCAATCAAAAAGCCAAACAAAATAGCTCAAAATCATCTTCATATCTACGTAATCTATCTTTTTAAAATACTCTGCCGGTGATGATAATGATTATTCTTACATAGCTATGGATTCCTGCCAAGAGCGTGTCACGTCACGCACTAGAAAGATTTTTGGTTGTCCCAGGGGGTTCTATTTTTGAATCGATTGCACAAGTATTTGATGCCAAATTACTAACGCTTCGCGATCGCTAATCGTATCGCCGCGAGATAAGGATCACGGTCACGCAGCGTCGCAAATTTCGTATGAAATACTCAGGCGAACGATTCAAAAATAAAGCACCAGGTGAGTAAGTAATATACGAGATAATATAAAGTGTTGTATTCATTTTTCTACATGGCGTAAATGATCTAAGCTTGTTTTTTTTTTAAACAACGGAAGTAATCGTGCAATCTTTCCGAAGTAGTTTTTGTATATCTACTTACTCAAAATTTAGTTTGATCTTTGAACTTTCGATTGTAATCCAGAAAATTTTGAATACATTCGCCTTGAAGCCATTTTGAACTTTATTCAGGAGCCAAGTTTTGCTAAAATAAAATAACTCGAACTTTGAATAAATATTGAGAAACTCCGGTTTGTTTTCGGAATATTTAAATCCATTTTCTACGAAAGGCGAATTGTTTGAAATAACAAATTGTGGTAATGCTACTCCATATTTTATTTTTGTTTGAAGATATTAGACTGACTGACTGATATTAGATAATGACTACATGTATTTTGATACTCGTGTATGAATAATGAGTAACGTTTTAGTGTGATATCCAATATTGTTAACTATCTGATATCATTCAAAAGCGCTTGTAGTATAACTCTGCTAAGTGTTACTGACCGATCAGCGATGTCAGGCAACGAACGACACGGTCAGTCTTCAGAAGGGTGACCGCGAATGGAATTTACAACCGAGCGCTACCAAGGATCTGGTCACACTTGCAATTGTCGTTTACTTGCTTCCCAGTTATTTGTTTTATTCCTAGCCTATTTCATAAGGACTAAACACACTGATGATGAGAAACTTAGTACTAGTTATCACTTTAAATAAACTGAAAGCAAAAACAGACGTTATTGGTTGGTTCGAGGTCAAAAGTCAAAAGAATCAAATATCCTTTAACAAAACCTATATAGTTTTCGTTAATTCACTTCAAAAATTCCATATTAAAGAAATTGAGAGACTTAGTAAATTACTTTTAAGGTGTTCACCTTCATTTGGAAGTTCATTAGCAACGGAGGTTTTTCAGTTCACTTTGATGGTCTATAACTAACTTTTATACGAAACGTTAGACAAAACTAATAATTACACTTTGCCATTAGTTAGTTTTATCATAATAAGTATAATTTAAGAATCATAATAATAATAATAATGTATAATTTTTTTACTTGACGATCTCAAGTTGTAAATGCCATCTCATCTCATATTTTGAAGTACATCATTTTCATCTATAATTTAATAAAATAATAATAATAATTTAATAAAATAACGAGCCCTTTACTAGGAATCAACGCAAATACCAGACCGCTTATGATAGAGACGTGACATTTGAAACCTAATAATCCTCAAATGACTTTGGATAAACAATAAGAACGGCTTTTGCGAAATTTCACCTCTAAATGGACCCCCAAAGTTTGTATGTTTTTGTGTGTAAAGCCAATGAAATTCAGTATAAGTTTTTATCATAAAAAGAAAGGAATGTCTTAGGGGTTTTCGAAAATCAACCCCAAAGAAGGTGAAATGGGGTGTTTAATTTACGTAAAGCAAAGCAAGGCTATGCAAGCAAAGCGCAAAGTGCGGGCAAACTAGTAACAAATAAAGATATAATATAGGCGCAGTGTTAAGAGAGCCCCGAGCAATTTTATATTCCCAAGTCGTGAAGGGCGAATACAAAATATTGTATGACAAGATTAAGCTGTCAAGTATCGAGTCGACTTTGTAAATAGGCTAAAAATATTTGCATGAAAAAGCTCTTTAGCTCGCGAACGAGAGTTAGTAAACAAAATGCCTTTAGATGAAGACTTTCTGGACCAAAGTTTGCGAAGGATCTTTTTGTTGCTTTTTCATGGCTAACTTTTAAACGGTGTCGTTAATGCTATTTTGATTTGAAAGTTAAGGCTTGTGAGTATTACGACTAATAAAGCTTTTATTTTCAGATTTACGACACACCGGAAAGTACGCGCCCGAAGAAATGGTCATCGAAACTGAAACTGAACACGTCTGGGAGTCCGAAGTCTTCAGAAAAGTCGCCGGAGAGCCCGTACATGTATGGAACTATAAGTGGCCCAGGTGGATCCGCTTTATCCAAGTCGATGAAGTACGCAGAGACCTGGTTGTATGGGTCCGTAAGGACTCCAACACCAACTGGGAGACCCAGCGTTTTTCAAGCTTATCCAGAAGTACCAGGTCCTGTTCTCATAAGCACTCCTCAAAAACCAACGCCACACAACTACGCAGTTATACTATGTTCCTGTCCTGAGTATCTGAACGGTACAAAGAAAACCAGCTCAACCAAAGTCAGTATATGTAAGAAATGCAAGGGATCTCGTTTGCCGTTAACTCTAACTGACAGCCCACGATTGCTTGTTGGCGGTACAGTTAGGGGACCGCAAGTAAGTCGTGAATCTGGCTTGCTGAGAGCGGGGACTGTCAGGGTCCATGGTTCAAAGGCACGACCTTCTATCCTCAAACCTAATGGAGACCAAGACCCATATGATTTAATGCGAAGAAGTAGACTTGCTCCCCCTCATGAAGCACGTATTGGTAGTCAGTTTTCTACTACTAGATCAAGAGCCAAGAGCATAAGTCCATGTCGAATAAAAACTAAGAAACCTGCCCCGGAAGTGCCGCTTAATAAGGGTAGAAGTAAGTCAGTGAGTCGGGTCAGTGAAATATGGGTAGAAGAAGAAGCTAACACGAGTGACTCAAAGAAATCTATTTTGTCTTGTGACATTAATCCGTATGATTTAGTTAAATCAAGCGGAAATTCAAAATCACTAGTTGAATTTGAATTTGACGATGAATTTGGTGACGTTTTTCAAGAATCAATGAAAAACTGTAAATCGATTTGCAAGTCTAAATCTGATTCCAATGTCAAAGCTATAGGAGGACAAAGAATACGGGTCTCTGACGAATCAAATAATTGCAATGAAGGAGAACTATCAGTATATGACACTGTTAACTATGATCTCAAAAATTACGAGCTAAAAATTCAAGAACTGTCTCCATCTGTATCATTACCAAATATTAAAAGTGAAATAAAAAAATCAGGGTCGCTGAGTAAGAATTCTAGTAAGAAAATATTAAACGTAACCACCACAAACCGTACAAAGCAGAAAAGCGTCTCTCCTAAAAGGCCGCCTCGGAGAACAAGAAACTTGAAAACAGATGATGATAGTGAGAGTGATAATCAACGAATACCTGAAAGAAGCAATAGAAAATCGAATAATGATACATTGAGAAACTATAAATACAAAAATCAAAACAATGATACCATAAAATCAATTCTGAAGAAACCTAGAAACTATGATACCGTGGAAACTCTGGCCAAAACGGAAACATCTGACGACTCATATGAAAACAAACGTGTTAATTCTTCCTTGTTTTATTTGCCTAAGCCTAAAGAAAAAGGTGTTATTTCACATAATATGCTACAACGAAAACGCGTGCAATTTTTGGTTGAAAGTAATGAAGAAACAAAAGTTATCTATACTGCCGAGTTTAACTTGGAAGCAAACATTGTTAGGGACGACAAATTACCTAATCCAGCAATTGACATTGAAGAAGAAGTTACGGCTGAAGGCGATATAGTTAGTAACAGTTTGACTAAAATAGAAACTGAAGAGTTGACTGAATTAATAACTCAAGAAATACGTGAAGACAAAATTGACATTGAAGACATTCAAACTAGCCAAGACATTACACCTTCTCACAATAGCCAACCAACAATTGTAGTTGAAGATATTTTAGAGGATATTTTTGTAAGTGCCGAAGAGAGAAATCGTAATAATAACGAAACTGACTCTAAGAGTGAAGGTATGTAAATTTTTAACCATACTTATTTTCTACCTTATCGGTCTAAAAAGGCATGATCTTTGTGGTTGTTTTAAATTTTTTTAATAATGCGTTTTTTTATTCCAGATAATAACATTCCCAAAATACCGGTGTTGCGCCGATCGGAATCTGAAAGGATCACATCAATTTTATCAGTGGATCCTCCAAAGTTTTTAGATACAATGGCACTAAGACCTAAAACTAAACATGGTCATACTAGCCAAGTTTTTCTTACAACTGTCAATGAAGCTGAAATTTTGCTACCAAATCAATATGAAAGCAGTCAATCAACAAATAAATTACAAGAAAATAAAACTTCTTTATACAATAATAATATTGAGTCTGGCAATTTAAGTGACAGTAGTGATATTACAAGAAACATTCTAGACAATCTTCGGAGAGGGTTATCAGAATCGCCAGAACCACCGCCCAGACGCATGAAAGAACGAAAATCTAAGAAACACAATTACGTTAAAACACGGTTTGTTCGAACTAACTCGTGCAGCTCTACTAGTGATGAGTGGTCAGACGCAAATGACTATGAACAAAAAACTGTTCTGAGAGTTAAACAATTTGATTCTGATAATGAAGAACTTAACGGTACTTCCGGAGTAATGAGATCATCTGAAGATGAACCTAGGAAAACATCCATACAAATCAGTGGTAATGAGTGTTACTCAACAATGAACGTTAGCAGTGATACACCCATTTATCTATCGTCTGTTGTTGTAAATGATGATTATAGCAATTCTTGCAACACATATCAAACAGGAACAACAGTTACTATAAGTGTTGGGTCCCCCCAAAAAGAAACTGCCAAATCTAAGAGTCAAATATACATTGGAGCTATTTTGTCAAATGAATCAGAGAAAAATGCAGAAGCAAACGCCTATGAAGAATATTACGCACAAAATGTTAATGATAGTATTAACGACTCATTTAAGATAAACAATTCAAACGATATTTCTTCAATACTTCAAGATCCTGTAGAAGCCGTGAAAAGAAATTTGGTGCCACACGTTTGTGGTAAAATTGACATGGTTTCTCAAAGTAGACAGTTAAACAACTTAAATATCAAAAAACAGCCGGAAAATTTTGTAACAAAACTCTTTGATGATCCATTCTTTGGCCATTTAGCAGAAGGTCTGGATTCTAGATTAGTTAAAAAATTGATTGAAAACTCGTTGATAAAACTCCAAGAAACAAAAAACCTCGAAGGGACAGACAGCAATGAAGTTACTATAGAAAAGTTGATAGAAAGCTCATTGAAAAATATGAAGGAAGACGCATTGAGCGATAGTAAAAGTAAAGATATTGTAAAACCAAAGAATGATAATAGAGCTAAAGATGGAGAATCGGTTAAACACGACTCATCTGGAAATCAAGATAATGAAGATAATAGCTGCTCTGCTCCCTATGAAAGTATGGAGTACGAGAGCGGTGTACAAGGAGTTTTTTCAGATCTTGAACCCATGTCAGACTGCTATAACGCTTCAGCAAGTGAGCTGTCTACGGAAGACGACACAAATTCAACGAGATCTAAATTCTACCAAATGCTAGTGGATGCTGCGTTGTGTGATATTGAAGTAGCAAACGACGATCATCACTACGAATCTATACGTTTGAACCCTGATCCTATTTACGAAGAGATTGGAGATATGCCACCGCCTTTACCTATAAATCCACCACCGAACTCACTAATGATTTTGGATGACGAGAAACGCAGTGGATCACGGTCGATATTTGAAGGAGCATCAAAGTATGATATTCTATCCTACTTAGTAGATGCTAAAGAAAGAGGGATCGACGATGAAGAAACATACGTTACGAATTATGCAAACGAAAATGATGCGTCATCTGACGAATCCAAGAACAAAGATATCAAGAGAGTTATTATTGACACTCACCTGAGTAGTAACACAAGTCAGTTGTCAAACGCGTCTGACTCTAGTGAAGATAACTCCCTTATTATTCATCATGAAAGTCTAGAAAAAGCTGTAGTCTGCAAAAAGACATCTGCAGAAATTGAGAGGAATGACTCTGGTGTTGGTTCCGAGACAAGTAAATCTTCAAGGAGTCGACTACAAGGGAAAACTTCGCCATGTACCATTAATGACAAAGACACTCCGATACATTTATGCGAAGACTGTGACACTACTGTTGAAACACAGTTAACAGAACAAGGTAAATGTCTTTACATGGCTATATTTATTTGTATTATAGAAAATATGTAGTTTTACATTTAATTGTGCTTTCAGGGTCAATCTACGCGCCACTAGTGTGCCGAAAATGTGCCAAAAAACGAGCTGAACGGAAAGAAATTTTAACAGAGATAGTAGAAACAGAAGAAAAATACGGAAGAGATTTGCAGATTATTCTAGAAGAATTCTATAAACCTATGTTGGTTGCTGGTTTGCTGACTCAAGAACAGCTCAGTGCAATATTTTTGAACGTAGAAGAGCTTATCGAGAACAATCAAGTCTTGTCTGAAAAATTGAGAGATGGACTTGAAATCGCAGTTGATCAAGGAGATGAGGTAATTTAAATTGTGAAGATAATGGTGTCAATCCTCATGAACCATTTTCTAAACTGAACTAAATTTGACAGCTCTAAAATTATTACAAACCTTTTCTCATACTATGAAATCAAAAAAATAAAAATAGAATAACATATTGTACGATAATTTGTTACAGGACCTCCTGACCGTTAATGTAGGAAAGATACTTCTGGAATGTTCCGGAATGCTGACTGCCTTTCAATCGTACTGCGTAAAGCAAGCCGGGGCCGCTCTTCTCTTAGCCGGCCTCGAGAAAGAGAAGGAGTTATTGAGGATATTCTTGCGCGTCTCGCAGATGGAAAATGCCGTGCTAAGGAGAATGAACTTAAACTCTTTTCTCATGGTAAGTTACATTATTATCTACCTGTCAATCAAACATAATACTACACACTATCTACATACTAATGTTTTTTAAATATTATTGCTATTTTTTTTTAAGTTTGTCTGTTTTGGTGTATAATAAAGTTATATTGTATTGTATTGTATTGTTATCATGTTTCTACCATTTCGTATCAGAATGCAATCATTATAAACTAGTAATTCGCGGCGAACTGAGACTTCGCGACCCCTATATCTTCACAACCCCTGGACCGATTCAGCTCATATTTGAACTTAAAAATTGTATTGAAATGAATTACTTGTTACCACAAAATTTCATGAAGATCAGATCAACGGCTCGCAAGTTATCATCGGACAAATATACACACAAACATACAAACATACGAACAAATGCCGATTTGTCCCAGTAAATTCAGAGACCTTCGCTTCGCTCGGTCAATAAATAAAAAATACTAGGGCACGTTTGTTTTCAGTTTCAACTATCAAAACTCCTTCACAATTTCAGGTGCCAGTACAACGCGTGACAAAATATCCCCTTCTTCTCTCGCGACTGTACCGCTCTACTGCCGCCTGCGCAACTGAGCGTGATGACGTGAAAGCGGCTCAGCGCTGTGTCGAGTCCCGATTGGAGGAGATCAATGCTGCAGCCGCGGCTGCTGCTGCTGCAGCCAGGGACGTCCCTCTGTGGAGACGACTGGCTGTAGCGAGGCGGACAGCCCACGACCTCCACGTCGCTGATATCAGGCTGAGGAAGATGGCGGTTGATGTGCTGGACTGGAATCATGATGACGCCAGGTATAAGAAATCCAAAAAAATCCAGCCAAAAAGTCTCTTACAGTTATGTGGTCTTAGAACTTCAAACCGAAACCTACAGCTGTTTTGATTATAAGTGACTGCTAAGAGACGAGACGAGTGAGTCGCTCGCGTAAGGGTCATGATTACCAAGGCTTTAAGTTTGGATTCGGCTTTTCATGGCTTTTGATGTTCAAACTAATGAGCTAAAATGAAAAGTCTCGAAATCACACTTCACCTAATATTATAATAAATGCGAAAGTTTGTATATAAGTGTGCTTGTTCCCGTTCAACTCTGTAACGGCTGAACGGATTTGGATGAAATTTGGTATGGATGTAACTCATTCCCTGGATTAACACATAGGCTACTTTTGATACCGAAATTTTTTACCGTTCCTGGAGGATAGCGGGTGAAACCGCGGGGTGCAGCTAGTCATTATATATATATTTTAAAAAACATTTAGTTGAATCAAAAACATTCAAGTTTGAAGTGCTGCTTTCCGTGTTTTGTTTGTGTTTAAAAAAAACTAAATCCGTAGGGGCGACTGACCCCATGTAAAATGTTTTAATTGAGAATAATAAAAAATAACTTGCGCCCCAATCTCTTCTCACGCTTCCTATTAAATGAATACATGTCGCTTTAGTGCCAAGAACGAAGGCAATATCTATTCTCTATCTCTCAATGGCTCTTTACGACTCACCATCTACACAAATACAAGTAATTAAACCTTTAAAAGGAAATTGCTTCGAGATTTCTTCCCAGCTTTAACTGTTATCTGTTACGTTTTAAAAATATGTTATGAGACGATAAAAGTATCGGAAACGGCCATGAGCGCTTGCAGAATTAAAACGACACACTTTACGAGTTCTAAACGTTGGGTAAACTGGATTACTAAAAGGGTTTTATAAGCCACGCAACCCCACTTTTTATGTGGACTAAAATGTTGACTTAGAAGGGCGAAATGTGCTCGAATTTGCCCAATCAAATTCGAGCTATTTACGGCATCCTATAAACATACAAGTCCGTATTACATTTTGATCACGACACAAATGTGCGCGTATTTTTTTTACTGCAATTTTATAGTACCGCCAAGCAGTAGTCTACAAACATTGGTAAGGTTCCCTGGAAGAGATCGCTTTAAGCGATAAGGCCGCCAGTTGTTGCACTAGTTTTAAGTTGTTTTTTGGTCATTTGTATGTTATTTCTGGTGTGAACAATAAAGAATTATCTATCTATCTAACATTACTGTGTTCCGGATTGAAGGGTAATGTTTCCAGCGTAATTACTGGGTACATAGATTTAACATTTAGTATCTCAGGGTGACGAGGGCAGTGCATCGCCGCGCATGGTTTTGAACTGTTGACGTTCAAAATTCTGGGTGACACTGAACTGTTATGGGCAAGCGTGAAACTTAATGTACAACATTTCGCTCACCGCGTGAAATTCAAATTTTATTGCGTTTATTATTTTGCCGCATTATTATTATTATATAGTATTATTTATTGCAATATTGGTTTTAATAAATCCACGATGAGTATTTAGGCTTTAATTGACAAAAAACGAAGGAAATTTGAATTTCGCGGCTGAGCCCAACGTTGCACCTTAACATCAGGTAAGTGACTTGCACGTCTCGTCACCAAATACCATTAAAAAAATATATATTGTTTTCAATTTAATATAATTTTGGTTTCGCGATGTTTGCTAAATTGGATGTAGTATAAAGAGGAATGCTAAAGTAATAAGCCTGCGTCCTGTGCGGGGTAATAAAGTTTAGTGCGAAATTAATATTTTAGCTGCTAGTAGCTCGAAATTTATCACACGTAACTACGGTAGAGCAGAACACGAAATATATGGCTTGGATGCAATAATGTTCCCTCCCAGACTGGATTCAGAATAAAATTAAATTTGGCAGTGGCTGAATAAATTTAGCAGTGCAATAAAAGTCGCAATGAGATTCCTTTATTCGAAGAAAATACGTATATTCTATTACACTAGGATACATTTGCCGCTTTCATTCTAATTTAATTGTTAAAATAATTATCGTTACCTCTGGATTTGAGAAGGGCCCACATAATTGCATTGTCTATGGATAAATAGCGAAATTAAACACTCGCCCGTGTGAGGGTCCAATTTAGAGTCTTGAAAGGTGCATTAGTAAATTATTTTTGTGGGATCTTTGTCACTATAATCTACTGTAGATAAACAAGATAAATTTAACTTACTACAACAATGCAGATAAGAGCGCAAAATGCGGTTCACAGTAATTTTTCGCGTATCTACAAAAATTCAGTTCGTTTGAGCGCTGATTTTAGGAGCTAAATTGAGCTGTTACTCACACAACACAAAAAGGGATCGACCTGTTAACGGAATGCAAACTCTAATTCTGTTTTTATAAGGTTCGCAATGGAAGGAAAGCTGCTGTTCACGCAGCCCAATGACAACAACTGGCGGAAAGGACGAACTATCAAGCTGACGCCCATCAACGCTCTTTTGGTAACCAACGGAAAGGTAAGACATTTCGTATATATTTTATAGCTGTGCACTGTTTGCAATAAACCTAGTAATTAACAATACGAGATCGTAATAAGCGTCATGTGTGTACAGGAACAGCCTTTTGGAGCCGTAAAATTTTATGGTCTGTTAGGCGTTTACCGCAAAATATGGTGCAGTTGTGGTTATAAATCTTCGTAAACAATTGTTGAAAGAAAAAAAAATGCAGGAAAATTTTAGACTTTCTGTACAAGACAAGTGTGTTTCATTAATTAAAAAAAAAATATTACGTTCCAATGGAACGCGAAGATACCAGTGGGCACTAAAATTCGTAATTATGTACCTGTTGCTTGGTTTATAAATTTTGATACGGTTTGGACGCAGAATGTTCAGCGTTTACTAAGGGATTCTGCTGGTCCTCCGGAGGTTCTGGTCATAGTTTTAGGATACACCCGGGTCTACAACAAAAAAAATATTAATATACTTTTAATTTTTTTAAATTTGCCCATCCCACAGCCAACAACGACCCACAAAACGACCGAGATCCGTGAAGTCCGAGAAGCGCGCGACCGGGAGGCCAAGGAGAAGGAAGGTGAACTCTTCGCTCGCAGCGGAGTCAGGGAAGCCGCACTACTTTTGGTGCGGGAGAAAGCTGGTCGGTACACGCTGCAGAGAGAACCGCTGTTTCTGGACAGGTGTGTGGTCGCGGCCGATCATGAGCCGGAGCACTTCTTCGAGGTTCACGAGATCACAACGAAGGATTCTTATATTTTTAAGGTGAGCTTCTGAAAGTTTTTTTTTTTTTTTTTTGATTTAAAAAATAATGATAGATCATTTTGCTGCTTGTGATAATAGAAATAGGATTTATCTAACGGCGCCAGTTGCATCATATCACACTAATACTATAAATTTGAAAGTTTGTGTGTAAGTATGTAAGTGTGTTTGTTCCGTTTCAACTCTGTAACGGATTTGAATGAAATTTGGTATGGAGGTGCTTACACCCTGGATTAACACATAGGCTACTTTTTGTCCTGGAAAAATATTCGGCTTCTGTAGAATAGCAGGTGAAACCGCGGGGCGCAGCTAGTCTATTATAAATATTCCTGCATAACGTCCTTACTAGTAGTTCTGCGAACAGTAGACCTCGCACACAGTTGTTTTTGAACAATCTCAATTTCTCCTCAAGATAATAATTATCTTGAGAACTTCTTGATAGGTTTTGCTAATATAAGAAATTCTTGTTTAGAATGGAGTCAAATGTCTCAAATGTTTCTGCCAAACATTATCAAAATCGGCCGGCGAATAACGGCGCAGCAAAAGTTTTGGGGGAAATCAAGTCGCCGAAATCAAAAACAAAACTCAAGATTACTTGAAAAATACGACCTTTACGCGAGTATGGACACATGACAGCAAACTGTGCCAGTTGTTGCAGAGACTTCGTTCGCTTCTCCCACTGGGTCTATTATACTGCAACGACTATGGAAGTCATCTGAGATTAGATATAATATCATCTGAAAAGATAGCCAGAAAGCCAGGTTTATTTAGCTGACACATGAGATAATTTGGGCTATAATATATTTATGTGTAATGAGTGGTACATAAACTCACTCTCTGTGGATTAAATTCTTTAATTCTACTTGCAATTTTAATGTTCTATCGCTAAAAAGCAAGATTATATCAGTGTATTAATATACTCTTTATTTTTAATTTCAGGCGGAAGAGAACTCCCGCACACGCACGTGGTATCGCCAGTTGCAGTACCACGCGCAAGGCGCAGGGGCGTGGCGCAAACGACGTAACGCGCTTGCCAATATCATGATAAACCCGATGCTTACTAGGAACTAGCCGATAAATATCATGATCAACCCGATGCTTACTAGGAACTAGCCGATAAATATCATGATCAACCCTATGCTTACTACGAACAGCCGATAAACATGATCAACTCGATCATAAATAGGAACTAGCTGATAAATATCATGATCAAAACGGATGCTTAGTAGGAACAAGCCGATAAATATCGTGATAAACCCGATGCGTACTAGACACTACCCAATAAATAACATGATCAATTCGATGCTTACTTGGAATTAGATGATAAATAAATCATGATCAGTTCAATACTAACAAGGAACTAGCTGATTATTAATATCATGATTGACCGATTCTTACTAGGAACTAGACATATTATGCCATTTTTGTAGGTTAACAGTTTATAATAGTTTTGATTCAGCCACGAATCCACACGCGCACAGGACGGGCAAGTCATAGCAACCGCCGTTGTCAGATGGCTTACAGTTAAAAAAAAAATGCTATTACTGAATAAAACTCAAATCACAACTTCATAGTTTTAGCTATGGTGCAGGTCACCAAATACTTAAAACATCTTAGATGCATAAAATGCATTTTGCATTATTACAAGCAAAATACTCAACTCCCGGCCGTTATCTGCCCGAATGGCCCAAATGTCTAAGTGCGAGTGCCTTAAATGGTAAAATCTTTATATTTATACTTATAAGATGTTGATATTGTTGATGCCTAATCAACGGAACAAGATTTTTGCAACATTTCAATTAAATAGGAAACGGTGTTCTTAATAATAAGAGTTCTCATTAAAATTTAAATATGCACTTAGACTCCGTTTCATATTTGCGTTCAGATTCGTTCAGAACCATTTGAAATTATGCATTTTTTTTAGATATTAAGCATTGTGTCACCGAAACTAAATAATGAGTATGTACATTCCTAAAACATATTTTTTTTTTAATTAAACTTAATTATTTTGCCACTAGTTTTATTTAGCTTTACACCAAAATGTAGTTGTTTTATCATTATGTGCCCTATTAATAAAATAAAATACGCAGTTATTAACAAATACTAGATTAAAAATGTTTAATTGTAAATAATTAATTTTAATAGCTGTGATATCATTATCCCTTTTTCAATAAAACACAAAAAAACTTGCTTTATAATATATATATAATATTCGGTTGCAATTTAACAGAATAATCAGAATTACTTTTAGAATTATAATTATTTTTCTGGCTAGTCTTTAAGGTTTTTTGTTCAATATTTTTCATTTATATAAGGAAGTACATTAAATATATAATATTGTATTTATTGTATGTAAGTAGATGTTAGTTTGGATTCTATAGTATTAAATGTTTTCATCTTTGGGAAATATTACGTATTTGTTATTGTAATTTTAGAAATGAATGGAAATAAATTAAATTAATTACATCTTGATCTTTTATTTGTATTATCTATACAAGCTGACTGTCTTCAGAATTTATATTTTATATTTTGTAGGTGCTTTAATCGACTCCTAACTTAAGCTTCGCCCAGTCTAAAGCGTTCCATCTCGTTCTTACCGCGTAAAATTATAGAAGAAAAAATTTATAATTAAAAGTTGAGGGAGAAAAAATGTTAGTTATGAAGTAAAGCTGCCGACATTGATATATATATATACAATTATATTCATTACTATCTATAGCTAAGCTACCTTAAGATCACCGAATGTGATCGAAACTATAGTCGGAATAACCGACTCAATTTAACGTGAGTACTTCCGTTTTACTTACCGGTAAACGAGGCATTGGTCGCCCTCCAGCTCGTTGGGATGACGATATTGTGAAAATCGCGGGTCGAACCTGGACAAGATTGGCAATGGTCCGGGATGAGTGGCGTACAAGAAAAGAGGCCTATGCTCAGCAGTGGGTGAAAACGATGATGATGATGACTTCCGTTTTATTAAAATAAAAGGTACTTCTACCCCACTGATGAGTATAAGCCTCTCGCTTTCAATGCCATCTGTCTTGGCCCTGTGTTATGGAACCAGGTTCAAATTACGTATCGTATCATAATTAACAAAGTAAACGAATTTTCAAAGTTTACATAATATGGACAACAGTACTACGGACTAGGTTCCTAATTGTTGAACTTAACTCTTATGGCAATCTCTTCCAAGCAACCATGCACGGACTGGATTAGTAATAAAAAGAATAGTGGCCTTTCAACCAAAAAAATTCATTAGAGGATAACAAAACAGTTTAAAATAAATTTATCTTCCACCTATCTACTTGAGATTTATCAACGCGTCAACACCCAGAATTTTAAGCTTTAATATGCCAAAACCACGCAAGGCAAAGCACTGCGCTCGTCAACCAGAAATGATATATGCTGTCTCATAGTGCCCAGTAATTTTGCTGGAAAAGTTGCCCTTCAATCCGGGACGCAGTAATACCAACCTAGATCCTGTACAAAGTTTCGTCAAGATTAGTTGAAAAATACGACCACTTTGCGAGTACCAACAACCGTACATCCATAAGGACAGATAAAAGCAATTTTTGCGAGGTGTTGCAAAGACTTTGCCCACTTCGCTCGTGCGCTCGCTTTGCTTAATTGGTCAATCATTGTGATATTCTTAATAATGTACAATACGGAAAAGGCAATACATTTTCTGAATCTGAATCTTGTTTGTCAAACTTTGTATTTGCAAGGCCAAAGACCAAGCCCGACTACAGTCACTAAGCGTATCAAAGTCAAGAGGCAGCAGCTAGTTATGATATTGATAAGATCTTTAAAATCACCAAACCAATTGAAAGTACCAAATAATATTATTGGTGTAATTATACTACCAAGAAACTAGAAATGTAGGTATAATGCTTTAGAAATGGGTACAAACGGGGCTGGTTCTCGGATTCTGTCAGAACATTCATAAGCAAGTTTGCAACAACCAAGAAACAGTGTCAGTTAGCGCTGCCAAGTTTAGTAGATAGATTACTCCTGATCATAGACAATTATACGAGAAGAAAGACAATGTCATACAAAAAAGTGCCCCCGAAAAAACAGCATAAAACTAGATGGCGCTTACGTATTTAGTCAGCTAATATTCAAACCGCTTTATAAACCGATAATATATGGTTAATAATTATAGAAATATAATATTGGTATTATACCTATGTCAAAAAAATAAGATTTAATTCAAAGTAGTTCAAATCAGAGTGCAATAAACGAAGAAAAAAATATGTTTCCAAAAATAAAGTTTACAACGTCATGTCTCGAGTTCCTAACGTGTTTTGCAAATAAAATATAGAATTATTAATTTTACTTAATAATTATTAATTTTACTTAATAATTAATTGAGATTTGTAGCTAAACCAATGTTATCAAGGTGATCATTTTACCCGTAATTTCGTTAAACAACTTATTTATTGGCGCAAAATTGGTTTCTATTAATCCACGATGAGTAATTAAGCTGTGATTGACAAAAAACGCAAGAAAATTTGAATTTCGCAAGATAAGCGAAACGTTACCATAAAGCACTAGCGACATCTTACGTCCTTATCAGCTACTATAATCGGGTTAATCGGGCATACCGGGGTCTTTATCATTTTGGTACGTCAATACAATACAGATGTATTCTCCTATTACCTTCATGAATAATAAAACCAAAAAAAAAAATTGCCATAAAATTTATATTTACCACTGCATTTATGTTAATTTATGTTTTATTTTTTTCAATTAAATAAAAACATAGGAGCATGACATGTAGATTCAGATTTTATGGCATAAAAATATTTTCTGTTGTGACATCATTCAGGGAGGAAATAGGAGAATACGTTTGTATGGAGTAGACAGTCGCATAGTTACCTCGATCGAGTGACTTAAGGTGCAACGTTTCGCCCAGCGCGCGAAATTCAAATTTTCTCGCGGTTTTTGTCAGTTACAGCGTAATTACCCATCGTAGGTTCATGAAAAAATATTTTGCGACAATAAATAAGTCGTATCAAGAAATTACATCAAGCAAAAATTCAAGTTGAAAGCTAGTATTAGTATATTTCTCACTAAACCAAAAACCAGGATGAAAATCAGCTTATTGAGATTTATAGCTAAACCAATGTTATCTAGGTGATCACTTTACCCGTAGTTTCTTAAAACAACTTATTTATTGGCGCAAAATTGGTTTCGATATATCCACGATGAGTAATTAAGCTGTAATTGACAAAAAACGCAACAAAATTTGAATTTCGCGCGATGAGCGAAACGATGCACCTTAAAGCGGACGGCTTGGCGGTCATTTTGGCTACGAGATACGCTCCAAATGCTCCGCATAATTAACTAAAGTGCTTGAAGACGGAAACTCGCAAAAGCAAAGTACGCATAACTGGTTTCAATCAAAATTAACCGAACCAAATAAATAGGCGAGATGTTGAGTTACAACTTGCCATCAGAACACTTCAAACTAATAAAGTTCCGGACGTAACTTGTATCTTACATAATATTTGCTAATTTACACCTTCACTCGTACCAAGAACACGCGCCTCCTATTTCAAAGTATCAAAGTATATATTTCACTGAATTTCAGTAATGCATATACAAATTTTCCAACAAATTTTGCAGAATAAGTTTTCCATTACAATTATTAAATAAGCCACTGTTGAAGCTAGTGGGAAAACTTTAAAGTTATTTTTAAGACACGGGTGGGTTCGAACTTTTAGTATGAATATTAGAAAGTTTGTAATATTAAGATTTATGTTTTATTCAAACTCGGTATAATATGGGAAATGTAAGTTCTAGCCATTAATGGTAATTTTTAGCGTAGGATAGGTAGTTAAAAGGAAAGAGTTCAAAGGAGGCGAGATTATTTTGGTTTACTGGTACATCTTGTATTTAGCTACAACCGTTTGACACAAGTAGTACAAACTTGTCCTAAAATATGTGAGTTATCTAACCGAACGCCCATAGTATAGCTGTTCTGTTTTCGTAATTATGTTAAAATATACAGGGCTATAAGGAAAGGGTATACTAAGCCGACAAGAGCTCATAGTACTCATGATTGTGAACAAATTGTACAATGGGACCAGCCCTGAAATCGAGAAAATAAAAACAACATCCATAGAAAAATTTCAATGACACCCGACAATTTGTATGGAACAGCTGTTTTTTTTTCCAATGATAGTTTCGATTAAAAATTAATGGCGATTCAAAAATGGAGTTCCTGGCATAAAAAATAATCCCACTCACACTCATCACACACACTCGACATCACATCACACTCGTCAAAACCGGTTAAACCGTTTAGGCTATAGAAAATACATACTTACAAACTTAGATACACCAGAAAACTTAACCCTCCTTTTTGGGCAGTTAGGTAAAAATATGTAATTTGCCTGCAATTAGAATCATCATCATTCAGAAGACGTCCACTGCTGAACATAGGCCTCACCCCTTCCCTTACAATTACACTCAGTACCATTTATTCCAGAGATATTTTGCTGTATTCCCATCCCATTCACAACACCGCAAGAAACGTTTCTTTTATTACGAATGCTGTGCGGGGCAAAAGTAAACACAATATAGGTCGGATATGAAATGAGTCTTCATTTTAGGGATAGTATTCCACTGCAAGGAACTAAGCAATGATAATATAACATAAAACATGCTAATCCTAACTAATATTATAATTCAGAGGAATATAGCCGCAGTCGTATCAGGACCAATAAAGCTTCGAGGTATAAAAATGAATACGTTCGTCTCGTGGAAAAGACTTACTTTGCGCGATTCAGAACTCCCTACATTACAACTTACAGCTGGAGTTTTGGCGGGAACGTGAAGAAGTCATGTCGCGTCATTATATTATTTTCCAAAACTTGTGTTATATCGTGTTAATGTATAAAAATGGTAGATTTTTATCAATTAAGTGTTCGTGAATGTACACGAGTGTTGGTGAATAGTATAATGTTGTGAAACGAGACCCTTCGTGTTGTTTCCAAAACTCCATAGAAATGTCTAGTAAAGTCTCCACCACTTTACCGGGGCATGACGTGGACTTGACCGTGACTTACTTTGCTTGACTTAGACTATGACTGAGACTTATTTTAACTGTGAAATATTGGACATCACTTGAGATATTACAATACTTGACACTGGCTAAATACACAACGTGTGGAGCCAAAACATAAGGGAAAAAAAAACTTACAGCGACTTGCGACTACTTGCGAGTGAAGCCGTGGCTTCACTTGCAAGCTAGTGCGCCTCTTATATTATGAGGCTGGTTAGACGCATTGTCACGTAATCTGACAAAAGATATTTAGAATTTCTTTCACTTTATGTAAAGATAGTGAAAGATATCCTAAATATCTTGAAGCTTCTACTCTTTATAAAATTGTTAACAATAACTTTGACTGCATCGATTTGGTTACCAGTTTATGTTATGTTGTTCCTAGAACTATCTATAGACGAGAAGTGCGCGCAGGGCGCTTATTCGCGTTGGGCAAATGTCGCTCAAATGCCGGCCTGCGTGTTCCTATTCGTCGGATGTTGGATTCATACAATGACTCTTTTCAAGATGTTGATATTTTTGCTTGCACTTCAATAAAATTCAAAGCTTTGGTGTATCAAAAGCTTTCCTCCTTAAATAACTTAAACAAATAATAAAGTGTTGTGTATATGTTGTAAGTTTAAATAGGCAAACCCGTGTATTTTTAGGATTTATTACAATGTTATTTTTTGTTACTTTATCTGCTAAGTTGGCTACTGCTAGCGGTAAATTTAAATAATTCTTATCAGCAATCTGAGAATAGTGCTGTGGGCTGTATTATTATTAAGTTTATTTATGCTACCACTTTAGTGTTAATTTTATAATATAGCTGTTTGCTGTTCCTTAATAAATAAATAAATAAATAAATAAATAAATAAAATAAATATCTTTACTTGGGACTTTACTCGCCGCTTAAAGTGGCAAGTAACTGTAGTATTAGTCTCAAAACATTACAGTTACATAAGCCGAACAAAAACAAAAGTTACTTGGGAATTTTACTCGGCAATTGGCACTAATAGAAAAGTAACTAAACAACACTATTACTTCTGAAAAGATAAAAAAAGGCCCTTCATCATCCGCCAGAAGAAAGGTTTCCCAGTTTGGGTTGCCATGATCCCCACGCTTGGCAGGTGGCTTGGGGATCGCAGGCTAGTAAACGGTAAATAGGCCCTTACTTTCGTTAAAATATACACGGTTTTTAATCGGCTAGGGGACGGTTCTGAGGATGTTGTATACAAGATAACGAACAACTTTTGTTCTACGACTTTCGAAAATTCGCGAAAATAAATCAGCTGTCCCATACAAAATGTTCTTGCAAAAAAAATCTTAGAACAGATGTTTTTTTTCGTTTTTTTTCAGCTTAAAAGGCACCATTATTGTACGTAAAATATTTATAAAATAAATGGACAAGACGAAATCATGTCAAATGCCCATGTTGTACCCGTACTGGTATAGTCATTGGGAACGATGCGCTCGAAGATATTGACCATTATAACTACCTTGGACAGACTGTCCAGTTAGGTAAGTCCAACTTCGACAAAGTGGTCGTCCGACGAAACCAAAACGGATGGGCAGCTTTCGGGATATTGCGTTATATCTTCTCGACCAAAACCCCGCAGTCCTCAAGAGGTCTTCAACCAATGTGTGTTGCAAGTGATGACATATGGAACTGCAAGTGCAAGTGGCGAGTTGTAGGTCGATGTCGCGCTCTAAGGGGGAGGCCTATGTACTGCAGTGTACGTCCTCTGGCTGATGATGATGATGATGAAGATACATAATTGGTCCCTTATTCCTGTAGTACTAGTTCCTAGTCCTATAGTTCCTATTTTATTTTATTTTACATTTTTATTTTATTTTTTGACCTTTTTGACGAAGCCTCTATACAGCTGACGTGATATCTCAGTAACTGAATTTGACTTTTCTCAAAAATAGAATTGATAAATCCTCCTAAGATTGTTGTTTTTTGAGGAAGACAACAAATGACTAATATAATTATACAGTGATCTAATATTATACAAAATATAATAATAATATTGTTAAAAATTGTAGCAAGTTGACGAGTCCATAATGGAAGCATTCTTAACTTTTTTTATATCAAGTAATTGATAAAAACGCAACTGTATGACAATAAAAAATATTCATTCATTCATTCTAGACGCGATATTCCAAGCGGTAAATACTAGAGATTTGTTAAAGATATAGTTTCGAAGCTTTCTGCCATATCAGCTTGTAGACGACCAGCCTAAATGTAATACAGGAGACTGGCTCATTTCCCCGACATTGCTAGTAGACGGAGCAAATAACGATATAATTATAACATCTCGCGCTCCTTGACGGATCGCGCTCATACTCCACGTTTTTATGACGCTATTTCTTCATATTTTCCTCTTCCAGACATCCTAAAAATTGTGATTTAAAAATAGCGCTAGAGTGTATGCTGAGATAGGTATCACGTGATTTATAAGATAAGATAAGATAATTTTATTCGTTGGCCGAATTACAAACATCTTGATGATCTTGATCTTGATCATGACTTGAACGACAAATTTCAAAAAAGAAAAACGTCTAAAGCCAACGTCCAAAAGTCAAAATGTCTAATTATAAAAATGTCTGATAGTAAAAATATCCAATAATATAAATGCCCAATAGTAAAAATTTCCAATAATAAAAATGTATTGGTGGACGTTATTCACACAGCGCATTTTTTTTTTGTAGTTACGTACATAGAATACATAGAAAGACCCAGACACTCAGACTGTCGGGCACAGCGAATTGGAAGAGAGAGGGAATATGAATTTATATGTCGATATTTTTGTTTTTTAAATGTCTTTTTTGCTAGCAAATATACTTTTTTCAATGTTGATTTATTCGAATTTTTTTATTTACTGCAAGGTTTAAAAATTTTAAACAGTTTCAATATACACTGGTTCACGGATCCGTGGGAGGACGTTTGATATTTGATACAATCAGTCCTCCCACAGATCCAACTAACTAGCAAATATACTTATAGTAACTAGTAGTTCGCGGCGAACTGAGGCCTCGCGACCCCTGTATCTTCTCAACCCCTGGACCGATTCAGCTCATATTCGAACTTAAAAATTGTATTCAAATGAATTACTTACCTACAAAACTTCATGAAGATCGGATCAATGGTTCGCAAGTTATCATCGGACAAATATACACACAAACATACAAACATAGATACAAATGCTGATTTGTCCCAGTAAACTCTGAGACCTTCGCTTCGCTCGGTCAATTATTTGGTTCATCTGTACATCTGTACAGATGTACAGATGAACATGATGTACAGATGATTATTTGGTTCATCTGTACATCTGTACAGATGTACAGATGAACCAAATAATCATAAAATTGACCGAGCGAAGCGGAGGTCTCAGAGTTTACTGGGACAAATCAGCATTTGTATCTATGGATGTACAGATGAACCAAATAATTGACCGAGCGAAGCGAAGGTCTCAGAGTTTACTGGGACAAATCAGCATTTGTATCTATGTTTGTAGATGTAGGTTCGAGATGACATTAAAAATAATTTTTCAGATATTCGCTTAGTAAAAGACAGAAAGTAAACATCGCAAAAAAATAAAATTGATCGATAATTTTCTTACCACTTAATCGTGTTTTTGCGAGGAAATAACCTAACCTCTGAACTGAACAGCAAAAATGAAGATTTTATTTTGTTTGAACCTTTTGAAACGTAATTTTTGCTAGATACTGAATAGAATAATAACCTCTGTTACTACAAGTACGCTTACTGCTTCTCCGTATAATGTTATAAATATTTAGTAGTTTTAGAAGTACCGCTAAGATCAATGTTTTCCTTGGAAGAGAGTCTTGGGAGGTTTCAGGTCATTAAACTTACCTTACCTAGAACGTTTACCCCGAGGTACGCCTAGGACGTTTACTCCAATTCAGGCTTGGAAGGTTTTGGTTTTGGATGGTTTTGGTTTTAGATGGTTTTGGTTTTGGTTTTGGAAATTCAAGTACGTAAACAAAATTATATCGGTTTTACCTAAATATACATTTCGTTTATTTACTTAGGGTGTCTACACATGGCCCGACCCGACATCGCTTGAAAGAGATGGCTATATATAAGTTTCTGGGGAAGCGAAAGGGAGAAGCTATAACCTTAATAGTTTGTTTCTTTTGCTCCCGTGAAATTCAAATCTAGCTGTCCCTTTCACACGATGTCAGGTCGGGCCATGTGTAGACATCCTTAGAAAATAAGGTAGTTTGATAAAGACAAAAACTACCTACATTTAATTGAATATAGCTTTCTATGATCGATACTTCAGCACTATCGTATTAGGGGTAGTGCCTTTTTTACCCGTCTGACCAAGAAATTGAGATAACAAAAAAATAGATAATGAGATGATAAAATAATGGGAGGGTAGATAATGTTTTTGGGATGTATGTAAGTATTTATGTGTCACACAAACACACAACAGGCTACATGGTGTTGCAGGTAGCCACAAGGCCTGCACAGCCACCTACCTGTAGCCTTAACGGCTTGACCGCTTTTGACGAGAAAGCTACCGATAGAAATTCCGAAGTTATGCTGTACGACATGTTCTGGATTATGTTCTGTTCTCAAAAGAAAGGTCAAACCACGAATTACAAAGTAAATTAAATTTTAAAGTAGGTATAGTTCATTTTGTACGATGGAGTAGCTGCGCCCCGCGGTTTCACCCGCTCAGGGATGGATATTAAAAAAATCAAAAAAAAATCTCATTGCTTCCTTACACTACAAAGGAAGTTACCCTGAAAATGTCATGTCTCTATTGGCTTTTAGTTTATGCGTTGATTGTCAGTCCGTCAGCGATACGACAGTTTGATATAATTATTTAGATATGATAAGCTTTTGACTCTCATCTGAGTGCCGAATGCGAGTTTTTGTAATTGCATTTACCTATTTGATCGCGTTTACGTTAACTATGATTTGTGTGAAGTAAGAGCAGTGTCATCTAGATAACGCTAGATGGTGCTGCTCTTATTTCGTACAAATTATAGTTACCGTTAACGCCATGGAGTTACATTCGGAGTAACTAGTGTTACATTCGAGTGGGGTCGAATATGGTAAACTCATAAAACTGGCTTTCAAGTGAAGCTACGGAATACCCCGTAAAAGTAAGCCTCTTGTTCACGCAACAAACCACGGGAAATGGCGTCTACCGAATATACTGGAAATGAGATTTGTGGATGTTAAGTTTTGTTTATAGGCGTAAGTAGTTAAATTTTGATTTAGTACGGTCTATCCTGCTTTAATTCACGTAAGTTATATTGGACCCGCCCAGTTGACGCGGTTGTGCGTGCCGTTAGGAATTCCATCAATTTAGGGATGTGTTAATTTCGTTAAAGCTGGTAATGCTATTTTAGATAGATATAAACTCTTTATTGTGTACACCAGAATAATAATAACACACGTACAAAACTATCTTATGAGCTAGTGCCACAAGTGGCGGAATTATCGCTAAAAGCGATCTCTTCCAGACAACCATTCACTATTCATTATATATTTATCATTTACTAAGTTTCAAAACTTAAAAATGAGATTTCGGGGTTTGTTTTTACAAATATTTTTAGAATAAACATTAGCATGATTTATTATTATGATTTATTTTAAGCTTTGTGGGTAGAGAATTCCATGTTTCTTTGACTTGAAACTAAACGAATATGGAATATGGATGTTATAACTTTGAATAGTATTTACTTAGTGGTAGATTCAAAACAAATTGGTAGAATCTGTCGAACTTTATTAAGGCGCTTTTTTAAAGGTTACGCGGTCAGTGGAACTAAAAGCTGTTTGTCGTCAAACGGTCTGTGTGCCAAGCTCAATACACAGTGGGTTCCACAGATCGTTAGGCCACTCGGTAGGCCCAGGTGGAGGTGGCGAGATGAACTGGACTTCTTTTGCAGCAACTGGACCGAAGAAGCGTTGAAACGTAAAGAGTGGAAGGAAGATAGGTAGGCCTTTGCCCTGCAGTGGGACGAAACAGGCTGATAATAATAATTTTCTATAGTGGGGTAGCTATAGAAAATTTCTATATCTGTTTTGTAGTGTTGATACCTATTTTGCAGAGGTCCGAAGTCTGCATCAGCCTTTAAACATCCCACTGCTGAGATATCGGCCTACCCTCGAAGGGTGATTGGGCCATATCCATCACTCTGGGCCAGTGCGGGTTGGCGGATTCACATACGCCATCGAATTTCTTCTCCGGGAATATGTAGGTTTCCTCACAATCTTTCGAACTCACGACAACGAATGCGAGACGAGCGTGCTCCCACTGCTTCCCAAGTACCACATGATTACCAGCCATTCAACTGCCAGCAGAGTGATAAAAATACTGTCTTTCGGATTTCAGCGAATTACTAGCATCTTAGAGATTTAAAATCTTAAATCTCAGGGTAACGAGCGCAGTACATTGCCGATTATGGTTTTATCTATTGAAATTTAAAATTCTGAGTAGCGCTGACCTGTATAGGACAAGCGTGACGCTACTATTACTCCTTGTAAGCTTTTTCTACGTCACGAGCACTAGAATTTCGTCACACAATTTACAAGCTACATAACGCGCGCTACAGCTACGCCGCAAGTTTTAGAAGTACGTCACCAGAGATACAGCTACGCCGCAAGTTATACAAGCACGCTACGAGATCTACAGCTACGCCGCAAGAATTAAAAGCTATGTCACGAGAGGTACAGCTACGCCATATGTTTTATAACATGCGTCACGGGTGCTATAGCTACGCCGCAAGTTTTACAAGCTACGTCTTCAACGCTACAGCTATTCCACAAACGTTACTACGACACAACCATGTGTGCTAGAAGCGCAAAATTTTTGCAAGCTTTGTTTTTTTTTTTGTATTCACTACAATATGAATACAATACCTAAGACCTTAGAAATTAGACCATAAATTGATATATATGTATAAATAGATGTTATATGTCGTAAATGTAATAAATAGAAAAATGCAAGGAATGCAAATATTACATGTTGTACTGTATACAAAAGAAGTATATTACAAAAAAAAAAAAAAAAAAAAAAAAAATGTATATATATATTAAATACAGAAGAAGAAATTAAGAAAAGAAAATAATAATTAAAAAAAAAAAAAAAAAAAAAAAAAAAAAAAAATACTGCCCTCTATTCATATTATATATACCATTTGATTACCAAACGGCGATCCAATCTGGCCCAATCGATTGTAATAAAACAGAAAACTGCGTAAGCAACATGTTCAGCTTGACAATGTCCCCGACTTGTGTTGGGGGAAGTACAGGTGGAACAACAAAAAAAAAAAAAAAAAAAAATACCTAAGACCTAAACATAGGAAATCTAAAAGCTTGAAACTTTATTATGCCCATAATGATTATTAAATTTATTGAATATTATTTGTTTAGTAAACTTTTGTACTAACTTTCTCTTTTTATCTGCACGCGGAAGAGTCAAGGCCAGGAAAGAGACAAGAAAAAGATAGCGATATGCCTATTTTTTTGTACTGTCCCCTTTATTAATTTAGATATTTATACACAACAAATAGTTGTCTCAATGTACCTGCACAAATTTAGCAAATTAGGCAAATTTTAGGAGCGCGGGAAACTTCGATCTACCAATGGCAACCATGCGCGCTAAACTCTTGCGCTGTTATTGGTCGATCGATTTCGCGGCAAAATCGAGACGCCCGCACGCCATTTTCGTCCGATAGTGTACGAATCGTGTAAGCGGGACAGACCTAAGAATGCATAGCAAGCAATTCTCTGCCGATTGCGCTTGTATGTTGTTTTTTGTTGTTGGTGTTTGTTTGCGCGTATAGTTGCCATTGGTAGATCGAAGTTTCTATTGCTACTGAAATTTGCCTACTGCGCAGGTACATCAGGAGGAATTATTTGTATGTGTAAATAATAATTTACGCTACAGTCGGAAACCAGCCTGCGCTTTTCTTAGCAAAAAAAAGAAAACAGCTGATCGGAATTATATTTTATGTAAAGACTAACTGATATTCAAAAGATAATTTTCTCATCAAAACCATTAGGGAATAACGATATTTAAGCTTTTAAGTTAAACCGAAAACGCGATTAACGTTCTCTAAAGTTTGCCCACCTACCTATTTACTTGGATAATTAAATTTTTGCGGTCCTCAAGGGTCGTTGAAAGCATTTTGTTAATTCATTTTCATCAGCATTTTATGAAACTTCCAGCTTAAAACCCTGAGAGAGAATCAGTAATAAATATAATTTAGGAGATCAAAGAAACTAAATTACCTAGTCTTAAGTTGATGTGAAGGACTTGAACTAATAGTCCGTTTAAATTTAAGTGGCTGTGATGTAGAAACTGGAAGACGCAGCGTAGGTAGGCCTTCCGTCCTGTCAGATTGGTTTAGTGCTACAACAGAATTGACGCCAAAATCATAAAATATATAAACTAAAAAAAAAATGATGTTGAATCAATGGAAAGTACATTGCCAGAATTGAAAAGCTATTAGTTTACAAATATATGTATATATATATTATATTATTATGTATATATATATATTTGTAAACTAATAGCATATATATATATATATATATATCACTTCGACTCAATTCAACATTATCTGTAGGGTGGAATTTGTTTCATCCGCCCCCGGTGAAATAACAAAAGCTGTTTAGCAAAAGTTTCTCATTTTAAATAAATATGAGTACGTTTGTTGTTTACTGTTATCTGTAGTATCCGATTGTTTTATTTGTTTAAATACAATGAGAAAGTGGCTTTAGGGCTTTATTATATTTTCTTATCTGCGAAGAGGAATATACAAGGTGAAAATCTGCTTTTGTTACCTTGACTTCGCAAGCACATGCTCGGCCTTCAAATGCGTTCGATAAGGGCTCGCTTCATTAATTCAGCAATGTCGTACGCACTTTTTCAATATTTTTTAATATAAAAATTACTGAGAGACAAATCGAAAAAAAATGTTTTAATATCGTTTTTTTTTACACGAATATTGCTATTAAACTCACAGATGGTGAATGGGTGTTCACCCACACATCTTCATTACGGTGATGCGCACAAATAAAACTAACTGGCAACACTATTCGCGGAAACAGTCGACTGTTACAAATAGTACGGGTTAACGAGCGGGCGGGAGATTCGTATAATTAATGGTATTCCCTGTTATCAGGGAGATTTTGTTCTTCGAATACTTTCAAGAATTGCTTCAGTAAATGTAGCTATCGTCAATTGAAGAGAATTCCTCCAATTCAGATAGCACAGATAGATATATAGCACACATTAGTTAGGTCCAGTATGATGTCCGTATACGGAGGTCCCTCTATTTACAATAAATTACACAACGAAATATTGGGCGCAGCTTCCACTGAGTTATTCAAGTCAAAACTGAAACTCTGGTTGTTAAACCATCCATTTTACGACCTAAACGAATATAAACATACAAACATACAAACATTTTACGACCTAAACGAATACAAACATACAAACATACAAACATTCAAACATACAAATATACATACAAAAGCCGATTTGTCCCAGTAAACTCTGAGACCTTCGCTTCGCTCGGTCAAAAATACAAATTAGAAAATGGAACGCTTGATCATCTGCAGTTACTATCGTATATTAAGACGGACATATTTAATAGCGTAAATATCGGTATTTCACAGGAAAACTTGCTGTCATTTCAAGACTGTTTTTTCTTGTTTGACTGTTTTTTTCTAGGTCAAGCTGATCTGATATAATTTCTACAAATAAAAACTGATTATACAGCTTACAGAGATAATAATAGACATAACAGAGATATAGTAAGCATAGAGAGTTTCGTGGTATTTGAATATACAGTAAAGTTTTACGGAAAATTACGGACTTAAAACTGAAAATCGAGAATACTTTATGTTTTTGAAAATTAGTAATGACTGGCGAGTGAATTCGCGAGTTTCAAAGACATGAACACTTTAAACATACAAACATACTTTTCGTTATACACGATGCAAGTTTACACTCAAATTCATCGAAAGCCATCTGACAGCACCAGTAAGCCATTTTACACAAACAAGAGGTGTCTTTGAATAAAAATAATTCGTTAACGACACTACCGTAGGCAAGAAGACAATGGGCAAGAATATAATTTACCGAGTTATTACTATAAATCCATTAATAATTATTTCAACATTGAACTGAATGGATTTGAATGAAATTTGGTATGGAGGTAGCTTACAACCTGGATTAACACATACTCAACACTCAACACATTTATTGCAAACATTACATAGGCTTACTTACATACTTTTTGTGCCGGAAAAATATTCGGTATCTGTAGAATAGCGGGTGAAACCGCGGGGCGCAGCTAGTAATATTATAAAGTAGATAAAACGTTAAGTAAAACGAAATTGTGAATGTTCATTTAAGCAAAGTACAATTAATTATTAGTAGATTTATACGTCGTTAGTCCCAGGCGATCTGCTTAATTAGCAGAGCAGTCTGAAAAAGCGATCTCTCAAATCGTATTAATTGTTTTAGTAACAGGATTCTCTGCAGGAAATTGGTTGTTGTAAGATAACTTAGATAACAATTCAGCTAAGTTTGTGCTTTGTCTTGTAAATTCTAACGTCTCGTGTCTCGCGCAAAATCGAGACAGCATCAACAGACTGGACGTTTTGAAAATAACTTCAGTCTATATGGCCTCGATGAGGGCAATGACTGGCTTAAACGTAGCAAGACCTCTAACTCACTATCAGAGTGGCCAAAACTGAGTATAACGACAAATCTATAGCTTTGCTCGGTCTGTCGTTGTCTTGCTTACACGAATATTCTAGCGTATTTCTATATCCTTATCATTCGTCGTGGGCCAAGCAGCTTCGAGTCAAACGGCATCCCATGTTTTATGACTGAGTGTATTAGAACGCGTTTTCTTGTATTTCAAACGTCATCCAAGTACAGTTTTTTTTTGCCAACAGGGCGGTGCCTAAGGATTCTCTACTATAGCGGATGGGCCACAAATTTTGTTTGCACACGTCACTTGGGACCACCTTGTGGCACGTTAGCCATGTTTTGCATGTCAGCATAGCAAGTACGTTAGCTGTCAAGAACTGTCAAATGTTTTTGAAGTATTAGGAAATCACTAGTGAAAGGGGTGAAGTTAACGCCATATTGTGCCTTCAAAGCTTGGACGAAACATCATACTAAATCCATGCTTCAAAGTGTCGCAAATGACGTAAGTGCGCCAAATTGGAGTAGGCTGAATCTGACAGAAGTCTTTTATCAGAAAATCATGGAAAATGTCAAGTTTTTAATATTTCAAGTTTAGTTAGATGTTCTAGTGTCAGTCATAGTCTAAGTCAAGCAAAGTAAGACACAGTCATGCCCTATTAAAGTGCGGTGGACACTTTACTAGAGGAACAACACAAAAAGTGACGTTTCACATAATTATTAACACTCTTGCATGTTCACGACCGCTTAAAGAATAAAAATCGATCGTCTCACATATTAAAACTCAAAATGACATAAGATTTGGAAAAAAATATAATGACGCGACATGACTACTCCATGTTTCCGCCAAAATTTGTACTCGACTAGTACGAGTATACTGACAGATTTAGCCTTCCGTGGGTATCTTGGGGATATATGTATATTTTTTAATAAGAACTTGGCTACAAAAATACTTATTTGTCCTTCAACTTCACCAGAACGAAAAAATAAATTAAAAATAACAACGCTAACAAAAGGTTGGCATTTAATTTACATCCATCAAAATTATTTCAATAAAATGCAACTCATGCAAAGTAGCTCTAAGAATATTTTAATTTGTTTCAAATGGCATCTGTTTAGCTTGAACTTTATAATAATTATAATTAATTAAATATTATACTACCATTTTGTGGTATGTATATTGTTGGGATACAAGGTGCTAGAATGGAGATCGCGCCTGTCGCCGATTGGAGCACCAATTTGGGAAATTTGGGAAGGTTAGGGATGGATGGAACAGCTGGAGACCGTGCCATTTCAGTGTTCTTTCTGACAACAAGATATAGGTTTTTAATTTATTTGAAGGGCTTTGTCGCTCAGCGACCAAATCGCCCTAAGATAAAGATAAGATATATAAGATAAGATAAGGTTGAAAAAATAAAACCCGACCACGTTCTTACGTCACGGCGCCTTTTTGCTTACAAAATCATTTGTTTAACAATTTGTTTGTTAAACAAATGATTACAATTTATATTATACTAGTTGTCACCCGTGACTTGGTTCGCGTGGTGACAGTATCCTATGTCCATCTTTGTGATATATAGTAACTCCTTATCAAATTTTATCAAGAGCAGTTCAGCCGTGACAACGCGGCAAATATTCAAACAGACACAGACAACAGACTTCCTGTAGTTCGCATTACTCTCGCGGCCGAAGCAATTGAAAATGAACCGCAAATCAAATGAACAAAGCATATTATTTCGTGTATGTGCGCATGCCTCTAGGTGAGGTCAAACTGCCACATTTGCGTATTTGTTTTGGCCTCTACATGGCAATAAACTTTCATGTCAAACGTTTATCAACCACTGAACAGCAAAATTCCGGCAAGTTTCTAGCAAGTAAAGCTGACTCCAGCCCTATTTTTTGTAAAAATTTTTATTATTTTGTTTATTCTATACACGGGGGTTAATGTAGTCTCTTGAATTTAAAATTGCTAGTTCATTGAATATTATCAAACTTGGAGCTTTTAGATTGCTTTTAACCAAATCAAATTGTTTTACAATGTTATCTCCAAACTTTGTTATTAATTCCACATAACACAAAATATCTACTTTTGCCTTCATTAATTTTGCTACCGCTCAATCGTAGCACAAATTGACTTCCTAACACGTTTCAAACTTTAGCAACCTTCGACCTAACTACGAGAAACGGTTCAATCAATACCGACTGGACCCTTGTAACATGTGTGCCAGGTCCTGGTTCTCGCAAATTGTGTCGAATGACGAATGAAGAAACAAATTCGGACAATGCTCCGGTCCCGGCCGAGCCATGGTTCGGCCTTTGATTGTAGAGCACGCAAGGTAAAGTCTTGTTCACAATTTGCGACAGAACTGCGCCTGTAATCACGACATGCTTAAAAAAAAAACACGAAAACACGAATGACAAAGTAAAGCAAGCAAAATAAGTGTTCTTGGCCAGAGCAATTTCTCCCGTACATTTTCAAGATAATTATTTGAAAAAAAAACATATATTTTTTCGATTAATATGTTTTATTATATGGTAAAAAACTAACTGCTATACTATTTATAAACTTTGATTGATTTATTTATTCTTTCAAAATTGTTAACTGTAAAAGACAACTATATGTGACGCGAAAACATTTTTCCATGCCCTCTTTACAAGTATGGGAGCTAACATTTTTTTTTTTTTTTTTTTTTTAACTTGTGGTCTATACTTATACTACCGTTGTGTAAAATTTCATACCTGTACCTTGCCTGTACCAGTACCTACGTTTATAGCTTTGGAAGTTATAAGCCTGAAAAAGATTCACACAGACAGACCGACATGACGAAATTAAAAGATTTCTTTGTAGTTCTACGGAACCCTAAAAAGAAGTAACCTTGGTGCATGGAAAAGTGGCCAAACTTTAAACCATTGCCGTGCTGGGCAACGCTAAGTTTTGCCCAAAACAAGCATTCAGGTCATTCGTCGCCTAAACTAAGTAAGATTTCTTAAAATGTTTTACAAAGTTATCAAAACACCACTATAAGTCACAATCAACGCTGCGCAAAAATGGTTGTAATAACCACGTCGTGGTCGCTAGCCTCACTTGTGATTTACCCTGACAACCAAGCTGTACCCTTTTACTGTACCCTCCACACACGTGCTACAGAGTAACTGCCTATAAACAACGTAGCAATGATGTTTGGGAGCTCGAAATACCTGTCATTGGTATAAGTGAAATTGGACTGCGATTCGAGATAGCCGCTATTAAATGAGACAAATAGAATCAGATACAAGAACATAACTGTCAGATATTTTGTAACTTGTATTATATATCGCACCTGGTTTCTAGTATTAGTCTCAAAACCTTAATTTTTTTAACATTCACATTCACTTGGAATTTAAAAGTTTTTTTTAAGGTAAATTTTTATTTTTTTGTTTCCCCTTCCAGCCATCTTTTGGTTTTTCGTCAAATCACACTTATATAGAAACAGCTTCACACATAGCTCCCCTCTACGTCATTCATGCCATGGAACGCACACAAAGACACGAACAACTATCGTTAAGACCCAGACAAAATATGAAATTCATCATGCAAACATCTGTCCGGCCTGGTATCGGTCCCGAGGACCTCCTGCTCAATTGTGTCGAAATTGTCACGTCGTTTTTGGGGTTCAGTACTTTAAAAGAAAAAAGGATCACCTCGTTGTCCGAATGTCTGCCAAGACCTTTTTTCTCAGGAACGCACGGGTCATCAACATGAAATTAATAACAATTGTGTAGCTGTTTTTATTTTATTTATTATCTTTTTTATCAATTATGTACCATTGGAGCTGTAAAACAATCAAATTTCAAAAATCGCAATAAAAAATAGGGCGATTTATGCCACATATTTTGCCACTCGCAAGTAAGTTAAAACCAATATGACCAATATATATATCCTTGACCTAGAATCATGAAATTTAGCAAGAATCAAGGTCATAAAGAACAAGTAATGGAAAAAATGGGAAAATTATTATTTTGTATTTATAACATACTAGCAGTAACCGCGACTTCGTTCGTCTGGACTTACCTACAAAAAAAAAAACTATGTCCGTCACCGATCCTTAAGCTATATAATATGCAAAAATTCGGGTCGATCCGATCAGGCGATTAGCCGTGAAAGCGTGACAAACACCCAGACAGAGAGACAGAGAAACCGAGTTAATTTCGCATCCATAACATTAGAGGATAAACATTTATTTATAACTCATTTTTTCGATGTCAAGCTTAAGTTAGTAGTTGATTAAATTAATATTATATAGGACATATTTTTTTAAAACCACTGATTAAGTTTGTGCGTCAATCCGACTTCTCTTTCCCTTAGAATAATGTTCGATGCTTTCATCCTAACTAATATTATAAATGCGAATGGAACTCTGTATCTCTGTCTCTATGTTTGTCTGTCTCTGTGTCTGGGTGTTTGTCGCTTTATTACGGCTAAGCGGCTGAACGGACCGAGCTGAATTTACATAGATATAGCTTAAGGGTAGAAGACGGACATAGGCATTTTTTTTGTACGTTCACGCAAAACGAAATTGCGGGTAACAACTAGTAGTTACATAACGTAAGGTAAAAATATATTGTAATGAACCCTCATTGCGCGAGTCAGACTCGCGTTTGTCCCTTTTTGGACCTTCTTTGTTGAACAAAACAAACTGAACAAAGTGCACAATTCAATCCTAAATATAACAATAATACACAAAATATCTACGATCTAACTCTTAGAATAAGCTTGTAGTGCTCATTTCACACTTAACCCTTTTGACGCACTAAAAAGGGTCGGGCTCATTTGCCGTCAGCAAGCTTACTGTCGGCAAAGCTCGGCAATCGTCGGCAATACTCGGCATTATAGGACGTGTGTCGTATACTCGTCGTATACGTTCTTTGTGTCGTTGATTACTGATTGGGTGGTTTAGCGCCATTGTAGTGTTTGCAGCGAACGTGCAATGACAGTTCTGTTGATTGTAGAGCCGCAGCAGTGATGAAGTGGCTGAAATGAGGCGTTGCGTTGAGTTTACGATTTCTTATAGCGACGGATATATTATTTTAGAATATCATTATGGCCGATTTTTATTGTGGGAACAAACCTAATATGCGGCAAAAAACATTAGCCGGTCCATACATTTTGTCGAGAGTGATACGATTTTTCTATGGAACACTTGTTTTTCTTTCGTGGTTTCAGGCTCGGTTCTAAAAAAAAACAACGACGAGTCCAATGATAATGGAATATGTCCGTAAAGTAATCGAATACTCAGTATAAATTTGTGTTTTTGAATTCGTCACAACCACACTTTTAACCCGAAAATAACTCGGTTTTCTCTTGTCTGCTCGTTTTTTTTTTATACTCACTCGCTTCATCTATTTTGTTGAAATTTGAGAAGGAAATAGTGTAGTTCGATTGATGCAGTTCGAATAGACGCGACTACCCTCCTGGCTTAGTTGGTAGCGCGTCTGCCTTGCAATCAGTAGGTCACAGGTTCGATTCCGGGTCGGACAAATTTTTAAATGATGAATTTTAAAGTCGGCTCTGGGTTTGGGTATTTGTTATCTGTGTCTTTGTGTTTGATCCATTGCATCCCCGACACGTGACGCGGGGTGTCCTAGTGGGGAGCATGAACCGTCTATATGGAGGGGTGGTCAGAAACAGTAATTTTGACGGCGCGCAGCGTAGCGGTTTAGAGGTCTGTGAGGTTTTGGCGCATTCGATACTTGTAATTGTATAGAGTTAGTGAATTTTCCTAACTTTTTGATAATATTAGCGTTATTTAGCGTTGATGAAATTAGTCTGTTATAATCCCCTTAGTCTTAACAAAATCTTTTGTTGTTGGTGGCATAAAAAAGGTAAATTCACTCTATTGCTTACACGGGAAACAGAGCGACAGTAATACAATTTTCAAATACTTACTGCGCCAAAACCACGCAAAACAGATAAGTTGAGTTCCCAATAATACACTTATACTGTGTACACTTAGTGGCAAACAAAGTATATGAATATGAATATGTTTTTTTTAAAATTATTTTCCTGACGTCCCTCTAATTTATATACACTGTGAAGTGTTATTTTCTTCGGAAATGTTTTGGAAAATCTCCTTGTTTAGTATACCATCTAGTTTATTCCCTGTAATAAAGTTTTCAAGTAAGAATGTAAGAAAATACCTTGCAAAGAATACCATTCCTACTGGAGTTGCGATTACGTTACAATCGATGTTGAACTGAAAAGACCCAATGACCGATCTCCTCGGCCGTTTCCATCTCTAACTAGAAATGAGGTCTAGACACTTTCCCTTCAAACGTAAGCCTTAAAGTCATGACCGTAAGGATAGTTTTAAAATGATTTAAAAGGGGCAGAAATAAAATGTGTTGTTTGCGTTATGGAAGCCAGGTTTTCAATAGATCTTAACAATACTGATCTAGGACGCTGATTTTGTACTGGATTTAGAGGACGTAAGTGAGGGGACTTTCTTGTATGCTTGAGTGGTAATATGGGGACCACTCAAGCAAACAAGACGTCCTACTCTAGAACAGAATTAGGATTATTTCTGTATTATATCTTATAATGGTGTATGTATCGTATCTTATATATGTATTGTATTGTAAAAACTGTGGTCCAGAACCCAGTAAATAAATAATAAAGATAAATATCGGTGGACTTTTTCACACACAACGCCATCTAGCCCCAAACTAAGCAAGCTTGGACTATGGGAACCACATAACTGATAAAATATATAAATAATATATTTTTTTGTAAATGCATACATAAAATACACCCAAACAAAGAATTCATGTTCATTACACAAATGTTTGACATGGTGGGAATCGAACCCACAACCTACAACTCAGAAAGTGAAAATCCTCCCGCTGAGCCACGAGGCTAGTCAACTAGGTAGATAGATCGACTTGTGCATTTGACAAACAAGTCATAGTCACAGTCAAAGGCAAGCAAGGAATTTAAGTCACGGTCAAGTCCGAGTCATGCCCCAGTAAAATGGAGAAAACTTTACTAAAGCCGTTTATGGAGTTATGGCAACAACACGAAAAGTCACGTTTTACGACATTATACCATTAATTAACACTCGTGTATAAGTATATTCGGGAACACATAGAGGATACAAATCCATTTTTTTTTACATATTAACACTCGAAATAACACAAGTTTTGGAAAATAATACGATGACGTGACATGACTTCTTCACGTTCCCGCCAAGAACTCCTTAATAAACATTATTATCTAAAGCGAGCCGGTAAAAGCACAGATAATCTGTGCTAAGAACAAAGTAACTAGTAAACGAAATTTAAACTTCTGTAATAAAAATTACAGGCAAAGAACTTAATCAACTTGTTAAATAAAAACATGTTTTTCGCCCACAATGGTTACCATAAAGGGGGAAGATAACCGACCCCAGTGACTTAAAGATTTATAAACCGATTCCGTGAGATTGCACAGCCTAAAATAAAACACACCTTAAACTTAAGTAAGATATCTTTGCCGCTTGTAAAGGAGCAGCTTTTAATGTCTGCTGAAAGTAAAATTGCAAACTAAAGGATAATAAGAACGTCGATCTTTGGCAACTTCTTGTAAAACAAAAAAGGTTTCTGTCCCTAAAACAGATCAGCACTAGATTTCGTCGCTACTCGTTGGCGATTGGACACATGTCTTAATTTGATGGATGAATTGGCAAAATTAGGTCATGATGCCTTTTCCGCGAGGATTTACTTTCGAGTTTTGTTGAAGACTATTGGAATGCTTTGAATGATGGGGTATTTTACGGTGAGCTATCTTAATATTATTAAGCAACCCACTATGTATTTACGTGATAGAATTTTGTAATTTGTAATTTATGGGAATTGGTGAAAACATATATCGTTCGTTAACACTGCGAAGACGCTTTAATATTTTTTCGTTATAAGCTCATTTCCCTATATTCTATGTGCCAATTCATTGACCGAGCGTGCGAAGTCTTTGCAATATTTAGCAAAATTAGCTTTAATTAATTGTCCGTATCGATATTGGTACTCGCGTACAGGTCGCATTTTGACGAAACTTGGTATAAAGTATCTTCAATTACGTAGAATGTTATTTTCGTCGGCGATTTTTGATTGAACGGGTATTCCCTGAGAAAAGTGGAATATTCGCTGCGGCTCCATTTACCGGCCGCTTTTGATAATATTTGGCGGAGACAGTTGGTACTCGATTCAAAACTGGTACTGCAGCGCGTCGGGGATGTTCGCCGAGTTGCGCGTCGATTGTTTTTACACGACCATGCGGAAACGGTGCACATCCCTGGCGCGCAGGGTTCGGGCCAGCCCCAACACCATCCTTAACCTATTAGCGATAGATTTGACTATCAGTTCTTGAACCATTGCTGTGTGGTTAGTGTGCTGACTAACGAACAAATGTCAAAATGTGTATAATTGTAATTTTCGTATTTTCTGTAATTTTCGTATTTTCTATGACCTGTATTGATGGTTGAAATAAATGACTTTTGTTTTTTTTTTTTTAAACAAGAATTTGATATACCTATGAAAAAAATCGGTCAAGAGGTTGTCAAGATTTAAGGTCGTGAGGTCACACCTCACGCATAATGGGATTGAGCAAAAAAGTTTTTGCTCGCGATGTCTTCTCTTCGCAGAAATACGATAGTCTTAATGTTTGTATAGACACATAGATATTATATGTCACTATTTTTCACTCAAGCAAAATTTGTTTCGCTACTCAAAAAACTTTCTAGACAGAATGAGCAAGCGATCCATAGACTTTTTTCTAAAAGCTATTATAGCTCATGAATTTTCCGATCGAATTGTTTGAACTACGTACTTTAAATCCCCAATTTCTCAAGACATTTAGCTCTTTTACAGTCGAGATAACCACTGACCTAAAAATACTTTCTTGCCCCAGCATTCTTCCTAAAAGATGTGAAAGCATCAGTCACCGAAGCAGCGTAAAAGCCGAAAAATCACTGACGAAATTTCAAAAATAGCGTTTTCTAAATATATCTCTTGAAATTGTCCGGAAAATTGCTCAGTGGAGCTCGAAGCTGGCTAACATAATGCTTTATGTATCTTGTCTTTTAAATTCTGGATGTTACAGCGCTAATGCTGAAGAAAATATAATTTTGGTAGTGTAATATCAGCATTGAGCTGCTGAACATTTTTTGCACTGTTGCTACATAACAGTTGTGTTTCTAAATCTGGATTTAGGGTATTCGTTGTAGAAGAATAAGTTCTCTGTCGAGGCCTACTAAGCGGCCTAATTGCGGAGCAAAGCCCGCTTACCAAGTACTAAGAAAGTACCAAGGCGAACTATTATTAAGATCGTTAGTAGATATTATACTTCTACTATACTATACTATACTATACTGTACTGGACTGGACTGCACTGCACTGCACTGCACTGCTCTGCATTGCACTGCTCTGCATTGCACTGCACTGCACTGCATCACACTACACCACACCACACCATACTTATACAGGGTTATAAGGAAAGAGTATACTAAGCCGAAAAGGGCTCATAGCAATCACGATTGTAAAAAACTTTTGCTGTGGGATCAAGCCTGAAATCGAGAAATAAAAATCAGCTATTCCATACATTTTTTCGAGTCTCATTCACTTTTTTCTTTATTTTCTACGCTGATATGTTTTTCGCGATTTCAAGGTTGGTCCCATAGTAAAAGTTGTTCATAATGATGAGTACTACGAGTCCTTTCGGCTTAGCATACCCTTTCTTTATAACCCTGTATATACTTATACCAACCATCATCATCACCATCTTCAGCCAGAATACGCTCACGGCTGAACAAAAGCATACCGCTTAAGGGTGTTACCATTTTGTTTTAATAATACGGGAATACTCACGTTAAATTGAGTCGGTTATTCCGACTATAGTTTCGATCATATTCGGTGTTACCATAGTCTCTTGGCAGGCGACTTGTGTATCGCAGTACGCTAATCGTTTACTAAGAGGATGTTACTGCCCGTCCTCCACTGGTTCTGGTCGCAATTTAAGGACATACCTGGGTCATACTACTAAAATAAAACTCTGTGATTTCACAAAACAAACATTACATAATCCAGGTAAACAAACACAGAAGTAAGGCGACAGAGCGTAGGAAACATACGTCTCCTACGTACGTAGTTGGAAATACAAACACAATAACAAGGTATAATGCAAACTGTCGCGAGTGTTGTCGGGTTCAAAACTGGGCTCAAATGTAGTCTTTGTATTCCGACTTTGATTTATATCTACCTAGCTAGGTAGATACAGAACTAGATATAATTTTACTCAATTAGGAACAACTTTGGCTAGTAGAAACAGACACCTTTGACATAAGTATGTGGACGCCTCGAGGATGTTTTACATTCCACACATTATACATTCTAAGCATTGTACATTTGCAATAATGTACATTATGCGTTTGTACATTTTGTGTGAGGTTACCATTTTGTGTATTGTACATTATACCCTTTATATATATTTTATCCCTTACTTCTTCCGTACAAATCCTGTCCATGCTAAGTTTGCCTGGAAGAGATCGCTTTAAGCGATAAGGCCGCCAGTTGTTACACTAGTTTTAAGTTGTTTTTTTTGTCTTTTGTATGCCATTTCTAGTGTGAACAATAAATAATTATCTATCTATCTATTATAAGCTGGAGGGATCACAACCTGGCGGGATTTTCGTGAACGCAGTCCACGAAAAATGCCCTGTAATGCCCTCACTCTAATTTTCTCGAGGTTGGCGTCATTCAAAGTGTCCGCTCCACTGAGTGATGCGGCATAGGCGCTACTTAAGCTGTTGTGTAATGATCCTACGTAGCCGACAGTGAATGCATTAATCTTAGAGCAATAAAGGTAGTATCCGGATTTTCATAAAAGCCAATAAGGAAGTGATATAGCAGCAATCGCATTGTCTTTTTACCCGACCGCCGAAGAAGGAGTAGACACTCAGTAAAATCTAACTTTGAGTAAGTTTGCCCCAGTATTTTATACCGTCTGCAGGATTACGATGATTTATTGACCAACCGAACGAAGTGGGCGAAGTTTTTGTAACAACTAGCAAAAATTTGCTTTTATCAGTCTCAATGGATATTGGTACTCGCGTACAGGTATTGTTTTTTAACTAATCTTGACGAAACTACAGGTATTATATTTTTTTTGTCGTGGGCGATTTTTGGTTGGACCCGTTGGAGGTATTTTCCCCGAACAGGGGGGGAAGTTTTATTCGACGCCGTTTACTGGCCGATTTTTATAATATTTCGTACTCAATTCTTAACAATAATTTCGAATACGAGCAAAATCGGTCTCAAGAGTTTGTCAAGTCCCAGTTCGGACGATTTGTCCCGAACTGAGACCAGACAAATTGAAGACATTTTAGATTGTGCGAAACAGTTTGTCCTCGCGAGGTCTACTGTTTTCAGAACTACTCGTTATATTTAGCTAATATAAGACAAACTAACTGGGACCTGCAGCTTAATGAGTCATTCGGTACACGTTAGTGTTTATTGGTCAACAATATCATTCGTGGTAACCTATCCGATTTATGACATGGAATTTGGATCACCTATCCATTTCTGCAAGCGTTACCGTTGTGATATGTTCGCTCTATCCCCCATTGCCTATATGTCCCCCCTCACCCCCCCCCCCTATCAAAGGGGGCAGTGGGGTTTGTAAAAAGAAAGTGCTTTTGATGTATCACTTGATGAGGACAGGGGGAACTGAATAAAATAACTAACAATAGTTCCTATTGTCCCGATTGATATTAATCTGCCAATTATGAGAACAGGGGGATCTGAATAAATCAACTAAATATATTTCCCATTTTCTCCGTTTTCGTTTTTTTATAACGTTTGATTTCGTTTGAACTTAGCATGCACTGTCAAACGGTCTTATACATTTAATAAATATTTTATCTAATTTACGTGATCTCTACCAACTTTTAATAGACAAATCACCCATTGTTTCCGCGTAATAAAGGTTAAAAGTGCATGCCAAAACCGCATTTTTCAATAAACCCCCCGAAAGCACTAGTTAGGCCCGAGCTCGGATATCTGACAACAAATAGAACAGAGGACTGGCTTATTCACAAATCCTGCTGACTACACGGAGTCTCTTCATGCAGGGATACGATAATAAAATAGACCAAAGTCAAAGTTGTTTATTGGTAAATATTCAAAGTCAAAAATAATAACCTTTTGTATACAATAGTATGCATATTAAGTAGAGGCTATTCATTGAATACAATGATCAATTAAATGCGTTGTACAATGTTAACAACATTCTATTATAATTATTATTACGTCAGAACATGAAATGACAACCAAAGTTAACATAATTTTTTCCTCAATTTACAATTTACTCATGAGCTCATTAGCCTTTTAGCGGTTTTAAAAGATCCGATCCGACAGCTCCCAGCAACAGGAAGTAACACAGTATTAGGTTTAGGCGCCGGTTACCATATGCACACAATGATACGACAACATCGCCTGCGTGGTCGAAGAATCCTAGGATGTGTCCGAAGATCGATAAGATCCTCTCCAAATGATCAAACAGATAATAACCAAACCGTTAGGGCTCGAGGGCACCTAAGAAGGGTCAAAAATCTGATGTCCCTTTACCGGGTGACGCAGACGGTCCATACCGAGGTTCGTACCGTAGCGGTGCCCTTGCGCTAGTCGCTCATTATAGTTTTAGGGACCAACGCCATCTACATTCAACAAAGTCCGGTAAAACTGTAGAGGTCACTAGAGGCCGACAGCAAAGCCATTTTTTTTTTTTTAATGTTATATTTTCGTTATGCGTTATAAAATTTGCCAGATGCACTGTGAAAAAGGATCATGCTCCGCGTTTAATCTCGTGATTTTTAAGTTTTAGTTTAGTTATTTGTTTTATAGTTGGTGGCAAAAAACAGTGATGATCAATCATTTTTTTTTATTAAAATCGATTTAGCTATTACAGAGTTGCAAAGAATGTTTTATAAATTAATCTTACACATAATTTTATTATGTGAATGTTTATAAGTACTTATCTATATAAATATTATTATACTATACTTTGTAACGGCTACCAGAGTAGTGTGCTAGTGTGTAAGTGGAATATAATTTAATTGTTCAGTTACTTAAATATATTTAAAATGTAATATCTCAGCGGTCGAGCGCAGTGCATTACTGCGCATGATTATTATAAACTGTGGCACTGAATTGTTATGGGCAAGCTTAAAGCATACCATCAGGCGAGCGATTTTCTCGCCTCATCAGAAAATAACGAATTTCCTTCTTAAAATATTTCTTATATGAGATGATATTTATTGATTTTTCTTTTTGAAAAATATTTTTACAGGTCTTGTAGTTGTAGGATAAGCCAGTAAAAGTGCCAGGCGAAACTAGTTATTTTATTAAAGCTTTTGCAAATTGAAAGCTTTAAAAGTGAATTACCGTTTAAAACGTTTAATTAAATTATTAATTAAATATATAAATAATTTGTTTTGGATGCAGACCTCAAATTGTCTTTCAGTGTGGCACTCCAGGGGAGGCCTTTGTCAAGGAGTGGACGTCTTCAGGCTGTTGATGATGATGATGAACTTTATCTCGTTTTATTCTCGCCAGTCGTAATAACAGTGCTTAGTACCAGCTCCGCATTGCAGTACGACGGATTATCAGGCTCTCCTTTTTTCAATTAACAAGCCAAATGAACTCGCTAAGAATTATGTCTGAGCGTGTTTGTTTGGATGCTTGATTGTAGTAGCTTTTATTACAGAGAAAAACTTAAAAAAAAGTATAATCCTCTAAGCTACAGTGCAATGTTTAAAAAGCTTACTGTATAAAATTATTAATTCATCCACGCTCTACTGGTTTAAAATATACAATACAATACAATATAACTTTATTATACACCAAAAGAAAATTAAACTTAAATATAAACAATAATAGAAAACCGGTAGTATAATGGGCGGCCTTATCGCCTAAAGCAATTTAAAATAACAGATTTATAATAATTAAAAAGCAGCGCGTTTTATATGTAGCGTTGTATCAAATCACTGCAAAAGAGGCTTAAATATTTCGAAGTCTTGAACAAAAAGAGCCGCAAGAAAATCAAGAACATTGAATTTCTTTTCTAATAATAATAATTATAAAAACTACATTCAAAAATATATAAGCAACTAATTGTTACCCGCGACTTTGTTCGCGGGGACATAAAAATGTACCCTATGTCCTTTGTGTCATGATCCGTTCAGCCGTTTAGTCGTGATAACGCGACAAACATCCAAACAGTGAGATAAAGCTACTTCCTATAGTTCGCTAGGTGGCGTTGATTCGTTTTTGTGCATTTTTTGACGTTTACGATGACAGTCGTAATGTAGGGAGTTCTGAATTGCGCAAGCGAAGTATTTTCCTCGAGACGACCGTATTCATTATTCACACCTCGAAGATTTATTGGTTCTGATACGACTGCGGCTATATTTCTCTAAATTGTAATATTAGTTAGGATTAGGATAGGAAAGGCATTGATTTATTTCTCAGATTTTTTTTTCTCGCAATAATTGGACAAACCTTCTTGGCAACAATAGGTAATACCTACTTAAATTACATACATTATCAGCCAGACGACATCCACTGCTGCACATAGGCCTATATGTATCGGTGGTTTTTCGACGAATATCCTCGTTTCGGATTTTATCGCGCAAAGAAACTCCGAGCATAGCTCTCTCTATTGCCCGCTGTGTGACTCTGAGTTTCTCCAAAAGGCCAGTAGTCAAGGACCACGTTTCGACGATAGCTACTCACAAACTTACAGTCCAAAACCATTACGCTCGTCAACTTTTTGGGCTGTTCGGTAAAAAAACCCAAGTATTTGAGCTACTACGGTAAAAACACTACGATATTAAATTTGTCCTAGTATCAGTCGATGTAAACTTACTTTTATGTAGGCAGTAGTGAAGCTCGTAATTTTATATTGAAACATCTCAACCCCGTTCTTAGCAAATAAAACACCAAACTTAACGAGCTATCCTAGTATTCTCACATCCTAAAAACCTGCGACGTCGTTCTCTCCGTTCATAATGAACAAGAACAACGACCGTTAAGTTTTGGGTAAACGAGGTACAGTTTCGGAGTTCAAAAGTTGGACAACATCTGGGCGAGTATTATTAATTGGCCAGACCTTGCAGTTTACCTGCACCCCCTTTAAGGTATAATTACATCAGGATGCAGGTTTTATTGATACAAGGAATCTTAGGAGACCAGGGTTTGACTTTAAAAGTTCCATTGTTTAAAAGATTAATCTAAGTTTAGGTTTAGTTTAGCTCATAAGTAACATGTATACCTATGTGGAAATAAATCACACTAATATTATAAATGCGAGTGTTTGTGTGTAAGTGTGTAAGTATGTTAGTAGGTAAGTATATAAGTGTGTTTGTTCCCGTTTAACTCCGTAACGGCTAAACGGATTTAAATGAAATTCGGTATGGAGGTAGCTTACACCCTGGATAAATAGGCTACTTTTTATTCCGGAAAAATATTCAGTTTCTGTAGAATAGCGGGTGAAACCGCGGGGTGCAGGTAGTAAATAAATAAATTGATTAAAATATTATAGTCCATTAGCAGTGGTTTGAGATTACTCAATAAGGTAATATACAGCAATGGCTCTTATTAAAGAGCCATTGCTGTATATTACCCTTGAAGGCACTGCTTGGTCCATAACCACTTCTAAGTTTGCAGTGCACGTACGCAATGTAATCGATCGAAAAGTTTGACATAAACTTGCCGGCAAAATTATTTTTGTCGATTTTAAAATTCGTACGTATTTGGCATATTTTATACTGTTTACTGCCAGCTCTTACGAATTTCCCGAGCAACGGTAGTGCGTGTAGGTAGGTAATTAATATCAAGGTCGGCCGGAGACGGCCTTCTGTAACTTTTTTTTGTGTCCCAGTGCAGTCTTATCTTAATAAACGTTAAGATGCTATGCTTGCATTTGAATTTATGTTTCGGTGTCGTCTGCACAAACTTGGGGTGAACTGACACAAACCTTTTGCTGTTGTTAATTAATTTTGAAATTTTCGCAGCTGTTGTTTATTCAATGAGGTTAATAAAATATTTGAACACTCAAATTTAGCGAAGGAACTCTGATCGCTTTTTTTAAGTCAAGAAAATTTTAAAAAATACATTCTCATCTGCTTCATATTGTTTTTTGTAAAAAAAAAATGGTGTTTGGTGGAGTCGAGCAAGTCGCTCACCTGGTGTTAAGCTTCACGCCTGCCCATAACAATTCAATGCCACCCAGAATTTTGAACTTCAACAGTTCAACAGCGGCAATGCACTGCGCTCATGACCATGAGATATTAGATGTTAAATCTCTTTATGCCCAGTAATTACTCTGTAAACACTGCCCTTCAATCTGGAGCACAGTAATATTTGCACACTACTGCTTGGCGGTTGAATAACTGGCAAAAGAGTGGTACTTCTCCAGGCGCGCTCTGCAGAAGAGCCCGAACACTACTGAATTAATTATATAACTATTAAATTAGATGATATTATTAATGGTAATAAGTGCTTAGAAGTTAGTTCTAAAAAGGTCAGTGAAAATAAAAATAAAACATTCAAGAATAAAAAAACAACTGCACGTAGAGCTCTATCACTTGAGATGGCAGACGAACATTTTTACCTTAAAAATGAGTGCCTCAAAAATTGTGAATAATATTAGAGAAATTTCGGCATCCCAATTTATTTCCACCATGAAAATTGTAAATACCTGGTATAAATAAAATACGAATACAATTTTAATGGAGTCGAGATTTCACGGTGTCTGGCTCTTGAGGGGTTGACATAGATAAATTGAACTCCTCCTCCTTTTGCTGTTTTAGAGTTCTTTGGGAACAACATTAAAACGGCGCGTTTACGAGCGCCGAGTTTATGCGGGAATCTTAGCAATTGTTTTCTGAAGTGCGGCGTGTTTTGGGCCAGTGCTTTGTTTGAATTAAGTGGGTATTTGACTGGAATCACACTAATATTATAAATGCGAAAGTTTGTGTGTAAGTATGTAAGTAGGTAAGTATGTAAGTGTGTTTGTTACCGTTCAACTATGTATCGGCAGAACGGATTTGAATGAAATGTGGTATAGAAGGTAGCTTACAACCTATAATAACACAGAGGCTACTTTTTATCCCTGAAAATATTCGGTTTCTGTAGAATAGCGAAACCGTGGGGCGCAGCTAGTATCTTATATGTTCGAAATTTCGTGTTAATATTTCCTGCCCTGTTTCTAGAGCAATCGACATTGATTTTGGCCCCATATCCTATAAAATCTGGGTAGTAGTTTGTGCCGAACTGCCTCAACAACCGACTGCAACAATCCTCGGCCTGATTTTGCTCATGTTCGAAGTTAAAAAATGTATGAAATGGCTCAAAGTACTAGCCTACAACGTTTTATGAAGTTCGCATAAATACAGTTCACAAGTTATTGTCAGACAAATGTACAAACACACATGAAAATATACAAAATACCGACAAGTTTCCGTAGTCTCTTCGTAATCTACTAAAATCTCTAAAATCTTCGGTAGGTCTAATAACGACGTATTAATTGTACTAATGACAATGATTATTTCACACAAATAATTAATATTTTGTTACCCGCGACTTCGTTCGCGTGGACATAAAAAAGTATCCTATGTTCGTCTTTGTGATATACAGAGAGACAAAGTTACTTCCTATATATAGTTCGTTAGACGTTGATCCCTTTTACTGAATTTTTGACGTTTTGTATGAACTGACAGTGTAATGTAGGGAGTTCTGAATCGCACAAGTGACGTTTTTTCCTCGAGACGAACGTAGGTACTCATTTTCACACCTTGAAGCTTTATTGGCCTTGATACGACTGCGGACATATTTCCCTGAATTATAATATTGGTTAGGCAGTTAGGATTCTCGAGAATAAAATAAGATGAGATAAGCTAAATTTTAATACCAGATAATAATAAAATAATATAATGCCGTTGCTAGCGGGTATTTATTTATATTTTAGCATTTTGGGGTAGAAACTTATGGACCGTGGGGACCGATGCAAAGAAAACTTATAAATATTTATCAACGCGTCTTGTCGAGCATCTCGTTACCAAAATGTTGGCTTGTACACAGCCAACATCAGCCAACACAGCGTTCTTTGAGCAATGGCTCAAAGGATTGCAATTCGCAATTCAACGCGGTGATGTCAAACCGGTGTGACAGAGCAGTGTGAAGGGTAGGTCACGGTTTCGGCCAGAATTTTGGGCACGATGCCCGCTGGTAGGGGTAGTCTTACTTTAAATTTGTTTTCTATTTCCTCGTTCGGGTATTGAATAAAAGATCAATACCCCGCTGCTTCTGCACGCACCACGGGTTTTTATAAGCTTACTAAGCCGTGATGCTCATCTGAACATGGCGTGGCTGTGATCCACAGATTTCATCTGTGCTGTGACCTGACAAATAGCGTAGTACACACACCTTATGCATGCACATCTTAACATTCAAAGCATACTCGTATGCATAGAGCAAAATAATCTTACGTAGTGACTGCCGCTTAGTGGCACGAACATGAAATTGCTATGAGTAGTTGGAACGCGATTACAATTTTTAAAAAACTTTTAAAAGTTATGAATGGATTTCAATATAGCAGCAATCAATCGTTGTTATTTGTGGTTGTTGTTGTGTCATTCAATGTTGTTGGTAGATAATTTTTTTGTTTATAAACAAAAATTTTGTTGCTATAGAAAATGTTGGTGCTAGATAATTTTTTTGTTTTTTTGTTTATAAACAAAAAAAATATCTAGCAACAACATTGAACAACCACAAATAACAACGATTGATTGCTACTATATTGAAATCCATTCATAACTTTTAAAAGTTTTTTTTTAAATTGTCTTTCATTACTTAAGATATATCTTAAGTAATGAAAAATGTTTTCCTATATAAATTACATACATACTCGTGGTTCTTAAATATGCGCGAGGTACAGAACCTAACGTTAAAATTTAATATGTATCAACCTTAGATATTATTTGTTACGATTAAATGGAATTGTTGCTCGCCTCGCATTTGAATCTAAAACGTGTTTCCATCATAAATATCAAATTATATAGACAGTTTTTTTTTGTTAAGTGCTTAAGAGAAATATGGAAACGTACGTTTTGACAGATTACATGAGCTTTCTTCTTATTTCAGTTTCAATACAATTTATTTTAAAATTAATATAATTTAAATTACTCAAGAGACATTAAGAAAGTTTGCAGAAGCAGAAGTTTGCAAGCTGAAGAGGCAATGGGTGGGCCACATCACTTGGAGAACCGATAACCGATGGGAAAGAAAGGTTCTTGAGTGGCGACCACGAACCCGAAGACGAAGCGTAGGCAGGCCTCCCACTAGGTGGACCAACGACATTGTGAAAGTTGCGGGCAGCCGTTGTATGCAAGTGGCACGTTGTCGGACGGTGTGGCGCTGTCAGGGGGAGGGGCCTATATTCAGAAGTGGACGTCTTATGGCTGATGATGATGATGATGACTCAAGAGACATATTATGCACCGTCGTGCTGGCTTTTCAGGAACAAGTGAGAGATACTATTTTGTAGAGCTAGATAAAAACAGAACAGAACAGCAGCAGAAGCAGTGTGACATATGTTTTTTTTTTTAAATAAGTTTTAGTGAAGAACATACGCGTTGCGAAAAAAAGGTATTTCTGTCCGTCTATAGATTTGCTGAAAAGCATAATGAAAGGGCACTGTAAGAACAGACATCGAAAGACTTTTGCTTCGGACGCTAAATGACAACTGGGATATGTAAAAAAAAAACAAACATCATAGTGCTGCCATATTATATTCCACATAACATGGTCCGGAAGACACATGGGCTTATACACAATTACAGCCCAATGCTTTTAAAAACGTTCTTCGTTCTTTAAACGACGGACATATTCAAGGTTATCATTGTACTCATCATGATGACCAACTTTTACTAAGTATTATACTGATACTGCATACGATGAAATCGTTAAAATAAAATCAGTAATTCCATACATTTCGTCAAGGTTAAATCAAAGTTTTCTATGGAACAGCTGATTTTTTTTCCGCGGTTTCTGTATTGGTCCCGTAGTAAAAGTTGGTCTTAATGACTAGTACCATGATATCATAGCTAGAATACCTCCATTGGTGAACAAAACACCCCGAAGGTATAGGTCCAAAATATGGGCGCATTTCACTGTGCGACTTTTCTGTAAAAACCCATGTGTCCCCCGCACCATGCTCTTTGAAGTGGAGTGTAATGTTTATACTCAAAGTTTTAGGTAAGTATTAAGGCGTGTGTACATCAAGCCATAATAACCCCTTTGTTCTTAAATTATATATACACCTGACATCAATAATAGCCTCAAAAGATCGGCCATCTGACTTTCGAGGTTGTTTATCATATTTAAAAAAAAAAGTAAATATCCCGTGAGTACTTATTTAAATGTAAATACACACTTACTTAAATACACATCAAAGGTTATCAAAATGCCAAAAGTTCAATGAATTCGGGTATACAAGGTGCCCGTTCTCAAAACCATTTCATTGAGGTAAGTCTGAAACGGGAATTGATAAATGAGGTCAACTTTTCAGCTTGCTTATAACAGTAACGCGTTTTTATTCTTATCAGAATTGTTGTTAGAAAGAGGTATTTGACTAAAGCTCACTCATGAAAGGCTGTAGTTAAAGTACTCATCATTATGAAACAGCTGTTTCTTTAATTTTGTCAAGTGTCATTATCAAATTTCTATGGAAGAGCTGATTGACTGGCGCTTGGCCGGTGACTTGGAGATCGGAGAATTTTCACCGTTTAAAAAAAGTACGCTGCTCTGGTGGTTTAGGTCGTAGTTTAAGGTTTTTAATGCCCCAGGTCTCACCTGGGGCATTATCCCGTAACTCTGGTGGCAATGGTCATCGCGTGCCGTCCCACTCGCGCCAACTTATTCGCACCATGCGAGCGAGCAGGATAGCAAACGAAGACCATCGCCACCAGAGTTACGGGATAAGGCCCCGTGTTGCTTTAGGTGTGGTAAGCATTTATTTATAAACAAATACTCTACGAGCTACTTTCCCATTTGAAAGTGGGACCAAAGTTAAGTAGGTACTTGAAAGTACTCCTATCACCACGATATCTAGAAAAACAGTAGTACGCAGAGTTTTATGAGTTTGAACACAACAGGGCAAAAAAGTTCGTAGGCACAAAACAATAAATATTTATTGAGATACTGTTTATTCGTGTTGTATCAAGAGGGACGAAGTAGGCGGAACCCTTATTAGCTGAAAAGGATTATGTAATGAAAAACAGGGAACCCTTTTTTATTACAGACAGCCTGTCAGTTCCCTTTTGGAAAAATTCGCGGTCAATTTACTCGTTTTACGGATTGTTTCAGAGAGAGCACTGAAGATTTTTGTTTTATTTTGGCAATGAATTATTTCGCAAATTTAGGAGAAAAAGCAGATCTATGTCACGTATGTAAAAGAGGAGAGTAGTAGTGTAAAGAGAAACACAGTAAGCTATAATGGTGCGTATGTATAATACTCTCCCCCGAATACTGAAACGTTTGTTAACTTTGACAACAGATTAATTCTAATACTGCCTTTGTCTGATACTAAGCAAATGACAAAGACAGCAATAGACTTAATCTGTTGTCAAAGTTAACAAACGTTTCAGTATTCGGGGGTAAGTCTAAGACAGCCGATGTTGACATATTTGGTGACCATATTAATATATTTAGGAAGATTTTGAGGTCTGTGAGTATATGATCAATGATGATAATTCATATTATGACCTTAAAATTTTAATTTTTGACTTTTATGTAATGACTTAAATCTATTTATAATTATAGTACCTCGCTCTTTATTAATACATGCTGTCTTCACCTGTAAGTATTGTGACATTTAGTTATATTATATTTGTGTACATTTTTGACATTGTATGCACACCAGTGCACAATGTAGGTGAACCTAAATAAATAAAGCCTTTAAAATCCATAAAACAGATCTGATATCTGATCTGATGTATTATAATAGAATCTGACTAGATAAATTAGGACCATCCTTCTATCAGCTTTAGACGTTTACTGCCGGACGGGTTCCCCATAGTGGTTGCCATAATCCCCACGGTTGGCAGTTACGGGATCGTAGAATTCTCACCGTTTACTATGAGGGCGCTGAAATTAGAACCACGGTACATGAAAATTATGGACAGAAAGAGAAAAAAAAAGTATCAGTGACAAAGACGTAGGTATTTATAAATTTAATTTCGGAAATAAAAGTGTCAAATTGGAAGACTAAGTAAGTTATAGGCGTTTATTTTTAATTATCATAATGGATATAATTTTATTGTCAATGTTTTAAAAGCCGTTTCTTTCGAAGTGTATAGTTACAAAAATACATTAGCAGAGCTACTTTCGAATTAATATTCTCTTCAGCCTTTAAACATATCACTGCTGGGATATCGGCTTACCCTCGAATGGTAAATTGGCAGATTCACATATGCCTTAAAATTTCTTCTCCGAAAATATGCATGTTTCCTTACGATGTTTTCCTTCACTATGAAGCCAGTGCCGTATATCCGTTCGTAAGTTCCATAGAACTCATGGGTACCCCTCGAATATGAGGCCAGCGTGACTTACTGAGCTATCACGACTTATTTTTTAAATACACGACGTATTAATATTAATTAATTATAATATTACTCCAAAAATTGAAGTGTGCATCAACATAAAAATGTGAATAGGCGAGCTTGGAACTCAGAGCATTTCCTTAATGTCATAACTTATATCGGAGATATTCCTCCGAAAAAATCGTTAAAGCCTTACATTATCGCAAGAAGTGCGCCCGAGCTTATTGGTGCCAAACGTGTGACCCACTCCATCAATCAACGTCTGGCCTCTTTGTAGACCAATATCCACTTAAAGGTGCTATATGCGACGCGTATTATGCTACGTACCGTAAGATGCTAGGCTTCGTAAGATCCTCTATGTTGTAAGATTGAATACGCTACTCGATAACCTAATCTTGTCATTAACGTAGGTGATGACAGCGACATTGACTACGACTTAGACGAAGTTTAAATAAGCTATATTTTTTGCGTAAAAATATAAATTATTAGTATGCATGTATAATTTACGTTATTGTAGCTTAATTATTTTTTAGTTTGCACGCCATGGTTAACTTATTTTCATTACCAGATATCTATGTGCTAATCAATGATAAAAGAAAGTTAAATAAAGAAAAAAAAAAAAAAAGGAAACTAAGCTGTCAGTAGCATTCCTCTACTGTGTCAAAGTCTCAATTCGTGTCACATTCAGTATTGGTAAAGCAACTATTGAAGGTGACTGTTTCAATGGCAAAGCTCCATCCTAATAGGCTAAGCATTAGAGAAATTACAAGGGACTGCTACCCATTAACACCTCAGTGTGGGTAAAATGCTGCTGAAAATTTTCAGATTTATCTAAGTATTAAAAATATGTGGTGTTCCGTTAGACGATGGACACCTAAGATAATCATTCATTATGCACAACTTTTACTATAGATTGAAATTTGTTATTTATCTGGGTATTTCTATGTATGTGTTTACAACAAAAAAAAGTATATATGTATTATATCAGTTATCTGGTTCCCATAACAAAAGCTTGCTTATTTTGGGGCTAGATGGTGCTTTGTGTGAAAAACGTCCACCAATATTTATATTTATTCTACCAATATTAATTATGCCCGATGAACCGAACGAACACCAACCACTTGGTAAGTAACGTACGATTTTGTAATCCTTACCATTTGGTGTGGGAACCGGTGTTTAGGAGGCTCTGAAAATGATGAAAATGTTCACTTATATTTACACTAGTAGTTCTGGAAAAGGTGGACCTCGCGTGCACAAACTTTTTTCAACAATCGTAAAACTACTATTTCATTTTAAAAAACATTTTTGGTGGGGTATTTCCCCCAAAAAGAGGGGACGTTTGCGATGCTGCTGCGCCCGTTAACGTCAATTTTGATTATATTTGGCATAAGCTTTCGGTACTCAATTCTTAACAAGACATATCGACAATGAGCAAAATTGGCCAAGAATCCTTACGACGTTATATCTTGTTAACCTCTAGACCGTCGAAATTCTTGTTTAGAATTGAGTACCGAATGTTTCTTCCAAATATTATCAAAATCAACCAGTAAATGGCGCAGCACCAAACTTCCCCCCTTCTTGGGGGAATGTAAAATCGCCGACGAAAAAATAAAACTATAAAATTATAGAACCTATATACCAAGGAGTTTCGTCAAGGTTAACTCAAAAAGGTCGAAATTTTACCAGTTAATGTAGACTTCGCTCGATTCGCTCACTCGGTCAAAATTCTCTATAATATCTGTAATACTATGTCGTCCACACCTTGTGTAAAAAAAACGAAACTTCTTTGATTAAAATAAATAAATTTGACTACGTAGTACATTTAAAAGCATGCAGCATCTTAACCACCTAACAAGTCCGGTAACAGCCGTCATCAGTTGTTCCCGGTCCCGATCTTAATGATCTGTCCACACAAGATGGATGCCGATACCCTCATTCCGCTATGTGCCATTTTTGTGATATATTACTGGTATTACCTTCAGAAGTATAAAGTTAGAAATGAATCGTACTTATGATTGCCTACACGTACCACAATAATACTAAGCACTATTATTTAATGTAAAGGCGACTCTTTGGCTTGCGGTAGGTGGCGACACAGCGTATCCCGATCCAATGGAGCTAAATGAGACCCAGCTTGCCTTGATCGGCCTTCCATCTGGAAGTTAAGAAGCTAAGAAATTAATATGCTTTAAGCTAGAAGTGCAATAGTCGATTAGCTAACGTTTATTTAAAGCAACATTATCGATGATGACTATTGCAAGGCGTTGACGGAACAAAATTGTCGGGATGACTACTGCGAGGCGCTGAGGGAACAACAATGTCGTAGATGACTACTTCAAGGAGCTGAGGGAACAACATTGTCATGGATGACTACTGCAAGGCGCAGAGGGAACAAAATTGTTGTAGATGACTACTTCAAGGTGCTGAGGGAACAACATTGTCGGGCTAACTACTGCAAGGTGCTGAGGGAACAACATTGTCGTAGATGACTACTTCAAGGTGCTGAGGGAACAACATTGTCGGGCTAACTACTGCAAGGTGCTGAGGGAACAACATTGTCGTAGATGACTACTGCAAGGCGCTGAGGGAACAACATTGTTGTGGATGACTACTGCAAGGCGCTGAGGGAACAACATTGTCATGGATGACTACTGCAAGGCCCTGAGGGAACATTGGCGTGCATGGCTTAGGGAATTTTAGTGGGTGGCAAGTCGTCACTATAAAAAGCATCCTTCTGAAGGCGTTAGTGGAGCCAGAGCTAACACTAACAGACCCCATTTTAGAAGACCCTGGGACCCTATATATTGTTACTTTGTGTGGATGCTTTTGCTTTAGATCCTTCGGCTCCATAGTGCCAGAATAAAATTTCCGTAAATTTGTTTCCTGAACAAAAGATTTAAAAATATATATAATAAAATAAAAAGTAAAAACTGAAATTTAAGCAAAACTGCTGCGTGCAGCTAATGTAAATGTCAAAGGTCTGCATCTACCCAGACGACAATAAAATAATAATACAATAAAACCGGTGTTTAAGTGATTGGACTAAAGTTAAATTGAAATATTTGTAACTAACTGCAGTAAAAGACATTATAGGAGGTACAAAAAAAAAATGTATTGGTCATATATTTTATTTCAACTTTACTGTATGAAATTGCTGATAGTATTGAGTAAAAGGTAATAAAACTTCAGTTCATCGATACTTTGAACGACAAAATGTATAATATTACTGACAAAGTTGGCAAGATGAATTTGCTATCATATTTACAACTTGAAACATCAATACATCAGTACCTTATCTTCATCAAGTCTCATACAATACTCTGGATGACAAAAAATTAATGATTTCCAAAAAGTTCAAAAGTCGGGTAGGTTCCTTTGATGAAGAGGTTTTCAATTATTTTTTTATGTTTCTGAATAAAGATACAAGCAGGTCACGCTCCTGATGTTAAGCATCACGCTTGCCCATAACAGTTTTGTTATACTTGGTTTGAGTTACATTATCAGCCAGAAGACGTCCACTGCTGAACATAGGCCTCCCCCTTAGACCGCCACACCGACCGACAATGTGCCACTTGATCCACCGGTTGCCCGCGACTTTCACAATGTCGTCGGTTCACCTAGTGGGAGGCCTGCCTACGCTTCGTCTTCCGGTTCGTGGTCGCCACTCAAGAACCTTTCTTCCCCATCGGTTATCGGTTCTTCGAGTGATGTGGCCTGCCCATTGCCACTTCAGCTTGCAAACTCTGAGAGCTATATCGGTGACTTTGGTTCTGGACTTTGGTTTGGTTTGAGTTAATATGGATTAAATTAATTGTATTTGGTGTTCTTGTCCCACACTTGTGTAATTAAAGATAGTATAAAGTTATGCAATCAAACGTTAAGTTAATCAGAACCAAAAACTATCGATAGATTAATACTCGATAAAAAACAATAACTTATCTCTATATTTCAATTGTTTTGCCATTTGATTCCATGCTACTGACTTCCACTATAATGTTAGTACATTATAGAAGTCAATGTTCCGCGCTCTGATCATAATATCAGAAAATATTCGTATTCGGTCTTCCGTCTAATTAAAACTCTTAGGCAATCTATACTTAGTCATTTTAAATCTATGAAAAAGCGCAACCAAGATTACTTTGGATTCGATTAAGGAACTTGATATAGCAAGAGCCACGGGCGCGGAGAGCTCAGAGACACAAATGTTTGGCGTACTATGGAACGAAATACATCAAGTGCTCGTCGTTGTTCCATAGCCGTACATTTTTGTGTCAGAGCGCTCTGTTCGCGCACCTTAGGCAATTGATATAGCAAGATAAAGTCCCTAAGAACTTTAAACCACCTCTGACTATTCTAAAACAAATCCATATTCCCATAAACTAAGAACCTGTTTCAACCAACAAGGTTGCCCAACTTTGATACAATGCCGACCCCAGTACATCTGATTATCATATTTTCTGCTTCTCCTCTTTTTATTTTACCCTCGTGATTTTTGGGTACACGAATTTACATATTGGATTCCGATATACACTAGTTTATTATAGCTCAGTGTGTTATTGCTATGCATAATGTTCTTTTTGTTTTCATATATTTTATTTATTGTAATATACCTCTTGAGATAGCAGATGCTCACTTGTAGATTGTTGATGAATATTTTAAGAAGTTTTCTTCGAGTGAAGGTTCAAGGTCGATCGAAATCGAGTCGTGAGATTTGAATTTAACTTCTGTTGCTATATATATTATATAATATAGCCTATTTCACCCGGGGATAGTTTAGCTTTCCAACAGCGAAAGAATTTTTCAAATCGGTTCAGTAGTTTCGGAGCCTATTCAATGCAAACAAACAAACAATCAAATCTTTCCTCTTTATAATATCGGTATAGATATATATAAATATATATTTATACAAAAATGAGGTTTACCAACTTTAAAGCTTTTGAAAACAATTTTCTTTCTCTCTCATTCGCACAATGAATATTTTTAACGATAAAAAAATATTGAGGGTGAATATTGAAAGATATTCTTTCTTTCTTCAAAATTTAATTATTTCCTTTACTAATAAACGATTCGATGTTTTCTCAGTTCCTCAGTTTTTTAACCGACATTCAAAAACGAGAAGGAGGTTCTCAATTCGTTTGTTTTTTAAATGTCTGTTACCTCAGAACTCGGTTATTCATAAACCCATTGGAAAATTCTTTTTTTATAGGAAGGAAAAGGACATATATATAATTTCAGATTGGTCCAATTTTTATCAAAAATCATAGTCATAGTCATTTAATTTGTAAAGCCAATTTACACGTCAAACTTAATAAATACAAAAACATATTTTGGCATACTCAATGTATGTAAATTAAATTAAATTTATATCATTTAACTTAGAAATTTATAAAATTCGTCATAGCTGTAGAATGCTTGCTCAATAAGCCAACGTTGTAGACGTGTTTTAAAGCTTTGCAGGCTGGGAGCTATAGGGACATGTTCTGGGAGGTGATTGTATACATCGGGGCCCATGACATAAGTAAGCTTCACCGTTTTTACACATTACCACTCGAAATAACACAAGTTTTGCAAAATAATAAAATGACGCGACATGAATTCTTCACGTTCCCGCCAAAACTCAGAAAAATTATAGGCACACATATAGCGATTTTGGTATTTGCATCGACAAACCAAGCTTAAGAGGTTCAAAGTTAAGTGAAATTAGGCGCTTATTTACGACCTTAGGATTAGAATGTACTGCTCATTTGTCCATACAAAAAGCGCTAACTTTCCCACGCCTAAATGTTATTCGATTTCGACGACTGTCTAATAAATGTTATCTAAACTGTGAAAACTATACTTATACGTCTGATTTTTTAATTGTCACAAATATTTTCGTAGTTATTACCGAAAGTGACGTATTTTTGCGTTGAAATTATGACAAAGAAAAATGTTATTTTTTCTCTTTCCTCCTAAGAGGATTTTGGCATCGCACGTCTTATGCATTTGCCTGTGTCAAGTATATATATGATATATTCTCAAGTTTTGTTAGATATTATCAAACAAGTCATAGTCATGGACAAAGGTGAGCTACGCAAGTCACGGTCAAGTCCAAGTCATGCCCCAGTAAAGTGGTGAAAACTTTAGTAGAATCTTCTATGGAGTTTTGGAAAAAACACGAAAATTCACGTATCACGACATTATACCATTCACCAACACTCATGCATGTTCACGAACACTTAACGGGTAAAACTTCACCGTTTTTACACATTACCACTCGAAATAACACAAGTTTTACAAAATAATAAAATGACGCGACATGAATTCTTCAACTTTTTTTGTTACAAACCGAATCCTATCAGCGTATATTATTATTTATCCGAGCCGTTGATTTCCCAGTTTTACAGTTTTCCCCCGAAACGCTTATTTCATTAAAAAATGTTGGTAAATTCACTTACTTTCTCTATCGAATTCTAGGGCGAAAGATTACAATTTTTAAATACCTACACCGCCAAATCAAAAAAAAAAGGTTTGATTCACTCTCCAGGTAGACAAATTGTACTTTTTAAAAAGTTTTTAAAAGTTTGGTTCTGCGAGGTTTTGGCGCATTCGATATTTGAAATAATATAGCTGTCGCTCTGTTTCTCGTGCGTACGATAGAGTTAGTGAATTATCCGAACTTTTTGATGAAATTAGCGTTTTGAGGCTAGTCTGTTATCACCCCCTAAATCTTAACAAAATCTTTTGTTTGGCCGGGATAAACTGTAATCTATGCCGCTATGTTTTGTTTTTCCAAAAGGTGCTTATGGTGTTCTAATAACAACTACTTTTCTTTGTCGTATTTTGGCTCAAATTACGAGATATTACGAAATTAAAAAAAAACAACCATGCAAGCATAGTTTTTCACGGTGTAGATAACATATAAAAAAGCTTCAAAAATGGCCAACATTGAGGTGTGTATCAGTCTACGCTTTTTGTATGGACAAGAAGTCGGTATATTCTATTCTTAAACTTAGCTCTCCTTCGGAATATCCATCCTTAATGTGATTTAGTTCTTAGAATACAAAATAAGCTTTTCGGAAATAGACTAGGTCTCTCATGCCTACATCAGTCACCTACCTTGTGGACCGTGTCTCGACTAAATGGTTTTATTCAAAGGTCAACCCACTTTCTACGCAATTTGAGGTTTTTGCGCAAGTTTCCTTATTTTATATTTAAAGTTTTCACGATAGAACATTTTTCTTTTGTTTTATGCTGGGGATACATTATCGGGAATCGGAGAGTTTTTGCGCTATCGTGACAAGTGTGGCCGATTATTTCGTCGAATCGAGGTGTATTCTGGCGAACACGAATGGTTATCGCGGCACTGTCGGTAAACCGGCACGCATCAAATATTACACTAGAATAACATTTTGATTGGGGTCTAATGTCGTCAAGAACATTGCGTAATGATAATGAAAACATGATGATTTTTTCGCGATAGCGTGTTACGAATTTTCGCGCGATAATGTAGTCCCGTTGATGACGTCAAAATTATTTCATAGAACCACGCTTCTGGACCTTGACTGGCAGCAAAGTTAGTTGATACATTGCTACTAGATTATAACATGGGTTAACCTCCATAACCAGGACCCTTGGCTTAGTTGGTAGAGCTTTATGAATATATTTCTAATCTATTCTATTTTTATTGGTTCCTGGATCTATTTCCGGCCGGGAAGATTTTAAAATAATGAATTTAAATATCTGCTCTGGGTCAGGTCTTAGTGTGTAGTGTACCAAAGCATCCCCGACACAGGAGAAAAGAAACTAACGGGGGGTACGATTATTATGAAAATTTTACCGGCTTATAGAAGTCTCATCACGAAGTGTTTTATTCCTTGTGTAACTTCCCAACTCCAGTTCTCTTTGCAAGAAAATATTGTCAATCTTGATCTAAATATATATATATATATATATCTATAGCGCATAAACTTTCATCCATGGTTTGCGACATTACGTACGTAAACAAGATACCGGTGCCGGCTTAACTTTAGTTTTTGACGGCCGGGGTCCGTATCCTGAGGTGCTTATTGCGATGTTTATAAGGCTCAGCTGACAACGCTGCGCGTCACGTGCACCTTCTCGCGCGCGGCGATACGGTTCGCGGTCGCGCAGCGTCGTTGGCTGAACCTAACAGTCATCGCAATAAGCACATCACAGTATGGGCCCTGGTCACGAGATGCGTTACTGTAGCTCACGACTCCGCAGCGTTGCGCTGACGCCGAGACATTTGTGGTAGAAAAACCGTAGTAATAGACAAATTTTCTGGAGCGCATACGATACTTGTTTCAATTCATCCAAAGCATTTGTATAGAGACAGAATGTCACGCAGAGTCACGTCACATAGTACGTTAATATCGGGGCTATGTAAGCAGAACTTCACAGCTTCACCATTGAGACGCTAGGACGAAGCTGGCGTCGTTGTAACGCTTCGTATGGCCGGGCCCTTAGAACTCCAAAGCGACCGAGCGTCACCGACCCTTAAATTAGATGGTATCTGCTCACCTTTAGAAACTTGGACGAAGCGTTTTAAGAAAACTTAACGGATAAAGTCTTTATGTTTTAGTCCTGTCATCACAGCTTCGGAAAGAAAACCTCAAATTAGATCAGAGGTTCACGATTTTTTTTACAAACTTGTATTTAAAGAGCTGCGCCTGGCGGTTTCTACAGAAACTGAATATTTTTCAGGGATAAAAAGTAGTGTATGTGTATGTGTGTCTAAGTAGTCCAGGGTATAAGCTACCTCCATACCAAATTTTACCAAATCCGTTCAGCTGTTACAGAGTTGATCGGGACCAAACACATTTACATACGTACACACTAACACACAAACTTTAACTTTCGCATTTATAATATTAGTGTGATTTCAACAATATTATTTTGTATTCCGTCATTTTTTAATCTTTCATCTGAATCACATTTTAAAAAAAGCACTAGGTACCACCGGCCTTTACCAGAGTTCGGAGTTTCTTTGTGCGATAGCGGACCCTATCGAGGATATTCGCCGAAGAACCAAAGTCACCGATATAGCTTTCAGAGTTTGTAAGCTGAAGTGGTAATGGATAGGCCACATCACTCAAAGAACCGATGGGGAATAAAGGTTCTTGTGTGGCGACCACTAACTGGAAGACGCAGCGCAGGCAGGCCACCCACTAGGTAGACCGACGTCATTGTGAATGCGGGGTGGATGCAACTGGCACGTTGTCGGTCGGTGTGGCGCTTTAAGGTGGAGGTTCAGCAGTGGACGTATTCTGGCTGATGATGATGATGATCTTTACCATTGTAACCAACAACAAAACTAAGGTGAGCTTCGTATATTATTGGCGCTCTTACTTCCTGGGGCTCAACTTATAGCGGTAAATTTGTATTATTACCATAAAATGTATCCTTTGTTAATTGATTCGAATCTAACGAAACCTCACATATTCAAAATCTGTAATGCTGTTAAGGCTATAAGAGGTCACATAAAAACTTACACACACCCGAAAAACCTAATCGTAATTTCATGGGCATTCAGGTAAAAACACAAAAAAAGCAAGCAGAAAGTTCCACCATCAAATGGCTCGCCTGCAAACCACAAAACGAACCCAACGGAGTATTTAGTAACAAGTATACCAAGTATTTGTTAAGCTACGATAGTTAAGTTATAAGCTGCTGGGAAGTTGCGGTTATATTTGGCCCAGATCCAAGGAACGGTTAACTGCAGACGACAAAAACCCCATGCTTTTTGCTGGTGTTGTGATACTCAGAACGCTTGGAATGAAATAGAAGGAAACGCACTGTTTAAGGCACTTTAGGCAATATACAGAAGTATATAAATACTTATGTACATAAGTATATAAATACCTATGTATCTAAATACTTATGTATATAAATACTTATGTATATAAATACTTATGTATATAAATACTTATGCATATAATTACTTATGTATATAAATACTTATGTATATTGAGATCGTTTAATGATCCTCTGGGGACCTGGTTTCTTCGATAAAGGCTTTTCTAGTGAGAAAACCAATACACAATAGTTGATTTAAACTGTAAGATAACTGTATGCTAAAATTACACTAATATTATAAATGCGAAGGTTTGTGTGTACGTGTGTATGTATGTAAGTGGGTAAGTGTGTAAGCGTGTAAGTGTGTAAGTATGTAAGTGTGTTTGTTCCCCTTCAAATCTGTAATGGTTGAACGGATTTGGACGAAATTTGGTATGGAAAATTTGGTTTGTAACATATCAGTTCCATGTACCCACGTGGAAATATATTATAAGAATGTAAAATATGTTCACTGTTGGCGTATATCAATAAATAAATAAATTAACACATAACTATTTTATCCTGGAAAAATATTTGGTTTCTGTAGAACAGCGGATAAAACCGCGGCGCGCAGCGAGTATTTTATAGCATTCCCTTCAGTGATCAAGGAATTGAAGAATTTCTAGGAACTGTATCCAGAAATATTTGTTCAGATCTTTCGTCTTGAAACGTAGAAAATTTTACTGAAAATACAAATTGGTAGAACGGTCTGTTATTTTCTAGATAAGGAGTGTTTCTACGTGATCACAGAAATATTTCTACGTTTCTATGGATTCGTTTAGTTCAAACTGTAAATGTCATTTGTCGATTGGCACATCGAAACTCGAACAAAATTATTTACGTGGTTGAAATTATATCGCAGTGATTTTCTAGCTCTACCTTTGTTTACTTTGTTTCAAGATTTTGTAGTATGTCTACTTTTCCAAAATATAAAGTATTTCATTTTATTTATAAAGTGCACACTGTATTTTTTCGCCTCTCTATCAAGATTAGTCTGGAAAAGATAACAGAAAACGCTATTAAGAGCAAACATGGGATGGTAAAATACACTTACACTTTCACACACACGCACTCCCGCATATTTCAATATGAATAAATATACTTAGTACTAAGTTCTCGTTTTTTTTTTTTTTTTTCTTTCTTCCTTTTCTCAAATTTTGTTAGATTTCAAACAAGTCATAGTCACGGTCAAAGTCGAGCACAGCAAGTCACGGTCAAGTCCAAGTCATGCCCCAGTAAAGTGGTGAAAACTTTACTAGAGCCTTCTGTGGAGTTTTGGAAACAACATGAAAATTCACGTTTCACAACATTATACCATTCACCAACACTCGTGCATGTTCACGAACACTTAACGGGTAGAAATTCACCGTTTTTAAACATTAACACTCGAAATAACACAAGTTTTGGAAAATAATAAAATGACGCGACATGAATTCTTCACGTTCCCGCCAAAACTCCTAAGTTTTCGTTAATAGTTTTTTATAATCGATACCAGTCTCCCGCGATACAGGCTAGCCCTAGTGCGGAGACTACAAGTAAACATTATATTGTATTCTTATTTTTAAGGTAAATAAAGATATTTTGTTTGTTTGTTTTGTTTTGTTAAATGATAGACAGCAACGCAGTGTATAATACATAGTACTTAAAAATTACTCTGATTTCCTTTGCACTATAAATATTTATTAATAGAAAAAAAATGCACGACCAATTCGTGAAAAAAGATCATGTAACTTTTGAAACGAAACATCCAAGAAGTAAAACTTCCCTATAAATACAAAAAAAAAATGCTTTGCCAAAAACCAACCAGTCATTTTGGAAGAATAAGACTTACATACACAACCTTTTACCCAAAGCACACACAAAACCACCGCAATGTTTATTTTCTGAGTAAAAATATGAATAAGAAAATAACAAGATCTAACAGCGTGCTTACAACAAATTTCCACTGACAGTGAAAAAGAATTGGCGTGGCGGGGTGGACAAATTACCCGTCCCTATTCCTCGGCCGAGGTACGTTTAGTTAAACTTGCAGTGTCACTGCAGTAATTGCGACATCGTTTTTTTTTCTCTTTCTTCCTAAGAGGATTTTGGCGTCGCACGCATTATGCATTTGCCAGTGTCAAGTATACTTATATATTTTCAAGATATGTTAAATATTATCAAACAAGTCATAGTCACAGTCAAAGATGAGCAAATCAAGTCACGGTCAAGTCCAAGTCATGCCCCAGTAAAGTGGTGAAAACTTTACTAGAGCCTTCTATGGAGTTTTGGAAAAAACACAAAAAATCACGACATTGTACCATACACCAAAACTCGTGAATGTTTACGAACACTTAACGGGTAAAAATTCACCGTTTTTACACATTGACGCTTGAAATAACACAAGTTTAGGAAAATAATAAAATGACGTGACATGATTTCTTCACGTTCCCGCCAAAAAACTCTGCGATGTCGTTTGACTAAACTGATCTACAGTGACAGTAAGAGCAGTGCCAACTACATAACGCTAGATGGCGTTGCTCTTATTTCATACAAATTATAGTTAACGTTAACGTCATCGAATAAGTAAACACATTTGGAAAAACTCGCACTAGGCAGTGAGGCCGTCTTTCTGTGAAATTAATGTAAATTGTAACATTACTATTAGTACTCACGGGATATTTACCACGGTTATTATTTTTGTACGGCACAGTTGCATGCGCCATGTTCACGGGTAGACTGAAATATCGGGAACTCAACAAAATAATAACCGTGGTAAATATCCCGTGAGTACTAAGAAATGTTATAAACCACCACGAAAGTCTAAAACAGTGTTTAATGTCAATTGTTTAAACAATTATTTACTTTGTTTGAATCGACGATATTCTACCACACCATTCATTTATAAATGGAAGCTATATGTAAAAAAACTGACCTGAACAGGCCTTAGAAAAGGGCTGCACTTAAACCCGACGCTTGGCAGGCGGCTTATGGGACAGCAAAACGCGCTCACCGATTACTAAGAGGACGCTGATGCTCGGCCTCCGGCGGTTCATGTCGTAGATTCATGTCATAGATGTTCATGTTTCCCGGCTATGATGCGCTATTAGGCACTTATAGCAAATTCCGAAACGTTTCACATGTGTCCATCTATCCTTACGTAATGACTTTTTAAATTTCTTACACTCAGTTTGTGAATATGCGTACGGCAATAACGACACTTTAGTTCACTGTGTTCGTTTATTTTTTGCACTGTTTGTACATTGTTCACTTTATCATAAAATTGTTTACGCTTGAACATGTCCAATTTAGGTTGAATTAAAGTAGCGTACACGTAGAAATCTTCATAGCTTCTTCGGTGAGAAACTCAGATAAAACTTCGAGTTTAGGCTTAGGCGAGTGAGCGGTGATCAACAGATAGCTGTAATCGGTCCACTTGGATAGCAAAATAGTGGGTAGCTTGGATAATATAACGGTAGCTACTTCGACTCCTTGTAGGTACTCTTCACGGGCAAGGGCTCGTACCGCTGCTACGTAATTATTTACTTTTAACGAGAATTGCACTATTTCTCGATAGTAATCTGCCAATAAATTACTCATTTTCTTTATGTCTGTCATAATGTGAGAGAGAATGACATCGGCATTTCCAAACTGTAGTTCTAATGTAGCCATAACAGCTGCAGGCGAGGTTCCACTGACCAGTAGCGATGATACAGCTTCTTGAGCTGCACCACGGAGACACTTTCTTAACCGCGATAGGTTTTCTTTTTCAGTGAAAGTGCACACTTCAGTGGATTTCTGGTAAGCCTGTTTGAACTGAAGCCATTCCATTGGGTTCCCGTTATAAACAGGAAGTTATCTCGGCGTGCTGAGACGACTGAGCAGGTGAGAGTTCTGCTGGACGGTCGAGGAGGTGACCAAGTGCTTGAATGCGCAGGCGAGTTGCTGAACTGAACCATCCGTGTCGGTGTGACCCGACGTTTGTGGCATGCCTACCCACTTTTCAACATCACTACCGCGATCGTTCGGCTCCGATATTTCTGTTGGTAGGTCGGCGAGGTACGCCGCTAATTGTTTATCTATTAGTTCCATTTCAATACGTGCCTTCGCCTAAGCTGCGTCTAGTTCCAGCTTATTTTTCTGGGCATTTTTAGACGACGACGATGAAGGTTTCTTCGACTTGTAACCAATAGTTCCGACTTCACAATACTATCAGAGCATGACTTTGCCAATTTTGTTTCATCATCTCTCTTGGTCTCAGACGTAGGCAATGGATTTTCTTGTTCTCCAGTAACCGTTTGTGGCTTTGTTTGTTGTCTTGTCTTGTTTCAGCTTGCGAGTAGTGCTGCAAGTATTCACCATGATTGCTTTCTTCGGCGGCGGAGTGTTGAACATTTGATCGGCTCGAATGACCACTGTAGGCGACCGATGGTGACACCCAATGAAAAGTTTTATTCCAAATTTTAGAGCACTTTATTTTTGGCTGAAGGTAGTTTTTTAACATTTTAGTATTAGGCAATGCGCGTCGTGCTTGGTGGGGTAGCGACGACATGAACTTTTCGTAGACTTTTCACCTCACTACAGCGAGGAAAATGCTAGTAAATGATCGAAATTGAATAAATGTTAACTTTTTTTTCGAGCACTCTTCCTGCTGGCCAGTGCGATTATTCTAAAAATGAGGTTGGCGCACTGACATGAAATAAGTATTCATGCATTTTCAGTGGACTGGCGTTATAGAAAATGATTGAATAGAAAAGCTCGAATTTCAAAAAAATCTTTCCACGCTAGCGGATAAAATGCACTATTGCACTCAGATTTCGAATGATAAACATAATCTTTCCGAGCTTGTGAGGTGAAAAATAGTTATATTGTTGAAAACAATGTGAGTTTTCACGTTTATAAGTTAAAATCAATCTTAAATAACTTTTACGGCATCGATATCTCATTCAACAAGTTGAAGCAAGCATCGAAATAATACTCTCTCACGTATTTCCATTCCAAAATGGCGGATTTGAAATATTTTCCGACCTTCCTGCTGCATGAGTATTGAATATTTGAATTGATTCCTGATATTTCGACGTATCATAAATTCTTTTCCACGTCTTGCTTAGAGGCGTTTGCATACTTTTCTGCATAAATAAAATACAGTGAAAAGGGCGAAGCAATTTTTTTTAAATATTTTTTTTACTAAATTAAATTTACTTGTGATTCGATATTTAACTTGACAGAAATGAGTTTAACAAATCGTATTGAACCTAGCCCGAAATCAGGCACATGAGAATAAATTTGATTTAGTATCTGTGCATCTATAGCGACGATAGCTCAGTAGTTAACGCATTTGGATCGCATGCTGCAAGGCGTGGGTTCGAAACCACACAATGAGCTTGAGTTATACCAGTGAAGGAAAACAAAACATTGCGAGGAAACCAAAGCAAGCTGTAGCAATACTTTCTAGCCTCGACTGGCTAGTATTAAATTGAAAATCTGCTAAGTAAAAGTTGCTTAGTGTGATCCGGCCTTTCTTGAGTTCTAGTTCTCATATCAGGCTAAGTGTGTTTACCATCCTCGACCACAGCGTCATTTAACATCAGGTTAGTTTGATAATAATTATTAACAATTTTTAACAATTAGAAGTCAATTTTAACATATGACCTGAATATTTTGAAAAGAAAATATCACAAATTTGAAAATACAAATGAATAAAATAGCGTACACTGGCTGTCTGTTAATACAAATTAACACAACTCAACAACTCTCGTATTATACGTTTTATTTCGTATTGTATACGTATACGTACAACTCGGTCTGGCTCACTTGTTTCATCTTGTATTATTAAAACTCTCTTAAATTTTATCATCGGTCTGGCTCACTTGTTTCGTCTTGTATTATTACAACTCTCTTAAGTTTTATCATCGGTCTGGCTCACTTGTTTCGTCTTGTATTATTACAACTCTCTTAAGTTTTACCATCGGTCTGGCTCACTTGCATTCTATCCCGGCATCTCTTCACGCCATTCCTTACCGGATATTATGGCATCGCTCAATGCTGTCACAGGGGACTTGATGTACGACGTTCTCGAACAGAGGCTTAAAACTTACTCTTACTTTGCTTGGTAATAGATCATAATATTTGTTCTTTAACCCTAGATAGCTAACCTTTGGACGTACCCTATTTATGTTAACCAACCGTCCAAACGGGTATTAGAAAAAAAAAAGTTTTTTCTAAACTATGGTGTTTATGCATTTGTCATTTTAAATTATTATTAATTGAAAGGGTTAAAATGTTATTTATTTATATCTTATTTAGGTAATAATTATATAGAATTTACATTTTTATTTACAAATTATAACTATTGATTAATAGTAGGGTATTTATAAATATATATTATTATTAGGGTTTGAATTAAATAACTATTTATGAAAATGCACTTAATTAATTAAAAACTATTGGAACTTTTCTGATATCTCTGGAGAGAGAAAAAAAACATTATTTTTTTCTCTAACCTTAACATGCAAAATCTACTATTAGTAAATATAGTAAAATATCCTTTTATTGCTATTATACAGACGTTAGCTTTCTAGGATTAAATATGTGTTTATTAGTACTGCAAATTGTCGCTTAATTTTCACACAACCTGTCCAATCTGAAATTGAAAAGAAAACCATGTTTGTTTGAATTATTTCATTAGTATTATAATGAAACTAAGTACATTTTGAATATATTTTTATTGCCTTGGAATATCGATACGAAATTTTCTGATATTAGTTTTGCTAGGGATACAGTGTTGAAACAAGTAGATAACAGATTAAAAGAAAAACAAAATACCCGACTGCAAAATGTAGCACATGACGTAAAGAGGAATACAATGACATCTCATTCGTTAAACTTCAAGCCGTTTAGGCTACAGGAGCTAATATAGGAACACACAAACATACATACTTACAATTATATTACATCATAACATGAAAGTCGCGGGCAAGTGGTGGATGCAAGTGGCACATTGTCGGTCGGTGTGGCGGTCTAAGGGGGAGGCCTATGTTCAGCCATAGACGTCTGGCAGATAATGTAATGTAATTACATACACCCTAAAACATTACCCTTCTTCTTGGGCAGTCGCGTAATAATGGCAATTTATAGGTAAGCATATTAGTATTAATAGTATTAACATTCCTCCACTTTAAATACAAAAAAAATTAATAACATTACTCTGCTACAAGCCCTATGATTTTTTTTATCTGAAAGAACCATGTGAAATGCATTTAAGGTATTGCTTCCGTATTTCCTATTGCGTTTTCCAAGATTTAGGCTCTTGCATTAGATCCTGACGTGCCTTTCCTGCCCGGATATTAGAGCATCGCTCAGCGTTGTCGCAAAGGATCAGCGGCGCGGCGTTCAAACTTTCAGACAGTGTTATGTGGAGGCAGAATGTTGACAAGTACTTGATGCATTTCTACAATCTGAAACGTGAATCTTTCAACTTCTCTCTGTTCTTTTTCTTTTATTCAATTGAGTCTTTTGGAACGACATGGTCCAATTTGCTGTGTTGTCCATTTCCTAAGACGTCCATATTTGTTCCATGTCCTAACACTTCTACCTTCTTGTTTCGTCTGTTTTTAATGTAGTGCACTTTATGGTTCGTCCACTTCCGATGTAATCCATTCTTGTTTCTTCCACTTCTCGTGTTTTTATTCCTATAACGGCCACTTCATATAATCCACTTTGATACTAATCTTGAGTTCGTCACATGGCGGAAAATTATATTTTTATTTATTTTTATTTTATCAACATATTATAATACATATCTAGGGGACCTCAAACTCGGCTAAGCCTGTATCTTGATACCCGGTGGAGATTTACCTATAGGATATGAAGCGTGGGATTACAATTAAAAAATAAAATAAAATGAAAGTACATTAAAAATAAATAAAATAAAAAATAAATAGAGAAATAGGAGGTAATTAAACTAAAATTACAATTACATTTTAACATTAAATTATTTAAATGAAACATAAAAACATTACATTTCTATCATGTTCTATGTTTTTTCCCTAATTTCTTTTGTTTTTTAACATGCCTTGTTAATGTAACGATAGGAACAAGTCGCTTACGTGATGGTAAGCTTGTTCATAAAAGTTCCGAGATCGTCGATGTGGCAAAGATAATGTTTCGGGAGGCGGTGGCAAAAAAAAGTGTGCGAAGACGTCGTTCACCCGATGGTAAGCGTCACGCTTAGCGCCATAACAGTTCAGTGCCATCCAGAATTTCGAACTGCAACAGTTAAAATCTCTGTAGGGCAATGCACTGCGCTTGCCAACCTAAAATATTAGTTTTTTTTCTGGCCATATTGCCTTTCAATCCAGAACAAAGTAATAATTGCATACTACTGCTTGCAATAAAGAGTTATCTATCTATCTATATTGGCGTTTGAATAATAAGCAAACGTGTGGCGTACGAGAAAAGTAGCGCAGTTTTGTATCTACATAATTTTTTAAACATCAAGGGTATTCACAGAAATACCACAACAGTAATAAATCAATATCCGAGCAATTATTTGAGAACAAGTAAAAAAATTAACAACATCGGACGAAGTAACTTTAGCAAAATCGTGGAATCAGCTTATTATCAGCGCGTTGCCGATTCCAATTAGGAGTTCGATGAATTGGAGTCAATTAAGGTTAATCTATATTATCCAATCTGGAGTAAACTTGAGAAATTACAAAAATAATTTCATGAACTTCAGAACCGGAGCATTGATTTTGGGAGATCGCTAAGCTTGGATGAGCACTAAACACTTGGATAGGTACTAACCCTATGCTATGGATCACTTTGGTTTCACTGCTTACAAACAAAGAATTTAGAAAAAAATATGAAGAAAAAAATGGGCAGGTAAACATTTAAAAAACCCCTGATGCAACTGGAAAAGAGTTCATGACTTTCAAACGGCTGAATAGATTTTCTATAGAACATTGAGTAAGTAACTACTTGCTCAATGTTCTGGGCAGTCAAATAAAACTAGTACCATCCTGCATTTTAACTTAGTACTTACTCAATGTATAAACCTACCACATCAAAGTCATAAAACGGAAAGCCTATAAAAATATTTGACAATAAAAATTGACTTCTTATCTATTCACATGTTGAAAAGCATAACTGTAACAAAAAACAAAGTTTCAAGATGAGCGAGCTCAATTACATACATCTAGGCATTTTCATGATAAGTTACGCTGAAGTTCTGACTAGCCCCTAGAAACTTTGTAAGACGTAGTACGGATGACGGGACAAGTTGAATCATACTTTATTTTGCAATTAGTATTTCGTGTTTTCACCTATTTATATTTTGACATGTATATGTGATCCTTAATTTTCGACATTGAAACAACTGAGTCCGTAAAAAGTGGTTATTCGGGTATTTGCATTTATGTATATTATTGGGCTAATGAACATTTCAAATAGTACCGACTTCATGGCACCATCTATCACTAAGCACCATTGTGAGCTCAGTTGAAGGCGACTGCGCTAGCGAACGAGCGCCATGCGTCAAGCTGCTCCCGTCACCGCGTCACATACATATCTCGCACACTAATCAATAACTGCAATGCGAAGCATAGCATTTTTCTATCTAGAAGAGATTTCAACGGATAGCACCAATCTACAAGAACCAAACATTATGGGAAGCCATATTCGGATCCCCATCTCGGTTAGTTGGCTAAGCTTAGTGGCTAGCTCACCATGAAAAGTCAAGCCAAGTTGTCGAAAAAAGTTGTATGTACTTATCTCGTTAAAAAAAGTCGAAAACATTTAAACTATTTTTGAACAGCTTTATAAGTTGCCCGATGAAAATTTTCTAAAAAAAAATAGGTACCCAAAAATACAAAATGAAATTCTGTCGCATCGTTATTAAAAAAGTTTCAGGACAGTTTAGTATAGACTTTTGGTTCATATCGTCCAGTACTTTATATTAATAAATAATGAGAGAAGTTTCAGTTGGCTATTATGGCATTAGTTTAGTCTAAATATTTTACTTTTCGCCTTCGCTTATTAAGGATAAAATATGAGGAGATTAACTTATAGATGAGGTATTAATAATTCCTCGCTTCAAATGTTTCGCTCAGCATTCCAAATTAAAATGTTCTTACGTATTTTTTAGTTAGCGCTTAATTACTCATCATGGATTTATTGGAACCAATTTTGCGCTAATAAAAAAAAAATATCAAGAAATTACGGCTAAATGATCACCCGTAATTGGCTTAGCTGCAAATGTCAATAAGGTGATTTTCATATAGGTGTTTGGTTCAGTGTCAAAAAATGTTCTGAAGTTTTTGGTTTCCTGATTTTTGGGTTAATGTTCTTTTTTTGGTTGGTGTAATGTCTTGATACAACCTATTTATTCGCGCAAAAGTGTATGTAAGTTGTGAAGTTTTTATGAAACCACGTTAAGTAATTGAGCTGTAATTGACATATACACGAACATTTTAATTTGACGCGCTGGTCCGTAAGGCCGATATGATTACAATAATATTAACAAACCGGACTTTATAATTTATATTAACTTAATATTAATATAAACGGAACAAACCGTTCATTACATTTGAAGAAAAAAAAGCATATATAGGTATAAGACGATATGACGACGAGGTAGGTAAGACTACGTAAATCTACTAATAGGATCGCTAACAACTAAAATGTAAGTATAGGATGGTATAGGTATATTTCTAGGCACATAAACCTTGGTTAGTTCATAAAACTTTCTGGTATCGTTTTTTTTTTGAACGGTGCTCGATAGTAATTATAGTGGTGATATAGCAAGCGCTAGGGCTCCATTTTTTATATCGTTCGTATGATATTTCGCTCGAAAACATCATGCGAAATAAAATATTTTGTTTGCGATCTCTTTCGAAAATCAATCATTATAGACAAATGATATTTCGCACGTAAATATCATGCGAAATGACTGACTGACTGCGTACAATTTTTGATGTTAAATATTTTCCATTTACAGTAAGTACCACAAGCATAAATTCATTCGAAAAAAAAAGTAAGTATTCGATAGATTATGAAAAATGGAAAAGCTCTTCCCCTTTCATTCATACAGTATATGAAATGAGAAAGCCTTATTTCATTCATTTCTTCATTCGGTCAGTTGTTAGTTCAGGAGCTCTATACTCAAAAGCTGAGTAAGCTTACCTCGAATCGAAAAAAAATTCGAACTTCGAGATTTTTTATTGTCAACGCTATCTTTCGATATATTCACGATGGCTAGCGTGTTAGATACATCGAGTGGTCGGAGGCAATCAAGACGAGAGATATTCGAGATTGGAATCTCGAATTCAACATCAATTTGTCATATATCCGCCCTAGAGGGCTATTCCATTTTTCATAAAATTTGCTATCGAATACGAAGTTTTTTCGTAAAAAGTTATGCCAGTGGTAAGGTTAACGGAAAATATTTTACATCAAAAATTGTACACAGTTATAGACAGACACCGACTGTAAAATATTTTTCATTTTGTTTCATAATATGGGTTTGTGTATGCTTATTCTATTTATAACCTCTCAACTATAACTACAAAACTTTGCGGCCGTACATCATCCTAGCAGACAGTTTCTAACTTCTTAAATATTTATGTATTTGTCCCACAATAACACAGAGTCTAGTACTGCTAAGAAGATTGGTGGTTGGATCCGAGCCAAGTCTGTAAAGAGTGAAGACTACTGTTGACACTCGATTTTTGTTATCGATGCTTAAAAATTCTCTGTAGACAATAAATTAAAATTCTCGGCAGTGATTTCTCTATTTTTTACTCGACTGCTCAATAATGTTTTTGGGGTGTATGTAACTATGTATGTTTTTATGTTCCTATAGGCCGTGGTGAGTTAGATCGTCCGACAACGCTCCGTGACATTACAAGTATGCTGCAAATGTCACCGAGCGTCGTCGGACGACTTTACTGAACACGGCCCTGTAGACTAAACGGCTTCACTGATTTTGAGGTGCGGTTGGATTCATCTTAGGGCCCTGAGTGACCTACATTTTGTACTCGGGTATTTTGTTTTACTTTTGATAATATTACTTAGTTACAGGAAAAAAAGTATTCTATATCTGTCTTTTAACGCACGTTGTTAGTGTGGTTTTTGACAATACAATTGCACTTGGAAATCGCGGCTCTTACTTCAACTGGACCCACTCGGACATGACCCGCGGGATCAGTTGACATAACGCATATTTTGAATGGGTCTACTGGACCCGTTGACAAATTTTGTAATTTGTATAGACAGGGAGAAAAGTACTCGACATAAATATTACGAAAACATGAGAAAGCAGCCACAAACGCATCGCATTTCAGTCATGAGCAGTTAAATGTCAAATTGTGCGATATACGAGTACTAGGATCTTTGAGAAGTTTTCAAAGTCAATCAAGCAGCCAATCAAAGTTAGAACCTTATATCAATGCAGAAAGGGATGCGCGCGCGCAACTTCCTATAGTTTTTTTTTTTGCCGCCATCCAATCCGTGGATAATCTGTATTAAACCAGAGCTTGGTCATAGATGGTTTTTGTAGTGGTAGCTCTCTTGCAGAGTCCGCCTGGGGAAGTACCACACCTTTGCCAGTTATTCAACCGCCAAGCAGTAGTGTGTAAGCATTACTGTGTTTCGGATTGAAGGGCAATGTTTCCAGCGTAATTACTGGGCATACAGAGATTTAACATCGAAAATCTCAGGGTGACGAGCGCAGTGCATTGCCGCGCATAGTTTTGAACTGTTAAGTTCAAAATTCTGGGTGGCACTGAACTGCTATGGGCAAGCGTGACGCTTAACATCAGGTGAGCGACTTGCTCGTCTCGTCACCGAGTCACCAAAAAAAAAAAAAAGATTGTACTAACATTTTTTAGCCTCTATATGAAACATAGATCGAAAATCACAAGTAAGAAACTAGCCGACCTGTAGATTTTCATTCAGGGAGCATATTAAAGTGTTCAGACATTTTTACTTAAATTAATATTATGTTCTAAATATATAATATAATAATATACGTAATCATAAACATTGTGAGTGTTTTAGGTACGCTTAGTCAGGGACCGGTTCGCGGGGGACTTTTAGAGTAGGTTTAGGGTGTCTACACATGGCCCGACCCGACATCGCTTGAAAGAGATGGCTATATATAAGTTTCTGGGGAAGCGAAAGGGAGAAGCTATAACCTTAATAGTTTGTTTCTTTTGCTCCCGTGAAATTCAAATCTAGCTGTCCCTTTCACACGATGTCAGGTCGGGCCATGTGTAGAAATTTAAAGCTCGACAAATTATTTTAGTGTACATAAATATAATGAAAGTTACTTTTTTTTAAATGTTTACTTCAAAAGAGAAATACATTAACCTCCTCGATCATCCTGAGGAAATCTGTATGCTTATTTCCGGAGAATATATTCGATGGCGTATGTGAATCCGCCAACCCGCACTGGGCAGGCGTGGCGGATAAGGCCTAATCCTTTCGAGAGTAGGCCGATATCCCAGCAGTGGGATGTTTAAAGGCTGATGTAAAAGTAGCAGTTAGTTATATGACAAAATTTTGAGAAGTAGATATTTAATCTACTGTTCAAAGTTTAACCATATACCTTTTTGTCCATAAAATAAAATTATCAACAACGAAACAAAATAAATTTAATATAATAATAATTAAATTTTTAATATGACTATATCAAATAGTCGACGAATGTCACTTAACTCTGTTTTTTGAATGGAAGGTACTGGATCCAACGACACAGGACTCATCCTAGTGTCTCCACACTCATCTCCTGTGTCGACACTATAGTGTGCTCATCTATACAAAAAGTACAAAATTTGTACCTCTCAATAAATACATAAAAATAGATACAACTAGCAATAATCTCGAAAACTTACACTAATTAGAACATGCACATCTACATGCATAAGTTCCTTAGTTGTACTCGCAAAATGTACTTTGACCTAGTTTTTTTTTTTGTGATGTATGATTACTGAATATTATTATTATTTAACAAGTTCCATTAATTTGTATCCACATTCAGAAACTGTATAATTTGTAACTATTATTTCGATAGTGGTTTGAGCTAAATCCTCTGCTGGTGCGCCATTGTCAGTAGAAATGGTAACCTAATTTCAGAATCCGATTGCAGTAGAGTTAGTTGGGAAGCAATCGAAGCGGTAACTGTCTTCGACCTAATGAGGCTGGCTCAGTCTTGAGCGCTTACTAAGTGGGTCCATAATGTGTAAATGGGTGCAGTTTGAGACCTCGCCAAATGCTATGGAAATTAAACTATTTACGTGTCTGAGCGTAGCCATTTTTCTGTGCTAGTGCACTATTATCGTATTATTTGCTTAGTTTGTTTCCGGTACGTATGAGATAAATTTTTGACAGATTTTGTTTTATTATAATTTGGTTTGCGTTCGGTCATATACTGCCTCATGTAAAGCAATGATCACCAGCCTTATTGTTAATGGCCTTCCCATTTAAGTAGTTTTTTTTTTGTCTGGGCTTTATAGCAAACGGGGTTTGATGAAAGTGAATACCAAAAAAGGCTGGTCAAAGAAGGTGGTGTATCTTACTTATAAGGTACCTGTTTTAGCCCACTCAACTTACGGGACTTAGTGTGGAGGACCCAGACATAATTCATAACATAAATATTAAATTGTCACTGGTATAATTTGCTGATGTAGAATCATTATTACATTTAAATTAAACACTCTGAAGGTACGGAGCATAGAAAAAGCATTTATTTTTGAGCCATAGTACATTCTCGTCGCCGACGACTCACCGCTGTACTTAGGTTGGTACTACAATTATGTACATAAAAAAACCTGTTATTAATTACTTCCGAGTCAAAAAGTTGACTGAGCTATTTACAGGTGAAGCAACCGTTTGGTGAAATGACAGTCATTTAAGTGTGGCGTTCTATGGCGCCCTTTGTTTAGAAGTTGACAACTTCCGATGATAATGATAAGAACCCAATGGGTATAAAAATAAAATAACCTATAAATTTAAATAATTCTTTATTGGTATTTTGACAGGATAGTAATAACTATGTATTATGGCACTATCTAAAGCTTGATAACCGCACCAACTTTCAGCGCTCCTAAATGATATTTAACATAATTTAATGTATCAGGACTTAACCACGCTAAAACTACTTTCAGTCAGCTCGTGACCACGTTAGTTAAAAAATCCACTGACTTACAGACCGCATTAGTAACATACTATGCCTATGCTTATGCATGGCTTAGCTATGGAACTATGCTGTGGGGAAACAGCACAGACGCCAATACCCTCTTCACCGCGCAAAAGAAATTAATACGTATTCTTGTTAACATCGAGCAGACCGACACCTGTAGGCCATTTTTTCACAAACACAAAATACTCACCTTACCATCTATATATATCTTCGAAATATGTAAATTCGTCAAGAACCACCCGGACCTTTTCACAAAACGATCAGCTAAGCAATTTAATCTAAGATACAAAAACAGATTGATGTTACCAGCTTCACGTCTCACACTTCACTCAACCAGCCCCTTTGTAATGGGCATCAAAATATATAACAAATTACCGAACTCAATAAAACATGAATCGCGAGATAAACATTTTTTTAAATTACTGAAACAATTTTTAATAAATATAGTATATTACTCCATAGATGAGTATCTAACAGATAAAAACATATAGCACTGTTACATAACTAAAGTTACGGTTACTGCTGTCCCTCTCTCTACTCTTCTACTTCTTTAGCTGGTACCCGACGGGGTCCACAATTGTGACCAAAATGTAAAACTACTAAGTACCAACATACATTGTGGAATGCTAAAATAAATATGAATATGAATATGAATATGACCACGGCCACTGAAACTTGGCCGAAACGTCGAGGTATATAAATAAAGTAGTTTTAGCGTGGTTAAGTCCTGATACATTAAATTATGGATATTTAACATGTTTATTTACTGTTAATTGCTTTACGAAAAGATTACTTTACATATTATTACAAAGCATGCAAGCACATCATTTATACATAACACGAAATAATACAAAGATTTAGCACTTAGTCGTGTCCACAGTAAGTTAAATTGCTGTATATCATCAATTGGACGGAGGAAATTAAAAAAAAAATATATACCGGTTGTCCTTGTTTACTGCAACATGTTTTTCGGATAAAACAAGTGCATGTATAGATTATACTTTAAAGATTTTTCGGTTTTCTAAATCCTCTGTTGCATCAAAGAAACTATTGTATCTATGGTTATATGAAAAAATCACCACTAATTACCATAATAATATCCTCCATACAAAAGAGGATTTTGAAATTTGAAAAAACCGCAAAGTATCGTTGCCATAATGTACCTGACTCACTGTAAAGTTTCTAATTTTCTGTTGCGGTATAAGTTAAACCCGCCCAGTATTCGTTTTTTCAATAGGAAGACAGTGAATACCAAAGTGTAAGATATCAAAAGTTCAAAACGGTTTTTTTAATTTTTTTTTTTTGTTTTTTTTTTTTAGATAACTGTGTTTGGCTATTCACACTCTGTCTACAAAAATCTGAGATTATATGCAAGGGAAATTGCTGAGGCCTCCTATAAGCATAATTAAAGCTAATCTTACATATTGTGTAGAATACAAATAAATTGCAGAATGCATTTGTTCATGAACATATTTTTATCAGTTGGTACCACAGATCACGCCTCTAGATTCTGCATTCAGGACGCTCGAAGCACACCACGCTTCAGTCTGAAAACACTTATAAGAAATTACTCTGATTGGTTGATTGTTAGGCGCAAGTAGGCGTAACCTTGAGATAGCCAATGAGAACGCTTGGTCGCACTCCCCGCGACCCGCGCCTTCGTCAAACTTTGGTGACTTTTTGTAGGAACAACCAATCTCGTAATGCGGTATCTAATGTGATCTGTGGTTGGTATTAATGGTTAATACATTACAGTAGATACACTTTAGTACTTTAAATGCGGTATATAGGATTAATTTCTGTATTTTAAATACTATCGGTACAAAAGTTTATAAAAAAACACTATCCAACACATTATATACAAGGTGCTTACCTAACTTAATTAATGGACCGGCTATGTTTTAAAACAGCGACCGAAACCACAGAGGAAGGGCAGCAAGAGCAAGAGGGCAGCGTCCTCTTAGTAAAAGGTGAGTGTTCTGCGATCCCAAACCGCCTGCCAAGCTTGAGGATTATTGTCTACCCTTCTACACCATTAAAGATCGTTCAGTGCGGCACTGTAACGGGGAGGCCTTTCTTTAGTAGTCTATGACTTCTAGCTGATGGTGAAGACTAATTTTTGTCACTGAGTTTCTCTTACTATCATCTCATAGCATTTTCATCACTGGACTATATGAGCCAGTGGCTAAGAGACTGGCTGTGATATGGCTGTTGGCTCGGTAAACATTGGTAGTGGTGGAAATGCATCCTAATCGAGGCAGATGATGATGCAGATGCGGATGATGAGGCCTATGCAGGCCTCATCATCCGCGAATGAAATAAACTTTTTATTCTTTGTCCTAACAAAGAATAAAACGATTTCTTTAAAAAAACGTTTATATGGCGATGGAGAATAACGGCCCAGGGGTTCTATTTTTAAATCCCTGGTATGATTCCGCACGAAAATATCGTGCGAAACGAAAGATTTTCTATTGCTAGAAAGCAAATTCGAATGGTCCAAACCAGTCGTAGCGTTAGCAAGTCATTAGATTATTAAAAAAATGCGACTTTTGTCTGGGATTGCATTTGAAAGTCGTTAATTTCACATGATATTTTCGTGCGAAATACCATACGAGCGAGACAAAAATGGGGCCCCTGTCTGTATGTTCATTTTATTCATCGACGCTGCTTTTTCTTTTAGGCATTCACTTTAAAACTTAATGTACTTATACTTAAAACTAACTAAGGGTGTCTACACATGGCCCGACCCGACATCGCTTGAAAGAGATGGCTATATATAAGTTTCTGGGGAAGCGAAAGGGAGAAGCTATAACCTTAATAGTTTGTTTCTTTTGCTCCCGTGAAATTCAAATCTAGCTGTCCCTTTCACACGATGTCAGGTCGGGCCATGTGTAGACACCCTAACTCGAGCGACACAATTACCCGAGTACCTACTTCTCAGGCATTTTATCAATTTGGTTATCTATATTAAGTAACATAACAATTTCATGATTCCATAGCCATCATTAGTAAAAATTACTTTGTTTTGTCATTTGAATGTGATAATTAAATGCTTAACTAACAATAAATAATTATAATAATATGACTAACCTATAAAATAATTGCATTTCATTACTACAATCACACACAATACGTATAAAATAAGTTATCTTACTCGAACGATTGTTATCAACGCGTAGATTATAAAGTTAAGGGCTTACTTAACGTCTTAAACAGGATTGTGAACTTTCCATCAACTTCAACAAAACGAACTATTTTAGCAACCACTCTAACAGCACGTTTTAAACACAGATAGTCTCCAATAGATTCCGCACTCAGGACGAACATCGATCAAAATACACCTATTGAAATTCACTCTAATTCATTGGTTCACGCTAGGCGCAAGTATGTAACCGTGGGCTACCAATTGGATCGTTGTCTCAGTCCCCCCAACCCGAGCCTTCCTCCAACGTTGGTGCGTGTCGAAATAAAGATCTCGTAAGATTCTATTGGAAGTACTGTATGGTATCAAATCGTAAGCCTTATTCATAGGTACTTCCATCGATGAAAAAAAAAACCCGTAACTTGACTGTGTGAGTAGAAGTTGGTCGCAGTAGTTTTATCCTCTGATGTAGTTACTTTGGTAATTGTAGCTGTGACTTCTACTCCTGAAAATCAAAGAAATTAAAACGAATTAAAAAAATATAACCTTCGATAAAGTTTTTTTTTAACCGGACAAGTGCGAGTCTGACTCGTGAACCGGGGCTCCGTACAAACTTAACATAAAAATAATCTCCTATAATATCGATATACGTCACGCTCAATTTTCCAACTAAAAATTTAAGTTTTTAATTGTAATATCGTACATTGTACTACTAGTGTATAAAACGACCCATTTTAGTCCACAACATCGGCCGAGACGAATCCGAGCCGAAAGCGAAGGCGGATATTTAAGTCCAGGGTAGAATGGGTTTTATTCAAGAGTATAAACACGGCTTTTCACATTAATTGACTCTTAATCGCATTAAATATCCGCCTTCACCTTCGTTCGGGCTGAGAAACGTCTCGGCTAAAATGGATCGTCTTATGCACTAGTTGTACAATCTACTATTTTAAGTGATATACCTATAAGTTCATAATTTTTATATTTATTCCTATACTTGTGCTGTAAGCACCTTGCTTCTTGCTAAATTTCATAATGACAACGGGAAGGTTTTGATTTACTTGGGAGTGTCAAAATATGCGGCATAAAAAGCTGTATTTTTGATATTGCTTTGAGTTTTTAACATCTTCAAGCAACCCGTGGATCTTTATATTTGGTAATAACTTCATAGCTCTACGAGCCCCTGAGAAAAAGTGTCTTTACAGACAAACATACAGACGTACCGGCAGGCTGAATGACAACGAAGTGATCCTATAAGGGTTCCTTTTTCATTTTGAGGTACGGAACCGTAAAAACAACAAAAAACCAAACCTCGACTACAAAATGTAGCCTAATGATACAACCCAAAATCGGCCAAGCCGTTTTGGCTGTAGGAGCTCACATAAGAACACACAAACATACATGCACATGCATCCACACATACACAAGCACCACACCAACATTACCCTCCTTCTTTCGGGTAAAGAGTTTTACTTACGCAGAATGCCTTCTTCGTGGCGGCTGCGGCAATGGCGCTGGCGTTATCATCGGCGTCTTTTCCCTTGAAGCTGATACTTCGACACACAGAACTATAAACCTATTATCACAGCTGAACCTGAAAAAAAAACAAATATTTGAAAGGAGAGCGATGGCTGGCACATGCGTCAACTCGTGAACGGGTGCTGCTTGCGGGAGCTGGACTGCTCGGTGTATACACGCAACATAGTATTAAGTATAGTAGATTTTCCTCTTGTTATGTTGTTAGTCTTATATTATCAGTAATAGTTAACAAAAAATGTAAAAGTTGACAAAGGGCATGGACCTTGGAGTCCGTGGAGTTATTAATAAACAAAAAAAAATAAAAAATAAAAAAATTGAACTATTATTTACTACCACGCGCAAGAATGCGAATAAACACAAAGCGTTAACTAAACAATAGTTAACTATTGTGTTTTGCAGACCAAATACTCCGTTTTTTCTGCTTATTATATAATATAACTTTATTAGACACCGAAAATAAAATATATTTTTTTGAGGATAACATTTTTAAGCTGAGTAAAGTCTTCTAAAATTCCCGGCCCCAGGGAAATCGGATTATCCAGTACATCAATTCTTAGAATCAAAAGGTAAGACCGCGCCAGGACACGCGTACTTTTGTACCAAGCAACGTAGTTACATCATAATCTGGCAGACTGTAGTGGAATTTGAGTCAGGTGCTCACGATCAAAAAGCACCTGGAGCCAAGGTTTTAACAGAGTGGGTGTTACGAGACGGCCAAAGACCAAATCGCCTTCGAAATGTTGGTGCAACCTGATCGCTATTTTCAAAGTTATGGAAAAGAGCTGGTTCAGGATAGGAGGTAATTAAAGAAATTGATGCTAATTTCTTACAATTGCGACACACAAAGTTACAATTAAATTAAAAGAGATAAGTATTATAATGTTTTACTTACAATTCTTGTCCCAACAATCTCCCCGTTTTGAGAGATGAGGCAAGTCCTTTGTCCCCACGGTCGTTGCTCTCCCACTCTTTGCAGAAATTGTGTTTCTCTCGAATACCTTTCAAATCACTGCCGTGCCAAACTGTTTTGCTGGGCCTGAAAATCAGAAAACAAATAAACACGTACAGTGATTTAATATCTATTAATTTTATCATATTAAAAAAATATATAAACAAAATTGATTCGTAGAAAAGATTAGGTACAATATACACAAAGTATATTTAGTAAGATTAATTTCGAAAATTAACATTATAACATACTAGTTGTTACCCGCGAGTTCGTTCAATTTGCGATTAAAAACAAAATTGATTCGTAGAAAATATTACAATGTACACAAAGAAGTTCTTTAGAAGTTTGTAACAATAAATACAAGGTATATTTAAGTAAGATTAATTTCGAAAATTAACATAATAACATCCTTGTTGTTACCCGTGACTTCATTCGCGTGGAAATAAAAAAAGTATCTTATGTCCGTCTTTGTGATATACAGTAACTCCATATGAAATTTTATCAAGATCCGTTCAGCCGTTTAGCCGTGATAACACGACAAACATTGAGATAGAGAGACAAAGTTACTTCCTATAGTTTGATAGATGGCGTTGATCTATTTTTTGATGTTTTGTATGGACTGACAGTTGTAGTGTGGGGAGTTCTGAATCGCAATTCTGAAGTTTTTTCCTCGAGACGAACATATTAATTTTCAAACCCCGAAGCTTTATTGGTCCTGATACGACTTCGGCTATATTTCCTCTGAATTAAAATATTAGTTAGGATTTTTAGCTTTTCTAATGTTAAATATCATCAGCCAGAATACGTACACTACTGAGCCCTTAGAGCTCAACACTGAACGACAATCGGCCATCTACATCCACCGGTTGGTGGCAACTGTCAAAAAGTCGTCTGTCCACATTAGTGGGAACTGCGTCATCTGGTTTTAGCCACTCACACAATGTAACACAAAATCCAAATTTCACTTACCAGTGTTCATCTATCAATACATTTTTCATGTCAAAACTGTAGATATTGAAATTTGGCTGCACGAACTTAGCTCCTGAACCGTTGAACATACTCTCCCACGATTCAAACAGTAGCTCTCCTCTGAGGTTCGCTACTGGTAGTTGTCTGTCTTTTTCGTGCACTAAAGACTTTGCATCTAAGATACTGAAAGTAAGAAAACAAAAAAATAGCATTTTTTAAGAAGGGTGACATTTCCTTTCATGTTAATCTTTACCTATATTTTATTATTTACTTACACATTTTTTTAGTACTAACTATTATATTTATAACATAAGCTATGGCAACTCATTCGCGCTTATTGGCAAAACAAGAATTTTTCACTCAGCTTAAAATCGAGCCAAAAATCCTTTGCCGACTCGCCGATCGTCCCGAGTGAATTTATACAAATACAAATAAATTTATTTGACATAAACAAAAATTGTACAAAATAAGCATGAACCCATTATTTCCGAACTTAGTATACACTGTATTTCAGAGCCAATGGCCTCTCCCATAGTTAATACACATAAAAGATACGCCAAAACAGAGATGATTATACAATATAAAAAAAAACAGAAAAAAACTATTAAGTAGGTTTTTTTTTAAAATGCCATAGGTGGCAAACAAGCAGACGGGCCGCCTGTTGGTAAGCTATCACCGTCGCCTATGGATACCTGTAACACCAGGGGCATCACAGATACGTTGCCGACCTTTAAAGACTCTATTAACAGCCCTTTTGAAGGACCCCATGTTGTAGTTACTCGGAAATACCGCAGGTGGAAGCTCATTCCACAATTTGCTTATACACTTTAAAACTTTTGTGTGAATACAAATATAAACTAAATGTAAAGTATGATACAATAATATATTATATAAAACAAAAACTTATTGACAAAGAGTCAGGGCCAAGATTTATCGGCATAGACCTACAAATTTACACAGAAATTCACCCTTTCTAGCCTAGTCTTGAATCTTGGACTACATCATAACTAACTCTCCGGAAAGATGTGTTCAATCACCCAGCTTCATTATAAAAATAAAAATAAACTATCATCGTATCAGATGATAATTTAAATTGTTTTGTAGGTACCTGTTAGTCAAAAAAGCACGGAAGTTGCCCTTGGACTGATTGCACAGATAATCTGCTGCACTGTGGCCTCGCTTGCTACCCGTCGTGATGAAGCCTGGGTATGGATCGTTCAGTGCAGCCATCCGGATCTGAAACAAGGCTAAATTTATGTCAAATCTGTCTTCTACATAGTATGACAAATTTGTAACCACTGTTACAAATGCTATGTTACTGTTACTGTGGTACATTGTTACATTTAAAAAAAATATATATATAACACAATTATAAACTGGATTAACATATAGGCTACTTTTTATTCCGAAAAATAAACGGTTCCTGCGGGATAGTGGGTGAAACTGCGGACGCAGATAGTTAATCATAAACTTAATACACCGAAATTCGAGTCGAGTTGGGGTATTTAGCGAATTTAAACTAAACAATCCTTTGCTAAGTACTTTAAAATTGTGAAAAAAAATCGTACCTATATTATGTCATTATATCGTTACAATAGTAAAAACTTACGTATTTTTTCTCAATATATCGAGCAGGAGATGCATAAATTTCCGCCGGATTACGAACTGGCCTGGCAGTTGAGAGAGGCCGTTGAGTAGTTGTATGCTCTCCAAGAGGCATCAGTGATCCCATCTGAAATTAAAAAATAAATGATCAAAATATCAAAATTGGAAAGTAATTACTTTCGAATTTGAACAAGTCAATGTATTTAGCACGTGTATCTTATTTACTACCATATAGCAACAAACGCAAGGCAATGCTGCGCTAAATTTTGAAGTAGATGCTTGGAGGTCTTGACCTCTAGTATAACTGTTAGCCTAGATGGTTAGTAAGTATATTAAATTTCCTATGCTATAAGGAATTAAAAAAAAACTTTCGTTACATATTCGATAGAAAATACATGAATAAATAAAGTTGCTGTTTGCACTCGCTCGTTGATATTCCACCGCTTTTGCATTTTGACGTCTGAATTCGATGAACGCCTAATAGTGGTAGGGGTCTCATATCAGAAATGAAATTAAGACATAATGCATACTTTGAAAATGTTTGTTATAGCACGGAGGCTATGTGAGTTACGGAAATAGAGCTTATATCGCCGTATCAGACACTTTGACTCCTGCATAAATATTATGCATGACAAGTGGTGCGATTGGGGGAACGCAACGCAGTAGGTATTGATATTCACTGTCCGAGAGTAATGTTGGAGTTTCTTTTCATGATAGAATTCACTTCAAAAACTAGAGGTAGAAACCCGACTTCTACCTACCCCATTTTTTTTCTTGAAATTTGGTATAGAATTTATATTTACGAAAGGTCTTTCGGTAGTAGTCAAGCTGTATCAAGTAGTCAAGCAAAGTTTTCTGTTCGGTGATACTGTAACTGCTATACGCAAGCGTGATTCATACTATCAGACAAATAGCCAGCTTGTTTCACATCACATTTCACCCTTGGTTCAACTGAAGTATTTATTGAAGTAAAAACTTAGACAACTAAATCTTATTCACTGATAATAGACACAGATAAAGTCAATAGCCTAAAATTCGCTCACAAAAGAAAAACACACAAACGCTTTGAAAATAAAGAACATAATAAATTTGTACGCACTTGAACATATTGCCAGCCCAGTCTGACCCTTATCAACAATATATTCTCTTGTAGAACGTACGCCAATGTTCCCAGAGGAGTTTTTAAAGTTCTCTGTGAAAGAGGAATACAATTATGTACATATTTTATTTTCTATTCATCTATCTATATGTATAAAACACGAAGTCGGGTTTGTTCGAACCACAGATCACACTCGTAATACTGTATCATTACGAGATTCGTTGTTCCTACAAAAAGTCATCAATGTTTGATCAACGGCGCGAGTCGCGGGGAGTGCGACCAAGCGTTCTCATCGGCCATCACAAGGTTACGCCTACTCGCGCCTAAAAATCAACCAATCAGAATAATTTCTTATAAGTGTATTTAGACTGATGCGCGGTGCGCTTCGAGCGTCCTGAATGCAGAATCTAGGGTGTGATCTGGTGTTCGAATACTTATAACTCAAGAACTTCCGGTCCGATTCTCATGATCTTTGAATTTTTGAATTTGTCTCCGTCCCGAAAGCAGAATAACTATAGTTTAGGGAGGCCGAAGGCCAAGCTTGCATCGCGTACAAAGTCGCGGGCATCAGCTGTATATAAAACTAAGTCGGGTTAGTTACACTATTTACACCATTTATATTTCAAGATTGGCTGGACCGATTTTTATAATATTTGATTTGTTGGATTTGTCTCCGCCCCGAATAGCAAAATAACTATTAAAACATCAGAAAAATTCACATGGTTTGTATGAAGAGCTTAGCGAGACCGCAGGCAGAGCTTGCAATGCGTACCTATACGAAGTCGCGGGCATGACGGAGCATCACTTGATAACGGCTGGACCGATTTGGATGATTTCTTTTTTGCTGCGTTTGTAATTGTTAGAACAAGGTTCGTGGACATTAGCTATTGTAACATAAAAAAACATGTTTAAGAATGAATGAAAAAAAATGAATACTTCAAATAACAAGCTTACTAATTATATTGGTTTATTAGAGTATAAGTATCATAATCTCCGTCATTGCACACCCCGTCTTCTACCTCTTCTATGAAACCTCTCCATCATATGGTTGCCGGGAACAGATCGCTTTCAGCGATATGGCTGCCAGTTGTTACACTAGCTTTTAACCTGTTTTTAAATTATGTAAATTTTTGTGTGAACAATAAAAAGATAATCTATATATCTATCTATCTTAGAAATGTGCTTTCCTAAGCTATAGTTTTTATCATTTAATAATTCCGAGAATTGGACGATAAAATGAAACTAACTGGTTATTGTATGTTTGTGAGAACTTAATACGTTAAAATATGTTTAAAAAAATACCTTAATTAACACTTCTGTATTTTTGAACATAACAGTACTCGTTACATGTACTTCGTCGTCATTTTCGAAATCTGTAAAAATAAAAAATTTAAATCCCGTAAAGAAACTTAAATCGTTTGTAAATTATAAACAAAAACCAAACAAAGAACCTAGTGTCAAAATAACAATCAAAAAATAATATAAATATTTCATGTGAATATTTCTACGTAAAAGCAGGAAAAGTTGTAGTTTTCTTATATTTAACGGTAAATATTTTTTTCTTGAAAAAAAAAAAAAACAACTAACTAGTTAAATATAAATCAGTGGTCCAGAACCACCGGAACAAACTGTGAGCTAACTGTGATCACCAAGCCAAGTCAAGTCTGCCAAGTCTGGGGATTATGGCCTGCACCGTTATGTCTCGTATTAATCTGTCGGGCTGAAAACGAAGATTAAAAAACATAAACATACCTGGAGAGCCACGACAAAGGCCAGGATAAATGCCACCGGGTTCACCTTTTGGACCAGATATGGAAAAACCAGGTGGGCCAGGAGGGCCAGGTGGGCCCGGTGGTCCAGCTCGAAACTCAGTAGTAGGAATTTGGTTACATTCGTCACATTTTCCAGGTGGTCCTGCCGACCCTGGGCTTCCAGGGAGGCCTCGTTCGCCTATGTCTCCTTTCTCACCTCTTAGCTAAAAACAAAAAAACAAGTTTTAGGGTTCCCTAGCAAACTAGAATTTAGTACACATACCTACTATTAGTAAAAAAACAGTTTTAGGGATGTATTACGGGCTGTATTATTGATGGTGGTGGTGATAGGATAAAAAATCCATTATAATACAATACAATATAACTTTATTATACACCAAAAACACAAACTTACAAAAAAAAAATGAACAATAATATTTTAAAAACGGTAGTATAATGGGCAGCCATTGTTGTTGACAGAGCAAATTATTTTTATTCTCAAAATAATTTTGAGATATAAAAAACCGTTTTATTATTCAGATTAATGTTAGAATTTTAAGAAACCATTTTTGATTTTACTATGTGGTACGTTATGAGTAACAGTTATGATACGTTTCGTGTTACTAGAAAATATTGCCAAAAAAAAATTAAAATAAAATAAAAAGGACATTCGAATCAAGAACATCATACAGACTCAAAAATACTTTAAAAATATTTTTTATTACTGTGATGAAGTTTTACAATAAATAGTCGATCAAACCATAAATGTTGTGTTTTCTCATTAGAAGTTACGGAACGCTACCATGAGCGTGTTACGACAAGCACTTGGCTGATTTTTTCAAACGAAATAATTATTGTGATTTCGTAGAATTCTCTAGAACGCTCTTTTCTGCCAACATCTTCATACTACTTGCACATTTTTTTTATACTGAATAGTACATTTGCTAGAGTGCATTTCAAGTAAATTCTCAGATCACAGGCTCAAATCAATCAGCACTTATGACCACCAATAACCTATAGAATTTATAAAAGAACAAGCCCTTTTCTAGGAATCAACACACAGACCAAACGGCTCATGATATAGATATATTATAAAATTTGGAAATCCTGAAATATTCTAGGTGAAAAATAAGAACGGATTTCCAAAGATTGTATGGAAATAAAATATTTTTTCTTGCATAGCCACTGAAACTCAGTTCGTGTACATGAATAGTGAAGAAACACATATCTCAAGATTTTTCGAAAATCAACCCCTACAGGGGTGAAATGGGGTTTGAAATTTACTGTAGCCTATGCGAGCGGAGCTGTGCGGGCAAACCAGTACTGGTATTATTTTAAGGTGCAACGTTTCGCTCAGTGCGCGAAATTCAAATTTTCTTGCGTTTTTTGTCAATTACATCTAAATTACTCATCGTAGGTTCATGAAAACTAATTTTGCGATAATAAATAGATTGTTTCAAGAAATTACACCAACCAAAAATTCAAGTTGAAGTAGTATAAGTACATTTCCCACTAAACCAAAAACCAAGATGAAAATCAGTTTATTGAAATTTGTAGCTAAACCAATGTTATCTAGGTAATCATTTTACCCGTAATTTCTTAAAACAACTTATTTATTGACGCAAAATTGGTTTCAATAAATCACGCCGTGTAATTAAGCTGTGATTGACAAAAAACGCAAGAAAATTTGAATTTCGCGCGATGAGTGAAACGATGCACCTTAAGAGTAGTTGTCAGATGACCTTACGGTACTTACCGTGCTCAAATCTGTGGGCATTACACATTCTCCCTTTTCTCCTTTTTCGCCACTAGTTCCATTGTAGCCAGATGCTCCCATAGGTCCCTTAAATAAATTATTGATAAAATAAATCACAAGCAAAGAAAATAATAAGTATATTAAATAATTTAAATTACAGAAAAAAATAAATTCAAATTTAATTTTGTTTATAGTTTTAGTTTGTACATTTAAGTTTAGATTATAATATACTTAGTACAATAAACACGAATTCCAGAAAATTAATAAAATAATTATAAAGTTTATTTTTTGATTAAAAAATAATAATTATAATATCATAGCATTAATACTGTCCATCAAATGTTTCCACTAGCCATCCAGAGCCGCAGCTAGAAGCGGTTTTTATGAAAAAACGTATTTATCGGACCTAGGCATAGCCGAGACCATGCATAAGTGAGTCCATAAATGCTGCTTCTTTAGTAAAAAGTTTTTTAAATATAGTACTTTTCTCAAACATGGCAAATATTTTTGGGGTATCCAAAAATTTAAAATTTACTTAATACTTAATTTACTTCTTATAATTTGTTCAAATTATAATCAATTTTATTAAAGAAAAACCATTTCCTAAAGATACGTTTACAAACGACATTTTTTTGACCCCTTGTTCCAGACGCGACTTTGCGCGGAAAGACACTACAAATTGGTTATTTTAATCACAGCTTGAAAATGAAATTCCAAAACGTAACGCCTGAATCAATATTTTAACTTAAGTTATTTTTTTATTGCTTGTGAAAATAAACTAAACTTTTCTGTAACACGTTCATCGTGAAGTTAATACGGTTTATGATAATAATTTATAGTCCAAAAGTCTCGTCTCTCACCGCAGGATTTTGAAACCTTTGTTAACTTTGAAAACAGATTAAGTCTATTCTTGTTTTTGTCACTTGCTTAGTGCCAGACAAAGGCAGCATTACAATTAATCTGTTGTCAAAGTTAACAAACGTTTCAGAATTCCGAGGTTAGTTGCAAGTAAGCCGGTACCGACTTACTAGTAACTTTTAGCACTATAGAAGATAGTCAAGTCCTAATTTTAAAAGATATTTCTTTTACATTTCAAAGGGTTCTACGAATTTTACTATTAGTATTTCTTACCATAGGCCCGGCTGGTCCATTATCCCCTCTATCACCTTTAGCACCAACTTTTCCGGTAGCACCCTGCTTTCCTGTATATCCTCTAGGGCCAGTACTCCCTCTCGGCCCTTGTGGACCACGAGTACCTTTGGAACCCTTAAAGAAAAACAAAAACAATCATAGACATCTAAATAAAATTACGTTTGATGTATCTACTTCTTAGTAGATACATCAAACGTAATTTTAGTGAAAAGAGTGCTTAGTGATGTACAATATACAATTATTTTATTACGCAAAGCTTTGGGTAGCAATATCAGGTACCAGGTAATATCAGGTGGGCGTTACGTTTCGTAAACCTGAACTGTGTTCCTTATTTTGCTTCAAATTACGATTAAACTAAGATAATAAAAGATAACTAAAAATAATCCACTGAAGCAATTTTCAAAGACTAAGGCCAAAGGGGCCCAATGCAATTGTCTTAGAAAAAATTGTTCCACTTGTTATACTGTTCTTTTCACTATTTAAGGTCTAGTTTCACAGTAAAAGTTTTTTTATTATGATGAGAACAGTGACCGGCAAACATCTTGACCAAAAAACAGCTTAGTGGGGGAAAAGTTGGCACACGTACGTTGAAATCTCCTCGAGCAAACTTCGCTCCGCCAAAGAACAGATGACGTCATTACTCTCAAGTTGTTTGCCGCTAACTATACTATTAGCCATTAATTTTCGAGCTTAGAATATTCTTTTCGAATAACCCAGTAAAGGATCATCATAATAAAGGTAAGTATTTTTTTCGATTCTTACCTTCATGAGAGCGATGGCTGAAGCTGGTACCAAGCCTGGTGGTCCTGGTTCTCCCGTATCCCCTTTGTGTCCCCTTGGTCCAATAGGACCAATGTCTCCTTTCGCTCCTTGTGGACCTTCACGCCCCCTTTCACCATCTTGCCCATCCCTGCCAGGTTCACCAGGAGTTCCAGAAACTCCTTGGTCTCCTTTGATTCCCTATGAAAACAAATAATATTTTGGGCAATAATTAAAGATATGCCTAACGGAATATTTGCGTTCCATCCATAGATCCATCTGTCGAAACCTATATTAACAACGTAGCTTGCGTACACGTAAGATGAAGACCACCTGTTACCAACGAAACTGGTCAGCGACTGAGTCCACAATGGTGCGCAATACACTTGTATGCAGTACTGATTCGTCACCATTGAAAATATTCACTATAGCAGGTCTTTCCGAAGAAATATAAGCCAATGGTTTGGGACCAAATTCCTCGTTAGAGTTTTAAATAGTTTTTCTAAGGTATTTTTTGAGGCTTTGATACTGGATGGACGAAATATTGAATTGCCAAGCCAAGTATTGGGCTAAGTGGCATGTCGTGTGTGAGGGTTATGTCCATTGGTAGGCTGATTTGATGTTGATTATTTTTGCTATTTAAAATACGGATGCCGAAGTCTTATTAACCGTCTGCCCAAGAAGGAGGGTAATGTTTTCGGGGTGTATGTAAGTGCGTAAGTATGTGTGTGTGTTCTATGACGTCCTGTAGCCTAAACGGCTTGACCGATTTTGACAAGCGAGGTGTCGTTGGATTCCTCATTACGTCCGGAGTGTCAAGTTTGCAGTCGGGTATATTGTTTTTCTTTTAATGATATTATTTATTTCTTTTTGCAATGTTTGTAGGAATGGGTTCATGAACTACCCATGAAAAATCCCGAAAAGGAGGAACTCGAAAATAATTCTGCCTGAAAAAATGTATTTAAACCTGATTTAACTACAGCAATGATATTGACTTGTGTTTCAAATTTTGTATAAAATTTGTTTCATATTTATAATACTAAGAAAACGCTCTCTAAGCATTTTACTTTTTTGTAAATATAAATCAAATCTACCTTTTCGCCGGTCGTTCCCATATCTCCCTTGAAACCTCTCAGTTTTTCCACTATTTGCTTATCTGTAAGTTGAAAAGGCATATTAAATTCTTTATCTTATTAAACTACCTCATTACCTAAAGGATTTTCACAAATACGATAAAAGAGATTCTTCAAATGAAAAACTTTATACCACAAAAAACTACAATGTAAAAGCGCCCTCTAAAACCTTGTCAACACGATTACAAGCAATATTTTAGAGGCATAAAACAAAAAGAAGATGGAATGAAAGAAAGTGATTTAGATAAAAGGAATCCCGAGTGCGTTTCGTTCGACCAAAAAATGACAAAGCCAAATACGCTGCATGCATAGCTCGGTATTTGTAGAAATATGTTTGTATCAGATGCCCTTTATCTCTTTTATATTATTTGATTAAAAAGGGACAAAGATAGCCAACCTTTCAAAACACAACGGATTATATCGTAGCCACAGTTAAACTAAAGTGATTTTGTAATTAATTGGAATACAGTTTTGTAGTATTAGAACAGGCTAACCATTATTTTGTCTTGTTCATCATTACTGCAATTATTATAACGCGATTATAAAGAAATCAATTAAATATGACAAGTACTTATTTACAGGAACCGGAAAATAATACTACAATTGAGAATACATTTTAATAGTTCCTTACTAATTGTATCCCACATTGTATATAATATTTGTTACACATTAAAAGTTTAATCATCATCATCATCATCAGGCATAAGACGTCAACTGCAGAACATAAGCCTCCACCTAAAAAAAAAAAAGAAGACCCTTTCCTCTTAAAAATTTATGAGCTACTTATTTAATACAAATTTTATTTGTTTCAGAAAATGATAAATAAACTGTTATAAGTTAATTATACTTTTGTTTCAGTTTATAACATAGAGAAATAATACCAAGATAAAAATACATTAAATAAAATGAAAATTTTAAAAAATAACCAATGAGAAATGTGCATAGAAAGGCAATATATATATAACTCGATTGTAGTACTGCTAAGGACGTAAGATGTCGCTAGTGCTGAAATCTGCGACATAATCTTCACAATTTCTGCTTTACTTGAAAAAGGACTCAAGCTAACTCATTCGCAACGGTACGCAGAAATAAAAATGCGACTTGTTATAAATATTTTTGCATTAATAATATCAGTAAAATTATAAATTTTATATTTTATTTGCAAAACTTGCTAGGTTCTCAAGAGATGACGTAGAAAACACTATTTTTGGAAACATATATATTTACGTCGTATTTTGCAATCTAATTTGAATTTTTAACTTTAAAAGCGGACATAATATACACTAATACTATGTTTCTATATTAACCATATTTTCATCGGCTTTTATAACGGTTTGGACATTAGCTGACGAAATATGTAAGCCCAATCTAGTTTTAAGCAGATTTTTGGTTTTTTGTTTTTCTTTGCCTATAGTAAGGGAATATAGTAATAATTCATATTGTACTAAAAGAGTTTTTGCAGGAGAAAACATTAAAGATTTATTATAAATTCAGTTTTGAAGATCAACATCTGTAAAGTAATTAATGCCCAATAACCATCAAACCAGCCCCATTAAAATTTTATAAAAATCCGTCTATATTGTCTGGAAACAGACGATCTATTTTTGTGAAACTATATGATTGTATCTTACTGTTTAGGAGTGCACTGTAGCAGCGTTGAGTCAGGATAAGGATCAAAGCCAATAGAGGCAACAGTACCAAAAAATGTTTGGGGATTCAATCTACTTACTTACGTTATTACATTTACGTGACCAGAAAAACTCGTTTGATATTGAAATTTATTCAGGTTATCTATCTCAGAACTAGAATGGAAAGGTATGGATAAACAGTAAATTGTTCGGATGTGGGTTGAATTTTGTATCGATTTAGCATTAGTTTGGCAGTACCACAGAATACCCCTTATATTGGGCAGTACGTTATTTGCTGGGAATATATAACTATTTAGACGCAAGTCAGCATTATTTATGCAACGTCTGACCTTTTTTTATCAAAAGCCTTGCCTTTGACAATCAACTCGTTGATATTGTCATTGAAAATGTCAGTACAGCCTGGGATGAGTACTGGTTGTCAGAACACGCTGCTGCACAGTGCTTTGCTACTTCCTCATAGTGTTTTCGTTGAACAAAAGCCAAATCATATTTGTTCCCAAATTTAAACCCACATCCTGGAGCGTGCATGACATCCGATTACGTCGCCTATTGAGTTATAATGACTTCACTTACTTTCGTGAGGATCCATATCGGGATCTAATAATTCTGTAATGCTCGCTGATATTCCTGATAAACCCGGTGAGCCCTTGTCACCTCTGTCACCTGTAAAATAATTACACACCTTGACGAAACTCACGGTTTTTTATATTTTTTTTATTTTATAATAACCTCACAGCTAATACGTACCAAATTTACTTTGTACTTATGCGCTTATTAAAAATAACATTTAATATAGTGATAAATTTACCTTTTTCTCCTCTTTCGCCGTCTCTTCCATGATTACCAGGGATCCCTGATATGCCATCTTTGCCCGGTTCGCCTGTGTTTCCTTGTAAACCTCTTGGACCTTCATGGCCTTTATGACCCTGTTCGAAAATTTGTTAATCTTTATGGTGCTTAGTATAATATTTAGTATCGTGCAGTTCGATAATCATAATAATAAAATGAAAGTTCTGTGTTTTGGTTTCTTGTTTTTAGGTAATCAATTTTTGTAATTGTAATCAATATTTAATTGATTGTGTCGTTTTTGTCTGAATAAACAAATTTAATTAATTTTCAATTTATTTGAAGCAATTGTGTGAATTGTGAATTCACTTTTGTACAACATCTTATAGTAATAAAATACTTAAAACTTTTTTAGAATGCCTGAGTATTTTTAGTAAAGTGTTTACCTGATCGCCCTTTTCACCTCTAAGACCTTCTTCACCCTTTTCACCTCTTTCGCCTCTATCGCCTCTAGGCCCTTGTAGTCCTGGTGGCCCTTGTGGTCCTTGATCCCCCCTTTCTCCCGGAATTTCTCGTAATTTTCTGTCGTCCTCTGTTTCCTATGAAAATTTATTGCGAGAAAATCTGCTTACGGTAGAAAGGCAAATAATAAAACTTATTTAAGTTGCATGATAGATTAGTATCAGTAAAATTTTATCTTTCAAACCGCTTATACACTTTTAGAAATCATATTTAAAAATAGCACTACTACAACAGTATTAGCAACAACAAAAAAATTTGGTCGTTTTGACTAGACATTTTTTCTAGATCGATAAGCTTAGTTTTCGGCCACACCATAGCTTACCATGAGACGACCTGGTGACCAAATGACCAATATAAAATAAAAAATATAAATCCATAAAAGAACCCTGACTTCGGCATTAAAAAATCTACTTCTTGTCACAGCAAGTAACACCTATATCAGACTTCAGTCAGTATTTTGATCTATTTATCTATTAACCTTTTTTTTTTGTACATACCACATAACCAGTTCCTGGTGGTCCGGGTGGTCCAGCTATCCCTTGAAGTCCGGGTGGTCCAGGGGCCCCATCTCGACCTGATTCACCTTTTTGGCCAGATTCTCCATCTCGCCCTGGTTTTCCATCATCACCCCTTTCTCCCGTTTCACCTTGTAAACCTTGAGGACCTCTTTCACCTTCTGGACCTTGTATACCCTAACAAAGTGAAAAAAATCATTGTATTTTCAGTCACACCATTAAACTTTTGATACCAACACCAACTATCTGCTTCTGTTTCAGCTATCGGCCTACCCTCGAAGGGTGATCGGCCATATTAAATTGTTGGAAGGAGTTTTGCCAAAAAAAAACTTTTTTTATTAAATATTATTAACTAGTAGCGCCCCTTGGTTTCACCGTCTATTCTACAAAAACCGAATATTTTTCCGGGATAAAAAGTAGCTTAAGCATTAAAAAAAACCGTTACAAAGCGGAACGGGAACAAACATCCTTACTCAAAAACTTTCGCATTCATAATTCTAAGTAATATTATAAATGCTAATGTTACTCTGTCTCTCTGACTATGTACCTCTTTGTCTGGGTGTTTGTCGCGTTATCACGGCTAATGGCTGAATAGATCGACTTGATTTCTTGATAGATATAGCTTAAGTGTATGAAGCTACTTTTTTATTGGTTCACGCGAACAAACTCGCGGAAACCAGCTAGCATTTAATACATACGAAGCAATGGATACTTCAACCCACAAATTTATATTTATCTACGCCCCTAAATTAAAAAAAAAATAGAAATTATACCAATGGTCTAAAACCATGTTTTGATATTTCCATGAATTTACCCGATGGAGGCCCTAGCAGAGGAAATATACATAAATATATACCTCAAGCTGGACATCAGAGCAGAACTATTCACACCCAAACCGAATAATAGTAAATGTGTATGTGTACCGTTGGACCAGTTAAGCCTCGAGGGCCTTCCACACCTGTAGGACCACGTTCACCACGGGGTCCTCTCATTTCAGGCATCGTTCGGAGTAGATTTGATACGACACTCTCTGAACATTCACATTTCTGAAAAAGTGCAGAAGAGTTTTAAATTTCAATCTAGAGTTACAAAGCTCAAAATTAATTTACCTTTGATTTGTTGACCGAATGAGCGAAGGGAACTAAAGGTCTAAGTTTTAACTGGAAAATTTTGCTTTCACCTGTCCGTATGTTGGTACTCGCGTACTGGTCGTATTTTTAACCAATCTTGACGAAACTTGACAGGTTATACAATTTTGTAGTTTTTTTTTCGTCGTCGGCGATTTGCGATTGGAGTATTTCTCCCAAAAAAATCCTTATTTTTCCAATCAAAATCAAAAATCGCCGACGGGTAATTTTTTTTAATGAAATTGCAGAATTGCGATTTTGCAAATAAGTTTGTGCTCGCGATGTTCTACTGTTCGCAGAAACTACTAGTTTAGCACTGTTGTGCTATTAATAGTTATTTTTGGTCGAGCATTTTCGCCAATTAAAATATGCTAATATGTTATGTTATGTTATGTTATGTTAATATGTTGTTTATTATGTTATGTTATAAAATGTTATGTTATGTTTTGTATTGTTATTGAGTTAATAAATTAATTAGAATTTTATTTAACTTTTAGAATTTTTTAATTAAATTTTTCTTCTTGTACTTACTCCTTCTTCCCCTCGTCTTCCCGGTGTACCGTCTAGACCTGGGGGCCCGGTAGGACCCAAATCTCCTTTTATTGATTCTCCTGGTTCCCCCTTTAAATTATAAACTCGTGATCAGTGTCCGAACATCATTGGATCATTTTCAAACGAATTAACATGTAGTATTTTTTTTTCAAAAATTGCTTGTCCAACTTTAATTAAACTTGACATATTGTTATATTGTCAAATTTGTTATAAAAATAGTCTAGAAAAAATTATAACTAGTACGTTTGTATAAAAATGACCGACACCGGATAGTTATTCAAAGTAAGGTTTAAAAAAAAACACGATAATTCTACTTACTTTCATACCATTTGCTCCCTTTTCACCCTTTTCGCCCTTAAAACCTCGCTCTCCCCTATCCCCCACTTCACCCTTCTCACCCTTTTCGATAATAGGCATAGCTGAAAAAAAACATTACAATTTACATAATTATGTATTATCATTATTTGTTAGTCACAAGGGTAACTTCGCTGCAAGCCTTTGTATCAAAACGCTACCAAAACTAAACGACAGAGCAGACCGTGAAAATTGTGTTTCAAAATGGTCTGAATCTTAAATGGGCAGGATTTTAAACCTTCGCATTTTTGCTGATATAATCACGAAAGAGGTTCACTTAGACGACATGGGCTCGAAGATTTCATGTTACAGATATCAGTATGGCAAGTGTCAATGTGTCAGATGTCAGTGAGACAGGAGTTAATGTAAGAGGTGTCAGTATGACAGGAGATAAATCTGACAGATCATCATCATCAGTGATTATCATCAGTTTCAGTCCGCTAATATCAGGATAATAATAATACTGCAAGGTTGCCAATTATGTAAAATTGTCTAAGAAATGTAGAAAACTTATTATGATACTCACGTGTTGTCAAATCGATATCGAAACTTCCTCCGTCACCTCGCATCTAAAATTGATTATATTTTTATTTAATTATATTTTTGTTATTTTTTTTAAGATATTTTATTTTCTTTCGTCAGATAAATTACAACGGTGGATTGAATTTAAAGTTGTGACAGATTTCAATACTAAAGTTGTTTTTTTTTTTTCTTCTTTGAAACTTGTCTGACAATAGAAAATTCGCTTAAATTCCTTAAACAAACGCTATTACTATTTTATTAGTACATTCGTTAATTACAACGCAAGCAAAAGCAAGTCAACTAGTAGATTTATTATAAGCTTTTAAACCAATCAAAGAAAGAGAAGAAAATTTTGTAGAAACTTACTATATTTTCTGGTTCTAATTCTTCCTAGAAAATTAATAGTTTTTGTTAATCGAAATAATAAAAGCTAATTATTTATTGTTTATTTCCGTTAGTATAAAAGTCAATGTAAATAAATAAAACCCTAAATTATGTTTTAATTAGATAATGAGTCTTTTTTTTTTTCAAAATAAAAATATCTTTTAGACTTAACCTTATCTTTTAAGTATGGATGGAGATTACTCTGAAGAGGTATGTCAAGCCGAAAGCCTAAAACTCATTATTATAAACAGCTTTTTTACACGAGCAAATCTTAAAGCTTTTTTTATATTTATTCAGTGTTGGTCCCATTCAAAGTTTTTCATAAAAATAAGTACTGTTTTTCACCCCTTTCGGCTTATTATACCCTTTCGGAATAGCCCAGTATATATTTCATCATCAACAGCCTGTAGAACTCCACTGCTGAGCAAAGGAGAAACGCCATATTGACCGACCAATTGCAATTTGCTGATTGTGACCTTCAAAATGTCGACAGTCCATCTAGTGGGAGTCCTACCTAAGCTGTGTTTTCTAATTTGTGGTTGCCACTCAAGAACCTTTCTTCCTCATCGGTTATCGGTTCTTCGAGCAACGTGGACTGCAAATTACCACTTCGGCTTGCAAACTCTGAAAGCTACGTCGGTGACTTTGATTTTTTCGGTGAATATGCTCGTTCCGTATTTTATCACGCAAAGAAACTCCGAGCATAGCTCTCTCCAATGTCCGCTGTATGACTCTGAGTTATTCCACAAGGGACTACGTCTCAGTTCCATGTGTCATCACTGGCAACACACACTGGTTGAAGACCCTTGTCTTGAATGAATAAATATTGAATGCTTATTAGTCTAATAATCTAAATCTACTTGTACAATAAGAAAAACACTTGATAACTTACTGTTGATGGGTCGTCGGTATCGTAATCTATCTACGAAAGAAATAATTGTCGTCGTTAATAATATAGCGTGACAGACAGAGACAAAAGTGGCTCATATTTAACTTTATCAGATAAAATGATCCACTTTTTGTTAGAAGACATATTTTTCGAGGCACATGGGTTACTGCAAGTGATAAGATGATAAGAAAAAAAGTGAAAAAAAGTAGCTTAAGTAGAATCGCGAAAAGCGCGTAAAATTACAAAAAAAAATGAGTAAGTCGTTATGAAACATTAATTATATTTTTTTTTTGTTTTTTGGCACTTTTTCAGTCTCTACTCTCACTGGCCAGAACTTTTTCATTTTTTCACTTGAATATTTTGTTTTTGAATTGTATCTATAATTGATCCATGTGCCTAGAAAAAAGCTGACACGTAATAAAAATATATAAATTCTATATATTTTGTGTAGGTAAATAATCACAAAGATATACATTTATATGTGTATCATAGAAAAGTAACAGATATATCGTGTGTCAACACTTTCGTCGAATAAACATATTTTATATTATAATTATGTAAGAAAAGTGTTATCATAATATTATTATAGCAGAAAAAATTAAAAAGAATTTTGATCCCAATTTGCCAAAAGAGAGTGCATTAGTAGTTCCACCATTTTGTTTTAATAATCCGGGAATAATCACGTTACATAATAATATGGAAATTGAGTCAGTTATTTCGACAATAGTTTTCATCACATCCGGTGATATATTTTTTCCCAGACTACAACCGGAATAACAGACTCAATTTAACGTGAGTAATCCAGTAACTCACGTAAAATTGATTCCGGTCTATAGTTTTAGTCGCATGCAGTGAATTATTTTTTTCGGATCCGACCGAAATTATACTATAATCGGAATATCCGACTCAATTTAACGTGAGTATCGTATTATTAACCCAAAATGTGTCGAAATAACGGTAGTTTTCATAGTAAAGTTCCAACATTGTTTATTGCATAAAATGTTTAAAATTAAAATCATATAATATGTTTTTATTTTTATGGAATTTGCTGATGAGACGAGTAAGTCGCTCACCTGATGTTAAGCTTCACGCCTGCCCATAACAATTCAGTGCTACCCACATTTTTGAACTTTAACAGTTCAAAACCATGGTCGGCAGTGTACTGCACTCATCACCATGAGTTATTAGATGTTAAATCTCTTTATGCCCAGTAATTACGCTAATTAATTCAGTTTTTAAACGTCTATTTTCTAGTCAATCAAATAATCACAGGTTTAATTAAACAATGTTGGTTCTCACTTATGTACATTTTATACCGAAGATTTTATTCACAAATAGAAGCCCGAACACAAAACGGAAATATTTAAAGAGCCGCAGAAAGCAAGAATTTGAGACCCGAGAGTGACAAAAAATATACTAACGGTAGTGACAGAAAAATAACGATCAAATATACTTGTTTCGTTTTTCTGAAAGAAAAAAATATAAGTAAAATAATTAGTGACGTAAGTGCTCAATTGGCACCTAAGGAATAAAAAAATATCTACAAAATTAGATCAAGAACCCACGATAAAATATTATAATGATATTGAATCATGCTACAGACAATTATTTAGTTATAGACATAATATAAATACCACATAATTATAACTATTATGTGATACATACAACCCGACCAATATAACAAAAGTGATACAATATTTTATGGAAAGAATTTACAAAGCTGAGAGTAGGACATTTAACTCATTATTATAGACATCTTTTATTAAGAGACGAATTCTAAAGGCGAAAAAAATCAAAAGTTCCATAGAAAAAAGGCAAAATCAACATCTGGTAGCCTTTGGCATTATTACATGTGTTTTTTAAGGAAATGGTTGAAGAGATGTGTAAGTCGCTCGCCTGTTGCGTCTTACATTACATTACGTTACACATTATCAACCAGAGGACATCCACTACTGAACATGGGCCTCCTCCTTAGACCGCCACACCGACCCACAACGTGCCACTTGCATCCACCGGTTGCCCGCGACTTTCACAACGGGACCATAAAACTTCCATGCCACCATGAATTATGTACTATGTCAGTTAAAAATACTAAGTGGCACTGTCCTGCGCGCTCGTCACTCTGAGATATTAGATGTTACATCTTATTATGCTTAGTCATTGAGCTACGCCGGATCCGGAATCCGGAACCTTCAATCCGGAACACAGTAATGATTGCACACTGCTTCTTGGCGGTTGAATATTGGTGACGGTGTCTGGTACTTCCCCAGTTCCTATCGCGGTTTGTAGTAAAGGGTCCTACCGCTACTAAAAGGTTGTTCATAATGTTAAGTAATTAATACAATGAAGTCCTTTCGGCGTAATACTATTTCCATATAGCTGTACTGTACAATATATAAAGCCCGATTTACACATGTTCAAGTACAAGTATGACCTGGATTTGTCTTAAAACTGCGACCAGAACTGTTGGACGGGCATAAGCGTCCTCTTAGTAAACGGTGAACATCCTGTAATCACCAAGACTGATGATTATGGTACCCATGCCCATATGGGGTAAGCTTCGTCCAGGTGTGGACGTTTAAAAGTTCATAAGAAAAAGTAGTAGTAGTTCACTACTACGAGTAGTGTTGCCAGTTGCAAGTTATGTAACACGACGTGTAGAAGACAATCAGCGAGTTAAGTAACTATTAAATTGAATGAGTTGACTTGATCGATAAGTTGGCTATTTTACTCGCCACTGCACTAGAGCATCTGTAAATCAGCCTTTACTACGAGTATCGGGGTAGTTTAGTTAAAACGACAGATCACACTAGATACCGCATTACGAGATTCGTTGTTCCTACAAAAAAGTCACCAAAGTTTGAGGAAGGCGCAGGTCGCGGAGAGTGCGACCAAGCGTTCTCAAGGTTATGCCTTCTTGCGTCTAACAATCAACAAATCAGTCATTTTTTATAAGTGTATTTAGAGTGATGCCTGGTGAGCTTCGAGCGTCCTGAATACAGAATCTAGGGTGTGATCTGTGGTTAAAACACTCTTCCCTGCAATAAATACCAGGTACATAATTTATTATACACACACACAAACATGTCTAGGAAGTTTGACTAAAGAAGCTAGAGGACTTTTCTTCAAATTTATAAATTTTAACCAGGAATGCTTTCTATCGAATGAACTTACGTTGGGACAGATCGTTGTCTTCAGGAAATCGTCAGCATCCGTATGTAGCTTTAGCTCCATAATTGAACCCTGAAAGAAAAATATTAATGATTTACAATACAATAAAGAAAACGATTCAAAGGGAATAGAACATATGCGGCATATCCTACCGCCGCCATTTTGTTAAAGCTTCGAGTAAGATGGAAGTAGTATATATGGGTAGAAGACACTTAAACAAACAAAAGATGGTGTGTGTCATAGTGTCCTAAAGTGTCACGTTCCCGAGATATTAGAGCGTAAAAAAACACTATTTGAGAAAAGTGAAGTGTTTACCACCAAATATCTCAGTAACGTGACACTTAAGGACACCATGTTACAGAACATATTTGTTCATTTAAGGTTAAGCTCTCTACTTATATATACTCCTTCATAATGCGTAGAAACATCGGAAAAAAAATGCAGTGGGTAAATAAGCCAGGTTCCATACAAAAATGTTCGAACCCCTTTACCACTGATCAAAATAAATGTACTTAACATTATCCAAAATTCACAGCCTATACCCAGCATATTTTTCTATAGGTGGTATAGGCCTCTCTTTTGCTACGCCATCTGCCTCAGTCCTTTGCAAATCTAGTACAGGTTCGACCCGCGATGTTGATGATATCGTCGACCAACCTAGCAGTTGTCTAACCTACCTTGCCTTGCACCACTATGTCACAGCCTTAAAATCATTCATAAAGTTAACAATCAAGACGTACCTAATCTATGTTCAATTAAAAGTGAGATGGGTATATTTTTATTGCAGTTTTGCATTGTTCAGACAAAACGAACCTAAGATAACATTTTTTTTTTAATTATTGACCCTTTGTCGCTTTCACACATGTCTCATTGTTAATATAAATTAATATGTTTTTGTTTCCATAACTTAAAATTAAATAACAATTTAACAAAAAACGAATATTTCGATTCAGATCGAAAAAAAAACGAAACAAGAAAGAAAAGATTTTTTCGATTTCCCGTCAAAATAAAAGATTTCGAAAAAAGCATTTCTTTTCAATATTACATTTGTCATGATAGTTACTATAGACATAATAATATACAATACAACAGAATACAACATACAGCCTGTAGAAATGCAAACTATATACAAAAACTAACAAAATGTGCGAGTGAAATAGCTATAGCTTTGTAGTATGTACCCCTGCGTCAATATTAAAATCTAGTCTCAGAAAGAAATGAGGTAAGCTCTATGAAGAAGGTAAGCCCTGTAAAGACATATTCTGCACAGGCGCCGTGCTTTATTGTTCGGGTAAGAGATTAAAAATATGACGGCAGTCATCTTTGTGACGATATGAACCCTGCTATAATGAAACTGCGGGCTTGTTTCCATATTTCGTGCCGAATAATTTAATATCGGACGACTTCCTGGAGACATTAGCGAACTCAGCTAGTACGTAATTAATGTTGGTGATAGTAGGTAGGTAGGTAAAGAGAACAGATTCGATTCTTTTCTCATTTTGTTGTGTGCTAATTACTCGACTGCCCTTAACTACAATCGAAAAAACTTTCGTTGCTATTTGATAGCAGAATGCATGAGAAATGCAAATGGCACAAATACATTTTTTCATACATTTTCTATCGAATAGGTAACGAAATTTGTTTCAAAAGTCTGCGGCCACATTAAACGATTTGCGATGAAAGTTGCAGGTAGGCAGAGACATATTATGGCACCTTACTCGACCTACTGCTCGTCATGCTTCTCCAGCGAAATAATAACTAGGCAACTTATTAGGTATTTCGCTGTGCTCCTCGCCTTGCCCGCTTCTTCCGATTTTGTCGCTTTTTTGAGTCAGTTAAAGAACTGGCGAGATAGATAGATAAAGCAAAGACAAGGCCGTACAAAAAAAAGTAAAAGGGATGAATAGCGCGAGTAGATCATTGTGTCGCTTTCTCGCAAATATTCGCAGCGGCGCGAGGGGAATGCCGAGCAGCAGCGTGGGGAACATAGAGTGACTAGAGCACCCCAAAGCAATCAGGTATCTTGTGAAGATTTCCAAAACCCAAAAAAAGGGGTACAACAGGACTAGGCGCTTGATATAATTATACGAACTTTATTTTACTTTCTGATAATTTCAGAATAGATACTCATTGTTGAGTTTACTGAAGTATACTACTATTGTTGGTGACATAGAAAAGTTTAATAGATTACTGTGTCAATGTTGTGGAAACGAATTTCAACGTGAAAATTTGACTTCAGCGCGGTTATGAGAGATTTTCTATAGAATGAGCTTGATGGTAAAGTCCAGAAAATTCGATAAAACGGTACCCGTTGCAGGTGCAAACTTTTCATAAACTAAAAATTGGTTTGCGAAAACCGTGTGTAGTTTTTTCGAAATTTGTTTATAGACTTTAAACGATTATTTCTGTTGTTTGTTTTCGGGTTTCGTCTGAATAGTTTTGCGAAATTAAAAACTTAGATGAAACGGTTTTTCATTGTAGTATTGAAAAACCAAAAGTTTGTAGTATTGTAGTATTGGTTGTTGTTGTATTTCAATATTATACGCCATAGCTTGACAGGCGGCTTGGATATCGCAGAAAGGTCACCAGCCCTGAAATTGGGTTGTTCCGTTTTCATCCCAGCGGTCTCATCCCATTTCTTGACTCATCCTAAACACCTATTACCAGCTCAATCCACACAAAAATTAATAATTTTTTTCTTAAATCGCCCTAAGTGCTATTCTTGGCTCATCCCACGGCAAAAGTGACAAAAAAAGTATGGATAGCATAAAATTGCATTATACCATAATATTTAATGTCATAAAGCACTCCTTTATTCTATCTGTCATTAAAAGTAGGTTCAATTTCGTCCTCTTGCATAATCGCACCATCAGTAACAGCTTGTGGGCGACAAGGCGAGTGACTAAGTACTTACAAACTCGCTGTACTAAACAGCTCTACCGCGGTTTGATTCTGAACGGATTCTAGCACCTCGCTTTGGAAAGGGATGCCGGTTCTGATAAGAAGTAAGAAGATAAGTGAGCTCAGGACTGTGCTTTCTGGATGTGGTAAGTACATATGTTTAAATATTATAACTATAACGCTTATATTTAGTACACACATTATGTTAGATTACACATATAGTTTGGAAAATATTTTCTTTAAGGTTACCTTTACAATGTAGGAGACTACATGTAAAGTGGGGATGAAGAAAATCTCAGAAAATATTGGTAACCTATCCCATAGATATCGAAGAAAAGAGAAAATCTTTTTTTTAACCCGTCATTTTCCATAAGTGTCGTGTCCAAAGAGATTCATTTCGTGAATGTCATGGTTTCACTCTCAATCTATTTTTAAAATACTTTCAAATCATTCGCACATAACGATACTCAGAAGCGACGAGTATCGTCTAAGAGTCTCGGAGACTAGTTGCCACTAAGTATCGCACATACATTTGTAGAGTCGCACCTCGCACACTACGCAACCGGTATCCTACGTGTCCGCGATACACGCCGCGTTTGGTCGCACGCCAGTGCGTCTTCTACGAATCTCGGCAAAATGGCAGCGGAATAGCAGTTCAATAATCCTTCCTACCTGTACGTAATTTATAAATGCGAAAGTAATTCTGTCTCTCTGTCTATTTGTCTCTCTGTCTCTCTGTCTGGGTATTTGTCGCGTTTTCACGGCTAAAGGGCTGAACGGATCGACCTGAATTTTTGCATGGATATAGCTTAAGGGTCGGAGACAGACATATGCTACTTTTTTATTTTTTTTGTAGGCCCACGCGAACGAAGTTAGCTAGTAGTAAGTTAGTTAACTCGAGTAGCGAACAAATATTCTATTCGTATGCGATTGAAGTATCGTCTCTTGCGAGAAACATAATGTATGAAGGGCCTTACTGATCTTTTAGAAAAACTCAGAGTCAGTCAGCGGTTTACAGAGAGAACTATAACGGAATTTCTTTGCGCGTTAAAGTCTGGAACGAGGATACTAGCCGAAGAATCAAAGTCACAGAGTCAATTGAGTGGCGACCACGAACCGGAAAACGCAGGTAGGCTTCCCACTACATTGACTGAAGTCATCGTGAAAGTCGTGGGCAAGCGGTGAATGCAAATGGCAAATTTTCGTTCATTGCGGCGCTCTAAGAGGGAGGTCTTTGTTCAGCAGTGGACATCTTCTGGCTGATGATGATGTAGCTGAATACCTAAGTTGTAACACTTCCTGTCAAAAAAAAAGTATCTAATAAACTGCACGAACAAGTTTTAATGTTAAGAACTCTGCTTATGATGATATTAGGTAATATTCTAATTCAAATTCAAGTTTTCTTTATTTATGACAACAGGGGTCACATTTGGTTAGTAAATACAACCTCGCAATGATTTCTTGAGGAATTTATTTTGAAATGTATTCACTTCACGCAAACTAAAAATATTTAGAAACCGTAATTTGGCACATAAAGACTTACCGTAAATTTAAACTGTTAAAAGTGTTATCTACGATCTTTTTAGAAAGCAATTATTCAATGATTGGTTACAATTTACCGATGGTTCTGAAGAATCGCCCATTAAATCCTACTCACATCTTCAACACACCCAGTTATACTGTTGAATGCTAATCGACTATTGATAGGTATTTACCCATTCTAAAACACTGTCTGCAAAAAACGTAAAACCTTATATGAACGTGAGAGAATTACAGATCAAATTGTAAGTTATGTATAGCCACTGTAATAAATGTTTTTCAAGTGATTCTATAAACTATTTAAAAGCAATAAAACTTTTATAAATTCCTTGCGCGGACTTAAAATTTAGTACGTGACAAGGTAAAAAAAAACCCGCATATATGCTAATAAAATCATTTTTTATCAAAATAAAATCATAGTTTTGAATAAAAAATGATAGATGGCATTTATGCGCCTCTCGATTCGAGTCGAGACACGGAAGACATAGACATAAATATTCGTCATCATCATCATCATCATCATCAGTGGACGTCCTGACGTTCACTGCTGAACAAAGGCCTCCCCCTTAGAGCGCCACACCAACCGACAACGGGCCACTTGCATCCAGCGGCTGCCCGCGACTTTCACAATGTCGTCGGTCCACCTAGTGGGAGGCCTGCCTACGCTGCGTCTTCCGGTTCGTGGTTGCCACTCAAGAACCTTTCTTCCCCACCGGTAATCGGTTCCTCGAGTGATATGGCCTGCCCATTGCCACTTCAGCTTGCAAACTCTGAATAAATAACACATGAATATAAACATTACGGCTATGAAAAATATTAACAAAACTGTTTTTAACATTTTTTTATGGTCTGTTTTAAGACCATAAACTAAACACTTAGATATTACCTAGACATAATTTCCGAGATAAAAAATGTTAGTTCTAGATATGCCTTAATAGCTGCTTCCAAAACGAATTTGGTCCAAACCTACACAATCACAATTACCAAAACAACACACAGTCACACCTCACAATCAATTACCAATCAAATTAAATTAAATTAAAATTAATATAATAATCATTGATAGATTAATTTTAATCAGCGGAAGAAAAAAAAACAAGCTCTCAAACAAAAATTTCAATGATACTCGACAAAATGTATGGAACAGCAGTTCACAATCATGAGTACTATGAGCCTCTTTCGGCTTAGCATACCCTGTATAAAAGTCGATGTATGCTATGTTTTCTATAGACTCCAAAACGGCTGGACCAATTTTGATGAAATTGTCATGGAATATTCAGATTAGCCCAGCGGGTGATCCTGTAATGTTTGGTACTCGTGCGAAGCCGGGGTAGGTCGCTAGTATGGACATAAAATACATTTCCATAATAGGGAACAATAATTAATATGGAATAATTAATAGTTTAAATTATTTTATTCCTTATGAAATAAAACAGACTACTGTACTACACGAAACAATCACTAAAGTTACCCTCGATGTTCTAAAGATAATGAGAATGCTCAAGCCAGTTAGCAGCGTAACACTCATTATGCTGGCAGCATTACCATGCTGAATGGCAAAACCAGCATTTTGGTCACGCGTTGCACCAATAAGGCGCTCTGATCGATCTTTGTAATAACCGAGTGTGGTCAGAATTAACATAAAAAAATTGAGTGTTAGTATTTGAACGCATCCAAAGGTTCCCAACTCAAAGGACAGAGGAAGTGGATCCGAAGCCAGCTGCGAAGTTATGACACAACGGATATTACCCGACCTAGCGTAGAGCCAAACGATCCAAATTCCCAGCTATTCATCTCCAAAACTATCTTTTCTGAGTCGAATTATATTCTTAGAATGCTAGATTCTTCTTTCTGCTTTCTAGACGCTGTAAAGACTAAAATACTGTATGTAGTAGATGCTCTCCGTAGTGAGTGTAAGAGCCACAGAAGAGAGAGAAGTAAATAAAAAAAATTCCTCTTCTGTGGTAAGAGCTCTCCAAATGTAAAGTCATCTTAAAGTAAGACTTTGTAGTTGAGTAGGGTTACAGACTACAGGACCTGACTTGCCAGGAATTAAGTCCCACTGAAATATTGGACTTTTTTAAAGTTGCTCGTCGGTGTATCTTTGCTTAAATCAGTGATTTTTGGATCTCTGCAGTGGGCTGAATAAGCTGCCGATGATGATGATGAATGTTTGCGTACCTATCTTCCCTAATCTTAGCACAGATATAATTCAAGTAAATATAATGTAATCTTTTTAAGTAATCATATATTACGTGCTGCACTTCATTACAATAACGCGAATTTTTGGTTATCTGGATGTGAACCGTAGCTTGTAGCCAAGTCGTTATGAAGATATTTCAGAGTAAATCATTAATCGCAATGTCAATCGCATTAAGTTTTTATTATATAAATACAAGAGAGGTTACACTTTTATTTAACATTTACAAAAAAAGTATAAAAATGTTACGATGTGGTATTAATTTTGGTAAGAGTTGACATTTTTGCGATCAAATATAAATAAAACTATTATTTTCACCGTGTTGTGATATACCTACATTTTTTTTAACGGTCTTGTCAAGCGTTTGACCACAATCTCTCCTGATGGAAAGCGACGATGTGGCCGAAAATGTAGCACGCTTCCCTACCTATTATGGAGCCCCCACAGATCTGTGGGAGTCCCAGCATTATAAATTACGAGCTATTATACTGAATTATTACAAACGTAGTCGTAGGTGTACCTAACAATGAACGTGAAAGATCAAATGTCTAATTTGAGAGTTCAAGCACCAAATCATAATTATCTGAGTTGTTCTTGTTTGTATCAACGCCCACTTCGAGTCAAAGTTCCCAACCAAAACATTTAGACTTAAAAGCTAAGCTTAGTAAGTAGTTAACTTATTTTTTTTTCAATCTATCTGAGCATTACCAAAACGCCGGCGTTTATCTGGCGCAACGCAATATCTAATAAATATTATAGTTGCTCAAATGTCCATAATAAATAAGGTGCTTGCTTGCATCAGCCTTGAAACATCCCACTGCTGAGATATCGGTAGGCAGGAAGAGTGGCCATAATATCCACCACGCTGGCACAGAGCGGGTTGGCGGATTTACATACGCCATCGATTTTTTTTCTCCGGTAATATGCAGGCTTCGTCACGATGTTTTCCTTCACCGAAAAGCCAGTCGTATATCTGTACCAATGTATCTATAACCAATGAGTTCTTTGGACCTTACGTACAGATATACGAACTATGCCCGCCCGGGATCCCACGAATGTGAGGCGAGCATGCTCCCACTGAGCTACAACAGCTCACAGAAATCCGTTTTTTTTTCGGTTTAGCCCCTTAACTGCTACAATAATATATTATACCTCAGAGTGACGAGCGCAGTACAGTGGCGTTCAATTTTTTAAACTTAGATTAATCTTAAAACTTTTTGACAAATGTACAAAAATATTTTCAAAGGTACAAGCTACAGTTCCAAAGGAACTATGCACTGAGCCCGTCCATTCATCTCGCGTTCCCAGCAGGACTTTATATGACGTAGTGTTTGTGTCATGAGAAATAATAGCAGAACTATCTTGAAAACGCTGAGAGTGTGAGAGTTATGTCTGGATTTATTATTAAGGGCCTTAGTCGCGTCCAAATTTGTATCAATTGCGCATTTCACATTATTCGAGATATAAAATCACTGAGAATGATATTCCAAAAAAATAAAGATCATCATTTTCCTCCCATTGTCCCACTAGGAGGGGTCGGCACAGCACGTTTCCTTTCTCCGCTTCGAAGTCATCTCGACATTTACTCCCCTCTCACTCATATTATTCTCTTTCACACAGTAAGGTTCATCTACGCCTTTTTAATCCACACCTCAAAAAAAAGGTATGATTAAAAACTGTTTAAAGAATCGATAAAAACGAAAAAAATGGTATTTTTTTTCTATTCCGTCCGTAAAAAAACATAATATCTAAACGAAGATTTCTATAGACAGGTATTTCTGATGTCATTTCATTTATTCAGGCAAATTACACCCATACGGGTACATATGGAACAGCTGATTTTTTTCGCGATTTCACGGTTATTTAATGTATCCTTGCAGCCTAATTTTGATGTATTTGACGAATTTGTAGATTAATTTACGAACATAACATTTTCTTACAAATATTTTTTTAGAATCAGTAATAAAATCTTAAACTTAAAAACCATTTTTTCAAAACGTTCAAAAAATGCGGAAAAGTCACATGATTTTACTATGAAATTGACGTGGTTATGATACATTTTGTTTTAATAAAAGGCAATTTTTTAATAATGTCTTGCTTAGCATTCCTTGATAAAGGTCAACGAATGAACTATAGTCGGAATAACCGACTCAATTTAACGTGAATATTCCCGTTTTATTAAAACTAAAAAGTCACATGATATTTATTTATTCCTTTATTTATTTTTATATTATGCGAGCAGCATAGGCTGATGTGCCTATATCACACAGTGTTGCAATTTAATAACTGCCAGTCAACTCTATCTTCTTCTTAATTATCCAACTGTCTAGCTTGTTTTTAAAAGTATTTATAGATTTTGCTGAGATCACCTCCTCAGGCAGCCTGTTCCAATTGTGAACAACTGTGTTGCTGAAGATGTGGTGTGCAGTGTTGGTTTGAGATGTGGCAGGCTGTAGCAGGGTTTTGTGGTACTCGCTGTCTCTTGCACAGTCCTTTAGCGTGTACATGCTATGTATGTCAGGAAGATCATAGAATCCGTTCAAAACTTTTAAAGTTTCAATCAGATCACCGCGTAGCCGTCTTTCTTCAAGGATAGTGATGCGCAGAGCTTTTAATCTTTAGTCATAGGATTTGCGACGAAGAACATATATTTTGGTATTTTAGTGGCTTTTCTTTAAGCACTTTCTAGCAGATCAATATCCTTCTTAAAGTATGGGCTCCAAACTTGAAATCCATATTCCATTATCTTTAACGTTCTAACACAAATATTTGTATCAAACACGCAAAGTGTTGCATGAAAGTATAGAGTAACACAGTAAGTACAAAGTATATTCATACAACGTAGTGGCAATATATTGTCACTGTGCTCCAAATTCATCAAAACGACATTTCCCAATAAACATACCAGGAAGGTCAATACACTTTTAACGGTTTTAACTATCCCAGGTTTAACGCTCCACTGGGCCCGTGTTTTGTGTAGACCCATCCAGGTGTGAAAGCCACTGCGCCCGCTAATTTGTAAGTGCGCTACCCGACCCGTAAATTTTGAGCTACGGACACACCTGGGCCATGGCTACGGCCACAGAGTGAAATACTTCACTTTGTAATCTCAGTAAAAGTGTACCAAAGCCAACGAAGTCAACTTACACACTCATCATAGCGAATGTTTTTGTTTGTGTATCTGATTATCTGTTTGTTTTTTTTTGACAGGATGACTAAACCAATGGTGGTGTTGGTCAAGAAAGGGCAATATAATTTTTTATCCCTTTAATAATATTGAAAATCCGCGAAGAAGATGGCCTCTGTTTTTTGACTATGAAAACGCAATATGCTTCGGCCTGCATAATAAGAATGAATAGAGAAGAATATCGCGCGTTCACAGAAAATCAGTTACCAGTTTGTAATAACTCGTAAAAACATTTAAAAAGTTTGTATGTAGTTTAAAAATAATTTCGTTTTTATGTTGTGGGTAAGTCCTACAATAACATCAAAAAAAAAAGACAGCGTATCACAAAAATTCAATGTTCATTCTTAGAGTTTACGGGTAAGCATTTTAATTTAGTATAGGTATACTATACTAAATTACAAAGTTTATATTAATATGTTTTTCAAATATCCTGTGTAATTACAGATTTGCTTATATTCTTGCTATTTGCTTATATTCAAAGTGTTTAAATATAATTATACATTACGGGTTAAAAACACTTAAATCATATATTCATTGTTTGTATTCACAGTAAATTATAGAAATAACGTATTTTTATAATTTACATAATGTAAAAAACCACATTTTCGCCAACTTCACGTCGTATTTTTGCAGTCGCACGTAGAACAGGTATGTCCGCGCCATTACGCGTGAAACTGTAAACTTTTACAAAAAGTACGGCAATATATCCAGAGATACATCACCGGCCCCGACGTTTGAATGCCTCCTTCCTCAAGTGCCACCCCTGACTTTCCACGATTCGCGCTTAGAAAGTTGCCGTTTTGTTGTGCTCAACTTTTTTGTACTTTTTTTAGGAATGTGTATCTCCTTTTTAATTTTCATATTTTTTTGTGACGATGGTTGTGGTTCTGACAGTGTGATATATTATCAAAGTTTGTGTTTTGGTCTGTCTTTGTGGAGGTATTACATTCGTAGATTTTGGCTAAAGAAAGCAGTATTTTTGAAAGTAGCTGTAGTACTTACTTAATACACTTATCTGTAGAAAGTTTACGCTTATTTTATGTTTGTGTGAGCTTTTCAGTAATTTTTACAAAACATTTTTAAAAAAAACCTATAGCAATTGTTCCCGTTGCAGTTTCGTAGCCGTTTCTGTTACCCCTCTGTTACGAATCTTAACCGTTTCTGTTACGAAACTAATAGTCGAACCACAGCAATGTTACGCGCCCCTTTGCAAGTTTTTTGTAGAAATTGTGTATTTTCAAAAATGTCTGCCACACAACATACAATAACATTATGTCGTTGTGTCTGCTATCACAGTATAAAAAAAATATAATGAAAGTTGGTATTTATATCTATTTGACACTTTTTAGCACTCTTCAAATTAAAAGATAATAAATGATTGTTTCCTAAAAGCATTTATTTTATTTTATTCTCTTAGGATAACTTACAGCTAGCGCTTAAATAACAGGTTTAATATTTTAACTTAAAGCTAATTAAAGGTTACCACAAATAGAAATACTTAAAATCTTCTTTTTTTTCTTTAGTTTTTTAATTTCCTTTTTTATTCTTTCTTTTAGTTTTTAGCGTAGTTAAATCCATAAACAGACTTACACCAACCCGCACTGGGCCAGCGTGGTGAATAAGGCCCTTCGAGGGTAGGCTAATATCGCACCAGTGGGATGTAGAAACAGACATTACTGACGTCGGATTTTGTAATTGCTTCCTAGCTGGCCCCGAGTGGTGCGAGTAGATAGTGTTGTATGAGTTAGTGGAAATAGGCCTTAAAGGATTTTTTTTTGATTTGATTTATTTATTTTGTTCATATATAATTTTTGTGTACAGTGTCACTCACAGGGCGATGTGGTCACTGAGCGACAAAACCCTTCAAATAATCAAATAAAAAAAATAAAAAAATAGATATGACGTGTTTTATTTTGAATGCACACTTAGTGATTTTATATTTTCAATTAATAATATAATATGCGCGAGGGAGACTCGACTACAGAACAGCGACAAAAAAAATTACCTACATATAAGCACCTGTATCTATCTTCACAGCGTTTCAGAAAAAAATATAAGGCGGAAACTCCATAATATACTGAAATGTTTACAGATGGAGTTTAATTCTAGTGCCACAACTCTAGAAATAACGGGCTTACCGGTATAAGGCAATTTAGTTTCTCTTGCAGGCAAAATGCTATGCTTTTCGCATGCAGGTTAAATTTTTGTTTAAATTTACTTGATCCATTACCGCGCAGTATCGGTGCTGAAAAGTTAATATTTCATCTCGACACCTATCGTATACCTTCCACATTCACCTTGCGTCAGAGTCATTTTTCAACTGTAAAATATGATCCTACTATTGGAGAAGCAATTTTAAAATATGCATCCATTTTTAATGGTTTTATTTTCACCAGGCTGCGTACTTTTTTTTCAAAATACCGATTTAAATAAGGCTGTAGTTAATTAAAATAGGTACAGGTAATAGAGGCCGTTGAGTTCACTTGTCGAGTGAAAGAGACATTGTTTTTTTTTTTTGGGAAATTTGATGACGAGACGAGCATGTCGCTCACCTGATGTTAAGTTTACGCTTTCCTAAAAATTAACAGTTCAGTGCCACCCAGAATTTTGAACTTCAACAGTTACAAAACATGCGCAGAAATGCATTGCGCTCGTCACCCTGAGATATTAGATGTTAAATCTCTATGTGCCCAGTAATTGCGCTGGAAACATTGCCCTGCAATCCGGAACACAGTAATATTTGCACACTACTGCTTGGTGGTTAAATATCTGGGAAATGTGTGGTACTTCCCGAGGCGGACTCTGCAGCAGAGCTTCACCACTGTTAAAAGGTTAGTTTCGGATTTACATGGAGTTCTTTAGACAACCGAAATTACTAACCGTGCTATTTCTCGCATGCTGCCAACGAGCTATATCAACGGTTTAAACTCACCGTTGCTGAATTATTCCATAGCTAGGTCTCTTCTTTCTAAATCCATAATTAATTTTAACAAGCGCGCCGCGTTTTAATTAGTACATCAAAACCCTAAAATTAATGACGAAATCTGGCCTCTAAATTAATGATAAAACAAAGTTTAAAATTTGAAATTAGAACGCTATTGCGTTTAATGAACAATGAAAATGTTTAAAAATTACCGACATTAAAAAAAAACTTACATACGCATACTCAGATTTATAAAAGTATATACCGTAGTAGAAGACCGTAGTATCGGAAGACGAAGCGTAGGCAGGCCTCCCACTAGGTGGACCGACGACATTGTGAAAGTCGCGGGCAACCGGTGGATGCAAGTGGCACATTGTCGGTCGGTGTGGCGGTCTAAGTGGGAGGCCTATGTTCAGCAGTGGACGTCTTCTGGCTGATAATGTAATGTAATGTAATACCGTAGTAAAAGTTGTTTATAATGAGAAGAATTGTATCCTACAATGCTATCTCCGCATCTAACCGAACATCCAGTATACATACATTTAATAATAGCTTTTGAAAAATAAACTCCTTGCACAGTACAGAGTTGCAGCACCTCGCAACTAAATACCCGATTATACTGCATCTGGTACAAAAGCGGAAATCCCAGAGACAGCTTCAATTTTATAGTGGTCGGGGCTCAAAAGAAAATCCAATTTTCTTGGCTCAGGATCCATTTCTTATTTGTGGCGGCGCGCGGCGGTTTCAATGGGACAATATTACATACAGTCTGGTCGCCTCGTTGAATGGACTAGACTGGGGCTTTAAAATGGTAAGACTCAAAGACTTCCACTAAAAGTTTAGATAAATAAATAAATAAATAAATATTGGTGGACGTTTTTCACACACAGCGCCATCTATCCCCAAACTAAGCAAGCTTGTACTCTGAGAACTAGATAACTGAAAGAATACATAAATACATATTTTTTTTAAATACATGTTTAGAATTCGTAGGAATGCCCAGACAAAGAACAAACATCCATGTTCATCACACAAATGCTTATCCTAGGTGAGAATCGAACCCACAACCTACAGCTCAGAAGGCAAAATACTCCCATAGAGCCACAAGGCCATTCCAAAAAACAATATTGAAGATACTAGTTAGACATTTAAATCTACGAGTACCCAAAGGATTATTATACTGCTAGCTTGCCCGCACGGCTTCATACTCGTCTAGGCTACAGTAAATTATATACCCCATTTTTCATTTCTTTAGGGGTAGATTTTTGAAAAATCCTGAGCCACGCCTTTCTTTATTTTGTATGTTTGTTACACAAACCGAGTTTCATTGGTTTGGTAGAAAAAAAAAATTCCATACAAACATTGAGGGTTCATTTTACCTCTTTTAAAGTGGAATTTCGAAAAATCCGTTCTTATTGTTCACCTCGACCATTTGAGGAGTAATGGACACAACCCTATGTTCTCCCACAACCGACGTCCTATCTCTCCTATTAAACCCTTGGCCTCCGTACCCCAACAGCCCCTGGTCTCTAAGGCAATGTGCACAAACAAGTAATGCAGCTCTATCGCCGAGTACTTTTGCCGTTTCTTGATAGCGGTGTCTTCCGCTGCAGCAGCTGGCGTGTGAACGGTATGAACCAGATGCCTGGCTGCAACGGTACTGACGCACGTGGCGTCCAGGCATTTGCCGTTCTTGCAGGGCACCAAGGTCAGTCAGTCCGGTCTCTTGCAGTCCGACCTGAGCAGACCAGGTGGCTCGAGCATGCATGGGACGTTGACCTACACAAAGGCTATGTTTGTTTTAATAAATCCACGATGAGTAATTAAGCTGTAATCGAAAAAGAACGTAGGAAAATTTGAATTTAGCGCGCTGAGCGAAACAATGCATCTTAAACAAAAGCCAAATAAATACGAATCGGGTTGTCCACAACTCTTCTATCTAAGCCTCAACTTAAAAAAGAACGTGACCAAAATAAGCTTCTTCGTCAAGTTTCGATACCTAAAACTAACGCCTAAGCGCTAAGTCGTTATACATAACAATTTGTAATATCTAATACCTGAGTCACGTCTCGAAAGGACAAAAAGTAGTCCCTTACTTGAGCTCGTTGCTACAAAGTTTCAAATGTTTTGTTTGGCCCAAGCACAGAGGCCCAAGGTAGATATGAAAGCGTTTATGAAATCAATATCTCTGAATTTAGTCTCCGTACAAATGAGTGTCGAAAACACGCTATTTATTGCGCAGGATGGAGTGTATAAAGGAAGCGTTCTTTTTCCCACTGAGTCATATATAGGCACGATTAAATACATGCAATACTTTACAATACAATATAACTTAATTAGACACCGTAAATATAATTTAAATTAAACGAAACAATACTGAAATATCCGTAAATAAACATAGTAAGTAGTTCAATGTGAGCTTTCCATTGGAAGTACCACGGCTGAAGCAACAAATAATAAAGCAGATTAATTGTTAGTTAAAAAAAAATAAAAATAAAAATATTATATATTTATATATATTTATTTTTGTTTCCTTTGTTGTAAGTTTGTGTGTATACCCCAGAGCAATCACGCTCACTAAAAAGCTTCTTCTTGCGGCGGCGTTGTGTGGCGGGTCGCCCTCTTCCCTTCAATATGGTTGAGGAGAGCGATGGCTGGCACATGCGTCAACTCGTGAACGGGTGCTGCTTGCGGGAGCTGGACTGCTCGGAGTATATACGCAAATCTATAATAGCACTTAGCTCTTTATTAGCATATTCGTTGGTATTTCCTTTTGTAAAGTCTTTAGTTTTTATATTCCGTTTTAGTTGATAAAATATTTGTAAAACCAGATAAATGGCACGGACCCCGGAGTCCATGGAGCAATATTGTAAATAAAAAAAAATAAAAAAATTGTTAGTTAATAATTTAATTACATTGTCAATTTTTTGTACATAGAGGCAGGTTTATCGGAAGTAAATAAACGTGCATATACATATATAAAAGTTGAATTGCAGTGTAGAACTAACTTGAATATGTAATGGCTAAAATAATAATGTTGCTCGCTCAATAAGGGCTGTTTATATAGAAGAACTATGTACCTAAGAACCGTACTATGTGCTTATACACATAAATGTTCATACAATTAAATGAATCTGAATCTCTTAGTTGCATTTAATGACTCTCTTCTACTATCTACTAAACATACCTCGGGATTCTGAAAAGTTTGTTAAATTTGACAACAGATTAATTCTAATGCTGCCTTTGTCTGCCACTAAGCAAATGACAAATACAGCAATAGACTTAACGTGTTGCAAAGTTAACAAACGTTTCAGAATTCCGAGGTAGTCATAATTTATAGACACGTAAATTAATGACTGCTATTCTTTTTCTTTTATTCAATTTACAGCTTAAAAATTGGACTGTCCATAGTAAAGGTTACTAAGGACGGTGTTTCTTTTAACTAGTACCAAACCAAAATCCAAACAGTGGTCGGACTCGTTGCAAAGGATTTGTGAAGAGTTATACTGTGAGGTCAGTTTACGTTTGGTTCGAACTTGCTTAGGAGGTATTCGAGTAAACAATTGATTTGAAAGTTTTCTGCTTTGTAAGTGGATAAATAAAATAAATCTCTACAAATAAAAATAAGATTTAGAAAGTTAAAATTGAGTCGGTTATTCCGACTATAGTTTCGTTCACATTCGGTGACCTTTATCAAGGAATGCTAAGCGAGACACGCGCGCGACCTTATAAACCTCATTATTATTACCAGTACGAAGAAATGCGTCCAATTCTGGGCTATTATAATATATATATATATTTTTATTCTTTATAATTTATGTTCAACTATTTGGTTTGAGCCTCTACAATTTTACCAACCAATGCCTGCGTTTTTGAGTATAATTTTATTTCCTAAAGCAATTTAATTATTTTCAAGCTGGCCAGAAGACTTTTACAAAGTTGAAAAATCTACCACCAAAAACATATTATTAGGCCTGATTTATAAAGAGCCGCCAAGACGTGTTGAAGACGTAGCTCGCTCCACGCCTCGTCGTTTAGAACGTATGGAAACGACTCGTTACGTCTTTGGCCTTATCTCATTAGAAGCCATTTCGTAGTACCTGAACTAGTGATACTTTAAATCAAGTAGGTACCAACTTTAGTTTAGTTCCAAATCAGGAAAGTGAACCACGATAGTATAACTCTGTGCTGACATTGATCACATAATTATGTTTGAGCCATTTTAAATGTTTACAATATCCGTGCTAGGTTAGCTTATCAACTCAATACAATGTATACAACAAATGCCCATTTTCCCGTTTGTTGCGTTTTGAAAAAAGCTTTGTAGCAAAAAGCAAAAAATTGTCTCTTTTGCGGTTGGACACTTGAACCCGATGTCGCTTATCGCGACAGGGCTATGTGGAAGAGATTTATTAGGTTCATTCATTAATTGTCTTTGCGAATGGCCTTATGTGAAAAGATTAGGTTATGTACAGTTAGTTTTTAATTGGTTTTTAAGATAAATAAATATTGGTGGACGTTTTTCACACAGCGCCATCTAGCCCCAAACTAAGCAAGCTTGTACTATGGGAACCAGACGATTGTTAGATTTTTTTTTTTATTTTTTTTTAATACATACATATAAAACATTGAAACACCCAGACAAAGAACAAACACACAAATGTTTGTCCCGGGTGGGAATCGAGCCCACAACCTACAGCTCAGAAGGTGGAAATCGGCCCACTGAGCCACAAGGCTATTTTTATTCAGTTTGTCCTGGGATGGGCTAGTGATATTTTATCAGCATTAAATTTTTAACTTAACTATAGATAGGGGTGCGTCATATTAGTCATATTGGCAGCCATTTTAAATACTTGGTTAGATCATGTAAAAATGTCAGTACCTAATTTTGGTTCTCGGTTTATTTATTGAGTGAACATATTTTACATTCTTATAATATATTTCTACGTGAGTAGGTACATGGAACTGATATGATCACCCTTTATAGGCATATACAACATTCGCCATTTTATTTGAAAGGGTAATGAAATTACCTATTATTAAGCATGAAGGATAATAACTTATACAAGTTTAAATGATGTTAGTCATTATTTTGTTTCAAAATTTGTGTTAATTTTCCAGTTAGTAAAAGTTACTGTAAAAGCTATCTGTTTGATGTCCTTTTTAGGGTTCCGTAGTACTTAAAGGAAACCTTATAAGTTCGTCATGTCCGTTTGTCTGTCTGTCTGTCTGAATACTTTACAGCCATATAGCTTCCAAATTTATTAACGTACATGCATGAAATTTTGCACAACGATAGTCTAAGTAGAGAGCTCCGATTTCAAAATAAATAAAAATACTTTTTTTTTTGTAAAATATGGATAGCTCCGATACATGTAGAAAGGGGATGGAAACAAAAATTCGCTGTACCCTATCATGTGGGAAGTTGTTGACTATGTCTTTTAAAGGTTATCAAATGTACCGCTTGGGAAACATGGACCGACAAAGTTACTTGCAATGTGTGTTCCCCCCTGCCATTTATAAACTATGCATCCCAGAAACTTGCCATCTTCCATGTTGATAGATCTTAGTAAAAAAATATTTTAAAATTATTTCGTTAAAAATTGATAAATAATTCGAACGTCCTACGCGCCTACGGAACCCTACTAAGCATAGCCCGAGACATACTCTTAACAAGTTATTGTAGTTATTTCTACAAAATGACATCAAAGCCATTGCTTTAAGTATCATATTTAAGAGATGTTATTATTTTAAATCACGTGCGTAGTCGCGTTTCATATACACGTATTAATGACCTAACTCAGTAAAATTATTAATTGAGAGAAAGACCTCCATTATACTGTCTTTTGTTCGCAATGCTAACGTACTCTAGGACACACTGTATATCAATCCTTAATTTGTAGTGGTATAACATTGAAAACACTAAGCTTATATTATAATGTATTTTTTATGCCTGTAATAGCTAAAGAAAGTTTAAGCGTGTAAACTAAACTGTAATCGATCTAGCACTGTCATAATTAATGTTTTAGCGCTGCGTCAAACTTTAGTTCTAACTAACCATTTCACTCAGTTTCCTTCGTATACAGAATGATAGAGACGGAGAACAGATGCGTAAAGTGCCCAACTATCATACCCAACTATCATACCCAACTATCATACCCAACTATCATACCCAACTATCATACCCAACTATCATACCCAACTATCATACCCAACTATCATACCCAACTATCATACCCAACTATCATACCCAACTATCATACCCAACTATCATACCCAACTATCATACCCAACTATCCATCCCAAAAAAATATGGAGCAAAACTGGATAATGGCGAGTGAAATAATAATAATTACGACGGTGTACGCAATGCATAAATTTTATTCCTGGCTGATGGGTCATATCCGCATTTTCTTGGTTTTCCTATTTTTTAAATACTAAGCTTCTGTCCGTCTTCACTTCACTTAACCTTACAAAACTTTATAATTCTTAGTCCTGAAAAGGTCAACCAAAAATAGACTGAAATACTGACGGACAGATTAGTTTACTATCATATACTGCAAAAATTTGCTAAATGGACCAAAAATGCTAAACATTTCCGCAAAATACACCAAGATGCGAAACAGACACCAATATCAATTGTCATTTTTGCATATGCTAAATATGCGACTCCAAAGCTAAAGGTGATCTCATTCTAGTCCATGCCTCGTTAAAAGAAGATTTATTACCGAAAAACCACTCCTGGGATATTCCCCACGTTGTAAATTAATACAAATAATGTCCAATCTACGTAATACTTGATGGTTATTTGGAAGAGGCAGCCCAATCATATTTGTGTCATAAACATGTGGCGTATTCATTTCTAGAAGAATGACGTACGAGGGAATTATAAGAACACTAGGTTCCCCGCGTCGGCTATAGTACTAAATAAAAAATCCAAAGGCCAAAATCTATTTAGACTAATTTAAGTACTTTCATGAGTTTCGAACTTTAAGCCCCCAAGAATTTGTCCATGAGGGATCCAAGTTTATGTTTATGATTGATAGGCTAGGCGTTGAATACAAACTCAACAAATGTTAAAAATGATGTGATCCATAATGGAAATCACACCTAGCCTGGAATGGGGAACGGGCTCCAAGGAGGCTTCTGGAACTCACCATTCAGTGCTTGACGACAGATTTTTAACTTGAAGGCTAGTCAGCTTACTAGAAAACACCACACGATGTTTTTCTTCTCCCTGGCTCAGAAGGAGAAGTCAAACACAGCTGTAATAATATTGTAGCTCAAGCTGGCAAATAAAAAACCAGTTATATAAAGTAAATTAATAAATGTTTATTATAAATCCTCTCCATGCTAAGGTTGCCAGGAAGAGATCCCTTAAGCGATAAGGCCGCCAATTGTTACACTAGTGTTAAGTAGATTTTTGTTTTATGTATGTCATTTCTGGTGTGAACAATAAAGAGTTGTCTATCTATCTTATTCTAGAGCCTAGGACCAATTACAGGCAATCATAAGTGGCCTACCAGCAGAACACTCTGTTTCCAAATCACGTAACAATTTCAGCGATTCGATAGGTGCTGGAGCTCCACACGCGCAATGTTTATGCAATAGGAAACAGTGAGAGAGCTCCAATGAATTTCAGTCGGTTAATTCCAAAAAAAGATAACTCTATACATTTTCGCGCCCAGACGAAAGGAGATGCACAGACTTTAGCACGCGAAGTTAAAAAAAAAAAATATAATTTCTAATTAAAACTAAAAATTCTTTTTTTTTATAAATATATAACATTTCTGGGCCAATACTTCTGATCCAAGATGCTTGCAGTTTGTATGCAGAGCTCGAAGCGCGCCTTGTTAGAAGTTGGTAAGGTCATAAATTATCTTACCAGCCCCCGCCCGTTCGTTTTGTACGTAACGACTTGATCAAGGGATGATAATTATTATGAAATTAAAGACTAGACTCAGTCAAACTGACTGCCTTGACTTGGGAGTGACTTGTGTCTAGCAACAGACTGATGTAGATTGGTGATAATGATGGTGACACTAATGAGAAATCAGGTGTCAAGAATTCAAGTTTGTTGGGAGTTCTATTAGGCTTTAACTCTAAAGCTGTCAAGACAAGAGCTGGCGAAAAGTTAGTCGACCAAGAGAAGCGAATGTCTCAGAGTATACGCTTAAATATTAATGAAATTACCATATCTACTGATATAACTAATGGTACAATTCAGTATTATAAGCATTTTGTGCCAGACTTATTTATAAACGCTATCAGTAACTGTTAAGTTCATAACTGGCAAATATTCACAACTGCGCCAACATCTACTGGAATAGTGCGGGATCCAACTGGATCCTCCTTAAATTTGCCTCGGTTCTCAACCGTGAAATCCAATGATTTAGTGGGCTAAAGCCTTATCATAATCTCGCACGTCCCTCATATTTCACGCCGAGTTAGTGAGCTACTCGTCCCGAGTGCCATTTTCCACTATTCAAAAGTAGGTTTATTTGCGGTGAGGTATTTTTGGCACGAGTTTTGCTATTGTTTTGCATTTTGTTAACTAGTAAATAGAGGCTACGAGGTCTTGTAGCCTCTATAACTTCACAACCTCTGGACCGATTTTGTTCATATATGAAAATAAAAATAATATTGAAATAAACTTCATGAACAATTTTTTTTTAAATTAATGTCACTATAAGAATTAATGCATGTTTAAAAAAAATACATAATTATAACAATGAAGTCAATGTTTTGTAAGGGAACTAAGCCGGAAATAAACCTTACCCTACTTAAAAAAATACCCTACTGACGATGAAAACCTCATCAAAATCCATTGCAATCCATTTAGGAGGAGTTAGCGGGTATACAGACAGACAGACGCCGAAAGCTTCTTTATTTTATAGTAGCTACCCGCCCCGGCTTCCCACGGCTGTAATTATTAAAAATTATACATATACCTTCCGTGAAAAATTATCTAACCGATAGTGAAAACTCTCATCAAAAGTATGTTGCGTGGTTTAGGAGGAGTTAGCGGATATACAGACAGACGCGGAAAGCGACTTTATTTTATACTAGGTATATAAATATAAATGTATAGATGTGTATGTATATAAATATAAAGACTTTGTAGCAGCGGCCAATCTCTAATTTGTATTGTCATTTTCTGTTCTGTTCACTTTCCTTTTTTTTGGCATGGGTTCCTCGCAGTTTATTTGATCACGTCACATGAAATCATATAGGACTCTATTTTATTCTTCGCTTTAGAGATTGTTTTGGTTACTATCCTTCCCATTAGAAATCACATGCGAGTGACAGTAACATAGTTAGAATAGGGAAAATTACCTTTTTGCGTTTCAATGTTTCTAATGTACATTCTACAGAAGAGTCCATATTAAAAATGAAATAGGAAATGAATGTTTTTCAATACTGAAATTTGAAATTACTTATTTTAAAAAAATATATATAAAAAATATATTCTACAGTTTAGTTTACAACATTGAAAGTATGAGACAATAAAAATAAAAAACAAGTTTTTCAATAGTAAACATTTGAAAAGAACAATGAACTAACCCCAACGTTTTAAAACGTTTTGTAAATACTTGTGCTATTCTGAAGTATTTCTTACCTCAGGAGCAGACTTTCTCGTCGAGTTTCACCAAGAATTACAATAACCAGTGTTTAACCTCCGTTTAATAAGTTGTTTAAACTTTGCCGGCTGACCTTTGTTCCTTGAGGTAGCTAAAGTACGGGACACACAAACATGGTTTTCCTCAGAGGCAACTACATGCTCATCGGTACAGAATTTACATGTCGGTCAAAGTTACTCGCAGTCTTTTGAATCTTCAAAGAAGAAGGAATATTTGCACGTCGCGTACATACTTTCTATAAAACATTTATAAATACTATTTATTTTAATTGGTTGTAATCTAGATCAAAATAAATATTTTAGGTATTAACTATCAAATAACGGTCTTACGAAAAATAAGCATAAGATATTGTCTTACATTACATTTACATTATCAGCCAGGAGACGTCCACTGCTGAACATAGGCCTCCCCCTTAGACCGCCACACCGACCGACAATGTGCCACTTGCATCCACCGGTTGCCCGCGACTTTCACAATGTCGTCGGTCCACCTAGTGGGAGGCCTTTATAAGATATTGTCTTAGGAATGTATTAATTGGTTTCACGATAGGATGTATTTTTTACTCGATCATATAAAATCCTGAAAACAGGCTAAAAATAAGTCTAAAACGAATTCTTTATTAATAAAATTTCTAAATATGCACATATTTTTTTGTATAGAAATATTTCTCTTGAATACTACAGAGCACTAACTACATTTTGGTTTTCAACAAAAATCCTTTATTTATTAAATTCAAATTTATTCCAGAATTTGGACAGTGCGCAGCCGCGCCGTTCCGCAACACGCCGTGCCGCCCGTAGCGGGCCGCGTCCGTTTTAAAATACTTACCGAGATCTCGCAAGTTGAGTCTGAGGAATGAAGGACCACATTTGAAGGTCTGGAAGTATTTAATTTTTTTGTTACAATTCCTATTATTTTTAATTATTCAGATTACTATTTAAAAGTGTTTTACTATATCCTTGGCTGTTTGTTTCTCGAATTACATGGGTTGTTCCCCAATTCTAGAACATATTTATGTCAAATCTTGATCGTAATGTTGACGTTTTATGCGACTAAATTGCATTACTTGTCAGACACGGTTTATATAAAAAGTTTGGTTTAAAGTACCCGCAGTGCACAAGACACTTAAAAAAACTGTTTATAGAACAAATCTCAGTGTCTTTCCGCTTTATTATAACGTCTAGTACAGTACTGTACTGTAAGAAAAAAAGATGTATAAATAGTTATCTGTCACTTTGCGAATATTACCGCGTCTAGTTAAATTACCACCAGGACAATTCCAATGTGAAATGTGTTCCAGAAAAAAATTGGATTTAACCCCTGATTAAATCAACTACATTTGAAAAAGTTATTTGATTTAAAATAGAGTATAGTGTATATCGCCTCCTTATCCATACAAAATGCGCCACCTGTTTTCCATTACATGATATGAGTTTTTTTTTTATATGTCATCTATTCCGGAAATAACTATGCATATAGGTTTGATTTTTTTTAAATTATACTAATGTCTTTGTAGTTATAAGTACGAGGTAGGTTATAAGATATAGTCGCGAATTTTTTGCGTTGAAATTATGATAAAGAAAATTAGTTTTTTTATTAGAATACCAACACATTTTTTTTAAAGGGATTTATCCTTAGATTTATTTTTATCCAAGCCAACCGAGTATCAAAAAGAAAAAGATTTTAATAAGAATTAAGCAATAATAACAGTTCTCCCCCAAAACGTTTTTTTTTTAAATTGCTTTGTTCACTAACTATTTTACAGTAGGTATATTCACTAACTATCTCTACCGCGACAAATCGTCGCGGCAGGATGACTCTCATATACTACAATGTAACATGTTCGTGACATTATTGTATTAGCATGTATGTATTGTATGTACCTCTACATATATCTAAGGCCTATGTAAGCTCGGTCAAGAGTTAAAGACGGAAAAAGCTTTTGAAAGAGCATATTGCTTTGTATTTCGAAGTGAAAGCCAAGACTTTATGACTGCTGACTCCAACGCTCACAATAGGCGTTGTAAATTCTCCTTCTAGGCATCTCTATTATTCTCTATACTTTCTGACCGAGCGGAATGAATTCTACAGCGACTAGTCGGCATTTGCATGTTTTTATGTAAATTGGTCCGAAGATAACTTGAGACCCGTAGATCCGATCTTCATTAAATTTTGTAAACAAGTATAATATATAGTATTAATAGTTATCGCAGTTTTGTATAATAATTGTAGTTTTGTATTTGTAAGTCGACTGCGTACAATAACTGATTTTGTGAAACGTGGACAGCGTCAGAGTCAGAATCGTATGTCAATTTGTCGGATAATAGATGCCTGCTTGTTTTGTTGTCTATGATAAAATGTTATAATAATATAAAATAAAATAAAATATTAATATTATAATAGTTAATATAAAATATATTCATATACATTATAAATATATATATTATAAAAATATTGTTGTCTTGATATTTAAACGAATTTACTGAACTCATTTTATTTAAGTATGTCAGTTCGCGCATTTTAATGTTATTGTGTTTTAACGAGCTGCCTGCAACCATCAGGCAGGCTAAGTCTCTTCCTATTTTCAAGAACCTCGTGTATAAACATTATCTTTCTTCGTGTTAATTGGTACGTCAGTATATGTATATATTGTTATTTATAGTAATATTTTGTGTATTTATATTGTATGTACGTATATCTTATTTATTGTATTTATTTATACGTATTATAGAGTAATTTAGTAGATATTTACATGAATTAATATACACCACCAACCGTATTTCTCTTTCAAATTTCTGTCCATACCAACGTTGTGGAAGAAATCGCTTAAGGCGATAGACCGCCCAGTATACTACCGGATATTTTAATATTGCTTAATTTAATTTTAATTGTATTTTCGGTGTTTTAAAGTTATATGGTATTGTGTCAGTGCGTTGCGAATATCGCGAATATCGCGAGTATCGCGAAAAACTTACAGTAGTTTTGCGGTACTTCATTTGTTTGAAACCTAACTGTACCGCTTAATCAATAAACGATTAAAAAAAAGGCAAGGCGGTAACTCCCAATTGTTCTATTGGACTGTGACGTCATAGAACCGTTAAAACTTTTTTATCGCAGTAGTTCAATGGTAGAACTATAAGAAAACTGCGGGCTTATCCCGTAACTCTGAAAGCGATAGTGGTAGTACGCGAGCGGGACCGCACATAGTGCGACTAATTTGGTACGAGCGGGATGGCATGCTCTCGCAATCAGAATCACGAATGTTTCAAAGATAGAAGATAAGCCCGCTGGTCCATTTGTTTTATAGAACTAATAGTAGCTGGGTAACTGCCATTAGTTCTAAGAAACTCTTGGTCCATGGTAATGTTAAGGCTTTAACCCTGTTATTCGATGTGATAGAACAAACAATACCTGGCAACAAAGTAAATATATTTTTCCTCTAATTAATAATTTATTAATCCATACTTATCATGCTCACATTATAAAAGGTTACCTAAAGAGGTCGCGCGCGCGTCAGGCTTAAAACATTCCTTGAAAAATATCACCGGATGTGCTAGAAACTGTATTCGGAACACGGTTGTTCCGAATTTAAAGTGAGTATTCCCGTTTTTTTTAAATAAAGTTGTAAATAAGTAGATTATTTCAAACAAATTTTAAGGTTAAATAATTATGATCACACTCTATAACTACTGGTATTTATCTAGTAGTTTGCACTGAACTGTGACTTTGCGACTCCTAACTTCACAGATTCTAACTTTACAACTGCTAGTATCAGAACTTCTAACTTCACAACTCCTAATGCTTTTTGCTCATAATATAACTTAAATATTGTATTGAAATGAATACTAATTAATGAAGTTTCACTAAGACATTTCAACAATATTTACTCAAGTTATCGTTGGACAGATATAGGTACCGTATACACATCATCATTATCAGCCAGAAGACGTCCACTGCTGAACAAAAACCTGTCCCGTAGAAAAGAGGTCGGCTGCCATAATCCTTGTGTGAAAATGAGAAGTGAGAAAATGAGCGTGAAACGGTATTTAAAAAAAAACGATCCTTGGCAGGCGTCTTGGGGATTGCAGATCACTCACCGCTTACTAATTAGATGCTGCTGTCCGTCGTTGTGATGAATACGGTTCGCCTTTATTTATTCAGTGGCACTTATTCTCCTATACTTCAACCGTGGTTAACAAAATCTAGAAATAATACCAATATATTCACACGCTCACGAATCGTTAATAATCACGAATACATACAAAATGACGAATCGTCGCGCCCAATCGCCTTTTAGATGTGCGAAAGGTTATTCGTTTCGTTCATTATTCGTTTCGTTTGCTGTTCGCCAATCAGCGTATGCGCTTCTGCGCCTTATCGAATCTATCGCAAAACTGTTATTTAATTCTTATGAAAATCACGATTCGGCTTAGAAATGTGAACGTTTATTCGTTTTTAACGAATCGTTATTAATATCGAATCGTCAATGACGGATGTATGTCCGAATGAGCCGCACTACTTGTCTGGATGCAAAATTAAATAACAGCTTAATATCCTGTTATTAATATAATTATACTCGACATTCATACAGTAATTTAGCTTCAATTAAAACGTAAGCTGCAAAGCGATAATTAAGATCAGAGTTAGTAGTGTTTATAAATAAAGTAACACATGTAAGGACATGGCGTTTCCCTTGGCAAATTATTTGCCCAATTTGTTACCACAGTTGTGGTAAGTACTCGTATTTATTACTGTAATATCATTTAGGCAATAACCTTTCGTATCTATAATAGTTACATTTGTTAATTAATTAATTAGTTGTTTTGGTAACCTCTCGTGTAACCACCAGTAACTATTTCCCGTGAAATTACTGAGCATAAAGAGATTTTAAGCATCAATTTCTTATCGATCTGGGGCGCTAGTCTCGACTTTTCGCTACAGCGCTTTGCGACCGAATTCGGTCGCTATGACGCAAAAATTCGACAACGAACACGAATTATTAACGATAAAACGCAAACAAAGCGTTGAATTTTGCGTCATAGACACCGACTTCAGTCTCTATGACGCAAAATTTGACAACAAACACTAATTGTTCTGGAAAAACGCAACAATAGCGTTGAATTTTGCGTCATAGCGACCGAATTCGGTCGCAAAGTGCATAGCGAAAAGTCGAGACTAGCGGCCCTGAGCATACATTTATAATCTAATGACGTGTGCAGTGTATTGCCGCGTAAGATATAATCAGTTAAATTTCGTCGAACTGTTATATAAATAACAATAATAAACACAGCCGTGAATAAACACGTCTGGCGTCGTGTGGAGGGGAAGGCTATATACGGGTTTCTGGGGGGCGAAAGGGAGAAGCTATAACCTTAATAGTTTGTTTCTTTTGCTCCCGTGAAATTCGGGTCTGGATGTTCCTTTCGCACGATGTCGGGTTGGGCCATGTATAGCCGCTTGTTGTCATATTTTTATTTTATTTTATTTATTGGAGCACTTTGTATGTTACTTTGTTCGTAGTGATATAAAGCTATATTGTTTATATTACTTAAAATATAATAGACCTATAATTGGCTGTTTTATAAAATGTATCTATGTTCTTTAATTTGTATTATTGTGCTGTTGGTCTCAAATAAATAAATAAATAATAAATAAACATACTTACATATAAACTTTCGCATTTATAATTTTAGTGTGAAACATACCTACATATGAGAATTGGATCAACGGTTCGCAAGTTATCATTGGTTACCACACACAAACATGCAAACTTCTATATATGCAAATATACATTTGTTCCCGAACAAATTTATTCATTTCCACTCGGTCAATTATCGGTTATAATATCAATTTAATTTAATTATTTATTTTAACAAATTTCAATAACAAATTTCTTTTCAGTTAATAAAAAAAAGGTTTTCAGTTTCTTACATGTTTCATTAAAATAGAGACATAATAAAAACACTGAAAATATATATTAAAACTTGTTAAAAACAAAGAAAAAACAAAAAATGAAATTATTATGTTACTAGCTGCGCCCCGCGGTTTCACCCGGTATTCTGCAGGAACGCTTAAATATTTCAGGATATAAAGTAGCCTATGTGTTATTCCAGGGAATAAGCTACCTCCATACCAAATTTCATCAGCCGTTACAGAGTTGAAAGGGAACAAACACACTTACATACCTACCTACTTACACACTTTTCACATTTATAATATTAGTGCGATTTACAGATAAAAACAGAGGTCAGGGCCCGTACCGTGAGGTGCTTATTGCGACAATTGTTAGGTTCAGCCGACGATGCTGCGCGACCACGAACCGTATCGCCGCGCATAAAGGTGTATAGTCGCGAAGCGTTGTCGGCTGAGCCTAATAATCATCGCAATAAGCACCTCACGGTACGGGCCCAGGTCACTATCCGCAGGCAGGAATCATTATAATACTCTTTGTAAAGTTAAACAAACAATTTATTCCTTGTTCCTATTGTACTGGGCGCGGTATTGCAGTGGAAAGACACTACAGATTGGTTATTATAGAAAACAACTAATGAATCAATTAAAAATGGAAAATGAAAATTTGAAAATGAACTTCTGCAATGTAACGCCTGAATCAATCAACATTAGATTATCAGCCAGAAGACGTCTACTGCTGAACATAGACCTCCGCCTTAGACCGTGACGGTCTAAGGGGGAGGCCTACCGACAATATGCTACTTGCATCCACCGGTTGCCCACGACTTTCACAATGTCGTTAGTCCACCAGCTTGCCTACGCTTCGTCTTCCGGTTCGTGGTCGCCACTCAAGAACCTTTCTTCCGGATCGGTTATCGGTTCTTCGAGTGATGTGGTCTGCCCATTGCCACTTCAGCTTGCAAACTCTGAGAGCTATATCGGTGACTTTGGTTCTTCGGCGAATATCCTCGTTTCGGATTTTATCGCGCAAAGAAACTCCAAGCATGGAATCAATCGTTTGTTTGTTTCAATTGTTGAATCAATTAACAATTATCTTAAAATTAAAGGCCCACAAAAATATAATGCATAGGTATTCACTTGACCTTATTCCTTTATCTAAATGGTCGGTTATCATAATTATGACATAAGCGCGAGCTTTCCCGCTGGCTGAAACTGAGTCAGACCTATTTGTGATACATGATTATGATACACAATTATTATAATTATATTATATAAGTTTAATACTGATATAAAGCCGGTCGCGACCTTTGAGATAACAGCGGAAGTCGTGTCATCAAGCAACATAGACCACTTAACCGGTTGACACCTCGTATCTATTCTCCTCTCACGAAAATGTTACATGCAAAATATAGTATTTAATGTATAATCATCATACGTCAGAGGTCGACCATAATCCCCACGCTTGGCTAGCGGCTTGGGGATCGCAGGAAACGTTTACCAAGGGCACGCTGCTGTTGGTGATTCTGGTCGCAGTTTTAGGATACCCTCTCTACACCCAGGGCAAAAATATAGTGTTAGAACTTGGCAATAATATCAATCTGCGCGTATGATTGACTGTCTCAAGACGGTCAATCATACGGGCAAATTGCTAATGCAATATTGAATTTTAAGATGTTTGATCGTCAGCAAATGGTTCTGGGTCACCGCATTGCAGTAAGTGCAATGAAAAAAGTGCAACGACCGCACATTTCGACTACATAGACTTTTCTGTTTAATCTTTATTTCTGGATTAGGGTTTTTGTACTGGATTTTCAGTGAGACGAAGCACATAATTATTCTAGGATATCATCGCGAATAAGTTTTACTATGAGAAACACCCAGAAAAAGCGAAAAAATATATTTGGCGTTCCATACATTACATTACGTTACATACATTCTATGGATGTTTGTTTTTTAAGGAACAGGTGGTTTTCCTCGCAATTACAGATTTAGTCTTGAAGTAAAAGTTGTTCTTAATCACAAGTACGATGATATCCTACAATGTGTTCGTGGTATAACGAAACACCTAGTATAAAAACCGTGCGCACTTAGTATCAGAATATCAGATATATTATCACACTTAGATGTGCAAAACAAAATAAATGGACACAAACAATGAACAAACATATACCTCGAAATATACCAGACGAAAATACAATGCCTACTTCTGCCAAGGTTACAGGAATGCAAGCCTTGGTTAGCACAGACATAAAGGTCAAAAGAACTATGAATCATCTCAAAGCTCGACGCTCTTGAACGTTTGATGTTAGTAAACATTAATTCTATACTATGTTTGAATTCCAGGCCCAGGTTACCTTCAATTGTATATCATGAGGTCAAGATCAACAGTATAATACATGCGTATCTTGTATGTTATTTTATTGCGCACAAGGTGCAAAAGACTTACAGTGTCTTCTAACAAAGAAGATGAATCACTGACTACGAAGACAAAGATTTTAGTACCAATTTGTTTGTTTTTGATCTCTTTGAGCACATACAAATATAATAGAAAATTTCGATAATAAATTAAGGTTAGGTGATACTAATGGTAATTTACCTATATCAAAAAAATCTAATTGTAACTATTCGCTTTGCCTCAATTGTTTTGCTTTAGAAAGACATTAAGGGTTTTTTTGGCGGGAACGTGAAGAATTCATGTCGCGTCATTTTATTATTTTTCAAAACTTGTGTTATTTCGAGTGTTAATGTGTAAAAACGGTGAATTTCTACCCGTTAAGTGTTCGTGTACATGCACGAGTCTTGGTGAATGGTATAATGTCGTGAAACGTGAATTTTCGTGTTGTTTCCAAAACTCCATAGAAGGCTCTAGTAAAGTTTTCACCTCTTTACATGACATGACATGATAGGGCATGACTTGGACTTGACCGTGACTTGCTATGCTCGACTTTGACCGTGACTATGACTTGTTGTTGTTGATAATATCTAACAAAACTTGGGAATATATATGTATACTTGACACTGGCAAATGCATAAGACGTGCGACGCCAAAATCCTCTCAGGAGGAAAAAAGAAAAAAAAAGACATTAAGACCGGTCACAGACCATAATTATAACTGGATGACAACTCAACTTAGCCCTACGATCATGTAACCTATGTAGAAATTTCATGAATAAGTTTTGAGCCGCACGATTAATTACCCCATATCGTGCCCGGCGCCGTAAGTCGTACTTTCAAAGAGATTTTTTGTGCATGCGCTTTCTTATTCACAACATAGTTATACTTTTCGGAAATTTACACTCTTCTACTCTTGTCTTTGGTGCTGGAAATTGAAACATCTATTGCGTTTTACGTTTTGTCGCCGTAGCTTTGTAGATTTATTGATGGCAAAAATACTTACTTTGGCGTACGTCCCATTAAAAGTACCATTTCGCAAGATACCTCTCACTTTAATCGCATCATTTGTTTGATGATTTAAGATTACATGACTATACTTTCAACGTAGTGCGCGACAGAAGATAAAAAGACATGGGAAAAAAAGAAGATATACATCAGTAGGTAAGTAATACACTCACCTCAAATTCTTCAAATGCAGAGTACATTGCCGTCTTGCCCAAAACCAGAAAAGCATCTTTTGAAAATGCTATCTGCTTCTTCCCAGGAATGCCCTTTTCATCTTGGAACTCACAATCATTGTAGACTATTGCTCCTTCTTCTTTTACAAATATCAATATATTTGCCCATGTATCAGTTTTGATTGGAACATCAAAGCTTATTTCCTCGGTACCTGATAATACTAAGATAATCCTTATAAAACCAGGCCCCGCTGGTTCAATTTGTAACATCGTGGTTACTATTCCATCTTTTTCTATTGAAAATATCGTCGTTGTTACTGCTTTTGCTAGTTTGAACTTCATATGAATAATGAATGGGCTGGACACATTCAAACCGCTTAGTTCAGGCATGACATTGACTTCAGACAGTTTGTTTATTGGTATTCTTGCATGGACTCCAGTAAAGTCCCAAAACATGGCATGATGATCTGTCTCATCCATTACAGGGCTATTATCAGAGTAATCGTCTAATATGGCCACGGGTAATAGATTAATTTCCTCTGAAACAAAAGAAAAAATATAGTTGAAGTTTTTTTTTTCTAAAGTAAAATATGTTAAGTCAATGTCAAGGTACAAAAGGTAATGTTGTGATCCTAAGTGATATAATATATTTGACAGTAACTAAGTCTCTTTGTCTCTCTATTTATATGTTTCTCTCTCTCTATCTCTCTCTCTCTCGATCTCTCTCTCTATCTCTCTCTCTCTCTCTCTCTCTCTCTCTCCATCTGTCTTTCTCTATCTCCCTCCCTCCCTGTGTCTCCCTGTCTGTCTGCCTCTCTGTCTCTCTGTCACTCTGTATGTCTCTATGACTCTCTCCTGGGTGTTTGTCGCGTTATCACGGCTAAACGTCTGAATGGATCGAGCTGAAATTTTGTACAGATATACCTTAAGGGTCGGAGACGGACTTAGACTCTTTTTTTTGTAGGTCTACGTGAACACAGTCGCGGGTAACAAGCTAGTATTAAATAAAGTCAAAAATCTAACAGCAGTTACGTTATTATATTATTATTATTATGTGAATAAAACATGGCACTATTTTTAGAGCCTAAGTTATCATTGAGTAATTATGTAGTGTAAGTACTAGAGTTGACACTGTCCCATTTAATTGTGGCCACTTTGGTCAATTTCACTCAGTCACTCGATACAGCTCGCTTTGCGATCACATATTGTGTTGTGATATTATCATAAATATGGGTGTATGTGTATTATGAGATACTCCGGGCATACTTTTTATGCGAATAAGGTTTTTTCCTAGCGAGTGATTGACAGCAGTTTGGCTACGGGCCACAATTAAATGGAACATTGCAATGTACTGCTGTGTCGCCTCTCTAATACGCAGTACGTAATACATCGGAATCGCAACTTAAAGAGGTCTACTTTGCGTACGTGCACTCAAATATGTCGTATAGTATTATTCTCTGGGGCTGTTCCACAGATTATGAACGGGTGCTAAAAATGCAGAAACGAGCCATCAGATTTCTTACTAAAAGTAAGCCCAGGGAATCATGCAGAGACCATTTCAAAAATCTATCAATAATGACATCAGTGTCATATATATTTTATATATATATTTTTGAAGTTCTGAAATATGTTCGCGCAAAATTACAGGAATATGAAAAGCAGAGTAAACCAAAGACTAGGAACTGTAAAAATGGAAAAAAAAATCCTGTACCAATACGGCATAGATTGAATATAGTCGGAAAATTGCCAAAACTGATGGGACAAAAATTATATAATAAGCTACGCGAACACATTCAGCTTTTAGAAAATGAAGGTAAGTTCCGTGCCAATGTGATAAAGCTACTTCTATCAAAAACAATATACATATTATACTTTTTTATATAATTTTTTTGTTATTTAATTTTATTGTTTACATTTTTATTTTATTTTTTGACCTTTTTGACGAAGCCTCTATACAGCTGACGTGAAAATAAAATTGATAAATCCACCTAAGATTGTCGTTTTTTGAGGGAGACAACAAATACATAATACAATTATACAGTGATATAATAATAAAATAATAATATTGTTAAAAATTTTAGCAAGTTGACGAGTCCATAATGGAAGCATTCTTTACTTTTTTATATTATGTAATTGTTAAGAACGCAACTGTATGACATTAAGGAATATTAATTTATTCATTCATTCATAGTTCAATGAATTTTAACAGTATTATTATTAAAAGAAAAAGAAAAGTCTATCTGCAAAATATAATCTATGACACTCCGGCCATAAAGAGGGTTCTCACGACACCTCACTGTTCAAAATCGTTCAAGCTGTTTAGGCTACAGGAGGTGATAAAGGAACATACAAAAATTTACATCAACGCCAAACACATTCTGGGAAGTCGAATATTAAAAAGACAGCGACTTAAGAAGTTACTTAGGTTCTGTTAAAATTTGTTCTGATCACTGGTCCCAAAAGGAATAAATCCAAAAAAACAAGTCAATATCACTGAAGAATAATTTTGTCATCATCATCATCGTCAGCCTTAAGACGTCCACTGCTGAACATAGGCCTCCCCCTTAATTTTGTATAGTCTGTCAATTTCATAGTTTAGAAATAAAACTTCTTAAATAATCGATTAAAACTTCATAAATAATCGATTTTAGTTACTTTGGTTTTGTCAATAAACACCTTAGATCACTGGTATATCATTGTAGGATAGTTTTGTATAGTTTTAATTCTTAGTGTAGAAATAGAACTTCTTAAATAAACACAATAAAACTAGCGTGGCATGCCGAGCCCAAACAAAAAAGTTCACAAAATCCCATACTTTTAAAACAAAAATATCTCCATTAACACGAAATTCTTATCTGTAGTCGTTTGTCAAAGTAGAAGTAAACAAATTGCAGAATTAGTAACACCCTATCTATTGTTTCTGCCCTTTTGAGAGCGTTCTAGTTAATGGTGCTAGTAAAAGGAATGCACAAAAGCTAAGCTGCAACTAAGATTGTAGAGTAAAATAAGTCCAGAGTAAAAATAATAAGTCTACCTAAATTATTTAAACATTTCTCTGCGGTTCTTCCCACAAGGAAGAGTTACTTTGGAACCGTACAGATCTCCGGAAAAAAGCTCCCCCCTCCAACCCTTAAAAAATCATATTGACCTTGATGCGTGAAAGAAGAACAAACAAACCTTTATACTATCAAACACACTTTCGTATTATTAGCAAGGATAGGGATTAGATACATAAAATATAATATACATGTGCTTTACCTACAATACGAAAAAAAGGGAAACAATAAAAGTAAGAAGCTTTCAGAGAGTCTAAAAATTTGGTTCATTAGAAAGTACGTGCCATGACAAATAAGTAACTGTTCTATTCAAACGGGGCACCAAGACGCACCCTTGTATTAGTGGCAGCTGCTTTAGCTAATCTTGATCGAGTGGTAATGGCTCCCGTCACGGTAGTTTCGGGTGCAAATTTAATGAAAACCAAAAACTCTAATGTAAACACAAAAGTACTTTGATACAGTCTATTTTAAAATGTAAAAGCTACTCCAAAAAAAACCTTGACAAAAAATGTCTCATTTCTTTATTATTATTATAATTATGAGACTGCAATACCCCAATGCTGGGTAAAGGCCTCCCTAATCTGTTTCAATTTATCTCTGTCCTGTGCTATTGCCAGTCCTTCTGGTGCTTGTCGGAGTCGTCTCGCCATCGCTTTCTTGGTCTGCCGCAAGTACGATTGCGATCTAGCATTCACTGAGCCGTTATTTTAGCCCAATGACCCATTTGACTTTTGGTAAACATGTAGTTTCGGTGACAGCGGGTCGCCTTGCTTGAGCTCCTTTTCTATGTGGAAGGACGGGCCTATCATGAAACTCCAAAAACATTCCGAATCTTACCACTCCCCGCTATCCAAAATCGGTCAAGTTGCTACAGGCGATAACGCTTAAGCGCGTCGTTAGAGATCACATAGAAACATACTCATACATACTTACATACACTCTAAAAATAACCATTGTTCTGGCCAGTCGAGTAGTAATAAAACAAGATACATTCTAGATTTTTCAATCACCTAGAACATGCCCTTCATTTAACCGAAGATTCAATAAAAATACCAAGTTTTTGCCTTGCAATCTTTGGCTTGGTCTTGATGGAGAAGCCAAGTTTAAGCCTGAGGCGAACATTCGAAGCATTCTAAAGTAAAAATACGTACTTGTAAATTGCTTAGTCCTTACAAATAGTAGTGTGAAAACGGTAACGTATCTGAAACAAACAAAATTACATATGTACGAAAAAAAACATATAAATAAGTTTTATAAATAAACAAACTAAAAGATAAAATAACTGATAGACTACATTATTTTTTTTGTAAATATGTACGTAAAATACATTGAAAGACCCAGACACAAAACAAACATCCATGTTCAGTACACAAATGTTAGTCCTGTGTGGGAATCGAACCTAAACCTACAGCTCCGAAGGTGGAAATCCTCCCACTGGACCACAAGGCAGTCGATTAAATCATGCATTACATTGCGGAAGTTCATTTTCAAGCTGAATCTATAATAACCAATATGTAAAGCGTCTTTCCGCTTGAATATCACGTCTCGTATTTAACAGAAATGGAGTATCGATTGTTTATCTTTTTATCTTATATCTATACAATTATCTAATATAATAAATTATCTTTATTTTACAAAAGGTATTTTTACAAAGAGGGTCAGCGAAGCCTTGCTCGTCCTTTATTGGTACAGGCCCGGGACGAGCAATAAGTATGCCTTTGCTCAGCAGTGGGCGATTACGGGCTGAAACTAATAGAAATTTCAGTTTCAGCACAGAAATGCATGCTATCTCTATCTTCTGTTTCTATTAGTAAAAGATAGCAACAGCACTAAGTTGACTTTAGCGGGTTTACGAAGAATCGACGCCAATGTGTTATTTTATTTGTGACAGGCTAAAAACGTGCTGTGCCAACTCGGGTATTGGGGCATCTCTCACCACGTGTGACTCAGACCATGGTGTGAATCGCCCAAGTACTCTGAATCTATCGGGCCCTTTGCACCGCAGTGTGAATCGCCTACGTCTTTTTGCACTCGACAAAATGTATGGAACAGCTGTTTTTTTTTTTTCGATAACATGGTCCCATAGTAAAAGTTGTTCACAATCATTAGTGCTATAGGCCCCTTGCGGCTTAGCATACCCTTTCTTTATAGCCCTGTATTGGTTTATTAGAGTATAAGTACCACATACTCTCCATAGCTGCACAAATGCAAACCCCGTCGTCTACCTCTTCATGAATCCTCTCCATCCTAAGGTTACTTGGATGAGATCGATTTCAAAGATAAGGCTGCCACTTGCTACACTAGATTTTATGGCTTTTTTTTCAAATGCATGTAAAATTTAACAATAACAAAAAGTTTATCTATCTTTAAATCATAGTTTTTTGTTCAAATAAACATTATTATTATATATTATTATTATGCATGTTAACACACGGACACTCGACCATTATCTAATAATTATTAACAGTCGTATTAAGCACAAGTCTTGGAAAACAGCGATATGTTATTGTTATTATATTTTCACATCCGCGACGAAACTTTAATAACGATGGTAACGTTACGAAATATGAGAATTTTATTTGCGCCTGGACTTTAATTATTATAGGTCACGGCTACAACAACGCCATGTGAATTTTCATTTGGAATCCCGAACAGCATTTTGCAAAGTATCAACTTTAAAAAAGTCTAGTTAACATTTAATATGACACAGGCCGTTTGAACCAATCGCACTATCGCAAACTATTCCAATTTCGAAAGTTTCACAAACTATTACGCCATTTTTCATTCCTTTGCGATCACGAGTTCTGGAAACTGTCAAGTGCGGCGGAGAAGGGTTAACACGTCGAATGGTCGTTTTAAAAGTCTGGCCTTTACTTGGTTTACCTACATTGAACTAGGGGAAAGGTTTGTTAGGTTAAGACAGTTTGACAGTTAAGGTGGCCCTAGAATCTGAATCACAGGTCACTTCTAGATTCCTCTCTCAGGATGATCGAAGCGCACTGCTCTTCGGTTAAAATACACCTATTAAATGTACTCTTATTGGTCCATTGCTAGGCGCGAGTAGGCGTGATCTTGAGATAGCCACTGAGAACGCTTGTCGCAGTCCCGCAACCCGCTTTCCTCCACCTTTGGTGAGTTTTTTGTAACATCCTATTTTGATAAAAAAAAATGAGTATTATTTAAATTGACCTATAGAAAAAGTTTTTTTTTTAGAAGAAAATGCTTATGAGAAAAGTTTTTTAATTATTCTGCTTTTTAAAAATTTGCTAATGTGCGAGTGAGAGACAGCCTCAAAGAAAATATTACAAATACAAATATTTTTTATTGTCCAAAAACTTAACTTCAAATACCCTTAACGTACTTAACTACCTAACATATTGCTAATACATTCAATTTAAGTTTTGAAGGTTTTCATTTGCTTATAGACTCTGCACTGGGCGAAAGCCTGTATCGCAGGGTCTACATACTTAACGATTGCCAAAAAGAAGGTGCGGCGCGGTAAAAGATTACTATGAAGTTTGACTCGAATTGGGCTTACATGTTGGGAGGTGCAAAACGAGTGGAGTGGGTGCGTGGAGATATGTGGGTGTGTAAGGGTGACAAGTACCAGTAAGCATAGTCGCGTAGCGCCAGCCTCGAGAGAGTCGGGCTCGCGGCGATGCTCACTAGTGTGTGTGTGTAAGTATGTGTGTGTGGTTGTGTGTGTGTGCGTGTGTGTATATATGATATTTCATCATTATCTTTAAAAATAAAACGCCAAATGAGGGAGAAAAGGGGTCTTTTTTTTAATCACGAATAATCAGACTAGCAATGCGCTCACCTGATGCTTAGCATCACGCTTGCCCAAAGCAGTACAGTGCCACCCAACATTTTGAACATCAACAGTTCAAAACCCTACGCGGCAATGCACTGCGTGCGTCACCCTGAGACTACGTGCCCAGTAATTTCGATGGAAGCATAGCCCTACAATGCAGTAATGCTTGCAAACTACTGCTTGACGGTTGAATAAATGGCGAAGGTGTGGTATTTACCGTGGAGTACTCTCAAATTACAAAAAAATAAAAAATAAAGTTGTTCTGCTCTTTTTAATTCAACTGCGGAAAAGCACACGCATGCCATTCAAATGACCGCATTATCTCATATAACATCTGAATACTATTCTGGCTCCATGTAAAAGCCTCAAAGTGTTCCAGTTGGTGCCTAAAGTGTCAAGAAAGGGTCTAGACTGAGACAAATGTGTTTGGGAAAACCATTACATCTCATCCGCTAAAGTTTGTGGTCCTCGATTTGATAGAAATAGATCTAGACCGACGTCTAAGATAACCTTCTCAATGGGGAGATTAAAATTATCTATAATTTATTTCAAAAGAATGATAAATTTCATAGCAAAAGTGTGAGATTGAAACTTGAACTACAAATGTAGCCAAACAAAATATAATTAACAATGAATCTAGCAAACGTTTTATAAGCTAGAGTAACACAACCTTTGCGAAGTGGGTATCCAATTATCCATATCATATTAATTAGGTTGAGTCAGGTAAAAAAAATATGAAAATTTCATGAAAAACCATGGAATGGTGATGGGATATCCCAACAACTGTATCTCATCAATAACTCAGTTTGAGTCTTGAGTGAAATTAAAACAACTGTAAAATATCACGAGAAGACGGTGATGGGACATTTACAAGTTTTTTTTTTTCTTAGCAGCGAGACCAATAATTATTTCGCTCTCCTGATGTTAAGCGATACGCTTGTCCATAACAGTTCAGTTCTTGCTAGCTACATATTGCGAACACCTGTTTGGACAGCTTTGCTTGAAAGCCATCTTTTGCTGTTTACCCGATAGACATTGCTCTCTATATCCTAGAATATACACGAGCAGCAGTTAAACATCGAGCCTATCAGTAATCAATTAAAATAGTTAAAATATAAAACTTATAATGGGTTTGTTTTTAATTGAAGTAACGAGCAATCCTGTTCTCTTTGAATGTTTATGTTATTTCGATAAGACTCCCCCCCCCCCCCCCCCTTATTAATAAGCGCGAAGAAACCTTGAAGCAGTTGCTCAGTCTTCTGTCTTTTTCAATCGAGTTCTATTTTCGGAAGGGAGAAAAGGACTAAACACTGATAACTATTCCAAGTGCACTTGACGTTTATTAATACGGGGGTTTATGTTTACCTTAAGAGTAAATATAATCACAATACAATAAATTAATTTCCTTTGTTAACTTACTAAAGCATCTTGAAGACTTACAATTACAACATTCGTAAGCTTTCATTCAATTAGTGAAGCCAAGATAAATTGAATTGTTTATTTTAAACACTCGGAAGAGACGATTGGACAATGAATGAGAATTGCCAATGAAAAATAAACTTTGTCGTATTTATTTCTTACAGATGTTTTTTGTGTGTCACTTGTGCCAGTGAATCGTCTGGTGGCGCCAGTGGATGGGCGTTATTATCAGCAATAAATTTGCACACTATTGTTACTCTACACAAATCATTGTCATTAGGAAATGTTGCGTTGCGTAGGCAATAATGACAAATAATAAATTGATTTAAAAAAAATGGTGTTAAAACCGGCTCAGTGGAGCTTCGTATATTATTCGCGCTCCTTCTTTCCAGGGCTCTAAGTATAATGGCGAATAAAAACAACAAGTTTTTTTTAAATCTTTTTTTTGCGATGTATTATTACCAAAAAAAAAAACAACCTAAGTTACTCCCAAAATTGAAAGTATCTGTAGTTGAAATTTCTATGTCTGAGAATAGGATATTCTGATTCAGAATTCTATGTCTGAGAATATCCTATTAGAATTCTTCCTATTATTATTATTATATTATTATTTATTATTTTTATATTATTATTTATTATTATTATTATTACTATTATTTATTCTTGAGAATTCCTATTATGAGAATATCCTATTCTCAGACATAGAAATCTTTAAGCTTTAATTTAAGAGCTCAATCAGTCAAATTTAATTTAGTTTAGAAAATGGACAGATGAAAAACAGAATCGACAGCATTGTATATTTGAGCAAATATTAAGAGGTGACGAAAATAATTGTTTAGTAAAATAAAAACATTTACGCACTTTTTGATTACAATAAAAGACTTATTCAAGAATATTTTCATCAAAAAAAAAACCCAATTGTATGGAAATACCTGGAAATATAATGTAAGAAGGACGTATGTAAGAAGGGTGCCAATATTATAATGTATTTTATTATTATGTATGTAGTAATTCTAGGAACGACATAAATAAGAAGGGCTCTTAATGGATAAAAAATTACCTGCCTATTTATACCACAGATTAATTTCATCTTTAAGGTATATACAGGATGATAAGGAATGGGTACGCTAAGCCGAAAGGGCTCAAAATATAACTTTTATAACAACAACAATAAACAGCAACAACAACGACAACATTGATTTTGACATGTATCACGTTTTGCATTATTTAGTGTTATTGTTTTTTGTAATTTTTTTGAATATTTGTACGAGCATAGAGCCATCACCCAGACATTTGTACGCCTAACCGGCACAGCATGATGTGGCCACTTATATTATTAATTTAACATCTTTTATGCATGTGTTGTATAATATTTCCCATCATCATCATCATCATCATCTCAGCCACAGGACGTCCACTGCTGGACATAGGCCTCCCCCTTAGATTTCCACGAAGAGCGGATGGAAGCGGCTCGCATCCAGCGCGTTCCTGCGGTCTTTATCAGGTCGTCCGTCCACCTTGTGGGTGGACGTCCTACGCTGCGCTTGCCGGTACGTGGTCTCCTTCGAGAACCTTACAGCCCCATCGGCCATCAGTTTTTGCGTGCTATGTGCCCTGCCCACTGCCACTTCAACTTGCTAATCCTCTGGGCTATGTCAGTGACTTTCGTTCGTCTAATATTTCCCATGTTGTATGCAAATAAATAATCTTATCTTATCTTATTGATTGTGAACAACTTTTACTATGGGAAATTGAGAAAAAAAAAACAACTGTTCCATACGAGCGTCAGTGACATATTATTATTTCTATGGAACGGCTGATTACTTTTCGCGATTTCAGGGTTGGGCCATAGTAAAACTTGTTCAAAATTTTGAGTATCATAAGCCGTTTTCGTCTTAGCATACCCATTCTTTATAACCCTGTATATATATTGTCACATTTTATTTTAGTAAAATTATATTCTGTGTATAGGAACGAAAGAAAAAAATAAATAAAGAAAACACTACACTATGTTTTGATTTATTTCTAGATTAAGAATAATATATCTGTGTTGATTTCGGATGTAACTTTAAAATTCTGTTTTAGACTTTCGTGGTGGTTAACAACATTACTTTTAATACTAATACTAACAAAAATAATAACCATGGTAAATAGTAACTTTAAAATTGTATTGAAATGAATAACGTGACTACAAAATTTCATGAAGATTGGTCGTATTGGATTTGTTGATTAGTTTGCAAATTATCGTCGGACAAAATACACAACTGAACAGTACTATTTAAATTCAAAATTCTGGGTGGCACTGAACTATTATGGGCAAGCGTGACGCTTAACATCAGGTGAGCGACTTGCTCGTCACGTCACCGAGTAAAATAAAATAAAAAAAAAGGAAAAAAAAACATTCATACAAACAAAAATAATGACTTGCTCTCTTAGACTCCGAGATCATCGCTTTCCTTGGTAAAACATTCGTCAAAATATAACAACTTTCTCGTACGAAATGAATACTCAGAATTTCCATAAAAGCTTTCCGAACTCCGTTTCATAAATACGTAATAAATACAATGCGCGGTAGAATCACTACCGGCTCTAATTACGGATCCTTTCAGTTAGAACGTGTCGTGAATGCCAAAATTAAGGCACGTCAAACGTCTTATCGCTACTCGTTACGATCAATTAGGTTAAAGCCGAGTATCCTACAGTATGGACGTAAGGCACATAAAATATACCGATTGAATAACGAGATCGCTATGCCAAAAAAAACCACCAAAGTTTGTTTGAGAAAAGCGCGGGTCTCGGAAAGTGATTCCAAGCATTCTGATTGGCTATCTCAAGGTTACGCCTGGAATGAACCAATGAGATACACTTTTGTATGTGTTTTTAGACCGATGCACGGTGCCAGAGTGCAGAATCTATATTAAAAACAATTGTAAAAAGCCTATTGCAAAATGTAGTCTTTGCACTCTAAAAAGAAAAACCTTGCTCGTCAAAATCCGTTGAGCCGTTTCGGCTGCAGGATATAAGAACACACAAAGATACATATATACACTATACAGGTTCCTGCTGGTGTTTTTTGTAAATATTGGTACTTGTTGTAAATTTGCCGATTCCTGATCTTTTCTCTAAACACCTTTAGTCCTTCTACTCCTACTGTTTATGGTATAGTTCATGAGTTCAAAAGAGCCTTTATTGAGAAACATCTCACGATCACAGACTAAAACGACTTAGTTAAAATATCTGATTTTCTGCATGAACTCGGCACAAAATGAACAGCAATAGTCTAGTCTGTGGTAAAATAGTCCCGCATGATAAAAGCGCACACAAATACGAAACCTATATGTAAATACGTAAACTGTGTCTCAACATGCTTATATTTTACTCATACATGGAATTGCTTTCATGTTAAATTAAATTACAAATTCGTATGTGGTTTGTGTGAGAGGTATTAATTATAGTACGCACAGGTTATAGCAGTGACGTCATTTTCCAGTATATTTTATCTATTTTGTATTTTATTTTGTGGACTTTCGCTAGACATTTTATGTAGCATGCCGTAGACGGAGAAAACAATATACAGCTAGACGCTTAAAGGTCTCTTTCCCAAAAGAAAGGAATAAAATATAGACGACTAGCTGTTACCATCAAAAACCAACAAAATAAAGTAGCCTATATGCGTCTTCGATCCTTTAGCTATATATATATGCAAAAAATTAGGTCGATCCGTTCAGTTGTTTAGCCGTGAAAACGCGACAAGCACCAAGACAGAGAAACACTAATTTATAATGATTTATAATACTAGTTGTTACCCGTGACTTCGTTCGCATAAAAACGTGGTTCGTGGTCATAAAAAAAGTATCCTATGTCTGTCTTTGTGATATACAGTAATTCCTTATGAAGCTTATCAAAGTCTGTTCAGCCGTTTAGCCGAAATAACGCGTCAAACATCCCGACAGAAAGTTACTTCCTATAGTTCGCTGCATGGTATTGATCCTTTTTTGTGCATTTTTTGACGTTTTGTATAAACTGACAGTTGTTATGTAGGGAGTTCCGAATCGCGCAAGCGAAGTTTTTTCCTCGAGACGAACGTATTAATTTTAATACCTCAAAGCTTTATTGGTCCTGATGCGACTGCGGCTATATTCCTCCGAATTATATTATTAAGTAGTTAGGAAATTATGATAAGTTAGGATTGCCTACTTATGAAAGAACAGAACAAGGCTATATTATTATGTTATTTGGGTTTCGAAGTCCATGTCAGTTTTTTCAAGACTGACGAATTGCTAAACAAACCGGCAGTTTTTTCTCAGTTCACTGCAAAGCTTTCAGCGATCATCCGATAACCAATGGACTATTCTAGACGTCTGCCTTATGGTCCCGGGATCGATTTGCAGGTAAATAAATTTAAATTAAGCTCATTTTAGCCTAACACTTACTAACTAAACATTTCCAAAAATACAGCAATAAATTGAACGAACTCGCGGCTAAAATATTTCAAAGCCATTACGCTATTTATTTAACCTAGATAAATTGCGAACACAGAATTCTGGGTTTAAGCTCGTTACGTTAATTAAAGCGCTTGTAAAAATCTAGTTCAAACCTGCAAATTTTACAGGTTACTGGTGGCGTGGTAGAGCTTATTACTGATAACAAATTGGGACTTAAGAGGATAGTGCTGCCACGAGGTTTTGGCACATTCGATATTTGAAATTGTATAGCTGTCGCTCTGTTTCTTGTGCGTGGGATAGAGTTAGTGAATTTTCCCAACTTTTTGATGAAATTAGCGTTTCGGGGGTAGTCTGTTATCACCTCCTAAATGTTAACAAAATCTTTTGTTTTTGGTGACAATGGCAATGATAAACAATAATTTATATGCCGCTGATACACTTAAAAAAAATGGTATTCAAATAACAACCACTTTTTTCGTCGTATGTTCGACGCAAAAAAAAACACTAAATGCCATACATATATATATATATACTCTATCAACGAAGATATTACGAAATTAAAAAAATAAAATAAACATACACTCATAGTTTTTCACGGTGTATTTAAAATATATCATAAAAAAAGATATCGAAATCGGATAACGTTTAGGAGTGGGTTAGGTTAGGATTTAGGTTAGGTTTTTGTATGGACGAGACGGCGTTATACTCTATTTTTAAAGACACTATATCATAGTAAATATAGTATACCTAGTAAATATCTGAGTATACAATAGTATCTTAAATATACTACAACTACAAAAAAACAAAAGGGTTTCGGAACAGAAAGACCCAAATCCAAAGCACAGGTAGTAACATGCCTGAGGCCAGGATCTAATTAACTCCCTATATCTACTACTATCACGTATTATCAGGTGAGTTTGCCAATTCCGCGTCTCCTAACTTAGTGCTTCCAGTTCCGTACGGCAAAGCAGCCAGATCATTTGTAACTAGGTCGGTTTCCGTGACCCAGAATAGTTCACGCTAGTGATGGCAACCATTCAATTGAAAACTCTAAATTAGTTTAGCATTATTTTGTTTTGTGTATGCTATTGCTATGCTAATTGTAAAATTTCTTCTAATGACATGACTTCAATTATTTTAAAAGATAAAATTTCAAATATTCAGAACTCGGTCTTTAACAGTTTTTAAAACTAATTTTGACAGATACCTTCTGAATCTGATTTAGTAGGAAAAACAAAGATTCCAAAGAAAAAGAAATATTAATAGTAAAATTTGTAACTACTAGCAACCAGATTTTAAACGAAATGGTAAGAATTGTTGCACTTATTCGAAACATTGTTGCAAATAATTATTTTTTTATATGTTTCTATTCTATGCTGTGCAAATGTCTCCCCCACTACATTTTATAAATCTCGGTCCATTGCCACGTCCTGCCAACGCTCCTGGATGCATCAAAATCGTCAAGACTGCATTTTAAAGCCTTCTCTGGCTGATGGAATAAATATATTATTTCAAAGAAAAGGATTTTTTTAATTATCGGAGTATTCAAACGGGAGAATATTTTAGCTATCGTAAGATCGTATCGTATCGTAATTGTGAAATGCTTTTTTTCTTCAAACGTGAAGTGATTAATATAAGGTCAGTATCATCCCAGCACTAGTTGCCACTGTCAGCGTTTGTTGAGTACCGCCGTCTACCGGTCTGTATGAATGGATTTCATTTCTAGACGAGCTTTTTTGTTTATTTTGAAAGTGAGATGTGAGTTTCAAGAGCGGCTTGTTTGACATGAGCACATACATATTATGTACGTCATTAGTTTGACTAGTGGCTGGTACTGTCACTTGAGACTATAAAAAAAGATGTTGAGGCTACCGGTCATACGACCGCAAATTTTTAAACTTGTTATTTATTTCGGGAATCTTACAGCTAGGTACAAAAAAGTTTAAGTAATTGTAACCGTATTATAAGCCGATGAACACTTAAAAGATTCCACTTATAAAAATAACGGTAAAAAATATTAATCAGTTTTAACATCCTAATTCTGACTATCTGAACTATTATTCTTATTCTAATCCAAACTATAATAATACTATAATTCAGAGGAATAGCCGCAGTCGTATAAGGACCAATAAAGCTGCGAAGTATAAAAATGAATACGTTCATCTCGAGGAAAAAACTTCGCTTGCGTGATTCAAAATCCCCTACATTACTACTGTCAGTCCATACACAAAAACATACACGTAAAAAAAATTGCGTTACTTCCGGTAGGAAGTAACTTTATCTTTCTGTCTGGATGTTTGTCGCGTTTCCTTTTTTTCTGTTTACTGCATGATCTTTACATAATAATAGTATCTAGCACTAGTATATAATACATTATTATCCTTTAAAGTCTAAAAGTGTTGAAGTTTTACGAAAAGGCGCCGAGTTTTAAGACCTTAATAGAACAAAACACTAAACAGATTTTTATTAATTATTGTGTTACCGGTTAAATGTGCAATAACCAAAAAAAAAAAAAACTAAAATCCCAACAGGAATACTTATAAGCACATTAAAAAAAACTTGCAGATGTTTAAGTTCAAGTGGAAAAATCTAACCTGAAAGCTAATGCGGCTTCTAATTGGTAATGGTCTAATTGGTAGTGGTAGGGCTCTTCTGCAGAGTCCGTCTGGGGAAGTACCACACCTTTGCCAGTTATTCAACCGTCAAGCAGTAGTGTGCAAACATTACTGTGTTCCGGATTGAAGGGCAATGTTTCCAGCATAATTACTGGGCACAGAGATTTAACATCTAATATCTCAGGGTGACGAGCGCATGGTTTTGAACTGTTGAGGTTCAAAATTCTGGGTGGCACTGAATTGTTATGGGCAAGCTTAACATCACGTAAACGTGTTGCTCGGCTCGTCACCAAATTACAGGAAAAAAAAAAAAAAAAAACTTTATCCAATTATGATAGAAAAAAATAGAGTAATATAATATAATATTGTTAAAATATTTTGAATTTCTGACGTACCATGACTTATTTTCCTTTTTTCAATTTACTTAGCAACCTGCCCCTGCTGCTGTAACCTGCCGTAACGTAGCCTCCTGTAGAAAATATTCTTTCCTGTTTTTCTTCTGTTGGCTTTCTGAAATGGAACTCCACATTGTTTCCTCTACAACTATAACGTGGACGCTCATAATAATTATTTTATTAGTATGTACCTTTATTTTACTGTACGATCAGTAGTGTCGCCAAGCAGTAGTGTGCAAGCATTACTGTGTTCCGGATTGAAGGGCAATGTTACCAGCGTAATTACTGGGCATACAGAGATTAAGCATCTAACATCTCAGGGTGACGAGCGCAGTGCATTGCCGCGCATTGTTTTGAACTGTTGAAGTTCAAAATTCTGGGTGGCACTGAACTGTTATGGGCAAGCGTGACGCTTAACATCAGGTGAGCGACTTGCTCGTCTGGTCACCAAGTAAGCAGTCAGGATTCAGCGTTTACATTTGCCGTTACAGAAATAGAACTGGCGCTGAAGTTACGGCCTACGTGCTCAATTAGATAAGTCTGTCAAAGCTACCGGCTTAATCCTCTAAACGAAACGTCATTTGTGGAAATAACTTGAGTAGATTATACAGTAATATATAGATGGAATTAAGCTAGATACTCAATTATGTAATAAAACTTTTTGAGGGTTGTACGACGTATATCATGCAGCTCTCAAAGAGAGAAGTCAAAAAACCTAAATTTATATTATTATTGTTTATATAAGGGCATGGACGTAATAGTAAGTCCACGAATTAGGGTGTCATTCAATTAAAGCCCTAATAAGAGATTTAGAAAAAAAAAAAAAAAAACAAGCGCCTGCTATGGTCTTATTTTTTTTGTGCGTTTTATGTTATTCGTTTTTTTGAAATTGGTAGGCTAGAGTTGTTTGATCAAACATAAAACATAACATTTAAGCATCGGCGCTGTAAATACGGTATCTTACCAATCGACTAATTTGACAAACATGGATTTTGTCGATTAAAAAAATCAAGTATGACATTTAGAATCGGTAAAACTGACTTTGTCGATGATAAATTTTAAATTTGTTGATCGATAATTCACCGTACTATCACTACTGATCCACCATTTTCGATCAATCATCACGAATATTTGATTTGATAATCCTTAAGAATATAATATACCCAGAATAATTAATCTACCCAAGAATGTGTAATGGGTAATAGGCCTCAGCTCCCTTGTGCCACTGTTCCCTATCTCGCACAAATCTCATCTACGTATATGATCTACAACGGGTCTTACAAACATGAAATTGATAACCTTTAGGCTCGACGTCCATTTATCAACTCCGCGCCAGCGAGCGCGAGCGCCGCCTATCCTCACAATCGTGTGAATGAAAACGGAGTTATAGTTTGCGGCATGAAGTCAATTTTAGATTTGGAAGCAAAAATAGTGTACTGCACGAGGTCACCGCGCTATCGACTCGACATCGACTTTGCCAATCAAACCCAAGCGACGCGAGCGGGACGTGCGCGGGCGACGCAGTGCTCATGCAATGTTTTGTGTTAAATGCAGTAGGGATCGCGGATGACGAGTGCAAGCTGCGAGAGCGCTTCGACTGTGCTGGGACCCTATTCCTGTGCGCTCGAGATTGTCTCGGTCACTGTCTCTCTAATTTAGAATTTAATGGGAGTGAGAGTGACCGAGATAAAATGCCATTTCTCCGAATAGGGGCCCAGATCGGGAGATGAGAGTCACGGGCAACCGGTGGATGCAAGTGGAACGTTGTCGGTCGGTGTGGCAGTCTAAGGGGGAGGCCTATGTTCAGCAGTGGACGTCTTCTAGCTGATGATGATGATCGGGAGCAGGTCGGGCGGTGGTCTGGCGAGGATTTGATGAATGGACGGCGAGCTACATCCTTCTTATTCGTGATGGAGACGATAATAATCTATATTTGCTACAGAAATACAATGTTTTGTATAAAAAATAAATAAAGGCGATAAGTCCCACACTACCATCCCGCATGGGATGTATTCTGCATTTTCCCTGCCAGCATCTACCTGGTCCAACCCAGCTCCTTGAAATATCGGGTCGATGCTATGGGCCCCTGGCACAGTTGCTAGACTATCCTTTTTTGCTGCTAAAACCCGTTTCTTTAGACGCGATATTCGAGTTTCAATACACGTATGACCTGGAGGGGTCTTTTATACACGTTAAGCTCCTCGTATACCCGATTTGTTATGCTCGGCTAAAATATCTGTTTCTGGCCGTTGAAATTCGATTTTCAAATAAGTTATTTTTTTAAATAAATAAATATTGGTGGACGTTTTTCACACACATCATCATATAGCCCCCAACTGAGCGAGCTTGTACTATGGGAACCAGATAACTGATATAATACTTTTTTTTTTGTTAATACATACATAGAAACACCCAGACAAAGAACAAACATCCATGTTCATTACACGAATGTTTTCGTCCTGGGTGGGAATCGAACCCAGAACCACATAGATCAGAAGACGGAAATCCACCCACTGAGGCACAAGGCTAAATTACTAAAATGCTTCAGTTAAAATAGATCAAAACCTAAGATACATTAAGTGCCATTTCTAGTTCAGGATATCAAACCGACATCTCGGCTTCTTACAGCTCAGAAGGTGGAAATCCTCCCACTGAGCCACAACGCTAGTCCCTATGTAGGTACTTATGTAACTTAAGATTATTTAAACACGTATGATCAAATAAATTACCTTCAAAGCCTATCACTCTAAGATTAAAGGGTGGCGTACAAAACACCGCGTTTGGAATGTGAATAATGTGATATCAAGTTTCAATAATGGCGCCGCGAAAGCTAATCGAATGGAAATTTCTCGTTCTTGTTTGATATTTATTAGGTATATCGGTGGAGGTAATTAAATGAACTGCGTAACGCTCCCTCGGTGTAATTTAATACGTAAAGCTAATGCTTTCAAATGCGGAAGAAAAACGCAAAAAGAGATGTAATTTTAATGAAAGTAATAAAGAGCTTCCTCTGTCGATATGCTAGTTTTAACCGACTTCCAAAAAAGGAGGTTTTCAAGTCGGTTTTTTATAAAATTTTTGTTACCTCATAGGACTCCGTCAGATAAAAACCGATTTAGGAAATTCGTTTTTTGTTTCAAAGTTTTGTAGCGAAAAGTCGAGACTAGCGCCCCTGAGCACTGGATCATCTAACGAGAATGATCCCGACAATTGCACCCGTAGCCGCGCCCGCACCCGCGAGCTCAACGTGAACTAGCACTAAGTTTGTCGCATTCAATGTATTCGTAACTCATAGTAAGGGTAGCTACATAATGGTAGCTATATCATGTACTCTGCGGCAAACGTTACGATTTCCATAAACGGCTATTTTCTTGTTGATGTTGGAGCAGGTAAGTGCCTGTAATATGTGTTATTACCCGACAAACGACTGACGAGCTCAATCCAGCTTTTAATAGATTTATAGAGTTGCTACAACCACATCCTAACTAATATTACAAATACGAATGTAACTCTGTCTCTCTGTCTCTGTGTCTGGGTGTTTGTCGCGTTTTCACGATTACATGCCTAAACGGATCGACCAGAATTTTTGCATAGATATAGCTTAAGGATGGGAGACGGACAAAGCTACTTTTTTTGTAGGTCCACGCAAACGAAGTCGCGGGTAACAACTAGTAATAAATAAAATTACAAGTACAGAATACTCTTATTTTAAGCAAATGACTGACAAGACAAGCAAGTCACACGCCCGATCGTAAGTGTGACGAGCTTATAAAAACCAACGCTTACGCTCATAGGTTTCCCTGTCGAGACACGATGGAGTGCACACAAAGATTTGGAAAACTAACACCCATATCCAAATTAGATATTTAAATGAATTATTCAAAGGTCGATCAGGAATCGAATCCGGGACCTACTATTTGTAAGACAGACGGTCTACCAACTTAGCCCAGGGTCGGCAGGTAGCTTTCTAAGCTTCAAATGTATTATGAAACAGTGTTGAGTAAATTGAAACTGCTAATAGTGCTCAACTCATCAGAGATGATAATACAATTATTGCTAATCAATTAACAACCTACGTAGATTGTACTAAACGCTATAATATTGCACAACTAGATGTTATAATCAAAAGTTTGCAACGAGCTTCTCGTAGGAAGAGAAACCTATCGCATTTAATTACTTGGAAACCAATAAACTATCGACATGCGTTCATCTGTTTTATTTTATGACGTTCATTATACAGAACACGTTAGGGTTAAGTTATTTTTAGAATGTAACTTGAAATGTCTGTAATTTACTGTAACATTTAAGTTATTACCCGTCTGCCCAATGAGGAGATAATAACCGACTGTCTAAGGTTTTTGAAGTGTATGCATGTGTAGTCCTTTATCATCTGTCATCTGTGTTTGTTCTGTGTCTGGGTGTTAATATCTATATAAGTATGTATTTAAAAATATATATGTACGTATATCAGTCTCTGACAGCCTTATTACAAGCTTTGCTTAGTTTGGGGTCAGATGACCGTGTGTGCAAAAATGTCCCAGAAATTTATTTATTTATTTTATTTATATTACCCGTAACCTTATCGGCTTGATGGATTTTGACGAGTCTGCTGTTGTTGTAGTCATATTTACGTCCGGAGTGACATAATTTGTTGCACTAGTTAAAAAACTTTGTTTTCTGTCCTAGCTATATACGATCTGATGTGAACAATAAAGAGTTTGTCTATCTATGTATCTATCATGACCGACATTTTGCAGTAGGGTATTTTTTATCTTTTAATAGTAACTTGTTTTTAAAAATGCAGTCAGTGGCTCTGGAAAGTGTATAATTTGTTAATAACATGAAATAGAAATAGAAAAATTTATTAGCCTTGTAACATTTCGTTACATTGGGCAAGCCATTTTACAAATAATAAAGTCAATAGATTGCAGAATTTAGAACTAACAAAGAAAAATTAAAAAAAGAATATTTAATTATGTTATTGTCATTGCAGAGATGAAAAGTTGGGTGTGCCACACGAGACCAAAGTAATTTCCATCTCATGCCTTTGAGTCCCTCGCGCTACGCTCAGGATTCCAACTTAGAATCACTCAAGAATCGCTCGGGATTCAAAATCAGCACTCGCAGCGAAAATCAACTTTGCTCTCTAGTTGCACAAATAAGCAAAATGTAGCCTATGTCACTCCGGACGTAAAGAGGAACCGAACAACACACTCGTCAGTATCGGCTACAGAAGATAATAAATAGGAACACACAAGCATAATATTAACATAATCACATACTTAAATGCACCTCAAAAAAATTACCCTCCTTTTTTGTCAGTCGGGTATTAATAAAAAGCTTCTCATAACAAAGCACATACAAATAATCACAGAACACATCAACAAGCTTCGTATAAAATATAGTCACAACTTGAATGCAGTTTAAAGTATATCAGTTATCGGAAAAACGTTAGTCGTGGATGGAAGGAGAGATATGACAATGGTTACCGGGTTCTTTCAGCGCTGTATATTGATTCCGCATCGTCAGGGGGCTTCAATAGAATCCACGGTATCTTGTGTACACAACAAGTCATTATGGAGTCTGAGAGGTAGCAGCGGAAAAATAATAAGGAGGGTGGAATGTTTTGGGTTTACACGCAAAGGACGTGGCATAAGATGCGTGTACATTTATGTCCGTTTGACACATTTGAGAAGCAAGCTTATTCTTTTTTACTATGAAAACTGACGTGGTTTTGATACAAGGCAAGGCAAGTGCAAGGCAAGACGAGGTCGCGCGCGTGTCTCGCTGAGCATTCCTTGTTAAAGGTCACCGAATGTGATCGAAACTATAGTCGGAATAACCCACTCAATTTAACGTGAGTATTCCCGTTTTATTAAAACAAAAAGCTTATTCTTAGGCAACAATATTAATATTACTGACGCATGACTTGGACTGGTGGACCATAATTGAAATAGTTGGCTTAGAGGTTGGACTGCGACTATTTATTGCTGGTTTTTATTGTAAAATATTAGCTTGAAACTCAATTAATACACCAGGAACCTGTGAAGCAATAATTGAAGCTAATAAAAATTGCTTGACTCTGATTTATGGTATCGTATCATTTGTCGTATCTCATTTTTATTGCTAAGGAATTTTGAGGACATGAAAAATTTCGATCACTTTATAATCAGTTTGCACAAGTTGAAAATGAATAAGTTTAGTATTAAAAAAAAATACTGTACTTTAATAAAGTACAGTTGTTTTTTTCAAAAATAAAAAGAAATATAAAAAAGTATTATTTTTTTAAACTTCTGCATTCTTCCGACAGCAAATGTGTAATATTCGTGGTATAAGCCATTAATTGTTTGTTAATGTTTAAGTGAGTAAGAGAACAACTTATAAATTGATGAATCTCGTATTCTTTCCATAACTCCATTAAACATTCCAGTAAAGCTTTTACCTCATCACTGAAGCATGACTTAGAAATATTACTGAGACTGGTTATTATTGTGAAATATTCTTCACTTAGAATATACCAAAACTTGAAACTGGCTTAATATACCATTGAGTGGAGCCAAAATGTAAGAGAGAAAAATATCAAAACTATTAAGAAGTTTTAAGAATTTTTGACGGGAACGTGAAGAAGTCATGTCGCGTCATTATATTATTTCCAAAACTTGTGTTATTGTCTAAAATGGTGGATTTTTATTCATTAAGTGTTCATGACCGTGCATGAGTATTGGTGAATAGTATAATGTCGTGAAACGTGACTTTTCGTGCTGTTTTCACAACTCCATAGAAACCTTTAGTAAAGTCTTTACCACTTTACTGAGGTATGACTTGGATTTGACCGTGACTTACTTTGCTTGACTTAGACTATGACTGAGACTTGTTTTATTTGTGAAATACTTTACTTCACTTCAATTATTACATAACTTGACACTCGCTAAATACACAACGTGTGAAGCCAAATTTTAAAAGAAAAAAAAAACCGCGCATATCTTGACACTTCAAATCTGTAAATATAGGCGCAAGTCACTCTGCGCAGACTCCTTGCACCAAAAATATGCATACTGCGCAATCACTTGCGCTAATATCCGAGGCATCAAAAAGATTTGCGCGTAGAAATTGTAAAACATTGCATTTGCAAAACGAGACATTGGCTAAATACACTATGCGGAGCCAATATTTGATAAATAAAAAAGAAAGTATTAAATATTACTTACATAATATTAATATAGTATTTTGCTACACTTCAAGTTCTATAACACTGATTTCGATTTCAAGCTTGTTCGTAAGCTCACGTCTGGCTAGTTTAATTGACGTATTGATTGATTTACACTCAATTGCAATTAGATTCATGAGATACAGAATAACAGGTCATTTGTGAGCTTAGAGTTGACAAACTGCTACAATATTAAACAGTAACCGAAGTTAGGAGGCGGTTAGAAGGAGTTTTGGCGGGAACGTGATTATTTCAAGTCCATTATTTTTGCCCATTGCTTTACTTGAGCATGACTGACCTGACCGTGACTTACTTTTGCGCAACCCCCTTTCGTCAGTCAGGACCATACAAAAAATATATTTATGTGGTCAGTTTGTCTTCTGAGTTTACTATTGGGTAGTTTTTAAACTGTGTGCACCACAGGTTAGTGCAAATCACCAGCTAACTGGTATTAGACAGGCTGAGGGCTTAGTAGTTTTACTTTTAACTAAAGCCATGCTGAGATTATGTGGCCTGTTTCAATTTTGTAACAACAAATCTATAAGAAATAGGTTTAGATATATTTCGCCTTCTCTTGGTATTTTATCTTAGAACAAGTAATTAGGTATTATTACAAGACAAACTAAATACCCGTCTGCTAAATGTTCCCAAGCCTCAAACCCAAGCCACCTGCCAAGCGTGATGATTATGGCAGCACCCCCTTAATGTGGAGACCTTTTTTCAGTATTAGACGTCTTCTGGCTGATCATGATATGAACTTTAACATTATAACGTACACTTAAACTAAACTTAAATACGTTACTAATACGTTTGACTTAAATTCTGAATACACATTTATATTTTCCTTCTTCTACATTGCCCATTTATTATTGCCTGGTAATTAAAAAGTCGTGGTGTTAAGTAAAACATCATACTTTAAAGTCCTGACAAAATAAATTTCAACGCGGCAAAAATCTTATCCAAAAATGTTTCTGTCGCAATCATGGCCAACGACTCATGCAGCCTATCGCGTTATTGACCGAGCGAAGCGAAGTTTACTGGGACAAATTGGCATTTGTATGTATGTTTATATGTCTGTATGTTTGTGTATATTTGTCCGATGATAATTTGCGGACCGTTGACCCAATCTTCATGAAATTTTGTAGTTCATTTCAATACAGTTTTTAAGTTCGAACATGAGCTGAATCTGTCGAGCGGGTGTGAAGATATAGAGGTCGCGAGGTCTCAGTTCGCCGCGAACTACTAGTTTGACTATAGTAGTTAGTTTAGTTTGCGCATTGACTTTAAATCTACTTAATCTTACTTTAAATCCGACGCGTTATCAATTTGCCTCTAATGTGTTGACGAATTTCTGGACCTTAATGTAGGTACAGTGACCGCCAAACATGCTAAGCAAAAAGCGACGTAGAGGGGAACTTGACGCATGTGTGTACAATGTACATGCGACCGACTTTTTTTTGTATTATATATGTTACGGCTAAAACCCGAAGTGCGGCTACACTTAGCTTCAACCGGTTAGAGCTAGGCGATATCATGCTGGCTAAACTAGATCCAACCAGTATCACCCACTAGGGTTTGGTTGGACCTAGTTCTAGCCGGAATGATAACGGCTAAGCCTTATTTTACCCAAAAACAATCGGCTAATACTAGATTTAACCAAAAGTAACTGGCTACACCTAGTTCTAACCGGTTAAGTTAGCCACACTTCGGGTTTTAGCCGTAACATATACATAATATGTATGTAAACACCGACCTTTTCCCCTAATATTATTAACACCGACTTTCTTATTAAATGTGCAGTAAATTTACTGATTGGGACTTTCGCTTCGTTCGGTCAAAAAATTACAAATATTAAAGTAACTTTAACAAACGTAGATTATTCGTAGACGTTTTTCACACACAGTGCCATCTAGCCCCAAACTAAGCAAGCATGTACTATGGGTACCAGATAACTGATTCAAGAATACATACTAATTTTTTTGTAAATACATAAATAGCAAATATAGAAACACCCAGACAAAGAACAAACATCCATGTTCATCACAAAAATGTTTGTCCTGGGTGGGAATTGAACCCACAACCTACAGCTCAGAAGGCGGAAATCCACCTACTGAGTCAAGTGACAAGGCTAGTCATATGATAAGATAGAAAAAATTGTTTCATATAGACTTTTGCACCATAAATTGTTACGGTATGAAGATTAAATTTCAGTGGCAAGGTATTACAGTCAATGTTTACTAATCTCGACGTGTTTGATAAGGGTCAGCTAATGGTGTGGTCCAAAATTAGGTTTTACTTTTTGTATTGGATTATTTTTTGAGATGCTGCGGACCGTTTTTTAATCGCTTTTAATCATTGTAAGTACACTGATTTAAGAGAAGATTCACGTGAAAATACTAATACAGATTTTTCTTGTTACATGATCTCTCTCTTTGCAGTCGCGTTTTTTTTTTCTCATAACATTAATTGTTTTCTACTCTTCACAGTGTAAATAAAAAGTGAAAGCAATTAAAAATCTTGGCATAATTTCCACTAACTGTAAATAAATTTGGCATAGAACAAAGCTGTCATATTTCTGTCCCTGACCTAACTCTGCCCTGCACACACAAAGACACACAAACAAACTCTCATTTCACCTAACCTTGACTTATATTAGTGTGAGACGAATGTACTAAAATGAAATTGGAGTTTTGGCAGGAAAGTAACGAAGTATTTTTCCAAAACTTGTGTTATATTATATATCCAAAACTCGTGTGTCGTTTTTTATTCTATATGTGTTGGTGAACGTGCACAAGTGTTGGTGAATAGTGTATAACGTCTTTTTGTGTTGTTTCCAAAACTTCTGTACGCAAGTACTAATATACGGACAGATAAAATCAAATTTTGCCAGTTAAAACCTTCGTGTCCAAGAGACCATTCGACCGCTTCGCTCACTCGATCAATTACAAAACTTGAACACTGGCTAAATACACAATGTGCCAAAATATACGAGAAAAAAATATATACACAATTAGCTGGTAGTTTTATAACAAGAGACACATTTAGTATGCGTCTCTAAAATTATTTGAAGCGGATTTTATGTCCGAATAAAAATTTAAATCTAGATCGCGCCTACTCCAGTTTCTAATACTATTTTTGTCGCAGAATCACAATGTAAGCTTGGCATTATGAAATGTTTTATGAGGTTTGGCGCAAGACTTACGAGTATTTAGATTTTGGAATTAATGCAGCGAAGCTAAGGAGGGCTTTATAAATAGGATATCCGTATAATATCAGCCGAGTTGTGGACGAACGCCCAGCCAACCAGCCATTAAAAAAAAACACTTCGAATGGCAATTTTTCCAGCGTAATAACTAAGCGTCAAGAAATTTGACACCCTTACCTATCTTAGAACTTACCTTAGATCTACCTTATTCCTCCTCGCTCTCTTTTGGTTTACCTCAGAGTGACGAGCGCAGGACAGAGCCATGCAGTGTTTCGAACTGCGCTACGTAATAAAAATCAGGATTGCATTGAACTGTTATACGCAAAAGCGTGACGCTAAACAGCAGGCGAGCGACTTGATCGTCGCGTCACAAAGTTTCATTAAAAATAACGTTTTAACTTCAATGATGATTTACAATGTGGTACATTCTTGGCATGCTAATAATTTGACCAAAAGAACGGGCAATAAGGCGTCCAAAATAGCCATTATTATGCAAATTAACACAATAAATCCTCAATAGCTGTCAAAACATATAAAACACGTGACATATTTTGACAAATACGTAAACGACAAGTTAACTAAAAATAGAGATGTTAGAATTATTTAAACAAATTGCAAAAAATATATATATCTATTTAACAATATTAAAATAATTATAATATTTAGAATTTTTAGCTAGTGTTACGGCATTATTATTAATTTTCGACACAGTGTCATACGATAACTCAATTTTTTTTTTTTTTTTTTACTAACCTTTTTCTATGTTCTTCTGCCTATATCGTTCTACTTTTCCTGTTCACAAGGTCATTTTTGCCTCAGTGCCAGGTAGCACTAACTAAGCTTACGTTAATTTTAGAAGAAACAAAATTTACTAAATTTCTCGAAAACGACACAGAAAAGCGCCGCCGTCACCGCACGCCATTATTAAGAAATTACGAATATTCCCTAGAGATTTCTCTCTGGAATAATATATTCCAGAGAGAAAAAAACAAGAATAAATACACCGGTAGTATAATATTTAAACCCAAGATATAAAAATAAAGAAATATGATAGAAAAAATTCATGCTGTGTCCCTTTACCTGGGCTAGGTGCCAGAACTTGTAATTTAAGATGAACGGATCCGTGAAACCTGATTAGAAGTATGGAGTGAATTGGCCGATTCCCAAATTACATTTGACGTTTTTCCATCCGCATTTGCTTCAATAATAATTAAATATTTGTCAAATATCTGGTACTTTCCAGCAAATACCAGTAGGTGAAGTTGGCGTCTTTGGTAAGAATTTATGGAAAAAAATAAAATTCTGGTAGATAAGAATAATTAATAACTATAGTTATACTTTTCAAAAGACTTTCTCTTATGATGGTGTTGATTAGGTAATATAATCTTTTTTTTAACATTTGCTGAAAATCTAGTTCATTTTATATTAATAGTACGAGAATACTTACGTCATTATGACAAAGTCAGAGCAAACAAGACGACAAAGGTCGCGTGCTGTACGTTGTTCCTTGAAAACGATCACCTGATATAGTTGAATTTCATTTTTTTAGAATAAAATTTGTGTCAAAACTACGTCAGTTTTCATAGAAAAGTCTGGTTCTAAACATAAATTTTATATTGTCATCATCATCATCAGCTGCGACGACCACTGCTGAATTGATCTACCGGGACCTTTACAGTGTCGTCAGTCCACCTAGTGGGCGAATAACAATGCGAAAGAAAACTAGAACGAATCTATAGATACTTAGTAAAGTTCTTACGAATAACTTACGTGTAATTTGTGGAATTTAAAAATCAAATACCTACGTGCTATAAATATTCGAAAACTATAAAATCGAAGCATATAAATCGCATAATATTATGTACAGTATTCTTAGTCACCACGATGTGATCAGCATACTTAGCTAGCATACTGATTGGCATAAGTTTATAACTATTATATGTCCATAGACAACATAATATGGGCATAAAACTAGATCTACTGGGTTCGATTACAAGACGATCATGTTCTAGATTATTGTTAAACTCATCTTTATGAACAGCTAATAGCTTATTATTAGCAGCTGGCATATAGGACCAGCCCTGAAATCGCGAGGAAGAATATCAACTGTTCCATGGAACATGTATTACATTATAAGAAAACCAAAATAAAAAGAAGGACTTAAAAAGAAGAATCGAACACCTTACTTATCAAAATCGGTTAAACCTTTGAGGTTACAGGATTATATAGAAATACAGAAACATACATACTTATATTAAATACTCACATACACCCCAAAGCATAACCCTCCTTTTTGGGCATTCAGGTAAAAATGACATTCATCTTTGACGAAATGTTTGGAACAACTGTTTTTTTTTTCGAATTAAAGGCTGGTCCCACTGTGAAAGTTGTTCGTAATGTGAAGTAATATGGCATCGTCGGATGTTCGTCGTCTAACTGAATATCCACTTACCCAGTATAAATTGATATGGAAAACGGGATCCAACTCAGTCAAAATTCTTAAAATAATGTGAACAATTTAACATAATTTATCGATTAAGTACTAACTTAAACCATGACATAATTATTGTAATATTTGTTTAAACTGGTTTATTTATTATGTTTTAAAATTTATTATAATCTAAAATATCTAATATATATAAATATATCTAAAATCAAAACCTTAGACCTTATAGACTTATTTATAGACCTTTAATGGTCTCTGGATAATTTAACTGTTATTTTTATGTAGTAGGTTAAGTAGTTTAGGTATTTGTAGTTTGTATGTATTTTTATTAGTCAATAAGAGCACTTGCCCGATTTTTTTTATCTAAAATCTATAATACTAGTAGTTCGCGGCGAACTGAGACCTCGCGATCCCTATATCTTCACAACCCCTGGACCGATTCAGCTCATATTCGAACTTAAAAATTAATAGAACTACTTGTCTACAAAATTTCATAATCATAAAGATCGGACCAACAGTTCTCATGTTATCATCGGACAAATATACACACATACAAACATACATACAAATGCCGATTCGTCCCACTGCACTCTGAGACCTCCGCTTCGCTCGGTCAATAATCTATCAGATCGGCTCTCACATGTCGTTTCAAGTTAAATGCACATTATCTTGAGATCAGTTCTTCGTGACAGCTCTTAGACGTACTCTACTTGACGAAGCCTCTCCCCTATTGGGAGAGTAGTTGCCATAATCCCCACGCTTGGCAAGCGGCTTGAAGATCGCATAATGTTCATAATGCTTACCTAGTAAGATGACGCTGCTATCCGTCCGTCGCAGTATTATGCCGTCCAGAAATCAATTATAAATTAATTTTTATTTATAACATATAAAAATGAACCCCTATTTTTCCTGGTCCCGCTATAACCTGAGAAAGGCTGGACCGATTATGATGATTACTTTTTTTTTGTTCGTAATTGAGAGAACAAGGTTTGTATGAAGAGTTTAGCGACGCCGAAGGCCGAGCTTCGCGGCATCAGCTAGTATAACATATAACCGTTAAAGATAAACATAAATTTCCATGAGTCACAGTCATGGACTTATGACCAATCAATGCCAATGCTCTATGCTTATGTCCAATGCGCAAGCAGTTGGATATCAGCCAAATAAGGTGATTTAAGTTATTGAATGGTAACTCTATGCTTTATACTAATTTTCTAGTATTGAGTGGTGATTTAAATTGCATATTCTTTTATTGACCGGCTGAGCGAAGCGAACGAAAGTCTCTGCTTCATATGGCAAAATATGCTTTCATCTTTTCGTATGTTGGTACTCGGAACAGGTCGCATTTTTTAACCAATCTTGACGAAACTTGGTTTACAGGTTCTACAGTTTATGCTTTTATTTTTGTGGTCGGTGATTTTTCATTGGAGGGGTATTTCCCCCAAAAAGAGGAGTAGTGTTGCGGCGCCATATACTGGCCGACTTTGATAATATTTGAGAGATATATTTAGTAATCAATTCTAAACAAGAATTTAAAATTTGAGCAAAATCGATGAAGAATTTGTCGGGATATGATCGTGTTCTCAGTTCGATGTCACGCCGCAATGGCAACGACAAAAATTGTATAAAAGTGTAGAATTGTTGTGCAAAAAAGTTTGTGCTCGCGAGGTCCACTGTTCGCAGAACTACTATGCGTTTGACAATAAATAATATTATGTTATAAGGGTGTGGTTAAAGCTGGTAAACAAGCATAGCCAAAATATATTGTATCTCAAGAAAGGCTGCAAAAAGAAACGAGAAAAGAAGTATCCTAGCTTATAATATGTTTTTCACTGTCACTAGCACTTTCACTGTCTTTGTAAATGATGTAGGTCGTAGTGTTGTTAATGTTAGTAGCAGTAGGTTTTGGTGCAGTGGGTTGGCCCTCGGGGCATCCGCGAGCCGCCAATATTTCTAAATGAAGTACGCATAGATTAAACCCCGAATACTGAAACGTTTGTTAACTTTGACAACAGTACTGCCTTTGTTTGGCACTAAGCAAATGACAAAGACAGCAATAGACTTAACCTGTCGTCAAAGTTAACAAACGTTTCAGTATTCGGGGGATAGTCATACACGCGAACAGTTATATTATTGGTATCGATGGAAGAATTTGTATTGTAGCACGACTTCGTGCACACTTTTTTCTAATGTAAATATAACAGAAGGTTGTGATGTGGCGGGTTGGCTTTTTGGCCACTCTTGAGCCGCGAATTGAGAATTAATTTTTGATTAAGAGTTGGTAGTGTTATGGATTTATATTGTTCTGGATTTTGATGATAAGGAATTTTGTTTTGGTGTCATTTGTGTAACACGTATATCAGAAAAAAAAACTATCATTGTTCTGGGTTTTGATAGTTGTGGATTTTGTATAGTCGGGAAAAAATAAAATAAAAAAAAACAAACCTATAAGCATAATTTTTTCATCGTGTAGATAACATAAAAAAGTAATCGAAATCAACATTTAGGATAATTCATCTATGATTTAGGGATGGAAAACAGTAGGCAATTTTCGTATGGACAAGTAGACGGTATGCTCTAATCAAGTCTAATCTTAACAGCTGTTTACTACATGTGCGTTGTGAAACCTGAAGCGCTCCTTAGCTCTTATACACATGTGTGTGTTGCCATAACATTAGCATGTAAAGTACATGCCTGGCACTAGTATACATCATGTATCGTCTTTAGGAATTTCGTCTAGAGTTACTAAACTTGCTAATCTGTGCACCGTTAGGGGTCTGGTTTCTAGACAAATGTTTGATTATTCCACTACTCAATGCGCTAGAAATGAGAATTCTAATTGAGAACAGTTATGCACTGTCTGAATTCTGCGGTTACAGAGATAAATTTATTTTCACCCGCAAAGTATTACTTTTCTTATGCAAGGGTAATATTTTTCGGTATTTAATTATGTCTGTCTATTTCTGTTATTACCATTTTAAAACTTGCCAAATTTTAAAATCCGAGATGTCATTAGATTTGTCTTCATGTCGGGAATTTCATCTACATATTGCAATTTACGTTTCTGTTTTCCTTTTATATACGTTTTGTTAGTTATTAGGACTATAAGTGCATAGAGAAGCCAAACTAAGCAGTCAAGCCTTCGCAAGTTGAGGCTGATCGAACGCGGCATATGCACACACATTCAATTGATTTCGATTGGCACTTTAATTCGAATCGCTTCAGAGTACTTCCCTAGCCAATGCCGCCAAATGCGATATCTACAGCCCAGTTGGAACCACAGACCATAATAACAGTTGACAGCTTGAACCTATTACCCCTCCCGAAAATATTAATCACAAAATAGCATCACTCCGATTATGTCGTCTATGATTGGCTAATCATATAGGCGAATTTTGTATGAATGATTTGAACAATCCAATCGTAACCACTATTGATAACCTAGGCCTTATTTTGTAAGACTGGTGCTGATAGTTATCGTTTGCTATCCCGCTCGCTCGCATGGTATGCTTAAGTTGGCGCAAGTGAGAAGGCATGCGATGAATATCGCCACCAGAGCTACATAATAAAGACCCTGGTTCCGCGCCAGCTGCGGCGTAATAAAAAAAAAATTATATATATATATATATATATATATGTGTGTGTGTGTGTATATATATATATATATATATAATCACCACTTCTGAACATAGGCCTCCACTTTAGAGCTCCACACCGACAGACAACGTGCCACTTCCACCGGTTGCCCGCGTCTTTCACAATATCGTCTCAATGATTATATAAAATATTTATAATAATTATAACATATTTTTCTGCATCTGCGATCAACTACATTTACTATCTATCTATGCTATTGCAATTTTGTTGCAGTCTAATCAATGTAAAATGTGAGTATCTAGTACATATATTACTCGAATACAAATTTCAGTGTAGAATTATTCATTCAGCAAAGCACATCAGTTAGATTGTACTTTCTTGTAAACAATTACTTACTATTCTGTGATAGTAAAGATTATTCATTAGGTGCCTTTCAATTCAGTCAACATTACCTTTTGCCTATATAGTTAGCACTTTTCTGAATGTACAAATCTAGTCGGGTCAGATTCCTCCCTGTACCCTTTAATGTTGAGACCTTCGTTCAGCAGTGGACGTCTTCTGGCTGATGATGCTGATGATATTTGTTTTTAATGTATGATTCTCTTTCATTTCTCTTATGTTTTGGCTCCACACATAATGTATTTGGCCATTGTCAAGTTATGTAATATTTGAAGTGAAGTAAAATTTTTCACAATAAAAACATGTAACAGTCGTAGTCTAAGTCAAGCCAAGTAAGTCACTGTCAAGCCCAAGTCATATCCCGTAAAGCGGTGGAGACTCTAGGGGTTTCTATGGATAGTTTTGAAAACAACACAAAAACTCACGTTTCACGACATTACACTATTCACCAATACTCGCGCACGTTCACGAACATTAAGGAAAATAACACAATGACGCAACATCTTGACGTTCCCGCTAAAACTCCTTTTTTTACAAGTTTTTATTTAACTTACAATGTTTGTATGAATGTATGTAAGCCGTGGTAGCTCAGTGGGAGCACGCCCGCCTCGCATTTGTGGGGTAGCGAGTTCGAACCCGGGCGGGCCCGTACCGATGAGTTCTATAAAAATATCTGGGACATTTTTGCACAGACGGTCATCTGACCCCAAACTAAGCAAAGCTTGTAATAGGGCTGCCAGAGACTGATATACGTACATAGATATTTTTTTTAATTCATAATTATATAGATATTAACACCCAGACATAGAACAAACACAAATATTTATCACATGAATGTTTGTCCTAGGTGGGGATCGAACCCACGCCTCCAAACACAGAAAGTAGGTTCACTACCAACTGCGCCACCGGGGTAGTCTATGAAACTTACGTACGGATATAACACTGGCTTTTCGGTGATGGAGAACATCGTGAAGCCAGCATATTTCCGGAGAATATATTCGATGGCGTATGTGAATCCGTCAACCCGCACTGGACCAGCGTGGTGGATATAGCCCAATCGCCCTTCGAGATGCTTAAAGGCTAATACAGTATGACTGTTAAGGTTAAATCTTGCAACTCAATTTTAGACCAGTTCCCCAGTTCAATCGAGTTGAAAATTTTTCATGGCTGTCAAGTTCCAAAGACAATACAATATTATCACAGCGAGCTGATCTGATGATGAATGCGGAAGTTGGAAAACGGAACTACTCAGTAACTAACAGTAGATTGATGAAGTTCGCACTTATTTTGAACAGCTAAACGGAACCAATAATGGATTTTAAAAAAGCTTTTCTGGATTAATACTTTTTTCCACAAAACCTTGTTAAAACTATATACAGCATTCTATATTTATATTTATGAACAACCAGTTACTTTCGTATTTTAGATATTTTATTTAATGTAATTTATTATTCGCTAAAAATTGCTGTTGAAAAAAGGAAATTCCTCTACCTACTACGATTTAAAAACAAAATACAGTCGATCTGTAGCTAGTATTTTTGTTTCCTACAAATCTGTATTACATATTCGGTTGTGACCGGCTTTTGGTTTCTCATCCTATTTTGTTAGACTTTTTGGAAGCCGCTTGAGGACAAGCTACCACTTGGTATGGGATAAATAAATTTATAGCGATTTACACTCTCCGCTAGGCTTCCCTATATCAGGATTAAAAAATGAATAAAAATTAAACTCGGTTGGTGTATATAATATACAGGGTTATAAGGAAAGGGAATGCTAAGCTGAAAGGGGCTCATAGTACTCAAGATTGTGAACGTCTTTTACTATGGGACTAACCCTGAAATCGAGAAAAAATAATCAACTGTTCCATACATTTTGTCTATTTGACATTTTTCTATGGAACAGCTGATATTTTTTTCGCGATTTCAGGGTTGGTCCCATAGTAAAAGTTGTTCATAATACCCTTTCCTTATAACCCTGTATATATATATTGTGTATACTAAACATAAAAAATAAAGAAATGCATGTCTCTGGGTTTTTCTAAAAACAATCCCTTATGAGGTGAAATGGGTTTCAAATTACTGTAGCCTGCAAACCAAACCAAACCTGCAAACCCAAACGGAGCCGTGCAGGCAATTCACAAATATCTTGACGACTTAAAAGATTCACAAAATAATTTTGTATTCACCGAATACCTCAAAAGTATAAAATTTGATTTGACACACTTCTCAAGTCAAACGGTAGGCAAGAGGGTTGTCGAACGTGCCGAAATCTCGAGTCAACAATGATACCGCACTCGAGAAAGCACACAATCTAGCTACTCAAATAAAACCCCTATCACCACGTGGTAAAATCTAGTTTCGTAAAGTAGGAAAGTAAAATAAATATTTACTTTTCGACTCAACTCAACTGTGCAAGATTGATTGACTGGACGCGAATGAACTTAGTAAATATTACGTTTTCGGTTTTGATGAGTTCACTGGAAATTGTTATACAGCCACATTTTGATATAATATCCATTGTACTGTGGAGTTATGTAAATTTTATTTATTTATGTATCTATATAATAAGAATTATTACATGAGTTCCCTACTTCAATAGTGTAAGACAACGCCATTTAAAAATATAAATCACAAGTCAATGAGTAACATAATAATATATAAAGTCATTAAATAAATTAAGTTTGAATTCTAACTAAAATTATAAATGCGAAAGTAGCTCTGTCTCTCCATCTGTCTCTCTGTCTGTCTATCTGTCTCTCTGTCTCTCTGTCTTTCTGTCTCTTTGTATCCCTATCTCTATGTCTCTCTGCCTGGGTGTTTGTCGCGTTATCACGTCTAAACGGTTCAACGGATCGACCTGAATTTTAGCATTGATAGAGCTTATGGGTAGGATACAGACACAGGTTACTTTTTTTTTATTGGTCCACGCGAACGAAGTTGGGAGTAACATCTAGCATAACCTAATTTCGAATAACAGTCACAAAAGTATTAATTTAAATCCTTTACATACAGGTCAACTCGATTTTACTTTTGGATTATATTCTATAGCACAATTTCAGCACTCACAGGATACACAATATACTTACCAAGTTGTTCAAGTGCAGTAAGAAATTGAGGGCTTATATATGCTAAGATCCTCTTAGGCGCACTACACACCAATACCACAAATGTTGTACATCATACATTTATCATAGACACATATATCGTAGACGTAAATTTAAATGCGAGTGCTCCATTTGACAACACAACACATTCCGGGCCAAAAGGTGTGCGACGTAAAACTAATGTCTTACTGCATACCATTGTGTCATTGGTGTGTGGTGCGCCTTATTGGTAGGTGCAGCCTACCAATAAGGCAAACTATTATTATTACTAACTACTACTACTATTACAACTATTATTGAACTATTACTTCTAATGATTTGGGACCATACCTACAAGAATGATAACCTCGTTTTATGTTTGTTTAAGCGCCTTTCAGATATGAGTACACGAAAATCGCTCTTAGTTATTTAATTCTCATATTAGTTAGTTATTTCTTTGATTTTATTTATTTCTTTCGTTATTTTAAAACAAAGAAAATAAAAGCACACTCATAATTATTGCCATGCTTACCTAAAATTGAACTGCCGAAATACCCAACGTGAGACAGTGATAACGGTTTAACGATTAAACAAATCAGATGAATACTTATTTTAGAACTATATGAAAGCTATTCATATTATTTTATCGCTCTATTTTATTTTTATCTTGGCTATTAAACTAAAAAACTAATTTGTATCCATGTAAAGATTATCGCTGAATAAGTGATCAGGTTATTTTTATTGCTCAAATTTATACGTTTTTGGAATTAAATACACTTAAGTCAAGATAAAATTAATTTTAAGAAAAAAATAAAAAAAAACCCACTTCAAGACTTATATGTACAAACTTAAACTAAAAAGTAGAAAATAATATTTTTACTAAATCGAAGCAAAGAGCATTAAAGGAGAATCAATGAACTTATTGATAGGTATTTACAATATAAAATCAGTTATTTTTAAAGTCGGTACCAGCCAAGAAGCTCAGTACTCCTTCGGCTGCTCCATGCCGTTCGAAAGTTTGTTGCAAAGGCAGGCTTAAGCTGTCATATCTTGCATTATTTATTACTAGCTGCGCCCCACGGTTTCACTCCCGTGAAAAATCCTTCAGGAACCACACATTAAAGAAATTTAAAAAATTAACTGTGTGCCATTATCTATCTTTGTGCCAAACCTCATCTAGATACGTTCAGCCATTCGGCGTCATTAAGTAAAAATAAACATACATCCACTCATCCAAACTTTCGCGTTTATGTTATTAGTAGGATTGTTCATTCTGTGACTCTACAATCACGGTTTTACAACTACAATTGTCTTGTTTACAATTGTTTTATCTATAACATTGCTCAGGCAGATGGATACTGAATGAGATACTCGAAACTAATCATTTGTTTATTTCAATCGCTTGGTTAGAGTTGGTAAGTCAGCACCTTGCATCATATTTCGTTAAGAACACACGTCCGTGATGAACACATGCAGACGTTGTAAGGTAGACATAATATCAACTCGGCACCGACACCCGTACACTACGTTCTTGATTCTGATCAATCCTGCTCGTATCAGCCGACACGCAACATGCGCGCGGCATCGGCATCGGCATTACTTCGCCTTATCGACCCGCCTCACCTCTGAGGTGTCGGCACAGCTACGACACGATTACGCAGCTGTGCTTACAACTGGGCGAAGTGCGGGGACCACAGGCTGTCTACACTATCTCAGCATCAAAGGCAAGATGTAAGTGCGACTATGTCCCGACGGAAGCGCAGTGACTGCAAGTTGACCATGAGTGGTGGTCTATAGTTTGCCCCGCCGATGGAAGGCGATACAACTACGATGCTGATTAGCTTAATATTTTTCAGTAAGAGTTGGTTTGATTTGAGGCGATACCGTTCCGGTGCCGAGCTGATATCTGTGCTGTGACCTCTAACATGATAAGCAGTCACCGATTTTTGTCGAACCACTATCGAATAAAAAAAGTAAATATCTATTATCGTTGAGTTGAAGTTTACTTCCGATTAAATTTAAACACAGTACTATAAATAAGTACTGTATAGTTTGGATAGAGGCCAACTGTTCAAGGACGAGCAACGAACTAAGAGTGAATTTTGAGGTTTGGGACCAAGTTATTACACACGGTTATTTTGTCAGTATGTCAATCTTTTTTTAACCGACTTCCAAAAAAGAGGTTTATGTTTTGTTTCTTACCTCAGAACCCCGTCATTTTATAAACCGATTTGGAGAAATCTTTTTTTATTTGAATGAATATATTTAAAAATTTAATCCGATCCTTATTAAATTTTGTAGACGAATATTTAATTTTAAAACAATTATTGATTTCTTTTAATACAAGTGCGACATAAGCAAAAGTTAAAAGTTATCGCGGTCGCTAGGTCACAGTTTGGCGCCAACTAAGTACTATTCCATAATGAGCCACAAGACAAAAAAACAACAAATGCCACCCCTTATAAAAAGGATGGAAGGGGGTTGCCGTAATCCTCTAGCTTGGCAAGCAGCTTGGAGATCGCAGAACGCTCACAACTTACTAAGAGGACGCTGCTGCCCGTGCCGTTTTAGCCAGGCCATACACGGTTCCTAATACGTATTTTAAAAGAGGCACGTATCGGGTGTCGTCATCAGTATTTGATTTCTAAGAAAACAAAATCTCGTCTTATCACCAATGACGTATTTTTCTTATCGGTCAATCTATATAAAATATCAATGACCTTTGAAGTTGAGCGTAGTCTGATACCCACCCCTAAATGTTATCCGATTTCGATGTTTTTATATGTTATCTATACCATGTAAAACTATACTTGTGTTTAATTTTTTTTTTAAATTCCCAATTTTTGCTTTGTTATAGATATCTACTTAAAGTGACCATTTTTTTGCGTCGAGGTTCTCAAGTCGACTGTTTGTTTTGTTTGTTACATCAGAACTCCGATTTGGAAAATTCATTTTTATTTTGATCTTCCAGACAGCGCGCTTATCCTCTAACTTTGAAACGTTCGTGATTCTGATTGCGAGAGCAGGCCATCTTGCTTGTGCCAACTTAGTCGCACTATGCGCGGTCCCGCTCGCGCAACTCTCGCTATCGCTTTCAGAGTTACGAGATAAGCCCGCTGGTCCTATTTTTATCAAACTCCAGTTCTGATAATGGGATCCACGAGGAATTGAGGAAACTCCTCAATATTATAGGCGTACATATAGCGATTCTGGTATTTTCATCATTTGCATTCAGAAAGTATCATTTGGTGAAGTGCAACTGATGAAGAAGACTACAGATGGCCACCAGAACTCTTCAATGATACGTGTTTGGCACCAAGATAATCTTGATTATGATATTTAAGCTAATATAACGAAGCAAATTTAAATAAATGGTTCTGATGCAGTCGGTTTATTTTTTACCACAATTCTTATTTTTGTTGAATTCCCGATGTTCGGTTTTTATTTTATTTATAATTATCGAATAAAATATCATAAAGTTTATTTAAGTATCTAATACTTAGTTTCCAGTTGATGAAGAGACGAGCAAGCTCAAATCAAACCAAATCAAATCAAGTTCGAGTTCAATACTGGGTGGCACTGAACTGTTATGGGCAAGCGTGACCCTTAACATCAGGTGAGCGACTTGCTCGTCTCGTCACCGAGTAACATTTAAAAAAAAAAAAAGTTGCTCGCCTGATTGTAAGCATCACGAACTAAATTCCAGCACCACCCAGTATTTTGAATTGCTGTCCAAAACCATGCGCGGCATTTTACTGCGGTTGTCACTCTGAGATAAGATGATAAATCTCTTCATGCCCAGTAATTTATTAAGTTCAAATAAAAAGGCGCTCCAGCGAAATTCTGCGCCTATGCTTTATCGCTTTCGTGTCATTAAATTCTAGGTATATTAATTAAACAGACATTGCTTTACCAACCCATTCAGCATTTCAATAAAAGAGAAAGTTATCACTATGACAGAAGGTCATTTTCGCTGTAAAATATTATTTATAAGATATTAGTGTCACAGACAATGGACAGGGCTTCGACAAAGTGGCGTCGCTCTGTCGATCACTGAGAGGTACTGTCGATCATATATATATATATATATATATATGTGTATATAGACGTATACCTAGAGATGACGATAATAATATTATAATAACTCTTAAAGACCTCATCAGACCGTACTTCTATATCTCATCAATCTTACCTTACCTACTTAGCAGCACAGCGCAGCGATCTGAAGTGGATCTTGGCCTCCGACACAAGAGAATGCCATCGATACCGGTTAGGTACTGTCTCTTGCCAGTCGGCAATTCGGAACTCGCGCAGGTCTAACTCAACAGCGTCTTTTTTTATCTTATCAATGTACTATAACTTTAATACTATCTTTTAATTTTTTTAACTATTTGATCCCACTACTAACTAACTACTATTCTCTCCATTTCTGACGCTCCATAGCTAGCTAGGACCAGTCCCGATGAAACGTATGCAAGCCGTCCTGCTAACGCTTTCGGCGCCTGTCTGGTGGCCTGTGCCCAACATCAAGCACCCAATGCGTGAGGACCTTTGCCCACCTTCCCGGATGCATTCGACAGAAATTACCCGCCCACTCCCACTTAAATTTGGGGGTCTTGTTACCAACATCCGCGATGACAGTTCTAGAACGTAGTTGGTGTAGCGTACTCGGTACGTTCTTTTCCCTCCGAGGTGTCTCTGTTCTTCTGACATACCTTGAGTTTTGACTTCAGGACCTCATTCAAAGAACACGCTTATGTACTTGTTGATTAGAGCCGGCAGGATGCACATGTCGATGATATGGCGCTTCAATGATAGTGGAAGGTTGCCTTCATTACATGTTTCATGGACCAGTAGCTCTTTCATGCGGATCAACACACTTTATATCATCACTGCACCATCTCGGCCTGCCCCTCGCAGTTTTACCTAGCCTTGTACTATTTCTGTGATAGCACGAAATATCGATTGCATACAGAACCACACAGGATACGTTCTCACTTACGAAGCCATGCCAAAATGTCAGAGTATGCGCGAGGCATGCGTGGGGTCTCAGTGCGAGACAAGATAATTATCATGCGATGATTGGCTGTAGAGTAGTCTGAAGAGGCATTTAGCTGATAAAATAACCATCAATCAGAGTATTCTTCGAAATGATAAGAATTCTTGAATGACCTGGGATAACGTCGCAAGTACATCTTCTTCGTTAATAATGATAGCATCTCTCAAATAGAATTCAGTTCATCAAGCATGATATGAAATCGTATCTAAGGTTAATGCCGAGTTTTGGTGCATAATTCAGAGGAATATAGCCGCAGTCGTATCAGGACCAATTAAGCTTCGAGGTATGAAAGTGAATACCTTCGTCTCGAGGAAAAAACTTCAGTTGCGCGATTCAGAACTCTCTGTATTACAACTGTCAGACCATACAAAGTGCCAAAAAATGCACAAAAATGGATCAACGCCATCTATCGAACCACAAGAAGTAACTTTGTCTCTCTGTCTGGATGTTTGTCGCGTTATCTTGGCTAAACGGCTGAATGGATCTTAATAAAATTTGATAAAAAGTTTTTGTGTATAACTAAGACGGACATAGGATGCTTTTTTATGTCCACGTGAACGATGTCGATGTCCATGTGAACTAGTATGTAATAATGTTGACTTATTATCCAGTAAGTGTTCGTTGGTGGTACATGCATTTGGTTAAATCGTATAAAGTGGTGAAACTTGTCTTTTTGGGTTGTATTCAAAAGTCCTTAGAAGCTTCCAGCAAAGTTTCCATTGGTCATGACTTGGACTGGATGGTGACTGAAATAACATTGACACAAATACTCACTTGGACTTTGGCAGAGATTTATTTTGTAACTTATACTGCACTTGTAAAATTAGATAATGAATAAATATACTGTGTACGTGTGGAGTCAAAATGCGGTAAAAAAGGCTTTTCTTAATCCTTATATTTGAAAAAATATTTGATACGCTAATCTTTGTACTCAAATATTATGGCCGTCGCATTTTTGGATAATCTGCTTAGGGCTGATTTTTCAAACGCCAGATAGCTGTTATCAGAGGAATAATATGGCGGTTATAAGAATAATAGTCAGATCACAGAGTGCTTTGCTTAGAATGACACTCTATCACTTGTCTATGAACCCAATAAATAAAGCACTTGATATGATCGAAACGTGACCTATTACTGTCACGAGGAATAAATCACGTCTCTGTCATCCATACCCGATTAGTGTTTAGAAACACGATAGCCTTACATCCTGATGGACGGCATTTCTGAGATAAGGCATGACTATTCAGCTACGCTTGGTTACAGCTTCCGCAGGCTGTCATGCCTACTTTATGGTCAAGTTCATTGGAAGGATAAAACCTAGTTAACAATATTTTTTTTTTTTACAAAAAATGCAACCGAGTTCAATCGCTTCGATTTTCGGCATGTCATCTACGAGTAGGAATAGTCTGAATAAAATAAATGATTATTATTATTATATATAACGTCAACAGAGAGCCTATATATTACCTATTCTGAGATTCTGATATAATATGGTAAATATTAAAGAAAAACCCACGGAGATAAATACGCTATTGAATTCAAAATTAAAAAAAAAAAAACAATTAATGATTCTTTTCTTAAAGTCGGTTAAAAAAAAAGCATCATAAGAAGAGGCATTTTGAAAACATAATATTTATTCAGTAGTACAGAGCAGTCCAAGATATAAAGCTTATTATGACGATTCAGTAAATACATTACGCAGCTATTCAGTTGGCACGTCGGGAGCGAGCACATACTAACTGGTAGGCCGCTTGTACCTACCTGGTTCCTCTCACGAAAGTATTACGCCGAAAATAGCATTAGCTCGTCAATTGGATCCTATATGATTGACCAATCAAGCCGGCCAATCCTATATAGGTGAATATTACAAAAATGTATTTTTAACCACCCAATCGAAAGCGCAATAAGCCTCGTTCCGAGCCCGGCGTGGTTAGCAGTGTTAAAAAAACTACTTGTATTATTGTATTGATCTTATTGTGTTCTACAGTGATAATTAATTTAAAAAAAAAAAATGGGAGCAAGTCTAGATATACTCGGTTAGTTTCGTTTCTACAATGTTGCACAATGTCGCTCATCGGCAAGTGACCATCTGAAACGGGCTTATAGTACTCATCATTATGAACAACTCTTACTATGGGACCAACCCTGAGATCGAGAACAAAACTGCTGCTCCATACATTTTGTCTAGTGTCATTGAAATTTTTCTATGGAATAGCAGATTATTTTTTCTCGATTTCAGGGTTGGTCCCATAGTAAAAGTTGTTCATAATAATGAAATATAGGCCCTTTTCGGGCGGTCTCTTGTCGATGAGCAACATTGTATACAACGCCATTGAAAATCGATTTATGCCGAGTGCCTCTCGCTTGCTACTAAGTAAAGTCAAATCATATTCTATTGAAAATGCATGGATGCGTGTTGGATAGATAGCCATTACTAGTTTCTAGAATTATATGTTACACAACGTTTGGTATCTAGTAAATTGTAAGAAGGGTAAAGGATAACGATATTGGCAAAACGCCATTTTTTTTTTTAAATCGTGCTAGTGCCTTTCTTAACTAAGCAAAATATATACAAACTACAACTACCTAAGCTACTTAGCCTATTACATAAAACTAACATTTGGATCATCCAGAGACCATTAAAGGTCTATAAATAATCCAAATGTTCAAGCCCACTACCAGTTGGCAGCATGCTGGCGGTATTACCACGCTGAAATAAACGCCAAAATAACGTTTGAACTCCCGTGATTTGACAATCGCTGTATTATTAACTATAGATCATAATGATGGCACTAAGTAGATATTAATGATGTTCAGGAATATTATAATTCAATGCTATCAATTTTCAAATCTTAAGAACTCGGAAATCACAATAATTAACAACACGGTAGTGACATTACGACTTAGATGCGTATACTTTTGTTTGAAATATAATCAAGTTTAAACTTTTATAGATCACGAGAACACACCTTAGTAAATAATATATTTTTACCCTGTTACGCAAATACAAATAATCAGGTATATACAAGTCATAATGGTATATTTAGTAGGCATAGGTTTGCTAAGTGCTTGACATTATTTTTGTAAATCGATATAATCTATGATAAAAAAAAATGTGATAAAGGTACAATTTTAGGTAATACAGGTCATTGACTCCATTCATTATCAGTTTCGCCGTAATTTTAGGTTAAAATGATTGATAAATTTAGTGGTGAAGTGTTTACCTTGGTGTATTTTTGTTACAACAGTCATGCCTATGGGTCAAAAGTCTTTGGAGTCATTCTTTCGGTATTCACCACTTTATTATTAAGTTTTGTTTTAATAAAACGGGAATAGTTACGTTAAATTGAGTCGGTTATTCCGACTATAGTTTCAAACACAACAAAACAAAATGTATCAAAACCACGTCAGTTTTCATATTATTATTAAGTTATTTTGATTTTGAACTCTTCAAATTACAGAATTTCATGTAATTAATAAAAGATATACATATTAATAAATGGCCGGTGAGAGTGGCTAGTTACAGATTGAAAACAAATATTGACAAATAAAAAAGTCCAATTTCGACCGTATCTTTACACAACAATATTTAATAATACTAAAGTAAGAGCTGAAAAAAACAGATCAGTAAAACTAAGAATAAAATTAAAGCAGAAGCTAAAAATCGACGAAAAATATCAAAGCAAACCAGTCTGGACAAATTCCAATAGAATTAACAAAACAGCACATCTTCAAAACCTGTTGTGAGTTGTAAATGGAGTAACTTTCATTTTTAATCCTTTGAAAATGACACGCTGTAATAATTTATTTATTTATTTATTTTATTTATTCATGCAAATTACAACTATCCTTACAGGAAATTCCTAATTCAATAGTGTAAGTCAATAATCTTGTAACTAGCTATATAGTACATAAAACAGATTACAAAATACCCTAAAGAAGATTACAAGTCGAGCAAAAGCAAAAAGAAACAGTTTTGAGTGTGATTATAATGAACTACAATAAATATTCAGTAAAAGGAAACACTGATTACTATAATCTAGATAAGCTTCAAAATGACCCAGCTTAAAGGAAAACAAAATTTGTAAAGCACGAATGTCGGCTCCAGCATTTAGCACTTGAGCTGTGACGTAAATCTTTACATGTTCCGTTTTGAGAACATTGGCAACCGATACCAGGTAAAGTCACGTTTTACACCAATAACATACATCTGACGCGGATGCGCGGACGATATTGAAAATTTCTGTTATATTCCACAAACTTATACTATCAGTCGCTGACTCAACGGTGACGAAAAACGGTGAGCTATTATTACCTATTATTAGATGAGTCTTTTGACAAATAGACAAGATGCAAAAAGTATGACTCTTAACAATTACAACAAACAGGTTACATTTCTGTAATAATTTAATCGTTAACAGGGCCCTAACAAACACAATCATACACAATAACTTTAGAAGCTAAGCTGAAAATAAAATGTGTGGTTTTTCAATTCCGTGCACTTCATTAGTTTCGTAGATATAGAGATCTAATTTTAGTATTTTTAATTATGTTGTAAAACAAACAAACAAAACAAGATTACATTCTGGGACATCTGGGACATCTGGGACATTTTTGCACACATCGTCACCTGACCCCAAACTAAGCAAAGCTTGTAATATGGCTGCCAGAGACTGATATACGTACATAGATATTTTTTAAATACATACTTATATAGATATTAACACCCAGACATAGAACAAACACAAATATTCATCACATGAATGTTTGTCCTAGATGGGAATCGAACCCACGCCCCAAAGCACAGTAGGTAGGTTCACTACCAACTGAGCCACCGGGGCAGTCAAATTTTATTAAATTAAATATTACACACATTAAATTTTATCGAGAAAATAATAATGTAATAGACTGTATAACTGTATAACTGTACATATTCAAGTGATTATTACTCTAATAGTAAGGTAATTATAATTTATATTTTGTTTTTTATTATTTATATGAGATTTATTAGGATGAAGATGGTACAAGACATAATTAATTATGAAATTTTGATCGGTTTCCTGGTTTAGTTACAATAAGCAATTATCTTTTATTTTTACTGGTACGTGCTAAATCCGCTCCTTCCAACAGCACACGAATATGTACACTGTAAAACATACAATCTTTGAATATACCGGTATATATTCAAAGCATACAATGTACAAAGCAACTTTTTTCCTGACTTAACGTTAAAACCCTTCAAAATAATTTTGGCTAGTGAAATTGATGACAAAACCTTTTTCCGATATTGTGAAAATGTCATGCTATAAATATATTGGCACGACGATGGCGCTTTCAAAATTCTGGAATATAGTTAATTTGCATACTTATTTGCATTTCTACTTATTGATGCTTCAATGCAGTTTTAATTGTAAAATGATTTATGTTCTCGTTCATTCGATCAGGGGTATTGAACATTTTTTGTATTTGTTTGGTGCTTACAACCATCATTTTATTTATCGGAAACAATTATTTCAATTATTTAACGTCAATTTCATTAGTTCACCATAATGTTAGCTTGACTCCAACTACTTACTAATCTCAGTGTTCCTTGTAGCTTTTTCTACTTGTCTGTGTGTATCAAAACCTTGAAGCTGTTATTGCATTTTGTCACGTATATTCGTAAACTTTTAGCACAACGCAAACTGCTTGGCTCTTTAAATGACACTGACGGTTATTGGGAAATTTTGAATATCCTATACAAAATTTTAAGAAACCACGAACGAACGACCATATCACAACATGGGTCAAGCCGTATAGGCCTAATTGGAACATTAAGACATCCAAAAACAATACTCTCCTTTCTTGAATAGCTGGGTAAATCTAAATTTAGCAACAATAATTTTATGGTGTGTATGTGATAATACTATATAGGTACACAATAAGAGTCATATTAATTTAAAAAAAACAGTAACCTGAAACTCTTTTTATGGTAGTAGACAAGTACTTAATTAACTTTATGTATGGCCTGAAATAATACTTTGAAGCGATAACGGTATTTACGTCTGTTTGTCTTGTTTTATTACCGTTTTCATAGTATATAGTAATATAATATAATTAACAAACTAGACCTATAAAGCCTAGTACCAAGCGGTTTGTTGGCAAATTGTGTTTGAGAAATAAACCGACCTATAAAATAAAAATGATTAATTTGAAATTTTGTAAAATAATTTATTTTAATGTACTTCACTGGCGTAGACAGAAATACCCGACGTTTATATCGTATCGAACAAAACAACAAAATACACTTTCGCATTTATAAAATTAGTAGGATTATGCAAGTGATTATGTACCTACTTATATAATAATTTTTTTATCATTATTATAATAGTATAATTTTATATAATTTGTAATGGAAAACTAAATATATAAAATATAACTTTATTATTATTACAATATATATATATATATATATTATATTATACTATATTTATTTTCTTGCTAAAATTTAAGTCAAGAGTTACATGCCAAAGGCTAGTTGCACGATTTCAAACTCGCTTAGATATTGCATTGTGAAATTAATTATAACTGATGTTAAAGCTGATTTTTAAATCGCACAAGTAGCTAACTATATGTTAAAATTTGTTTATATCAATAGTTTTATTATCTTTAAAGCGATATCGTCTGATTCCAGTATTAGTCCGATACCTGTCTATATTATATAGCTATATCATTTTCATAACAAATCATTAAGTTATATGAACTATCTTGAACACAAAAAATTGTTTTCATTTTGCTAATTTGTAAGACTCAATTAAAAAAATATTTTTGGTTTAATTTTCCTGTTATATTTATCTCTACTTCAAATTTTACGAGTTGCTTACAATATGTCGTGATATTGTGTCATCTATAACTTGTCTAACTTGGTTTCTTGAACCGGGTTCTTGCTCAAAGGGATTTGGAACAGAAAATATTTTAAAAGTAGATATCCTTCGATTCAATCAGTCAGCTCTAAACCATAGATAAATAACTGTAAATGTTCGTTGCCTAAACGAATGTCAGATATGCGGTTGCCTGTGACTATCATCGCTTTTGTAGGTAACTATTTTGGAAATCTCAAAATCAATTACAGGCTTTAATCCCTCATTCCATAGATCCGTGAGCCAACTCATATTTGTATCATATTTTTTTTGTGTATTCATAAAATAAGCGAATAAAAAATATTAAAAACCGTCAACCTGATCAAGTTTTGATATTTGTTGACAAATAAACGGACAGCCAAACAAACTTCATAAATATGCCACTGATTTTGTATATTATACATATAAATCATTGTAATTAGATTGCTTAACTGATTGATATGTTTATAACACTTATAGCAAAGTTTAGAGCATAAATTTACCTTGACATTACTATCGCATACGTTATTAAGTTAGCTTACAATAAAGTGTATTCGACAAATTAAATATTTATTAAACGATATTATAAAGATATTAATTTATAAAGATATTTTTTTTAAATATTTCCACTGTAAAAGAATACATTTTTACCGGATTGCCCAGAAGAAGATTAATGTTTTAGGATGTATCTAAATATTTTTGTTCCTATGAGACCTATCGGATAAATGGTTTGATCGATTTTGGAATGCCAGATGTCTTTATATCCGTAGTGCGATAGGCTATATATTGCAGTGGGACTTTTTAAAAATTAAAACAAATTTGACATATGTTTATGGTTAGATTTTTAAGTTTTCATTTCTGTTCGTAAAATACGCTTAATTGAAATGTTTTTATCAATAAAAATGGAATATTTACTTTCAATAGTTACGAGTAATTATTGTATTAATATAATTAAAATTTTCTAACCAATAGTTACGAGTAATAATTGGTTAGAAATATGTCCAAACAACGTCAGTTTTCATAGTAAAATAGGAAATGTGTTGAAATGTTTTTGTTTTGTTGTATGAATGTTTATGACTCGGCTTATTATAATGAATATTTGATTTATAATGCGTGATACATGATGAAGATTGTTGTAGCATTATTTTACTTTTTTCGCACTTGGTATGTTTACACGATTTATATACCCTCCTTTAATGAGCTGTAGGTATCATTGTAGGTGTTATATCTGTTATTTTGACTGTTATATCTGAACAGTAAAATAATATCAACAATGTTATTATCATAATAACGACTTGTTTTACCAATTACTTAATTAAAAAAATTAAGTATAAATAATTTTGTAAGCGTATTCAATATAGAGCTTGACATGCAGAATGATATGAACTAATATTAAACTTTGAATCAATACTCACAAAATGCACTTCATATTGCCGGTAAAAACTTAATTCTAAATCACAACACTATACGACTCGCATAATCACAGATATATAAATAACAATGAAGTTTCACGTGGTCACAGAAAACATCGCGAGTTCACAGACACTCTACGGCGCGGATGCGTGTGCGCATGACAACAGCGATTCACCGACTGTCGCGAGGTTCCTCATTATCTGGGTTTCGGCCGGTTTTGTTGTGTTTGGTCTTTCGCTTATTTTTCGCGTGAACTGTCAAAGCTTCTAGTGTTAACAGATATGTGAACATAACTGCCGTGCTAAGACGAAAAGGCACATCTAACATTTTTTTTTTTTTTTTTTTATGTACTTATTCTGAATCACGAAGACTTCATGATTCAGAATATGTATTTAACTCAATCTTGAAAAAATGCTAGATGTGCCTTTTCTTCTTAGCACAGCAGAATATACGGGGTAAGGAGAAAATAAGAGGAAACTATATGTCTTTCTCTTTCATTTCGTTTGGATCACCGCCGGTTTTCGGCAGTCCATCCATATCATATCTGCAGTCTGTTGCTATTCACAAGATTTTAATATTTGTCTGTTTGTAGGTATCTCTATAGGTCCAACAAAGAGGACTACAGTCATAATAATTATCTCTGAATTAAAGAGCCATCATAAATATAGATTGACAAAATTCAAAGAAATACGTGGACATGGCAAAAATATAAGGGTTCCTTAGTTTGCTACGGAACCCTAAAACAACATTATTATAAAGTGCCATCAAAACATGTTAGACATCGTTATATGTGGTAGACTTTGAAAACAGAAGCGTCACTGAGCTATTTGTAAAGTGAAATTTATTGGTGGTCTAATAATTTTATTGCAATTGCCAGGCAAGTGACAAGAGAGACATGAAACAAAGCCAGACGTAAAACGATGATTACCAATCTGGATCGCAATCTTACTACCTCAGTTGCACAGTGTGAGTAAGCAGAGTGCCATTGCAATTGCGACTGACAGCTAATCTGGCTGCAGGCCACTTAAGATAAAATGCTGGCTACTCTATAAGTTTCAGCTTTTTTTTATTAGTAAAAATAATAATTATGATGAAATAAAATATGTACACTGTACAGTGTAACATGATACTGGCCATCGCTTACAAGAAAGCCAGACTGGGCCACGATGCCCGGGTTAGCTGTCTTGAAAGAGAATAATGATTTATGAAGCCCAGTCTATGCTCTTGTTGGGAAGGCTATTTCCAAAAATGTTACAAAATAAAGGGAAGTCCCCAAGATCCTAATGTTTTGGATGAAATCTCTTGATGGGCTTTATTTTTGATAAGACTTTACTGAGCCTGGAAAAATCAAAATACGTACTACAATGGACAACGATTACTCATATCTTATAAGAAACTACCAGTTTTCCGTTCGATAATACAAAAACACATCACAACTACAGTAAAGGCTGCACATGCAGGATAAAGAAGTCAGTACTCAAACTTTCAAGCGAGCCATCGCTAAAGCTGATGACAAAGACTGATTGTAAACGACTTATAAGAGAAGATAATGCAAACTAAGAAAGGTATAGGCTATTTAAATACAATACACGTAGGACAATCATAACAATAAAAAGAAGCAAAACATTTGAACCCACTCGAACATCTTCAAAATCTGTCAGTAACATTGACCGGTTCATTTGAGATTTATTTTAGAATTTCTATTTTTGAGATTTCGTCACCGTGTCTGTGTGGCCGCATCGGCGTTAAAATATTCGCGATAAATACAAGATTTGCAATTTATTATTATTAGAGATGCTCGCCGAAATAGATTTCTTAGGAGCATGCTATGCGACTGTTTAGCATACAAATGTATTTTCCTGTTTACTCTATGAAAATGACACTGCAGATAATATTTTTTACTATAAAACCTCTGCCTTGCTCCTGTTTTTTTTTTTTTCTAAAATTATATATTACTGTTATTTATGTATTGATGTTTATTATTTGGTGGCTATTTCATTAATAATAACTTTATTGAAAAATTTTAACATAGGATACAATACCACATAGAAATAAATTTTATGGCTAAAGGTATTTTCTGTAGTGTCATTATTCAGGGAGAAATAGGAGAATACTTTTGTATAGGCTAAGCGGTACCTATAATTTGTGTCACATCATCGAATTTTACATCATTGCCTTTGTAAAAAAACGAATAGCATAATGATATCACTCTATTTGTTTTAATTTTTAGGTAGATACAAATAATTACTAAAATCTCCTATAATTCTAATCCTAACTAATGTTATAAATGCGAAAGTAACTTTGTCTCTCTATCTATACAATCTATCTATCTATTACACAATAATATAACCTCTATTCTGAATTTAGTTTCAACACTTTTATGCCACAAACTTTAAATTTATAGAATTAGTGTGATATATTAAAAACTATCATTCCTATTTAAAAGCGAAACTATTAGGGCTGAAATTTGCTAAGGAGACCTGAAAGGTAATTTTCAACGATTTAATGGCCATGACCATTATTCTATGAAAAAATTAAAATTTTCAGAATCTTGTTGCTTGATTAAAAATAAATCTATTTCAATTGAAATTGCGTGTAAGTAAATAGAAAGCATAATTATATTACTTTAAAGCTGGTGTCCGCTATAAATTACATACGTACGATAGACAGGCTGACGTTTAGAAAAGCGTTTTAAACAAGTCACGCAAGCTCACAAACTATAAACAAGGTACAATCTAGTGTTGCCGATCGATAATATATAATAATTATACTAGCTGCGCCCCGCCGTTTCACCTGCGTGAAAAATTCCATAGATTTTCCCGAGAAAAGTTGTTAAATATATCATTTCAAACTGATTTTCAATTAATGGTTCTATGGATATTTTGGCAACATTTAGAAGAAAGTTAAAAAAAAGGGAAAATAGGGGTAGGTAAAATAATCTTTCATGTGGCACTACGCGGTCAAGTGGATGACACCAGATTACGTCATCAAGGTGAGCTGATACCAGTCCTTGTTTTTTTGGATCATAGTACAAATAGTTTTAATAGATACATAATTTTTGTTTTAATAAAACGGGAATACTCACGTTAAATTGAGTCGGTTATTCCGACTATAGTTTCGATCACATTCGGTGACCTTTATCAAGGAATGCTCAGCGAGACACGCGCGCGACCTCGTCTTGCCTTGCACTTCCTTGATAAAGGTCACCGAATGTGATCGAAACTATAGTCGGAATAACCGACTCAATTTAACGTGAGTATTCCCGTTTTATTAAAACAAAATGTATCAAAACCACGTCAGTTTTCATAGTAAGATACATAATTATACTGTCCTTCTTAGAAACGTCAAATAGGCCAGAGCCCGTATCTTGGCATCCTTAACGAGGATTTTTAGGTTCTGCCGACGACGCTGTGCAACCGTGTGCCTTATCGCATCGCGATAAGATTCGCGGTCGCCAACGTCTGCGTCTGCGAAATCGTGCCGTCAAATAACGCTAAGGGCCATTTTTTTGCTAAAATTGACTTTACATCTCATTCTTTGCGCGTGCGTGAGTTTTATTCAGAGATTGATAAAACTTATCCAAACGTTTGTGATTAATTAAATATTTTTTATTTCTTTCATTCTAAAGGATCTCTAAAAATCCTCGAAGACATGAATGATACGCCAATTCGTCACGGCTTAATTGAAGCTTTAAACTGCGACCTCGATCTCAAAAAATCAAAGATAATAAAATCAGTTGGTAGCGCAACGCGCGGTTAGAAAACAACTTTATTTACTTAACTTTTACTTTATCTTCCATTTGTTTTTAACGAAAAAGGAAATCGAAATGGAAATGGTAGTTTACGTAAATTAAATATTATCTAACACTTTTTTATGTCTAATATAATTCTGGTATGTACACTCTTTTACAGATGTATACAACATTCACCATTATAATTGTGTTATAACAAAAAAGGGATAAAAAATACATAGCTGCGATATGAAAGTGGGAACAATAGTCAAGCTGTTCATAAGTTTAAGTGGAATTGTGTGGAACATACTCTATTCAATCTATAAATTAACTTTATCTAAATTTACAATACAAAAGACGACGCCGCGGACGGAACGATTGGGATAGTGGGGCATCTCACGCCACATGTGGGTTAGACCGAGTTTTATGTCAATGAATTATTTTAATTTGAATAATACTGGGTCCATCTAAAGTATCTATTTTCCATCGTGCAATTTGGACCTTACTAAAAATAAAATTAAAATATGACTAAAAAATATTCTTACAATATTCATCTTGGATTGCCCAACTCGAAGAGGCATCCCATCCGGGATTAATCAGTTCTGCGCTTTTTGCGCTTAATATTTTAGTGACACGGAAATATGAACGAACTGTCTACCGTCAATGTGGTCTGTGCAAAAAATAGATACCCCCATTCGTTGACGTGACCTATTTCTTCCAGTTTTTTAATAGATCTAAGAGTGATTATTAAATGCAATCAATGTCTTAAAAATTGGACCGTATCTGCCATTTGTCAGTTGTTAGATGTGACATGTCTTCATTATATTTTTGCACCGACCGGTGTCAATTAGGGAGCGGCAAATGACATCATGGGACATGTTTACAAGTAAATTGTATAGTATTATAGAATAGAGCAGTGATCCAAGTTACCTATAGAGGTTAGTAACCAATACCTACTCTATAATTACAAATATAACCTTATATTTATAAATGTGTTCGCAAATAATCGATGACGTCACCTGAAATGAGTATTCAAATATTTTCATAAGGAAAAAAAGAAGATTATTGTAACAGAGTTTTTCACGAGAGCAAAACCTCAAAACTAATGACAAAGAGGTTTAGTCAAGAATAAGATAGCAACACTTCTGCGTCCGGTTGAGACTTTGAGAAGCTAATAACTTCTCAAGGGAGTTTTTGGCGGGAACGTGAAGAAATCATGTAGCATCATTTTATTATTGTCCATTACTTGTGTTATTTCGAGTGTTAATGTGTAAAAACTGAATTTTCACCCGTTAAGTGTTCGTGAACATGCACGAGTGTTGGTGAATGGTATAATGTCGTGAAACGTGAATTTTCGTGTTGTTTCCAAAACTCCATAGAAGGCTCTAGTAAAGTTTTCACCACTTTACTGGGGCATGACTTGGACTTGACCGTGACTTGCTTTGCTCGTCTTTGACTGTGACTATGACTTGTTTGATATTATTTTACAAAACTTGAAAATATATAAGTATACTTGACACTGGCTAATGCATACGACGTGCGACGCCAAAATCCTCTCAGGAGGAAAGAGAAAAAAAAAAACTTCTCAAAGGGTTAAAACGAGGAGTTAGCACCTACTACTTAATTTTGTAAACTAAGGTAACATACAAATTAAGACTGTTAGACTTTCGGATTTCTAGCGAATGTACGTATATCATATTTTTGGAAGAAAAAAAAATAGTCGTAGTTATGTTCTCAATTTTAGCCATTCTCGATGATAGAACCAAAAAAACATATTTAATAATAAGGTTTCTAAATTACATAATTAATGAGGTGCACGAAATAGATTTATTTTTTCTTAGTTAGCCCAGTAATAAGTAGGCCGGGTAACCATTTTGACTAACAGATAAGTTATCATTATTTACACCAAATTATTATAAGATCAATACTGATAATAATCACGCAACAATGATCGTGACTTGTATATGACTTACTTACTGGCCAGGAACTGGTATCTTGACTTGTTTAATTGTAGGAGGCAGAGGCTCGCAGAATGACAATAGGTTTTTATGACACCATTAAGGTGCTAGTGATGAAACCAGCGAAATAAGTTAGTAAAGTAAATAAGTGTTAGCATGTTACTTTTTATATAATTTTGTAGTTTTTTTTTTTTTTTTATTATTGTTGTCTTTTCAATCATTTTTTTTATTATTACATTATCATCTTCCATTCATGGCACAAGAAAAACTTCAGTTTTTCTTTAAATTATTCTTTGTTTGTTGTTTATTGTTTTAAATTAGTTTTTTAACCTTAGAATATGGTCAATGGGTGGGCGAATCGGGGTAGCCTGTAATGCCCACCTAATGGAAAAGAATTGATAAATAAATAAATAAAATGACCAACAAATGCAGAGTTTTTTTTTGTGGCTCAATACGCGCTCTCTTGCTCTCTCTGAGAGTGATAATAAAAATGTTTTTGCTATATTATCTTATCTTATTATTTGACCTGAGGTAGCTGAAGCTCATTGTAGGGATTTGAACTCAAGCCCTGCAGCGACCCGAACACACTAATTAATAAGCTACAATAAATTGGAATGTATAGCCATAGCTACATTCAGGTTGGTCCAAAAGGTGACGTCAATCCGAAAAATTTAGGTTGAATACCAAGTTGTATTTTCGTGAAGCTCTTTGGTATAAGGAAGCTAAATCAGATTACGACACCGTTTGGATCACGATATACAGGGTAACTTTTTAAATAGTGAGCAAATTTTTATCACGCAATCGGTATAGTTAATAGAACATATTTTTATAATAACATATTTAATCCAAAAAAAATAAATGGATTAAATATGTCCTCATAGATATACACATGTAATATATATATATAAAAATGAACCCCTATTTTTCCTGGTCACGCTGTAACTTGAGAAAGGCTGGACCGATTTTGATGATTTCTTTTTTGTTGTGTTTGTAATTGTGAGGACAAGGTTTGTATGAAGATTTTAGGGAAGCCGAAGGCCGAGCTTTGTGGGTATCAGCTAGTGTCTAAATAAGTAAGACAGGTACTTAGCAAAAATTGTACACTGTTTGCATAAATAATTATTTAATTCTTAAAGCCCATTCCATTTGTTGGTCTACATTGCATTGTATTGTTTGAAGTTGGTAAGTTTATTATAATCTTACCAACTACAGACAACGTGCGCTTCAACCTCTCTATGAGAATGGCGTGACCAAGTTTATTTTCTGCCAAATATTATTTAAAATCCAGCACTAGCATATTATCTTAATTCTCTTTAATTATGTGCTCCGAGAAGATCGACAAATAAAATCCATCTTTTTTTAAATACTGCTTGAAAAGGCACAGACCACACACGCCATTCTGCCTGCTCGTCAAATGACAACGTCGGAATTTTAAGTGCTATTTTGTCCATATTTATCTCAAAATGTATTCCATTATACCATTGCCAAAAGTTTGGTTATAAAAATAACTTTTCATTTGTGTTAAATTGTATTCGAAAATATCGTGAAGAGTTGGGTTATTTCTCTCATAATTTAGGTAATTATTTTATATAAAAGGATTTAAACATACCGGTATTTTTCTGCTTCAGCTTTTAAACATTCCACTGCTGCAATATTAGCCTACCCTCGAAGGGTGATTAGGCTATATCCACCACGCTGGCCCAGTGCGGGTTGGCGGATTCACATATGCCATCGAATTTCTTCTTCGGATATATGCAGGCTTCCTCACGATGTTTTCCTTCACCATAAAATCAGTAGTATATCCGTAGGTAAGTTCCAAAGAACTCATTGATACGGGCCCGCTCGGTTCTTTTTTTTTACTTCTAGTTTAGAGATACAGAAATATTTATTTACTATGAAAACCGACGTGGTTTCTAAACTATAGTCGGAATAACTGACTCAATTTAACGTGAGTATTCCCGTTTTATTAAAACAAAATATTTATTTCGTAACAAAAAATAAAGACAAAAGAAACATTATTTCGTAACAAAAAATACAGAAAAAAGAAACCTATTTAATAAGTAAATTAAATATAAAAGTCATAAACAGGACGTGTAACTATATGTTTTTCACGACACCGACCCCAATTCAGAATAAGCTGGTTGTAAACAACCAGGTGTCAAGGCAATTTTGTATGGAACTCAGAAGCAGAGAAGGAAAAAATTCTCCTGGCTGTGGTTGATACCAGCCCAATATCACAAATCCTAATAGATTCTTAGACGGTTCTTGTGTGGAGTACATCACTCAACAAAATAATATAGGTTATTATTTTAACGAAACTAATCTGCCAATACTCAAATTACTCAGTTTTAATTTCATTTCAACTATTTAAGATCTGTCAAATTTATTAAGAAGAATAAAGAAAGAAGAATTCCAAAAATCTATTAAGAAGAAGTTTCTAGGCTTCCGTACCCGAAGGGTGCTAACGGGACCCTATCTACTTTAAGTGGCGTTCGTCAACACTATGAATGAATGTGACTTTTTTCCCCGTTCGTCAATACTGTTGACGAAATCGGGAAGTATCTCTCTATGTATAAATACTGCTTGATCAAAATATTGTGTGATTGTAAGAAACCCACGGTACGTAAATTCGACTTGCATTTGACCGGTTTTATTAATTATAGTTCCTGCTGCTCTATTAATGACTCTCAATTCCATAATGACCTCTAAAAATATCTATATGGCAGTGATACGGTATAATATAATTATACCATAAAAAGGAATGTGTGGAGTATAAATTGCTATAAAATAAGACGCCTAATAATAAAACCCATAAAAGACTCCTTAATCCGCCTTTATTAATAAAATTAAATTACCTTTATCAAACACCTCCTGCCTAATTAACCCATCACACAATTTTAATCCCAACGTCTAATAGGCATTTCACCCCTTAGATCCATTCCGGCTTATCGCTCACATTCTATTGGAAAAGTGATTTCCTCTAGTTAACTACATAAAATCTAGCCATCCATGGACGTAATAAGGACAGAAGATGCTAGGGTTGAGATGCCATTGTGCAATTCCTCCAATCTCAAAAAGTTGTTGTTAGGTATTATTATATGTTCTGTGGTAATATAATAAAATCTATAGTTGTTTTTTTTTTAATTTAGAGACCAACGACCTTCCTAATGACGCAACGATCAAACTGATTTATAGTAACTTAACAGGCAGAAGATTGCTTAAGAGTCTGTTTCCCTAATTGAGATTATCTCGATCGCACTTCTCAGTTTTTTAATATAAAATTACTCTGCCGCAATTAAAAAAAACAGTAGTATCTTTAGAAGAACAATGCTAATAGTTTAAAGCATTTTTTACATATTTTTTTTTCTATGTTGACATATAGAAAGAAAAACAGATTTTTTCGAGTTTTTTTTCTTTTTTATTTATTAGAATAGCTATAAAACATTGGCGATGGTATTCTAAAGACGACTTACTGTTTTTTTCCCCCAAAAAATGTTGAAAAAGTGCAAGCGAGAAAGTGAGCCCTTAACATTATGCTTAGTCAAAGAGAGGGAATATTCTAGTAGCAGATCTCACTGAGAGTTAAAGGTCTTAATTGTTAATAACCTTAGTGCGCCCATGAATCTAGACACAATGTTACGCACGTGTATCTACTATTCAGTCAACGGTTAGTAGACGGTATTGCGTGACCAGCTCGAAATATATTTCTATAGGTGTATACAATAAAGATATGTGACCAAAGAGAAAAGCAACAGAGAGTAGGTTTAGAGTTCAATATCCGTATCCTAACTAATGTTATAAATTCGAAAGTAACTGTCTTTCTGTCTATATGTCTATATGTCTGAGTGTTTGTCGCGTTATCACGTCTAAGCGGCAGAACGGATCGACATGAATTTTTGCATAGATATAGCATAAGGGTCGAAGACGGACAAAGGCTACTTTTTTTTTGTGGGTCAGCATCGTCATGGTAAACGGTGATCGTTCTGCGATCTCCAAACCGCTTGCCAAGCGCGCGGATTATGGCAACCCATACGTGATATGACCACACCACTCGAGGAACCGATAACCGGTGGAGAAGAAAGGTTCTTAAGTGGCGACCGCGAACCGGCAGACGTAGCGTAGGCAGGCAACCGGTAGATGCAAGTGGCACGCTGTCGGTCCGTGTGGCGCTCTAAGGGGGAGACCTACTATGTTCAGCAGTGGCCGTCTTCTGGCTGCTGATGATGATGATGTACTAGCTTGTCCGCATGGCTTCGCTGACATAGGCATGAGTAATTTAAAAACCCCGCTTAACCTCTACAAGGGTTATTTTTCGAAAAATCCTAAACTATCCCTATCTTTATTTTTTATGCTTATTGACACTCGGTGTACAAACACCGAGTAAAATTAAAAAAATCTGTAAAATTCGTCATAATTGTTAACTTATCCCCGAATACTGCAACGCTTGTTAACTTTGACAACAGATTAATTCTAATGCTGCCTTTGTCTGGCACTAAGCAAATGACAAAGGCAGCAACAGACTTAATCTGTCGTCAAAGTTAACAAACGCTTCAGTATTCGGGGGTTAGACCATTTAAGGAGAATAAAATTCAAATTTCACATTTAAAAATTTAAACTTTATCATGACATCTCTATCATATGCGGTCTGGTCTCTGGTTGATTCCCAGATAAGAGCTCGGTCTTTTATATTACTAGCACCGCGACCTCGCGTGGGCCTACAAAAAAAAGTAGCCATTTCCGTTTCCGATAATTAAGTTATATCTATGCAAAAATTCAGGCAGATCCGTTCAGCCGTTTAGCCGTGATAACGCGACAAACACCTAGACAGAGAGACAGAGAGAGACAGATAGATACAGAGACAGATAGAGAGACAGAGTTAGTTTGGCATTTATAAAATATGTGAAAGTAACTTAAAATATTTATCCTAACTAATATTATAATCTTAGTTAGGATAAAGATTTTAAGTTACTAATATTATAAATTTATAAATAATATTAATTTTGTAGTGGTAGGGCTCTTTTGCAGAGTCCGCCTGGGGAAGTACCACACCTTTGCCAGTTATTCAACCGCCAAGCAGTAGTGTGCAAGCATTACTGTGTTCCGGATTGAAGGGCAATGTTTCCAGAGTAATTACTGGGCATACCGAGATTTAAGATCTAACATCTCAGGGTGACGAGCGCAGTGCATTGCCGCGCATAGTTTTGAACTGTTGAAGTTCAAAATCCAGGGTGGCACTGAACCGTTATGGGCAAGCGTGACGCTTAACATCAGGTGAGCGACTTGCTCGTCTCTTCACCAAGTAACATAAAAAAAAATTAGGATAAAGATTTTAAGTTACTTTTGCATAGATTTTAATTCAGCCATTCTACCTTTCTCAAACTCTCTTTGCAAGTGAAATCGATTTATTTGTCCAGTCATCCGATTTATTAAGTAGGCCGGACTAATGATTTGAGTAATAAAATATCTATCAGCGGTGACCAATTTGCTTTGTTTGATAGATTTCCAGATAAGACGAATTCGGGACGTTTTTATTTATTTATTTCATAGTTGGCTACGCTTGCGATATTGTTTGTATTTATTTTCGATAATAAGATTGTCTCTACGTAATATATTGAAGTCGATTCTGAAGCTGCGGCACGAGGTTTAGCTCACGTGGAAAATCCCTTGGGAACCGTATATTTTTCTTTCCGAACTATAAAGTAGCTTATGTAACATTCCGGCACTTGAACTTTCTGGTTTACTTCTCAAAGCTTGAACATCCTACATCCTTGCAATAATTACGTCAATCCGTTGCTGCGTCACCAAAGCAACAAACACGCTTTCGCGTATACTGGTTGCATTGCCAATAGGTATCCACTCTATGTATTTGAATCAGCCTTTAAACATCTCGCTGCTGAGATATTGGCCTATCCTCGAAGTGTGTTTGGGCAATATCCATCACGATGGCCCTGCGCGAAAGAAAGAAACGCTAATTTCATCATAAAATTAGGAAAATTCACTAACTCTCTCTATCGCACGCACGAGAATCAGAGCGGCAGCATACAATTTCAAATATCGAATGCGCCATTACCTTGCGGAAAGACTATCCTACCTTAATTAAACTACACATATTTACTGGTTACCTGGTGGCTACGATTTCCATTTCAATCAAATAAAGCAGTTATTACTTAGAAATTTTACTGTCGATAACATTAGTGAAAGTTTTAATATTATTATGATTTATTATCAATAAAATGTAAATTAAGCCATTCAATCATCTGATTTATTCAAGTTCATAACCCTATGTCAAAGACCATATAACCGGTTGATAAGTCCCACTTTCTCCTACCATACAAAAAAAATATGCCTCAAATAGAATACTCTCATTCCTGGTCGGCTGGTGGGTGATTCTCACTATCTTTTTCTTGTTATTTATAAAAAAAAAAATAACATTTGAAAAAATATGCTATAAAACATTTGCAACGGTATTCAAAAGTTTTTTTTAAATTTCCTCTGTAATTTTTATATTAAAAAAAGAGTTAAATAACATGTCGAAAGGCATAGCGAGAATTAAAGAAGCCGGCCCTTTATTAGAGAACCTGTAAATCCTAGTCGCAAATTGTATGCATTTATGTACTCGTATTTTGAAATAAGGCTATCGCACAATGTGCCCCATTCGGCGTGTAACACAATGCACTGCATTGAGCATACAAAGAGAATTCTTTAGCATGCGCGATCAACTATTTTTATTATATTTTCCCCATGGTTACCAGGTAATTATGTCAGCTTTATTGACTTGTTTTCCAATAATAATTGCTCTAAGTATGTTAATTTTGATATTATGGGAAAATCTAATGCGCTTTTAGAGGAATGGAATTTTTAGACAAGTGCGCCATCGCCAAGAGGCTTCGCTCTCATATTTTTAATGAGAATTATCAAAATGTTTGGAGGGCTAGCTAATCATCTAACCATTGCAGAATTTGCACAGCTTTGGTGCAATAAAGGGAGTACCGTGAAGTCCTTATACCAGATTTAGATACAAAAATATTTTGAGTCTTTTCGCAAGCTTTTCACGCCTGCCCTACACAGTGGGAGGCCTACCTATGCTGCGTCAAAATTTTTAATGTTAACGAAACCGTTTACAATTTTACCATAATATTGTTTGTCCATGCTGCCCCATTGCTCAACGAGGGCTACACCCATGTTCTTCTAGGATATAATTTATAGCTCTTAAAGGATAAATCTATAGCATACTCGTACAAATGCAAATCTAACAAGACAACTGCTAAGCTGACTGTTATTATCTTAAGACATCTAACGATAAGCAAGGGTCATAAAAGGGGCCGGTTGTGCTAGTGTTTTAATGATTATCAAGACGTGGGCTGAAGACCTGTTTAGTGTTCCTTTCTAAACGTCAATGCTATGAACAAACGCATTTGCTGTAAGTAAAGCCTACTACCAGTCGTGGTGAGTATCGACTTATACTCAGTGGGAGCACGCTCGCCCCACATTCGCGAGGTCGCGGGTTAGAACACGGACGCGCCCGTACCAATGAGTTCTTTGGAACCTACTTAAGGATATACCACTGGCCTTTCGGTGAAGGAAAACATCGTGAGGAAACCTGCATATTCTGGAGAAGAAATTCGACAGCATAAGTGAATCCGCCAACTAGCACTGGGCCAGCGTGGTGGATATGACCTAATCACTCTTCGACGGTAGATGCTGAGCAAGGCAAGACGAGGTCGCGTCTCGCTTAGCATTCCTTGATAAAGGTCACCGAATGTGATCCAAACTATAGTCGGAATAACCGATTCAATTTATTCCTGTTTTATTAAAATAAAATATATAGTAGTTTACCATTTGTGTGTTTGTTCCCATTTAACTCTGTAACGGCTAAACGGATTTGAATGAAATTTGGGATGGAAGTAGCTTACACTCTGGTTTAACACATAAGTTACTGTTTGTCCCGAAAAAATATTCGTTTTCTGTAGAATAACGGGTGAAACCGCGGGGCGCAGATAGTAGACTCTAAATAGAGACGATATTGCAATATGTAAAATTTGAGTCTGTTCCGTATTTTGTATATTTATTGTTGGTTCTGAAATTATGTGCAGAAAAAAAAACTGTTATTAGCTATTTCCAGATCAAACGCTAAATGAACTAGGTTATCTCTAGTTGGGTATTATATAACTGCGTCTTGTAAAGTAGCGACGTCGACGAGTTTTTGCGAAGGCGATAAATTTAGAAAAGGTTTCTCGTTCCAAACATTCTAATTTACATCCCTGCAGGTGAAGGTACCTCGTAGATACGAAAGGCTGAATAAATGAATGAATCTTGTAGGTCAGGTCAATGCTACTTGCACTGCCTTTCTTGCAACTTTGCAAACAAATTCAAACTTTATTCTTTAGAATCTAGAACATAAACGAATTTTCAGGTAATAGAACGTCTGGTGCCGGTGGCTGTGAGCAAATAAATCACTTTTTCCTACCAGTTCGATTGCCAAAACTCGGGTATTCTCAGGTATGCTGCATTAACATTGATAAAAACTTTCTGAATGTTTTTCCATTTTCAACAGCAACTTTACTTTGTAGTGGTACTACTCTTGCAGAGTCCGCCTGGGGTAGTACCACACCTTTGACAGTTATTTAACCGCCAAGCAGTATTGTGCAAGCATTACTGTGTTCCGGATTGAAGGGCTATGTTTCCAGCGTAATTACTGGCCTTACAGAGATTTAACATCTAACATCTCAGGGTGACGAGCGCAGTACATTGCCGCGCATAGTTTTGAACTGTTGAAGTTCAAAATTCTGGGTGGCACTGTACTGTCATGGGCAAGCGTGACGCTTAACATCAGGTGAGTGACTTGCTCGTCTCGCCAACAAGTTAAAAAAAAACTGGTGCTTATGCAGATTTTTCCCAGGAAATAACCAGATCTTTCCTTAGTTATTCATCCGCCAAGCAGTAGTGCTGTGTTTCAGACTGCAGGGAAATGTTTCCAGCAAAATTACTCTTCATTCTTCATTGTATAGATTTATATTTTAATTATTTAATATCTGAGAGTGTCAAGCAATGCATTGCCGAGCAACGCTATAAGCTATAGAGTTTCAAAATTTTGTGGTGCAATGAACTGGTAAGACCCAGGTTAGTCCTAAAACTGTGACCACAACCGATGAAGGACGGGCAGTATCTCCAACCCGCCCCCAAACGTGAGGATTATGGCAAAGACCCCATAGCGGAAGGCTTCGTCCAGTAGTGGATGTCTTAGAGCTGGTGAGAAGTTAATGAAATTTTAAGACCATGCTTGTCGTTTACCATCAGGCGAGCGACTTGCTCGTCACGTCACTTAGCGGCACCACACACCAATACTACAAAATAAATGTTGTGAATCGCACATTTATCAAAGACACATTTATCGCATAGCTACATTTAAATAAGAATGCGCTAATAGAAAGCACACCACATTTCGATCCAAAAGGTGTGCGACATTACACAAATGTCTTACTGCACATAAATGTGGCATTGATGTGTTGTCACGGGCTAACCCAAGAGTTACCAATTAATGGTGTATTCTAGTAGCCTCACTTGAGAGCCAGTTCCCATTTCAGGCTGAGGGCGCTTACTATCTTCAACCACGATATCGATAATAATTGAAATCGAATGAGTTGTAGGCAAGTGCCAAATATCAAAATAAAATAAGAGATTTCTTCTTTGATTAAATTATTTAGACTGGTGCTCTAATACAAATAAAAAGAAACTACTAACTGCGACTAGCATAGTCTCTGGCGTTTACTATCATGAAAGCGAGTTGCTCGCTTTGTCACTCAGTTGTATAAAAACTTGCTATACTATGTTTGTTGCTCATTCACCCAGTAACAGAGCAACGGAACGATCTGAACTTTTTACCCGATTGCCCAAGAAAGAGGGTAATAACTTTTGGGTGTTCGTAATTATGTGGTGTTTGTGTTTGTATGAGTATGTGGGTATGTAAGTATATAAGTATGTTTGTGTGTTCCTATAAGAACATCTGTAGCCTGAACGGCTTGACCAATTTTGACAAGCGAGGTGTCTTTGGATTCCTCTTTACGTCCGGAGTGTAGGCTACATTTTGCAGTTGGGTATTTTGTTTTTCTTTTAACGATATTATTTGTGCATGGATATAGTTTAAGGGTCGGTAAGTGACTTAAGCTAATTTTTATCCCGGGAAAATGTACGGTTCCTAAGGGATTACTCGAGCCGGTGAAACCGCAGGGCGTAGCTAGTATTATTATAATCGTAGCACAATAATGTATGTTGAATGAAGTTGGATTGCGGAAAATAGTTTGGACAGACATTTTAGTACTACAATATTATAAATATATTTTTTTCTTAGAATTTGACAGCAAAATACATTACTTATTTCTATCGTATTTATTACAATTAATTTAATAAATTAATCAATTGACTCAACTAAGGAACAAATGACATAATGACCGTGAGTATACTTCAATGTAACCGCATGACATCAACATTAACCACCACCGTGGTCTTTTATAAGACAAAGGTCATTTCCAAGGATTGTCACTCGACTATTTATGTAATTACTAGCAGAACCCCTCGGTTTCACCCGTTGTCCGATGACATTGTATATACTACCGGGTATCTATTGTATGTTCTTTATGAACACAACAGTTGATACCATAAATACTTTTAAAACTATATTTGTACTCAGTTCAACAACAAAGTCTTATTTCATTATATATAAAAAGAGTATGTGTTAATCCAGGATTGAAGCTATCATACAAAATTTCATCCAAATCCGTTCAGCAGTTACAGAGATGAATAAGAACAAACACACTTACTACAAAATTTAGTTTACTACTAAAGTCTACTTTTATAATTGACCGAGCGAAGCGAAGGTCTCAGAGTTTACTGGGAAAATCGGCATTTGTATGTTTGTGTGTATATTTGTCCGATGATAACTTGCGAACCGTTGATCCGATCTTCATGAAATTTTGTAGGCAAGTAGTTCATTTCAATACAATTTTTAATTGAATATGAGCTGAATCGGTCCAGGAGTTGTGAAGATATAGAGGTCGCGAGGTCTCAGTTCGCCGCGAACTACTACCATTAGTGTGATGTGATGAAAGCCAGTTTCCAAAATAGTCTAGGTGAGTTTACTATCTTTGATTACACTGACATTTAACAGAGTTGTGGTCAAATACCAAGTCTGTCAACCATAACAAATATATCAAATTTATTTTCGGTAGGATATGATTACGAATATCATTACAATTTACCTTAACTGGTCCCTTAGGTATCATTGGACGTAATTAAATCTAATTGCCCGTTTACTTGATCTACCTTAAGGCGTGGCCTGATCGTCATTTGAAATGAGTATTGTTCCCGCTCAATGTTCTAAGGTTTAAAGTTGAGAATCGCATATCATACTTGATGAAAAAAACGGGGAATTGTAGTTTTTCATTGCTTTTTGCCGATTATCGGAAATATACAAATCAATTTTTTTTTTAAGCCTGGTTCGCCGTATAGACCACTAGCCTGGAAATTTAATTTGTAAAAGAAAATTTGTAGTTACCGCTGAAACTTCTGAGCTTTTGATTTCAAGAGGGTTTTTCAGGGGGTCATTTTGCGATTTTTTTATTATGTAACTAAGTCAGATTTTCAGCATTTTATTCGGTGATTACATTTTCGCACCTGATTATTTAATCTCGTCACTTCAAACTAAGCGCTCAAAATACTACTTTTTGTAGTTTTTGCGCTTAGACGTCGCCTTAAAAATAATTATGAGCTTTTGGTGATAGTGTTCTTTCTAGCTGGCTAGCTACCTCATGTTGGAAATCTGTCGCCAAGCACCATCGTTATGTTCAATTTCCATTCTAGGCTAGATGTATTTACCGTCTTCGACCACACCGTCACTTATGATCAGGTATAAGATCCGAGGCTGGCGACCATAATTAGTAGGTATGTTTTTCGGGTGTATTAGTTGAAACCAAATTACATTACCTACGAATGAAATTTAACACCGGCTTGTACCCTTAAGCTTGTCATAAAACCAATAGTTGCATGGCAGATTACACTAATTTAATTCAACTTAGTTGCACAAGTTGGTCTCATAAATTGTCCGAGCCAGAATATCATGCAAAGTTATCTGCACGACAAAATTGCAACCATTTATTTTGTGGACTTAGGTTCCATATAAGTTTAATGTTTGATAATCTTTTGTCAACACTGTTAGAATAATAAAGGTCCACATATTACTTTTATAGTAACTAACACTTGTTAGTGTTAGCCCAACACAAGACAATAACACAAAATTTGTTGCATAAATTTTGTCGAGTGTCATTGACATTTTTCTGTGGAACAGCAGATTTCGGGCGGTGAGTTGCCGATGGGCCACCTGTATAATTGTCACGTCACAATACATAGTCTACAAGTGGTGGATGCAAGTGGCACATTGTCGGTCGATGTGGCGGTCTAAGGGGGAGGCCTATGTTCAGCAGTGGACGTCTTCTGGCTGATAATGTAATGTATGTAATGTAATACATAATCTTCATTATTGCACACCTCGGCTATTAAATCTTCTATGATCCTCTCCATCCCAAGGTTGTCTGAAAGAGATCGCTTTCAGCGATAAGGCCGCCAGTTGTTACACTAGCTGGTTTTTTTATTTTTGAATCTGGTGTGAACAATAAAGAGTTTATCTATCTATCTATCATGCGTTCATGCTCATAACTGAAGCTAGCCGAGTTTGCCATTGAAAAGGATACTTTAGGGAGAACGATACTATATAAATTATGCTATGTTATGCTGTGCTGTGCTGTGCGATGCGATGCGATGCGATGCGGTGCTATGATATACTATGCTATGATATGCTATGTTGTGCTTTGCTATGCTATGCTATGCTACGGTACGCTATGCTATGCTACGTTGTGCTATGCTATGCTATGCACTATACTGACACCTTAAAACATTATAATTACAACAGTCAGTGTTACATTTTTGTTAGATGTAGGGCCTTCATCAACTTTATTAATATCCTTACTACGCATAATAAGGAAAATAATAATTACCTACTATTGTGTATTATTAGGTAGGTATACACTATACATGTTTAATACTAAGAATAGCATGAAGGTGTGAACTTCATTAAATCGGAGTCATGACATCACTACTTAAACTAAGGGATTACGGGAATGTGATTTATTTCAAATATGCTACAAAATGTCATCATAACTTATTATTATTCTGGTAAACTTTGTTTGTGTTATTTTAGTAATTCAAAGGTATTGTATACATTACTGTTGCGATCTGTAATGACTGTGTTGCTGGCAGCGATGATACTGGCCGAAAGTGCAGCGTAGTGCAGCGTAGCGCAGGTCCAGAGCCATCACAGCGCCGTCAGCATTGCAGCCCTTGACGGACAAGCTGGAATGAGGGCCGAGACCGCAGGTTGAGGCCTACACACTATACAATGCGTATAGCAAGGACTGCAATGATGACCAAACTTGAAGACCGAGAGCGTAGCGAAGCTTAACTCGAAGCCGTCATAGCATGGCCAGCAGTGCACTCATATAATGCTTTCGTCAAACAATGTGAGTTATTTAAATAAAACTAGCTTACAAGGAATTTCAATTTCATTTCAATTCAAATTCTAAATTATAAATCGAAATTGAAGTCGAAGTTAAAGTATACAACATATACACAACGAGTTATCTTCGCTGTTATAGGCAACTAAGTTTACAAATTTCTTACGTCGAAAATACGACGAAGAAAAGTAGTTTTTGATGTTAGAATTAAATTTTTTTAATTTTTTTTAAACTAATATTTTTTTATAATTACTCGATCGCATAGATCTTCCGTAGCACGAGTCGTCAACTTCAATCCAGCTTGACGAGACTGGTCCACTCCCAGAACGACAGACCCTCATATGATAGACATAGCGGCATAGATTATAGTTTATCCAAGCCAAGGGGGTGTTAACAGACTACCCCCGAAACGCTAATTTCATCAAAAAGTTAGAAAAATTCACTAACCCTCTCTCTCGCACGTACGAAAAACAGAGCGACAGCTATCTATACAATTTAAAATATCGAGTCAAAACCTCGCGGAAGGACTATCCTCTTAATAATCTCAGAATTATTTCATTTCATATCACTTATCGCAGGTTTCAATATAATTATGTAGACTTTCATAAATGATTGTACGTAGAAACTTAGGAACAAGCATCTACTGTGCATCTAGTAATTAATATTCACTCTATTCCACTCTTAATTAAGTTCATAATCCTAAATTATTGTTCGGCCGTTCATAACCTAAATTAGTTCGCCATAATTCGCAATTTCCACACCTGCACCGTGTGGATCCGTATGTGTTCCTAAAATTCCGTACGTTGCACTTTGAACCGAAGAAAAGGTGAACATAGAATTGTTTAACAACCAAGGCGTCAGTGACATGGCTCCAAAGTCCAAATTACACCATCACGGTAGACTCGGGTAGTATGATTGTTTAGATCGATAAGCCAAATAGAAAGTAATTTTGTGACATGGTAGATGGTCACAGTGTATATAAGTACCACCCTAAGAGCGCTTATCTCAGTATATATAGGTGTGTGATACACATGTGGAATGGGTCACATTTATTTGAATATGGCGCCCTCTAGAGGACATAGTCATGTCTTTTTTTTAATGCTTAATTAGCAAATTTCAAAAAATATATATAAGGCTATAAGGAAAGAGTATGCTAAGCTGAACAGGGCTCATAGTAATCATCATCATGAACAACTTTCAGCATGAGACCAACCCCGAAATCACGAAAAAAATATCCATAGAAAAATGTCATTGACGCTCGACAAAACGTATGGAACAATTTTTGTCGCGATTTCAAGGTTGGTCCCATAGTAAAAGTTGTTCATAACGACTTTTCGGGTTAGCATACCCTTTCTTAATAGCCCTCTAAATTGTTAGCTGTTTTTTTACCAAACATAAAATAAAATAATTTTAATGTTGTGATAAAAATGATTTTGCAAGCAAAAATGCGCCGTGGCGATAATGACCTAGTCGAGTTTTAATTTTTCAACCTATATCTTGTAGCTTATAAAAGTCAAATTACGTTCTAAAACTGTTTCAGACCGCTCCAGTTCTATGACCAGTGGTGGCGCTCACATAAAGTTTTATTGCTTATGCTAATTCCGTCTAGGTACTGCATGAGGTAGCCGGGTTGTGTTAACGCGGTGCTAAGTTGGAATGGAATTTCGGTGCTTAGGTCAACCAAGATAGAGACAACCGATTGTGTTTCAGACTGTTTGGAACCGATCCTTATTACGTGCTTGGTGTTTTGGGAAATGTTAGTCAGTGTTGATAATTGAACTAAATTAAGCTGCAAGGAGGAGACATTTCGAGTATTTCCATATATAAATAATTATGAGATCTACAATTTAATATGTTAACCTCTAGACTTGAGATAGATAGATAATTAAGTATATCAGTGGAGAAATTTACACCACAAAATATTTTGCTGACAAGGTATTGATATTATTTAAAAACCAAAAAACTTAACTGGGTGAACGTACACTCAGTAGGGTTTTGGAATCTACTTAATAAGATGAGACTCGTGTATCTTTGGAGCCTTTACTTTAAGGGGTTCAATTTAATGGTGATAGAAAAAATATTTATTCCTATATTGCGGTGTACTGGGTTTTTTCTTCTATTTTTTGCGAGCGGTGTTATAATATTATAACAACAAAATGTTTTCTATAAAACTCAGGAAATATAAACACCTAATCGCATTACAAAATTGGCGGATATATCACTATCTTTTTAATCCTCGATCTTTACAGAAAAAAAGTCTTCCCTTTTAGACAATTGTGGTTGAGTACGGTACGTCAGCACTCTATGACTATCATTACCCCTTTGTCTTGATACAATTTAGTTGTTTTTTTGCGAACCACCAACTCAAATCACTTCAATCAATTTCAATCAATTTTTCAAGTTTTATTTTATAGTAGTATATAAATACAAATTCAAATACAAATAAAAAATAATTTATTGGTAACACCATTGTTACATGTCAAATATTATAATAATTCTTTTTCGATTTCAATATATCATTTAAATTGTTTATAATAATAATAAGTCAAAATTAAATATTGTAAAATAAATTAAATTAAATAAATTACATTAATAGTCTGGCAACATTAAATAATCATTATTATCATAAAATCATTTCTGATGAAGCCAGAACTTTAATTTGATTTTGAACGCAGCGGCGGAAGGTGCATTCCGCACGGCAGCGAGTATTCAGTTGTAGATGGCAGGCCCACCAACGTAAACTGACTTCTCACACTTCGCAAGCTTATGAGATGGTGTCAAGAAGACGCCCCTCCGTTACGTATACTGTTTACAGAGTCAGCTTTGTGAAGTAGTTTCCAGTGAAATTGCTAATCATAAAGAGTTTTAACAACTAATACCTTAAATTCTGATTAGCACTAAGCTATTTTGGTCCGCATATTTCCGGAGAAGAAATTTGTCAGCGTCTGGGAATCCGCCAACCCGCACTGGACCAGCGTGGTATGGATATCCCAGCATTTCGATGTTAAAAGGCCGATGCAATGCAGTGTAGTGATTTATGGACAAGCGTGACGCTTAACATGGGCGAGAGACATGCTCGTTTCCTCAATCAGTAACTCTCAAAACCCTTTAAATATCGCTTATTTAAAAATGTATCATACTTAAAAAGCATTTTGCCTCGTGGTCGCAATTAAAACTCATAAGCAGCGTTACTTGAATTCGATCGAAGCCCATCAACGACAATTTGGACAAAGCACTTGTTCATTTTATGCCGGATGGAAATATTTTTCGGACATTTTTGAATACGAACAACACTTTGTTCGTTCAATATCTTACGTCATGCTACACAAGATGCAAGATAAGACGTTTAACACTTATAAACCCCAATCAAGTTGTAATCAGCTCCAACTTTACTCTTTTGAATTCTTCAGTCTTCAGCGCAGTTCTGAATTGGTATCGAAGAAACTAATTAACATGTCGAGCTTCTTAGAAGGGTACTAATTGACTTTAACGCGGAATGATAAATAGCCTGAGGGTTACCATGATTTTATTTAATTATAGGATGGATGCTACGGAATTAGGGATTGTAAAATTCATGTAATGCTAAGCTGCTCAGTGAAGGAATTAATTTAAAGTTATTTGCTTTTTTGCATTTCTGCATCAGTGTGTTAAAGTTATATTTATACATAGTTTTATTTTGATTGCCCTCCTCTCTTCTAGTTTGCTTGTGCCCTACAGGGTCCATATGAAACTTTGTACTACGAAAATTTATGTTACCACCTTGTACTTTATGGAAGCTATAAATAATAGATCTGAATCTGAAAATTATTCGTAGATATCCTTGAAGTTATTCTGATCAATAAAATAAAAAATGCATCTGGTCTCGAACCATTTACCCCTGTCTTCCATCTCCCGGACCCCTTATTGTTTAACTGTCAGTTATTAATACAACATACAAGAAATAAAGTTTAATATCAACAGAATCCTTACAAAGAAAAGTACAGGCAACGCACCGGCAATGCTTCTGGTGTTGCAGATGTCCATAGGTGGCGGTAACCACTTACTACCCACTTACCTAGAAGAGGCCCGCTAGCCTGTTTACCACACTATTTTCCTTAAAAATGCCATTGAAAGCCGATTTATAATACTAGTACTAGTACTTCTGCGAGCAGTGGATAAGGGAGCTCAATATCTCAGTTCCGGACGAATTTCTTTGACTAAGTTGAGATAATTGAGTAAATTGAAATTGAGATCTCAGAACCTTATATTTTGACAACATCTTGACCGAATTAGCTCATAATCGAAATTCTTGTTTACAATTGATAACAGAATGTTTCTGCCAAATATTATTAAAATAGGTTAGTAAATAGCGCCGCATCAAACTTACCCCCTTATTGGGGGAAATACACCTCCAACCAAAAATCACCGTAATATAAAATTTTGACAAGATTTGTTGAAAAATACGACATGAACTCGATTACCAAACTCCTTACAGACAGGTGAAAGCAAATTTTGCCAGTGGTTCCAGATTTCGCTCGTTTCACTCGCTCGGACAATTATTTTGTGAAGTTATATCTGCCACTGATCATCATTTCTAACATTTAAAAAAGCTACTTACATTATATATTTAAGGATTTAATGAAGAATTCAGCGCTTACATAAGGAAAGCTTGATTATATTTATTTATCATTTTATGTCAAAATATATTTAAAAGTATCCATAAAAAATCTAAATAATGGTAGCTTTGTTATACTGCAGATTGCCTCCGTTTCATAGAATCGTTCACCTATTGAGATAGATTCACAGACGTCTAAGTAAATAAACAGCTTAAAGCTATAAACAAATTAAGAGCTGTGCCAGTTAATATAGCTGATGAGTTAACCTAATGAGATAATAGGTTAAAGTCAAAGTCAAATCATGTAATAACCTTTTTTCATTTTTATGAGCGCGTCGTTACTGTTTCTGAATACTGACGAGATGATGATGATTACGAATAGTAAGTGCCAAAGGACGCTGGCATAATTGAGAGGAAAAATGCAGCGTTGTTTGCATTGATACATAATTTAAAGATATACATAATTTTATTTTAAAGAAGTGAGACCAAGTAATTAGCTGCAGAAACTAAAGTCTTAAGCTGCGTTCACTTAAGGAGATTTCACCGAGAAAAGACTCCATGACCGTGTCAAATACGCGTTTCAGTACCGGTAATGCGGACGGTTTTTGACACGCGAACAATTGAAACGACGATACAGCCATCCCAAGCGACCGAAGAAACTGCCGAACATGGAGTTACGGGTGAATGTTATACGGCGTAGCAAGCTAACGTGCAAGTGCAACAAGCACAAGTGTAGATGATGATATCTGTTCCGGTACGCATCAATGTTACGTGTCACGAACCGATCCAAAAGTCGGTATTTTCAAAGAATTTCCGCTATTATCCGCGCGAGACGTCCACAGTTGGATTTATGTTACGCGTACAAGTGCGACTCTTGATTGCTACGATTACGGAATAGATGGATTATGTCATGAAGTGCATTCGTCCACTGCTCCGCCCCTTCATTCCCGGCGTGTCCCTCGCTCGCTCATTCACACAGCGGCCACTAGAAGTGATTGAAACTGATATAAGTATCTGTCGCGTATTTCACCGCACATGTTTAGATATCGTGTCAGCAACCGTCCACATTAAGCGTAACAAGTCCGTGGTGATGTTACGCAGTCCGGTACGACGCAATTTCACAATTTTGGACCCACTTTTAGACGTAGTGACAGAGCTGAGCAAAATAAGTTATCAAAATAATAAGAAACCATAATTAGGTGAAAACCTCAGGATCGAAAAAACAAGTGGCGGTAAAGTAGTTTTGTAATGACGTAATAAGAATAAGTGAGTTTTATTATTTTTCAAAAAATAAAACTCGCCGTAAGTACAACTTTGCTGCAGCACTCCTTCAAAATTCCTTCACTTTCTTCACTTCAAAATGTTAATTTCATAGTAGTAAACAATCATATACAATCATCATACACTAAAACATCATCATAACATCATATACAAAAACCATCAGTGCACAAACTTATACTATTTTAAGTGTTATTAGGTTTGTATTTAGCTTGCTACTTGTCAAATAATAATAGCTATTGTATTGTTTTCTCAACAAAACCTTTTTTTTAAATCGCTTGCAGCTTTCCTAAATAATAATTAACAAATTTTGTTCCAATTTCCGCAATTATTCGTAAATTTTTTCGCCAAAAACAAAAACCAAAAATATTTAAATTTGCGCCATAAATGGCAATAATATTCAACTGTTTCAAATGAAAAGGAACGAAGGAGTCCAGTAGAAGATTAGAAGCTTGGCACCAAAAATACAAAGATTTTTTTTTTAGAACCTGTTTGCAAGAGGTTGTGCTTTATTTCAAAGGCACACTGGAGATACACACAGGAGGTGTTAAGTATTTTTATACGTTTTCTTAATATAATTATTTTTGGCATTTCGCTTAGGATAGATTATAGTTGGCAGAAAGTCTCCCTTTCTTTGGGCCTCACATAGATTTATTATATCTACACTTTCGCAGTTTTGATGGCTCCGCCGACTCAGCTCGTACCCAACCATCAAAATCAGTCTTTATAGCTCTCTCAAGGCAATTTTTCAATACTTTGAAATAACTTCTAGAAAGCTATAAGCTTTGGGCGTAAGGGAGCATGTGTTGTATAACTATTTACTATAGTATAAGCTTGCTTAGCTTGGGGCTAGATGGCGCTATGTGTGAAAAACGTCCACCGATATTTATTTATTTTATTTTATAATAATAATTGTCTTTGACGTCGTATGCGGTGCTTTTTGCTTTTAATTTGAAAAAAAAGAAAAAAAAAAAGAAAATCCCCCTTCGCAAACTTTTTTCGCAGATTTAATTCCGAATGAATGAAGTTCCATAGGGGATGAATTTCATTCAACAATTTTTTTTGAATGCTCAAAAAAAAGAAAATCTATTTCTATTTTTTCTATATAAGAAAAAATGAGCAAAATTGTATATTTCTTAAACCACTGGCTTAGGCTGTGAGCTGTCTGTACGTTGTGATGGTGTGTACCTATATCTTAGTTTTATTGTGTAGATTTCCCCCTAGTCTTTAGTTAAATGGTCGAAGTATTGCCGGTTACACCATAAGGCGCAAACTCGTACCAAAATGGTTGCTACTAATAAGGTTCTTGTCTAATAAACTTTGGGAGTTTCTCGGAACGTACGAACAGTACAAACTCTCTTCCTTGTAACAACTGCTATCTTATCTGTAATTTTATGTATAGTAACTGTTAATTAAACCACGGCTTCGTCTTTAGTAGCTTCGGAGCATAGAGAAACTATACTAAGAGTGCTAATGTCCTTAGAAAGATGCGTGACTCAATTGTACTATAGTACTGATATGGACGTAAGATGTCGGTAGTACTATAATCTGCTACACGATCGTCACAATTTCCGCTTGATTTGAAATAGAAACCCAAGCTAACTTATTCGTAATATTTTTGCATTCATAAATTATTATTATTCATTTTATATTTTATTTGCCAAACTCGCTAGGTTCTCGAGAGATGGCGTTCAAACAGTATTTTTGGCAACATATTTTTACGTCGTATATTGCAATTTTATTTGAACTAAACCTTAAATAGCTTAAATAGACATAATTATACTAATACTATATTTTTATATTAACCATATTCATGTGATCGGCTTTTATAGCGGTTTGGACATTAGCTGATACGCCATCTAGTTTTATGCAGATTTTTCCGGTGTAAACTTTTTTGTATGAGATGGTTATTCTTCTCGTGTAGATTTTCTTTGCTTCAGAGTAATATGTATGCAGGGTATATGGCGGATATTGTCTGACTAGTTGAACCAAAGCAAGTTTTAGTAAGAGTTGTGTAATCTAGCGGTGACCGGGCATCCGACGAATCTTCCTACAATATTATATCTATCTATATTATGTAGTACTATTATACATTCGAAGGCACCTCTGTCTCTCTGTCTATCTGTATCTCTGTCTGTTCGTCGCGTTATCACGGCTAAGCGGCTAAACGGATCGACCTTATTTTTGCATAGATATTGTTCAAGAGTCGGAGACGGCAAACAATATTTTTTTTAAAGTCCACATGAACGAAGTCGCTTATAACAGCTAATATGAAAATAAATTCAAAATTATACTACAAATTAAAACTATTGTATTTTCTATTATGGTTAGATTTTTTTATGGTTCTGATAAGAAGAGCAACGACGTTGTGGCCAACCCTGAAATCGTGATAAAAAAAAAACATCTGTTCCATTTAAAAATGTCATCCGCCCTCGACGAATGGAATACGAGTATCTGTTCATGGATACTCACAGCAATTTTTTTTTACTTCTGTGGATTTTCCCATAGTAAAAGTTCGTAATCATGATTACAGTCCACTAATTTCTAATTTACCAGATTTTACTATGAAATTGGATTTTACTACGTGGTTTTGATACATTTTGTTTTAATAATTAAGTTTTGTAAGTAATAATTAAGTTAATTTAGTTTTGATTAATTTTGTTTTGTTGAGTGCAAGGCAAGACGAGGTCGCGCGCGTGTCTCGCTGAGCATTCCTTGATAAGGTCACCGAATGTGATCGAAACTATAGTCGGAATAACCGACTCAATTTAACGTGAGTATTCCCGTTTTATTAAAACAAAATTTACCAGATGTTTGTCAGTGGTACAGTGATATCCTAAAATAAATGACAGTCGCCTAACCGAACAACTAGTACTTTGTAATTTCGGGCAGCGATATCACAGCAGAGTGGCGCAGTGGAAGCGTGCTGGGCCCATAACCCAGAGGTCCGTGGATCGAAACCACGCTCTGCTATCATTAATTCTTTGTTTTGTTTCAATTTTTTAAACATGCAAGGATTTTAAGACGTATTTATGTTATTTTTTTTGGGTAAATGCATTTATTAACTAAACAAAATACAACTACTTAGCCTACTACATAAAAATAACAGTTGGATTACCTAGACACAACCCAGATGTCCGTGGATCGAAACCACGCTCTGTTATCTTTCATTCTTTGTTTTGTTTATATTTTTTAAGCATGCAAAGATTTTAAGACGTATGTATGTGTTTTTTTCGGGAAAGTGCATTTATTAACTAAACAAAATCACACAAAATACAACTACCTAAACTACTTAAAAAGAGCAGTTTGATTACCTAGAGACCATTGAAGGTCTAAAGATAATCCAAATGTTCATATTTGATGATTTATTTAGTTTTATTTCACATTGTTTGTTAAAATTTCTTGTTTTCAGACAAGCATTGTTTTGCATTTTAGGAATTAACAATTTAAATTAAGCTGTAATTGACAAAAAACGCAAGAAAATTTGAATTTCGCGTGATAAGTGAACCTTAAGTTTTATTTTTCTTAAATATATTGACAGGCTTGGCATTTGATTGGCTTGGCATGCTTATTAACTTATGAGAAAATAGCCTGGAATACATTGCTTGTAACACTCGAGGTACAATCGAGAAACATCGTACGTAGTAGTTTCCTTGAACATTGTATTTTCTAGAGGGAACCAATTCCATACTATGTATCCCCAATTGAGGTTTGAATAAATTACTTTGTCACGAACATTTTTGTTTGAGTTTAAAGGTAAGTAACCAAAATCAAGGTGCAACGTTTCGCTCAGCGCGCCAAATTCAAATTTTCTTGCGTTTTTGTCAATCACAGCCTAATTACTCATGTAATGCGAACGGTAGACCTCGCGACCACAAATTTTTAAAAAAATCTGCGCAATTCTACTTTCTTAGTTTTTTTTTTAGTTAGATGTCCCGAACTGTGACCTCACGATCTTTGATGAGGATTTGAAAGCGATGAAATTTTAGAATTACGATTTTGCAAAAAAGTTTGTCTACCTTTCGCAGAACTACTAGTTTTAATAAAAAAACATCGACTTTAAGAAAATACTCTTAAAAAAATGCATTATCGACATGTTCCTGGCGCCACACGTGAAATCCTTATCGTTACGGCGTTCCGGTGGCTATATGTTTGTGGTCTTCTTCATCAGTTCCACTTTACCAAAGAATTATACGTTCTGAGTGCAAATGCGTGACTTGTTAATGACAATACCAAAATCTCTATATTTATACCTGTAATTTTTGAGGAATTCCCTCAAAGCTCTATGCATTATCAGAACTGGTTTTTGATAAAAAATGGGACCGATCTGGTTTTTTATCCATTCAAATAAAAAAAAAGAATCGAAATCAGATTATAAAATAAATGACGGAGTTCTGACGAGGTAGCAAACATTAAAATTAACCAGTCGACCTGAGAATGTTAGGATAGATTTTAACCGAATTCCAAAAAAAAAAAGAGGAGGAGCGACTGTTTTTTTAATTTTTTTTACCTTAGAATTCCGTCATTTATGAACCGAATTGGAATATTATTTGTATTATTGAATTTTTGTCTTGACAGGCGGCTTGGGGATAGCACAACGCTCACCTTCTACTAAGAGGACGCTGCTACTTGTCTTCCGGCGATTTTCGCAGTTGAAGGCCGTCCAAAATCCTACGCAACAAGACAATTAATCAACTTTGCGAGTGAAAACCATCCTCAGAAAAAGTGCTTTCATAAAATATATAATTAAGCAAAACAACACAACACTAAAACTGTCTCATAAATCGTCATCAAACGATACTAACCTCAATACAAATAGGTGTGAATGGAGTCAATCAAAAACCGATCGATCAACGAGTAACCCACTTTGGGTCTATCATTAAATAATAAACATTTTTGTAATAAATAACTTGTTAATTGGTCGATGAATGGAAGAGGGCTTCTTTCAACGCCCCCCAAATGCCACAAAGAACTTACAAACGTAAATTTAATATAAATATGTAAAAAGGTGAAGATAACGCAAAGTCGTATATTATATGAGACTATAGTTTCTACCCGCGGTTTCACTCGCTTTGTTTTGGGAAACAATAGTTACGTATACATTTTGCTGTTTCTTTTCAACGTTTAAAAAAAACACTTCATTTCGTATAAAACTTTTGCTCGTTGGATTTAAAGTAGTTTTTGTTTTAATCCATTCACGTATATTTTGACATAGTACGTTCAGCCTTTATACGTCTAAGTATTTTTTTATTTAAACTGGAGATTGAACACAAATAAAAATCGTGGTAAATATCTCGTGAGTACTAATAGTAATGTAGTAAACCACCACGAAAGTCAAAATCAGTGTTTAATGAACACAGTTTCTTATCTATAAAACCTACGTACAAATAATCCTTCCTACAGGAACTGTTTTTTTTTCCAGTATGGTCACAGCTAGTATTTAACTTAATCATGAACTTACGGTTACCTAATCGGGTATTTTCATAATAATAAACAGAACTGTACAATTACCTTAATGTTTTATTTCTATCTTCCAATCAATCCAACGTCAATCAGTCCATTCCTCCAAGTCTGTAGTCTGTACTTTTACACGTTTCCCGCGCCTCTTTTTACAGGTTGTTACTCGGTACATTCGTTGCCGTCTGTCCCGATTACTCACAATTTCGTTCGTTTGCCGTAATCAGAAAAGGACCGAGCCACTACTTGGATGTCTCTTTTTCATCAAAGTGTTACCAGTCGAATTACTAATATGTTCCGACAATATAAAAAGGTTTATGGAAATATGTGAATAAATAATAAATTTAACACCAGGATTTAAATAAATGCAATAAAATTTATCTCATAGTCAAATTGCATGTGCTTCGAAGCTAAGCGATTTCAGGTATCCTACAGGAATGGTTTTTTCTTCGGGATAGTAAGATGTATGCCAGTTTTGGGTATAACTTTATCAACGCCAAATTTCATTTAAATTCATTGATTTATCATGGAGTTTAATGATTACAGTTATCCTACAGGATTGTTTTATGATACCTGGATAAAAAATGGCTTATGGTGCTTATTCAGCTTATAAGCTACAGTGATACCAAATTTCATCTAAATATGTTAAGCCGGTTCATGGTCGCTACTCAAGATGAACCTTTCTTCCCCATTGGTTATCGATTTTTCGAGTGATGTGGCCTGACGATTGCCACTTCACCACGAACCGCCACGAACCACAAGCCGATCTGAACGCACCCACAAGTGACGTTGTGTGTATAGTCTTCAGCGCTTAGGTGCACCTTGAATCGGTCTTTTTTGTAGGACCTAGAAGACATGTAGCACGTCGTATATTCTTCCGGTTGTGCATCATCTCTGACTCCAGCTGAGAGTCACAAATGTTGCTACAGTAAAGCTTACTTAGCGCTTCAACCCCTCAAATCCGTAATCAACTTCATTCTAAGCTCATGCACCAGGATCGCATACTGAATAGAACAGAGTTATAACCAACGACTTTATTTCTCATCCCATAGACAAGTAAAACTCATAAAGTTTCAGAGATAACTTTTGCCAGTATCTGATTCATGACCTTGACTCGACCAACCGTAACTCAGAACTAAACTTAGCGCACTCATAGCAATAAAATTAACGTTTGTTACCGAAGTCAGTCATTAATCTTATACTGAATCATAAAGAGTCGAGTGTAATTTGCAGTTCAGCAACAACAGACAATAAATATTTGAAAATCTGAATCTTGATAGTCTCTGGTTTCATAAATTCGCGCGTTCGAACGTAAATTTTTGACGTTTTAACCCGGCTGCTTAAAAAGGAGGGTAACGTTTGCCTCTAATTTATCGAATAGTGTAGTGGAAACAAAAAAAAAACCTCCGATGTTCTTTATATTTAGAAACTTTTCTATTTAGACCTTTGATATAATTTCGTGACTGGATAATTTTTAGTATAATATTTAAAAGCGTAACAAATTTTCATTTTTTTATTCTACAATTTAATGAATTGTCACTACTGTTATATATGTTTATATGTTGTATATGTTGTATATGTTTTTATCTTTTTGAAATTCACACGAAAAAGTTAAACATAATACAGTATGTTCAATTTCGATATGATACTAAATTTCAAAATTTTGGGCTCATCATAAACGTAGATACAGTCAAAATAACAAATACATCACTAAATATTACTAAAATAACATTACTAAAAGTGGGGAAATAGGTTCTTACTGTTTATAGGTAGACTAATCAGAGTTAAGTACTCACAAGTAGTTGCTTAAATCGTTTGCATGCGACTAATACATATGATGTGGTGTCTACAGGGTACAAATTCGTTGGTCGACCCCAAAGAAACACATGGTCCGAGTTCGCAACTCCTGTGGGAACTCCTGTTTGCTTGAACAAAGAGAGGATTAAACTCGCCACCGGTGCTGTTGTGTAATTAGGGACAGCTCGTGCACTGGATATCTTTAATGCGGTTTGTTTGGGTTTTGTAGTTTACAGGTTTAGTTTTATATGAGGTATTCAGCCTCATTCGTTTTTCTTGTTTTAGTTTTTTAGTTCGACTTGTGTGATGTTTGATTGGTTTGTGGCACCGATACTACAATCGTTGTACACCAAACAAGAAATTAAATCATTTGTATGGTTAAAACATTTGTGTGCAGTAAGACAATTTTGTTACGTGACACATTTATTGTGAAGAAATGTGGTGTGCTGTCTATCATCGCACTGGTATTTAAATGTCTACGTTAAATGTTTTGTGTGGTGTACTGGTGTACAACATTTGTAGTATTGGTGTGTGGTGCGCCTTTTATTTTTCGAGAATCGGCTTGAGAATATCATACCTATAAATGTACTATATTAGGTATGAGAAATAAAACAGATGTCGAGGGTCAAATAATTAACCGACTCGCCAATAAATATCTAAATAAAATGAAAAATTTTGTATTTAAAATGACTTGTTTTTAAAAACCACGATTCCGTAAGGAACCAAGTTTGGTTTTGATTTTTCAATATCTTTAACCCATTGCATTTTTGGCCTTGAGAACTTGTGCTATTCTGTAAACTAGTTAAACATATTATGTACACAAATTTTGGTTTAGTCAAGTAATGATAAGTATAATAGAATTACCGAGTTAAAAACGTAAATTTTACTGTTTTAATGCCGTTTACAGGATATTTACGTTAAAAGTTCTTCTGAAGTATCTAGAAGCTTTTCAGAAATCCGCAATCTCTCAAAAACCTCTTTGAACTCTACGAACAATAAGTGCTTGCTAAAGATTGAGCGATTATTGTACTGGTTTAAATTTATTAAAATTCACGGTAAAAGTTCGCGAATAACTACAGAAATGAATGAGGATAGAATGAGAGAAGCATTTAAAATGTTGGCAAATTTAAAGGCTGCGGCTGATTCACGGTGCTGACGCATAGTGCACAGTTTAGCGGTTATAGATACTATCTTTGGCAATCTCGCCGTTCTTTGAGTAGCCCTCAAAAACCGATCAACCCCGATTTTGATTTTGCAGCGGGCAAGGCGAAAGCATTATGAGCGGCAGGACGAGTAGCGTGGCTACACTTCGTCTCTTCCTACTTCCCTCACTACCTTTCTCGCCACTCGTGGAGTCTTATCTATCTAGGCCCTCTATCCAGGAAACATAGGAAAATAAGTTAACGTTTAGTTAGCTTTGATTATCACGATACTGCTGGCTCGTCGATCGGAACTCATAATTGATAGAGTATCGGGACGATTTTTTCCATTTCTCCGGCTAATTATTTTTTGTTTTGTTATTGTTTTTGTTCATTAAATTCTAAGGGATGTAAAAAAATCCTAAGATGTTTTTTTTTAAATACGCTATATCCTACTGCTAGGCAAAGGTCTCCACCAATTCACTCCATTTCTCACGCTCGATCGCTAGCCTAAGCCTTCCGGGTGGTCTATGCCCATCTTCAGGCACCTAATGCGTAAGGACCTTTACCCACCATTCCACCATTGCGTTCGACAGACATGAGCCGTGGACTCCAACTTCAGTTTGACAGTCTTGTTGCCGACATCCATGATGCCAAGTTCTGGGACGCAGCGTACTCGGTCCGTCCTCTTTACTCTGCGTTCTATAACTCTCTGACAGACATTGAGTCTGGACTTCTAAGCCTCAGTCAAACTTGAGTGGAATTGCAAAAATATGTTGCACAATGATTCTACTCAAAACAAGATCCTTGTATATCCCATTCCTGACAAAAGAGTTTCCTCTCGTAATTATTTGCAGTTTCAAATAAACTTTTTTTCGAGTTAAACTTTCGTCAAAGCACTTACACTGGAAGTTTTCTTATTCAACCCATTGGTGTAATGAGAAATAGGTACGTTTTAGTCATTGTTTAACATAAAAACGGTAATAAAAGGGTAAGTAAGGTAAAAAGTAAGGTTTTGTAACACATGCACAAATTGTACATGATAATCTACAATTCAATGGTTTTACTAGGATTCCGCACCCAAATGGCATGTAGGCGGAATGAGGATATTCGCCGAGAAACCAAAGATATGGACTAAGTTTTCTGGGGTTGCAAAGTGGAATGGCAATGGGCAGGCCACATCGCTCGAAGATGGGGAATTTTACACAGCGAATTTAATTTGAAAATAATCCGTTCTACAAATTAAGTGAATTTAGATAGAAAATCTTTATTGTATACACCAAAATAATAATAAATCACTATCTTATAAGCTAGTGCCACAAGTGGCGGCCTTATCGTTAAAAGCGATCTCTTCCGGGCAACCATTGCATGGAAAGAAATAAATACTAGTCTAAAACAGATTAAATATTAAATACTACTCTATAGATTATCCTCACATTATGCCCGCAAATATACTATAAAGCATTAAATAATATGGATTTAAATAATTATATTATATATAGTATAAGTATACGAGTATACAGATATGTAGTTATAGTCGGATTAACCGACTCAATTCAACGTGAGTATTCCCGTTTTATTGAAATAAGTGAATATAATTATGTCAATGGAATTCACGGAATCCTTATTTTTGTGTAATGAACAGACGGAGTAAAGCATAATAACCTGTCATAATATTATTAAAAAATTGCTTAAATTGACGCAAAAGACGCAGCGCAGGCAGGCCTCTCACTAGGTGGATCGAAGACATTGTGAAAGTTGCGGGCAACTGGTGGATGCAAGTGGCACGTTGTCGGTCGGTGCGGCGGACTAAAGAGGAGGCCTATGTTCAGCAATTGACGTTTTCTGGCTGATGATGATGATGATGAATTTTTCGATTGCTTTGACAGGATAATAAATCTAGCAAATAAAGTAAATTGTTACGTACGGGACTCTTGACTCTATTAAAACAGAGAGATACAGACATTTACTTGGGTAATATTTATTATTTGTATGGTTCAACGTAGGAAAAGTCGTTTGCAAACATAACCATTATTAAGGCGAAGTCCAATCGCAAAACAACAAAAAGTAGAATTTTTCAGCGCTTTGTTCGAAGTGACGAGATTACTTAATCAGGAGCAAAAAATACTGCAGATAGAAAATAAAACTGAAATTACCAAATACCAAATAAAATTTCGAAAATCTGTCTTAGTTACAAAATAAAAAAATCGCAAAAAGACCCCCTGAAAAACCCTTCTGAAATCAAATGCTCTGAATTTTCGGCGGTAATTACAAATTTAATTTTACAAATTAAATATCCAGGCTAGTGATTTATACGGCGAACCAGGTAGTTTTTTATTTGATTTGTAAATTTCCGGTAATCGGCAAAAAAGTTATGAAAAATTCAATTTACCGTTTTCTCATCAAGATATGCGATTTTCAACTTTAAACTTTGAACGGGTACAATACTCATTTCAAATCACGATCAGTCCTCGCCTTAAAGAGCTTCCTTACTGACTTTAAAATTTTATAATTGGCTGTACGTACTTCAGACAGCACTGAGTATAATGAGTGAGATAGTCTCACTTTGTTACATTTATTTATTATTTATTTATTTATTAAAAACAAACATGACAACACCCTTACAGTCCAGGACCAATACGATGTATCAGTTAATGAAATGAAATGTTAATGAAATGTTACATGAAATGTTGATGCAAAATGGTGTTTTATCTGTTTTACTCGTTGCGAGCGTAGCTTCGTCTGTCTCAGATAAACTTATTTTATTTATGTATTTAAATAAATAAATAAATAAATAAATAAATCTGGGACATTATTGCACACACGGTCATCTGACCCCAAACTAAGCAAAGCTTGTAATATGGCTGCCAGAGACTGATATACGTACATAGATATTTTTTAAATACATACTTATACAGATATTAACACCCACTATTTACTACACTATTTACACTACACTATTTACTAGTTGTTACCTGCGACTTCGTTCGCATGGACATAAAAGTATCTTATCTCGATCTTTGTGATACCCTAACTCCTTATCAAATTTTGTCCAAAACCGGTCACCCGTGATATCGACAAATATCCAGAAAAAGAGACAAAGCTACTCTCTATAATTCGGTAGAAGGCGTTCATCCATATTTGTGCATTTTTTGATGTTTTGTATTGACTAACAGTTGTCATGTAGGGAGCTCTGAATCGAGCAAGCGAAGTTTTTTCCTGGAGACGAACGTATACAGGAAAAACAGGTCGTATACAGGTCGTTATTGGTCCTGACACGACTGCGGCTATATTCCCCTGAATTATAATATTAATTAGGATTAAAACTCTTCAAGCTCAGTAATTACATTGGAAATATTGCACTTCAATCCGGAACACAGTCATATTGCCGGCTGGTGAAGGTGTGACACTTCCTCAGGCGTTCTCTGCATAACAGTCCTAGCACTACATCTACTACTATAAAGGGTTACAAGGAAATGGTATGCTTAGCTGAAAGGGGCTCATAATACTCATGATTGTCAACAAATTTTATTATGGGACCAACCCTGAAATCAAGAAAAAAACGACAGCTGTTTCATACATTTTGTCGAGTGTCATTAACATTTTTCTATGGAACAGCTGTTTTTTTTTTGGATTTCAGTGTTGGTCCCACAGTTAAAGTTGTTCATAATGATGAGTACTATGAACACTTTACGGCTTAGCATACCCTTTCTTTATGACCCTGCTGAAACTATAGTGTGAAATGTGATAAGAATTGATGTTACACCTTTCGTGAACAACAAAAGATATAAGCCATCAAAATGCATCCTTTGTCTTCGAACCGTACCCCAGTTAGCTGCAACTTGGTAACTAAGAACAGCCGCTGTTTGTCTTGAGCACTAATTAACTAAAAAACAAACTTGCCTCAAGTTTGTTCTACCTTCGGGTAGTTAGTCGGGAACTCTGGCTGACCACGTATCGGAATGGGATAGGTGTATCATCAACTCCCGAGTTGGAAATTCGTTTTACTGTCCGACTGCCCTAGAAGGATGGTAATGTTTTTGGGTTTTTCGTGTATATAGGATGTTTGTATATTCCTCCTTTGTCATAGCCTTCTATAGTCGATTTTAATGAGTGAGGTGTGGTTGGATTCCTCTTTCCGGAGTGATATAGGCTACATTTTGTAGACGGGTATTTAGTTTTCCTTTTTAAAACTTTACTTGTATGTTCATGGTGTGGTTAAATTAACTGAGAGTAGAACAAATAGGCAATGTTTATGATCCTTTTTTGCATGAGTGACCGCAATTAGCTTGATATTAACTTGTTATGAGCATGTCGGGTCATGCTTAGTAGGGTTCCGTAGGCGCGAAGGACGTTTAAAGTATTTATCACTTTTACCGCATATCTCTAAAAGTAATTATCACACGCTGCCCAAAACAATAAAAAAAAAAAATTTTACTAAGATCTATCACAATGAAAGTTTACAAGTTTCTGAGATGCATAGTTTAGAAATGGCAGCGGGAGGGGACGCATTGTAAGCAATTTTGTCCGCCCATATTTCGCGAGCGGTACATCTGATAAAAAACACAGAAACACAAAACAATTCTAATTCTAATGTAGGCGAAAACAATTTTTTTACATGTCAAAAAACGCCCATAAAAATAATATTATGATTTTTGCAAATTCACGCCTTTAAAAGACCTATTCACGATTCCCAACTTGATGGGGTACAGCGAATTTTGCCGCTGCCTGCCAAGCGAGAGGACTTATGGCAAATTTGTTATATTCCCCCCAAATGAGGAGGCTCCATCCAATATCTGTTTTTGTTACTAGCGCGCGCAAAAGCTTTTCATCTTCTTCTCGAAATGGCCTTTTAAGATAACTTCCTTGATTAATAATCGGGTTAACGATAACTTTGATGTAAACAAGATCGTTATAAGTTAAGCAGGTAATTTTCTTTAGTCTTAAGCTCATTTATTACTTACTAAAATCATAGAGAAATTACCTATCTGAAGAAGAGTGCCAATGGCCATAGAAAGACGCGTAACCCGATTTTAGTAACTGATAAGGACGTAAGATGTCGCTTGTGCTTTAAATTGCGACGATTATGTAATCGTCACAATTTCTGCTTGACTTAAAACAGAAACCCAAGCTAACTCAATTTGTCTATAAAGATAGACAAAAAATACTCCATATAGTTTTTATTTTATAATTTTGGATCTACACATACGCATATATTTAGCCAGTATAAAGTTTTTATATTACTGATAAACTAAATCATTAATTTCAGGCATTGTCCACTCCAAGTCAAGCTTCAGTAAAGTGGTGGAATCTTTACTGGAAGCTTCAACGGAGTTGAAGAAATGGAAATGGAAAATGAAAATGGCAGAACAAATCACGTTGCACGACATTATACCATTAACAACTAACTGTGATGCACGATCACCAGCACATATGGATAACACATTAACCGGTATACATTAACCGGTTTGTGGTTTAAAACAATGTGTATTAAGTCTTTTATTTTATTTTTTTAATCTACCTTTTTGTTTTTGGTTCTTGTGTACAATCTGTTTTTTTTTCCATAAATACAAATTTGTCTATTGTCTATAACACTCAAAATAACCAGTTTTACGAAATAATACAAAGACGCGACATGAATTCTTTGCGTTGCCGCTAAAACTTCAAAATTGTATTATTCTTTAAAAAAAACATGATAAATTGCAGCCAACCTACCTTAACCTTAATTAAGCAGTTCTCTAACCTCAAGCTCCTAAAAACCTTCAGTTCACCTCAAATTTTCACAAATCGTAACTTGAAGCTTGAAGCGAATAAAACTGGCAGTTAAAGAAAGAAACCTCATTAGTCGACCAATCGAATGGTTATCGAACAATTTTACTGTCCAAGTTGAAGCACCAGACTTCGGTTAACAGGTTCACAGTTTGCTTTGTGGGCTCAGTTAGTTCAAAATTACCCATTGAGTCTAATTTTATTCGTATTTTCACAAAGATTTGCTATCCCAAATCTTTGTGCTATGCAGCCGACTTGGATTTTTAGGCTATTAAATAAATCGTAAATTTAATTCATGGCTACAATAATTATTTAGTTCCAGTAATCTTTTTTCCAACTGCAAAAAATAGCGAAATCTTTAATCCTTACAAAAATGAGATTGAAAACGAAAAATTCGTGACAAATGTCGCTAATTGATGGCCTGCGTGACATTTACCATCAAGCGAGCGACTTGCTCACTCAGTTGTTGGGCGAAAAAATATATCGAAACAAATTCTCATTATCGTATTTTGTTGATGGCTTACACGTAAGTCAATTGAACTTATGCCAACAAAGTCAATTTAATCGTGGCTCAGTGGCATATAAGTTGCGCCTGCGATATGGAAATTGCAATATTGCTCGTAGCGTAAGCACACGATCAAACGATCATGTCCTGACTTTACCAAGGAGACTCTTGAACTGGATGAGTCCGTAGGACTTACGAACCATAAAACATTCATGCATGTTCTATTTTTTGCGATGATTTGTCTATTATCATAACAACTGTTTATTCTGGGTATTCGGCTAGACGACGATATTCTAGAAATATCATTGTACATTTACCCCGGGGGCGCGTTCAGTTAGATAGTAGGACGATCGCTCGACGACAACTTACTCGTTCAATAAGCCAGTGTGTTCGACACCGTGTCTTTCAAAAGGGTCGTCGATCGTCTCCGGCCATTCACACTTATCCTTTGAGCACTCATCGTATCGGTAAAACCAGTGGGTGAAAAACACAATGCTGTCAGTTTGACAACTTTCTATGGAAAGTTTTGACATTGCCATGCCCAAGTTTGTTAATGTTTTTTTTTAGGTCCGGGAAAATTGCATTATTAATTGTTGGTTTAGCAAAACCTGAGTAATTCCACAGAACATATAATAATACTACGGGTAATGTAATAATTATTCAATGTATTCCCTAATTTAAGCGACAATTTTCTAAAATCTTTAACGTCACTGTATATTTACTGTTAATATTCGTTCGACAAAAATCAAACTGCATGAGTGTTCAAAGATAACGCAGCCCGGGGTTAGATGCTTATGTCATCATTTCAAACAATTTCTACCAAGGATTAATTAATATATCTGTTAATGAGCTGATTTCGTTGAGGGTGCATTAAATGCTTCTTTGGAACAACTAGTTTGAATTACTCACGTTTTCGTTATTAGTTTTCGTTAAATAGACATAAATATAGAAAAAAAACATCGAAATCGGTTAACATTCAGGGGTGAGTATCAGACTACCCGTTTTGTATGGACAAGTCGGCGGTATACTCTATTCTTAAAGTCCGATTATAGCTTTAGGGGGCGCTATATAATAAACCAACAGCTTAGAAATCCAAAAAAAAAGAAACATTTAAGTTTTTTTAAAAAAAAAGAGGGGGTGGAGAAGTCAGCCTAAGTTCATCAGTAAACGTCTTCCGTCATAACCATCATTCTTGTAACCTACTTGGCGCCTAAAACCCCAGTTTCAGTGTTATTTGCCATCCAATTTCGTTTGTCATCGCCTGTCATCTTGTATTGAGCTCTAGCAATTTTCCTCATCTGAATCGCGGAAACTCTCTATGTACTTGATATCACTCATAACGTACTAATAAAACTACATACGGTTAGCATAAAAAAAAAAAACATAAATAAGATTTGCTATATCTAAAGTTTTGTGCAATTAAGAATTATGAGCTTTATATCTCTGAAAACTAAGCATAAGCTTGTGCTTCGGAAAATCCTGAGCTTCCAGGCTGCCTCTTCTGCAAATTTGAAAAGAATTTTTATTTTTTTTTCTTTAGATGCCTTAGAAAAATATTAGCAATGTTATTCTTAAATTCCTATTTTAGCCCATTTTATTGAAATTCTCAGTATTTTTACTTTCAAATATTATGTTCTAAATGTGCGAAGGAGATAGAGATCTTTTTTTAGTCTAGCAATGAAGCTGGTTGTTAACTTAGATAATCTGTAAGGACAACCCAGTCTAGTTAAGTATGCCACGAGTGATAATTTATAAATACTATGTCGAATCTGTGAAATATTTTCCTGAATAAAACACGTAGTATAACAATACTACGCTACAGGTAAGTATGCAACAAACACACTAAAATATAATTTTAAACTCGAAATTATTTTCAAAGACGTTCCAGAGACTGGTACCGCTTCTAGCGATGAGTTTACGTGCCAAGGGCATCATTTTAACTTATGAGTTTCGTATGTTAATTTATTGCAGTCTACGGTAGGCTAATTTCGACCATAAATTTCACTTGACTCCGTGGATATTTAGAATGTTTTGGTGAGTAAAATTTAGTTTGACTAACATTTACTAAGGAGTTTTCAAGTTTTTTCACTTACAGGTAGTCCATTATGAGATCATTATTTCGACGGAAACGCTCCTAAGTTGGAGGAAAGTGGCGGGGGCGCTACCTAAAGGTTAGGCATATCCTCGAGGTAGAGTAGAAATAGATAAATTGAAAATAGAACGTGTAATATCATTTAAAAAAAAAGAATATACCCGACTGCAAAATGTAGCATATGACACTCGTGACGTAAAGAGGCACTCGACGACACCTCACTCGTCAAAATCGATCAAGCTGTTTAGGCTACAAGGTGTACCATAGCATATACTAGCATAATTATACGCTTACATACTTAGATACATACTTACTTCCATACGTACATACTCACATACTTACGCACGTACATACTTAAATACTTACACACTTAAATACTTATACACTTAAATACTTACATACTTACATACTTACACACGTACACACTTACATACATACATACTTCGATACTTCATACTTACACCCCAAAAACATTATTACTCTCCCTCTTCGATATTGTCCTACTCAAAAAATAAAAATACAATGTAGTCAATACAGTAAACACCGTAAACTGATACAAAATACGCGAGACAATTTTAAAAGTAGGTAGTACAGCTTAAGAATATATTTCCAATGTGTTCCCCGACGGGCCAGCGCTACTCCGAAGCAAAATAAAATTGAAACGAAGCGAGACTGCGATATTACAGAATTTATGAAAATTTCGATAACTTCCACGTTTCAAAAAATATGTGAGTTCACTGTGCAGTGTGGGTGCTTGTCAGCTGTCGGACATGATATGACGAGTAGGCGTCGCTTTTTAATATTAAAAATGTAGAATTTTGTGTGGGTTGAGCATAAAATAACAATAATTATTTTTATTTATTACCCTTATTAACCCCCTTATTAATAAACGCGGATAAACCTTGAAGCAGTCACTCAGTCTCCTGTCTTTTTCAATCGAGTTCTTATATCGAAAACAGCAAAAAAAAAAAAAAAATTATATTACATAATACATTAAATTTTAATTTTGCTTCAGTCAATTAAAAAGAAAAAGAAGATCGGAAGACGTAGCGTAGGTAGGCCTCCCACTAGATGGACCGACGACATTGTGAAAGTCGCGGGCAATCTGTGGATGTAAGTGGCCCGTTGTCGATCGGTGTGGAGCTCTAAGCGGGAGGCCTATGTTCAGCAGTGGAAGTCTTATGGCTGATGATGAAATTAAAATTAAATTCTTATTTATTTATAAAATGTATTCTCGACTCGACTGGTGATTGACAATCATTTGAATCATGTAAACGAAAGCAAACAAACAGCAGGCGCGCGCGGCGAGCGGGTGAGGTATCTTGAGTTGGCGGGAGACGGGGAGTGGCCGTTCTGTATGTAGTAGTTATAATAGTATTCTGTGGTTTTAATGTAAAATAAGTCTCTATTCCCCGAATACTGAAACGTTTGTTAACTTTGACGACAGATTGAGTCTATTGCTGTCTTTGTCATATGCTTAGTGCCAGACAAAGGCAGTATTAGAATAAATCTGTTGTCAAAGTTAACAAACGTTTCAGTAATCGGGGGTAACTCAACTCTGCATCCCAGTTACATGTAACAAAACCAACCAACCGATATTGACTCTTATGTTTAAGTTCAGTGAACATGATATTGCGTGACAAGTTTATAAGGAGTAAGGTTAATTGAATTTAACAATAACTTCGATTCAAAAGTCGTGATTATCAAACTGTTCATTTAGTTTAATTGGTGTAAGTAGAGAAATTATATAAAGAATGCCAATGGCCATAGAAAGAAGCTTAACCCGATTGTAGTGACTGATAAGGATGTATGATGATGCTTTAAACTGCGTAATGATCGCCGCAATTTTCTTTTTGACTTGAATTATTAAAAGCCCAAGCTATCTCACTCGTAATGGTACGGAGAAAAAACGATACTTGCTATGAATAAATAAATCAATAAAATATTATTTTTTATTTATATTTGCAAAACACGCTAGGTTCTCAAGAGATGGCGTTGAAAACATTATTTTAAAAACATATTTCTTACGTCGTATATTGCAATTTAATTAATTTGTACTTAGCCTTACCATTGTGGACATTTATACCAATACTATGTTACTATAATAATATATATTTTTCCGCCTTTTATAGCGATTTGAACATTAGCTGAGTAAATACGTAAGCGCTATCTAATTTTATGCTGTTTTTTCGGAGGTACACTTTTTTGTATGAGATTGTTATTCTTTTCGTATCATTTTTCTATGGTTTAAGCGATAGCCTTAATTTTCCAGTCACGATCCAGAAATTTGAACTTGTAAGTTTCGTGCTTAACCGAATCTATTAATTTTGATATCAAGATTTTACTGGCTGCTATATTTTAGTTTTATTGAAAATGTTTGCATTATAATTTAGTAACGGTTAAATAACTATCAAGATAGGTCAATGACGAAATAACTTGTCAAGAGTATGGCGGGCTATACATAATAGGGTTCCGCAGATGCGTAGGCCGTTTAAAGTATTTTGCGGTTTTTTCCGCTCATCTCAAAAAGTTATTATAACAAATGTTGCCCGAAATAATTTGAATAGGAAGTTTTTACTAAAATCTACCTATTTGAAAATGATTAGTATATGAAATGCTTTGTTTAGAAAAAAAAAACACATTGCAAGCTACTTTGTCGGTCTATATTTCGCAAGCGGTAGATTATCTAATAAAAATTTGGTTTAAGACACCTTACCTTCGTTTTAAAGTAAGCCGTAAAAACTTCAAGTTAGGTAAGTTCGTATAATTACGAATTATATCTTGTATCTGTTACAAGGCATTTTCAAGACCAACTATCTTTTTTTACAGGAAGTGCTCGGGGTTTGCGCAGATAGGTGTTTTGGTTAGCTGTTGGTTGGGAACCATGAGAATTGAGCATATTATTAAATTACATCTGGTCGTCATCGTAGGGCTCAATTTTGTTGTTAGTCCAAACCACTAAACATTAAATTATAAAGTAAACCATTAAAAAAAAAGCTAAACTATGCTGAGGGTTTCATTTGATTTTAGTAAGTGTACAAAATTTTAGGCTGAGAAAAATAATAATTTATAACAACAACCAATAACAATGATAATTTTATCTATGTATTTGAAGAACTACGGCCTTACGAACTATAGTTTAGCCTCAACAAAAACTGAAGCTTCACAGCCAATCAATCTTATAATCAATCAAACTAGAGAAGATGACGTCCGAACCATCCATCTTTCCGTTAATAGCTAGTGACACTGGCCCAGTGGGCAGATCGTAATTTCCAAAGGCTAATTTTACAGATTTAATAAAAATTGATTGATATACCCACTATCAGATCAGAAAACAGCAGAGATTTGCCAAGGCGTTAGGTGCATCTGGCTTAAAACAGGGTCCCTATTCGGAGCTACAAGTTGTTGGCGATTTAAAGAATCCAATGTTGACTGTCGTCTCGATTGCCTCGGCTCGATGTATCTCGCAAGCTAGCCATCGTGAATATCTCGAAATATAGCGTTGAGAATAAGAAATCTCGAAGTTCGACATGTTTTTCGAGAGGATCCATGACTTTATTCGAACTCACCTTGGGGACGGCTTAGTTGGGCTTGCCTTGGTATTTGGACAAAATATCTCGTCACTCCAAAATGGCTTGACGGTTGTGACGAGTGAGGTATCGTTGGATTTCTCTTTATGTACGTAGTGACATATGCAACAGTTTGAAGTCAGGTAATTTTTCTTTTAATAATTACATTACAACATTACATTAACATCCAGAAGACGTCCACTGCTGAACATAGGCTTCCCCTTAGACCGCCAAATCCATCGACAATGTGCCACTTACATCCACCGGTTCCCCGCTACTTTCAGAATGTCATCGATCCATCTAGTAGGAGGCCTGCTTCCCCTTCGTCTTCCGGTTCGTGGTCGCCACTCAAGAACCTTTCTTCCCCATCGGTTATCGGGTCTTCGAGTGATGTGGCCTGCCCATTGCCACTTGTTAATTACACTTGCCATATTACTTGTTAATTTGTATGCTATAAGTTATTCATAAAATTTGTAGCAATCTCCTTGTCGCAAACTCCAGACCCACCTATAAAGCTCCAAGGGAAATTTTCGTTTATTATTTTACGGTTGGCGTCGAGTTTTCGTTACAAGGTAAACTAAGTACAAACTCGACCATGTTTTGCATAATTAGATAAACCGTCCGTTAGGAGCAATGAATTTATGAAAGCATCAATGTATACGAAAATTTCTCGCACCGGGTACTTTCAGCCCCAACCTGTAACAAAGTAGGTGATTTATATTACACTAGGCTGTGCCGTGCCGAGCCGAATAGAAGCAAGTTATTGAAACGTGAGCACTATTATTTCACGTGTAAAGCACAATTTTAAATGCCTCTACGTCGCCTGGCCTGCTTGAAATAAAATATTTCCTAGTTTATGATTAAGAATAGATATAAAAGTATTCTGACACCAAATCCTAAATGGTATCCGATTTCTATGATTTTTTATATGTTATCTGTACCGCGAAATTTCGCAATATCTTCGTTGTTATAGGCATAATAATAATAATAATAACTAAATAAATTAGTTGTTGTTAGAGTACCATAAACATTTTGAGCGCATGAATTCAGTGCATCTTCGTTCATCCCATCCTCTTCGTAGGCTCACTTTCACGAAGTTACATGTAGCGCTCGGCATGAGATGTAGGACCTGCTCATGTAGCAAGTTACATATGTAAGAGAACAGGTCTTGAGGAGGTGAGTGTGAAATGTTGTTAAAGAGCGACAGGGAGTGGGTAAAGGGAGAGTCGTGGAGGGGAAGGACGAGAAAGGCGAGGCGTCGAGAGAAGAGAGGTTCGAGAGAGGGATGGGTCATAAGTGCCACAAGTCTCAACAATCAGTGTTTCTATTTCCGCAATATGTGTAAGAAATATGCGTGAAAAGTCGGAACACTAAAAAGCCTATGTAATGCCAATGAATATTTACGACAATACATACCTACTACTTAGTAATACTCAAAGTAGGATATAGTAGCAACTATCGACATTGAAGCAAATAGGTATACGCCGCGTTACAGCTCAAACATTATTCCTTGCTAACGTCCAAACATTTATTCCTGGACAAATTTAAATAGCAGGACATGTCACCCAGTTTTCTCATCTATATAAAATATATAAATATAGTTCTTTATGAACCGTAACTGGTGATTTTAAAATTTTGGCGTGACATTTTAAAGGGCGTTACGCTTACTAATAAAGATAATATCTATCACAGTATAGTTAATATTATATATACAAGTTATTATTTGTTAATATGTTTAATATGATGCCTATTAAAAAGGTTTTAGCTGACAGAACTACTAATCTACTAATTTTGCTATTTAATTATAAAGACATTAACATTTCTACATGGTTCAGTTTATTTAAAAAGGAGTAACCGTTCTGTTAAAGTAAGGCTCTTACTCCACCATGATTTTCGGTTCAATGTAAATCTGACGGATCTCGTCCGTGGCTTTATTGCGTCAAGCTCGGTCATTACGTTCTGTATAGTGCTAACGTAGAAACATTTATTCTAGCGCCCAACTAACTGAGATAGTTTGTATGAGGCAGCCGCCGTGACTACCCCTTGGACAAAAGCGGGCGCTTAATTATCTTCTCGCTTACCGCACTGGCTTTATCATAACGTTTTCGTCCTAGTAATATTATGTTAATTTAAAATTGCAGAAAAAAGGGTTCGAATTGTCTGTACTGTCAAACAGGTTCTAGAAACTTCAGTCTTATTGCGAGTCCATTTAATAGATTGCTATGTCGAAACAACAAAATAGTCTAGTATACTTTATTAGGTAGCTAAACCATTCCTTGTTACTCGACTAATTATGAACAGAGTCTGAATTAGGCTATCCAAGCAAAGCCTTCTCTGAGACGGATTATCACACAAATAAATCTTTTTGCAAAGTCAACTCTAGCAGATAACGGTCTGGGTTTTTTAACTTTTACTTTCTCATCTAAATAGCTGCCAAAAAGTTATTAAAATAAAGTACATAGTATGCGGAAGAGTTTGAGAAATTACTTAATTATTAATTATTAGCGTTTTACTTAAAACTTTCGAGAAGTGCATCTATAAGTACCTATAAATAAGCATTATTTTAATCAATTCTGTTTATAATACTCGCGACTTCGTTCACGTTGTCATAAAATAAGTATCGTAGGTCCGTCTATGTGATATACAATAACTCCTTATCAAATTTTATCAAGATTCGATCAGCCGCTTAGGCGTGATAACACGACAAACATCCATACAGAGAGACAAAGTTACTTTTGACGTTCTGTATGGACTGACAGTAACAGTTCTAATGCAGGGAGTTCTGAATCGCGGAAACGAAGGTTTTTCCTCGAGACGAACGTAATAATTTTTATAGCTCGAAGTTTTATTGGTCCTGATACGACTGTGGCTATATTCCTCTGAATAATATAAGTAAAGATAATCTAGCTCTGCCTTATTCTCTGACTCTGTTCAGATCTGTTTTTCATACGTCTGCTCGTTTTTTTTTTTAGATAAAGACTCCTTTGAACAAAAAACTCTTCATTCTCTGATAGATAACCAACATTTTTTCAAAGACGTCCACCGCTTTATTCTGCAGGCGGGCGAAAAAATTGGCATTATTTTTCGCAGCAACAAATCGCAGATGTTAAATATTAATAACGCAATTTCTTCGCCGTCCCCACTCATTTCTTCTAGTTTCTTGTTTGGAATAGAGTCCATCAGTCATGGCTTGACATGTACCTTGGGATGTGAGATAATAATGGTGGTTATCTAAATTTATGACAGGCTAAGCAAAACACAGATGTATAACTTCAAGGAAAAACCCTTTTGATTTATTCATTCCTACTTATACTTATGACATAGCATTTATTATAATAATTAATAATAATAATAATAATTTGTAATAATATAATAAACTCTGCACGTGTACTTGGTTATTATAAGCTTTTATTTAACTTGCAATGTTTGTGTGTATCACACTAATATTATAAATGCGAAAGTTTGTGTGTAAGTATGTAAGCAGGATTGTATCATTATTATTCAATTTAATTTGTATACGTCTGATACAATTTTTATGTATATTTAATGTGACTTGTAATGAATTTGACTGAACAATTGAAAGCTTTCTTTTTTCTTTAAACTACTTACTTTTTGACATGCAACTAATTGTTATGAATAAATACTATAAACTATGAACTAGGTAAGTATGTAAGTGTGTTTATTCCCGTTTAACTCTGTAACGGCTGAACGGATATTAATGAAAATTGGTAAGGAGGTAGCTTATACCCTAGATTAACACACCATAGGCTGCTTTTTATCCCGGAAATATATTCGGTTTCTGTAGAATAGCGGGTGAAACCGCAGGGCGTAGTTAGTAATATGTAATTGTGTATGTATTACTATGAAAAACGACGTGGTTTTGACACATTTTGTTTTAATAAAACGGGAATACGTTAAATTGAGTCGGTTATTCCGACTATAGTTTCACAAAATGTATGTAAGTGTGTTAAGGTCGAACTGAATTTTAGACCAGTTTGCCTTGTTCAATTAAGCTGAAATTTTGCGTGCCTGTCAAGTTCCTATGACAATTTAATATTATGACAGAGAGCTGATCTGATGATGGATACGGGAGGTACAATACAGAACTTATTTTGATCGGTTTTAAGTACCAATAACGGATTTTAAAAAAGCTTGTCTGGAAAAATATTTTTTCCACAAAAACCTATCAAAACTATTATACGGCATTCTATTTTTATATTTATGAATGAACAACCACCCCCCCTCCAGAGGTACCTTGGGTCCGGAATGAACAATTTCAGTATTTTGAGTGTACTTTAGACATATATAATTATGTAACGTGATTTGCAGTTTTCCAAAGGTGTCTTTCTGTAGTACTCTGTGCTTGTGATGTTTTGGGGAATTCGGTTGTAAATGATTCTGTTTAGGTTTATGATACGGCTTGTATGACAAATGTAGCATTCGGGTGAGAAGATGATAAAGTGAGTGAGATTGTTAGACAAATGAGGTTATTGGTTGTGGTGAGATTCTGGTGTTGTTTCTCAAGCTAGGGCAAGAATTTGGTATGTATATGTAATTGCGGGTAAACCAAAGGAAATTAATTATCTGATAAAACTAAAACTGTTTACATAACATGATGAAATTTAGTTCAAAAAAATATGTATTTTAAGTGCGAAGTTAGGTTTTGAAATTCGGCATGTTACATTGAGAAATCATAACTAATATCCATATCCCCGCGGCCACAACCTGTTCTACTCGCGCTATCACTTTTCATTGCCATCGCTTAAACTCTATCTCGCCGGTCCTTGACTCACGCTCGAAAAACCGACAAAATCGGGAGCGACGGGGAAAAGCATGACGAGCGGCAGGACGAGTTACGTGATCATGCACTCTACGTTTCTGCTAACTTCACTCGCCAATCGTCGAGTATGTGGCCGCAGCAAGACACGCGGAGTGATGTGACGCCTCGATAGACACCTAAATTGCCAAAGATAAGAGCTGTGTAAGAGATAAGAGACCTTAATATACGGATATAAATAGATACTTATATTATATAGACTGTCGAAATCATAACCCTTCTCTATCTTAGTCAGTTAGATAAATTTGAAAGTATAACAAAAATAGCTACGTAATATTTAAAACACCACACAAAACATACAAACCAGCCAGCCGTTATAATCAAACGGCTTATTGAAACGCTATTGACGCGCCCATTCACTGCCCGATCTGTCCATCTGACGCAATCAGTCGGCTGCATTGGGCCCGCCTGTGCTTGCTGATACGTCTATCTGTCAACATTTCTGCGGACTGACGCGTGTATGGAACACTAGGAACTCGTGGAAAGGTCATGTTATGTGAGTAGGTGTTGATAGAAGTATGAGCATACGGATTTAATTATGCTCTTACTGGCTGATGCTTCTGGCTAGGTATGTTACGTACTTAATAGATGCCAAATCGGTTGAAGAATCTGTGAGAGTGGTTTGTTTCTGGCATCATATCGCACTTTAACGTGACAACCTGACAAGTCTAAATTGCTATGATGCCGATCTTAGTATATTCTATAGACTTTACTACGGTTCCCACGGAGTTTTTGAAATAATATGAAAAGACACGCCCTACAATTATATACATTGCCTGCACTTGTGCACGTTATAGATCACTTCAGGGGAGACATTTATTATAACATTACCAACTTCGAACAATGCGCTTCAACGCAATACAACCTTCTTGAATCGCGTATGCCAGTAACGGTAGATCCACTCTTAATGGTTTATAATCCACAATTCACATATATAAGACAAGAATCACAGCAATCAGATGATCAGAGATAATCAGAGAAGCGCACAGTGGTCATTCTACGAGTTTCAGATATTCCGTTACCCTCATACTGACGCGGGCTTGTCACAAGCCAATTTGATTTACCGTCCTGTTTGTAGGTACGTGTTTGGCTTAGATTAATTCGGCTAAACTAAATGCATGTTTCATGGTCAGCTTATGGTGTGCAAATTGAGGGTAGATTGAATAAAGGATATGGTTAACAGAGCTGATGTAATGTAATCATTGTTTATTTCAATTATTCCGTTTTATAGTTTTGTGCACGAGAAAATTGGACTTTGACTATTTTATTTTAATAGGCTAGATTGGATAACTATCTCCGCACCATTTTCGTAAACGATATTTTTTTAATAGTTTATTTTTTAACAGGATAAAAGATTATATTTGTTGCGATATTTGTATGTCGTTCGTTATAGAGCAGGATATAAAAATGATCATTATCGGATTTCTCTCATGAAAAATAACGAATACGATTTCTAGTTTTCTTACTTTAATACAACGCAATCAATTAATGCAACAGAAGTTAGGTTATTGCATAGCTAATGAGGTCGATTCTGCTATGGCGTTTTCTAAACTAAACTACATTATACAGCTCTAAAATTGTTCCTATTCATTTCTCCCATATCCCATAAGAAGCAGATAGTTTTAGCCTTGCCAGATTAGTTTAGTACGTGCAACAGAATTGAGATCATTGAAATGATTACTTTATTTTAAAAGAAAAAAAAAAAAATAGGGAAAAAAGGTTGTTGAGTGGCGACCACGAACCCGAAGACGAAGCGTAGGCAGACCTCCCACTAGGTAGACAGACGACATTGTGAAAGTCGTGGGCAGCCGGTGGATGCAAGTGGCACATTGTCGGTTAGTGTAGCGGTATAAGGGGGAGGCCTATGTTCAGCAGTGGACGACTTCTGGCTGATAATGTAAAAAAATATGTCTCCTTTTCCAACACAATGTCGTCGATTCTGTTGTAGCATATTCTAAACTAAAGCAAATTTGACAGCTTTTAAATCATTAATATCATTTCTCACAATTATGGAAATGACAAGAGAGGCAGATAATTTTTGTCCCGTCAGGTTGGTTTAGTTTAGTAAACGGTGCAACAGAATCGACGCCATTCTCGTGTGTGCAACAGGCCTAGCATGAGCAGCGCGAAAAAACCTCTACTTTTTTGTGCAAGAAATAGAAAACTACGTATACGTTTGTCCCGTTTCCTAGCCGACAAAGGCAGTGAGTGTGCCACTCACATCATAAAAAAGCGCGTCACCTAGAACAGTCTTATTTTCAAGAAAATTCTCAAAGCGAACATTTCCTTGTGGTTGGATATTCAGCCAATACCGACCATAACTTCACCAGATACATTGCCAGAAAGCGTTGTACAACTGTTTAGAACAGACCATTCTGCTAAATGCTCCCAGTAGTTTATTGGGCACGTGAGTAGAATTCAAGAAATGGAAAATTCGCTTGCCAATTAACGGCGGCCGTCTGGCAAAATGAGGTTGGTGGCAGTAGCCAAGATCGTGATTTTGAAAACAAAAGTGTATACGTAGTAAATTCATTATAAGTAATGTTGTCCACGTAAGATTGTTTTCTTTTTATATTTATAAATATTTTTTTGTTTCTTTGGCTATTTCTTGGCATAAATCAATTAAAATTAATAATTCAATTAATTAATTAATTAATTCAATTAATTAATTAATTAATTTAATTATTTTTAATTTTCTTGGTAAATTCTAAATTAATGCTTACTTACCTTAAATTTAACCTTATTTTGTTTTGGCATACTTATGTAGTAAATAGGAGAGGCCACCGGCTCCGGACACACAGTCTATGACTAGTTTGGGAGACTCTGGGATCAACAATTTAGTTGTAATTTTTGTAAAGCCCAAATTAATTTGATTTGATTTGTTTATCTTTCATCATCAACAGCTTGATGTCCATTGCCCCTCTTTAGAGCGCCACACTGAACGACAGTCTGCCACTTGCATCCATCGGTGCGCGCGACTTGCACAATGAAGTTGGTTCACTTAGTGGGAGACCTATCTACGCTGCGTCTTCCGATTCGTCGTCACCACTCAAGATCTCTTATTCCTCATCGATTATCGGTTTTTCGAGCCTTGCTAGCCCTGAAAGCTATGTCGGTTACTTTGTTTCTTCGACGAATATCTTCGTTCCAGATTTTATCGCGCAAAGAAACTCCGAGCATAGCTCTCTCCCTTGTCTGCTGTGTGACTTCTGAGTTTCTCCAAATGGCCAGTCTCAGTTCCATAAGTCACCACTGGCATTACACACTGGATGAAGACCCATGTCTTCAGACACTGCGGGATTTTATACGAGAAGTTATAACGCAATTATCAATGATAGCGAATTTTTATAGGTATAATTTGACGGTTGGTGGTGAGCTTTGACCGTCCTGTGTGCGGAATCTAGAGTGGGTAATCTATGCAAAAAAATCTTGACTGACAGTTGGAGTTTAAACAGTGTTGATCTTTCTCGGTCGGGTTGATGGTTGGAGTTTATGTTAAGGCCTCGCTACACTACCTGACCCGACATCGTGCGTAAGGGACAGCTAGACTTGAATTTCACGGGAGCAAACAAACTACTAAGGTTATAGCTTCTCCCTTTTGCTGCCCAGAAACTCATATATAGCCATTTCTTTCACACGACGTCAGGTCAGGTCATGTATAGCCACTTTTAACACTCTTTATAAAACTCCGTTACTGTAATACAAAGATGTAGACGCCCGTTTGCTTGTAAACTCTAATGTTAATGCAATTAGTAAAAGAAATTGTTCTGGGTCATTCTCAGTAGAGAATTAAATATTTGTTTTGTTGCTTAGTGAAAACTTTCTTGATTGGATACTGATTTTGTAGAACTGTTCAATAATTATTATATTATAGAAGTATGTATTTTATTTTAATTTTTTCAAGCTTTGTTAAAATATCATACAATATCGTTATTTTAATTCGATTCGATTTATTTTACAAATGTTAATTTCGATTAGGTATTTTGACACGTTCTTATCTACGCAATGATTCACGTTAATTTTCATTGTTTAGTTTAACTCAAAAAATACATTGAGAAGCTGTATTTCAAATTATTATCAATACTTTTACGTGATCAAACCATAGAGGCAAATGTATGTGAATTTTATACACTCAATTTTCTAATATTTTTTTAGAGTTCCGTACCTAAATAAGAAAAAAGAACCCTTATAGGATCACTTCGCTATCCGTCCGGACAACGGAGCTGTAAAAAATAGCTTCTAAAACAGCGCAATAAAAATATACGCAAATGTATGCTACATAATTAATCTGACACTCGCAAGTACAAATCAAAAGTACTACTACTATAGGGTACTTCCCGTAAACCTAGAATCATGAAATTTGGCAAGGAGCAAGGTCTAGCAGCACAAGTAAAGGAATTTTAGTAGTTATATCGTCGTTTATGTCAAGAATACACACGTGTAAAAACGTGATTGTTAAAAGTATTTCTGACAGATTGCGACTGACTGCAACCTACAAACGTAGGGTGGCTATTGCCACCTAACTAGGTATAATTATTTTTTGGTTTTTTAATTAACATATGTTGTGACTTAATTCTTAATTCTAAAACTCAATGTTTTTTTTCCATATGGATCATGTGTCCGCAATAAAGAGTTATTATTATTATTATTATTATATATCACATTTAAAAAATGTTTTGCGATTACAAACTTAAACTTGCAGCTGGAGAAATGCACCTACAAAGTTTGTACGGAAGCCTCGACGCGCGAGTCAGACACGAACTTCACCGGTTTTTTATTCAAAATAAGTATGCGTTTGACAATCAAATACTGCCGTAGTGATGTTGTCTAAGATAGAGCAAGCTTGCCCAGGAGGTACTCATCGATCATCATCATCATCAGCCTGAAGACTGCTGAACTAAGTTGTGCGGTTTGCGATAATCCACAATTGACAGGTGGCTTGGAGATCGCAAAAAGCTCGCCGTTTGCTAAGAGAACGCTGCTGCCTGTCTACACAGCCAGGTAGAAGTTGCCTGTTTAAAAAAAAAATAAAAAAAATAATTATGTATTGTATATAGTTTCCGGGAATTACAGATGCCCAGAGAGAATTCTACACCCTCGCTAATATTTCTAATCCTAACGCCAAAAACAAAATCCCTAACATTTTCTTTCACTTGGCAGTAACTTTCCACAAATAATAGACTATCTACGCCTGTTACGTAAGATGCGAGGGTGCACACCATTCCAGCAGTCAGCCGGACAAATGTCTCGTAAGAACGGCCCTCGATTTATGACCATCATTCGTTAACTGCTGCGGGACGCGCGGAATGTGTCTTCGAACCTGAGAAGATCATTTAGCATGGCCACATTAGTTCGTTGTTACGCAAGGACTTGGAAAGTTTCATGACCACATTCATTTGAACAAGTTACAAGATCGGAATACATTTTGCATGGGGTTTTAATTAATTTAGTAATAAGCTCATCACCATCATCATCTGTCCACCTCAATCCTGACATTGTTAGCCCTTAGGTGGTACATTATAGAGGGTTTTTTTTTAACTAGCCTAAAACTCCCCCAGGCAGCTTCTTTACGTCATAGTTAATAACTTAATTTTATGACATTTGACAAAATAAAGTGGATACATTGCAAAGAAAAACAATATTAAAGTTGGTATGTTAGCCCTGTACAACTTATAATTTCATTGGTGGCAGTTTCAGTTTAAAAATTTAAACTTATAGTTAGTAAGCACCTTGTTTAGCAGAAAGCGCTTGTTTAGCACCATCATCATCATCCACAGCTTTCCTCATACCACTGCTGGGTATAGGCCTCTTTTTTGCTATGTCATCTGCCTCGGTTCTGTACTAATCTAGTCCAGGTTCGTTAAATAGTTCGTTCGTTAAATATAATTAAAATCCAACCCAGTTTTTAAAAGGCTTGCAGAGGCGTTGCTAGCCTGAAAAAGTTATTTATACAATATTGGAGTATACAAAATTTAAGACCGTGTCTAGTTTGTACGTCTTTTATTATTATTATGTTAAATAAAGAACTGTAAAAAAAAAAAAAACAGTTTCAACCCGCAATGGTGACAATATTGTCGACCCATCTCGCAGATAAGCAATATAAGCTTTCATTATTTAACTACACTATTTAACAAAAGATTATATTGATTAATTCCAAAGAAAGGACCGATTATAATTATAACTTCCAGCACTAAATATTTATTTGATAAAGAAAACATTGAAATACTTGCAATTATAAGCTCTAACAGATAATAACATAGAGCACATGTCACAAAACGCGGCAAAGGTACACAGATGGCTGGCGACGTTACCTCGTTGAACTGCAATGTCAAGTCTGGCTGTGGTAAGCAGAAAGTCTTTGGACGTTTGTTCCACTGCCACTTTGATAGATATTGATAGATATGTGCTTGGACCCAATGGTTCTACTCGAAAAGGCAGAAATGTGTATTTATCGCCAAAAATATGTATCCATCGCCAAGAGGTTCATATTAGATTTTATGGTGCTATCGCACCTACCACCCTGCAGTTAGACACCACTGGCGTGTCAACACATGTGACATCTCACACCTGAGGCTTTCCATGGCTCCAGGGAATCAATTTCATTCCATTAGGTCTCACAATAGAATCACTTATCCATACCAAATAACTCCCTCGCAGTATTGTAACGTTATAACACTCTGCAATTAGGTAGGTTTGCATTTTTTATTTGTACCAAAATGTTTTAAAAATTGGCACATTGAACTAAAATCCTCAACATAAGTAAAACAACTTTAAACTCTTGTGACCTTTAAGCTAATTCATCATTCCAAATTTATTTAAAAGGCACAACAATTTTAAAGGCACAACAAAACTTGTTATAAATTCCTTTAAATGCCGCAGTAAAATCTTTGGTGTACGTCCGAAATACCAAAGGAATAATAAGCATGAATCTGTCCGGAAATCATAGAACTTTGGAAGAAATCCTGAACTAATAGAATATCTCAGATTGTCCAAATTCCGTTAAACATTAGCAGGAATTCTTCGAACCCAATCGTATTACGTGCCTATTAAACTTTTTGCCGCGGAAGGATTTTCCAATTTAACCCTCTTTGAGAAAAAAATGGCTTTTTAATCAAGTAATTTTTCGGCTAGGATTGCCAAATGTCAAGAGCATGGAATTTTGCGCGTTGAGAATAACTAGAAGCTGTTAATTCGTTACAATATGGTCCGTGCCAACTATATTTACACAACGATTAGCTTTATATATATAAGCGATGAGCAATCTCTACAAACAACCGAAATGCCCTTTTCGTCCACATATTTATTCATATTCTAAGTATAAGTAGTCTAAGAAGTAGTAGTCTAAGTCTTCTTCAGACATCTGCCGTTGTTAACTGTTTCACAAATCCTCTTTACACCATGACTCAATGCAATAGATAAATAAATAAAAACTAGATACGCATGTTTGAAAATAACAACACTCAACACAAAGAAAATCTAATCTTTTCTCTGCGTGGTTTGGTTTCGGAAAAGGAACCCCTTTTCTCTTTTGCGTGGGTACATGAAAGTTGTTAGTAATATGTGGTATAATAAACATACTTATTATGTCAGATAACAGTAGGTACCTATATGGCAGTGGATCTCTTTTTACGTAACTTTTGACATTACGTCGGACCGCACTGTGTAGCATCACTACGGACTTGTTAGGATAAATGTGGACGGTTGCTAACACGGTCTCGTAAAATGTGCGGTAAAATACGCGACAGATATTTATTTCAGTTTCTATCACCCTCTAGTGGCCGCTGCGGGATGAGCGCGCGAGGCACGCGCGGTGCATGAGGAAGCGAAGGAGCGGGCGAATGCACGTCACGACACAATCCATCAATCCCGTGACCATAACTATGAGTTAACAGGCAGGTACGCGTGATATAAATGCAGTGTGGACGTCTTCTGGTCACGCGGATAATAGCGGACATTCTTTGAAAATACCGATTCTGAATGGATCGGTTCGTGACACGTGACATTAATGCGTAACAGTAGATATCAGCGCCCAAACATGTAGCTTGCTACGCCGTACAACATTTACCCGTAACTCCATGTTCGGGAGAATAAGGAAAATTAAATTGCTTTGTAGAGCTTGAACTACAATAACCAAAACGTTCGACGTTATAAGCATCAGGCTTAAGCAAAAAGCAGAAAACCTTTCGATACCAGCTGAGTAAAGTTTACGCTGGAATTGCTAAGCCTACAGTTCAGCTGCGTATTGAAGGCCGTGAATAAATACGGGCCTACCGGTTGTCCGGAAGCACGGTGCACCAGTAAAAATCAAGCCTATTTAAGAGGAGATAATTTACTCATACGGAAAACTGGATTATCCCCATTGACATGCATAAATTAGTCTTCGTCAGTTAAACAGTTTTACTAAAATTACATTTTAAATGGTACCTACTCCATGGTGCATCCAAGTATATTAAGCACCGTTGTAAGCTCAGTCGAAGGGGATCCGCGCTAGAGTGTGGACGCGTCGCTCCCGTGAGCCCCCTCATACGTATACCGTGTGATATACGTTGCAGAGTACGTAAGCAGCAAAACGTTGGACAAAATAACTGATGCGCGTACGATTGTAGGTGGACCGATTGTCGAGAGTATGCTATTTTGCACTCAACGATTTCGTGAGGGTGTAATATGTATTAATTCTCAATGTCGTGTTATTTAAGTGTAAATTTAACTTATGGAGCATACAGACGCGTTATCAAATAAATTTAAAATCGGTCGTAGCTCGAAGAATTTTAATGGAAACGAGTAAAAAACTACAAAGCAAATTCGAATTCCTAACTGTATTGAAATGGGGTAATATTTTGTTTTAGTTTCGTAGTAACTGTTCCGTTTAGTTACGAATTTACATTACAGAAAATATGTTTAAGTTTAGTTTATTATAAATACGTTTGCAAGCTTGATTATTATTATTATTTTTATTTGGGTTACTAAATTAAAATAAATTAAATAGCAACTTGTTTTACAACTTAATAATTTTTAGGCGGCCAACATTATAATAACAAAAAACAGTTATTTAAATTGAAATATTAAATATTACACTAATATGAATATTAGATTTCACTTGAGTATCGAAAACTAATTACTTTGTTATGAAAACTGACGCGGTTTTGCCAAATATTTTGTTTTAATGAAACGGGTATACTCACGAACTTGTTGTGATTGAAACTATAGTCGAAACAACAGACTCAATTTATCGTGAGTTTTCCTGTTTTATAAAACGAAATAGCTAATATGTCGTTGAAATGTGGAATTTAGTGTAGTCGAATATATACACTGATATTGATATTGCCTTTTTCTGAGCCTTTTTGTAATTATATGATGTACATAGTGCTATTACTATTTGTGCAACCTGCAATTTCAATGTCTATGGCTCCAATTCCTTTGTTACATTTATTGTTACCAATATTAAATATAATTTACGAACAAACAAAGTGTAAAATAATATTTAAAATAGTTGTATTGTAAATAGTATAAGTAACAAGAGAAAGCATTATCTTCAAGACTATTTGGGCTACAGCCGGCTCTGTTAATAAAGAAGGAAGAGGTATAGGGATTCTTTCGAAGTGTAACTTTGCAGTAAAGTTCTGGTAAATTCCTGTTCTAAGTAGTTCAGATTTCAATCCGTTATCTGAACTTTTATGAAAGTGATCAAATCTGGAAGTGGTAAAAGAACTTACTTTAACGTTTTTGGATTTACAAAACATCAGTAAGTACCGTAACGACATCGATTCTGTTATCTTTTTCCAAACTAAATTTGATAGCTCTAAAAACGGTACCATCCTTTTCTCGTTATTGAAAGGAAAGAAGATGTAGTCGCTGACCCGTTGCAGGGGGACCTCGGGCGTTCAGTCGCGGGGTCGTCTGGAGCCTATTGGCTGGCTTTTTCCCCAGGAAGCGGGTTGCGTCTCCAATGTGTACTGGCATTCAAGACCTGGGGCGGGTGCAGCACCCAACCTCGGAGGAGGGTCCGGAGACAGACGGCCGCGGCGGGTTCGCGGTTGTGTGCGAGAGAGTTCACGTGTGTCCGCCACAAGCGGCGGAGGAGAGTGGAAAAAGAGGAAAAGAGGGTGCAGCCGAGTTAAGTGGGATTATGTCCACTCAAACCAACCTCCCTGCCTGCCCTGAAAGCTATGTCAGCTAGAAAAATAATAATATATAGAATAATTACATTATTATTACACAGATTTTCTGATTATAAATAGACAAATGCACATTCAAAATACACCTTTTAAAGATTTACTAAACAAGCTACAAGTGAAATAAATACAAGAATACCTAATAATTATCGATGTTTCATTGTCATTTAGCAGAAAGTCCAATATTGGTCCAGTCTTTTATTTCAATCCAAAGTAATATCGAGCCTTTCCTTGAATGCCTCTAGACTCGAGAGTTCTTTTCGATACAGAATTACTATCCAGGTTCTCCTTTTAAAAGATCAATTAGTTTCTCAGAAAAGATTTAAAATAGATTTAAAGTACCAATGTAAGTAAGATTCACTATTATAACATTGGTAACGCATAAAAATATTACGTGGGCAGTTACTAAAGTTGGTAATTCCGAAATAATTGGTTTATCAGAAAGTTTAATTATCTGTTTTTCAAAATACTTCCCTCGATTTTCTATATATATATAATTCGTATAAAAGAGCTTTCAAAACATGTTAAAAAAGATCGCGCAGAAGTTTAAAAAACAATTACTTGAATGTATCAACGGATTTATCAGAAGTCTAAAATTTTCTTCCACGAGCGTTTGTTACCCCGTCATAAGGTTGGGGTAAAAATTTCAAACTGGGCTGTAAGGTGGACGGGGTAGTTATTACAACCGTTGTAGCCAAAAAGTCCATTGGTTTAGCAGCCATGTGAGTGGATGACGTACGTAGTATTTCCGAGAAAAAAAAGCTTCGCTTTTTGGACGGCCTTCGTTCAGTTCCTCAAAAGCTCGGGGCAAAAAAACTCACTAGTACCCGTTTGCAGTGAAAACACATCTTTCGATTTTTTATAAAATTAAATGCAAAAACCAATGCATTATACTTTTTGGCTAAAAACGATTGGATTAATTAGTATTTGTTGAAATTACTCAAAACCTTTACGGTACTGTGTTAGACAGGTCATTCCAAGGCAACAAAAAATTCTTCAATTTTATTACTCCTTTTAATTAGTGGTATTGACTAAAATCTAGAGTTAAGATTGTAATTTCGTTTGATTCTTCTATATAGCCTACAGAAATATATAAGCTTAATTGACAGCAAAAAATTGTCGTCCGAAGAGCCTTTATATTTTTTGATAAATAACTTACATCACAGCCGTCTTTCAAGATTTATAAACGAGGGCTTATTTTCTATTTTCGATGAAAGCTTTTAGGTCTTGCTGGTAATTTTACCTTAGATAGGAACCTACTTATTGCATTAAGTTAGTGATTCAAGGTAAATGAATGTATACTGTGGAAATACGCGTTTTTTTTTGTTTTTTGGCGGGAACATGAAGAATTAATGTCGCGTCATTTTATTATTTTCCAAAACTTGTGTCATTTCGAGTGTTAATGTGTAAAAACGGTGAATTTATACCCGTTAAGTGTTCGTTAACATGCACGAGTGTTGGTGAATGGTATAATGTCGTGAAACGTGAATTTTCGTGTTGTTTCTAAAACTCCATAGAAAGCTCTAGTAAAGTTTTCACCACTTTACTGGGGCATGACTTGGACTTGACCGTGATTTGCTTTGCTCGCCTTTGACCGTGACTATGACTTATTTGGTAATATCTAACAAAACTTGAGAATATATATGTATACTTGACACTAGCAAATGCATAAGTCGTGCGACGCCAAAATACTTTTAGGAGGATTATATTTAATGGTTTTTTAAACAATAAATCGATGTAAAGCAAAAAAAAGCAAGAGAAAATATGCTAATAATTAAGAAATTCACAGTTTACTTGTATTGAATTCAACGCAATTAAACGTCTACGTTTTTTTAAATCGTTACTCTACAACTAAATACTGGTTAACTTCAAACACCGCCAGTTTTATTCAATCGCCAGTTTTATTCAATCCTTAAACCATTCCTGCATCTATGAACACAACATTCTCATCGCATTCAAACCTGGAAACAAAAGAATTCGAATGGGTCAGACCCGAGTGTAGCAGTCAGACGGTTTTCAAGTGAGCCTTCACCAGCTTCTCAGGTTTTGTTGAGTGAAGTTGAGTGGTGTAAATCTACCAAACCGAAGAAGTCAGCTTGCTACTTTAATTATACATGGCTACATCTAGTTGTGTGTTATGATTTTCATATTGTAACACAGAATTAATTTATTTCGACCAGACTATGATCGTACAGTAATTTCAAAATAAAATGTACAAAACTAAATTAATATTTTAAAATTACAAAACTAAAATCCACTTAAATTAATTTAAAATACAATTAAGTACAATTTAAAACAAATTACCATTTTTGTTATCTAGTCAGTATATGAAATATACCGCAACAATGGCTAAAAATAATAATGGTATTCAAAAAATAAGCTTTAATAGTATTTTTAACGTTTTTAAAGTGTGCATACTAGAGAAATCGTTAGATTTCGCGAACACGCTCTATACAAGGCTTGTTATGTTAGGTTACGAAGGTTAAATTAAGATAGACATGATGTATATAAATAGTTTATTATTTCAGTTAAAATATAATGTTAGTTGGATAAATTGTTGTCTGAAGGTTGATTGAAACTATTAATCGTGTCTAATTTTTTAAGTTCTGTAGAAAAATATTTTCTGAAATGATTTATTAAATTTTATCTCTTTTTATTCTGAAAATTTTCACTATGGCACTATTAACTACGACTCACTCAACTAGTTTGAATTCATCAAATCGTTTGTAAAAATGATGCTTGAAAAAGTAAGGCTTCGGAAGCGTGAGCCTTCTCATGTAATGCACGGTGGCGATGGTGTTCGTTTGCTATCCCACTCGGTCGCATGGCGCGAGTATGTTGGTGCGACTGGAATGACACCCGATGATCATTGCCACCATAGTTACATGATAAGGCCCCGTATCCCAATCTCGGCAATGAACTTGAACTACAAGCGATGAATAACATCGTTAAAATAACCACATCACAGTATTCGGCTGTATAGGCACCACCACCATTTTTAAAATCTCTCGCCGAGCACCTAACGTTGTAATACAGCAGCCTCACTTAAAAGCCAATTCCCATGCCGCGCGAGCTAGATGTGTTTACAATCAACGACCACAACGCGTTTTAAAAGTGAGCTAGGGGCATTTGATTCAATCATAAAAAATAAGCTTTGCAAGCATGTGGCGAGACGTTCTTGACAACTTTGTATGGTCACAGAAGTTCTTGAACTTATGCAAAGCGATATAAAACACAATAAGATCCTACTACCTCGTTACATGACTGTGCTAGCCAGAGTGCATGGTTGAAGTTGAAATAGACGATGTACTTGAAGGGTCACGATTGTTGACATATCATTACCTACGGACGTTGCGTATCAGAGTACGTCCTCGTACGTCCAAGTGCGTCCAAGTACCGTATGTAAACGTTTACACGCTAACTATGTACTCGGACGTCGATGATTCTAGAGTCGTATTATCAAAGGGAAATCAATATGTCTTGTCCCTGGGGAACATAAATGTGACGTCATGAGAATTGGCGATGTATAATCTAAGTTATTTATAGCCAAGTACTACGTTTCATAGTTGGAAATGGTACCAACATAGTCCATCAGCAACATACGAGATAACTATCTACACCTCTAAGCATTTTAATATCCTAGCTGCGCACTGTGGCTTTATAAAAAAAAAAAAAAAACAAAGTCAAAGGCAATTAATCCATATGAACAATAATATACTTTAACAAAGCAACTTTTAGGGTTCTGTAGTAATACCAAGGAACCCTTATAAGTTCGTCCGCCTGTCTGTCTGTCTGTAACTTCCGAAGTTATAAACGTACAAGCATAAAGTTTTGCACAATGATAGTTTAAGTATCCCCATCGTATAGGGTGTCGGTGTTTTTGTTTATATTTCAAAGTTAACAATAAAATAATAGGATAAGATAAGATAATTTATTTCAACATAAGAAAGAACATACAAAGAAGCCAAAATTATAAAAGTAAAAATCTTAATCTTACAAAGAATTCCGAAAAACAGTTTGTTAATAACAAACTGTTTTTCGGAATTCTTTGTATACACTCTGTACAAGATTAGCCAGTGAGCCCCAAACTAAGCACGAAGCTTGTATCTTGGGGCCCGAAACAACAATGTTCAAAGAATTATAAAAAAAAATATAATTTTATATTGAAGGGAGGATGTAAAGAGGGGATGAAAAAATATGTTCGCCTGTTCCCCATCTGTGGTGGATCATTAAATAGGTAATTTAAAATGAAGGTAAGGTTTCCTATGGCTTTTTGAGTAGCACGTGATAAAAAGAAGTCAGTTATCTGTAAAAATAGATATTAAAAAAAAACAATGTTTTTTTTAAATATAGAAACACATGCGCTTGCGACTAATGTCACAGGGTACAGGGTATATTACCTCACCCCCTCGAGGATATCACAGAAGCGCAACCGTCTTTTGTTCATAGGTTATGTAAAATGACAAAAATAAGGTCGCTGCGGACTCAGAGACCGCGCACGACCGCTGGAAGGTTAAGGTGCAACGTTTCACTCATTGCGCGAAATTCAAATTTTCTTGAGTTTTTTGTCAATTACAGCTTAATTACTCATCGTGGATTTATCGAAACCAATTTTGCGCCAATAAGTAAGTTGTTTTAAGACATTACGGTTAAAATGATCACCTAGATAACATTGGTTTAGCTACAAATTTCAATAAGCTGATTTTCATCTTGGTTTTTGGCTTAATGGGAAATGTACTTATACTAGCTTTCAACTTGAATTTCTGGTTGGTGTAATTTCTTGAAACAATCTATTTATTATCGCAAAATTAGTTTTCATGAACCTACGATTAGTAATTAAGCTGTAATTGACATATAACCCAAGAAAATTTGAATTTCGCGCCCTGACTGAAACGTTGCACCTTAAATATTTTCCTACCGTTAATTTCCCTCGTACATTTTGATTTCCAAGATTTCATGATATTATAATCTAATTGTGTTTAACGCTACGAGTATAAGGAAAAAGCGGAATCTTTTGAGCTCAGCTCCTTTGATCTATTTATCTTCCTTGTCTTGTTAATTACTTGTGTGAGGTCAAGAAACGTCTTTGTTTGTGTATTTCTTTGTTTTTCGTGGTAAAAAACAACAAAGTCTTTGTAAATACTGCTGCTGGTGCTTTGATAATGGATTTAAACAAAATGGCGTAATGGTGGGATAATGGTTTTGTTTAAAAACGTTATCAAAGCACCAGCAGCAGTTATTAAAATTGTATGATTTTATGAAATAAATCAATTTTTTCGCTTTTTATTTAGTTTGACCTGTTTTTTTACACGTGATTAAGTGGCGAGACGACGAAGTCGCTCGCCTAATGGTAAGCGTCACTCTTGCCCATCAGTTCAGTGCCACTAAGAATTTTTACCTTCAATTGTTAAGAACCTTGTTCGGCAATGCGTTGCGCTGATCACCCCAAGATTTATGCACAGTAATTTCCCTGGAATCCACGAAACACAGTGATGTTTGCACACTACTGCTTGGCAGTTGTACAACTGGCAAAGATGTTTTACTACCCCAGGCAATCTCTGCAAAATATTCCTACCACTACAAAATTAGTAACTGAGTGTGTTACTGAGTGAAGTTGAGAAAAGTGACCCCAATTAAGCTTGAGACATCACAACGTATTGTTGTGTCACCTCTAAGTAGCACATAGTAAATAGCGCAATAATCAAAGGTAGTTGTACCTTAATAAATTAGACAGATTAATTATAAAGCGATAGCGCTAGATGGCGCTGCTAAAAAGCAATTGGAAAAACTCGCACTCGGCACTCTGATTATATCGAGAATTCCTGTACCTCATAAGTACACAATAAAAGCAATTTGGGATAGCTGCCGCAGATATTACATTCTGTTTATCACAAACGTAACCCGTAAAATCTATTCCTTATGCATACGACACTAATTTCGCTGGGTTCTAACCAGCACAGTCAGTAAATATACCTACAAATCTAACGCTAGATTATTATGCTGCTTGTTATAAGATAATCAGAGGACTGATTAGATTAGTCAGGTAATCGATATTCGCTCTCCGCCAGGCGAGTTGGTGGTCAAAGGTCCACAGATACGAAGATATTCAATCGACGTATTCAATTACACTAATATTATAAATGCGAAAGCTAGTGTGTTAAATGTAAGTATGTAAGGTTTTTTGGATGATGTTTAGTATAGAGGTAGCTTATACCCTGGATTATCGCATAGGCTTTTTATCCCGGAAAAATCTACTATACTTATGGTATATCCGGAGAAACCGCAGGGCGCTCCTATTTAAAAAAATGATTATATTTTAATACTCGCTTCTTGTTCATTGTCGGCGGTGGGATAAGTCCCTAAGGTATATACGAGATATTTAACAATATAAACAGAAAAAAAAAAAAAAAAAAATTATGTGAAAAGAAACTCTTCTGCTTTTCTACCAAAAATGTTCTACGCTGTGTAGTTACTACGGATGTGTTTGACATCCACCTATAAGGAACCTTTATGTACTAAGCTTCGTTTAGCACTGGTAGAAACGGGTTCAAAGAAGCTATGGTTTATACATAGAGGGATACGTGCTACGGGTTAGAGCTACGGATGGAAGGTACGAATGGGAGCAAGGGATGTGCGAGTGGTGTAGCTATCTCAGAGCAGGGTTCATGACATACTACCTGGTTAGCACGCGTTTCTCACCGACCGCATCTTCACAGAACACTTAACACTAGCTAACTAGCTAGCTAGTTTTAAGTAAATTTTTGTATTTTGTATGTAATTTCTAGTGCGAGCTATAAAGAGTTATCAGTCTATCGATCTAACTCACGAGCGCATCTTCATACCACATCTCACCCGGTCAGCTATAAAAACCTCTTGCCATTACTGGAAACGGTCACACAGTTTCGTAGCTTGGCTTTACCTCATTCATAGCTTAGCTGCATAGCATATCTATGGTGGAAAGGCAGGCCCTTCCACGCCTAAAATCTAGAAAGACGTTATTGTGTTTTACTGCACACCAATGCCTCTAAGATTGCCAAGAAAAACGTATAACGACCCAATTAAAACACTTCAGTTGATCTGACGACTCGGGACTCCACGTTTCAGATTCTATTACCGGAATTTACATCTACATAGATATAAGAATCGCTAGAGTAATGCAAACTAATATTTGTGGAAATAGACTCCTTGGGGAGCGCAGTCTGCTTGAACGTGTTCTAAATTCCGAACACCGACGCATTCTAACCTTTTGTAGGAAATCCTGAATGTCAAATAGTGGGTCACGTAGCGATTCTAATTTCTTCATAAATCTAAGTAGAAGCCTTGAGAATGTTCAGATTGAATAGCACAGGGGTTTTCAACGTGTATTTGCGCGATGCTTTTGAAAGAGTCGGTGACTTAAATAAAACCTTTTAAGATATTTGAAACGGGGTTGGTTTAGCTAAAAAGGTTGGTTGCCGTTGACTTTGAAATTGATAGGCAACAGTTTTTTACACTAAAAAAGAACTTTACATATATTTTTTTCTACATTTCTGTAGCTTCTCTTACACGAAAGAATATTTCTATTTGATAATTTAGCAAATTATTCTCCACATTTCTGAAGCCTCTATACGTATTCCAACTTAATATATTAATTTGGGACTTGATAGGAATCGTAAATGTTCTCATCAAAAGCCATTTGTGGACCGCTTAATATTAGGTACCTTCCATATTAATTAACTGACGTACGTACTCTATTTGGTTTGGAAGGATGTCTACGAATATCATATTAAATTTATAAGCTCCAACAAAATGTGATTCACTTAACTGGGTATACCAATACCTAAATGCTAAGTTAACGTAATACTCGTTCTCTCGCTCGCACAATTATATAAAATGATTGAGGGTGATATTGACAACTGTTCTTTATTATAGCACCAATAGTTTAAAATACGGGTTTGCTCACATAAGCTACAGTAATTTCAAGACGCCATTAATATTATCTCTTTAGAGATTGACTTTAAAAAAATCCTGACACACGCCTGTCTTTTTTTTACTTGTACACAAACCGAGTTTCGTTGGCTTAGCATAAAAAAATAAATAAATATCCACTCAAACATTTTTTACCAAATTTTTTTTTGAGCTGTTGACGTCTTCTGGCTGGTGATGATGATGATAAAACTATTTGAGGAGTATCGGATTCAAATTTCATGTGTCTGTCATAAGCGGTTTGGATACTCATTCCCCAATCTAGGAGTAATCTGTGGCATAAGTACACAAGGGAAACTTCATTTTAGCACCCAAGTATAATCGAGTTGAATACCTAACTTAACCCCAAAAAAAAATGTGTACTCTTCTCACCTTCTTTCCCTTCATTCTTCCCTTTCTTCATTCTTATTCTTCTACAACTCCAATGGGAGTTCGCGGTTAGAGGAAGAGAAATCTCTCCCTCGATACCATGAACTCCCCATTACACCTCTTCACTGACTGTCTTACTCTCACTCTGCCTCTTCACTCTAACTCTTTAAATCTCCCTCCAACCCAACCCCCATCCATCCCCATTCCTATTCCCTCGTAACCTTACGAACCCCCTCCAAAAACTTACCTTCCGTTAAAACCTGTTAAAATGTAACCATGACTGGAGTATTCCATTAGCACCAGTCTTGGTTATAACCCAAAATCTCCTCCCCCACTCCTAAATGTATCCAAAATATAATCCAAAAAAAAATATCATCCAAAAAAAAAAACTTATCCCCAATTAATCTAATCACTTGCAAGATAGTACAGTTCTAAGCATACAGAGAAACACGTCAAAGAGTCAGAGGTCGGAATCTTGTCACAGGGAATGAAAAGCTACGTCACTATCACGGGAGATAGAAGGTCTCAAAGAACTTTTACTGCTGACACTTTCAGATTTCTCTCAGTTTGCGTTGTTAAGTTGGTATACACATAGCGCGCAACTCTTCATTCGACTTGTTAGGTGGCTTATTAGATTGCAATCGCAATTCTCGTCATAAAACTGAATCTATAACAACCAATCTGTAGCGACTTTTCGCTACAATCGACTAAGATCGTTACGATTGTGGCGGATAGACAATACAGATTGGTTATTAAAGATTCAGTTTGAAAATGAGCTTCCGCAAAGTAATGTCTGATTCAATCAAATTCTCCTAGTATTCTTCACCTAACTTGTAAGTATTAATTAATATATAGCCTTGTGGCTCAGTGGGTGGATTTCCACCTTCTGATCTACAGGTTGTGGGTTCGATTCCCATCCAGGACAAACATTTGTGAGATAAACATGGATGTTTGTTCTTTGTCTGGGTGTTTCTATGTATTCTACGTAAGTATTTACAAAAAAAAAGTATTTATGTATTCTATCAGTTATCTCGTTCCCATAGTACAAGCTTGCTTAGTTTGGGGCTAGATGGCGCTGTGTGAAAAATATTTAGTTTATTTAGCTATTTTAGCTATTTATATATAATATAATTAATTGTAAGTATTTGTATTAATACCCTTACTGTTTAACGTTTATTTATATAATGTAGTTTAGTAGTTCTACACATTACTTACATAGTAGTATGTCTACCTTTATCTATACCAGTGCCATGTTCTGTGACCAGCCACATTATATTGCTGCGCCCTTTTATACAGGCTGTATGTCATTATGTAGGCTAAAAACGTAGTTTTAGAAGAAGAATATGTACATAAATATACAATAATATAATAATAATATCTTTATATGCAATAAAGAAAGAATAAAGAATAACGGTGCTTGGTTTTCATAGTAAAATTGTAAGGTGCTCTCGCACATCAGCTACATAACGCTATATAAGTTTATTATAACGTAATAACGTAACTATAACGTGATATTGCAATATTTTGTTTCAGTTTTTTATTACATTAAATACGATCCCACATGACACTGACATGTTGAATACCATACACCCCGCTGTCACTTCGGTAAATCCTAATCCTAACTAATATTATAAATGCGAATGTAACTCTGTCTCTCTGGCTGTCTGACTCTCTGTCGCGTTATCATGGCTAAACAACTGAACCGACCGAGCTGGATTTTTGCATAAATATAGCTTACGGACGGAGACGGACACAGACACTTTGTTTTTTTTTTTTTGTAATTCCACATGAACGAAATCGCGGGTAACAACAAGTGTTATAATTAAAAAGTTATAAATTAGCTCGTATTGCAATTTGTTCTATAACTGTTTGTTGTATAACATAACTAACAAATGGATTACAACATAATTAGTGTTTTAACTGCTGTTTGTTTAACTGGAAACACCTGGATATTAGTTATACTCAGTATAGCCTAGTCTTAAGCAGAAGTGATTCTTTAACAGTATGCAAACGGTTCTGGAGACGCTTAGTTCTTACGAACAAAATAAAATGTCAACTGTTCATGATAGGTTGAATCCGGAAAAGAATGGACTTTATGCTTTTGATACAATTTTAACGGAGTTTTGTTTGTTACAAAGTGTTTGTAAAAAGTAAGTTCGTAAAGACCGAGAGGGTAGCCTTGATGTCAGAGTTTTAGGCCACCTGAAAGCCTCTGAAAGCTGGTTGTTGTTTTATAGGACAAATAGTGTACCTATAATTTAATGTGTTATCCTAACCTCGATAGCGCTCAGATATAAATTCCACACGCGGTCACCCATCCAAAGACCGATCGTGTCCGTTGATTAACATCAATGATCAAAGTTTTAATCGAAAGTTTTAATTATGCACCTACGGTGTTTCCCGGAGGCCTCACTTTAGAACCAGCTTCCATTCTAAGCTATATTTATATTCACCATCTTCGACCACACCGTCACTTAACATCTCGTGAGTTTTAGTCAAACGCATAGCCAGTCAAAAATAAAAACAATGAAAAAAAACGTTTTTTTAGCTGTTTACTGACATTAAATTTTGGCTTCCTATTTTATTTTCATTTGAAAACTAACAGCTAGGTACACAATTAGTTAGAGTCTAATAATAGAAGGCCAGTTATAATCTTACACAGATAATAAGAAGAATAAATAAACATTATTGTAGAAAATAATTATTAAGGCCATGCTATGTATGTTTATTTATGGAGAAATAAATTTAAAAAAAAAACGAATTCCCCTAATTAGGGCTACAGATTTTTTGCCTCAATCCCTGCCGATTAAAAAAATAATTGCACTACAAATCATGAAAGTTCGCACTCGACGCCAATCGAGATCGTAACGAATCGACTTTAACAAAAGTTCTTTTAATATTTCTTTCGGTCATGAGACTGTATTTTTTGTAATTAGAAAAGTACGAACAATTAAAACTTTTATAATTGTCTGGATGGGGGAATGCTAAAATTTACTTTGCTTTGAACAATGGCCACCCGCCAGAGACAATAAAAAAGGTAACTTAGGAAAGTTTCCCAATTAGGAATGGAAATGGTAACGTTCAGGCTCGATGCATCATCAATGTTAAGGGGAGGTCTTATCGCTTATTAAAAATGCACTATCGAGATGCTCCTGGCGCCACCCGTGATATACTAAACTGAACTGTGATATTCCAGTGTCCATCTGTGATCTTCTTCATTAATTCCTCTTCACCAAATTATACTTTCTGAATGCAAATGCTTAACTTGTTGATGAAAATACCAAATTCGCTATATGCCTGGCTATATTATTTGAGGAGTTCCCTCAATTTCTCATGGACCCCTCTATTAGAACTGGATTTTGATAAGAATAGGACCAATTAGGAAGTATTTTCTTTCAAGTAAATAAAGCATTTTCAAAGTCGTTTTTTTAAATGGCGGAGTAAGCGAGAACAAATTTGATATAAAAATTAAAAAATGGAATTTAGAACCTCCTGCTTTTTTGGAAGTTGGTTAAAAACGAAATGCAGAAAAAATATATTATCACAGAAAGCAAATGAGCCAGTGCATAAATCAAAAAGTAAATGGGTAGAATGGAAAAAAATCAGATATTAATCCTGTGAAATGAGAATGGAAAAAGCAGAATATTAAGCCAGTGAGACGGAAGATCAAGAATATCCGGCTGATTCATGGTGGTATATGGTTTTTTGGATAATTTTTTAGCTTTGCTTTTGTAGAATTGGGGGATGCTTGCGATACGGCTTTGTATCGGATGTTGAAATGTGGTGTGCTGCGCTAGTTTAGACAACACACCACGTTTATTCGCAAAAAAGTGTTGCACGTAACACAAATGTCTTACTGCACACATAATTATGTATATTTGGTGCGTGGTGCGGTCGATATTTTCGTTTAAACAATGTTTTTTTATTATTTCCATTATCCACAGACCCCTCGGTCCGTGCCATTTGTCAAATTTAACAATTTTTTGTCAGCTTAAACTTAATATGATTACTAAAGACTTTACAATAGAAATATACCAAAGAAAATATTATACTATTACAGAGCTAAATGCTCTATTACTAGATTTGCGTGTATACTGTGAGCAGTCTAGCTTCCGTAAGTAGCACCCGTTCACGAGGTGACGCTTGTGCCAGCCATCTTTCTCAACCATATTGGAGGGGAGATGGCGACGCGCCATACGACGCCTCCGCAAGAAGAAGTTTTTTAGTCAACGTGAATGATCTGGGTATAAACGCAAAACTTACAACAAAGAAACTGAAAGAAAATGTTACATAACAATACATACAATTTGTTTTTTGTTCTCTTGTCCACCTTTTTTCTCAGGGCTCCATCACCGCCGTGTTCCGATCTCTATAAACAAACAGTAAAGTTTCACAAATATTTTACCAGCAATTACACATATTTATTTTTCTGTTTAAAGGGGTAATATCGGCAGCGGCAGCGTAGGTAGGCCACCTGGGGGGATCGCCAACATTGTGAAAGTCGCGGGGAAATGATCGATGCAAGGTATCGTAAAGAAAAAAAAATGTTACCAGTGTGGCGCTCTAAGGCACACTACAGCGTCCGCCACTCGACACTATCGTCTTCACCGGGCTCGCTTAGGTAGATCACTAGAGCCTCACCTCCAACCACCCCCGAGCCCAAATGTCCCCTTTTAGTAGGCTCTTACACAGGTAGGGGATACCGATGCCGTATTCTAGTACCCGGCATCAAGGCAAAATGTTAAATACCTACTTTTTTTTTGCATTATTCTTCATTTTTCATATATAGGACGAGCTGCGTTAACAATAACTTAATTTAACGTCTTAATTATAAAAACACAAAAAAGTGTTTGCAAAACACTGGCCCGAAATCTGAAAACCCGCTTAAACTTCGTCGGGAACGAATTAAAAACTTCTATTTATATTAGAATACATTGAAATTCAGAACAAACGGGAAGGGAGAGAGTTAAACGAGTGTTCGTATTCATGCTCACATTCCATCCATCCGTCTCAACCAATTGATAGAAGAACTGGGATAATGTAAAAGTACCACATTTGGTGAAACGATTACTACGATATGGCAACACTGTTATCGTACCATTGCGCTTATTTTTGCGACTGCACATGAAGGAGGGTAATTGTGTATGTAAGTTTGTGAATATATTTTATGTGTGCTGTCATATAACCTCCTGTAGCCTAATTGGTTTTTTATGATATTTTGTGACGAGGCGAGAAAGTCACTAGGCTGATGGTAAGCGTAACGATTACTGATAACAGTTTGATGCCACCCGTTTATTAAGCTTTAACAGTTCAAAACCATGTGCGGCAATATACTGCGCTCATCACCCTTTGTTTAACATCTAATAATGTTAAATCTCTCTGTGCCCTGTAATTGCCGCTGGAAATATTGCCCTCCTTCCGAAACACATTAATATTTGCACACTACTGCTTGGCGAACGAATAACTAGCAAAGGTATGGCAACACTACAGTACCCATGAAACCACTATTTTTGGTTTCTCTTTACCTGGAAGTCATATTTTATGCTACATTTTGCAGTCGGGTATAAGTTTTTATTTTAAAAATAATACTTGTTTACAAAACTAAGTGAAGAGACGAGCAAATTACTCGCCTAATGATAAGCGTCACGCTTGCCCAATTGCCCAAAATAATTCAGCGCCTTTTTTTCTAGTTTTTTTCTTTTTTCCCAAAATAAGAACCAGTAACATAAAAATCATAAAGAATATTATTCGCAATGGTATGATGATGGTTTCGCAAAGATATTAAATGTTTATTTTTATTTCTTATTTGTAAATTGAATATTTAAAAAATGTTAAAAAAGTGCGAGCAAGATAGCTGGACCAGGGGAACCGGCTCTTAATCACACTTTCAAAGTTACTATTATATCTGTATGCATACAGATATAATAGTAACTTTGATTCACTATTATAATAGTTAATTTCTAATAGTGTACAAAGCTACTATTATATCTGTATGCATACAGATATAATAGTAACTTTGATTCACTATTATAAATGCATACAGATATAATAGTAACTTTGTTTCCTAGTATAAATGCATACAGATATAATAGTAACTTTGATAGTGTGATTAGGAGCCGGTTCCCTGGTTCAGCTATATCAGTGAGTACAGTATATTACGGTACAGTGAGTACACTATTATAAATGCGAAAGTTCGTGCGTATATAAATATATGAGTATGTAAATATGTACGTTTATGTGTATGTTTGTTCCCATTCACCTTTGTGAGGGCTGAACGTATTTAGATTAAATTTAGTATGGAAGTAAGTTATACACGGGATTAACAGGTTACTTTATATCCCGAAAATTTTAACAGTTCCTGCAGGATAGCGGGTAAAACCGCGGGCGCAACTAGTAAATAAATAAATACTTGTGTAGTCGTCGAGTTTCGAATTTAAAAACAATTAAAAAACGTTTCGTAAGTCGCGTCAGCATTGCGTCTTAGGCACAGCACACAAACACATGATTGTTCAAACACATGATTGTGTGCTGTAAAATAATTGTGTTACGTGGCACATTTTTTGTGAAGAATGTGGTGTGCTATTTAGCACACTTGTATTTAAATGTAGGGTTACCGGGATGAGTGGCGTACAAGAAGAGAGGCCTATGCTCAGCAGTGGGCGATTACGGTCTGAAAATAATGATGATGATACGATAAATGTGGTGCACAACATTTTGTACTTTTAGTGTGTAGTGCGCCTTACAATATCTCTACCAAACCTCGACATAACAAAACGTTTAAACACAAATTCTCACAAATAGAAAGACATAAACACAATTCTCTTTACCTTAGTTAATTGCTTCAACCGTTCTAACCCGTTCCAATTCTGCGCCAACCCTTGATAATGAGACCTTTCGGTGAAGTTTTGCTACGCTTGAATTTGCATAATTGTTTAAACATCACGTTTAATTACATTATCCGGGTCGCGACAAATCCCTCAGTTACCTGATGGAAACAAATAATTCGGATCAACAATATTGGCAAACAAATATATGAGAATTAATTTTAAACAAACATCGTGACGTAACTAATAACTGGCAAGAGTCTGTTCAGGGTTTTACTGAACGGACATTAACATACTTCATCATCTGCAGAACTTCCATAGCTGAACAGCATCCCCCATAAAAGTGGGTTGCCCTAATCACCACGCTTGGCAGGCGGCTTGGGGTTCTCAGAACGCTTAACATTCATTAAGAGGATGCTGCTGCCCACTGTCCAGTGGTTCTGGTTGCAGATTTAGGACGTACTCGGATGCAAACTACAACATACAAACAAATATACTGTTCACATACTTAACCAAAATGAATGTGAATTCATAAATTACGTTTTTTTTTTAAATGAGACCAACATGAATATTGAAGCTGCATCGTTCTTGATAGTGATGATCAGTGCTATGAGCTAATTTTTGGCTTAGTATACCCGTTCCGTATAACCTGGCATGGATTAGACCCATCTGGCCCGGTGGCCTGGCCCCGGTACAGGGACGGCTCCAAGTACTCCTTTTTTTGAAATCATACTCAATTGATCAACCCATCTACATATTATATTTTCTATACTCGTGGGACCAAACATGAATAGTTTCCCGTCTGCCCACACGGGGACAGCCAGGAATAAATCTTTTAGCAAAAAAATAATTGTTATTGTCTTATTATTCCCTTATTGTCGTCAGTACTGTAAGAATTTCAGAAGAAAATCTTTAAAGTTCCAAACAACAGGAAATATTAAGCTTTTGTTAATATAAAGTGCCATTGCATTCATTTAACTATTCATGACATAGTTGTAGATATTTCACGACAAAGAAAAAAACGTGCATCGCGAGAACAACTTGTAGACATATATTTATTTTACTGGAAGACGCAGCACAGGCAGGCCTGCCACAAGGTGGGCCTGCGACATTGTGAAAGTTGCGGGCAACAGGTGGAAGCAAGTAGCAAGTTGTCAATCGGTGTGGCGGTCTAAGGGGGAGGCCCCTGTCCAGCAGTGCACGTCTTCCGGCCCATGATAATTTTAATATTTTTTTTTTATAATGATGATATATTTTTTTTACTTTGCACGTGTACGTGCCTTATCTCCAAGTAAGCCACCAAGTATTAATTTCAATACCTACTATCCAATATCCAAATGACTCGAACAGATTCTGTATATATCAGGCCCCAATCTAAATGGATGCCGTTCCGACACGTATATTATTCAAGTGACATTTTTCCAAAATAAAGTGATGAAAGTCTATAATCCCCTCCCATTAAGCACTCATTGTGAAAACGAACCCGGGACAATTTTACTGGACCATTTTTCGTAATTAAACATTCTGTTTTCGGATTATCGGATCACGGGTAAGAGCTTGTATTGTGATTTTAATTTTTAGGGTACAGCGCTTGCTCGAAAATTTGTAGCCAATTGTGATGAGAGGTCTTTATGAATTTGAGTTTTATCAGAAAAATGTTCAACGATTTGTGTATTTTAGCGATGTACAAGCCCAGTCAATTTACCGTTTGACCCGAAAATAAAATAATAACAGGGTTATAATTTCAGTAAATAATTGTAAAACCAACCTCTCATATCATTATAAAATAGTTAAGCAAAATGCGTATTCGGAGCAGACTCAAATTTCACATTTTCCAATATCGTCTCTGTTTGCGCTCTATTAGAGTCTATTTCAGATGACGATCGTAAGCACGGCAGTGAGTCGTCGGTGACGATAAAGTATTATGGCTCAAGCATAAATGCTTTTTCTATGTTTCACACATGCAGACTGTTTAATTTAATATTGATTCTACAGCAGCAAATTATATCAAACAATTTAATTTTTATGTTATGAATTATGTCCAGGTCCTGCATACTAAGTCCCGTATCTTGACTGGGCTAATGATATACATGGCAACTCACAATTCGTTACTTTTAATCCAAAGCAATTAGATATTGACCTCTTTATAATTTTATTCAAAAGACCTCATTGGTAACTCGCACGCTAGTGTGGCACGGTGCGGGGTTGTCCCCGCGTGAGGTAGTTTTGAGGTTGAAACAGACTTCACACGTAGATAAAAAAAATGTTCAGGCATCAAGGTTTTTTAATCCATTGAAATCTGCAGACGGGGCAAACTTTTCTAGGCTATGGCCCGAATTCATGCGCTTAGTAGCCAAAGTATAATAATGTAACTATTGTGGCAAGGGTGTTATTTGTTAATTGTACAGATGTTTTTAGGGTTCGTAGTATAAAATGAAAAGGAACCCTTATAGTACCACTTCGATGTATGTCTACATCTTTTTTCTCAGGAGCACGTATAGGTATTTTTTTAAAATTAGCATCAAATACCTATTTATTATTTAAATTGATCTAAGGTCCCCTGGAGCTGCAAAAAACCAAGCTTCTAAGTCAAAACAATAAAAAAATATGGCCATTTATGCTGTATATTTTGACACTCGCAAGTAAATCTAAGCCTGGGTTGTTCCGTCTTCGTCCCAGCAGTCTCATCCCAAACACGTATTACCAGCTCAACCCACACAAAAATTAATAGTTTTTACCTAAATCGCCCCAAGTGCTATAAGTGCTTGGCTCATCCCACGGCAAAAGTGACTAAAAAAGTATGGATACCATAAAAATGCAAGTTATATTTTTATATAATTGTGTATATTTCACTATATAGGATACTTCCAGTTGAACTAGAATCATGAAATTTGGTAAGAAAGAAGGTCTTACAGCATTAAACTTGTAGATGAATAAATCTGCAAATCTTTAATTTGTACCTAAGAGGTTAGTCCTTCCACAAGCTTTTCGCGCATTCGAAATTACAAATTGTATAGTTGTTGCTCTGTTTCTCGTGCGTGCAATAGAGAGAGTTAGTGAATTTTCCAAACTTTTTGATGAAATTAGCCTTTCGGGGATAGTCTGTTATCACTCCCTAAATCTCAACAAAGTATATTTTTTTATATGTCAATGAGTTGGATAAACAATAATCTATGCCGCTGTGTTTTGTTTTTTCAAAAAATATTTATCGTATTCTAATAAAAATTACTTATCTTCGTCATGTTTTCGACGCAAAAAAAAATACACTTTAAGTGCCTATAACAACGAAGATATAGCGAAATTAAAAAAATATTAAGCATGCAAGCAAATTTTTTTCACGGTGTAGACAACATAAAAAAAAAACATCAAAGTCGGATAACATTTAGGGGTGGGTATTAGACTACGCTTTTTGTATGGACAAGACGGCGGTATACTCTATTCTTAAGTATATAATTTGTTTTTTGTTCTTACAAGTTTAATTTTGAGGTCGGAGAAAGAAATGGCCGTGACGTATTTCGATGTACGGAAGTTTTTTTTTTTCAACCATAAAGTTTTTTTGTGCGGAAGTCTCGGTGGGCGAGTCAGACTTATACTTGTCCGGTTTAAAAAAAATACAATGCACCACCACGAAAATAAATTTTGCAAACTTGTTTTTGCGTAGCCAAATCTTTCGCCAATCGCCAATGAGCCACCAGCAAGTATCTTTATTCCAAACAGAGGGCGCAGCCGTAACCGAGTAGCATTAATTTCCGACCAATTTGAACTCTAAAGTTATATCGATTCATATCCGACATATCTGTAATTATTGCTAGCAGGCGGAAGCGATATATGTCGATAATTTCAACGTGAGTAACGAATACAGGGTTATAAGGAACGGGCATGCTAAGCCGAAAAGAGCTCATAGTTCTCATCATTATGAATATCGTTTACTAAAGGATCAAACAAGAAACCAAAAAAAAAAAAACTGTTCCATCTAAAAATGTCAATGACACTCGACGAAATGTATGGAACTGCTGGTTTTTTTCTCTCGATTTCGGGGTTGCTCCCACAGTAAAAACTGTTCACACTGAACTGAACTGTTGAAGTTCAAAATTCTGGGTGGCACTGAACTGTTATGGGTTATGCTTAGCATCAGGTGAGTGACTTGCTCGTCTCGTCACCGAGTAACATAAAAAAAAGACCCTGTATAGATAACTCAATTTTGAGTTCAGTTTTATGCTAGTTATGTGAGTTATTAAAAAAACAAACTTTACTACCACTTTGCTTTAAAAATAGTAATTACTATTTTAGTAAAATAAATAAAAAGCTAAAGTTTACATGAAGTGGATATCACAATCAGGCAAACAATCTTACTTAAGAACAAAACATTTGCAATTCAAAATGACTAAAAACAAACCGATGGGGAAGAAAGGTTCTTGAGTGGCGACCACGAACCGGAAGATGAAGCGTAGGCAGGCCTCCCACTAGGTGGACCGACGACATGGCGGTGTGGCGGTCTAAGGCGGAGGCCTATGTTCAGCAGTGAACGTCTTCTGGCTGTTAATGTAATGTATGTATGTATTTAAAAACAAACCACAATCTAAAATCAACCACGTCCATTAGAATCCAATACCGATAGTTACTTTCAATGCTTCTACTATAATACGCGATTGTAAATACGGTTTGATTTTCCGATATTAAGCTCGATACATATCGTTATTTTATTTATTGTCGAAAGCGAAGGAAGTGAATCGTGAATTTATGGTCGACCATCGATGCTATTCGAATGGAAACTGTATCGCATCCGTACGTTATATTCAGTTTTCCTATAAATTTTTAATCGTGAACCAAAATTCAAAAATACGCGAAACTACAAAAATAAAAACGAATTAACATATTTATCAAAGAATAGTAAAGATATTTTTTATGTTTTAAAGGCTGGGCATTTGACCACAAATTTACCTAATGTTATCATTGTGGCATAGAATGGTAAGGCTACAGAATACTATTACTCCTCGGGTAAGCATAACTGGCATGGAATGGAAACTGGCTCTCATGTGAGACACCGGAACACACCGATAGGTGCTTAGCGACATATTTTCAACATAAATAGTGAAGAACCGAGCACCGAGAAATCGCAAATAAATGGTTAAGAGGATTTCTAGACTTTTTGTCTAATGGGGATTATTGGACAACAAGTCTAGAAATCCTCTTAACTATTTATTTGCGGTTTCTCGGTTCTCGGTTCGGTTCCGAAAAATATAATAAATGGCTCAGGGGATTTCTGGATTTTCTGGCCACTAATCCCCTTCACCTCTCACGCTCTGATGGTTAGGGGATTTTTTGTCAAAAATTCCAAAAATCCCCTTCGCAGGGGATTTCTGGAGATAGTCTTAAAATGTACCTGACCATCATGCAAAAAAATTACGTGATAGAGAAAAAGAGAAGCTGACAGAAATTAGGTAGAAGTTGGAGTAGATAAATGTCGTCTTCAATAATTGCTACAGTAGTTCTATTTCTCTATGCGTCTCTTTTAACTTTTACCAGTCATAAGGAAATTTGTATGAAAATAATGTGTTTTTGTTTTAATAAAACGGGAATACTTACGTTAAATTGAGTCGGTTACTCTGACTTTAGTTTCGATCACATTCGGTAACCTTTATCAAGGAATGCTATAAGCGTGACACGCACGCGACCTCGTCTTCCTTTGCACTGCGTCTCGCAGTCGGAGAAACTGAAACAATTTAACGATGAGTATTCCTGTTTCATTAAAACAAAATGTGTCAAAACCACGGCAGTTTCCTTAGTAAGAATATGTTTTTTTATATCTGAGTGTTGGTCAATATCTCTCTCCCTCTCTCTCATTATTTTTAATTGACCGAACGAAGCGAAGGTCTCAGAGTTTACTGGGACAAATCGGCATTTGTATGTATGTTTCTATGTTTGTGTGTATATTTGGCCGATGATAACTTGCGAATCATTGATCCGATCTTCATGAAATTTTGTAGGCAAGTAGTTCATTTTAATACAATTATTAAGTTCGAATATGAGCTGAATCGGCCGAGCGGTTGTGAAGATATAGAGGTCGCGAGGTTTCAGTTCGCCGCGAACTGCTGGTATAAATGACTTGAATATTCTCAAAAATTTTCAACACAGGTCCAGTCCAGTTTAATTTTTTTATCAGTTTTTTCGACTATGAAAATATTAAAGTGTAATTTGTAATATTATGTCATTTAAATTTTGATTAGTTGAATGTAACATAAACTGTTATCATGAATTATTATCGCTAGTTATGGTAACTCCAGAATAGACTTCAGTTTCAGGATTGTCAAGACTGAATGAATAATGATCTATTCACCAGACTTCATGAAACATCAAGATAGGAATGAACAGTGACTTTGATTTATCAAAGAAGGAAAGGCGTAGAGCTATTTCATACCATGTGAATAATTCACATAGTATGAAATAGCTCTTCGCCTTTCCACAAACAATTATTGTATGTGAAGCGTGCTTATATGTATAATTGCAAAATGAAATACTAGTCTATTTTTTTTTAGTATTCCCAGTATTTTGGCCACATTTTCCTAAAAAACGTTTGCAATTTGGAAAACGCTATGATCATAAATGTTAGTGGCCAAAGATTACGAGATCGCAGTCCGATCAGTGGTTCGATCAGATTGGCACTGTAACTGGTACTTGGATACTGGTACTGGAACTGGTACTGGATTGGTACAAAAAGATGTCTCGGCCACTGTGTACAGTTACACAGTGGCCGAGACTTCTTTTTGTTGTGAAATACTGTGATTCACTTGAAATATTACGAAACTTTACATTTGCTAATTAAACAAGACGTGAGCCAAAATTTAAGAGAAAAAAAATATCCGGCTATGAAAAATGTGTATTTCTTTTAATATTTTGGCTCCACACGTTGTGCATATAATGTAAAGTTGTGCATATAATTATTGTGAAACATCATACTAAATCCATGATTCATCCATGATGAAGTGAAGTAAAATATTTGACAAATAAAGAAGTCAAATCAAACAGTCTAAGTCAAACAAAGTTACAGTTGAGTTCAAGTCATGCCCCTATAAAGAGGTGGAGACTTTAGTAGAGGTTTTTCTGGAGTTTTGGAAACAACTCTCGTGCACATTTACGAACGCCTAATGAATAAAAATCTACGAAATAACAAAAGTTTTGAAAAATAGTACAATGCGCGATATTACTCATCTACAAGCCCCAAAAACTCACCAAAATACCCCAAAAATAATATTGTTTTGTATGTATAAAACAGGGACTAAACGAGAATCATGCAGTTACTTCTGATTTACAAAACCAAAACGAACCAAATGCCTCTCGCTTCCTCCCGAGTCAACTAAACGGCAGCGTATATTATACTGTAGCTACTTAATTGTAATACGAAATTGTATAATTCAAGATTGCTTAAAAGAATAATACCACAATCACGCTTTCTCCCCTTACCCAATGAATTTTTTACGGAAATAAAGTAAGAGGTACCGTAAATTGTAGAAGCAGTCATAAAGTTCCAGTTAATTTGTTGCGCAGTAACAACTCGAAGGGAACGTTAGAAAATACCTACTTTATATCTACAAAGTGTTCGCAATTCCGGGATTGAATACAAGCACTTAAAAAATACGGCTTTCACGAGCTATGTCTAGCTACCCTCCTTTTTCCCAAGAGTTTCCTGTATATTTCCCATTTAAAGAAATGGAGAGACGTGAAGATCAGCGGCAATAGTCATCAAAACAAGTAACATTTGGAGACAAGGCTTAAAAAACACGGTAGGTAGGTTTTGGATTGTCTTAAGTTGCATTTCAGTGTCATTGATGGCCACAGAAGTTTTTTTTTCTCTGTTGATAGCAAAATTTTGTTGTCGGCTTTTTGGTATTGTAATATTAATAAATAACAAAACCAACAACCCGACAACAAAATGTAGCCAATCTCAAAACGAGATACAAAAACTAACCTAAACATTAAAAAAAAAAGGGTTATCCAAAACCGATCAAGCCAAGACGAGGTCACATAAGAACACACACACTTACAAACTTAATATGAAAAACATTACCGTCCTTCTGGTAGTCCGGTAAAAACAAGTTAAAGCACCGAGATTAAATATAAGGTACAATCTACAAATCTATACTAAATGAACCTTAATTCGTCAAACTTTCATAATGTGAAAGATAAAAATTAGAATGTGAGGTTATGTATACAAATCCTTTCAAGCGCCATCATTGTGTATACTCACTGAAAAAAGAAAATAAAGACCGGGCGCAAAGAAATTTTATGAAGATTTATCATCGCGTTGGACCGAAGAATCTCGTGACAAAATTGCTGCAGGCGTTGCTCAAAGGATTGAAATCGCAATTCAACGTGGCGATTCGGCCAGTACGATGCCTACTGGCAGCTGTTTATTAGATAACTGTTTGTTTAAATTTATTTTCTACTAGTATGCCCCCACGGTTTCGCTCGCCAAAGCTACAGCAACACCCATTTAGGATTTTTCGAAAATCATCGCTTAAAGAGGTAATCTTTAAGTTTCATTGGCTTAGCATGTTTTTTTTTATTTCCATACAAACTTTAGGGGTCTATTTTACCTGCTTAGAAGTGGAAATTCGCAAAATCCGTTCATATTTATGTAGATTTATCTTACCTTTGTCAATAAGTATTTAACCACTGAAGAGGATGTTATCAACTCAGTAGAAAAATAATGTTGATGTAATTTTAATAAGCCCTATAAAAAAATAAAATGGTTGAAAACCAAAATACAGAGAGAAAATAATTACAGTTATGAACATTAATTTATCGGGCAAATTACAAATTGTAAAAATAAGCCGAGATAACAAATGTAATTCATTTTTAACACGAGCAAAAATATAATTTCGTTTAAAATTTAACGTCTCTTTTTATCGTACACTGAATAATAATAGTTAAAGTAATTTTTCAGTTTTATATTACAGATTCAATTATAAATAAAATATGCATGTAATTTTAATAGCATATACGATAAAGCTTGTTTCAAGTGCCCTCTGTACTTTAAATAAATAATAAATAAATAAATAAATCTGGGACATTATTGCACACACGGTCATCTGACCCCAAACTAAGCAAAGCTTGTAATATGGCTGCCAGAGACTGATATACGTACATAGATATTTTTTAAATACATACTTATATAGATATTAACACCCAGACATAGAACAAACACAAATATTCATCACATAAATGTTTGTCCTAGATGGGAATCGAACCCACGCCCCCAAGCACAGAACGTAGGTTCACTACCAACTGAGCCACCGGGGCAGTCAACTTTGTTATTTCAAAAGCGATTTCTGAGAGATAGTAGCTTTCACCCGCGGCTTCGCACGCGTGACTTAAGTGAAAAGTAATAAAAAAAAATCTTAAAATTTTAAGTTCAGAATTCCTCATACTTCAGATTATAGTCATTTCAATTTTCAAAAAAATCCGTGTAGCCGTTTTGTCGTGAAAAGGTAACAACTTAGAGCAACACAGGTCTCCGGCCGACTTGGGCCGGTACAGAATTGCTTAATGGGTAACAAGGGGCTTCATCCCGTAACTCTGGTGGCAATGGTCATGAGTTTTCTGACTCTGCAGGAGTCAGAAAATGCAAAATGAGGACTCTGCAAAAGAGTCCACCTGGAGTAGTACCAGTACTAAACAATACCTTACGACATAGGGCTCACACTTTGTCCGTCCGTCAGATACGACAAATTAAATTTAAGTTACGCAACTTTTAGCATCAATGCGGGAGTGGTTATGTAGAAAGTGTATATTTTAGGATGAAACGAATTCTTTTCTGAATGATTTTTACGCACTGCGTCACATTTTTACCTGACTGCTCAAGAAGGAAGTTAATGTTTTTGAGGTGTATATAAGTAGTGTAAGTGTATTACCCCAATCGTAGCGTAACCGGCTGGACCGATTTTGACAAGTTAGGTGTTGTTGGATTCCTTCATACGTCCGGAGTGTGAGGCTAAATTTTACAGACGGTTGTTTTATTTTACTCATATTATATTACTCGTTTCTACTTTTTTTTTATTTGGCCATCCAGTTTTCTTTCAAAACCGATCCAGTCCTCAGCGTCGTCGGAACTAATTTCCCGGTTCACTGGTGCTATTTTCGCGTCGATAACTTCAGGCAAAGTGATTTTCTTAGCGTAACTTAAAGGGGTAGCATTTGCGTGCCTACGTGACGGCCTCTTGTCTAGGGTGCCAAGAGGTGAAGCAAGGCGCAATGTTGTTCTTTCAATGTATTTCGGAAGTTATAAATAATAATAATAAATAAATATCTGGGACATTATTGCACACACGGTCATCTGACCCCAAACTAAGCAAAGCTTGTAATATGGCTGCCAGAGACTGATATATGTACATAGATATTTTTTAAATACATACTTATACAGATATTAACACCCAGACATAGAACAAACACAAATATTCATCACATAAATGTTTGTCCTAGATGGGAATCGAACCCACGCCCCCAAGCACAGAACGTAGGTTCACTACCAACTGAGCCACCGGGGCAGTCGATATTATTCAGAAGCAAGAAAGTATCAAGTACTAAGGTTGACCGCACATGCTTGGTTTCCTGATTCGATTTTCGAATCCTATTTCCTAATTCGGAGACCCCAATGCACGCATTTTATACGTATCGTACAATCATGCATACCGAATACGTTCGATTCGTATTCGTTGCTGCTCGTTCGGAAACCAAGCCTGACGTTTGATTAGATACTGTCACTAATAGATTCCAATTTAGAACAAACAACACTTGCCTACGTAAAAGTATGAATCTATTATACTAGCTGTTACCTGCGACTTCGTTCGCGTGGACCTAGAAAAAAGTAGCCTATATCTGTCTCCGATCCTTAAGCTATACCTATGCAAAAATTCAGCTTGATCCGTTCAGCCGTTTAGCCTTGATAACGTGAAAAACACCCAGACAGAGAGAGACAGAGTTACATTGACATTAATTGCTAGGATAAGGATATATATATTCAGTTATATTACCTACCTACCAATCTATACTACTCAATCTCTAATACTAATCTAGGTGTCTGCAGTAAAAATTTAAATAAAAGATAATAGAATTTAGTTTTAGAGCATAAGAATAAGAATGCATAAAAAATTCTGAATACCAAAACCTCATTCAGGTGCGACGTTTAATAATTCTTTACAAAATTGTATTATCTAATCACAAGCCTATTTGAAACACGAGGCTTATAAATCAAATTAAAGTATTTTTTTAAATATTCGCCACTGAATTGTAAGTTTTTTGTAAGTAGCATAATGGAAAATTATCTCTCGACTAAGGATCGTTAAAAGTATATTCTTTTCAAAAACGCCTTCAGAACTTTTTTATCATGAAACTTTTCGAATAATTCTGTACTGCTTTCGTCTCGAATTTGTATTTTTTTGAGAAGAAAAATGGCAACCCAGCTTGCAAGTTTGTATTTAAAAGATTTATGATTTAGTTTGAAATGATTAATTTCATGAGAATAAAGAATAGATGAGAATAAAAGTTATTATAGTTGTTTCTTATGGATACCAGATGTTATTTTACCTCAATTAAAGTGGGAAACAACTAACAGTGGACAAATGACAGAGTTACCCCCGAATACTGAAAAGTTTGTTAGCTTTTAGAATTAATCTGTTGTCAAAATTAACGAACGTTTCAGTATTCGGGGGTAAGCGTTGATCTGTTTGCCTCAATGGTAGAACGTCTGCTTTATAAGCAGGGGTCCCGGGTTCGATTCTTGTCCGTTATTAAAAATAAATTCGGCCACATTAGGTACTTAGACATTAAATAATAAGAAAATAAGTAAATCTTAAGTAATATTTTAAATCCGAAAATAGCTTTGTCTTTCTGTCTATCTGTCTGTCTGTCTGGGTGCTTGTCGCGTTGTCACGGATAACAGATCGCCCTGAATTTTTGCATAGATATAGCTTCAGGGTCGGAGACGGACATAGGCTATTTTTTTTTTGGTCCAGGTGATTGAAGTCTTGGGTAAAGCTAGTAATATAAATAGTTTTAAACACCATTACTTAACACCAGGCGAGTGGTGATCAAACACTTAGTCGACCGTAAAAAAAACTTAAATTCTTGTCTCAATATCTGGTTCCATAACAACTTTATGCTAAGGTTTCTGATGGAAATGAGCAGCGTGGTAACGAATAGGAAATTAAAGGTTTCGCTAGATCTTAACCTACAATTATGGGCGCTTATCCAGAATTTCGAAATGGGCAATTTTCCGCAATTTGTACGTTATTGCTGAAAATAAGATGTTTCCGACCAACGAAATGCCTGAATTTGTATTTGACTGGAAATGCTTATTTGATTTGCGGGTAGTTTAGACTTGTTGAAATGTTAGTGTTTTTTTATTTTTTTAATGCTCCTCGATGACGAGACGTGCAAGTCGCTCACCTGATGTTAAGCATCACGCTTGTCCATAACAGTTCAGTGCCACCCAGAATTTTGAACTTCAACAGTTCAAAACTATGCGCGGCCAAGCACTGCGCTCGTCACCCTGAGATGTTAGACGTTAAATCTCTGTATGCCCAGTAATTACGCTGGAAACATTTCCCTTCAATCCAGAACAAAGTAATGCTTGCACACTACTGCTTGGCGGTTGAATAACTGGCAAAGGTGTGGTACTTCCCCAGGCGGACTCTTTAAGAGAGCCCTACCACTACAGGAATACATTTACAATTTTAATAAATAATACAGGTTTAAATAGAGAGGAAACTTGACTAAAGCAGTACTTTTTAAATCTTAAATTTTATTGACTTCATTATCGTCATCATCAGCCGAAAGGCATTCACTGCTGAACATAGGCCTCCCTTTGGAGTGCCACGCTGATCGACAACGCGCCACTTGCATCCTACCTGCAAATGACCTGCCTACGCTGCATCTTTCGGTTCACTTAAGAACCTTTCCTCCCCATCTGTTATCAGTTCTTCGAGTGTCGTGGCCTGCCTATTGCCACTTCAGGTTGCAAATATATAATAATATAATAATTGCGATAGCTATATCGGTGACTTTGGTTCTTCGACGAATTTTCCCTCGTTCCGTATATTGAATCATTGCCATTTTGTTAGCACAGTTATTTTTTATTACCTAAATGCGAACCGTTTTTTTTAATAATTATTTGTAGTATTTTCACTCTGTCTCGGGTGACATAAAAAATAACGCTTCACACATAAAGCTCCCCACCAAACCCAGCGCAGATAATTTAAATTCATCATTTAATTTGCCCAGCCGAGGATTGAACCTAGGACCTCCTGCATAAAAGACAGATACATAAGAGACAGATGTTTTATTTCTGTCATTGTCTCAAGTTGCTTCACAAAAAAAAATTGTTACTTGGAAGATTCGAAGACATTGGTGTCGATTCATTGTACCATTTACTAACCTAAACTAAATTTGAGATAATTATCTAAGCTTATTGTCATCCTTTTTTCACACACTGAAATAAATAGTGACGTATATAACTTTAGTCCTGTCAGATTAGTTTAGTTTAGAGAGTGGTACAACAGATAAATAGCTTAATAAACACGGTTACTTAAAAAAAAACGAAAATCTTTCAGTCAAGTATTTCTCTTCGAAAAATGTAAATAAAACTCCTAAATCTTAAGCCTGAAACCGGCTTCATTCCGAGTCCTTCGCAAACAATGGCGACCGGCAGGAAATATAAACATAACAAGCCCAGGGAAATAATTAAAAAAACTGCCTGTTTTACATTCGCAACGCGCTAAGCGCTTTTGTCCGCAAATTGCCAAGATCTTTCCGTTTATTCAGGGCATGCCATGCGTCTAACAAGACCCCGCTAATTCATAATTTTAGATTAGGAACGCTGTTTTTATGTTTTTAAAAAGATCCCGCGGTTATGGCTGCAACTTTTACTCGTAAACGGCTCGGTCCCCTAATTTAGCTTCTCGTTTGCACTTTTTTAACATTTTTCTTTATATTAAAATTACTGAGATGTATTAAACAAAATATATATATATATAATTTATCTTTACAATACAATTAATTACGTTATATAGTTATTTTGATGATTTTGACTTTGACGTAAAAAAAAATCGACATTGGTACTACACATTGGACATTGGACATCTATTACGTCAAAAAAAAAAAACATTGGCAATGGTATTCTAAAGATTTTTGTTATATTTTTTTTATCATTCAATAAAATAGACGCAGATAATTTTGGTCCTGTCAGATTGGAACAGTTTAGAGAGTGGTAGAATCGGCACCAATATGAATTTTCTAGAGCTTTTTATGTTTACAAGGTTTGGCGGACAGTGTAAATATTATAATAAATACAGTGTACAGTGTGAATATGATTAAAATTATATTCTTTTAGTAACATATTCACACTTCATAGGTACTTTACGAATATTATAACATTGTTTTTTAGTAAGTTTCTATTCAACTTCCTAACAGCTAAACTGATTTCAATTAAAATTGCTACGGGTGTAGCTTATACTCAGGAGAAATATATGAAATATATGATTCCTGACGGATAGCGGGCGAAACATCTAGTTCCGTAAACCATTATTGAATACTTCTGATTTTATTGCACACTACCAGCTGATTCCAGTGACTTCGTAAGCGATGCCGCCCGGCCATCGGCCTTGCAGGTTTAAGGATAAGAACCAAGGTTCCGGCTTCGGTCTCGCAAAAATAAAGTGAAGGGATGAATTTTTAAAAATACTTATTAGTGCATATGCTTTTTTTAAAGGTTTTTTTTTAAAGTTTTTTTTTATTATAACGGTGATGACACTGTTATATTATGTATAGGAAAAGATTCATTTGCAAAAATTCACGCTACTAGACCCACAGGCTTAGGCTGTGTTATATCTGTCATTACATTTTTATTATTTAAAAGAAATTATTTATACCTACTAGTCATGGAAATGTTCTTTTTAAATGACAAATTTCTTGAATTTTGTATAGTTAATTATGATAAGCTCGGGAAAACTATTCTAAGGCTACACTTTGTGAAATGATTTTTGAAAAATAAATCGTCATTCCGTTATACGTCAAAAGACCATATCAAACATCTGATAACTTTACCCTTTTGTAAGGAAATATCTTGTTCGTTTTACTGGACACATTCGTTTGCACGTAAACGCTCGACAGGCAAGCTATTGGCTCCAAAGGAAATTGACCCCGGTCCTGTGAGTCCTGTAGAACGTGAGAGGAATACCGACTAGATACAGAATCGACTAATTTCGGCTGTGGACTGTGATTGACATAGGCGTGAAATGAGGCCGCCGATTGTGCGATGTTTTGTTAGGTTAGTTAATAAGTTTTATTGTGACGTCAATGTCACGTTTCATATTGTTTGAGTACACTTACACTACATTTACTACTTATTTTGTTTAATCAGGTTAAGAATTTTATTTTGTTATCCTGGTTTTCCTAGAGGACGCGGAAAATATCAAAATATATTAAAATGTGTGTACAATGTACATACCTTTTGACCGCTTGATCGTTTTTGCAAGATGAGTAATTTATTCAAGATGCGGATTTCTCGAATTATAGAATAAATATAAATAAATATTGGTGGACATTTTTCACACACAGCGTCATCTAGCCCCAAACAAAGCAAGCTTGTACTATGAGATCCAGATATCTGATAGAAATGAAATGAAAATGAAATGAGTTTTTATTTGCCAGAATGCAGTTAAGCAGGGTGTTGACCACAGAAGAGGAAAAATTTTTACCTCTGTGTTGACGTTTGAAATGTTCCATTACATTCTGTCATTTCTGACGTGCCAAAATATTTACATAGAAATCGTTAGAATCACTAACGTATACAATAAGAGTGCAGTGTCAACCCGCGATTTTAACAATATCGTCGTCCTCTGCTTACCTTAAGTCACAGGTCACACCCTAGATTCTGCATTCAGGACGCTCGAAGCGCACCACGTATCAGTCTAAATACACTTATAAGAAATTACTCAGATTGGTTGATTGTTAGGCGCAAGTAGGCATAACCTTGAGATAGCCAATTAGAAAGCTTGGTTGCGCTCCCCGCGACCCGCGCTTTCCTCAGACTTTGGTGACTGTGTAGGAACAACGAATCTCGTAATGCGGTATCTAGTGTGATCTGTGCCTTAAGCCAATCATCATGTTATACAATCTGAACTACAAAATCTAAGTTTTTCTAAAATACTTTCTGGACCATGACCTAAGCTTCGTAAATGTAACTTCAGACACTTGATATTAACACGACTATGTCGACTAAAACAGAATTATCTAGCCTTATTTTATCAAATATTTTAAAATGCAAATTAACTACGAATTCGAATCCTAAATCGGCTATTATGGCTCAAAACAAGCCTCATAAACATAATTGACTTTTGGATTGCAAATTGTAACAATCAGATGTAGTATAAAGCAGATACTTTAATCAAGTGAATTTGTCGCTTGGTATTCGTAATGAATGCTCGGTCCCAAATGGAATGAGAGTATACGGGTCTCTTTACCATTTTATGGTAGGAGTTGGGATTTCGTGCTTGTACTTATTGTTAATGTTCATTATTGGTTTAATTTTAATGCGGTATTAAAAAGGAACGCGAAAGCAAAGAACATTAAACAAAAAAATAATTAAATGAATGTGTCTATTCTCTCCATTACACACTTAAATTGCAGTATACACTTAAAAACTGTATACTCTTACTCTTAAAGAGTTGTTGTAGCCACCTCGAAAGTAAATTAATAAAAACCAATGCTCTCAGTTGCTTCATAGAGATATCTGACTGACAGTGCAATGTGTGACTGGGAGCCGATATCAGATATCAGATCCTTTATCACATTTTTTTTTCCTGTCGATGGATCTCTCATACTGTTTACTTATTAAATTCTTGAAAGTATATAATAGGCACATCACGGGTATTGATGAGAAGACGTCATGTACAAAATGATTACACTCACGGTCCACTCACGCTCCTCTCACGCTCTACTCACGCTCCCCTCCCGCCTCGCTCACGCCTCGCCTTGTGCGGTTTGCCCATTGAAGTCTATAATACTGTATACTTATAAGTAAATAAGCGGTTTAGGAGAATAGAGGGAACATATGAACATATTAACATATATATGTACATACATAGACATCCTTTTCCGTAGTCTGGTAGATAGAAATCATTGGGGCTTCCTGTACTTTGTGACGTCGCGCCAAGATGACAGATAAATTACAATGTAGTAGCCATCCAAATCCTAACTATCCTTATCCTAATCCTAACTTAATTCTGTCTCTCTGTCTGTGTGTTTGTCGCGTTATCGTTGTACGGCTAAACGGCTGATCGGATCAACCAGAATTTTTACATGTATCGGAGAACACAAGCTACTTTTTTTTTTAGGTCCACGCGAACGAAGTCACGGGGAACAGCGAGTAATTTAACAATTCGAAATAAAAATACAGGTTTTTATATTCTGCTCTTGTTAACTAAAACTTACTTTTTAATATTTTGATTTCGTTTTATCTTAGAATTTAATTTCGTTACAATTAAACGATTGTCCTAAAAAAGACGGCGTAACCGCTACGAATATAAAGGCAAATCATCGACACCACTTTCCTGGCCATTCCCAAAGAAAAATGACGTGAAACAAGACACCGTTGATAGAGGTCTGAATTTATTGCCACCATTATCGGGGCAATTCTTGCATTTGCCACGAATCAGATAACCGGTCCCTAGACAGTTTTGGGACGACAATTGCCGATCTGTAACGGAGATACCCGAAACACAAATGGGCCATAATCACGTGTGGTGTTTCCTGTCCTTCTAATACAGTAGCTCCCAAACTTCTAACCAAGGTCTAGTCGATGAGATTAACAATTTTTTTCACACAAAGGTTATATTTCATTTTCACTAAACGACGAATAAGTACATAGGTACTGTAAGTACACTGATAACCGTCGGAGAGACAACAAATTCTAGAGTAGAAACCATGAAACGACAAACGTCATGATGGAGTGTCCGCTGTGTAGTTGGTAGGGTTCTAGAAATTCTCGCGGTGGGTCAGAGTAAGTGGAAGGAAGGAAGTGTTGGTATGGCGATGCGCCACTCTCCCTGTGGAGTGGGAAGCAGCGGGGCAGCTCAACTGATCCGTCGCAGGGGGACCTCGGGCGTTCAGACACGGGGTCGTCTGGCGCCCATCGGCTGGCTTAGTCCCAAGGAAGGCATTGCGGCCGCCATGTTTCCTGGTGTGTCGCAACGGGAGGAGGGTGTAGCACCCGACCTCGGAGGAGGGTCCGGAGACGGACGGCCGCGGCGGTTTCGCGGTTGTGTGCGAGAGCGTTCCCGCGTTCCTGCCACAAGCGTCGGAGGAGGGACACCGTGGAGTTTTAGTGGGGTGGATATCCACATAACCGCACTGTCTCCCCGTGGCAGTAAGGTATGCGTGCACATATCCCCACGTAAAAAAAAAAGGCCTTGATGGCTTACTCATTACTCACGGGTTAGGCTTACGTCCAGCATTAGACATATGGTTTTATTTATGCTACAGAGTGACGAGTCGATTCGAGTCTAAATTGCTATTATTCAGAATTATTTGAACTTCAACAGTTCAAAACCATACGCGGCAATGCACTGAGTTCGTCACCTTGATATGATTAGAAGTTAAATTTCTATGTATCCAGTAATCTCGCTGAAAACATTGCCCTTCAATCCGAAACACAGTAATGCTTGCACACTACTGCTTGGCGGTTGAATAACTGGCAAAAGTGTGGTGTTTCCCCAGACGGACTCTGCAAAAGAGTCCTACCACTACCACAGCTTAGTTAAGAACAGCTAGCTCAGTCCTATAGCGCTTCATAGAAACGAATCACGCACACATCCGGAAATAAGGAAGAGAGAAAAAAACCTTTCACTCGTCTGGGGTATAATTGACAACCGCCCCTGCGCCGCGCACCTCCTCCCGAGCTCGGTAAGCTAGGTAAGTATCGCAGTTTCGGCCACCGAGTAAACTAGATGTTCTTATTAAAGTTGTTTCACTACTATTACATGATCTGTCAAACCCTGGTTTGAGAGCCACTGCTCCAACAGATGTAAGGGGTGATAGTAAAGAAATTACCAAACCCAATCTGCTAATGGATTGAATCAGGGCCTGGGATTGGTCATTATGAAGGTCCGAGCTTGGATGTAATTGAAGATGTTTTCATACATATGTTGTTAGGATAATTGTATTACAATCGGAATGAAAGAGATTTTATTTTTTCTTATCTTTGTCGAGATTTTGCGAAAACCTGTTTCACTGAGTTCACTGAACTGTTTTTATTCTGTACTAATTTGAACACTATGTCATGATTTTAATCGATGTTTTATAAAAGAAAATGTTACTCGTACTGTAGTAATTACAAATAAAGTTGTTTTTCCCTTTTCTTTTTAAAATCAAGTGAAATACAACGTACATTAATCAAAATAGATCGATCCTATTTTTAGGGTTCCGTAACCAGTAGAAAGTAATATAACTTGGACGATGACCTATTTTTCTCAAGAAACCCTAGAGCTAGTAAACGAGATTAGTTCTATGTTATATTAGTAATAGTTGACAATATTAGTAATATATATATAGTATTTTATAAGCTGACGAAGGTCCAGCTTGTAAAATACCCCGAAGATGAAAAATAACTTGTTAAGAGTATGTCGGGCCATGCTTACTAGGGTTCCGTATGTGCATAGGACGTTTGCAGTATTTACCCGTTCTTTTGCTTATCTCAAAAAGTAATTATAAGATGTAGCCCGAAATAATTTTACAAGGAAGTTTTTGCAAGGATCTATCAACATGAAAGATAACGAGTTTTTGAGATGCATTGTTTAGATATGGCAGGGGGGACACATTGGAAGCAATTTTGTCGGCCCATATATCGCAAGCGGTACGTCTGATCAAAAAATGGTGTACGTTCGGTGGTAACGTTCGCCTGTCTCCTACATGTGGTATATCATTAAATGGGTCTCTTAAAATCTAGTTAAGGATTTCCTTAAGGCGTTTTTTGTTGTTATGTTCCTGTTGGAACAAACGCATGCAAACAAATGTAAATGTGTGCAAACAAACACACATTTACTTTTGTCATTTTCATGAGTGAATAAAGTAATATTTTAGAGCATTACTATTAGTACTCACGGAATATTTACCACGGTTATTATTTTTGTTGAGTTCCCGATATTTCGGCACAGTTGCATGCGCCATGTTCACGGCTAGACTGAAGATGCGGGTGGATGATAAAAAAAAAGGTAAATGTCCCGTGAGTACTAATAGTAAACCACCACGAAAGTCTAAAACAGTGTTTAATATTTTAGAGGTTTATCAATTTACTAGTGTTCGCCCCACGGCTTTGCCCGTGCACGTGGAACTATAATACACTGTACGAAATCATGGACAGGGCGTCAAATATTTTGTAAACATCTCCTTTGTAGGAATGCACTATATTGTTCATGAGCGAGTTCACTCCGACTCGCACTTGGTCGATTTTTGGGTTTGAGCTGTGACCACAACCTTTTTTGAGGGCTGGATCCGCGCCTGGTGACTATTCCTACTCAATTAAATTTAAAAAAGCCTGCGACAGTCTTTTCTCCTAATAATAACATTGTCCCTTCAATTGATCACTTACCAAACATTCACAAGGCCCCGCAAACTCATTTCACGGGCTGGCTCCCGCGTCAATCACAGCTGAAATTAGTCCTGCCATTATATTCCTATCGTTGGCAGTTGGGGCACGTAGCAGAGGGCTGCGGCTGCTCCGATTTCCTGCAAAACTAGCTGATCAGACTTGTGTGGATAATAGCAGAATATGTTAGTGTTTATTATTATACTAGCTTGCCCGCTCGGCTTTGGTCACTTAGGCTACAGTAAATTAAACACCCCAATAGACCGCTTTTTTTCCAATTAATCTACGCACCGTGATATTGTACGCTTTAGATGCCTAGATGGGTTTATGATCCTTCCTTGATTATGTAGAAGTATACAACGTTTTTTGGAACTTACGTATGGATATATACAACTGGCTTTACGGTGAAGGAAAACATCGTGAGGTCTGCATATTTCCGGAGAAGAAATTCGATGGAGTATGTGAACCCGCCAACCCGCACTGAGCCAGCGTGGTGGATATGGCCTAATAACCCTCGGGGGTAGGTTGATATCCCAGCAGTGGGATGTTTAAAGGCTGATATAGTAGTAGTATACTTCATTTACGGAAAAAGTAGCAAATCAAATGTGAGCCAACCTTTGGACGTAACTGTGTTCATAACATTTTTACTAGCAATTTTCCTACTAATATTATTATTCAGAGTTTCGCCCGAATTTGCTTGAAAACATTTCTTACAACATAATTCAGTTTTTCCTTGTAGAAATAAGTATTACGATATACGATACGAAAAATGTAATGCTCTAAATACCATGGATGGCAAATCGGTCTATTTTTTGTTCAGGTTTTTTTTTTTAAATTCTCATAAATTCACTTAAGTTTCCTTAAATCATCAACTTATTATATTTCATGAATTTTTACGAATTCTAAAAAAATTGCCAAAAATTAATAATTAAAGTTACAAACTTTAATTAACAAACTTTAATTATTTTTTTATCTTTGCACTTTTCGGTGCAAATATCAATTATACTCTAAGCTTTACCTTGACCTTCGCGTTCTTTAACTGATCTGATCTTCTCCTCACTAAATGGTGAACGTTCTGTGATCCCAAAGCCAAATGACATCATGGCAACTCCCTCCACGATAGCGGGGTGGCTTCGCCCAGTAGTGGACGTCTATGAGCTTATAATAATATTCTTGTGACATGGCTTAGTGGTATACAAGTATAAATAACTGAACCCTAAAATTTAAAGAGTCATCCGGCCCCCGGTAGCACTCAGCTGTAAATTCCTCTCGCGGTTACCCATCCAAAGACTGACCGTGTCGTAAAAAACACTAAAAACTAGAACCCCTTAAATCAAACCAACAATTATGGTGAGTGGGTATGTTTTTTAATTCATTGGCTCACCGAAGTGGAATACGTATAATTACTTGGCAAGAATCGTGCAGCTGCTCCTGCAAGTTTCTTAAGCTGGCTGCGGATTTCAAAGGAAAAACTTTAGTGTTCAGAAGAGATGAGACCCACGGCATAATGAGTCCAGTGATTTTCGAGTACGTAACTTTGTCTGATTGTATCTTTGAACGCCGACAGCGCGCCGTACTGAAATGCTACGTTTGTCAAACTTAGTTTTTACTGACTACCCAAGAAGGGTAATGTTTTTGGGGTGTATCTAAGTATTTAAGTATCTATGTTTATGTGTTGTTATACCTCATGTAGCCTAAGCAGCTTGACCGATTTTATCGCGTGAGGTGTTGTTGGATTCCTATTTATGTCCGTAGTGGCATACTTTAGTGGCTAAATTAATTAATAAATCTCCGTCTCTACTGTAATGAAATCCACTGGTTATACACTTTTATGTATTTATTCTTCTTTCATAATTTTATTTATATAATTTATCTATCTTTATATTTATATTTTTTTATATTTTATATTTATAAATCTCCTATTTAAAAATCGTATGTCTTACTGCGAGCAGCTCACAGCCGAGACTGCTCGCACTTCTCGCTCCAACTCCCTCGTCTCTATCCCTACTCCTACCCTACAGCGCCATCGTAACTTTCGTACCCAATCTTTAAACAACCAATAGGCGCACACCAAGTCTTTTACAATTCAATTGAGCGATTTATAATACTAATTATTATCTAATAATTCTTAATTAATTAACAATCACACACAACTTGTATAATAACACTATTAACTATTCATTATTATGGAATATTGGCGCAAATCACAACACTACTCTACTTTTTACTTCCGAGAGAGATCGGTTCGCTGAAGACTCAAAGTCACCGATATAGCTTTCAGAGTTTGCAAGCTGAGGTGGCAATGGGCAGGCTACATCACTCGAAGAACCTAGAACCGATGGGGAGGAAAGGTTCTTGTGTGATGACCACGAACCGGAAGACGCAGTTTAAGCAGGCCTTCCACTAGGTGGACCGACGACACGTTGTCTTTCGGTGTGGCGGTCTAAGGGAGGGCCTATGTTTAGCAGTGGACGTCTTCTGGCTAATGATGATGTAATAAAACACTGTTTGTGACGGACACTTTTTTTTACTTTATTTCAATCTGAAATATTTAAGATTGTCATCATTTTTAATTCTACAAAACTGTTTCATAAATAACGATAGAAATGCTAGCAAATAGTGGAAGATGCTCTGTTTATTTTTACACCATTACACAAGATTTACAACCTGGTCGCCCATTATCTTTGCAAACTACCGACTTCGGTTGCAACGGAAAAAGGTACAAAAAAATCGCCCATTTGTGAATTCGGCTACTAATACCGGGTATGCATGGGGTTACCAATACAAAGAAAATGTAGCGTAAAAGAGCAATTTTATCAATTTGTTTCGATAACAACCATTTATGAATAAAAACATAGGCGTAGGATTTTTGGCGCGAACGTGAAGAAGTCATGTCGCGTCCTTATATTATTTTTCAAAACTTGTGTTATTTCGAGTGTTAATGTGTAAAAATGGTGGATTTTTATTAATTAAGTGTATGTGACCGCGCACGGGTGTTGGTGAATAGTATAATGTCGTGAAACGTGACTTTTCGTGATATTTCCAAAACTCCATAGAAGCCTATAGTAAATTCTCCACCACTTTACTGGGGCATGGCGTGGATATGACAGTGACTTTGCTTGACTTAAATATTACAATACTTGATACTGGCTAAATACAGAACGTGTGGAGCCAAAACATAAGAGGAAAAATAAGAAGCGTATTGGTATTAGTCTTGCTAAATTGCTACAACTTGAAGAACTATCGAGTGTTGAAGCACTCTTAAAAACATTTGAGTAAATGTTCAGGTCATTTCGATCAAGCTAGCTTCAGTAAACCAGCTTGATCTCGTCGATAGGAACATTACATTTTCTATGTCAGTAAGTTTTTTTTTGTTGGCAACATTTTCTACTGGACTTTGAATAATCATATGGAACTGAAACGTGGTTCTTATCTGCTGACTTCTTGGAGAAACTCATAGTCACATAGTGGGTAATGGTTAGAGGGCCATGCTCGGGGTTTCTTTGCGTGATAAATTCCAGAATGAGGCTAGCCGAAAAACCAAATTCACCGACATAGATATTAGGGTTTGCAAGCTGAAGTGGAAATGGGCAGGCCACATCACTCGAAGAACCGACGGACGAAGGTTCTTGAGTGGCGACCATGAATCGGAAGACGCAGCGTAGGTAGACCTCTCGCTGCGACCGACTATATTGTGAAAGTGGCGGGCACGGTGGATGTAAATGGCAAATTCTCGTTCAGTGTGGCGGTCTAAGGGGAGGCCTATGTTCAGCAGTGGACGTTTTCGGGCTCATGATGATGATGATGATGATGAACAGTTTGTAGTGTTTTCTCTATTCTCTTTCTACAGCACTAGTGGTGCCTGCCAGTTTTTGTTTTTATTAATTAAAAATAGTAATAAAGTAACCTTTGTACCAAAAATTAAATAAATCCCAAAAAAAATATTGTTTTTGTTTAGCTGACCGCTGCAATAAGTATTCAATTATTACAAAAGTACATTATAGGTAATAATTGTAATAGTTGTAATATTTTTTTTTATTTAGCAGATTATTTTTAAAACATGCAAGAATTCATTACATAATAAAGTGATCAATAAAAATGATAGACTATCGTTACTTTCGGGCTATTTGCTCTGGCAACTCGATGAGCACTTTTTTCACCAAATCTGTTAGCTACACAAACCCGGAATCCCCGTTTCGATGCAGTTTCATTTGGTTTGTTTTCGCTCTATTTTGTACCGTTATTGGAGTAGTCAAATAAGTGCTAGGCTTAAATAATTAAGCTTCTAAATTAAACTCTGCAAACAGTTTATTACGGATTAATCGGAAGATACCTTCTGTTTTTTTTTTGTAACCAAATGCGTCTACAAAGTTAGTGATAAAACTGTGCTTAGTGTACAGTTAGTGTACAGTTTTACAAAACGAGTAATTCGTCCCGATGTACCTGCGCAGTAGACCAATTTTAGTAGAGCGGGAAACGCGCGCTAAAATCTTGCGCTGTTATTGGTCGCTCGATGTCGCGGCAAAATCGTTTTTTTTTTAAATCGAAAATCGTATTACTATTAGTACTCACGGGATTTTTACCACGGTTATTATTTTTGTTCAGTTTCCGATGTACCGAAATATCGGGAACTCAACAAAAATAATAACCGTGGTAAATATCCCGTGAGTAAATAGTAATGTTGTAAACCACCACGAAAGTCTAAAACAGTGAAAATCGTATTGTATCGATTATTTAAATCAAGTAAAACTAGCTCCGTATAAAGCACTATAGCCTGGCTATTTGATTTAAAAAAAAAAATAGTTGTAACTACTTAATATTCAGAGAATTTATTTCAGTAGATACTTCATGGGTCTTTCTGCCATTTTTTATTTTGTAATTCCGTTTTTCTTAATTTTATTCAATTAAACGTATTTTAACAAGCTTTTATTTAACTTGCAACGTTTTTATGTATATAAGTTTTTATTTTCGGATGAAATATTGCACCCTTGATTGCAACTGAATTTTAGACCAGTTTCCCTTGTGCAGTTGAGTTGACATTTTGCATGCCTGTCAAGTTCCGGTGACAATACAATATTATGAGAGCGAGCTGATCTGATGTATGTCATCCACTGTTGAAATATGATGAAACGTTCTAATATACCTTTACACTACATTTCAAAAGCTTGTCAATTAGATATTTTAACGTAATTACTTAGTTTAAATATGCTGTTTAAAAATATTTATTTTCATAAAATATATATATTTGACTGCCCCGGTGGCTCAGTTGGTAGTGAACCTACCTTCTGTGTTTGGGGGCGTGGGTTCGATTCCCATCTAGGACAAACATTCATGTGATGAATATTTGTGTTTGTTCTATGTCTGGGTGTTAATATCGATATAAGTATGTGTTTAAAAATATCTATGTACGTATATCAGTCTCTGGCAGCCATATTACAAGCTTTGCTTAGTTTGGGGTCAGATGACCGTGTGTGCAAAAATGTCCCAGATATTTATTATTATTATATGCAAACAAGTTTGCTATTACATTTGCTATTACATAAACTTACAGTAATATCTTTGTCTGTACAAACGATTTCAATCTCTGTTTCTATGTCCAATGTTTAATTAAATGCCATCTGGGCCCGTACCGCGAGCTGTAATGCGAATATTTCTAGGTTCAGCCGCCACCGCTGCGTGTCCGTGGATCTTATCGCGCGGCGATACGATTCGCGGTCGCGTACCATCAGTGTCTAAACCAAACCATCGCAATAATGAAATCACGGTACGGGCCCTGCACATGGTATTGACAATAAACTTTTGCTTTTGCGCCAACCCACCAAATCGTTATCGCAGGTCAAAATGCTAGTCAGATTTTACCGTCCTCTCACCCTACTTTTCAATTAGTATGAGATCCATAAGTGACTGATAAATTATCTGTATAACCCCCGAATATTGAAACGTTTGTTAACTTTGACGACAGATTAAGTCTATAGCTGTCTTTGTCATTTGCTTAGCGCCAGACAAAGGCAGTATTAGAATTAATCTGTTGTCAAAGTTAACAAACGTTCCAATATTCGGAAGTTAGAGATAGTAAATATAACACAATTATTGTAATCGAAACCGATAACGAATAAAAAAATCGCTTTACAGTTATTGGTTGAATAATTGGCATAATATGGCGTGAACGTTTTTGTTTTTCTGTTTCTCTTGCATTTTGGCTCCTCACCTATGTACTGCTATTAGCCAGTCTACAATTTTGTAACACTTCAAATGTAGTACGATAAAAACAAGTCTCAGTCTTATTCTAAGTCAATAATTTTAGTCATGATCCAATCCAAGGCATGCTTAAGTAAATGTAACTTTACTGAAACCATCTACAGAGTTTTGGATACAACATGATAAGATTTATTTCATTGCTATATTCAATTTGCCCACACTTCACATTGACATTAAATGATCTCTTGATTGATATTAATCCACTATCATTACACATTTAAACCAGAAACAAAAGTTTTCGAACAATAAAAAAAGCAGCAAGAGCAGAAGCAAAGCAGAAAGATGATTTTTTATCGTTGTTGCTAAAACTCTTTCATTTTGTATTTTTTTGGGAAACTGCAAGTGAGTTAAATAAAATTACGACCAAAAAATCTGAAATGTTTTTTGTGTAAGTCAATTAAAAAGACCAGAAATTTTCATTTTGCAAACAAAGATTTCAAAAGAAGTAATTTAAGAAAAAAAAACGAGAAATGAAGAGTAAAATGCCAACTGTCGAAGTTGCAGGAAAATAATTACAGCAGAATATTTTTAACAAAGCTCAACTCAGCGTTTTTCCGGCTTAAGAAACGTCGGACAAAACAATCCATCTCAAAAAAAGATTCACTTTCATCGAGTTGACGGACAAAGAGTTCATTTCCTAGAAGACGGGGAACTTTTAATGCACTTATAAATGTCTTTTTAATTAATTCATCATCCGAGCGGGGCAATGAGCTGTGTCAGCTACTTTGTAAAACTTTCTCTCACACCGGGGTATAAAATGGTGCCCATTCATTCTTTCTATATTTCTTCTATAACATTGATCTATGCAGGGTGTGTTCGAACTTAAGTCTGACCCTGATAACTTTGACTATGGGTCAAAACCTGAGACTACGAAAAAAAAACTACTGCATATAAAAATATCGCACTCAAATAAATGTATGGACCAGCTGCCTTTTTCGCGATTTCAAGTTTGGTCCCTTAGTAATAGATGTTCAAAATGCCACGAGTTGTTTCATGTTTCGTTTTTGTTATGTGAATTTTTTTTGGGTTATAATTTTTTTTTAAACCGTTTTTATTTAACTTGCTATGTACGTATGTTTGTATAATATTTAGGTAAGTATATATTATGTTCGGGTCACATCTGGCAGCTAAATTTTATACCAGTTCCGCTTGTTCAATTGAGTTGAAATTTTGAAAGGCTATCAAGTTCTGATGACAATACAATATTATATGTATGTAAACAAGCTGGAAAAATATATTTTTCCACAAAAACTTATTTATATTGTGATTGGCTGCAGTTTCGCAAAGTGGCTAATACACCATGACCAGCTTTGTGACTTCCTGCATCGTCCTATAGTATATACGTATTAGATAGCTCAATGTTCTATAATTATATACCAGAGACAATGTACACCAGAGTAATGACATCTACGCTTTGTTACATAGTCAACGTACATGTACAATGTTTAGTCAGTATCAGAGCCGAATAAAGGGGAGGGAGTAAACTGCAGTGACCTGCCCAGAGTACCAAATTTAAGCGGGTTTTTCAAAATTCGGGTTCTTGAAAAAATTATTCACTAAAATCCCGGCATTTTCCTTTTTGATATCATCATCATCATCAACCAGAAGACGTCCACTGCTGAACATAGGCCTCCCCATTAAAGCGCCACGCCGATCGACAACGTGCCACTTGCATCCACCGGTTGCCCGCAATTTTCACAACTTGCAAACTCTGAAAGCTATATCGGTGACTTTGGTTCTTCGACGAATATCCTCGTTCCAGATTTTATCGTGCAAAGACACTCCGAGCATAGCTCTCTCCATTGCTTGCTGTGTGACTCTGAGTTTCTCCAAAAGGCCAGTGGTCAAGGATATGTATATGTCGATATGTAGGCCGCCAAATCAAAGCTCACAAAAATACTGATTGACTGTGTAGTGATCAAACTGATTAATGTCATGACGTTCGTAAGTATCGCAGAGCAAAAATAAGTACTAGGAATTCTTTACTCACTGCCCCAAAACATTTAAATACACAAACGATAAAGGAAAATATTTAGATACTTTACATTGTCGGGTTAGTTCGTACATCATAAAAGCACTGATTTCTACGTATAGGTACAAAAACTAAACTTGCAATCATGACTTAATGAATTGTTTTTTCTGTATCTACTTCTCAATGTTTATAGCTGAAATCAGCCCAAATAAACGTTATTTCCATTATATAAACAAATAATTTTATTTCTATTTATTTACCTTCATATTGGTATATATTTCAGGAGGCAGAAGCTTTCAACAAACAATCTAGGAAGTAATAGCACCTTTATAAATACGGTCGTCCGAACAAAGCTTGCGTTTGACTTGGACTGTAATTGGTTCTGGGAAGGAATTTTTGAAAGCACCGCGCGGGAAATAACGGCTTCTGAAGAACCTACTTGATGATAAGGTACACTTAAGATATATCAGAAGAGTAACGTAAAAACTAAGTGTCGTGCAGATATGAGCTGGCATGATATGTTCACACCAGAATCCACCAGCTACCCTTATAATTATGGAACTCTTGAAACACTGGTTTCGAGATTCTGCATATCTTCACGACAAGTTATTGGAATAGAAGTTTTTTTTTTTATGTTACTCGGCGACGAGACGAGCAAGTTGCTAACCTAATGTTAAGCGTCACGCATGCCCATAACAGCTCAGTGCCACCCAGAATTTTGAACTTCAACAGTTCAAAATTATGCGCGGCAATGCACTCGTCACCCTGAGATGTTAGATGTTAAATCTCTGTAAGCCCAGTAATTACGCTGGAAACATTGCCCTTCACTCCGGAACACAGTAATGTTTGTACACTACTGCTTGGCGGTTGAATAACTGGCAAAGTGTGGTACTTCCCCAGGTGGACTCTGCAAGAGAGCCCTACTACTACAAAAAGTTCACAAGTTCACAAGTTCATAGCCCCTATCGTTTGCTAGAACGAGAGGTGAGAACTCTGGACCAGAATTCCCACCAACCCCTATGTTTAACTACGGAACTATGATGCGACTAATTTATGTAACTCTATTGACCGGTTACGACTAATTCACGACTAATTATAGACTATACAAAACTGATTTTTGAAAATTCCGAGGTGAAGATTCTGGAGGACATTGTTATTCCGGTTTCGTTTTAAATAGTGGTTTAATTTCCGTCTCGGAAATTCTAGGTTTTGATTTATTTGTCACCTTTTTTTAGTTTAAACCTCCCTTTTTCTTTTTTACTATTTTATTTGACGGGCAGGTGTCTTTACTAAGTAAACAAAATACATACAAACTAAAACTGTCTATACTACTTTTTTTTAAATCGATATTGTTATATAAATATATATTTTTTAAATTGTAATATACAACAAAACAAAAATAAATAAATAAAAACAACATGTATTTGATACCATCAGTCCTCCTTCACGCACGCGCACTACACACACACACTCACACACACTATTACACTAGTTTTTCTGCTCTAGCTATGTACTATCTGGTATGAACAATAAAGAGCTTATCTATCTATCTAAAAATACCATAGAAATCAATAAAACTAAATTACCTAGCCTGCTATCACAGAATTCTCCTTATAAATAAGGCCTGCTATATAAAACGAACAATTGTATTACTCAGAGACCAGTGAAGGTGAAAAGTAATCATTGTTGAGCGTATAATTAATATTCCATAAGAATCGTTTCAAAGACAAGAAAAAAATATTTTTAATAAAATGTATGACTAAACTTACTTTAGAGACTGTTCTTTTTTGAGTTAGTTTATTAAGTTAGAACAGTATTTACGAACGTATAGTTTGGGTATAAGCATCATAAAGCAAACTTTCAGAGGAATTCTTCAATTAATCGAAATGCCTTCATACTCGCATACATTGCATTTCGTGAAACCCACTCATGCTAAACACTTGTTCGAAAACAAAGCTTTGGCTAAACGCAGTATTAATAACGCTAGAAATGTACCGGTTATGGATTAGCCGGAAAAACAGGTTTTTTTTACTGATAACGTTTCAATAGAGAAATACCATTCTCTCATTCTCTCCAAAGCTGGTCTGGAAAAACTGCGTCCAACGATGCGATTGATGTGGCTCACAATGCATTCAATAAAAATCAATACTGGTAATTTGGTAAAACTTTAAAATCTGTTTACTTCTTAGTCTAATTTGTTACTATGTGTTGAGATTCTGACATTTTTAAGTCCTTATCTAATAAGAAGATATAAAAGAAACGACTCTCAGCGTCGAGCTATAATTATTCTGAAAATGTTGTTCGAAAAATACATAATTGACGTTTCTAACTCCGGCATAACTAGATATCAAATCACGCTGGAGTGCCCAAAACTATGATATTTCTGCCGGATACTTTCGAAATCTCTAACAATACAGCAACACAGTTGTTAGTGAGGCTTAAACATAGATTAACAGTTACCCAGCATTGGGAGTTCACAAGAGTTTAATTTATAACTTGGTACACGTACGTTTACAATTCAGTACATTTTCGTTACAAGAGGGGACTTGTTTGGTAACGCGTGAGCATAATTTATCTATTAAGTAAAGCTCGACTACGATTGTTTATGAGAGCTTCAAAATAATGAAGCTGCTGTAAAATATGTATGTAAATAAATATAAAATATGTGTCAATGCATATTTTGGTTGATATTGATTTTGAATATTGAGTTTGTTTCTCCGTGATATTTAAATTTTCAAAATTTTATTTTATTACTTATTTGTTGTACTTAACTATTTTACTGTTAACTAGAGGTATAAATCTAAAAGACAAACTGTATCAGATCCCCGCGATACAGGCTTAGCCTAGTTCGGGAATCGCCGTATTAAAATTTTTTTTGGATATTGCCATTCTTAAATATAAGCCTTCTTGTTATATGCACTAATTTTTAATATCTTGCTGTTGATGTACCTTATGTTTATGTTAATAAACGCATTTTTCATTTTTTTTTCCATTCATTTTCATTTTATCAATTCACGTGAAAAAGATCGCTGATATTAAGTCTTGATATATCAATGTCAACGACGAGTTTTTGGACGAGAAGATATCACGCAGTTCCCGGACGCTGCCCATCCGAGTTAAATTCTTCGGGCGACCTCTTTGTCGAAGTTGGACTTACTTAATCGACACTTTACTTTGAGATAATACAATGCTCTAAATCTTAATAAAATATTTATCTTAACGCATTATTTTGACGACGTTGTAAGGTTATTACAGTATAACATACCATAAAAACCGTATTGTGTAACATTGAACATATTTTTATTTTGCAGGTCTCGAGCTTTGTTTTACGTCTTCACGATTCTGCAATCTTTTTTTAGTGTCCATAATCATAACCGTTATTATGTTTCTCCTTGTACCTTTGTCTTTTGTTTTTGCGCAACCCTTTTAAGCATTTTTTTTGGATATTCTGCCGGCACTGCTATTAATGTCATTTAGACGTTTTGATTTATATTATAGAACTATAGAATCGAGTTTTGGCGGGAACGTGAAGAAATCATGTCGCGTCTTTTTATTATTTTCATAAACTTGTGTTATTTCGAGTGTTAATGTGTAAAAATGGTGAATTTTTACCCGTTAAGTGTTCGTGAACATGCACGACTGTTGGTGAATGGTATAATGTCGTGAAACGTGAATTTTCGTGTTGTTTCCAAAACTCCATAGAAGGCTCTTGTAAAGTTTTCACCACTTTACTGGGGCATGACTTGGACTTGACCGTGACTTTCTTTGCTTGACTTTGACCGTGACTATAACTTGTTTGATAATATCTAACAAAACTTGAGAATATATTATGTATACTTGACACTGGCAAATGCATAAGACGTGCGACGCCAAAATCCTCTTAGGAGGAAAAAAAACTATAGAATCCCAGTTGTTAAGCCGCGTTGACACAATCCGAGTTTCCTCGGTCTGATGGCACTTGTAGGAGTAAGCTTCATACGAGTGTACTTAGTTAGTTACTTATTTAGCAGTTTAGCCGTGATAACGCGACAAACATCCCGACAGAGAGACAAAGTTACTTCTATGGTTCGCTAGATGGCTTTGATCAATTTTTGTGCATTTTTTTAAGTTGTGTATGTACTGACAGTTCTAATGTAGGGAGCCATGAATCACGCAAACGAAGTTTTTTCCCAGAGACGTACGTATTCATTTTTATACCTCAAAGCTCTATTGGTCCCGATACGACTACGGCTATATTTCTCTGAATTATAATATTAGTTTTTTTTAAATTTTATTTTAATCTAATATAGGATAGAATCATTGTAAACATTTTGCCCAGGGTATGTCCTAAAATTTTACTATGACATAGCTTTCCACCATCATCGTCACTAGCCTATCATAGTCCGCTGCTGGACATAGCCCTATCCCAGAGTGGTGTGCTTTGGGAGAATTTTATCATCGGTTTTTCACTTTCAACCACCGCCAGCATAGCTTTTATGGAGGGGTGAAGGCCAATTTGACTTACAGGGCATGTGGGTTTATTAAAGCTACCAGTGGCGCAATATACAGACCAAACGCTTGCAAAACTAGTATTCTAACTAATTTTATAATTTTGAGGAATATAGCCGCAGTCTTATCAGGACCAATGAAACCTTCGAGGTATAAAAATGAATACCTACGTCTCTAGGAAAAAACTTCGCTTGCGCGATTCAGAACTCCCTACATTACAACTGTCAGTCCGGTTTTGGCGGGAACATACAAATACAAAAAATACAAAAAAATTACATGACACGACATGAAGAAGTCATGTCGCGTCCTTATATTATTTTTCAAAACTTGTGTTATTTCGAGTGTTAATGAATGTGTAAATGAAAAAATGGTGGGTTTTTATGAATTAAGTGTTCGTGACCGTGCATGAGTGTTGGTGAATAGTATAATGTCGTGAAACGTGACTTCTCGTGTTGTTTCCAAAACTCAATAGAAACCTTTAGTAAAGTGACAACCACTTTACTGGGGTATGACTGGACTTGACCGTGACTTACTTTACTTGACTTAGACTATGACTGAGACTTGTTTTAATTGTGAAATACTTGACTTCACTTCAAATATTACAAATTTTGTCACTGGCTAAATACACAACGAGTGAAGCCAAAATTTATGAGGAAAAAAAATTGTCAATCCAAACAAAACGTCAAAAATTGCAAAAAAAATGATAAACGCCGTCTAGCAAACTGTAGGAAGTAAGTTTGTCTCTCTGTCTGGATGTTTGTCGCGTTATCAACGGCTAAACAGCTGAACGGATCTTGATAAAACTTGATAAAGTCTCAGGTAACAACTATTATCCTATATAGGCGACAAGTGCCACGCGTTTAACAAAGATTATCTTGAGTTTGAACCAATTTTACTCCGCACCATCATAATAGAAGCTAAGTAAGACCACCTAACTAAACACACGTACTATATTCTATACAAAGGCATTGTTCGACTTCCCTTGCATCCCTAATCCAGTATCCTCATCAAACGGCTTGGACTGAACACAATATAATTACAATAGGAACAAAACATACCCTTATTTCGTAGTAATTTATCCCAGGCCATCCCTTCAACCCTTAGGGCGTTAATTTTAATATATGCGTCTTACACGGCATTATTTCCATCATTATATCGTTATTGCTCTATAAATTCTGGAAGAAGTAATTGCCGAGGGTAATGTTTTAGAAGAAAGCTCACGCTTGATGGGAAATACCTAGAGACTGGAGGCAGACATGGTGTAGAATTTCGCAAAATACCTTCAAGCAATAATTTATGGTGTTGCACACAAAAGGAATGTCATCACTACGTTTACTACGTAGAGACGTTTGAAACGTGTACTAGTCAACTCGTGAACGGGTGCTGTTTTCGGGAGCTGGACTGCTATTCTACAGAAACCGAATACTGTTCCGGTAGCCTATGTGCTAATCCTGGGTATAAGCTACCTCCATACCAAATTTCATACAAATCCGTTCTGCCGTTACAGAGTTCAACGGGAACAAACACATTTACACACAAACTTTCGCATTTATAATACCTATTAGTGTGATTAGAAACATTTGACAAAACGATGTAAAAGCTGACAAAGGGCATGGACCCCGGAGTCCGTGCTGCTGCACTACAATCAAAAAAAAAAAAAACGTGTTCTAGAACTGAATTCCGATAGAGATAGTGCTATCGAGTTAAGGAAGCCTTAGAGCAAGACAGCGGTGGCTGCCGCTATTTCTAGAGCACGTTTTATTGAACATGTTCAAGTCTATTTTTTTACTAGGCAGTTGGATGTATACTTGGTGTTCGGTTACACTTCGGATATAATATTCTAGCAAGGATATCGTCATCATCAGCCTGTAATAGTACACTGCTGTACTTAGGCCTCTCCTAGGGCTCACCACTCAGCCCATCTTCGACTTTTCGCTTCCAACCACTGCCAGCTGGCCCACATCTTGAAAATGAAAGTTTTCTATGGAACAGCTGGATTTTATTTCATATTTCCACAGTCAGTCATTAAAGGTTTTTCATAATAACTAATACCATAATTAAATCCTTGAATATATCCGCTGTCTAACCGAACACCTAGTATATATAATTGTCTTAGTTTCTTTGGTGTAAATTGAAAATATAATATATATTGCACTTTTGCTTCATTGATAGGAATCTTAAGAAATGTTTTTTACAGTCTTCCAAAAGAAGTATTTCTTCAAATAATCTAACCCAATCGTCATAATATATATTAGTATTATTCTGAGCCTGTCGTACCTTAATGAGGCTCAAAGGCGTCCTTCATCTTTTTCTATTTATCTCTGCCGTGAGCCTTAGCTGGTCAGTCCTTCTGAGGCTTGTCGAGGTCGTGCCGTCATCGTTTTCTTGGTCTGCCGCAATTTCGTTTGCGGTCTGGCATCCATTGCTGGATGGTAATTTAATCCTAAAGATCAGCCGACATGCGGCAGACTTGTATATTTCATTTACATAATAATCTTATAGCATGGCGAATATTTCACATCGAAAATTTAAAGCAAAATAATATGATAAGTCAATCCTACCTTCCATGACTTACATTCAATAAAACACCCACAGTCGACAAACCCCGTCAGTTTTATGGACCCTAATATATATTTTATTTTATCTACACCCCATTCATCTTTTTCGAGTCAAGTAACGATATTAATGGGGATTTTTGGCGGAAAAATAATGTTGGGTCATTAAATCTACGATGAGGAATTTTTCTTCGCAAACTTTCGCAAGTTGTATCGCGTCCAACTGTTCAAGCCTGAAGCAAAGAGATCCGCTTGAAAACAGATTTAAAGAGTTTAGAGGCGTGTTTTCAATTTCATATCGTGGAATAAAGTGCGCTATTACTATAGCGTTTCTTTACAATACTGTGGGACGGTAATTCTCGCGATGATACGCTGAGGGTCTTTCAAGTTTTTTCTCGGAACCCGAGGGGCTGTATAACAATATACTTCACATTTCACTTTGTTCATCTCAATGCATCAATCATTGTCGAGCTATCGGGCGGTTGACAAGTCCTTTAAAAGTTCCAAGAAGCCTATCTGTCGGGGATTTTCCCTTCAATTATTATGGAGCCACGGAACGGCTCTGTTGATGTTATGATTGATTCTTTTTCAGAGTATCTACGGAAATAAATCGTTGGGACATTGAGGATAAAGAACTTAAGTAACTTGTAATATCAGCGTCTTTACGATAAGATGGAGCGAGATGATCATAATGCGTCTATTATTGAGATATTGTCATATTACTGTAGTATATAAAGTAGAACTGATTTAGTACTAGTCGTTTGCACCGAACTTAGACCTCGGGATCCGCATGTCCCTAACCCTGGAACGGTTTTCCTCATATTTGAACCAAAGCATTGTATTCAAATTAACTATTTGTCTATCAATCTATATCAATAACAAACATATTATAGACAGTGCCGTCGAATCTTTTGTACCATTTTCTAAACTCTAACATAAATTCAATTTAATTTGCTAAACTTAACTTTACTAAACTTATTTAATTTGACTTAATTCTTATGCCCGTCTGCACTAATTTCAACAAAGATAAAACTTAGTTAGGCATCGCCTAAAGCAAATCGGACTTAGGCATGAACTTCCTCTGCACCAACCAGTTTACGTTAAGTGACTCCTACAACTGACGTTTGAATGAAATGAATGAGAGAATGATACATTTCTAAGGTCCCTATGCATGGATTCTCTACTATAGCGAGTGGGCCACAAGGTATTGATTGCTCACATCCCTTGGGACCGCCTTGCGGCACGTTTGCCATTTCTGTATCCCAGTCAAGCTAGTAAGCTGTCAAAAACTGTCAAATGTTTTTGAAGGGTTACGAAATCACTAGTTGAAAGGGGTGGAGTTGGCGCCATATTGTGTATTCAGAGTACCGCAATTGTGTATTGTACCCATGACAGTTTTGTTTGGCACTGACACTTGCTAAGCGCTTGCTTAGCCTCAATGAGTAATATATCATAGAAGGAACTTAGCTTTATGACATACAAAATCGGTGTCTTAAAGTTACGACATGTCTTGCGCATTTAGGCAACCTCCTAAATTTGCTGCAACGCATTTTTTACTGTAGTGTAGATATGTTCTAGAGAGTTAAGTATGGTGCAGACGGGTATAAAATTTATTTTAATTTTACTTACATATTTACAATTTTTAGTTATTTTAATTTTTACTTAATTTGACAGTTCTACAATTATTGCCATCCTTATCTCACAAAATGAAAAGCGATGTACATCATTTGAGTCCTTTCAGATTGTCTTAGTAAGTGGTACAGTATAATAAACGCCTTTATGTACACTAAAACTAAAGGTAAACAAACAAAACATGTGTCAGGCGTAGAACAGGACGTGAGTTCGCGTGTCAGCAATACTGACAGCAAAATTGGTTTGCTTTTAGTATGACTTATTCGTAGGAAATTATCACATTTTGATTTTTCCTCTTATAAATTTTAACTCTAAAACTCTTTATACTAACACTATTCTAAATACAATCTAAACTTAAATAAAAGAGCTAAAATTACAACCAAAATTTTTATAAATTAATTATAGACAAAAAACAGGCTCAGGTCACTATCCTCGGGCAGGGTACCCAAAAGGCTGGTGACGTTACCTCGCTGAATAGCAATGCTAATTATCTGGCCGTGGTAAGCATCAGCTCTTTGGTCGTTTGTTCTTTCTATCAGCCGCTTAGAAAGATCTTTAAAGAGTAGCCAGTAGTATAATTATAGTTTATCATTCAAAGTTTTGATCTAAATGAAAAATCTAGAAAAACATGTTCATCGAAAATGTAACTCATCAAATAACTGTAAAAGTTCATTCACTAACTTTTATTTCTCAATTATTTAGAAACGCTGCAAAATTGGCTCGTTCAGCCCTTATCGAAAGACGAATTAATTAAAATTTCATTATTCAACGAAGATTATAACTTTCTTTCAGTCATTTGCATATTCAACTGAAATATTTAAAGAAATCTTGTCTGAGAGCGGTCTTATTAAATTTGTTATAACCGTTCAAGTCCGGGTTTCGACCCCGAACTTGTGTTTCTTTTCTTCAGTTCAGTATGAAATTTTGGGGAAAACTTTTTCGGGCAGAAATGAATTTTAAGTGGTCCGGGGTAACTGCTTAATTTTGTGAATTATTTTTTTTATATCTGCCCGTTCATAATAAATGTTGTTGAATATTTGAATGCTTCATTTCTGGCGATGTTTTTTTTTATTCATGACCAGAGGTGTTGATTACGTCCGGCAATTATACGCAGCTTGGATTTCTTATATTTAGATGTACAAAATCCCACATGGTGGTGGGATAAGCCTTCCGGTCTTTACGTGAACGTGAACATATTACTAGTAGTTCGCGCCGAACTGAGACCTCGCGACCCCTATATCTTCACAACCCCTGGACCGATTCATCTCATAATCAAATTTTATAAATTGTATTAAAATGAACTACTTGCCTACAAAATTTCATGAAGATCGGATCAACGGTTCGCAAGTTATCATCGGACAAATATACACACAAACATACAAACATACGTACAAATGCTGATTTGTCCCAGTAAATTCTGAGACATTCGCTTCGCTCGGTCAATTATTTATTCACGTGAACTTATTTATAATGAAATAAAACAGACTACTTAAGCCTGCCAAGCTGTTCAGGCTACGAGAGTTCGCACTAATATGCCTAAATAGATCTGAAAAAATAACCCTTCTTCTTGGGCAATTATATAAAAACTTTCCCGACACCCACCCATAACCACACCTCCTGTTTGTATACGAGCACATATCCTAATTTACACATTTTCTAACATACTTTTAGCAGTCAATGTTACGGCCTACATTGCATTGTTCAGTAGACCTAATTAATTATTATACGTTCTTGTGTTCCGAGTCAACCACTATTTCGTAGAAATATACATTTAGGTCCAATTCCCAGAGCCCCACAATAACGCTGCCTAATCAAAACCTCTGATCTCACAGATACAGCCAAAGTATTTAGCAACCCTTATTCGACGTTAATTGCAAAGGGATTCCCGCTGGGGTTATTAGACTGAAGTATCAGCTTGGTATAAATTTAATAATTACTAAAATTAATAGACGTATCTCTGGTAATGAAGATGAATTTTGTTGCTACGTTATTATCGGATATTGGTTTTATTGACGATGTCTTCAAAATTGTAAATTTTGATCGAAACCATACATTTTATTTAATTGGCTTCTTACGTTAGCGATTAACCTTAAATTTTAAGGTTTACAAGTTTTTGTGCAAAAAAATATTTTTCCAGACAAGCTTATTTATAAAATCCGTTATTGGCACTGTAAGCTGATCAAAATGATCCAAACTCCATTAATCCACTGTTAGGCATTGAGGAGTTCCGTTTTCCTTCTTCCGTATCCACCATCAGATCAGCTCGCTATCATAATATTATATTGTATTGTCATCGGAAATAGACAGGCATGCAAAATTTCAACTCAATTGAAGGAAGGGAACTTATCAAAAATTGAGCTACAAGATATGACCTTAACATACATACATTCAAACTGTAAGTTAAATAAAAGCCTTTAAAGCTTTTTACGTTGGCCAGAATATGATCTGTCATCTGATGTTAAGTGTAGTCAAAGAAGGTAAACTCACGTAGCTTTGATTGAAAACCTGCACTCAAATGGGGTTTTCGGAAAATTTAACAGATTTTTGGCTTTTGGAACATTTAAACTTATGCCCGCGATCTTATACCCGCGCTACGAATGAATCATAGCCAATGTCACATCGGTTCATTAGCTCCAGAGATTACCTCCAAACAAAACAAAATTACAAAGTTTACTTCTTTATAGCATTAGTAACCAGTGACATTTATGATTATTTTTTAATTTGCAGTGTATTATTAATAATATATATTTTGTACTATCTACTTGACCTTCATGTGTACAGTGTGTAGTACACACTGTGTAGTCATATTTGAGAATAAATGAATTAAATTGAATCGAAAATTGAATTGAGTAATAATTATTATTTTACCATTATTTGATTTCTTTGCATCTAAAACTTTTAACATCTTTTTACTAACGGCCGAATACGGAAACGTCACTCAGGTGGCTCACTCAATTCAACGCTACTTAATTCTGAAAGGTAATTTAACTGCAATTCTCAAATGCTACTCAAGAAGTTAAAGACCTCGATCGATAGAACGGCTCTCAAATTTTCTATAAATGGAAGAATTTACTTAAAAAGTGCGTTTTCAATTACAATTTTTATTATTTGGTATAGCAATTTCGTTCTACGCAGAAAATAAAATTAAACAAGTGATGATTTAATTAGCGTTTCTTTATATGTTTCTCAAGGATAACAGGGTCTCAGATGTTTGACGCGAACTAAAATATTTGATTGGCATTTCAGTATTCGAGTGTAAATCAGTTAAATTAAGTTTTTACTAATCATACAACACGCAGTACAATGGGAAATTAAAGGACTAGTTTCATTGGCTCGTTAAATTATTCATGAAATCAAAGCCGGAACTTAATTGGTCACCGGTCGTGGTCAAGCTTAATTCTTCATTATTGAATGGAAAACGAGTGATCAACACATTTCGATTTTAGCATTCACCTAAAACTAGATTTTTAAGTATTATTAAATTTATATAATTATAATAGCCTAATAATAATAATCTGACTAGCCTTGTGGCTCAGTGGGTGGATTTCCGCCTTCTGATCTATAGGTTGTGGGTTCGATTCCCACCCAGGACAAACATTTGTGTCATGAACATGGATGTTTGTTCTTTGTCTGGTTGTTTCTATGTATTCTATGTATGTATTTACAAAAAAATAAAAAGTATTTATGTATTCTATTAGTTATCTGGTTCCCATAGTACAAGCTTGCTTAGTTTGGGGCTAGATGGCGCTGTGTGAAAAACGTCCACCAGTATTTTATTTATAATAGTAGTAACTTCTAAAAGAAAGAGATGGCAAGATATTGTGAAGCGCTGAGATTATTTTAAGCTAGGGATATGACATTACGTACGATTTAGTAATTACCAATTCAAATTTATTTATTTTCTTGGTTATTTTATTACCTTTCTTGTCATATGAACAAGGGGGCGGGGTTGTAATTCTAAAAACCAGCGCTGTGTGTCTGATACATTCAGCATTTATTCTGAGATGAATCCTTTTCGACTGCATTGTTATTTATTTTTATTTACTCTTTTTTTTCTTGACGTCACGTTTCCAATTATTTAATCGAAACAACTTGTCACTCATCATCATCATCATCAGCCGGAAGACGTCCACTGCTGAACACAGAAGCCTCCCACTGAAAGCGCCACACTGAACTATGTATGTGAGCCTGACAGATCATTGTCCAGCAGATCACCAATTAATTAGAGTTCAATTCAAATGCAGCTGAGTTCTATAGTTCCTGACACTTTTCAGGGATAGCTCTGGCGTTTTTTCTTAAAAAAGTTATAAGACAAAATGATCTGCTTACTTCCGGTAGCAGATCGTTTTGCTGCTGTTCAAAAATAAATGCAAGTTCTGTTCGCAAGCAAGTGAGTTCTATAGTTCCTGACGCTTTTCACGAATAGTTCTGGCGTTGAACAATGAATGATTTGGTAAGTTCATCAAGAAATCTAGATATTTCTACAAGCGCACACTTCAATAACAGTGCACACATATCAAAATAAGAACCAAAGCCGCTTTGCTATTATTTATTTGCACGTAGTTTGGATAGAACTGATCGCTGAGAGTCACGCACACCACGACACAGACTTTGGCGGAAATGAAACAGTAAGGACTTTTATACGACTTTACCGTTCTGATTTTTCTGAGGGTGCAATTTTTCCACCCCTCATTTTCTAAGTCTATATGACGACCACGTGACTTCACTTGAAATATTACAAATCTCGACACTGACTAAGCATGGAACCAAAACACCAAAAAAGAAAACTGCTCTGTCAAGAGCAAAGCGACTACGAAGAAAGTTGTAACGTTTAAATTTTCCTATTTTTGTTATTGGGGACAAAAATAATTATGTGATGTTCTGCGATCATGTTTTATTATTCTCAGGCTCTCAAGGTAAATGATAATAGCAATTTTTATGACAACTGTTAGCTAATACTCATAGAAAAGTTATTTTGTTAAAAATCTTGCGCTATAAAATGGCAAATAGTTGATAATTTTTTTCACACCGGCGAGGCGCGGCGCGCGGCGTTGAGGCGGTGGCGTAGGCGTAAGCACTGATGCATCGGCCTCATGTGCTACAGTTCTACTGTCTCTAAAAATCAGAATGTCGAAAAAATTGCAAACCATAATTATTATAAAAACTACTATACAAAAGCTATCCAACCTTCCAATACAATAACGAAAACAACCGAACCCAATGAATATTTAACATACAAAATCTGTTATTTTCCCGCACAAGTTAATAAAGCACAAAAATTCGGCAACCGAAAGAAACACATTGTTATTTCTGGGGTCTAATATTTACGATATTAAATTCTGTCTCTTGGGAATGAAAGGATATTCGACAACTCTTCCTGGTAGACCTTTTTGCAGATTGAAACTATTGTATATCACTTCACGACTTCCCGTTTTTATTGTGGTCGACCAATTGCTACACGAAATGGGAAAAATTGAGACAAACTGAATGAATACGACGATTTAACTATAACTATCATCATCATCATCATCAGCCATAAGACGTCCACTGCTGAACATAGGCCTCCCCCTTAGAGCGCTACACCGGCCGACAACGGGCCACTTGCATCCACCGGTTGCCCGCGACTTTCACAATGTCGTCGGTCCACCTATTGGGAGGCCTACCTACGCTGCGTCTTCCGGTTCGTGGTCGCCACTCAAGAACCTTTCTTCCCCACCGGTTATCGGTTCCTCGAGTGATATGGCCTGCCCATTGCCACTTCAGCTTGCAAACTCTGAAAGTATAAGTAACTATAACTATATAACTAGTAAAAAAAACATTAACAATGTAATTTGTTATATTTCCTACTTCTTGTTTTGTGTACCTAGTTAGCAGCTTAATTTGTTTTTTGCCACAAATTAAAAAAAGGGTCTATTGTCTAAATTATCTATTCAAAATGAATGATCGATACCTAAGAATACTTTTATATAACCAACAGTTACACTACAGTATCCATGTGCTATATATTGGTGTCTCCAATACCGCAACACCATTAACAATGTAATTTGTTATACTTCCTACTTATTGTTTTGTGTACCTAGTTACTATTTAATTTGTTTTTTGCCACAAACAAAAAAAAAAGGGCTATTGTCTAAATTGTCTATTCAAAATTAATGATCGATATCTAAGAATACTTTTATATATTGTCTAAATTGTCTATTCAAAATGAATGATCGATACCTAAGAATACTTTTATATAACCAACAGTTACACTACAGTATCCATGTGCTATATATTGGTGTCTCCAATACCGCAACACCATTAACAATGTAATTTGTTATACTTCCTACTTATTGTTTTGTGTACCTAGTTACTATTTAATTTGTTTTTTGCCACAAACAAAAAAAAAAGGGCTATTGTCTAAATTGTCTATTCAAAATGAATGATCGATACCTAAGAATACTTTTATATAACCAACAGTTACACTACAGTATCCATGTGCTATATATTGGTGTCTCCAATACCGCAACACCATTAACAATGTAATTTGTTATACTTCCTACTTATTGTTTTGTGTACCTAGTTACTATTTAATTTGTTTTTTGCCACAAACAAAAAAAAAAGGGCTATTGTCTAAATTGTCTATTCAAAATTAATGATCGATACCTAAGAATACTTTTATATAACCAACAGTTACACTACAGTATCCATGTGCTATATATTGGTGTCTCCAATACCGCAACACCATTAACAATGTAATTTGTTATACTTTCTACTTTTTGTTTTGTGTACCTAGTTACTATTTAATTTGTGTTTTGCCACAAATTAAAAAAAGGGTCTATTGTCTAAATTGTCTATTCAAAATGAATGATCGATACCTAAGAATACTTTTATATAACCAACAGTTACACTACAGTATCCATGTGCTATATATTGGTGTCTCCAATACCGCAACACCATTAACAATGTAATTTGTTATACTTCCTACTTATTGTTTTGTGTACCTAGTTACTATTTAATTTGTTTTTTGCCACAAACAAAAAAAAAAGGGCTATTGTCTAAATTGTCTATTCAAAATTAATGATCGATACCTAAGAATACTTTTATATAACCAACAGTTACACTACAGTATCCATGTGCTATATATTGGTGTCTCCAATACCGCAACACCATTAACAATGTAATTTGTTATACTTTCTACTTTTTGTTTTGTGTACCTAGTTACTATTTAATTTGTGTTTTGCCACAAATTAAAAAAAGGGTCTATTGTCTAAATTGTCTATTCAAAATGAATGATCGATACCTAAGAATACTTTTATATAACCAACAGTTACACTACAGTATCCATGTGCTATATATTGGTGTCTCCAATACCGCAACACCATTAACAATGTAATTTGTTATACTTCCTACTTATTGTTTTGTGTACCTAGTTACTATTTAATTTGTTTTTTGCCACAAACAAAAAAAAAAGGGCTATTGTCTAAATTGTCTATTCAAAATTAATGATCGATACCTAAGAATACTTTTATATAACCAACAGTTACACTACAGTATCCTTGTGCTATATATTGGTGTCTCCAATACCGCAACACCATTAACAATGTAATTTGTTATACTTTCTACTTTTTGTTTTGTGTACCTAGTTACTATTTAATTTGTGTTTTGCCACAAATTCAAAAAAAGGGTCTATTGTCTAAATTGTCTATTCAAAATGAATGATCGATACCTAAGAATATTTTTATATAACCAACAGTTACACTACAGTATCCATGTGCTATATATTGGTGTCTCCAATACCGCAACACCATTAACAATGTAATTTGTTATACTTTCTACTTTTTGTTTTGTGTACCTAGTTACTATTTAATTTGTTTTTTGCCACAAATTTAAAAAAAAGAGGCTATTGTCTAAATTGTCTATTCAAAATTAATGATGGATACCTAAGAATACTTTTATAAGACCAACGGTTAATCTACAGTATCCATGTGCTATATATTGGTGTCTCCAATACCGCAACGTTGTGTAACTCTACAGAATAGGGGACGAGATTACCAACGTTTATTTGAGAAGGCGAGAAGCCGAGATGTCGGTTTGATATCCTGAACTAGAAATGGCACTTAATGTATCTTAGGTTTTGATCCATTTTAACTGAAGCATTTTAGTAATTTAGCCTTGTGCCTCAGTGGGTGGATTTCCGCCTTATGATCTATAGGTTGTGGGTTCGATTCCCACCCAGGACAAACATTTGTGTGATGAACATGGATGTTTGTTCTTTGTCTGGATGTTTCTATGTGTTCCCTAATAGAAGCTTGCTTAGTTTGGAGCTAGATGGCGCTGTGTCAGAAACGTCGACCAATATTTATTTTATTTTATTTATTTTAATAAGAAGAAAAACAGTGGACATCAGAGACATCTCAGGATTTATACCATGTGCAAAAATATCTTATTTTTAATACCTTTACTACAAGTATAATAACCACATTTTTTTTGTATTGGTAGTACTCTTCTGCAGAGTCCGCTTGGGAAAGCATCACATCTTTGCCAGTTATTCAACCGACCAGCAGTAGTGTGCAAGCATTAATGTGTTCCGGATTGAAGGGCAATATTTCCAGCAAAATTACTGGGCCTAGAGATTTAACAACTGATATCACAGGGTTCACCCTGAGCTATTAGCTGTTACAGGTTGTTGTAAGTTGTTGCGATTTTTAAAGCGCAGTGCATTTCCGCGCGGGTACTGTTGAAGTACAACATTTTGGGCTAACGCTTAAGCGACACGCTTGCTCATAAAGTTCAGATGAGCAACTTGTTCGTCTCGTTATTCAGTACCATAAATAAAATACTGGTATGCATCGATAATTCAATCCGTTCGTCACTTGCAGAGCGAAAAACAATATAAAAGCCGGTACCAAACTTTCGCTAGGAAGCCATGGCCGCGAAATCGCTAGTCATTGTAATAATAACCTGATATCGTCTTGCTCAGAGCAGAATTTGAAATGACAATCTTCCTATTTATAGATCTTTGATAGTTTGTCACGTAATTCATTTTTAATTTTCAATTATGCTGTATGTAGCACTATTATATAGTTATTATAGGTTATATTGTTATGTTGTTATATTTCACTGCAATGGTTTTGCGGCGGGGGTGTGCTCCCGTAAAAAAAACTGTTGTATAAAGTCAATTATGATAACTTAGCGCAATTATGTCTTAAAACGAAAATAAAAATGCCAACTAGATTTGGATCGTACATAAAGTAAAAACCTACCATAACTATATTGGAATAAAACACGTCATAGAAATCGGAATCGACGAATAATTTTGCCCAAATTCACACCATTTTAGCGTAGCTAAAGTATAACATTATCAGAATTAGATTTTATATTTGTTGCATTTTGAAAAACTCACACTTCAATTCATGTAATAAAACTTAATTTAGAGTTGCTTTACATTCCATTAAATATTTGTGTGCATTTCTAATTAATCAAACAAATATTATAAATGCGAAAATTTGTTCGTAACTGTGTAAGTTTGTTTGTTCCATTTCAACTGTAACGGCTGATAGGATGTAGATGAAAATTGGTGGAGTGGAGGTAGCTTATACCCTGGATTAATACATAAGCTACTTTTATCCTGGAAAAATATTCGGTTTATTTAAAATAGCGGGTGAAACCGCGGAGCGCTGCTAGTGTTATATATTTTTAGATACCATAAAACAGAAGTTTTATAAGATAATTGACACACTTTTCATTATTGGGTGATTTTCGAGACAAAATTTGGATATCTTAAAGCTTCTTAGCCTTTCTAGAAAAGCTACATCTCCAGTGTCCCTGTAAAATGTGTTATAATTTCCTTAGTTTCACGGGGACTGTAGCGATGATGGCCCAGTTCGGATAAAATGGTTGTTCATAGCAGAAATCCGGCGTGAAAGCGGACTTTAACGTTTGTAACTAGACCCACACTTTCGGAAGGTTCGTTTAATGAGATCTCGCCTTTACATTCTTAATGCTGTGTACTGCCAAGATTTTCTTGGCGTGGAACAAGCTTGGCTCCGTTTTTTATTATTTTATTGAAACATCTGAGTTGACTTTGTACTCTTTTTACAAAGTCAACTTTCAAGTTCAAGTTTCATTTTCATTTTAATCAATTAGTTTCATAAGTGTATTTTATAATTGACATAATTATTTTATTTTTCTTAATTTTAATTTAATACGTTTTTATATCATTAGTTGTAATTCGTGTTGTACGGTAATAATTGAAAAAAAAATAATAATAATAAAAACAAATAACAACTCTGGTCGACGTTATATTTTTTTTGGGCGTACTCACCTATTTATCCAAAAACAATCAATATTGTTGTGCTATTAAGTAACCTTCAAATGATAAGTGAACAAACTAGGCACGAAAACTTCACGCGGCCTTCTTGAAAAAGATCACTGAATATATAGTCTATAGTCTGAATATTTGAATTGAAACTATAGTCGGAATAACCGTTTTAATTTACGTGAGTATTCCCGCAGTTTTAAAACAAAATGATTTCTGGATGACACTCGTCGAAATGCTCTCGTGCCTTGGCCATCGCATTTGATAACCAAATTATCTCTTTTAGGCCCGGTGTCGATTCATGTGACGTGGCGCTACGTGACTTGTTTCCTCCATACGAATGCTTTGAATATTGAGACGTGTGGAATGTATGTGGCAATGACTAAAGAAAAAAGAGGACCTGTTACAAGTCACGTCATTTGCGGGACTTTCCACCCCTTACACTAGTGATTTCAATGACAAACGCAAGTAACTAACGTACGTAACTAGCGACAAATGTAAGTTTGTCTTCGCATTTTTTTTTAAATATAATGTAACTACGAATTACATACTACAATTACATAAATACTAGTTTGTTTTTTAACTTGCGTCAAATTTCATGATTCTAGATTAACGGGAGGTACCGTATAACAGTATATTTTAATTTATTACAATTTGCAACACTCCGCACAACTCGGAACTTGAGAACGGTTGAAAGTTTGATGCATCCGCGCACTATTTAGCGGCAATTTGCTAATTGTTTTTCTAGAAGTTTCAAGCTACGTGGATAACTTTGTTTTGAAAATGTCGGCAAGAACTTATATAATTATATAATATACATCACAGAATTCTCCATAGAAATATTATATATATTTATATACATTTTTTTATGGAACTTGGTGACGAGACGAGCATGTCGCTAACCTGATGTTAAACTTCACGCCTGCCCATAAAAATTCAGTGCCATCCAGAATTTTGAACTTTAAAAGTTCAAAACCATGAGCAGCAATGCACTGAGCTCGTCACCATGACATATTAGACGTTATATTATCTTTATGCCCAGTAATTACGCTGGAAGCATTGGCCTTCAATCCGGAACACGGTAATGTTTTCACACTATTGCTTGGCCGTTGAATAACTGGCGAAGGTATGGTACTTTCCCAGGCGGACCCTTCAGAAGAGCCCTACCACTACTAAAAGTACTATAGTATATTCTTTTGTGTTTTTTTTTTTTAATTTGTGTATAGTTTTACTAAACATTATTTTGACGTATAAGCGTCTACTGATAAAAGAACTTTGAACTTTGTAACAGTTGTATTTTTACTTAAAGGTACGCGGCGTCCCGGTTGGTCGACCGGTTGACCAAACCGGTAGCCGCGTTGCTCTATGGTGTTATGGCGTTACAAGGTGTTACTTCAAGGTGCAATAATATTGAAAGGTATGTATGTACTCATCACTATGACTAACCTTTACTCTGGGACCAAACCTGAAAGCGCGAAAAAAAACAGCTGTTCCATAGAAAAATGTCAATGACACGACAAAATTTATGAAACAGCTGATTTTTTTCCCGATTTCAGGGCTGGTCCTATATGCGAGTAGGTGGATTTCTATAACTCATCGAATTTCTTCTCTGTATATAGTGGTAGAACTAAGTAAATAACTAGCTAAAGGAACTGAGTTTTGTGAAAGTCGAAGGTAACCGGTGGATGCAGATATAAAATTGTTGTTCAGCAGATGATGTCATGTCTTCTGGCTGATGATGGTGATATTCGTCACAAAAGCCCAATAAAAACATACACAATTATTTAAAAATGCTTCTTCGGTAATCATCCTAACTAAAATTATAAAAATGCCAAAGTAACTCTGTTTCTATCTGTCACTCTGTCTGGACGTTTGATGACGTGACAAACATCCAGACAGAGAGACAAAAGTCACTTCCTATAGTTGTCTAGTTCCTATAGTCCTATAGTCGTTAATCCATTTTTATGGGTTTTTTGTCATTTTGTATGGACTGACATTTGTAATGTAGGGAGTTCTGGATCGTGCAAGCGAAGTTTTTTCCTCGAGACGAACGTATTCATTTTCATACATCGAAGCTTTTTTGGTCCTGATACGACTGCGGCTATATTTCTCAGAATTATAAAATTAGTTTTAGATTAGGATAGTATCCCGAGTGACGCTTCGAAGGTGTAATTCTTTTCCGATAAAAATCTATAAATGTAATTTAAAAAAAAACTACTAACTAGATATCACACTGATATTATAAATGAAAAAATTGTATGCAATTGTGTCACGCATAACTCCATATCGACTGAACAGAGTTCAATAAAATTTTGGTACGGGTGATAACTCCGGAAAATGTATTGTTTTGAAAGTGGGTAAAGCCACGGGGTGTTATATTATGGTTTGTCTCATCACCATCCACAACTGTCTTTATCCCATTTATGGGATGGGATTCTCATCCCTATTCCTTGTCTGCAGAGGCCTCTTTCGCTGTTCCATCGGTACCAGGTTCGACCCGCGATTTTATAAATATTGTCGACCTATTCTATCTGCTGACGATCGATGCTCAGTCAACCTTGCCTTGGACAACACTTTGTCTGGCTTTACTGTACTTTGTCCAAATAATTATCAACTAAACTGGCTCTATCTCCGTAAACGTGATTGAAAGGTCAATCATAAATCTTCCTCTTTTAGATTTGTATTCAACTTTTTGTCATCATACTTCGAAACTCACTGAAAACGAACCTTTTCTCGTCGTATCTTTTTATAGAATGTGGTTTAACTTCAAGATTTGTTCTGCCCAAAGCTTTTGGGACGCTGAAATTTATAAATCTCTCCGTTCCGTTCTTCGTTCTTTCGTTCATTCGTTCTTTTAGCGTAGATCTATTAGATTTTCGAAAGGCTGACGGCCAAAGTTTTTTTTATTCTTACTACAAATAGAACGCGTATCAAAGAGAGGTACAAGATACAGAGCAAAGCGTAAGCGACGCGTGTCAGCAGTAATGTGGATAGAAAGCGGGCCCGTGCTTTTTTATTTCAAGGAACGTAATTATACACCATTATACACCAAAAAAATGGCCGCGGGCCTGATCATGAACTGGCAGCTTCAGCACATCACTTAAGCTTACACATATTTTTGGTGTATAATTAATTGTTCATACAGTCTAATAATCTTTGTATAAAACTTAATCACCTTAACGACGAACAACGAACAACAACAACGAAGAACAAGTTTTTAACTAACGCAAAAGGCAGAGCTATGCCTTGTATTTAACCTTAGTTTTATGTTTTGCAATAAATTATGTTTATGTTTAGTTCCATAAAGCGCTTTTGCATCAGCTTTGCAACATCCCACTGCTGGGATATCGGCCTACCCTCGCAGGATAAAGCGCTTGCCAACTTCCAATTTGTGCTGCAGCTGACGCATTTGCTTTGTATCAATGCACAGTTACTAGTACTCGCATTAATGTTCAATTAATGTATAAGATAACCCATAATTCGACTTACCATTATACTAATTTAGCTGAACGGTCTTATTCCAAAAAAGTTCATTTGTACTAGGTTTAACCCAGGCCAGGACTAACCGACCCACGATTGTTACGGTATTCAAGTTGATACCAGGCTTAACATATTTATTGTGTTCCTGTTACAAATCTAAGACTATACATATTCTCAGGATCCGATGAACCATAGATGAAAGGTTGATAGCCCATAGTTTAAATATTAGCCACAGATAAGAAAACACAAATTGTAATAATTCATTAGTTCGTGAAGGTTTAAAAAACACTTCAAATGCTTAAATAATTAATTATGAATACAGCAAAATATCCTTAATTGCTGTATGTTTAGGTTTCAATCTAATAAACAACTTTTTATTTTGAACGCTTGTCAAGGTCATGGCATAATACGTGACGCCAAAATCCTATCGTAGAAAAAGCCTATGCGTATAAAAGCTACTATGTAAAAGTAGTCCACAGATAAACTAGGAGTTAACTTTTAGCCGTTTAACTTTAGTACCATGGTTTTAGTCCGTGGTTTAGTGAAAAACTTCGTTTTAAATAACGTTTATATGGTTTAAACATGGTACCAATCCCAGTACTATAATTAAACGTGTTTTTGAATAAGAACGTACGATGTGTTTTTTTTTAATTTGTTTCTTCATGATTAAACATACTTAGCATTTTTATAATTCTGCTAAACTGCATAGCAGTCTGTAGGCATAGTGTTATAATCATGTTATGTGATAGCTCAATCTGATAAATCCAGCCTCACGAGTCAGCTTATTTTCTAAGTGGAACTTCTTTAAATGAGTGGATTCACGCAAATGGTCTATCATTTGTATTTTACAATTCAATTATAAATTTCAGCTATTACAAAATATAATAACAAGATCTTAAATCAAATTCATTTGGACGGAATAACGTTAAACAAATTAATAAGGAAAACTGATTCAGAGAAATATTCTGTGTCTATTTTTCAAGTAATCTGTGCTCTTTTGTACCGTTTAATTAATTCATAAATTTAAATTAATAAGGTTTGTCTGCTTTAATTTATACTCGGAATACCTTTTTGATAAGTCCTTGTTACCCTTGTTGACAAAAACATGGCAAAGAAAGTTGAAATTTAAATTGCGTCTTATCATTTTAAGTGCCGCACTTGCTAGTATTTGTATTACACAAAGTACAAGACGTTAAAAAAAACTATAATAATAATATATGAATTGTATGATTGTATTTTGGAGAAACTCAGAGTCGCACAGCGGGCAATGGAGAGTTCTATGCTCGGAGTTTCTTTGCGCGATCGAATCCGGAACGAGGATATTCGCCGAAGAACCAAAGTCACCGATACAGCTTTCAGAGTTTGCAAGCTGAAATGGAAATAGGCAGGCCACATCACTCGAGGAACCGATAACCGGTGGGTAAGAAATGTTCTTGAATGGCGATCACGAACCGGAAGACGCAACGTAGGCAGGCCTTCCATTAGGTGGATCGAAGACATTGTGAAAGTCGCGGGCAACCGGTGGATGCAAGTGGCACTGTGTCGGTCGGTGTGGTGCTCTAAGGGGGAGGCCTATGTTCAGCAGTGAGCGTCTGCTGGCTAATGATGATGATGAATGAAAAACGATATAAGAAATGATGATTATATGATATGAGAAAAAAACATAACATGACTTTACTTAGAAATTTAATTGAAGTGACAAAATGAAACTATACCAAATTATATCATAAATCTTTTCAGAAAGCATCAAAAGTCCACATCAAGTTTCAATTATTGAAAAATACACTATACTAAGCTATTGATTGTGGAATCTGTGCTACGAGTAATAATCCGAACTGTAGAGCGAGGATTGTAGCGCGCCCGCGTAGCCAGCCAGTACCATCGCGGCTTCGTAGCCGGCCACACGCAAGCGCTACGAGTGCTACAAGCGCTACGAAACACGTAGCATCCTAGTCTCGAAACGAAAGCGGACGCGATCGTGACGCGCGACTTGCGGAAACGACTTTATCAGTGCAGTGTTAAGTGCAAAATTACATAAAATAATTCAGTTCGTTTTAACAATTCGGTTGGCCCAAAAGGTAAAGTTGAATGTGAATGTAAATTGTGTAGCTTCGACTTGGTTTTATTTCAACGTTAAGCGCTTGTAACTAATGGTCTGTTAAGATAAAGGCTTTCGCGGAATTCTAGTTATTAGCCGTTTTAAAGTCTCTCGTTTTCTGATCTTTATGCATTTTGCTTGGAATTTTAATTAGGCGACTAGAATCTTGATTCTCGGACTTGAAGTGAGATTTTTATTTAATCACAGATTACTGTTGTTATTTTAGATAACGAAAACTGGAGTAAAATTAATTAATTAATGTAGTGGGATTCTGCGGTGCGCTAATAATATATTCCATTTTTTAACTTAAACAAATTTTGTTTATATCAAAAATAAGAATATCTTTACACAAAATGATATCCAAATCAGTTTAGTCGTGGAGATGAGTGGTAAAAAACACATCTTACGCTATCATAATTTCAATGTGAGCTCAATATTCTGAGTTTAAAATATATTTTTTTACAATCTATATATTTACCCCTATTTTTCCTGGTTACGCTATAACTTGAGAAAAGCTTTACCGATCTTGATGATTTATTTTTGTTTGTGTTATTTTTGTAATTGTGAGGACAAGATTTATATGAAGAGTTTAGCGAGGCCGAAGTAATACCAAAAGCTAAAAATGTAATAAAATAATTAAACCTAGGGTACAGCCTATTATATAGATGTGAATCATTGCGCATTATAAAGAGTATTCTTTGAACTTTCAAGTGTTTCCGTTTTTTTTATACTGGTGTCGATTCGATTGTACCATTTTGTAAACTGAACTAAATTGGACATTTCTAAAATTGTTGCCGTTTTTTTTTACGTATTGTAATAAAAAGACACGCAGATAGGTTTAGTCCTATCAGATTAGTTTAGTTTAGTGAGTGGTACAACAGAATCGACGAGGATCGTGTTGAATCTTTCGATGTTGGTAAAAACACACATTCACACAAACACACACACACACACATTCACACATCACATTGTGTTAGACAGCGGTGTCTAACCGTGAACACACTGAACATGGCTCAGGCAGCTGTGCCGAAATATCGTGAACTCACAAACAACAAATCGTGATAAATATCCTGTGAGTACTTATATTTAAATTAGTAAACAACCGCGAAAGTCTAAAACAGTATAATATAAATTAAATCAATCAAATGACGCCAGCGGGGCAGGGCCTTAGTGGATAGAAATCCAGAGTGAAGAATCTCTTGATGACTCGCCATGTTCTGGATGACAACCGTCTGCGTCTGGCCCTTGAACCAAACATCTCAAGGGTACCTCAAGGGTCTTTAGGTGCTTAAAATACTATTATTTCAATTCTGCTTATAAACAAGTCACAATTCTGTTACAATTTGAATTGGTCTGTCATTTTCAAATGCAGCCTTTGAATTTGAAAATTTAAATTTCAATAAGTCAGAATCTGTTGGTTCCAGACCGGCACAATCTCCACGTTTACCGCCCTTTTGCTTTCCGGTTTGCGATGAGCGTATTCAGTGCTTTTGCGTTTTGTTGAGGCTGCAAATGGAGAAATCTGTTATACTACTCAACTAACTTTGTGAACTACTTTTTTTTTTAAATTAACACTAACTTTTGTGATAGTTTATTTATTATAGTTACTTAAATAACATTAAATAGTAAATAAATTGAAATAAAGTACTAATAAACTACTTTTGTTTATTATTTTACGATAAATCGCAAAATAATAAAAAATAAAATGAGGTTAGCCATCTTTTTTTTTTGAAACTTTTAGTCCTTAAATGTAGAAAACGTAAATAATAACGCTCCAGCTAATCAGATTTTAAAGATCGATTGCCGAAAATTTCCATTGGAAAAACGAAAACTATTGACACTTTAATACGCTACACTTTATAAAGAATGTATCCTAATCAATTGATCAAACTTTACCTGCGCATAGAGGACACCATAACTTTTTCGAAAACTAAATTTTGTTTTCGGTAAAGGTCTTACAATTTTCGAGTAATTGAACATTTTCTAAATATTAAATTTGTACCTAAAATTACCAAAAAAACTCGAAAGCTTGGATTATAACAGTATTTTTTTTTTTTGTTTTGTCATAGTGTTCAGACCCGCAGATTACGGGTTATCCTTTACGACATTTCATTACGAGACATTCTGTATATTAGACTCGAATTAGTTGTGTTTTGTGGGTTTTAAATTCTAAGAATTAAAATTTCACCCACTTTAGTCGTACTTTATATATATGTACTACCAGTGCCTCGCGATTTCACCCACTATCTTATTGTATCCGTAAAAAAATCCGGGATAAAAAGTAGCCTATATGTTCCGTGGTATAAGCAAATCTATATCAAATTTAATCAAAATCAGACCAGCCGTTACAGAGTTGAATGGGAACAAACACGCTTACATTTCATATTACAACTATCGAATATATAATATGAAAATAATTTGTGAACTAACATTTACTTGGCAAGAGATTCCAATTTCCAGTGTGATAGTTATTTCGCTTGTTTGTTGTTATTTCGGAAAGGGAGCTTCTGTTATTGTAACATTGAAGGCGTAGACAGACACGCCGAAATAATCAAAAATCACATTTGATTTCGATATAACTGGACCGGAAGTGATCGAAACTAAAGTCGGAATATCCGACTTAATTTAACGTGACTATTCCCGTTTTAACAATGTAAAAGAGTGTTATTATTTTTTGCCTTCAAAAATAATAAATAAATAAAATAAAATATCTGGGACATTTTTGCACACACGGTCATCTGACCCCAAACTAAGCAAAGCTTGTAATATGGCTGCCAGAGACTGATATACGTAAATAGATATTTTTTAAATACATACTTATATAGATATTAACACCCAGACATAGAACAAACACAAATATTCATCACATAAATGTTTGTCCTAGATGGGAATCGAACCCACGCCCCCAAGCACAGAACGTAGGTTCACTACCAACTGAGCCACCGGGGCAGTCAAAAAGACTTGCCTACAAGTAATAAGTTGGCCTTAATCTCAGATTATATACAGTGTTATAAGGAAAGGATATGTTAAGACGAAAAAGACTCATAGTAGTTATCATTATGAACGAGTTTTGGTATGGGACCAACACTGAAATCGCGGAAAAAAAATCAGCTGTTCCATAGAAAAATGTCTATGACACTCGACAAAATGTATGGAACAGCAGATTTTTTTTTTCGATATCAAGATTGGTCCCATAGTAAAAGTTTTTCACAATCATGAGCACTAAAAGCCCCTTTCGGCTTAGCATAACCTTTCTATATAGCCCTGTATAGATACTGCAATACGAGATCGTTGTTCCGACAAAACCTAACAAAGTTGAAGGTAAGCGCAGGATGCGGAGATTCCGACAAAGCATTCTCTTTGGCTGTCTCAAGATTACGCCTACTCGCGCTTATCACTGAGCCAATGATAGTACATTTGTATAGGTATAATTTGACCGATACGTGATGCGCTTCGATCGTACTAAGAGCGGAATCTAGGAGTGATCTGTGGGCTAAATGTAGAGCACTATGCTGGAGTTGTTTTGGCGATAGATTTTACTTACGGTTTGCTACCATAGAACATTTTTAATGACTTCCATATTTTAGTTTGACGGAAGTTAAGGAAAAAACTTTGTCGTTTTTTGGATCACTTCCTTCAAATTAAAAGTTAATAAGACAAAAAATATATTTTTAAACATGAATTTGAAATCATTTAATAAACAAATCCAGTTCAGATAATTAGATCCATGAGGAATTGAGGGAACTCCTCAAATATTAGAGGCATATATAAATCGATTTTGGTATTTTCACCAATAAGTCAAACATTTGTATTCAGAAAGTATCATTTAGCTTAGTGGAACTGATGAAGAAGACCACAGACATCCACAATGATAAGTATTTTACATATTATATATTATAATAATACATATTTATTTAGGCGACCAGAACATGCGATAGTGTATTTTTTCAGAGTATTTTGTTGAAGTCGGTTTTTTTTTGTTAAATTCTAAATTATTATTCTATTATATACATTAAAGCACGATTGGATATAAAGACAGTGATGCATAACATAAAAATAAGGCTGCTATAACAGTTACGGGCAATCAGAAGATTGGATTTCTCTTTCTTAGCACATTGTCAATGTTTGATGAGCTCTATAGATAGCTGGCTCTCAAACCATCCGGAATACAGTAGCTCTTTCCCTTGGCGATAATGTTTGAATTTAGTGTGAGAGCAAAAAAGTTTTTTTTTTTATTGGTGGCAAACAAGCGACGGATTCCGAAAATGCCTCCTTACCGCCATTCTATAATTTCCTAGTAAGCCGCAGAAAGACAATGAAGAGTGGTAGTATGGTCAGTGGTATTGCGTCTGCTATATCTACCAGGTATCGGATTAGATTCCCGGTCGAGAAGATATTTGTTTTTTTTTCTCCATTTTTTTTACGTGTGCTACACGTAGAGGTGCTACAGCGTCGTAGCTGCAGAGCTACGGTGCTCATCATACATATTGCAAAAAAGGATTATTCTCTCGAACTCCTCCTTTTCATTATGTTTCGTTGAATTTGTGTCCAATTAAAAGTCTCGAATTTGTCTCTGGATCTGGCTGTAGTTGTCTGCTGCTTCTGTTGTTCCACGACGTCCACCACACGTGAACCCTAGCAGAAAGCTATGTGTGTGAAACGTCATTGACCGAGCAAAGCGAAGTTCTTCAGAGTCTACGGTAGCAAATCGGGTTTTTATATATCTTTTTCCGACGATAACTTGTAAACTGTTGATTTGACCTTCATGAAATTTGAGTATAGTCCCACAACTCGGCTATACCCCACAGCAACTATTACGAGATTACCACACGCCAAAAAAAATTAAGCTATTTTAAGTAGGCTACATCGAAATAGTTTTGTTCATCTATGGCACCGTTGATGTATTTTAAAAAACCGCGTGGCCTGACTACTCATATTTGAACCAAAAAATAATATATATTGGAACAAACTATTTGCTTATTTAAGAAAGATCAAATCAACGGTACGCAAGTTATCCTCGAATAAACACACATAAAAAATGACCTACTAGTTCCGGTAGACTCTGAGGCTTATGCTTTGTTTAGTTACTTAGAAAAATGAGACAACTCTAGCCGTGATTATTTACAATGTGTGTATTTTTCGTGTATATGCTTTGTTAAATAGTTACAATCAAACATATACGACCAGCCACCAATCAACGAAACAAATCGCCTTCAACGTCAGTGTCGAGGCTTGCCAATAACTTTGTTCCTTATCGGGCGACCGATCCGCTGACTGGAGATTCGATACGTACAGACTAGTGACACAGACAAAATAAAGACAGATAGACTACTCCTAATATCCAAATCGCAAAATTTCACATGCTTTCTTAGATATTTCGAGATAATTGAGAAACGTTTCGGTTGATTTTGAAATCGTCGGATATCTGTTGTATCGTTTGGAATCAAATTCGTCGGATATCTTGTAACGACGAAATTTCAAGACGTCCTTTAATCGACAGGCGTTCTTCTTGCCCCAATAACAAAACCTTCCTTCGTGCTACCCTCTCTTTTGTTATCTCCAAAAATAGTTGCCAGCAAATAAATAATAATTCTAACTATTTCAAAATCAAGCAGAGCATCAAATGAATTAACTAAACAGAAACTTACTTAGTGGTTACATTAACATTGCTCATTATGAGGAACTTCCACATTTTGATTAATTAACAATATTACCGGATCAATCTATACACAGATGACACTTAATTAGATATATATATATTGTTACGGACGTTGGGAGCCGGAGGAGCTTGTAACAATCTGTGTCTATTATTTAAAGAATATAATAATAATAATAATTCTTTATTCCGGACACATGATCCATATGGAAAATATACTACTTCATGAGTCTAAAAATACTTAAATGAGTAAATTACACGTAAAGGTGTGGCCGTTAATTTATTGACGACCTATTTTAGTACCAGACTACGCGAAACAAAACGGAGGGCTATAATTTTTACTGAAAAGTATGTGTCTATCTTTATTTGTACCCTCATTTCATCTAAATTACTTATAATAATTTGACAAATGAGGTGTCGTTGGAAGCGTCTTCATCGTCCACTGCTTAAAATAAACTATGTCACGTCACATTAACTTGAATATAGCGCCGTCACACGACATAAAGTCATAGACAAAAAAAACAATGCTTTAATGATGGGTATCGAATAGCGAATAGAATATGGCTTAATTAGCACATTTTTAACATATATAATATACTATTAACCGTTGTTTGTGGCTGTGCTTGTATACACCCGATAAAACTAAAGCTCACGCAAGGACGTAGTCGGTTTTTAGTTTTCGACCTATAATTATCTTGTTTTGCCTCTAATATTTTTTACTCGTAAGTACATATCGTAATTTTTTTTCTGAGCTTCTACTAAACTTTACGTGAAAATTAGATACTTGACGATCAATGTATCAATAAAATTCAGAAGTACATAATACTTGCTGGTTTTACCCGAATTTGATATAGTTATACCATTTTCATTTCAATGATTCAATTAGTTTCGTTTTTACAATCCCGTAATTGCTTCTCTGTAAACTTCCAAAACCACCATAAACTCTAATCAATGTACTTCTAAAGTAATCCGCTGATGTACAACAAGCTATGATAGTAAACAAGTAACGAAACGCAATTCCAAAACATAGTTATTCATGTCCGTGTTACAAAAGTTGCAAGTTTCCATGTCACTTTTTTTTCTCTTATTTTTTGGCTCCACACGTTGTGTATTTAGCCAGTGTGGTATTGTTATATTTCAAGTGAAGTCAAATATTTCTCAATTAAAATAAGTGCCAGTCATAGTCGAAGTCACGGTCATGTCCACGTTATGCCCCAGTAAAGCGGTGGAGACTTAGGTACTAGAGGTTTCAATGGAGTTTTGGAAACAACACGAAGAGTCACGTTTCACAATATTAACTATTCACCAACACGCCAGCACGTTCACGAGCACTCAATGGATAAAAATCCACAGAAATAACACAAGTTTTGGAAAATAATACAATGACACTGCATGACTTCTTCACGTTCCCGCCAAAACTACATAAGTCAATTTAGATCGATTCATGCTATCGTACTTACTTCTATCGAGATGCAATCGCTCTATGCAAATATACGCGGGAGTGGTACCAATCGTGCCATTCGAATGTGGTATGTGGAATACTCGATAATTTTATTCACGAGAGAGTTAAAACGTTTAGAATTTGGTTCCAATTACGTAACAATGATGAGTGCCTGTATTCAGCAATCGTTTGGAGGTTCTTACTTTCGTTTGAGGTTTGTGGAAGACACCATCGTGCTTTTACTGCATCTTGCCATTTGTCATTCAGATTTAATCGATTGGAATAGAACCAAATATTTTACTTATATATCATTTTTTTACGCAACTAAGGAAAGAGTCGAGCAAGTCGCTGGCCTGACAGTAAGCATCTCATCCATAAAAGTACAGTGCCACTCGGAATTTCAATCCCGGCGAGTGGGAGTTATGAGAAGTGAATTTTATGGGAATTGTCAATGTCCATCACCACCACCACATTGTCAGAAGTAGACATTTTGGGACGAAACGTTCAAATCCACGCGCATTGCGCGAAAATGCACTGCGCTTGTCACCCTTAAAAATCCGCTGTAGCATGCATTTTGTTTCGTTCGTATAATGTCGTTTCGTTTCTCTAAAGATGTTTGTCACGTTACTTTTAGAAGGAATCAAAAAAAAATGCGATATTTTATATTATAATAATATAATTGCAAATTTTATTTTTTATTTTTTGGCGAGGAGGAAAGTTCCGCAATGTTTCCGACTGCCTTGGTGCTTGACCAAGTGCGCTTCAGCTCCTCCCAGGACAGCTACGAGGTCTTTGCCTACGACAGCGTCAGCCACTGGACGCTGTCGTCCTCGCCACGCTCGTTTAGGTAGACAGCTAGAGCCCCACCTCTAACCACCTCGAGTCCAGAGGTCCCCTTTTAGTAGGCTCTTACTACAGGCTGGGGATACCCATGCAACCGGGCTATGTGGCATTGCGGCATTTGGTCTCAAAATAAAACTCGTTCAAATCAATAATAATAATGATAAATAATGGTGGACGTTTTTCCCAGAGCGCCATCTAGCCCCAAACTAAGCAAGCTTGTACTATGGGAACCAGATAACTGAAGAATACATAAATACTTTTTTTTTGTAAATACATACATAGATACAAAGAAACACCCAGACATAGAACAAACATCCATGTTCATCGCACAAATGTTTGTCCTGGGTGAGAATCGAACCCACTACCTACAGCTCAGAAGTCGGAAATCCTTCCACTGAGCCACAAGGCTAGTCAAGACAATCGATGAGTATAATGAACATTTTTCAGTAAGTGCCACCGTTCCATGTAACCATGTACAGTTATAGTTACTATTTTATGGCTATATCGCTATAGTAACACAAACAGTGGCCCGTAAAAACGTCTATTGGCAACTGCGAGTACCGCACGTAGTAAACGATCATTATCCTTGCGTGTCTTCTTTAATGAAGGCTATGAAAGTTACCTAAAAACCTTCCATGTTTCTTTGTTGAAGAACCTTCATAATTAAATAGGTATCTACTCAATTATTGAGTTTCTGTTTAACTATAACATTGTTATGTTAAGTTGCAGTCATAACTCCTTATAACTGACTAGCGACTTTGGTCGCGTGAATCTACAAAAAAAAAAAAACTATATCCGTCTCCAATCCCTGCATATATATGCAAAAATTTAGACCAATCTGTTCAGCCGTTTAGCCGTGATAACGCGACAAGCACCCAGACAGAGACAGCAAGACTGAGAGACAGAGTTACTTTCGCATTTATAAGTACATAGAGTTCAGAGTTCATAAGGACATAGAACACATCTGATTCATTTCTCATTTGGGTACATTTTTCACGAAATATGTATTATCATTACAAATTTGTAACCCAATTGACCCAAACAAAAAACAATACGCAAAATATTCACATATACTCAAAGAAAAACTCCATTTCAATTTTAAATCGTTTCTCTCACAAAGGGAAGAAACTGGCACCAACCCGCAACACAATGTATGAGAGAAATAAAGTGAAGGGGAAACACACGGCCTCTGTATCAGAACATACAGAATGATCAGTATGGGGCGGACTGCAAATACAAGTTTTTATTCCGAGATAAAAACTCGAAGCCTGTTCAACTGACGAATAATTGGAAGTTTTTTTATAATATTTTACTTGCCTGATTAATGTTAACTAATAACTTCATAGCAACAATACCTCCAATAAGTGCCTCTTTTCAGTATTAAATTTCAGTAGTTTTCAGGATTGCATGGTAATAAATCATTGGTGTCAGCAAAGTTTCATCAAACTCACGCGTGATCAAAGCGTTGGCGTTCATCTGGATCATGGCATAAAAATAGAGAAATTATATAAAGAAGAGTGTTAATGTCCATAGAAGGATGCGTAAGTTGATTGTAGTACTGATAAGAACGTAAGATGATTTAATCTGCGTCATGGTCGACGCAATTTCTGCTTGACGTGAAATAAAATGAAATTATAAGTTCTTTTTGTGAGGTAGCCTAAGTTGTTTAGATAGTTTTAGATTGTAAGTTTTTTTGTTTGTTGTTTGTTTAACAAAGGCACTTGCCCAGTAAAAAACACAATGTATGCTACCTAAAATTATAATTTTATCCCCAAACTTTGCCTATAATTGCATAGATATAACCATAACAAAATTTGTAATTCGTTACAAGGTTGTTTGGTAGTTTAAAACATTTCCATAAATTTTAATAATCTAATGCTTATATTCGAGTTTTATTACGAAATACACGGATACTACTTAGATAATTAGTATATGTATTCGTATTTTTCTACTGGGCTTTTCATACTGTTTATATAGCAAGTGTTTTCTACAGTAGAACGAGCTAAACTATCTGTAAGTAGGTTTCATAAAAAAGATGGCCGTTTGTTTCTGCCCTGCAAATATTGTCGTGTTTCGTAGACGATAGAAATCTAGTCGGATTATCGTTCTTCATGAGAATATTTTCGGGAACTCTAGTTGATTTATTGGCGTGAGATAACGTAGATATTACGTATATGTAGGAAAAACTCGCTCGGGTTTTGTACCTAGTTACTTATGTAGATCTTGTTTGATACTAGCTGTTAACCGCGACTTCGTTCGTGTAAGCCTACAAAAAAAAAGTAGCCTATGTCTGTCTCCGACCCATAAGGTACGTGCATTGATATCATAGATATCAATGCAAAAATTCAGCTTGATCCATTCAACCGTTTAGCCGCGTAGATAACGCGACAAATACGTAAACACCCAGACGGAGAGACAGAGTTACATTAGAATTTATAAAATTAATTACATAATTAGGATATATATTTATTGGCTCTATCGTTTAGTATAGCTAAGAGGGAAACACGATTCCATAACATTCTCTCGAAAAAAAAAAAAATATATATATGATAAACATTCGATTTACACACATTTTTCGCTTGACCTCCGAACGCATATTGTATATTCAAGTGATTATTACTCTAATAGATAGATAGATAGACTCTTTAATGTTCACACCAAATTGTACATAGTTAGGACAAAAAAGCTCAAAACTAGTGTAACAACAACTTAAACCAGTGTAATAATGAGGAAAATCTAGGGGAGCATAGACAGCTTCGATTGAATCCCTGGTTTAAAATTATCTGATTTTGTGACAAGCGCGCGCAAAAGCCATTTCTTTTCATCTACACGCAAAAGTGTGTAGCGCCATCTTTTTCTCGAATTAGCTCTATGGTTGATTCTAAAGCTTTTTTTTTATCTGAGTACGTTATTCTAACGACTGAGACATATTGTACATTTATTGTCCAAAAAACAGTTTTTTTGAATCAATTAATCAAAAAATCAATTTATTGAATTTTTCTAAGTCCCCTTTGGCTTATTTCGTCGACAAAATCCATTTTGTCTATTTTAAGCCTCGAATTTGTCGAACTTTAGGTTACATACTTGTAATGTTCCGACAAAGACATTAACCGTCGACAAAATCAGTTATCTTGATTGTAAATGTGACATTTGGCATTTTTCGTCGACAAAAACCAATGTTGTCTATTCTAAACGTCTGAAAATCATCGTGAGGAAACCATTGCATAGTGGTAGGATACTTCCGACGACTCGGCTGGATAGCTACCAACCCAAAGATCAAAATCTATCTCCAAGTACCAACAATATCTTCCGGCAGCATCATTTAAGAGACAGTTTTATTTTCAATGCTAAATGTGTCACTCAACATCGGGTGCGTTGTGGTCAAATGCCTAGGCTGTCGACAATTAAAAAACACAAAATATGCAAGTAAGTACAGTATATAGTTACTGGATGGATTGCGGCCTTATCTTCATTATATTTCTTTAAAATGCTAAAAATCTCCGGAAACTTTAATGTCGTTCTTGGCATTAATCTTGCTCAAGCTCAAAAAAGGTGGTGCCTTTTATCAGCATTTGAGCCTTAATCACTGCGCCAATAAAGTTAAGTATTCATTTTTATCAATTTTCTTACTTTTAATACAACATATCTTTTAAAAAATCAAGTAAAATAAATTACATATATTAAAAATTTATAAAGCTTTTAGTTGTTAATGTCACGGGTCGACTGGACCCAATTGTCACGAGATCCATACAGATGTCACAGCAAGACAGACGCCTACACCAAGCACTTATAAAGCTGTAGATGATGATGAAGCTTTTAATTGAAAGTTCCCTAAAACCCCTCGATCTCGTAAAAAAATCTTTTTCTTTGAAACCTACCATCTCAACGCATTTATTTAACAAACACAAAGAACTTTTCCCATTTGTAAGTCCAATAAAATTCCACCTATTTACGCTCGGTAACGTTTATAAAAAGAAAAGTAGGTAATTCTACTTTTCCTTGCGTATTTAGCGAAACACACATTATTTCTAGTTGGAACCTTGACGCAGTGAAATAAAAGGAGAAAATAAATTTTTGCTACAACAAAGTAGCAAATAAAGTAATGAAATAGTGGCTTACTGGACCGATTATGATGATTTCTTTTTTGTTGTGTTCGTAATTGTAAGGACAAGGTTTGTATGAAGAATTTAGCGCGACCGAAGGCTGAGCTTTGCGGGCATCAGGTAGTGCTCAATAAAATCACTTAAACATGTCATGGTACTCTTTCTACTCGACTGTTTTTTCCGAGTCATAGTTATGTTTAATTTAGTCTGTTTCAGTGTGACAAATTAAGTCTTGTTTAACATTCCTTTCCATTATGGAAGACAGGCGAACACGAATAACTTACTTGAAACTTTTGATGAGAGTTGTCTCTTTTTGCTTTGGAAATGTACTTATTTAAATCGTTCAGTCTCTACTTTACGCGGTGAGTTCTGGTACTGGGAAGAGGTTCATTATTTAATGGTCAGCGTTCCACGACCACTAGGTGGACCGACGACATTGTGAATGTCGCGGGAACCCGTGGGTGCGAGTTGCACGTTGTCGATCGGTGTGGCGCTCTAAAGGGGGGGCATATGTTTAGTCTTCTGGATGATGATGATGAGCGTTCTGCGATCCCCAAGGCGCCAGCTAAGCTTTGGTATTGTGGCAGCCCGCTCCCTTCTTTACTATGGAGCTTTATTGTTTTAATGTTTTTTTTAATGTTCAGTGGACTTCTTCTGGCTTTTGGTTAGATGATCTTAAGGTGACCGAGAACAACGGCGTTCTCTGGTCTCTGGATCTCAGGGTACAAGTGCAGTGCAATCACCGCGTATTCTTTTGAACTGTTGTGGTTTGTTGTTGTTCTGTGTGGCACTGAAGCGTCATGGGCAAGCGTGACGCTACAGATGAGCGACATCTCGTCCACGTCATTTTATTTTAAGAACACACAAACATAGAAACCTACATACACCCCTCATCACCCTTCTACTTGAGCAGTAGAGTAAAAAATACGTTGTTAGCATTTGTGTTCGATGTTAATATACGTAAACAGATACGGGATTTACAGAAGGACATTTTGTTGCCCATGCCCGGATTTAATAAAACACGTGTGTATTGTGTGATGACAATCAACAAAATTCTTTTGTTTGTATTAATTTGTTATCACGCCCGCGTATTTATTCAATCTATTGACACGACTTAAACGGTTTTTTATCGGTTTTCAGTCACTATGAGCAATTAATTGGACGCTTGCGTGAGTTCCCTTCATGAATTTCCGTTACTCGACCTCAGAATTTATGTGTCTTCTATGTTTTGATACGATAAGTAACTTAACTTATTTTAATTATATTTTCAACATTCCTCAGTTGAACGGAAGATGCAATAGAGGTATGAGGTAGAGAGGGTGTGCGTCGCATTCGTATGTCTCCATTTTTCTTTAAAACGGTTGAACCGAATTTGATGAAGTTTATTACCCGCTTATGTCCTTAAACTACGACCAGGACCACCGGGGGACGTGCACCAACATCCTCGTAGTAATCGTAAATATACCTACTGCGATGTCCAAGCCGCCTGCTAAGCGTCGAGATTATGCCCCAATGGTGCTGCAATAACATCGAATTCTATTTTTTATCAAATCACATTTTATCACTGCAGTGATAAGCAATTTTTTATAAACTCTAAATGCTTTTTAGATTATTATATTGCTTGTATGTTTGAAGGGATTTATAAGCCTTGAGATATGTTAGATAAACGAGACACTACGATCAGATTTCTGCCAAGAAATATGTACTCCATATGTAACGCAATACGATAGAATGAGAACATGAATCCCGGGTGACCTTCCTGGGTCCGTTGTAACAGACTTATCAATATTTTATTGAAACTTAACCCTGTTTTAACCTTTTTTATTTATTTGGAAAGAAAAAATATTGTAGGTTGTACAAACTGATTATAAGATTAGAAACTTCAGAGGCTTCTAAGAGAAAACTATTAAGAAGCAAATTAAAAAAAATATGTGATTTTTCTATGCGCTTATGAAGATAAAAACATAATATATAATTGTGTTTTTTTTTGTTCTATCGTCTAGTAATAGCTAATATAATTAATGATTAAACGAACTATTACTTACCAGTAAGTGAAGTTCAATCATAATTATGTGAAGTGTTGAGTTTGAAGAGATATTTATATACACTAGTAGTAGCACCTACAATGTCGCCTTGTTGCACTAAGTTTAGAGACTAAAAGAAAAGAAACTAAAAAATATGTAGGTAGATTGATACTCCTTCATTATTTCGTGCGGTAGACAGGATCTTCATTTAGTTCAGAGCCAATTCAAACCGATATTTCACATTTTACGGGCGCTATGAATTACATAATCCGGGAGGGCGGGATGCTATCTCTTCAAACTCAACACTTCACATAATTATGATTGAACTTCACTTACTGGTAAGTAATAGTTCGTTTAATCATTAATTATGCTTCAGTTTTGAGTTTGAAGAGATATTTATATACACTAGTAGATGTTGAGAGAAGTTGTGAAATATCTGTTTTGATGATATAATATATACTAAAGAAAAACTAAGTGAAAACATGTGATAATCTTTACAAATGATATTTAATCAATATCTGCATTAGTAGTTGATTACTTAACAAAAATAATACTTTCTTAAATAGACAATATTTATGAACAACATTGAATATAAAAGCCGATACAGATCTGGTCGTTATCTTACACTTGATCAATTATACTTCTAGCGAAACAATGGCTACCCAAATCATTTGATTCTGTTATGGCTATTGTGAAAACCTGACAAATGTCATTTTGCTGTGTGATATCTATACCACATACACCTAAGAGTACCTAATCTTTATCCTTCTGCTGATTGTTTGCGAAATCAGTTAGGGGGGTCTTATCCTAAAGATAGGGATTCATTAGGGATCCAAGTGGCCAGAGTTTAAATTACTGGTGAAGTATCCCAAGTGAAATTATACTTAGGTAACGGAGGGCGAAGCCTAAATATTCCCTTAAAACCTCTTCATACAGTCATCTGCACTTAGCTGGCCCCTAATATTAGGAAACTGCAGATCTATAACTGTTTAGAGTAGCGTGGAAACAAAACAGTAAAAAACAGTAAAAAATTGAATAATGACTGGAATTGAAGCCTGATACAATCAATATTATTTTGTATACAGTATAGGTTGAATTATCTGACAGAGAAGATATCATTATGTGTATAGATTCGAGAGGGACTTTTCTTCTCAGTATAAACTCCCGCATAATAACCCGGCAACCAGGGTAATCCGCTGCTGAAGCTGGCGGGGGCTGGAATGGGAGATAATTAAGTCCTCAGAGGAGTAAAAAATTAGCGGCTTCGACTGCAATAGTTGGTTGAAAAGTGGGTACCACGGTTGTGCCGGCCATGCTGGGACAACTAGTATACATTTAGCTCTATCACTAATAATTTTTCTCAATGTCTTTAGGATGATTGAGAAGGGAGGAAATCCGTAAAAAAACCATTTTGACCAATTAATAGAGAAAGCGTCAACTGTGTAAGCATCAGGGTCTTTATGCCATGAAATGTATATAGGGCATTTTTTATTTACTCGGCTAGCAAACATATCAATCTCTGGTTGTCCGAAATTATCAATTATTTGTTGAAAAGCAAAATCAGATAGTTCCCATTCAATATCAGGGTGAACCCGCCTTGATTCGGTATCCGCGATAGTATTTTCGATTGATGGAATGTATAGCGCCGAAATAAATATATTTCGGGCTTCGCACCATTGCCATATATCTTTGGTCAGTCTTGTTAGATGAGGGAACTGGATTCCTCCCATACGATTTATGTATGAAATGGCAGTAGTGTTGTCTATTCGTAAGATAATTTGACAAGCGGATAAATCTTTAGCAAAAATTTTCAGTCCGATAAATGCTGCCAATAATTCTAAATAATTAATGTGCAGACTTCTTTCTTCCTGACTCCAACAACCACTTGCTGTTTTTCCAGCACATGCTACTCCCCAGCCCCCCATAGTGGAAGCGTCAGAATAAATCTCTAAATTAAATTCATCGAATTTTATTTTGTTTACTGAAAATTCAATAGATTTAATCCACCAATCGAAATCTGACTCCAATGTTGCAGGTAAATTCATATATTTCTCATAATTATCATCTCCTTTTAAATTCAAATATTTGCATCTTTCAAATTCCTTTGTGTAGAGCCAGCCGTATTCAATAGCCGGACAAACAGAAGTCAAAAGACCTAATAAACGCGCAAATTGTCTAATTGTACATCTTTTTAAATTTCTAAATTTAACTAATTCTTTTTTAATATTCAGACGCTTTTCTATGGGTAAACAAATTTCCATTGTTTTAGAATTCACAATAAATCCCAGAAATTTACACGAAGTGCTCGGAATCATGCAACTCTTTGATTCATTAATAATGAAACCTAAGGAACTAAGAAGTTTCTTTGTCATGCCAATATTGTCTATGCATTTACTATAGCTATGTGATATGAGGCAGGTATCGTCGAGATATATAGTCGATGAGTAGCCTGCACAACGTAACATTTTTACCACTGGTTTCATTATTTTAGTGAAAACAAAGGGTGCAGTGTTGAGACCAAACGGCAGAACATTAAATTCAAACAAATTACCACTCCATTCAAATCATAAGTATTTTTTGGAGGTATTATGAATTTTTATAAAATAATATGCATCCTTGAGATCTATAGTTGACATGAAACAACCTTTTGAGACAAGTTTGATCATCGTTCGAAAATCTTCTAATTTAAAATGAACAGAGTCTATGAACTTGTTCAGCTTTTTCAGATTTAGAATCAGGCGTGTCTTGCCGTTTGGTTTTTGTATTAAGAATATATTGGATATAAATTGGTCGTTACATGGCTCGCATTGCGCTATAGCACCTATAGATATTAAGTGAGTTATAGCTTGGTCAAATTGAGTTATTTCTGAGTGAGAGTAACTTTGGGGTTGTGGTGCACTATGCTGATATGGAGTTTCATTGAACGGAATTTTGTAACCACATACCCATGACAAAATAGTTTTATCTGTGGTTATTTGTGACCATTGGTTGTAAAAATCAGATAGCCTGCCGGCGTAATTTACCGTATTGTCTAGCGGTGGCCGCGACTGAAGTTCTGACGCGACGTTCTCGATGATGGCGCGTGCTGCTGCCTCGGAAATGCAGACTCCTTCGTCTTCGAGGGCCCAGGTGGTTGCTGCCTGCGGATCTGAGCCGGAGCCTTCCAGTTTAAATTCTTGTTAGAGAGCTGGGGCTTCGGTTTTGTCGCGTTGTTCTTGGTAGGGGCTGCGGCTTTGAGATCCGCGCCCGACTTATTAATCGCCTTTGCCGTCCGCAGCGTTTCAGCTAGTTCTTGCCCAAAAAGAAAGCTGTCTATTTTCGTGAGCAGCATCTGATCCTTTAGATCTTTTTTTAGTACTGCTAAGATGAAATTCCGTCTCGTTATCGACTCGTTGTGTTGGGAATCACAAATGATGCGGCCAGCATCAATTAGCAACTTAAGAATTGTTGGATCTTTACAATTTTTTTCCAAAAGTAGAGTAATGGCCTCGCTAAGACAGGCAATAGCGCTGCCTATCTGTTTCTGTTTTGCCTCCATTGCTTTGTCGCGTTTAACTACCTGTTCAGTAACAGCTGCTTTTATCTCCGGATTCAGAGTAGGAGCAGCTATCATTCTGCAGTTGTCAGGTGTCAGATGCGCATCTAAAAGTTCTTTGCGAAGCTCTTTAGTCAAACCCGATGTGGCAGTGAAGTTGAAGCGGATGGCTAAGTCCTTCTGTATATCCTTACCGAAGGTGATTGTATTTGAAGGGTCCTTCCCTAAAATCTCCAACATAAGCTCCACCTCTGAATGTGGAACTGCTTCATTGCTGGAAGTACCTTCAGTTTCTGGCGGTGGAATCGCCTCCTCCAGCACTGTCACGTTGTGTACATCTGGCGAATGTGCGGGAACTGTATGTAACGTGCTAGCCAGCGGGCTTATTTCCCTTAGCTCGTCAATATAGTTTTCAACATTCACAGTTTCAATGTTGTCATCTGAAATTGAAATCAGTACCACACTGATGTACTTATCAGAAAACCTTACCCTCCTTCTGGGGAAATCGGGTAATTGTAATTGCATATCAAGTAGTAACTAAATAGTAACAATATAATTTTGTAACAATCAAAGACGGGTGTGTGTATAGGTATTTTCCTTATCAGTGTCAACTGCGTCTAATATACACAGTTCGCTACCCGCGCTGTAGGTACAGATAGGTAGGTACAGCGAGAAAGATGAACTCATGTCGTTGCATCGTGTACTCGAGGAATGAAAAGGATAAGTAACAACTCGAGCGTTGGAACGTTAATCCTTGTAAGTAGATGATTATCGGTAAGTAGCAACTCAAATCGTTGAAACGAGAACCGATCACAGTACTTACTCTTTAGTAAAATAGCTAGATTTTTACCTTGTGGGTCGTTTGACAATTGCATGGAATCTGCGGATGACGAAAGTTTTCTACTGCGTTTTAGCAGTTTTCGCTCCAATTTCTTCATTTTCTTCTTGATACAATCAAAATATTCCCAGTTGTCATCGTGTTTCCTCTTCGGCATGTCGATTTTTGCAAAAAACTAGTGTCTAACACGATAAAAATAAAAACGATTTTATAATGTGCGACGCGGCGGAGCACTGCAGTGTGAATGAAGATCCTGTCTACCGCACGAAATAATGAAGGAGTATCAATCTACCTACATATTTTTTAGTTTCTTTTCTTTTAGTCTCTAAACTTAGTGCAACAAGGCGACATTGTAGGTGCTACTACTAGTGTATATAAATATCTCTTCAAACTCAAAACTGAAGCATAATTATAAGAAAACCATGATTACACGATATTTTCTCGATAAAAATAATAATTGAAAAGATCTCGACTTACACACATTTCTATATTGAGGCTAGCTCGCCAAACCCCTAGTGTATATTCAAATGGATATTAGGTAATCTAATAGTGAGGTAATAATAATATCTAGGATAGCCTAGAACAGATTGATTGATTTTCCAGTATAGTTGTAATTACCGATTATCTCATTTCATGACTAGCACGCGCTAAAACCATCTCGTCTCATCTGTTCACAAAAGTGTTTAGCACTATATTTTTTTTCTCTAAGTAGACTCTTAATATCGGTATTCAGTATAGAAGTCAGGCTGCTTTTATAAATAAGCGAGGATGTGGAACTCTCAGCGTCTTAAAAATTAGAGTTAACAGTTTCCTTCTAGGTAAACGTGCTCTATCCTAGACCACATCAATACTTACCATCAGGCAGGATTTCATCAAACGCAAACTTTTGTATAACTAAGAAGCGGCTAAAAAATAAGATTCCCAGTTTTATTTGTATAGAATAAGTTAAAAAAAAGTTAAATAAAGGAGTTCGAACATTTTTGCATGGAAGCTGGCATATCCAACCGCTGCTATTTTTTTTTTATATTTTTTTTGTGTTCGAAGTTTTCGCGCATGATAATAGCAGTATATAAGACTAGAGAGCACTTAAAGGAACAAAATATGTTCTGCAACATGGTGTCCTAAAGTGTCACGTTCCCGAGATATTTGAAGGTAAAGACTTCACTGTTCTTTTATAGCGATTTTTACCTTCAAATAACTCGGGAACGTGATACGTTACGACACCATGTTATAGAAAATAATATTTTGTTGGTTTAAGTGCTCTCTACCCTTATAAATACTACTTTTATCATGCGCTGAAATTTCTAAAACAAAAAAAATATATTGTGGCGGGTGGATAATTGTATATGCCACAAACGTTATATGCCCTTTAGTTTACATCCCTAAACCACCCCGTTTTTCGTGTAAATATGTATATATGTTGCTACATAGCGCTTCTTAACGATTCGATTTCTCAAGTCTGAAATGTCATCAGCTACATTTTACAGTTTTTTAGCACTAAAAGCCAATGAAAAAGTACGGCTCAGTAAAAACTGTTCAAAAAAGTTTTCGGAGATCTCAACACTAAATCGATTTGCCGTTCTTCGACTGAATGATTGAACTAAAAATACAAAAGGATCGATTAAAAGAAATGGAGCCGGTGTTGACCAAAACCACAGGATGACGGGTAGCGTCCTCTTAATAAACGGTGGGCGTTCTGCAATCCCGAAACTGCCTACCAAGCGTGCGGATTATGACAAACCACTTTTATAAAGGCAAGGCATTCATTTAGCAGTCTTCGTTCTTCGACTTCCGGCTGATGATGATGATTTTAAGAAATTGCGTTACAAAGTTCGCCTCATTGTGTACATATGTTCAAACAACAACACATTATCCTTCAGTAACAGTACTGTACACCTGAGCAGGCATATCACATTAATAATTCAATGTCACGCTTTCATTCCCGCCTACAAACAAAGGTCCATTTCACACGCACTTCAAAGGCCTCGCACCTACTTTTACGCACCAAAAAAATATTCGCACTTTACACATCAACCCGTGGCTACACTGTCTGATGGAAATTTGTGAGGACTTCAGCGAATTTTCCTGCGATGTCATCATAATCATCATCGCTTCTTCAAGCGATATGGCTTGCCCATTGCCACTTCAACTTGCAACCCATTTTAGCTATGACGGTGACTTTGGTTCGTCGGCGAATATCCTCGTAAGGGATTTTATCGCGCAAAGAATCTCAGAGCATATTATAGCCGAGAATCTCTCTCTATTGCTGTGCGATGTGCTGAGGACAAAATATCGCGCAGGACTTTGTGTTGTGATGTCGCGAAGAAATCATTGTTTGGTTATTCGTACTCTTTGTTTACATTGTCCATCATCATCATCATCATCATCATCATCAGCCATAAGACGTCCACTGCTAAACATAGGCCTTCCCCTTAAAGCGCCACACCGACTGACAACGGGCCACTTGCATGTGGATGCAAGTGGCCCGCGGGCCCGCGGGCAACCGGTGGCGGTTGCCCGCGTTGTCACAATGTCGTTGTTCCACCTAGTGGGAGGCCTACCTACGCTGTGCCTTCCGGTTCGTGGTCTGCACCATTGTCCAATCAAATATAAACCCAATGCAAAACAAGATTTCATTTTTAAAAGTCTTTGATTGACCGAGGGATGTGAAGGTCTCAGAATCAATGGAAACAAATCGGTAAAATTTTTTTTTTTGTCTATAAAACTCAATGTGTATTCTCTTTCCGCTGCAATCACTCATTTTCTTGCGTTTATTTTAAGTATATATTTTTCGACGATAGCTTGTTTACTTTTGATCCAATCATAATTAACTTTTGATAGCAAGTAGTTCATTCAAATACACTGTAGTGTCTTTGCGCTGCTATCATTCATTCGCTTGCGTTTATGTATATTTATCGACGATAACTTGTTATTTTTGATCCAATCATAATTAACTTTAGAAAAAAACTAGTTCATTCAAATACTTTGTTTAATTTCCAATAGATAAAGAGGTTGTAAAGCCCGAGGTCACAGCTCGGAGCGAACTACTAGTTTATAGATAATTCATTAGGTTTTTTGTTTCCAATTACCGACGCGACGCTTCAACATGAAAAAAAAATGGGGAGATGATTCTATGAATTCCTTCGTCAGATATGTTTTTATTATAATGGCGAATATTCGCCGATTTTCCCTTATATAGCCGCAGGGTACAGGAGTCCTTTTTTTTTCCCGACTGATGCGGTGCAGGGATCTCCAAAGGAAGGCACCGGAGCCCTCAGCACTACGCTTCAGCTCCTTCCGGGACAGCTAGCAGCTGTTGTGAGACGCCTCAGCCTACAACAGCGTCCGCCACTCGACGCTGTCGTTCTCCGCGGGCTCGCTTAGGTAGATGGTTAGAGCCCCACTCTAACCACCCCCGAGCCCAGAGGTCTCCTTTTATAGGCTCTTACTACAGGTAGGGGATACCGATGCCGTATTCTAGTGCCCCGGCATCAGGGCAAAGGGTAAAGGAGTCCTACACGCAAGTACCCTATAGCTCAAACCTATAACACCAGTCTTATACTTAATGTCATCGCAACGCACATAATGGTGTTCCAATATTTACGCTTTTTCACCTAACATTCGTGACTTTGGAACCCTTATCTTCCCCTTGCCCTATACTGTGGCAATCTATCAAAATGTCTAGACACGATTAAGTGGTGGTAAAAGTCAGTTTTAGAATAGAAGTCAATAAATTAGGTATATCTTCGAATAATATTCCTGATTTTTTCCATATAAAACTAGAAAATTTTAAGATGCTCAAAATTCGAGACGCCTTCGAATGCCGTCAAAGTCATTGTTTAACAGCTTAATGTTTTTCTTTAACTACCCAAAACCAAGACTATTAATATATAGGCTTTAAAATCAGAATATTTGCGAGCTTTCTTTTATCCTTCGCCTTTTTGACAGTGTTTTACCAAACGTATTTTATTTTAGTTAGATATAGCATCTCACTAAGCACTTTTTGAAGTTTGTTATAAATTGAAACAAGCAGACTTTGTAATTTAATGTCAACTTCAGCGTTTTGTGGGCATAGATTTTTATATTACCTACTTCGTGAGGATGGAGATAATGTACATTTCCAATGTGACTTAACGGTGCTGAAAAATATACGTCGCACCATTGTGAACTCAGTCGCTCACCAGTCTCTCTACCGCGCGGTTGTCGCACGTCGCGCTGTTCCTAGAGTCACGTACACACGTACATGTTATTCTTATATGCACGCTATGATGTGACGTAGTTAGTATAGATATATTTGACGAATATCATCAATCTACATGACTGTACCTTACATATATTATTCAGATTTAATGCTCGAACCACCGCCTCTAGATATCTAGTTCTATGGTTATTTGATTTCATAGTAGTTCACTGTAAACTACCTCGCCCCGTATTTTAACACAATTACTATAAGACAGACAAGGTCACTTCCCGAATAAAAATATTTGTGCAAATTATTTACCCAATATTCAAGCCAGTCACGACACGGTTACTTTGCGATGGTATTTTTGGTTCAGTGACCAGCGTCCATGTAAGTCGGATAACAAAGGCGATGGGTATTAATATCGTGATTGTTACAAGTAACATTAATATTTTGCCTATTTTTGTGTTTTGTACACACCGTGACTAATTTCTCTATAAAATGTTTGTACGACTTACTACTGACATACTCAGATTTAAAAAAGATTTACAGTTTTACTATGAAAACTGACGTGGTTTTGACACTTTTTGTTTTCTTTAAAGTCAGTATTCCCGTTTTATTAAAACAAGACGTTAAGAAGACAGTCCTTCGCCAGGTTTTGGTGCATTCGATATTTGAAATTGTTGCCCTGCTTCTGCAAGCACTGTCGCTGTCACTGTTTCTGTGCCTGCAATAGAGAAAGATAATCAGTTTTCCTAACTTTTTGATGAAATTAGCGTTTCGGGGCTAATCTGTTATCACCCCCTAAATCTTAACAAAATATTTTGCTTTTGGTGTCAATGGCTTGGATAGCGGCATATATTATATGTATATATTTTTTTCAAATTGTGTTTATGGTATTGTAATAACAACTACTTTTCTGCGTTGCAATTTCGACACAAAATAATTATTAATTAATGAAAAATTAACGAAAATTAATGAAAAATCAAAGTCAAGTTCAGTTTAAAGTTTAAGGTGGAAAACTTGATTTCCACGGTGTAGATAACATGTAAAAAAAACATCGTAATCGGATAACAGGAGTGGGCTTAGGAGTGGGTATCAGACTACGCTTTTAGTATGGACAAGACGGTGGTATACTCTATATTCTTAAGATTCAACAGGTAAGTCATCTTTATTTATTTATTTATATATAACAAAACAGAATGCAATTATATTAAGATTATTATTTAAGTAACATTTATAGATCTGTATTACATTCTAAAACTATGTATGCCTAGTTGCGTTATATTAAATGAATCTGAATATACCGCCACTAGAGGAGTGGGTATGAAATTAACAAAATATGTTAAAGTCGCGGTTCAAGAGTACATGAGTACGAAGCCCCGGGATAGTTTTTTTTAAATCACCTGACTGTAATTCTGTTCTTATTGTGTTTCTGTTTGACAATATTAAGAAGTCAGTTCTGTGTCTGACCTAAAACTAGGGAAACGTGCACTAAGCAAGTAATCAGCACGTGGAACAGGTATTGTAGTATTTTGTTTGGTATATTGTGTGAGTAATAAATAAATAAATAAATAAATATCTGGGACATTTTTGCACACATCGTCACTTGACATCAAACTAAGCAAAGCTTGTAATATGGCTGCCAGAGACTGATATCTGAATATTGCGATATCTGCTGAAATCGCTAAATTTGTTAAAAAGTACCCTCATTTCTTTCGTAAAGTAACAGATCAAGCACGCAAAACTAGATACCAATATAGGCATAAACTCGTTGAACCGAAGTCAAATCTAGAAATGCACAGCTCTGGACCTAACTCAATGGCTGTAAAGATATATAATAAATTGCCGAACAAACTAAAAGATTTAGAAAACAACGATTGTTTTATTAAGAATCTAAAGTGCATCCTGGAATCCAAATGCTATTACACTATTGAAGAGTTTTTTAAGGATAATTTTGACAATATACAAATGGACCGCTCCGCACCAATTGCCATACCCTAATAGGGTCATATGTGTCACTAAACCCAAATCATGTTATTTAAGACCTACATATATGTCGCAATAAATTATTGAGTATTGAGTATTGATATACGTACATATATATTTTTTAAATACATACTTATATAGATATTAACACCCAGACATAGAAAAAACACAAATATTCATCACATTAATGTTTGTCCTAGATGGGAATCGAACCCACGCCCCCAAGCACAGTAGGTAGGTTCACTACCAACTGAGCCACCGGGGCAGTCAAGTAAGAGGCCTATTAAAATGTTAATTTGTATAATTCAATATTCAGGAGATTTTTAGTGCTACTTTTTTCCATTTGCCTAAGTTGTTCGTTTTGGTTTGTATCTATTTTTTTTAAGTTAACAAAGGCTCAGTAAAACAAGTCGCATTTATTTTGTAAATTCGTGCGGGGAACAAATTTGTTCATCGCTGTTTGTGCGAAATAAACTATTTTAAATGGTTTTCTAGCCATTATTCCTATAGCCATATATTCCTATATTTTACCTAAAATATGTTTTTACAATGAAAATTTACTACGCCTTAGATACGATTTTAGCACCCTTAAAGAGACCCCCGCAAATCTATCATTTAAAACAGATTTCATTAAAGCTATCACTTTTACTTTCTTACTTTTCGCATCTACTTTCGCGCTCTTTTGCGAAGCTTGGTTGCTAGGCTACAATGAGTAGAAAGACTTCAGCGCAGCCGAATTCAAACCGCTAAGTTAAGTAAAATATCATTGGTATTTTTCCTTCAAAATGATGCTTTGAAATCGTCTTCGCTGCACTCTGCTTACAGCTCATTGTAACCTAGCAACCAAGTTTCGCCAAAAAGTGCGAAAGAAGATGATAAAAGTAAGAGAATAAAAGTGATAGCTATAATGACATCTGTCTCTCAAGACAGATACTGCACGGGAATTTTACATTTAAAATAATATCATTGCTATAAAGTGACATTCGTTATAGATACAGATTCTAATCGTTTGGCTCAAAATATCAAATAAACCTATTATTACGTACACCAAATTGTACCGCAGCTTCAAGGCTTCCACATAGTGGGTAATTGAAATGCAAAGAACGTACGGCACCGTAATTACGGCGTGCCGTGCGAACTGACGCACACTTTGACAAACTGTTACGCAATTAGCAGTTACGTAATAAGCCTGCCGTTCCGCCGTTCAGGGTGGCTAGGGCGGAATTATACTCGGCCGCAAACTAAAGTTAATAATGCTTATTTGCGAATAGTTGTACACACCCCGTATCATAGGTGTACATATTAGAACACGTTCTTGTTTGTGGTTAAACAAATGAAATCGCTATCAGTGGTCAAGCAGTGCTTTTAATAGTCTCTGGGTAAACCAGCAGTTCGTTTTGCGTAGTAAGTAATTTTGTTTTAATTTGTATGTATGTCAGTCAGTTGTAAGATTTTTTATTCGATAAGATAAGTTTTCAGGCAGGTACAAATCGAAGTGCATTATTTTCCAATTTTTGGCGTAAAAGCTCAATGTTTGAGTTGAAAAACGAAAACGAATACTCAAATATAAGCGTTTTTTTACTGTAGTGCTGTAATGAAACATTTCACGTTAATGTTTTTTTTATTGTTCTGGACTCCATATTAATTATGGGCTACGAGTTTATTATTATATAATTTTATGAAAAGTTTGCCTTAAGCCAAGCCATTATCATCATCATCAGCCAGATGACGTCCACTGCTGAATACAGACCTTTCCCATAGGCGCGAAACATACTGATCAGATACGGCGCAGATGCGATTCAGACGCGACGTGGGCGGAGATCGGTTGCGCTACATTGAAGAGACGACGATAGTACCTCTCCTATCGGAATGTTATTGTCTCTCCTATCTGTTACACGCCCACTTCGTCACTTCCGCCACTTGCATCTACCGTTTGCCCGCCACTTTCACAATGACGTCGGTTCACCTAGTGGGAGTCCTACCTACGTTGCGTTTTCCGATTCGTCGTTGACACTCGAGAACCTTTCTTTCCCATGGGTCATCGGTTCTTCGAGTGATATGGCCTATCCAATGCCTATTGCCACTTCAGCTTGCTTTGTAAGCCAAGCCATACAAAGACGGAAATCGAACCGAATTTCCGCTCAAGATTTCTACAAGCATCGATAAATTTAACATAACTTGTAGCTCAGGAATAATAAGCGGGTTATGTCAAAGGTAACCTGGAGCTTAGGCTTATGTAAGTAAGCAAAATCTGTCGCTAAGTGCTTATAGCAGTATGTTTCGCCAGCCTCAGTTGAGAGCTAGTTACAATATGCTCGGCATATTTACATTTATGTTAAGTAATGAGGGATCGGTACCAGCAATTATAGACAATAGACAAATATATAGGAACTGTCTCAAAAACAACCAATATATAGTGTCTTTCCGCTGCAACGTCGCGTCCAGTAACTATTGTCGTATTGTACTGGACGCAGTTTTTGACACAGTTTGAAAATGAACTTCCGCAAAGTTACGCCTGAATCAAACAACTAAATATAAAGGAGAAAAAACACATTATGTACAAAAAAGAAAAAAAAAATTACTATCATACTAATTTACACAACATTGTTTTTCGCCAGAAACCGGTTCCAACTCAGCATAATACTGGTTGCGAACAACCAACGCTTGTCTTTCGCTGAAACCGGCGGTGACGTCACTCGCCGATACCGCATGGGTCGGTACATACACGAAAACAAACAAAAATAGCTAAAATATTAAGAAAACAAATACATATTAACCATATTATTGGTGTGTTGTTATAACACAAACGCAGTTGTGATTTATCACACTAGATTAATCTGAGCTGTATAATGCGTTCAGAATACTATGTTACACTCACAGTCGGATTAACTTATTGAATTAGGTGTTTAAGGTCCAATGGCATCTGGGTTTGCCACAAGTCCAGTAAAGCTGTAGATGCCGTTACAGGCCAAAAGCATCGGAATTTAAAAAAAAAACTTATATGGTGACACTGCGCTGCGCTAATGTTTGTCATTGTTTTTTTTTTTTGGGTTGGGTTAGATGACGCCGACCGATACAAGGATGTCATCGTTCAAGTTAAACAACTAAAACTAAACAACTTTTACTACTAGAACAAAACTGAAATTGCGAAAAAAAGCTGTTTCAAGTTTTTTTTTTTTTTACCTTTGCGAAATAATAGAGCAGCCGATATTATTTTTCGCTATTTCATGGTCAGGTTTTAGGTATTTCAGATAGCAGTTCTTATGAAAACTTAGCAGACAGTAGTTCATCCGTTAAATACCACGTATAATATCAAATCAAATCATTTATTCTTCATTAAATAAGATTAAATATTTTACACTATTGTAACTATTGTAGCTTAAACTAGTACTATAACGGCCAACTATTTAACGAAACAATGAAAGCCGCGGGAGTTAGTAAACTAGGCTGCGGCATCATTTATACGAAGCGACGCTAAAATTACGACGCTAAATCTTCAGTTAAACTGAGTAGTTGCTTTGCAATTGACGGCAAAGAGCAAGTTCTCGAATGAAAATTGGTTTGATGAAAGGCCTTTTATTTTCTTATATACAGAAATGAGTTAAAACAAAGATGGAAATCCTAACTAGTATTGTAAAATCGAATATAACTCTGTCTCTCTGTCTGTCTATTTCTCTGTCTCTCTGTCTGGGTGTTTGTCGCGTTTTCACGGCTAAACGGCTGAACGGATCAAGCTGAATTTTTGTATAGATATAGCTTAAGGGTCGGAGACGGACATAGGCTACTTTTTTATAATTTGTAATATTTTTTAAACATAACACAGCCATAAATATAGGTTTTACAATTAGGTCAACAATCTTTGGGAGAACGATCACTATTTGATATCATCATTTCCGCAGAGATCCATTATGGTCATTTTATGATAAGACGAGCGTGTCGCTTGCTCACAACATCTCAGTTCAATATAATTCCTACTGGTACTCATCATCAGCAACACCCTGAAGACTTTCACTAATGAACAAAGGCCTACGCTAAGTTCGCCACACTGAACGAAAATTCGCAACTTGCATCCACCGGTTGCCCGTGACTTTCAAAATGTTGTCAGTTCACCTATTAAAGACCTACCTACGCTGCGTCTTCGAGCTCGTGGTTGCCACTCAAGAACCTTTCTTACCCATCGCGGTTATCGGTTCTTCGAGCGATTTAGCTTGCTCATTGCCACTCCTGCTTGCAAACCCTGAGAGCTGTGTCAGCTAGAGAAATAATATTAAATATTAATAATATATAGAGTAATTATATTGAGGCCTACCTACGCCGCGTCTTCCAGCTCGTGGTTGTCACTCAAGAACTGCTATACTATGAGGCTGAAAATGCATTATATTTTGCATCGTTTAGGTGTCTAAACGATGCACGAACTAAATACACGAAATGAACCTAGTTCGTTTGAGACAGTGTTGTCTCAAACGAACTAGGTTCATTGTATTATGCCATTTGATAATGTACCTTCTGGCAGACTTTCCTAAGCCGACTAAAGTTTTAATTGCATTGCTACATTATTAAAAGCAACAGAAGCCATACGTTAAATATTAGCTTGACGAAGTTCTTCGTGCTAATTTCGTGTATTTAGTAATGCTATGAAGTAATTAAGTGCTATTTATCTGCTATTTCAATGTGTCTATTTATTTGTATATTTCATACATATATATTTCATCCCGTGATTCAGTTTTTCCAGGTTATTGTCAGTCTTAGAATTTTGCAACACTCTGTACAACAAAGGTTCTCGGTTTCTGTGGAACAATGTAAGCAACTGCTATACGAAATAATAGTTACATTTGCACACACAAACATAATATTAAAACGTTGTAGCTATATTACAATGCTACAGGATAGAGCAAGACAGAATGACAGCCATTGTAAAGAGGCTCGATAACCCAGATGCCGTGACAATGACTTCTATGTAGCGATTGTTGAGTTGCATGTAAATTGTGAGGATTTTGAAGGCGTGAATAATTTTTAGTACGTTTTTAGGTAACAGAAGGACTTAAATCATATCAATACCTAAATTAAAACCTCCGGTCTATCTGTCTTTTTGTAGACTCTGTTTGTCTTTTTGTCGTTTAACTTATTTTTAAAGCCTGGATGATGAAGCTGTTTTTGTAAAACTTATGCACAGATACTTATAAGGAGAATTCTGTGGCACGGAGGTAGCTATTAGTGTGCATAATTATGTATGAAAATAGATTTTTTGCTTTTTAAGAATGCAGAAAATCTGAAAGTGGCGAGGCTCAGGAATTTAAATAGAGAGTTTTCCACGCAGCAAAATTCGAAAAAATCTCCGTGAAAAATCCTGTTAATCATTTTTATTTGATCTATATTGATTCTCTCGGGAGGGCGGAAATAATAAACTGACCAGCGCCTGCCCTCCCATAAAGGCTTATACAAAGTAAACGCGTATCACACAGCACAGCAGAGCGCAAACGCAGGCCTGTGCTTTTTGTAATCTAAGGAAAAGTACAAACATCTTCAGTATATAATAAAATATTCATTAATATAAATTTAATATAACGCAACTAGGCATACATAGTTTTAGAATGTAATACAGATCTATAAATGTTACTTAAATAATAATCTTAATATGATTGCATTCTGTTTTGTATGTTTATATATAAATAAATAAATATATAATCTCCATCATCAGCCAGAAGACGTGCACTGCTGAATAAAGGCCTCCCATTTATGCGGCAATCTAAGTACGCGATCTCGACGCAAACGCGAAGCGGCGCGGCACGGCGTGAAAGCCAAAAAAATTATACCTATTGAAGTGGCCTACATCACCAAACGCAAGGCGGCGGTGGCATTTCTGCGGGATGATTCGGACGCACGTGATGTACGTAGGACAAAGCATCGCACCGCATCGCATTGAATGCGCGTGTCACCACATCGGATCGCTTCAAAATTGCGTTCGATTTGAATCGCCGATGTAGGAAGCCGCTTTAAAAAAGAGTAGGATTGCCGTTATTCCTCACGTTTGGCAGGCGGCTTGGGAATAGCAGAAAGCTTACTGCTACCCAATCTCCAGTGAATATTTAATTATAATATATAAATATAAATTGAACCATTTATTAGACACCTAATTATACATCTAATACGCAGGTACTGTATAGCAGCTGCTCGGGACCTGGGCAGCACAATTTTGGCCATTTTTGGTGTTTAGAGGGTTATACAGTTCCTTGTATCACAAAACGCTGTTGAACCCGAGTTTAAGCTGTGCCGCTGCTTGTTCGAGTCACTCACTCCCTACTTTGCACTTTCCACGCGTTCTGTTTGTCGAAGCCTAAAAGCAAGTTTGACTAGCACAACACTAACGATTTGAATGACAATACTAAAACGATTTAGATTTGTTAATATACAGTAGGTACCTAACTCTTCTTAAAACTTTCCTCAATAACACTCGAAAGCTAGTGTGATTCCCTAGACGCCTAGTTATCCAATAAATAGATGTATCACTGTTCCACGCAATAGTCTCTAGTGAGGTTGCTTCTCATAGTTTTCCTCGCATTGCCCTTGTTAGTAGAATCATCAAGTTTCAAGTCAAAGGTTCAAGTATCAAGTTTCTCTGTGTTAGTGTTACTAAAACAAGCATTTGGATTATTTTTAGGATATATGAGTATTGTAGTTCTACTGTTTTACGTGGCGCGGTAACTTGGATGGTCAGCGGGATTTGGTTGGTAGTAAAATAAGATAAGTGGCTTAATTTAATTATAAACTTAAAAATACTACTGCTTTTTTAAAAAATTCGCCTCTTACTGAAATTCAGTTACTGTAGTTTTATCAGAAATGCAGATAATTATGATTATTTAAAATTGTCTACCTACTCACTAATGTCGCCAAATTTTATACATAATTAAACACTTTCAACTTTCAAGGTAGTTCAGGAAAGTAAGCGAAAAAAAAAAAAAAAGAAAGGCCTAAAATTAAGTACCCATCTACTCGTAAATGTCAAATAAATTTTAGCATTCTCTTAAATGTTTGCGGTTGTTTATTACTAAAATAACAACAAAAACTTCTCTTGAGAAATCAAAAATAAACTAAAACAAAATGTTAAAATGTCTATAGTGAGTCCCGAGTACTAAATATAAATGTAGATTTAAATCTTAATTATTTGACAACGATAGATAACACAACACTTCCTTGGTCCTGTATATGCACAATACTTAGATACCAATGTGATACATAAGCATACGATTAACATAAAAAAAAAAGTCTAAAAATTTCTCAAACAAATCATGGCATTAGTTAGAGCGTTTCATATTGAGAGAAATAATTTTGACAGGATCACTTCCTGTTTCCTGTTGATGATTTACATAAATGAGTTACCATATTTTCTTCGAGATTTTGTATTCCGTTTGCTCTCATCTCCGCATTGCAGGGACATACAGAACTAAATATAAAAGCTGCCTGACTGAAAGTTATGTAAGCGTCATGTAAATCAATCTACCAAAATAGGGGAGGACGTCGTACTTGTCATACATAAAAGCTGACGAGAACGTGACCTGTCGTATATTTTCCGCGTCAAAAGCTATAAAACTCTATGGTATCTCGCTTTGTGTTTCCCTGTAAGACCAAATTTATGTAACAGGACCTTTTCAAAATAAATATAGGTAATTATCAAAAGTGAAACAAGAAACCTGAAAGGAAAATGTAGCCGATGACACTCCGGCATAAAGAGTAATGCAGCAAAATTTCAATCGTCATAATCGGTCAACTCGCTATAGCTACACGAGGAACAGACAAACATAACTCAAACAAATACACCTCATAAAATTACACTCCTTGGGCAGTCGGGTATAAACTAGTAAAAATGTATAGTATATCAATGAGAAGGTAAAAATGTATTTTGACAGGTGTCAAAATGCATCAAAAGTTAAGGGTAGATGTCTATATTAAAGTAAATGTAGTATATAAAGTCGTGTATCAGTCATTCCGCGCTTTTGCAAGTTTTCGTAATAGTGTGAATTATCAAGAAATGTATTTCTCACCTCAGCAGCTCGAATATGCATCATTTGCTGAGAGAACCAGATTGCAAAATCGCATTTTGCTCACTGAGTGAGCACAGTGATTTGAATTTCGAATGTCACAAATTGTAATTTTTGATACCTTTGGAAACGCCCTAAAGTAATACCCTAAACTTTAAATTAATTTACGCGATTTTTTGTTTTTGAACACTGGGTCTATTACATTAATTATGTCCATTAATTCAATTAAGTAACTATTATTAATATTTAAGGGTAACAAATTACCCAAACACATTTTAAACACGTACAAATACATCACAGAAACATGACACATATTCACACATTACACACTCTCGCACATTTTACACATACCCATACACACATTACACATAAAAGCATTGCTTTTTGAAGTTGGTATCTGCCTAATTTTAAAAGTTTTGGGTGATATATGAACTTTTATATAATATTAAATTGCAGATTATCTCTTTGATTTGAATCTAAGCTCGTGGACAAATTTGTCTACGTAATAAAATATGGTGCATAATTTTAACTTATAGAGACACCCCTTTGTAAAAGAAAGCTCTTGGTGTATTTTCCTCCAAAAGGGAAATTGAAAAATGGCAAATCCCTTCTTTTATGTTGCGTGAAAGTCTTTTCCATCCGTACTTTTACAAAATTGAATGGAGAGATACTTTTTATAGTAGAATTTAAAATTGGCAACAGAAAATGCTTAAAAAAATTGCTAATAAACTTTTAAAAATTGATTTATATCTTAGATTTTAGAATAACTATTATAATAGGGAGTTATTCTAAGATTTATATCTTTTTTTTCTTTTTTAAGTAGGTAGTATTTCATGTTTTGTTGTAGCTATTTATTTCATAACGTTTTAAATATTTATATTTATATTTTGAAATAAAATGGTGCTGATTCTGATTGTGATAACCACTCTTAAAAACATTCGAAGAAAATCAGTCTGAAAATTGGTATTATCATACAAAGTTTAAAAGTATTGATTCAGGTTTTATATTTATTGCAATTATTTGTAAATATATCTAGATGATGATGTGCTTGATAAATACTTTTAACATCTAATGCCTGTTTTAAAACACCTTGTTTGATACCATCTGATACATTTCTACTATTACACAATTTACATTCACGGTACAAGGGTTCAATCTATCAGCATTTTTCTGTCAGACAAGACCTAAAATTGTGTGCTCCACAAACTAAACAAAAAGCAACACAAGGGTTGAGAAAAATGTGAAAATAAGAAAATTCCTAACATATTTAATGCTATTATTTAAAAACTATCGAAAGAATGTGTTCAAAGTGCAGCCCAAATCGGACTTAGCAGTGAGTGTCGTGAGACGATGAGGTGATAGTGAGTATCCAAGATGGCTATGGTGATATCTCAGACGACGAAAGCTGCGATTGGTGGAATCCTCGCCCTGATGATACTTGGAGCTGTTCTGGTGGTGGGGGCCGCCTTTGGGTGGTTTGACCCGAGGAGGGAAGATGAAGACACTCCAGCGAAGGTCAGCGCAAGGCTGCAAGGACGAACGTCTTTTGTTACGCATCGAGCGGTGAGTTTTGAAGCTTTATTTGGTTTCACCAACAGCGTTCACATGACTGTAATGATAGATAGATAGATAATTTTATTCATTGGCCGAATTACAAACATCTTATAATTAAATATAAGAGCTGTGCATCACACCGTATTTCGTCATCAATACAATTTCAATAATCAGATACAATTTCTAATAACCTAATAAATTTAATATAATTTTAATATAATAAATTTAATTTAATTTATTTTAAATATAATAAATTTTCTTTGTAATCGTAACAACATTCAAATATTAAGCGTAAATGTAACAGAATTTGAGCATTATTCCGGTGAAAACGTTGACTGAAGTGCCGAATGCGAGTTTTCTAAAATTAAATGCATTTAGGTACTCATTAGATCGCGGTAAAGTTAATTACTATAATATGTATGAAATTAGAGCATCTTCATCGAGAAATAAATTAAATTATGCAGTCTGTAGGTACGGAAGATAGAAAAAATATTTATGCTTGAGACATAATACATTATCGTTGCCGAAAACTCACTGCCGTGCTTACAGCCGTCATCTGAAATAGACTCTAAATGGCGCAAATAGAGACGATATTGCAAAATGTTAAATTGGAGTCTGTTCCGGGTACGCTTTTTGTTTAATTTTGTTTTTACTGTATATTAATAAGAGAAGTTGGTTCTACAATTATGTACCAAAAAAACTGTCATTAAATTCTTCCGGGTCAAACGCTAAATTGACTGATTGATTGATTGATTGACTGAGTTTGGCCTCTTTCTTACAGCGCCACATCGAACGACAACGTGCCACTTGCATCCACCGGTTGCTCGCGACTGTCACTATGTTCAGTTGTCGGGTTGGGAATCGCACAATGTTCACCGTTTGCTAACATGACCCCTAAACTCAAAAGCTGAGATTCAAACTCGTCTCTTTATGCTTTTTATGCTCATAATTACAATGCCTTTCAATCCGGAACACAGTTATGTCTGCACACTACTGCTTGGCGGTTGAATGACTGGCAAAGATGTGTTACTTCACCAGGCGGACACTGCAAAAGAATCCTATCACTTTTTATCACTTTTTTTTCAATTTTCATCTCGATACGTGAATTATATTATATAAAGTTAAATTATAATATATAATTGAATGTATTTTTAATTCAAATACTTTGGTATGCACATTGAACCTTTTCTAGAACACCACAGATTATAAAACCAGATAACAGTAATGAAACGTATACAAGCATCCTGACTGTGTTCGCACTTTAAAAAGTAAAAATTTCGTATGCTGACCGCACTCGGCCCGCGCTTTCGAATAAAAGCAAATTTTTAATTAACATAAAGTTATTACATAAAACTTGCTAAAAGCATGACGGGCTATGCTTAGTAGGGTTCCGTATATGCGTAGGACGTTGAAGTATTTATCAGTTTTTTTTGCTTATCTCAAAAGGTAATTATCACATGTTGCCGGAAATAATTTATAAAAAAGTTTTTACTAAGATATACCAACATAGAAAGTAACAAGTTTCTGAGCTTAGAAATGGTGGGGGACGACGACGACGACTTTGCAAGCAACTTTGTCGGCATGTATTCCGCAAGCGGTATATCTGGTAAAAAATGGTGTAGGAAACCTTAACTTCATTTTAAAAGATCTATTTAATTGACCCCGCATGACAGGGACAGGCAATTTTTTATTTTATATTTTATTATTTTTATTTTATTTATTTTTTACGTTATGAGCCACCCCATTAATATAAAATTATGTTTCTTTTATTTCAAAATTGTTAACTTTAAAATACCTGTTCAATGGCACACCCATGATGGGCAAAATTTCATTTAGGGTTTTTTTTTCCTCTACTCTTCACATGTATGGGAGCTACCCTTATTATACAAAAAATTTAAAAAAAAAATCCTCTTCTGTTTTTAGACTGTTGTTGTGCAAAGTTTCATGCATGTACATTTTAAAACTATAAGGCTGTAAAGGATTCAAACAGACAGACGTTTATGATGAACTTATACGGGTTCCCTGTAGTACTACGTAACCCTAAAAAGTTTTTCGGAGTAGTTTAAAAAACTCGTGTGTTTTTAGGTTATAAAAATTGCTACTGCCTGATGAACTGATTACTAGACCTTTGTGGTTTACTTTTACTGCGGATGTTACTAGCACATTGCGAACAATTAGTATTGGTATTTTTTTTTTATGTTACGAGACGAGCAAGTCGCTCACCCACTCAAGTCGTTAAGCGTCACGCTTGCCCATAATATTTCAGTGCCACCCAGAATTTTGAACTTCAACAGTTCAAAACTATGCGCGGCAATGCACTGCGCTCGTCAACCTGAGATGTTAGATGTTAAATCTCTGTATGTCCAGTAATTACGCTGGAAACAGCCCATCAATCCGGAACACAGTAATGCTTGCACACTACTGCTTGGCTGTTGAATAACTGGCAAAGGTATGGTACTTCCCCAGGCAGACTCTGCAAGACAGCCGTTTCTTTTTTTTTTTGTACTTGGTGAAAATTCATTTACGCATACCCATCCGCTGGGTGGGCGGACGGGTTATGTCGGCCTCGACGTCGCATAAGACGCGACGCCTTTACCGTCTAAAAACCCCACGATGTTCTGTCAGCATCGGAATGCAAACAGAGCTGCGGAGAGTGCGCGAGCGATCCCGTGGCGGAGTACGAGTAAGAGAGTAAGGGCCCGGCTGGCTCGCCTCCGTGTCCGCGCTCTCCGGAGCGGGTGAGCGAAAGGACCCCTCTCTCTCTCACGCTCCTCGGTCTCCCTCTGCGACATCACGACCTCGCAGAAAGAGACCATCGCCTCCCATGACCCCTAGTCGTCAACCATTCGAGCCAGAATAGTTGGCAACGAGAGGTCCGCCCCCACGACTGCAATCAGGTCTAGCCACGGCTCCGCCGCCCCTGCGCACAAAGACATCCCTACCACAACAAAATAATTATCAGTATAGCTTAAGAAACTGCTTAGCCGTTGGACTGTGCTTATATTATAATGCATGGGATATTGGTGCGGGTTGTTCCGTCTTCGCCTCATATTTAAACGTTCTGATCCTATGACGTCATTTTCTTAAAGCAACCTGTTTTTTTCTATTATATACTCGTCTCACGGCATTTTTTTTATATATCTATATTCACGAGAAAATAACAAGTGTCATTGACATTTTTCTACGGAACAGCGGATTATTTTTTCTCGATTTCATGGTTGGTCCCATACTAAAAGTTGTTCATAATGATCAGTACTATGAGACCTTTTCGGCTTAGCATATCCTTTCCTAATATTTTATTTCATTTTTATTTTATTTATTTGGGACAATAAACAGTGTCATAGTATATATTAACTAAAACTAAAGAACTAAAGATTAATTTTTAACTATGCCACCCACAGCACTATCCACCAATTACTAAAAATAATCTTTGCTGGGTTAGTAGCTTGAAAACAAAATCAGAACCGGGACAAAATAATACATAGTAACAATAAATTTTAAAAAAAACATATTATGTAATACAGATTTACATATCTAAGCTATGTGCCCGGGGATGAGCAAACTAAACAAACGTTCGTCTTATGGCTTACTTACTTACTTAATAACCCTGAATAGGTGCAGCGTTAATACTGGAATACTAGCAAAAAAACAAATCGATTAGGACAAACTATAAAGAATACTGCGAGTTTAACTATTTTTCACATAAAGCGTATCCTTTGTTTTTTTCCCATTTCCTCTTTGTCTTGAAGAACTTGAGTGAAGTGAACAAACAGTCTTCTTTGCACCTTTTCCTCCAAGTCAAGTCACGCCGAGAGACTACTCGAGCGAAGATTCCTTCGAGGCTTCACTATACAAATAAATAATTCATACGGACAGGCACGGTCGAGTCGAAATTGAAACAATCTGCTATGTACGTATTTTATAGTTTTCGGGTTAGGGGAAAACTTGGTTGTATTCTTACTTTCATATTTTTGGCAATATTGAAACAGAATACTAGTTATTCAGAATTGCAGTATTCTTTATTCTTTTTTGTACAAAATTCAGGACTCCGCGGGGTTAGGGTGTAGATATTGATGACGTGCCGTAATATAGGCTTAGTAGACACGTTGTTATGAACAGCCTTTACTATGACACCATTAATGGCCGGGTTCCCTGATTCTCGCTATTTCATTGGCACTTTTCAACATTTATTAACATAAAAATTACAGACAGGAAATTTAAACAAATATGCCATTTTTGTTTTTGTTCTTCAAAAGCAATTGATTAATTTATTATTTATTACTAGCTGCTACCCGCGGCTTCGTTCACGTGGACCTACAAAAAAAGGAGCCTATGACCGTTTCCGACCCTTAAGCTCCTAAGCCATTTTCTATGAAATAATTCAGTTTGATGCGTTCATCCATTTAGCCGTGTCCAGACAGAGAGAGAGAGACAGAAATACAGAGAGATAGATAGAAAGCGAGATAGAATTACATTTTAATTAATAATATTAGTTAGGATTTAAACGCAGGAGAAGTTCTATAAATAATCAATATCAATAATTTTCGATAAAGTGCGAACGAGATAGCGAGAAATGGGGAAATCGAATCTTAACAAAAAAAGGAAAAATGCAGTCATCGGTTGAGTATCTGTTTTATTTTGAATTTAAGAATGACTTAATTATCGTACCTTTTAGGACGATGACGGATCAATCCGCCTTGAACTGGGCCCTTGCAACACCTGCACCTTCACAATTCCTGGATTTATTTACTAATATTCGAATTTTAAAATTATTTTTGTGTGAACTACTTGCTCAAAAAATTTCATGAAGATCATCATCAAGATCAGTTATCGTCGGAAAAAAAATCCACACATACAAACGCCGCTTTGTTCAAATTCTCTGAGACATTCGCTACGCTCGGTCAATTAGTCATAAGAAATAAATTTGGCCATTAACAGAAAATTAATTAAACTTTTTGAAACGTTAATGGTAACGGGTAACGACAATCAACATACAAAATAAATTTAAAATTTCCTTAAGTGCTTAATTCGAAAAGAAATGTTAATCGCTCACTTGAAAGAAACACTATTATTTTGATGAGTATAATTAACACTAATTTCCTATTTACCATTAACACGCAATTCGGCTATTAGGATATGGTTACGAATGTAAACATAATATATTTCTTATTTCATGTTCTTTACTAGAGTTCATACTCTCTAGTATCACAATAATATCATAAATGCGAAAGATTGTGTAAGTAGGTAAATTTTTTTTTTTTTTTTTCAGTATTGATTTATTTGCATTTTTTTTTTACTGCTAGATTCAATAATTTAAAACAGTTTCAATATACACTGGTTCACAGATCCGTGGCAGGTCGATTGCTATTTGATACAATCAGTCCTCCCACAGATAGTTAGTTACTAACTATCTAAATCTAAATACAATAAGATGCTACTGGAATTTAAGGTAGGTAAGTATGTAAGTGTGTTTGTTCCCGTTCAATTTGTAACGTCTGAACGGATTTGGATGAAATTTGGTATGGAGGTAGCTTATGCCCTGGCATAACACATCGGCTACTTTTTATCTTGCAAAAATTTACTGTTCATGTAGAATAGCGGGTGAAACCGTGGGGCGCAGCTAGTAGGTAATATTTATGTAAATAGAAAAGGTTTCTAATTTCCGTAGCTGAAGCACCACTTTGCAAAAAAAGTAATAATAGAGGGTATATTACGTGCCTTTATAACCTACCAGCGAATATCGTCATCTCATACACTCTACTCCCAAGACGCAATGTTCGTGAGGATACTATTGACAAATATTTTTGTTGTAAACAAAATGTGTTACTTACCTCGGGATTCTGACACGATTGTTAAGTATATTGCTGTCTTTGTCATTTGCTTAGTGCCAGACAAAGGCAGCATTAGAATTAATCTGTTGTCAAAGTTAACAAACGTTTCAGAATCCCGAGGAATGTGTTACATTTCGTTTATAACATTCTTTTGTTTTCACAATAATACTGGTCCATAAAAGTTTCTGTTTCTCTATTTTATCTGTGCCTTCCGTAGTAGTAATGCAAAGTAAGTACATTTTCATCAAACCACAGACCAATGAAATCGCGTTTTGTAAATGTGAATACAAGTGCAGTTCGTATCGGTTTAATTTCAACAGCTAATTTGGCGGACACAAAACCATTATGACGTACTATAATTTGGTTCATGTGGGGGATTCAACCACTTGATGGTTTTAATATAAAGTTAAAATTTTCACAAACACAAAAGTTTTGTGTGTATACCCCAGAGCAATCACGCTCAATAAAAAGCTTCTTCTTGCGGCGGCGTCGTGTGGCGGGTCGCCCTCTTCCCTTCAATATGGTTGAGGAGAGCGATGGCTGGCACATGCGTCAACTCGTGAACGGGTGCTGCTTGCGGGAGCTGGACTGCTCGGTGTATACACGCAAATCTATAATAGCACTTAGCTCTTTATTAGCATATTCGTTGGTATATTCCTTTTATAAAGTCTTTAGTTTTTATATTTCGTTTTAGTTGATAAAATATTTGTAAAACTTGATAAATGGCACGGACCCCGGAGTCCGTGGAGCAATATTGTAAATTAAAAAAAAAAAAAAAAAATTTCTTTGTTACAGGCATTTAAAATGACAAAAAAAATCCGTCGAAAATTCGACGAAAAAAAGTAGTTGTTGTTAGAATACAATAAACATTTTTTGAATAAACAATACATATCGGCATTGATTATGTTTTATCCGAGTCATTGACACCAATTACAGAAGATTTTGTTAAAATTTAGGGGGTGATAACAGTCTACCCCCGAAACGCTAATTTCCTCAATAAGTTAGGAACATTCACTAACTCTCTCTATCGAACGCACGAAAAAGAGAGGAGAGAGCTATACAATTTCAAATATCGAATGCACCAAATTCTTTTAACAGGATAGAAAGTGTAGAAACGGTTTTTTTTTTTATTTCGCTCGTCATTAGCATAAACATGTTGTTTTACTTTTACCCGTCTACGGAAAAGGGAAAGTTTTGATTTTGACACTATGAATGTGTATTTTCCTATTTTCATCCATATTCGAAAACCTATTATATTATGACATCACAGAATCTTTGTCAGTCCATTACCTATCATCGAAACAGGAAAAAGATTCGGGAATATTCTTATCTTGCTTTGATCTAAAGAAAGGACTTAATAAGTAGGTACAGTCCAAATATGAATAATACAATTTGTGTCGATATAAATTAAATACATTTTCACATTGGTTTCGCAATCGAAAATGCAGCGTGGCGTAATGGGCAATGTTTCCAGCGTAATTACTGGGCATACAGAGATTTAACATCTCAGGGTGACGAGCGCAGTGCATTGCCGCGCATACTTAGTTTTGAACTGTTTAGTTCAATATTCTGGGTGGCACTGAACTGTTATGGGCAAGCGTGACGCTTAGCATCAGGTGAGCGACATTCTCGTCCCGTCAACGAGTAACAAAAAAATAAAAATTGACGGAGTTGGGTTTTAGTGAAGTTTTTCAATTTATATTCTTGATTTTATAATATTTTTCGAATGACAAAAAAACAAAAATACATTGTACATGATTTTTTGCTACATTATTCTGCTCTGATCAAGTCAAATATATGACATAATCCAAACACCGTGCAAACAATTTTGATACTTTAGTCCAGTTAGGGCATTATATTCGTAGTACCTTGTAAATTACAAACCTAATCCTCCCTACGTTTTCGTTAAAATAATACTAACAACCAAAACTGAGTGTTTCCAGTCACGTGAACCTCTCATTAGCTTTTTCGAATACTGCCATGTAATTCCAATCGTTTGGAAGACACTTTGTTTATGTTTTATTTTAAACTAGTTTACCCGCAACTTCGTTCGTATCACATTTCAGTTTTTGTGATATACAGTAACTACTTATCAAATTTTATCAAGATCCGTTCAGCCGCATAGCCGTGATAACGCGACAAACATCCAGACAGAGAGATAAAGATACTTCCTATAGCTGTTATATTCCTATAGCGTATGTTCCTTCTAACCTCTTAAGCCGCTTATCAACTTTTGACAAGATATGTGTCTATTAGGGTGGATCGTATTTCAAACATTTTGAAATCTTTATGCGATGGGAGTGGATTTGGTGCCTTATGATATCTAAGCAACATAAAAAATATTTAAAAAAATATTAAATACTGGGAAGTGCCTCCACAAACCTCCCAATTTTTTTTTTTTTATTAAATATGGTATGTCAAGCTTTCACAAAATAAAGTAAAGCAAATTGTTATAATATACATTTATTTATTTATTAGTACTTATTGAACATTATGGAATAATATTGGACTTGAAAAAATATTGAAAATAACAAGTTAAAAGTAGAAAAAAAACCCCAATGACTAGGAAAAAAATAAAAATTTACCAAAATTAAAAAAATGTTTGCTCTCAAACTGAGGCATGATTTTTCTGTTTCCGAAATAATTTGTAGTAAATCTGTTTCTTTGCAACGAGCCACACACTGAAGCCGATGGTGCGGTTACAATGTTAACGTATCTTTCTACGGCTTGACACTACGCTGTCTATCGATGCATCTTCACACCCCATGTGTCATAGCCTACATGGATTTATAGTAAATCCAATATGGCGGACAATATAAAAAAGTAAGACAAACCAAAAAAAAATATTGATATATTGAAAGCTGATGCCAATATTAGTATTTGATAAGACTTTCACTCAACTTCTTGAAGAACTAACTTAAGGAAGAAGAAGAAAAACAAATAAACTAAAAAAATGTCTTGTGGCTTAGTGGGAGGATATCCGCCTTTTCCGCCGAGCTGTAGGTTGTGGATTCGATTCTCACCTAGGACAAACATTTGTGTGATGAGTATGGATGTTTGTTCTTTTTATGGGTGTTTCTATGTATTTACAAAATTATTTTTGTATTATATCAGATCTAGCTCTCACAATACAAGCTTGCTTTGTTTGGGGCAAGATGGCGCTGTGTGTGAAAAAGTATATATATATCTATACCTATAAAAGGCTTTGTCCTGACTGACCTATAAAAAACGTACAGCCTAAACCGCTGGCCGTAGAGACTTGAAATTTGGATGATATGTTTTTTGAGGGGTGTAAACGCACGCTAAGAAAGGTTTTTTTGAAATCAACCCCTAGAGGGGTAAAATGGGGTGTTAAAGTTTGTATGATTTTTTTATTATCTGGTTCGATTGATACCAAACTTAGTATGGATACTCTACAAAAAAAATAAAAAGATACGGATATCAGTTTTTTTCAAAATCAGCTCCCGTTAGCACAAAAAATAAATTAAATTTTTTGTTACCTATGTTTGTTTCTCTTTAACTTTATAACGGCTATACATATTTTGATGAAATTTGGTTTCAGGGTAGCTCATGGCATGGATTATCACATAAGCTGTATTTATCCCGGTAAAATGTATAGCTTCTGTGTAATAAGTATAAATATTAACCTCCATAGTAATTCAATGGACTATTGTTTCCCAGAAAAACATGGGCGAAGCCGCGGGCAGGAGCTAGTATATTATATATATATATATAATATATATTTAAATAAGTTATAATTTTTAAATAGTTAAAAGTTATATTTTCAATGCAAAGGAATAAAATGATATCTCAGTATTTATTGGCCTGTAAAACACAAAACGATTCCTCGGAAAGCAGCTTTCGAATGAACGTCGTAAAATCTCCTGATAATTCATGATCGGAGCCCCGAACAAATATAAAGTAATTAATAAATGAAAATTCATTTCCCGAAGCAAGATTTATTAGGACGTAAAAACCTATCTGCGAAATTTCGTAATGAGATACTGAGTGTTTTTTTAAGAAAGGTAATTAAAGTAGGAAAAATTTCTCGGTAAATATTTGATCTAAAGAAATTTGATTTGATTGAATTTGAATGTTGAGCTAATTTGTTAGAATGATTTGGATATATACACTATATTACTGAGTTATAATTGGGTGTAGAATTAAGGGTTATTGGTAACTAACGCAATTCCTCTTTAAGGCATGATGCCTACATCAAACCTAACAACTTTTTTTTCGTGGCTTTGAATAATTCATAGTTATTTCTCCCAAAACAAAAATACAAATGTTTATATTAGGGCTCCAAATGACTATAACATTAAGTAGTTTTAAATGAGAAGGAACATGGAAATCTGGGTGAAGCTTAGTAGCTGACATTTGAATCAAAAAAGTACTAGGATATTTTTTTTCCATTTAAGTTTTCGTCCGTTTAAGTCTTCTCACTATATTCGTGTTATCGAGGAGTAGGATAGCCTCGACATTCACGTGATGATGAAGTCTTCGTTCGTGAGCTTCGGCGAATTTTCTAATAATATTTGTAACGGCCTTTTGAGCTAGTTTAGTGATAGTGACAGTGTAAATAGTATATTATACAGTGCTAACAGAACATGAGAACAAAGTGTTGTCCCCTTAAATAGAGACAGTGAGAAAGGTGTTAGTGGACACGTTCTTAGATTTGACTCTACTGAGGAGATTAAGTTAAAGTTAAATTACTTATTAGTCTCAAGGCTAGATTGTAATATTGATGAGGCAACATATTATAATATGGTACGTAATTAACAAAAAAAAAAAAAGTTTTAAAAATTGTTTTTGGTCAATTTATTAAGTTCTGTGAAAAGTCATAGAACAAAAGTCGGCGACGACCTACGAGTCGGCCTACGAGAGGTTTTGCGTTAGTTATCGATAACCCTTCATACAATATATACATACTCCCCAAAAACATTATCAACCTTATCTTATGTTCTTTATCTTTCTCTACTAATTTGAACAAAATTAGGTTTTTGATACAAAACGCTATCACTATAGGTATATATAGACCTTGTTTCTAAGAAAGGCTAGTCAGCAGCTACCGGAAACAAGTCAACTCATTTCCTTACATCGTCGTGGATATTCTACTGAAGGTAGTCATTAAATAAAATCAATTTATTTATTTGGATTATCTATAGACCTTTAATGGTCTCTGGTTAATCTGACTGTCATTTTTATGTAGTAGCTAAGTAGTTTAAGTAGTTATAGTTTGTATGAATTTTGCTTAATTAATAAAGGCAATTGCTCGTTAAAAAAATAATTATTTTTTGATAATAACAAATAGAGAAAAAAAGCAGGAGCAATTAGTAATAGCGTCCGTGTTAAAAATATAATGCCAAAATATTACCGGCCTGTGTTAAGAGCTTATTTGAAATAGAAATATATTTACTCAGGAGAACAACTTTCTACAAAGGTCAAACTCATTAATTATTTTTTAGGTAACGGCCGTACATTTAAGTCTTTACTTGTACTAGATACTTTGTAACATCGGTGTTTGTATCTAGATTCTAAGTTTTCAAAGACAAAAAAAAAAAAAAAATGAAAAAAAAAAAAATATTGGATACTTAAAAGGTCAAATCATAGTTGGTATTTGCTACCACATATTTTTTTTTTATAAAAATCAAAATGGCTGGAAATTGGAAAAAAATGAAGTTGAACGAAGCTAGTTGAAAAAATACCTTGGATTTCAAAAACCTTTTTTTGAAATCCATGTAGTATTTTTTTGCGCCAAAGTAGAAAAATCATGTCGCCTCTTTGTATTATTTTCGAAAATCTGTGTTCCCTCGTGTGTTAATGTATTATAAAGTTGTTATAACGTAGGGTTATCATCCAATAAGTGTTTCGTAATGTGTACGAGTATAGAAAATCGTATAAAGTGGTGAATAGTGTCTTTTCGTGTTGTTCTGAAAACTCCGTGAAAGATTCCAGTAAAATATGCGCCACTTTACTGAGGCATTACTGGACTTAGCCGTGGTTTATTATGAGGACTTGAGTTAGGATATGTCTCAGACTTATGTTTGTTGTGAAATTTGTGCTTCAATTGAAATATTACAAAACTTGACACTGGCTAAATAGATAATATGTAGAACCAAAATTTAGAAGAGAAAATACAAAGTTGTCAATGTTACGTCACGCTATATGGTGCAACGTTTCGCTCATCGCGCGAAATTCAAATTTTCTTGCGTTTTTTGATAATTACAGCTTAATTACTCATCGTGGATTTATTGAAACCAATTTTGCGCCAATAAATAAGTTGTTTTAATAAATTGTGGGTAAAATGATTACCTAGATAACATTGGTTAACTACAAATCTCAATAAGCTGATTTTCATCTTGGTTTTTGGTTTAGTGAGAAATGTACTTATACTAGCTTTCAACTTGAATTTTTGGTTGGACTAATTTCTTGAAACAATTTATTTATTATCGCAAAATTAGTTTTCATGAACCTACGATGAGTAATTAAGCTGTAATTGACAAAAAACGCAAGAAAGTTCGAATTTCGCGCTCTGTGCGAAACGTTGCACCTTATGTACCAACCCGTAAACCTACTAGTGCATTTGATTTTATCGCGAACTTACATTTTATTTTCTACACTTTTGCAACATTTTTTCCTTTATTTTTAGGTAAATCCCGAAGAAAACAGGCTGCCGGTCGTATCGCACTCGTCGCCTTGTAAGTACATTACAATACATCAATCACGCTTGACACATTTCACACTCAGTGTAAAAAAGACGCAAGTCTCTACAGGCAAAATGTAGTTACGCCCTTATTCCCAATCGCACCGCTAGTGGAATAAAGACGGATGTAACGACTAAGATGTATGGAGTTGGGTCTTTTTTCTCGAAAAGTGTAACGTTTCTGAGAGTCCCTTCGGCTTTCGCTGTAGTTACATGGGCTCGTTTTAGTGAAATAATGGCGTGAAAGTATATTGCTTACTGGTAGGATTTTGGACTTAACAAAAATCAGTGACGTATTAGTGATGTAGTAGTGTTAGTTAAAAGGGAGTAAAATATATATTTACGAAACGAGCGAAGAATTCTCGAATATTAATTCAATTCTTTGATGAATTAAGATTTTTAGTAAGCTAGTAGGAACCGAAAAATATTATGAACTCAACAAACATGTAAGAAATAATAACACAAATGGCATTTCTGAGATAAACGTAAAGAATTTTTCTTAAATTAAAATTACATTATTCAATACTTATGTTTTTGAAATAATTAGGCTTACTATGGCCTAATTAAATGAATAGAGTCCTCAAAGGTAGGCAGCGCATTGACAATGCCCCTGGTATTGGAGGTGTCCATAGGCGGCGGTAACCACTTACCATCAGGAGGCCCGTCGCTTGTATGCCAACAATTATACATATAAAAAAAAAATGTTAAAAAACATATGCTGCGCGTTTTGCACCACTTTTTTCGACCGATTTCGAGCTCTCGGGCAGAGTGCGCATCGATCAACATTGCCATGAAATCGTATTGTACGACTTGTGAAGTAATCGTCGTACCCGAAAGTGTGTCTATTCTCATCATTTTCATCTACATCAGTTCATCATGGCCATCGGCCATCTCTCTTCTTGCGCATTTTTTTTTTTTATCCGTGATGATAATGGGTCTGCAAAAACATCTATATTACACAATTTGTTTTAATAAAACGAGAATACTCATGTTAAATTGAGTCGGCTATTACGACTACAGTTTCGATCACATTCGGTGACCTTTATCAAGGAATGCTAAAAGCGTGACATATGCGTGACCTAGTCTTGCTTGTCTTAATGTGATCGACACTATAGTCGGATTAACATTAAAATAAATAAACACAAAAATTAACATCAAAATATCATTACAAGTAGTAGAACTTGTAGTACCTACCAAATTGGTCAAAAAAATTTGGAAAAAAACACGATAAAAAAAAAAAAAACTTCTGCGGGCAGACGTTAGTATACGAGACATAGAATATCTTGTTCAGGTGCTAACACTCCATAAATAGCTTTATACACACCTACCTAATAATCTAAGGTTTAAGTTTAGTCAATCTACTTAACTATCTTATCCATGAATCAAATTATTGCTTATAAACAGCTATTTTCTATGTGTACAATTTTTATGACTCAATAAACATTATTATTATTAACAGACTCAATTTAACGTGAGTATTTAAATTAAAACGAAATGTGTCAAAACCACGTAAGTTTTAGAAAAGTATATATTACACTTTATGTATACATTTCAAATAATAGTAGATATTATGGTCTAAAAACCGGATAACCTTAAGGTGCATCTTTTCGCTCAGCTCGCGAAATTCAAATTTTGTTGCGTTTTTTGTCAATTACAGCTTAATTACTCATCGTAGGTTCATGAAAATTAATTTTGCGATAATAAATAGATTGTTTCAAGAAATTACACCAACCGAAAATTCAAATTGATAGCTAGTATAAGTACATTTGACACTAAGCCAAAGACCAAGATGAAAATCAGCATTTATTTTACCCGTAATTTCTTAAAACAACTTGTTTATTGGCGCAAAATTGGTTTCAATAAATCCAGGATGAGTCATTGAGCTGTGATTGACAAAAAACTCAAGAAAATTTGAATTTCGCGCGATGAGCGAAACGTTGCACCTTAAAATAGAATTAAAATTTACTTACCTCAATTTTGTACGCCAATACTCGCGCGGACTGCTATGGTAGATCGCGATTTTGCCGGTAAACCGCACAGGTGTACGCGCAAATGTCAAGCGTATCACTGGTCTGTTGACAAATGTAATTTAGAAGGTTTTCCTAGAAACACGACGCTCTAACTCTCAAAACTTAAAAAATATTGCTAATAAGGTTACCCTGGTCTACCATAGCTAAAGTAGGCCGTGCGTGTACTTTAGTGCTAACTCACCAGTGCCCGTACCTTGAGGTGCTTATTGCGCCTTCTTGTAGTGCATACACCTTATCGCGCAGCGATACGGTTCGTGGTCGCGCAGCGTCGTCGCATGAACTTAACAATCATCGCAATAAGCACCTCACGGTACGGGCTCTGATTTATTTTGTACCTTTATTTCAGTTTACATTGGCGATAAAGGAGATGGTGTAAGTATTTCACTGTTTATCTGTTCTAAGTGGAAGCGATACGTCCAGTACTGGAGTTGCGCGTTTGGATGTATTCTGCATCTTCCTGCCTTTGGTTTACTTGTTCCGCTGCGATTTCGCCACGAAGTTGCTACGAGTCTATATTTTTTTTTTGTCAGTTAATTTATTCTACAATCCACAAAGCATTCTAATAAGATTCATCTTATTTTGCACCATATTAAAATTCTGTTATTATCATATTAAAACGTTTAGTTTCCAAGCGTTCTTCAAATTTATTTCCTAAACTTTTCAAATGAACGGCGAAACAAACAAAGCATTATATGCGTACAAAAATTAGCCAGGTAGCTATAGTTAGAGCTACATAATCCCGTTCTCATAACAACAAATTACCTCGAAGTTGGATTACCAAGTTTCCGGCACAATCCCGGAGTCTAAGTATTGTGGACGTGACGAGTACTCCTACGTGGGGAAGATAGGCCACGCTACGCTTTAAATGCCGTAGAAAAACTGTATACGTAGCTTACAATTTTAAACTAATTGACCGAGTGAGCGAACGAAAGGTCTCAGTTTTAACTGGCAAAATTTCCTTTCATCTGTCCGCATGTTGGCATTCGCGTACAGGTCTTATTTTTCAACCAATCATGACGAAATTTGGTGTACAGGTTTTGCGATCTTTTAGAATTTTTTAGTCGTCGGTGATAATTGATTGGTGGGATATTTCCCCCAAAAAGGGGGGAAGTTTGCTGCGGTGCCACATACCGGCCGCTTTTGATAGTATTTGACGCAAGAATTTAGTGCTAAATTCTTAACAAGAATTTTGAATATGAGCATATTCAAAAAATTTGGTTTACAATCAGTTATTTTTTGATTCGGTGCCGACTCCGAAAATTGTAAATTGTAAATTGGTATAGTCTTTGCTTTAAAGTAATTAAATTATTATTTTCTACTTTTTAGTTTAAGTTTGTTTTTACCCAGTCTTGGGTCCGTACCGTGAGGTGCTTATTGCGATGATTGTTAGGTTCAGCCGACGACGCTGTGCGACCACGACCTGTATCGCCGCGCGATAAGGTGTCGGCTGTTGAACCTAACAATGATCACAATAACCCCTGAAGTCGGTTTTTTAAATTATTTTTTTTCTAAAAATAATTTTGTTAATAGCTTTGATACCTACACTATTAGCAAAAAGCTTTGTATTGCTTTCAATTCGCTTTAGCAGTGAGACAGACGACCCGAAACTGGGTCAAGATTTCAGTGATCCTCCGGATATCACCACCGACGACTTGCTTTTAACCCACTCTATAATGCAGTGCTTTACGTCCTGTAAAAGTCATTGCATCGTATTGTTCATTGAAAAGTAAGATTACTGGGAAGGTGCAGAAGAATATAATACCTTAATTTAAACCATTTTTTTTTTATATATGTTACTCGGTGACGAGACAAGCAAGTCGCTCACCTGATGTTAAGCGTCACTCTTGCCCATAACAGTTCAGAGCATCCCAGAATTTTGAACTTCAACAGTTCAAATCTATGCGCGGCAATGAACTGCGCTCGTCACCCTGAGATGTTAGATGTTAAATCTCTGTATGCCCAGTAATTACGCTGGAAACATTGCCCTTCAATCCGGAACACCGTAATGCTTGCACACTACTGCTTGGCGGTTGAATAACTGGCAAAGGTGTGGTACTTCAGCAGGTGGAATCTGCAAGAGAGCCCTAGCACTACATATTCAAATAAGGTTATAGTTTCGGTCACTAGTTACTCTCATTGTATAGAACGGAAATAACCAGATAACAGATGAAACTATGTCGATTGTTCGAGCATTAGCCCGCGAGTTTTACTAAATGCAATAATCTCCTTTTTTATCGACAAAGTGGTAAGATTACAATAACAATACTAGCTTGGCCACACGGCTTCACTCACACATACAATTTCACCTCTTGAGGGATTGATTTTCGAAAAATCCTGAGATATGCCTTTATTTATTTTATGCTTATTACACAAACAGTGTTTCATTGGCATAGCATGAAAAACGATTTTATTTCCATACAAACTTAGGGGGTCCATTTTACCCCTTTAGAGGTGGAATTTCACAGAATCCGTTCTTATTGTTCACTTATGGTATTTGAGAAGTATTGTTGGTTCCAAATTATTCCTTTAATTATTTTTAAAGCTTAGTGAAAAAATATTTTCTTTCCGTACAAACTTTGGGGTTCTATTTTACAACAATAAAAGAAACATTTCACATTAAGTACATAAAACATTACAAGGTCATTTAAGTAAACAAATCCTTACTGTTCTCGGTGGAACGGTGTTCATAACGCTCGCCGCATTGCCGCTGGATGGCAATGGCCAACTTTTTCACCAGGAACGTGCTGGAGTGGGAGTCACCTGTCTTTTTAGTAAGCTTACGCAATTATCTCAGGCCAAGCTCGGGTTTATTTTTTTTAAATCAAGGGAGTCGAAATTGTGAAACTTTCAGAAATAAAAACCAGAATACTTCTATCTGCAATGCGCCTTTCAAATTGCTGCAGCTCGGTGCCGTGAACGCTTATCAGTATGACCTACAGTACTGCGTATATTAATACTGACGTATACGTTTCGAAGTTGTCACCCCCGTCACGTCCAAGCACGCACTCGATTTCGTACACCGGTAAATTCTTCCTGAGTCCTACCTCAGTCGTGCTCCTGAATTTATGGGTTTCGATCCTGAGGTTCCGTAGGAAAGTTTGCAAAGTTGAGTTTGACTTATAAATAGGTTTTACCGAGATCTGTAAGAAAACACAGATAACCTTATTTGTGGGACAGAAATCAGGGAAGAAAATCATACTCGTACACAGGTTGGTCCAAACAGTGACGTCAATTGATAAAATTTAGGTTCCTCATACGAAGCCCATCGCGAAAATACCCCATGTATGTGTTACGATTTTTCGTAGCTTAGGAGTTATGATTGATTTTTATTTTCGTAAGGGTTTCCCATATTTCTTATATTAATTAATTATTATTATTATAATTATAATAAATAGAAATAGATCGTCACGTGCAGAAACGATTCAAGTACCAGAAGTAAAAGTTGAGGCATTAGCAGGCCGTGTGACGCAACTCTTGGGTAACGTGGTATTTTCACCACACGTCCACCCTCTAACAGTTAGAGCACAGTTCCAAACATTCAACTCAAATTCTAACTCAAACTTTGGAATAATGCGGCTGGCGCGTAGGTCCGTTTGTAGCTACGGCATCTAATTGGCATAAGATTAATTAATCTCATTAATAACAATTATTTTTAGTAAACATAGGCCGCTATGTGACTCGGTGTTTCTCCAATAGGCCAGGAGCCAGTGATATTTTACTAGAGATACGTTTTTCTCTGCTTCAGCATTTAAACATCCCACTACTGAGATATCAGCCTACCCTCGAACGGTGATTAGGCCATATCCACCACGCTGGCCCAGTGCGGGTTGGCGGATTCAAATAGGCCATCGAGTTTATTCTCCAGAAATATGCAGGTTTCCTCATAATGTTATCCTTCACCGAAAAGCCAGAGGTATTTCCGTACGTAAGTTTTAAAAACTCATTGGTACGGGCCCCCCCTGGTTCGAGCCCACGACCCCACGAATGTGAGGCGAGTGCTACCACGGCACTCGATAATATACTAATAAATAACAACAATAAAAATTACATGAAATAAATATAATATATAAATAAATAAATAAAAAACAGTATCAACGAGTCATCAGGTGAGTGACTTGTTTGAAGTGCTACAAATGTTATATATATTATAAAGCTTATATGACTATTGGTACTAACCGGGACGTATTTGGCTAATATTAAATGATAAACAAATACAACGGAATAATACTTGCACGTGTCGTCACTAAGCAACATGCAATATTATATTTTATTGGAAAATCGAACCCCTTAAGTGGTAAAATGGGGTGGATAATAGACATTACTGTATCGCGTGTAAATCTTGTCACGGAGCACCAAAAAAAATATACCACTGTAACAAACTAGTTAACTGTATAAACAATAAGATTTACACCTTTGATGTTTGAAGTCCTTCCATTAATTTACCTTCCAGCTATCTGTTAGTCGTGCGTTTGAGATCAGCTCGTGCGTCTAATTACCTAATGACCATAGTTTGATTGAATCGTGACATGAAACCATGTGTCAAAGGCAGTAATAGTTTTGGTCAAAATAATTTAATTGAATTTTTATTATGGAACTATTATTACAATCTGAGCTACGATAAAATATTGAATCTAAGACCCATTAAAATTTGACTTACACTATGATTTGTTTTACTGATAGCGATTTGTGTTTTATGTTTTTAACTGAACAACTAAACAAAATACATACAAATTAAGCTACATAAACTACTTAGCCTGCTACGCAGAACGAACAGTTGGATGACCAGAGACCATTGCAGATCTAAAGATAATCCAAATGCTCAAGCCCACTGCCAATCGGCAGCGCATTGAACGTGGTAATGCCGCCAGCTTGCTAGGTACTGCCGACTGGTAATTAGTTAGGGCTTGGACATTAATTATAGCATAATTATTTTAAGCAGTTTATTATATTACTTTAGGTTTCTTGACCTTCATTCTGTCCGTATGTTGGTGCTCGCGTACAGGTCGTACCAACCAATATTGACGAAACTTGGTATACAGGTTCTACAGCTTTTTTTTTTTTTGCCGTCTTCATTTTTTGATTGAAAGCAAAAAAAAAAAAAAACACCGACGACAAAATATTATATGACATTTTATAATTGAGGTTGTGCTCACGAGGCTTACTCTTCGCAGAACTAGGTACTAGTAGTTTTTTTTTCCTTTCATCATCATCAGCCGGATAATGGCCACTGAACTTAGAGCTCCTCCTTAGAGCGCAACACTGAAAGACAATTTGCCATTTGCATCCACCACTTGTTGCCTGCGACTTTCATAATATCGTCAATTCACCTAGTGGGAAGCCTACCTGCGAGCCGGAAGACGCAGCCTGCTATTTCCTTTACCCGCAATTAAAAATGTATCATCTATGGCCTCATCAAAGGCCACAGCAAAATCGACTCAATCTCGAATATGACCCCTTTCAAAACAGATTTCAATATTCATACTCAAATCCTCATACAGCTTGTAAGAAATTCAGGCAACCTTCGAAAGGGATTCCATTATTTTGCATTAAAATGCCCATTCCTAAACATGGCTCGGTGTATACCGTGAATGAGAAGGTCTTTCTACAGTACCATAGTATACTTAATACAGTACCGTGAAACTAGAGGGAATGGGAGCCCGCTTGCTATTCACAAGATTATCTGCGCGCATTTGGCCGCTTTTGGGAATATTTCTATAGGCACTTTGTATAGATACGTGAGGATTACGTAGAATGCGAGTGTAGTGGCCAGATAAAGCAAATGATAGTTAAAAATAAGAGTCATAGGTAGGTGCCTACGTAACTTGATACTGTTACCTACAATAATCCCAGTAGTGTATAAATATTGTAACACTAGCTTCCCGCACGGCTTGCCCGCCTAAGCTACAGTAAATGAAACACTTCATTTTACCACTTTATGGGTTAATTTTAGAAAAATCCTCGAACAATAATTCCAGTAGTGTATAAATATTGTAACACTAGCTTTTCCCGCACGGCTCGCCCGCCTAGACTACTGTAAATGAAACACCCCATTTTACTACTTTAAGGATGGATTTTCGAAAAATCCTGAGATATGCCTTTATTTATTTTATGCTTATTACACAAAAAGTGTTTCATTGGCATAGCATGAAAAACGATTTTATTTCCATACAAACTTAGGGGGTCCATTTTACCCCTTTAGAGGTGGAATTTCACAGAATCCGTTCTTATTGTTCACTTATGGTATTTGAGAAGTATTGTTGGTCCAAATTTCACGTCTCTATCATAATCAATTTGGTCTGTGCGTTGATTCTTAGAAAAAGGCTTGTTCTTTTATATACTTACTAGTTGTAAAGTATCCTAAGTATGTCCGTCTTTGTGATATACAGTGACTCCGTATCAAATTTTATCAAGATCCGTTCCGCCGTTTATTCGTTCGTTCGTGTTAACGCGACAAACATCCAGACAGAGCTACAAAGTTAATTCCCACAGTTCGCTAGATGGCGTTGATCTATTTTGTGCATTTTTAAAGTTTTGTATGTGTGAAGTTGTCATGTAGGGACTCCTGAATCGCGCAAGCGAAGTTTTTTTCTCGAGACGAACTTGTTCATTTTTATACCTCGAAGCTTGATAGGTTCGAATGTCCTGACATTACTGCGGCTATATTCCTCAGAATTATAATATTAATTAGGAAGTTAGGATGTACTCTAGTTATTATGTACTTTTTAACCGCCTTCCCAAAAAAAGGAGCAGGTTATCAATTCGACTGAATTTTTAATTTTGTATTGTAATGTCTAGTATTAGTATTTTACCTTATTACGCCGGCGTTTAAATGAACCATCATTAATATTATAAAAATTCGTTCTGCCACAATTTTTTTTTTAAATTGCGTCAACATTTTCTTTGTCTTATACCAGGTCCAAGGCCAATGCAGATGCAGTCTAACCGACATCTCCCAGATACTAGAAGTGATGCCGGAGCTGAAAGGAATGCCCGGTCCACAGGGACCAACAGGCGCAGATGGGACCACAGGAGCACCCGGAAAAACGGTGAGATTAATATAATTCCGTGACAAACACAATAACTAATAAAAAGGCTGGCAGGCCTGTCGGTGTCAGGGGAAATTATAAGCCGGCGAGCCTCGGCAACTAATTTTTCGCTCAAAGTGTGCAAAATAAAAAGCCCACGTTAACGGCGTATAAATATTTTATGAGCCTAATACGTTTTCCGTTCAAAGGGTACTTGAACAATATTGTAAAAAGTACGTATATAAAATCATCTACGATCTCACTACACAAAAGATTACGAAGGTTTCCATATCATGTTATCTAAACGGCGTCTGAAAGACAAATGAATTATTACTATGAATTATTATGTTCAATATAAACAAGTGATAAACGCGGATTAGAAAGACATCATGTTTCGAAACACAGTTTATTTTTTTTGGAGTATTTTACATTTATGAATTTGATTCTTTGATTCATCTTCTCTTCAGGTCTTTATATATTCGCTGGAAGATTTTTTTATGTTTCATGATGTCTAAGAATCAGACTTTGATTTATTTAGATTTACAAAACGATGACTGTTTAATGCACATTACAATAATTTCCGTATTGTACTCTCATGTCTCATACCTCTCCATTTAGTTTCGATGGGCGGGGGATGCCGTAGGTTACAAACGTAGATACGAACTACCAGCTAAGATAGTGGGCTTGAAAACAAACCCAAGATAGCCATTTAAACCGTTTCTAATATCAATGAATACTATATTATTGGTCTTTTTCAGGGTCAAATCGGTGAACCTGGTCCTGTTGGCCCGCCTGGTCTTAAAGGCGATCGAGGTGAACGGGGAGAGACGGGCACGCCCGGACCAGAAGGTCAACCCGGGCCTAAAGGAGAGCCTGGATTTGACGGGACACCGGGTCTTGTCGGGCCTCAGGGACCACCTGGACCACCAGGTCCAGTGACGTCAGCTCTCGTAGTAAGTAGGACATGCTGGCAAATATAATTCTTTGCTGGTAACAGCAGTCACCGAACGCAAAAGCTTCCCACTTTTTGTGGTTGTCACGGTAGCCCGTGTGCACGCGACTGGTTATAATTTATGTCATTTCACTCTGGGATCGTTATTTTATTTTCTGTAGTTTTCTGATGGTAACTTGTTAAAATACCTTTAAAATCACCTTAAGAAAATACTCACATATTTTTTTTGAATTGTCATGTATTTGAACCAGTTTTACTGAAATAAGCTAATTTGAGTTGAATAAAAAGGCACTTAATCAGACCTAAAGTGAGTAAAAAACTGAGCCAAAAATCTCACATTTTTTTATGAATAATTCACCTCAGAAGTCTAGACTAGACACCTCCAAAGCATAAACCTCTTTAAATAAGATAGGTATTTATTTGACGTGACTTCGTACTCATATCCCAAACCATTCAAAGAGATAATATAATATATATTTATTGTATTATTATCTTCAATGTTTGTACAATACAAGAGTCAGTGTTAGTAGGTTATGTTCTCGTGACCTTTTAAAAGCTAACGAAAATTCAGTGAACGGTCACCATTTTTTACGAACAAAATACTTTGATTGGTGCTAGAAGCTTTTCTCAGAATCAACTATCTAACAAAGCTTATGCCCATTTCCACTAAGACTACGAGTTAGGAGTTTCTTAATTAGGCGTCGCCTTGTTGGTAGTTAGTGAAAACAAGCATAAGTCCTTCAGTCTGTGGAGACATAAATAAATGACATAATGACATGTTTTATTATATTAAGTCATTTGGTATTTCCTAACAAACAACAACAATAAGAGAGAAGCAAGAAAGATTTCTTAAACTGGTGTTAAGTATCGGTTATTTTCTTGCATCCGAAACGTACAGCTGTCCTGATGTACGAACCCGTGTGAAAAAGGGACAGACAGAGTAAACTGATAAATTGAATTTTGGCAGGCATGCTTCTAATAGCCCCCTATTTTTTTTATACCTACAAGCTTATTCTGTCACATGGATTTATTCGGTTCATTAGACAAATAATACGAAAGTAATACTCTCAAAAAAGCGTAAACTTCTCAATTGAGTAGTCTATGATTGGCTGGATCTAAGAACCAGTCAATTCTTGGCGCGGATTGTATGCATGAATTTTATTTAGAATCGCTCAATCGTGAGATCGATTTATTACCGCGTCCCACGCCCGACCAACGTGCTAACATTTATTTGAAAACTAGCTGCGCCCCACGGTTTCACCCTCGATTCTACAGAAACCGAATATTTTTCCGGGATAAAAAGTATCCTATGTGTTAATTATCAGGGGTGTAAGCTACCTCCATACCAAATTTCTTTCAAATCCTTTCAGCCATTACAGAGTTACACGGGAACAAACAACCAAAACATACATGCTTACACACAAACTTTTGCATTTATACTATTAGTGTGATGTTTATTCAAGAGTTTTTTTCTGCGTGCGCGATTTACTTGTAACATTATTTATGAAAAGATACAAAGACGATACTTGATGGTTTTTCTCATCTTTATTTCTATCTGTTTTGATTATTCACTGCTTTCTGTTTAGTAGTTCTAGCTAAAAACTGATGTTGAAAAAGTATTTATACCGCTACAAATACGATCTTTTTCGTTGAGTAGTCCCTTAAATTTATCACAGAAGAAGAAACATTTTCACTATCTTTCTCTTTTCTGTGGAATTTATTTATTTTGACGATGAATATAATGTAATAGGTAATCTCTGTTTGTGAAATGTGGCAACAGGGGGTTCAATAACACGTGTGTGGGTAGTCTAAGCTTCAAGATAAATATGAGCAGCTTTGTAGTATTTGTCAAGTATAATACGAAGCATGAAAGGCTTTTCCAGTTATAGAATTGAGGCATGTTGCGTAAATATTGATAACGAAAGGTTTTGATAAAGTCATTTGTCAAAAGAAACTCAATATTTGTATTTTCCTGTAATATTGAACTAATACTAGTAAAATATAATTAGAGTAGATTAACCGCTATGTGTACAAGCTGTTTAGCCATGTGTACAAGCTGTTTTCGAGAGTTATTACGAACCGTCTCGAACGCAGGTTTGATGACTTCCAGCCTCCCGAACAAGCCGGGTTCCGTAAAGGTTTTAGCACCATGGACCACATACACACGCTCCGCCAGATTATACAGAAGACTGAAGAGTATAATCGGCCATTATGCCTGGCGTTTGTGGACTATGAAAAAGCCTTTGATTCCATCGAGACCTGTGCGGTATTGCAGTCCCTTCAGCGATGTCATATTGACTATAGGTATATCGAGGTGATGAAGTGTTTGTATAGAAACGCCACCATGTCAATCCGATTGCAGGACGAGAGCACGAAGCCAATCCAATTGCAGAAAGGCGTGAGACAGGGAGATGTTATATCTCCAAAACTGTTCACGACCGCATTGGAGGACGTTTTCAAGCTCTTGGACTGGAACGGATTCGGCATCAACATTAATGGCGAATACATCACTCACCTTCGTTTTGCCGATGATATAGTAATCATGGCAGAGTCGCTAGAGGACCTCAATATTATGCTCAACGACCTTAGTAGCGTTTCCCAACAGGTGGGTCTTAAAATGAACATGGACAAGACGAAAATCATGTCGAATGCCCATGTTACACCCGTACCGGTAGTTGTTGGGAACGATGCGCTCGAAGTAGTTGACCATTATAACTACCTTGGACAGACTGTCCAGTTAGGTAAGTCCAACTTCGACAAAGAGGTCGCCCGAAGAATCCAACTCGGATGGGCAGCGTTCGGAAAATTACGTGATATCTTCTCGTCCAAAATCCCGCAGTGCCTGAAGACGAAGGTCTTCAATCAATGTGTGTTGCCAGTGATGACATATGGAACTGAAACGTGGTCCTTGACTACTGGCCTTTTGGAAAAACTCAGAGTCGCACAGCGGGCAATAGAGAGAGCTATGCTCGGAGTTTCTTTGCGCGATAAAATCCGGAACGAGGATATTCGTCGAAGAACCAAAGTTGCCGACATAGCTTTCAGAGTTTGCAAGCTGAAGTGGCAATGGGCAGGCCATATCACTCGAGGAACCGATAACCGGTGGGGAAGAAAGGTTCTTGAGTGGCGACCACGAACTGGAAGACGCAGCGTAGGTAGGCCTCCCACTAGGTGGACCGACGACATTGTGAAAGTCGCGGGCAACCGGTGGATGCAAGTGGCCCGTTGTCGGTCGGTGTGGCGCTCTAAGGGGGAGGCCTATGTTCAGCAGTGGACGTCTTATGGCTGATGATGATGATGAACCGCTGTTTTTTTCTTTAAATTTTCGCGCGCGGCCTGATCTTCTCATAATAATCAACTCTTAAATTTAGTTGTTTTTTTGGAATTGTCACAACAGAATTGACATTGTATGTTCAGACGCTAACTCTAATAAAGTTACCAAGAGTACTAAAATTAAGGTGCAACGTTTCGCTCAGCGCGCAAATTGTGCGTTTTTTGTCAATTACAGCTTAATCATCGTGGATTTATTGAAACCAATTTTGCGTCAATAAATAAGATGTTTTAAGAAATTACGGGTAAAATTATCACCTACATAACATTGATTTAGTTACAAATCTCAATAAGCTGATTTTCATGCTGGTTTTTGGTTTAGTGAGAAATTTACTTATACTAGTTTTCAACTTGATTTGTTGGTTGGTGTAATTTCTTGAAACGATCTATTTATTATCGCAAAATTAGTTTTCATGAACCTACGACGAGTAATTAAGCTGTAATTGACAAAAAACGCAAGAAAATTTGAATTTCGCGCGCTGAGTGAAACGTTGCACCTTAAAGAAGTAGCTCGGTTAAGCCTGAAAATTACATTGTTGGTTAGCGTGCGAACTAAGGTGATTAGTGTGGGCAAAGATACTCGTGGCTAGATTGATTTAAGGTAGCTATCACGGTATCTGATTACTGTAACATGATAATGAAACCAGTAACGAGTGTGGTATACCCGTCTACGCGATGCAAAACGGAGGGTTATGATTTTGATGATTACGTATCTGTACCTATGTTCCCCTGTTCCCTCAAAACCTCTAAACTACTTATCATAATTCGACAAATGAGGTATCGTTGGAAGCGTCTTCATTGTCTCTAATGAACATAAATATAGGTCGAAAAATTTAAAATAGACAACATCATTACGTAAGTTTTAGTTTTATCGGGTATAAGGCAAAGCCGCGAGCAACAGCTAACCATATATTATATACTAGCTGCTAGTATATAACTTCGTTTGCGTGGACTTCCAAAAAAAAGTAGCCTATGGCGTCTCCGATCCTCAATATATTATACAAAAATTCAGCTCGATCCGTTTAGGTGTTTAGCCGTGATAACGCGATAAACACCCAGACAGAGATACAGAGAGACAGACAGACAGAGCCACAGAGTTATTTTGGCATTTAAAACATTAGTTAGGATTTTTGAAATGTGCTAAGCCCTTTCATTATTATTTCATAATTCAATTGTTATTTTTATGTAGTAGGTTAAGTAGTTTAGGTAGTTGTAGTTTGTATGTATTTGCTTAGCTAATAAAGGCACTTGCCCGAAAAAAAATATATGATACCCAACACAACATCATTAAAAAAAATTTAGTCCATGACTTTATATCCTCCAGAGACAGCCACGTTCTATGAAGACGCTTGGTACCTCATCACCTCAGGTACCTCATTTGTCACATTATGAAAAGTAGATTAGAAGTCATGAGGGAACAGATGAACATAGTACATAAACATACCAAAATCTTAACCCTCCGTTTTGCTATGCGTAGTCGGGTAAAAAATGATAGACAAGGCAGGGTCACTTGAGCTTTTTTTTAAACTACCAACTTTTTAAATCAAATTACAGTTTTATTACACTTTCTCCAAAAATACAGAAAGCAAGAAAACCATATTGAACAAGTCTATAAGCCAAGTCAACATAAAATAATACGTCCCCATAACCGTCGTGTCACGTGATTCTTGTCATTTACGTGGCATTTAGTTTTACGTTCATTCGAGTGCCGTGGAGACATAAAACTTAATAAAGTAACCTTGTGAAATATCAAAGGCTTTAATAAGCTGCCACGGGAGTTTTTTGCATGAAACGTGGCCGGGAAAATTAACTTTATAGCATCTGAAGCAGACAAGAAAGAACTTGGATGATTGGTGGCGCGGACGTTTCTGAGAACTCCAAATGGTAATGATTTTTCATATTATAAGGGCAGATCTATGTCTACACTACTATTAGTAAGTCACGGGATATTACCAAGACTCGTGAACATGGCGCATGCAAAAATCGTGGTAAATATCCTTGTGAGTACTAATAGTAATTAAGTAAGCAGCCCCGAAAGTCTAAAACAGAGCTATGTCTCTCACACATTTTCAAGATAAATAATCACTGATGAACTTAAAAAAAAGTCTGTTCTCTTTACAATACTGATTTTATTTTTATGTTAATATAACTTATTTTGGAGAAGAAAAAGGAAAATACCATTAAAATATGTACTTCGTCTTAGTCTAATTAAAAAAAAAACAGTTTTTACCCTACTACGAAAAAGGAGGGTTTGACTGTCTATGTATGTATGTAAGTATGTTCATAATTAAGTTCCTTTTAATCTCCTAAACTGTTTATCAGATTTTAAGTAGATAGGTGGCTATGGATGTGTCTCTACACTCCGCGTGTCAAAGGCTATACTGAATTACGAGTATACTAAATCAAATAATTATTAAATTATACTAAAATATCCTTTAAAAATTTTAAAAAAACCGCTACATTATTTGTCGGTTCCGCATTTCTATACCGATAGCCGTGGAGTGAAGACGTCTAAGAACTGCACTACAGTCTCGTTATTCCTAACTGATAAATTAAGGTGTTTGGTTGCTGTTAATGGTTGGAAATGGTTTAAATAAAAGCCAGCGTGTTTTCACGAACCGGAAGACGCAGCGTAGGTAGGCCTCCCACTAGGTGGACCGACGACATTGTGGAAGTCGCGGGCAACCGGTGGATGCAAGTGGCCCGTTGTCGGTCGGTGTGGCGCTCTAAGGGGGAGGCCTATGTTCAGCAGTGGACGTCTTATGGCTGATGATGATGATGATGTGTTTTCTTATTTCACACGAGTACCCATGGTACGCCCATAAGATGTCTGACGAAGATGATATCGGCCTAAAAATCTGATGACTCTGATGTCTAAACTCCCTACGTTTAGCATTTTATTTGTAAAGATAAATGGGAAGTAGACATAGGAATGGACAAAAAAGGAAAGTGGACGTCTAAGAAAATGAATAAAACAAGAAAGAGGAAAAAACAGGAAAGTGAACAATTTCGTTCCAAGTGAACTGATTGCTAATTATTTTCAAAATTTTCCTTGGGCTGTAATAATAGTCAGTAATAATAAAGGTCCGAAATAAGGTCACTATTATTATTAACAATTTTTTCTGTGGGACCAACCCCGAAATCACGAAAATATAGCTTTTCCATAGAAAATGTTATTCACAGTCGACAAAATATATCATATCAATATAGATCAGTTTTTTTTTTTAAATAGTAGAGTAAATTGCAGTAAAACTCTTCTTTCGAAGATCGCACTTCACTTGATTTCAGATCAATGTTTATTTTTCATGTCGACGCGTCGTGCTAATTGTAATTTTTATTTATCTTTTAAGTTTTGTTGGTATTTTGTTTTGTTTTTGTGGCAAATATACCATTATCTATTGTCTATTGCTCCCTCAATTAGCTGTAAACGAAACGTAAAATACAAATTTTCACACAAAAGAAACCTTGCACCTTTCTTTTGTCTGAAACTTTGGTTTTTTTTCTTCCAAAAAAAACTATGACAATATTTTTTATGGAATTTGGTGCCGAGACTAACAAAGTCGCTCGCCAGATGTTAAGCTTCACGCTTGCACAAAACAGTTCAGTACCACCCAGAGTTTTGAAATTCGACAGTTCTAAACCATGTGCGGCAATGCGCTGCGCTCGTCACCCTGACATATGAGATATTAAATCTCTACGTGCCCAGTAATTACGCTGGATTCATTGTCCTTCAATCCGGTCCACAGTAATGTTTGCATACTGCTTGGCGGTTTTGTTTACCATATTGGCTTTTAACACAAATACACCACATAAATACTTTACGTCAACGATAAAATCTATAGCAGTTGGCTCCTTTTATTTCACCATTCAGGTCGGTAAATTCGAAGTAGAGCCGTGTCGTTAACATCCATCGCGGTACCAACAATACCAACAAGTCACGCGAGGGTCTGTCGGGCTATTTGTATCTCTTTCCTTGTTACTAGGTAGGCAATAAAAAATACACCCGCGGTGTCAGAAGCCTTCCGATGACCGATCAAATTGTGCGGGCTTCACTTGCACGCAAGTTGGGGTATGTGTTCTGATCAGAAAATGTTTTTTTTTATCAATTCATTAATTTGATTAGGTATGATGATTACTGCCTGCCAGAGTCGGCTGCCAACTTCACACCGGTAACAAACTATTAATGGATGGACCGCGAAAACTTCTAACTTCACGTTATTGTTTTATTGTTGATGCTTTGTTGTCTTTAACAACAAATGGCAAAAATGGCAAAAAATATGGCAAAAAAAGGTACGGAAATGTGTTCCTTTTTAGTACTAAAAGTTACCCTTATAAGTTCGTCATGTCCGTCTGTCTGTATGTCTGAATCCTTTACAGGCTTTTATCTTCCAAAGTTATAAGACTACATGCATGAAATTTTGCACGACGATAGTTTAAGTATAGACCTACAGTTTCAAAAAATACAAAAACTTTTTTTTTGTAAAATAAGGGTAGCTCCAATAAATGTAAAGAGGGGGTAAAAAAATAACCTGTAACCCATCACAGGTCTTTTTAATGTGGCAATTTTGAAAGAATAAAAAATCATAGTATTGTATTAACAGGGTGGCTGTCATACATGTAGGACAATAGACAATAGGGGTAAGTAGGGATAAGAAAAAAATATCCCCCACATATTGGTCATTTTTGAATACGTATTTCAAAATGAAGTTAAGGATTTCTATACTATTTTTTAATCAGACGTACCGTTTGCGAAATATAGGCCGACAAAGTTGCTTGGGACTTTTTGAGATAAGCTCAAAAAGTCCCAATACTTCAAACGTCCTACATGCCTAGGGAACCCTACTAAGCATGGCCCGACATGCTTTTAGCAAGTTATTTAAAGCTCGTGTCTTTCTTTACTCGTCTTATTAATAAGGTTTTCGTTGACATCAAGACAAAGCCTATCTCGTAAATACTGAATAAATTAGTGATCTGCCACCTCCCTCTGATTCACCTGACACCTCCACCCCAACGCGTTACAAACAGTTACATATCCTGATACTTAATCATAGTTACTTTCACAGGAATCATCCGGATTATACGGGTCCAGTAATCCGGGGATACAGGGGCCCTCGGGCGAGAGGGGTCCAATGGGCCTACCTGGGCCCCAAGGCGAGAGGGGGTACCAAGGCAGCAAGGGTGAAAGAGGCTTACACGGCCCTAAAGGCGACAAAGGCGAGCGGGTGAGTTTAACTCGACCATGATTAGGGCAAAATTGTTTGTCAAGTCAGGTTGAGTGTTTGCGTATGTGTTATCAATTTTGATAGAGTCATGTTACTTTAGTAAATTTGAGATACCGCACTCAAATCAAGAATCTGTTATTTGATAGATGACTTAGATAAAGCTGTTAGACGAAAATGGAACCTTCTCATAGTGTATAAGCTTGTAATTTAAACTGAATGCGAACTTTATGGACTTATACAGGGTTATTGGTAACTAACGGTAAAACTCTCGTAGGCATATTCCCTGTATCAAAACTAACAACTTTTGTTCTATGACTTTTTAGAAAACTTATTCACAAACACCAATTTTTAAAGTTTGTATGAACAAAATTATTCTTGTATTTGTTTGGTGCAAATGTCAATGCCTGAGCTTCACCTGGGTCTCCCGTTCCTCTTCATTTTAAACCGCTTAATGATATCAAAGAGTTGCATAAAACCTCTTTCGCCTATCATTCTTATTTAGACTACTTCGTCCGTGAGATGTTACACAATACTAGCTACTACTAATACATATTTTTTTCTTCTCTTTCCTCCTAAGAGGATTTTGGCGTCGCAAGTCTTATGCATTTGCCAGTGTCAAGTATACATAATATATTCTCAAGTTTTGTTAGACACTACCAAACAAGTCATAGTCACGGTCAAAGTCAAGTAAAGAAAGTCACGGTCAAGTCCAAGTCATGTTTCGCGACGTTATACCATTAACAAACACTCGTGCATGTTCACGAACACTTAACGGGTAAAATTTCACCGTTTTTACACATTAACACTCGAAATAACAGAAGTTTTGGAAAATAATAAAAAGACGCGACATGATTTCTTCACGTTCCCGCCAAAAACCCTACTAATACATTCTGGGATGTTCTAGCTAGTATAAACGCCACCAAAAACATTATTTATTGATCTTATTATTTTATTATATTTTATTGCCTTTAGCACAAAATGTGTTTAGCACAGACAGCCGACTCCATACAATGAGTGTTAATAAGTGAACGAAACCAGACGCGTAGGAACGACGATCTCTGAACAAGTTAGTTAAACCGTTTATCCAACTGGATCCGAAATTGTCGTATATACGCGATCAAATGTTTCGACCGGCTTGATCTGAGATGTATATACGTACGTTTCTATGCATGGGTGCGGCTAATAGCGATAGTTTTTTTTTTCTCTTCAATTTTGGCTTCAAACGTTGTGTCAAGTTTTGTAATATTTGAAGTGAAGTAAAGTGTTTCACAATTAAAACAAGTCTCAGTCATAGTCTAAGTCAAGTAAGTCACGGTCAAGTCCAAATCATACCCCAGTAAAGCGGTGTAGACTTTACTAAAGGTTTCTATGGAGTTTTGGAAACAACACTAAAAGTCACGTTTCACGACATTATAGGTACTATTCACCAACACTCGTGCACGGTTATGAACACTTAATTAATAAAAATCCACTATTTTTACACATTAACACTCGAAATAACACTAGTTTTGGAAAATAATATTATGATGCCTCCACGTTCCCGCCAAAACCAAAGTAATTAAGCTGTAATTGACAAAAAACGCAAGAAAATTTGAATTTCGCACGCTGAGCGAAACGTTGCACCTTAAAAACACTTAGACTAAGACTAACACATGAATAATTTACTCAATTAGAAATATAACAAAACTTGACACTGGCTAACACAACGTGTAGAGCCAAAATTTAAGAGAGAAAAAGGTTATTTTGTTTATATCCCTTGTCAAAATCACTTGACCTCGCCCTAAAGGCCAAATACCATTATCTCTTCTTTTTTTATTCCCTCTTTACCTTTATTTTTTATGTCACACGCTCAGAAAACGATAACTGTAACTATAAAAATAGGCTCTTACAACAAAGGTTCTCTAAATCAAAACAAACTCCTTAGACCCGTCGCTAATTTACCGAGTCCGTAACAAACTTGGTCCTAACGCAATAAGCGACGGTTTGACCCTCGTAAGGCGGTGTCACCTTTGACCTCTTTGTAACGAGTAACTATGTTACAGGGATACGTCGGTCTAAGAGGCTCTCATGGCGTTAAAGGCGAGAGGGGTCCGGCAGGCCGCGACGGCTTGCCAGGCTTGCCGGGCGCGCACGGGCGACCTGCCGAAAAGGGTGAAAAAGGTATCAAACTTACTCAACCATCAAATTTTATGTAACACTATGACCCATATTTATACCTACTCGCAGAACACGTTTGCAAGATTTTTAGGGGTCCGTACCAACGATTTGGAAAATCTTTATTTTTACGCCGGACCCTTCGAATTGGTTTTGTATTCGCGCTCAGTTTATTTATTAATGCTCTTTCTTTTTATGATCGACTTGGGTTTTTTTTTTATTTCTGTATTAACAGAGGGTTGGATAAATTGTGCTTTCGTTAGTTACGTATTTTTAATTTTTTTGTTGTTTATAAATTTAACATTTTTTAATATTACGAACAATTAAAATGGATCCTGATTCTAATTATTTTTAGTATTATTTCTTCAGCAAGACTTTCACTTTATGGTAAGCGCCTCAATGGCACATTTTGTGAATGAATTTGTTTCGTGATGAGTTGGTAATTAAAAATATTTATCACAGGTGCTCGAGGTCTTCCTGGTCCTCCAGGAGTTCCGGCTCCAGTGGTATCAGAAAATTCAGTACTGAGTGACGTCACAAATACAGGTAATTATAGTTGGACCCTCAAGTCAAGCGTATATAGCAACCCTAGAAATCGTAACTTCGTGTAACGAGTAGGTATGTCTTTTTTCTCTTTAGTTAAAATATTGATAGAAATAGACATAAAATTGATTAACTTATTCCAAGGCCACTCAAGAAGGTGTCGAGAATCGACATCTAAACTCTTAGCTTAATATTTATTAGCTTTGCTTAGCTCTGAGTAGCCTTGTGGCTCAGTGGGAGTATTTCCGCCGTCTATAGCTCAGACGGCGGAAATGTGTTATGGGTTCGATTCCAAACTAGGACAATTATTTCTGTTATGGACATGGATGTTTATTCTTTGTCTGGGTGTTCCTATGTATTCTATCAGATAACTGGTTCCCAAAGCTTGCTTAGTTTAGGGCTAGATGGCGCTGTGTGTGGAAAACGTCCATCAATATTTATTTATTATTTTGTCTTCTTCTGTCATTTAAGTTTTAATTTAATTTAATTTCAATTTTTAAAACACATCAGCACTGATTTAGATAAGTATCAGTGCTTATTAATAGGCAAGTTAGAATCCATTTGAACTTAAGATCTTTTTTAATTTCCACAGTCTTGCTCACGCATTTTCACAGACGTGAAAAATGATCTGTAAAACAAAACAGTTTAAGTAATCTTTAAACGTCACTGAGTGCGGTTGTAAGAGCCTTTTCATTATCAAAACATTGTTTAATTTTCCTAATTATTGCTAAATGGCGAGGAAAAAACGTCGTAACTAACTTTAGATGTTGTTGTTACTCCTTCACTTATGCTACTCGTGCATTTTGAAACTGTTACTGTCTTACCACTTTTTTTATTTATAATTTATTTTCCATTAGGTGGGCATCACAAGTTACCCGAATTCGCCCACCCATGGACCATATTCTAAGCTTAAAACTAACTTAAAACAATAATAAAACAGCTTTAACCGGCAGGTAGCTAATCTCATTCTTGGATCTTGGAGATAATGAAAGAGGCCATAAGTGTGAATTTAAAAAAAGTTAATTTTGGTCTATTTGCGAGTAGTTTCCAAATTTTTTATAGAAACTTGTTTTCCCTGGAGAAAAAATAATATTTTTTTAGCAAGCAAATATAAGTAGAAACTGTTTTTGTTTAGAATGCCTTTTTCATAGAAAGGTAAAACATACAATTTCTGAAAATTGAATCTACAAAAACTTGCATGAGATAGCTGTGGCAAGACTATTTATCGTATTTCTGTAAAATTTAATCTGACACGAGATCTACCTCTTGAGCTCCCAAAATCTATTCTCGTGTAGGGAATTAGGTTTCTCATGTTGAATAATTTCGTTGTTAGTCAATAATTACAAGACAATTTACCGAACCTTTAGTTGGTTGTCATTCACATGTAACCCACTAATTAGTTCCATGTTTGATGAATAATCGAAATGTGGACGTAGTCAGGACGGGGCCTCCACAATATTTTCACGAAAAAGCTTACTTCGCTAATTAGGTGTCAATGACCACATTCGATCACACCGGATAAGATCGCTTGAGCAGAGTTCAAACATCCGTCAATCACCGCTCCGTACTTTTGTATAATAGCTCAGCAGTTAGCGCGTTCGGATCGCACGCCACAGGGTGTGGGTTCACATCCCCGCTAGGAGCTTGAACCGGTGAAAGAAAATATCGTGAGGAAACAATATAAAGTACACGGCTGGCTAGCTTCCGTTTCTGTTTTGAGTAATCACATCTCTACTTCGAATGTAAATGTAAGTATATTGAAGTCAAAAACCACAATATAGCGTTTTCAAAAAATCTCGTTTTGTTGTTTTGAATAAATACTACACTGTACTCTTATTACACTCATATAGTATCTCAATTTCGAATGTAAGTATTGAACTTAAAAACTTCAATATTTTTTTAAGGCAAATCTGAACTAAAAGTTGCCCCACTCCTCTAACGCCCCAACTCATTTAATCCTTGAATACACTTAATGGATAAGGCCTATTATCCAATGATATTTTGGTAAATATCCAACATAAATTACTACTGGTAGTTAGCTCTGATTGATGATATTAATATCATACGTCATTACGCGTTGTTAGCAGCTGAATGAATAAAAATAGCCTTAGTTTAAATATCTTAATTAAATTTGGATGTTACTGAAGTGTGGCCACTCCGTAACACAATGAAGTGTGTGAATATTTTGTATCTATTAAAAAAAGCTATGAAATATGTTTAGTTTTAATAAAACGGGAATACTCACGTTAAATTGAGTCGGTTATTCCGACTATAGTTTCGATCACATTCGGTGACCTTTATCAAGGAATGCTCAGCGAGACACGCGCGCGACCTCGTCTTGCCTTGCACGACAAGACAATACAAGACAAGGCAAGACGAGGTCGCGCGCGTGTCCTCGTCTTGCCTTGCACGACAAGACAATACAAGACAAGGCAAGACGAGGTCGCGCGCGTGTCTCGCTGAGCATTCCTTGATAAAGGTCACCGAATGTGATCGAAACTATAGTCGGAATAACCGACTCAATTTAACGTGAGTATTCCCGTTTTATTAAAACAAAATGTATCAAAACCACGTCAGTTTTCATAGTGAAATATGTTTAACTATGTTATTTAGAATATTATGATGTGACCACAATTTAGTAAAAACCCATGTATCATCCGCACCATTCTATATGGAATGGAGTATAGTAAGATTGGAGAGTCTGACGACTCCAATTTTAAACCTTATTAATTGGATTCTTCTTCTTTTTACTTGGAACCTTCTTAATTGGAGTCTGACGACTCCATTTTTACTGGTGTGCGTGCAGTGTGTGTAAAATAACTCTTTCAGATTCAGATACTTTAATGGATAATAGCGATGAACCGACCGTGTTCCTACTGAGCTACCAGGAATATGAATAGGACTCAAATAAACAGAATTTTGATTGATTTGCTGGTTTAGTTGTAATTAGCACTTATCTGATTTTTTGACTAGCGCGTGCTAGAGCCATCTCTATTCATCTGCAAGCAAAAGTGTATAGCGCTATCTTTTTCTTAAAGCCCCTTACAGATTTTTCAAAACTGTTTTATATTTCAGAAGCAGATGTTCTAAAGGGAGGAGGAGGAGATCACGGCGAGAAGGGAGAAAAGGTAGGACAGTCCATTGCACGTTACCGTTTGAAAGAGGTTATATAAATTGTATAACCATTTAGGAGAAGGCCATAAATTTCTCCCTCTAGATACTGCATAACGAGATCTTTATTTTGACAAAATCACACTGAATTTGAAGAAAAGCGTTCTCATTAGATATCTCAAGGTTATGCCTACGCGCGCCTAGCAATGAACCAATGAGAGTGAATGTGTATAGGTCTATTTTGACGGATGCATGATAATGAGTGCGGATTCTATAGGGGTATAGCTGTGTACAAGGCCTATCGCTATAATTAAAATAAAAAAATTCATTAAATGGAAAGAAAATTCTTGGTAAACCAATTTTCAGATAGCCAGAGTGTAATTTAGTATCAAAAAACATTTCCGGGTAAAATATAATTTAAAATAGTAATCTTATACGGGTTTCCCTAACGATGGCGAAATATAAGACTTCTATTTTTGACTAAGAAGGGGAAAATACGTCGAAAATAGAAAAGCTATTACATTTTCCTCTATTCATTTAAGTAAGACTTACTTGATTTATTGCTTTCCAACTTATTTGTAAGGGGCTCCAAATATATACCTAAACATGGTTGTTTATTGGTAATGCTGTGTACACACAAACGTTCTAAAATCAATACACTGAAAAATATGAGAATGCTAGGGTGTTGCCTGTGGTTAAAAAAACATGGGAACCAGAATCATGAGACTTTGTAGCTTAGTCAGTGATGAGCGCTTCCAGATCGCACGTCACAAGGCGTGGGTCTAAATTGCGACAATAAGCTTGAGCTACTGGTGATGGAAAACATCGCGATCTTACATAAAAGTACTCGGTTGACAAGCTACCAAACCCAGTTAAAAATCTGACGCACATCACTTCGTTGTCATCCAGCAGCCTCACTTGAGGCACCTCTCATGCGTTTACCATCCTTGACCACAAACCACAGGTGATTTTGTGGACAAATGTCTCGCCTGCGAATCATTAAAAAAACTGTTTGTTTCGAATACTAGTGTTTGAAGTTCGAATAATTACTATTCGTTTTAAGTTTTCTTCAACTGTTCAGAAATAAATTAAACATTTATTTGTATTAGAAAGTTTTTCTAGATTATCAGAAAAATATTTTACATAGATAATTCAAGAAATAGAATCTTGTATCGAAAGCAATTTAATCGATCATAAAGATTAGACATATCGAATTACACACGAAATTGAATTGTAGGTATGGGTTAAATTTAATAAACTAACGCTGTTGACGTAACTGAACAAACAATAAACATAAACAATTTTGTCACTCGTATGTCCCCGTCTTAACCTTAGCCTCACTGGTTAGTATTTACTTGTCGGACTGCCAATCAATAACGGGTTGATTGATCACAACACCGCTGTGTAGAATAACATAATAGATTTATTTGACTGCTGCTATATTTACATAGAGTAGTTTGTTTTTATGAGTATTTCAATGGAGTTAGGGTTTTAAAAAAAAAATACAATTAAATATTAGTACATTCCGTACATTGTATCCAGTCTGTATATTGATGACTCTTAAGAAGTTGCGTTTTGAAATGTTTTTTATTCTTGGTAAAAAAGTTCAATTTCAAAAAGACTTTATTAGTATTAAAAATAATAATAGTGAGAAAACTAGTATAAGTTAACCCTAGTAGACACAGGACATTAAGATACGGATTGTTTACTAAGCACGCAGACTCATATAAAACTTAAAAACATGAACATCTATCTAGAAACTTAGAAAACTAATTATTTTTAAAACAAGCTAAGCTCGTGATCTTTAAAATAAGAAGCACGTTTTTAATTATGAAATTTGTCCTTAAAATTACTGGTTAAATATTATTTTCCATTGGCCTCACAAATATCGATAGCTTGCCACCTTTTCCAGCTCTCCTGGTATAAGGTTACCTATAGTTATGAGGATCAATTTTCAAGACTAACCTGTTATATATTTCAAGGGTGAAAAAGGCGGCAGAGGAATGGAAGGACCGCAAGGATTCCCTGGCACTGACGGGAAGCCCGGAGAGAGAGGAGACATCGGACCATCCGGTCTACCTGGGACTCAGGGACTACTTGGTCCCGTTGGTCTTAAAGGAGACAGGGGAGAACCGGGCCCACCTGGACCAGTGGCTATATCAAGGGATGAAGCTTTGATACTGACAAAGGTAAAGCTTACAAACTGCTACATAGTTTATCAAAGCTATACATTGTATGTTATAATTTTGTTGATGTTTTGTATTTGCGGGGCCGGAGGCTGAAGGCCATATGAGCCCGAAGCCCAAGTCCCATTTCAGCGAAGATGAAGGCCGAGCGGCACATCTGCGAGGTTAAAACCAACTACGCATACAAAGTCGCGGGCACCGGCTTGTTATCAATGAAATTATTCTGAGAAGTACTTTACTTTCTGAGTAATAATATTAGCATAAAGCTACGCTTGGTAAAATCTTCATCAAGATTTCCCTCAAAACATCTCTGATTGGTTGATATTTGAGTGGATAAAGGAAAAGGGCCTTTATCCACTCAAATATCAACCTCTCCGATCATGAATATAGGCGAAAATTACGTACCTACAAACCGTCATAAAATTCTGAGGCCTTATTTTGATTTTGTTTTTATAAACAGGGAGATAAGGGTGATTTCGGACCGAGAGGCAAGCGGGGCCACCCGGGCCCACCTGGACCTCGGGGCCCGCCTGGCCTGCCGGGGCCTCCGGGGACCCCCGGCACGAACGGACCTTCCGGCGATATCGGATTACCAGGATGGACGGTATGATCAACAATCTCCTTAGGGGATTTCACGAAAGCAATTGCTTTTTCGTGCTGACATGACGAATTTTTCGTACCCGGTTGTTGTTTGAATATTTAATTGCTGAATTTTTAGTAGTCAGATTAGCTGTTATCTGAGGAATAAATATAAATATCTGGGACATTTTTTGCACACACGGTCAATGGTCATCTGACCCCAAACTAAGCAAAGCTTGTAATATGGCTGCCAGAGACTGATATACGTACATAGATATTTTAAATACATACTTATATAGATATTAACACCCAGACATAGAACAAACACAAATATTAATCACATGAATGTTTGTCCTAGATGGGAATAGAACCCATGCCCCCAAACACAGAAGGTAGGCTCACTACCAACTGAGCCACCGGGGCAGTCAATAACATGGCATTTTGACATCCTAACTAACATTATAAATTCGAAAGTAACTCTGTCTCTCTATCTAGGTGTTTCTGTCGCGTTATCACGGCTAAACGGCTGATCTGATTGAGCTGATTTTTTGTATACATATGGCTTAAGGGTTGGAGACTGACAAAGGTTACTTTTACATTTGAACTAAAGTGTACACTATTTCCCGTAGACATTTAAGTATAAATCCTAGTTCCGCGCACCGGAGCAAATGCCGCTGCAGGCCGTATCCGGCTCGCGGACCGGGCGTTGCCCAGTGGCAACTGAACTGAATATTTATAATTAGTGTTATTAACAATTAGAAAATTTTATTTTCAATAATATGAAATTGCTCGAGCGAGACAAATGTGGTTAGAACTAAGTGCATTATAAGGTTCTATTTTCCTAATTCTCGCTGTCGTTCGCGTTTTTTTAACGTTTTAAAATTACAGAGAGCATATGAAAATAAATGAATCATCTTTAGAATACCATTGCCAATGTTTTATATGAATTTTCATGTTATTATTTTTCATTTTGGCGAACCAGAAATGAAAGATATTTTCGAGTTTTTTTTCCTTCTCCTGAAAGCACTGAACACAGGAATAAAATATAGGTACGCATAATTTTGCAGGGACCGCCAGGAGCGTCTGGCCAACCTGGCCCTCCCGGGCAAAAAGGTGAAAAAGGCGACCCCGGACTTAGCCCTCTCAACCTGGATAAGGTAATTTCTAATACTTCAGTTACATTGCAGGTTAATTAAGCTCTCGAATAACTAAGCCCTTTCGGCGCAAAAGTATTTCTCTGGCGTACTTTAGTATAATATCTACTATTTTCTGCGCGTCATAAGTTTTTTAAAAAGTTTTTATCATGTTAATTAAATGTTTAGAACTAACCTAGATGTGGAAATGTGTTAATTAATCTAAATTTTGACATCAACTTAAAATCTTTTTTATATACAACTTATTTTTATTTATTTTGTGCCTTTTTGCGATTAAACAGACACCTAAACAAATCTTGATTTAAAGAAAAGAAGGAGTGTTTGTTCTTCATTGTTTATAGTTTATATATAAGGGGTTAATTTATTTTACTTTTTATTTAAAAATAGAGCAGTAACTTTGATAAATCTCTGATTGTAGTGGTAGTGCCCTTCAGCAGAGTCCGCCTGGGGAAGTACCCCACCTTTGCCAGTTTCGCCAGTTTTCCAGTTTGCCAATGTTTCCAGCGTAATTACTGGGCATACATTGATTTAATATCTATTATCTCATGTTGACGAGCGCAGTGCATTGCCGCTCAAGGTTTTGAACTGTTGAAGTTCAAAATTCTGGGTCGCACTGAACTGTTATGGGCAAGCGTGAAGCTTAAAGTCAGTCTTCCCCTTTAAATCCGGCGATTGGCTATCCGGCTAAATTGCAAGGCACTCCACCTAGAAATAATAGACTTACCGCAGCCTAGAAGAAACCTATTCACCGGAGGGAATCGTTGCGGTTTGTTCATTAACTTCTTTTGTTTTCCATGTTCTTTATAAAATATCACAATGAGTTATTTTCCTACAATTTATTTTATAAAGAATTGTAAGATGTAAAAGTAACATATACCCACTACTTTGTGCGTTTTAGAAATATTACGCCACAAAATAAGGGGGGCGGGGGTAGAGGTGGGCTTTTGTACAGTAGTGGATGTCTTCCAGCTGATGATGATATTGGGTTTTTCCCGAATCGGTCGGTGGTTTTTTATGCGTAAATAATATTTATTGTAGATTAAGAAATGTGAAAAAAAACCGTTACTTAGTAAACAAGTATGTAGCAAGTTGATATTTATATCCACGTGTATACTTCTTTAGCCGTAAATGTCGTGGTAGCTCAGTGGGAGAACGCTCGCCTCACATTTGTGAGGTAGCGGATTCGAACCCGGGCGGGCCCGTACCAATGAGTTCTTTGGAACTTACGTCACATCGTGAGGAAACCTGCATATTTCCGGAGAAGAAATTCGATGTCGTAAGTAAATCCGCCAACCCGCACTAGGCTAGCGTGGTGGATACGACATAATCATCCTTGGAGGGTAGGCTGATATCCCAACAGTGGGATGTTTAAAGGCTGATATAGTAGTAGTATACTTCATTTACGGAAAAAGTAGCAAATCAAATGTGAGCCAACCTTTGGACGTAACTGTGTTCATAACATTTTTACTAGCAATTTTCCTACTAATATTATTATTCAGAGTTTCGCCCGAATTTGCTTAAAAACATTTCTTACAACATAATTCAATTTTTCCTTGTTGAAATAAGTATTACGATAAAGTAATAGCTCCTCAGAAAAATACACGAGCGTGAAAGACGTCAGTCCAGGCTCCAGTGTAATAAACTCAGAACAAAATATAGAGAGATGACACAGGGTTATTTATAGAACACCAAAAACATCTCGCAGGCCGCTACCTCACATCATTTTTTATTTTTTTATTTTTGTTATGGACTTTTTGACTTGCAAGTCTATGTCAGCCCCATCGTATCCCTATAAACTACGCATAATTGTTTTAAATATTAAAACGCTATAGTATAATAAGCCAACCAGGCCAAACGAATGGAGCTGGAATCATTTAGAGCCTGGAGAAAATACCTAACCAATTTAGTTCCATGAGTTATAATTACTTTAAAATTAGGAGAAAAAATAATAAAATTATTTTTTTATATTTTTTCTTGTAATTTTAAAGAATAAAAAATATATATATTATGTATAAAAATATAAATGACCGGCCCTGGTGGTGCATTAGACCATAAGGCCTTATTTGCATATAGTGCTTTCATACAAATTAGTAGCAATTCAAACAAGTCACTCACCTATTGACTCGTTATGATATTGTTTTTATTTTTATAAAGTAGTGATTTTGTATTCGTTAATACTACAAAATAATATTGTATGATGCAAAATAAATTAAAAAATAATTAAATTAAGTCAAATGATAATAATAATTGTACAAAAACAACAATCAAATATAAATGTATAGATAGGGTCATTAACTTATGTGTTTCCAACTAGGAACTTATTTATTTATGTGTTATATTTATTTAACGTATTTTTTATTGTTGTTATTTATTAGTATAATTATTATCGTTATAATAAATTATTTAAGTATCTGCGTTATTATTATTTTATATTATAATAGTTTGTTCGAGTTAAAGTATCACACAATCTCTATCATTGCACACCACGTCTTCAACATTTTCTATGAATTCCTCTTCATCCTAATGTTTATGTGAAGATATCGCTTGCAGCGATAAGGTCGCCAGTTTTACATTAGTTCTTTCACTAGTATTTTCAAATGTATGTATTTTTTTGTGTGAATAATAAAGAGTTTATCTATCTATATACCTATCTGATGTTACACTACAATATTTGTGAAAATCCAACGAAGAAAAAAGTTTAGGTGGAAAAAAATATTGCCGAATAATATGATTTTTATCACTAAAAATATTTAGTAACTACATCACGTTCCAAAATAAATAGTTAATTTACTACTAATGTAGGTATTTTGGCCTGAATGAATTTAATAGGCCTCTAAAGTTGTTTTCGTGTCCATAAGCGATAACTGGCCATAACAAAACCCTAATCAATTTGATACAGGTTAAAGGTGAGAAAGGCGACCGGGGTTACGACGGTACGCCCGGAATCCCTGGGAAGGACGGCCCAAGAGGCCCCCCGGGACCGCCGGGGGCCCCATCAAACACGATCCAATACATCTCTGTACCGGGGCCCCCAGGTCCTCCAGGTCCACCGGGCCCACCCATACTCTACCCTAACGATGTGACAGCCGATACATTGACCGATAGCCCCGGAGTCAGGCGGGAAGGCACAGGTGGGTTAATACGCACAGTGGTTCGCTGTGATTTTCGATATGGACAAAATTAATGGATTTTTGTGGTCGGCTCAATTGACGGCCGTTTCAGGTAGAGGTATTTTGAACGAGAATCGGGTTCCATTAATTTTGTGCAGGTTTAAACTTCCCTGTCGTGGTTTAAATTGAAAGCATCGAGTTCTATACAGTGTATTTTTTAACCTGCTTTATGTATTATGGCCAACAGGTAAACCACGAGATCCCATGCAAATATTAAGAAATTTAAATCAGCTAGTTCAATACAGACAAGACCTTTACGGTAAGTAACCAAGCTTGTATTATCTAACGCTAAGTTGAAGTTACTATGATGTGTAAAAATATTACTAAATTTAATTTTACTTTTGTTGCATAGGATATCGCGATCCCCTAGATCCGATCGGAGAAACTGCGGATTTTGAAGACGACGAAGATGGCAGAGCAATTGTTGGTACTATACTTTTTAAAACTACGGATTCGTTGTTACGAGTAAGTAATTTAATAAAATAAAAAGTACTTGAACAAACCATCCTAGATTTACAAATAGCGGGGCGCTAAAATCTGTAAATAAAGTAATTAAAAATAAATATCTAGAATCATCCGCGAATCAAACTGATAATGTGGTCAGTTTTAAAGGTTTACGTTGACAGAACTAAACTAGCAACAGTATTGCAAATTGCCTGGTCCATAAAAAACAGCAATATTAAAATGTAATTAAAGTTTTCAACTAAAGCCTTCAAAATCAACCAAAGTATTGCAAAAAAACTTTTATAATAATTATTCCACATTTTACACAAAAAATAAAATTCAACATAATTGTCATAATTTCCAACTTCGAACTCAAGCCCTTGTATGCTCGGCCATTTTCAATCCACTTTATAGTTTCTCATGTCCGTGGCCATTGTACACCATAATTACGTGTCAATTATGTCCACAGCTCGGCACCAACAGCCCACTGGGCACGTTAGCGTACGTTATTCAAGAACAAGCTTTGTTGGTACGCGTCAACAACGGATGGCAGTACGTAGCGGTGAGTGAAATATATTTTTAATTTCAGTAATGCTACTGAGTGGAATGACGTACAGATGACAGCAGTAAGGCCATTCGTATATGCGATGACGCTAGTAGGAGGCTATAGAGTGTCGCAGCCACGGCATTCGTTTTGCTTTTGTATGGCGCATATGTCATAATTTTTTTTGTCGATTTAAGTTGGAACTGCATTTAGGCGGCGCGGCGCTTTGCCGTGTCACTGCAAAATATTCTTTCTATGGAATTGTATGACGCTATCCGCACTATATAAGCGCGGCGCGGCACGGCGCGAATATAAAGAATACTTTGCTGCGCCGCGCCGCACCACGACGCCTAAATGCCGTTCCATCTTTAGGTACTACAAAGCTTTATCAAAGCGCAATGTGAGTAGCAATGTTTCATAAGACACCAAACATTCCATACATTGGTAGCCTTGTACCATCACCATAATCAGCCAGAAGACGTTCACTGCTGAATAATGGCCTCCTCCTTTGGGTTGCCACGCTTTGCAGATGATCGCAGAATGTATGTAGAATGTATAATGGATATCGACCGCTTACTAAGAAGACGCTGCTGCCCGTTCTCCAGCGGTTCTGGTCGTGTGTTTTTATATACCCGAGCCCAGTTTCGTATTCTGATGGCCAAACAGTTTGATGTTTTCGATGTTTTGCTTATGTACCAAACCTTTAATCGCAAAACAATAAAATATTCATAAGTTAGTTTACTGTCTTAACATTTAAACTATGTGAAATCGCAGTTATATAATTGAACTAGCCGATTTAAGCATATTTATTAATGTTGCTTTCAACGAAATTAACAAGGATTATGGTATTAAATATTTAATCAACGGTAAAAAAAAATCTCTAAACAAGCCTCTACAAAATTCGGGGCATCTTAAGCCGTATTGGGAATAGCCAACTATATTAGGCTTGAGTTATTAAAATGAAACTTATTGCCTTCCCTCAGGGTACAACTTAGAGTGTTTTTTTTTAAGTAAATTAAATTTTAGTACGCGAACATGAACCTACCCTGAAAGCTCAAAGTTAATATCCTTGATCTTAACGAGGCATCGGTTATAAAATGAAATGTTTTATTTGAATTACAGACACTGAAGTTGATTTTATAAATATTCAAGTATTATTTGGAGCTGAAGTAGGCATTTCCTTCGACCTGGATAATGTAGAAGGTATGTTTTTTTTTCTTATACAGATGGGATCTTTGCTGGCGATTCACACACCGCCTTCAAATGGTCCTACAAGAACGCCTTTGCAGAATATTTTAGAAACTTCTAGTTTAGTGCATCATAAGAATCCAGCGGTGGAGGGACCTGTGGTAAGCTTGAACTGTGCTATATATACAAAATATATATGTATACTTGACACTGGCAAATGCATAAAACGTACGACGCCAAAATCCTCTTAGGAGGAAAGATAAAAAAAAAAAGGATAAGGATAAAAGTAGTGACGACTGCTCTAGATGTAAGCTGCTCTAGAATGTAAAACTTATAGATATTATTCATTTCAAAACTAGATGGCGTAAAAATAAAATAATCATTGTATTTACATTTTGATAAAAACCAAAATCTAAACTCAAAAGATAGAGAGTGTGTCGATTTAAGCCCTCAATGCAAAAAAAAAAAAACATTATATTATGCCACAGTGAAGTAGTGATTTTTACAGGTCACTGCTAAAACGCTGCTCTGATCTGTCTGATTTTGTTGATTCCAATTGTACCACGAACAATAAAGGTTATTTTTGCCCGTCGAACTTTGACACCACGTAAATAAGAATTAGTTTTGTATGACTCTATTAGCTGATGCCCACGACTTTGTTCTGCCTCTTTGTCATGTCAATTATGACAACAAAAAACAAAAAAAAACAAAAAGAAACTATCCAGCTGTTCTCAAGTTAATTTTGGTCATACATGTGGAAATTGACACAAGTTATTTTGTCTATTGATATTTTTACTACTTAAGAACAGCAACTGCGGCCACAGAATTCCTTCAGAAAGTAACACCCGTACGTTATATCCCCAGCTACGATTGGCAGCACTAAACGAGCCACATACTGGCGACATGCACGGAGTCAGCAGTTCAAATTACGAGTGCCGCCGGCAAGCGCAGAGAGCTAATTTGGACGGCAGTTTTCGAGCTTTTATTTCCTCTAGGTAAGCGGATAAAGGTTGACTTCCAACCGAAGCGGCTTTTCCCCAAAAATCGTAGCAACACTGTAGTGAGGTAGTAATTATAACGCTTTGTTCACATTAGGTATAGAACACAAGGGCTTCAATTTTGAATACGAATGGTTCAAACTACTCGTTGCATTACCAAATGGCTTATATGACTGTTTAAAAAATGCAACTTTTATTTTCTTTCTAAAGTCAGTCATTTCGAATGATATTTTCGTGCGATTCGAAAATTGAGTCCCATGATAATGCGTTCTACCTCACTTAGTTTAAATATTTTATTCACGTCTTAATTTCAAAATTGTATTAATCGCTTAACCTTTGTGTTTCTGGCATTCGTATGTTTTTTTACAATTCCGTGCATAGTTTGGCAATGTTGTGTTCGCTATTACGAAAATTATACTGCTATAGAAATAAAGTCGAGAATAAAATAATTTCAGTGCGTTTCCAGCTCTGTGCTTAAGACGTTATGCGTCAGACAAGCAGCGGCAGCAGGAGCAATTTTGTGGTTCACTTTAAATATTACTAAACTTGATATTGGCTAAATACAGAACGTGTGGAGCCAAGATTTAATAGAGGAAGTGTGTGAATCTATGTACTGTTTAAGGACTTGTCCCACCGCCGACGATGAACGAGAAGCGAGTATAGAGCTAGACGCTAGAAACGAGTTAGCGAAAGGCCAGAAGCGAGAGTATACGTCCGATAGTTTTGTCGCTAGGCTATAGCGAGTTTTTGGGTGGGGCGGCTGAGACGTACATTCTTATACAATCGCCGAATCTTTCGACGAGTGTTCCTGACCGCCAAGAGAGCATCACTCAGCGAGTAATATCTTTCAAAGCTCTTGTCACTGTGACAAACTAGTGCAGAGAGAGAACTCGCTCGCAGCGGGAACAGTGGGTGATCAAGTATTAATATGTGTCTCTTTTATTCACATTGTATCTACATCTATTATACGTTTCTCGAGCGAGAAATAAGTCGATAGTTCTTCGCTTCTTCGTCGGCGGTGAGACAAGTGCCTTAGGCGCACTTGGTCAAATTCTCGTTTAATACAATTCACCAAACCGCGGATGATCATATTTATATTTTGTTGTACCGGTTTTTATACATATATATCTGTCATTGCTATTTTTTTCCGATATTCATACTTTGATTGGAGCCATTCTCGATGACAGCAGTACGTCTCCATTCAAATTAAATCACTGAACCTGCAGCTCTTGTCTCTCGGCTAAGTTCATAGAGGTCATAAATGAATCCGGATAAGGATAACTTATATTCATCTAATTTTCTTAAGAAAGTTTCTCATCTACAAACCTTTTTGTCAGGGTGCAAACTATAGACTCCATAGTCAGCTGGGTGGACCGAGAGATTCCAGTAGTGAACACTCGAGGAGACGTCCTCTTCAACTCCTGGGGTGAAATGTTCGACGGTTCTGGCGCGTTATTCGCGCATGCGCCGCGGATCTACAGCTTCAGTGGCCAGAATGTTCTTATGGATCCTGGCTGGTAAGCTCTTCGGTTGTCTTTTTATCTTAACTTATATCGTATATTCGAAAATAACTCTGTTTATCTATCTCTCTGTCTCTCTGTCTAGGTGTTTGTCGCGTTAACAAGGCCAAATGGCTGAGAAGCGTATCAATAACTAATATTATAAATTAGAAAGAAACTCTGTCTCTCTCTCTATCTGTCTATTTGTCTATCTGTCTCTCAGTCTCTCTGTCTAGGTGTTTGACGCGCTATCAAAGCTAAACAGCTGAACAGATCGAGCTAAATTTTTGCACAGATATAGCTTGAAGGTCGGAGAAGGACATATACAACTTTTTCTTGTATATCCACGCAAACGAAGTCGCGGATAGCAGCTAGTGCGGAGTGTGATTTTCTCAAATCCCGGGCGCTCGTTAAATCGAGTTTAACGATAAATGCTATTGAAAAATTTGAAAGCATCAAGGTTTTGTAATATTAATAAAATATTGAGAGAAAACTAAACATAAATCTTATGGACATCACAGCTGCTCACCACATTTTCTTGTCTTTTTTTATTAGTAAAATCTAATTACAATTAATTAATCGTAAAAATTATAGAAACTGAAAATTTACAAAGTTTAATAATTTATTACTCTCACTTTAACATTCCATAAGAAAAAATTGACGTGCTCCTATCAGTATCCTCAAAGCTCTTAAAACACGATGAAATAATTTTCCTCCTATTATTTTGTGTTAATCAAAAACAATTTACCAACAGTATCAACCCTTTCCTTCATCACCACAAAAATTAAAAGGCCGATTACAAAAAAAAAGTAACGCTTTGATCTCTCTGTCAGCTTTTCACAGCCAAAATTTTCGGCTTGAAAGGGTAATTCACCAAAATACTTCTAACGTCTAAGAATAATTACCAAACTCGTAATAAAGTTTATGCATAAACAGAGCAAAGAGTATAACTAGATTAAACTTTATTAATTGTCTTTCGAGATCTTTGCTTTTGTTGTTAGACTTAGTGTGATCATTTAGATAATACCGTTATACATATAGTTTAAGAAACTTGTCCGCTTACTAAAAAATACATTTATAATATCCTTGTAGCACAAAGTGCTATGGAACGGGCCACGCTAGGTATCCGCTTGATAGATCGTGTCCCAAACGTGGAAATTCGACGTCGCACTAAAGTCGAAGACGTTGGTACACTCATCGCTAAGCTGAAGTGGAGAAGGGCAGGACACTTGGCTTGAAGTGATAGTCCACCTGTCAACATACAGGTGAACTAAAGCAGTCACCGAGTATCCGCGAAACGGGCGACGACATAGAGGCAGACCACCAGGCCGATAGTCAGACGACATTATAAAGCAAATTGGATGAGGCTCACACAGGATTGGAAAGGATGGCATGAACGAGAGGGGGCCTACACGCAGAAGTGGTTATATACAGGTTGATTAGATAGATAGTTTAAGAGAGTTAACACACAAAACGACTGGTTGGCTCTGACTGCGTCGAAAGTGAAAGAGAAATAAAGAGAGATAAATATAATATTTGCCTCTTGTTTTTTCTCGTTAGCTTGCAGTCCGTGGTTGTCAGGTATGTTAGGGCTAAAGCAAGTTGTGAAAACGATATAACTATACAAGAGAAAAAATCATATTTTCTGCTCTCGCCTTTGATCATAGAGCACAAGTTCGGGTCGGTACCGAGTTCCTTAATGCCTTTGATCCTATTTCGTAGCAATGAGACGATGTAAAAAATATTTATTTATCAGCCATTTTAACATCTTACTGCTGGGTAATTGACCTACCTTCTAAGGGTGATTGCGCCATATCCACCACGCTGAGCCAGTGCGCGTAAGTGGATTCATATACGCCATTGAATTTATTTTCCTCACAATGCAGGTTTCCTCACAATTTTTTCCTCAAAAATTATAAATTTGTCGTAAAATATTGTGTTTACACGCTTGAGCTCTCGTTTATTTTAACCGTAGTCGATATTTTTCATTATAGGGCAAGCGGCATCCGTTTGGACCAGTTACAATTCGTCAGTTACAAGGTGGTTTAAAATTGACGGCTAACAATGAAAACTAATTCCCAAACTTCAATTTTCAAACACGTTATTCGCTAGTCGACCGTTTTTCGACATGATGGGTAGCAAGTCAGATTCAGGTCTGTTATGTCCAATTTCTCGAGTGACTTTTAACCAAACTTTAAACTGATTTTTCGTACGTCTAGATCTTCTTACATTTTTATACAGTTCGCAAAATGCTTTAGATTATACACTGAAGTTTTTTTTTCGTTTTTAATTCCTTGCAGCGTAATTTTCAAACGGGTGACAATGTCTGGTTCGTTAGTATCTAATCTTAAAAATCTTAAAACGTATTTATCCTGACAGACTTTTTTTTATATTCAATAGTTTATTTATCCCTTAGGGTCTGAAACAAAATGCCCCGAGTCGAAAATTAGTTCCGAAATGGTTGAAATTCAAAAGAAGCTTACGATAATCTGCCTTATAATAATCCCTCTGCTGGGATATCGGCATACCTTCGAGGGTAATTGGGCCATATCTACCACGCTGGCCCAGTGCGGAATAGCGGATTCACAAGCGCCAATAAGTTTATTTTCTGGAAATATGCAGGTTTCCTTCACTGAAAAGCCAATTGTGTATCCGTACGTAAGTTCTAAAGAACTCATTGGTAAGGGTCCACCCGGGTTTGAACCCATGACCTCACGAATATGAGGCGTGCGTGCTTCCGCTCAGCAACCAAGACTTTTTGCCAACGATAATGCGTCGATGGTTTTATCACGAAGCTTATTTAATATCCACTTTATTTAGATATATATAGTTTTTATCACACCAGATCGTACATAGCTAGGACAGTTTTAACTAGTGTAACAAAATGGCATATATATATTATATTTATGTGCATTATATTTCTCATTAGGCCTACAAAAGCCGTTTGGCATGGAGCTAGCCCTAACGGCGAACCTGCCATGGACGCGTATTGTGACGCATGGCACAGCAGTAGCCCGGACAAGTTCGGGCTTGCGTCCTCACTGCGCTCCAACAAGCTTTTAGACCAAGAAACGTAAGTATTTTGACAACATTTTTGTTGTATGAATTTTTACAAAAAATAACAATGTTCATCAGATTTTTTATGTTTGTCTGTAAATTTGTATCCTTGTATTTTTTCTAGCAACATTTCAAAAAATGCTGTTAGAAAAAATATATTTCAAAAAAGTTGTTAGGTAATAGTAATGATATAGGTAACTTGCCTACAAAAGCTTTTGTGTAAGCTATCAATAGTATATAACAATCTCGTATTAAAAAAAAAACATCAAAATTCCAAAGTGACCATAAGTGACATGTATACAACATTTTTACAGCAGATCAACATTTTGTCTGAAGATGCACTATAACCAAAAACAGAGCATCCAAATAGAATAAACCACTTTCGCCCCGCGGTTTTATCCGCAAAGGCAACCTCACTCTATTAAGAGTCGGCTTTCCTGATTCTCACTAGATAGTGAGCACCAGGAAACTAGATAGTTCGTACTTTTTGAACATTAAATATTAAACTACAGAGAGGAAATAGGAAAGAATCTAAAAGTTTTTTTTTTAAATCAAAAGATGTTGGCCTTGATGAGTTCCTTTAATGTACTATGTCGCTTTCCAATGCTCAAACTACATCCACAATACATCACATTGATCTGTTGCTAATAAAGATCGATCAAACCAAAAAACATGGCAAAAACTTCGAGCGACTTTGTATATACACATTGTCTACGCCCTAATGTTCCTTCATTTTAAAGGTATAGTTCAGGAGTATTTTATCGATTATACTCGAGTTAAAAATTGAGAACTCTGCAATTTTTCGTCCCTAGTCCAAGGAAGTGAAGGATTTTCAGGCGAGGAGTTAGTAAAGATGGAGACTGTCATGACTTTTATGTTTTGTTTCAGATACTCATGCAGTAGTAAATTGATAGTTTTATGCGTGGAAGCAACGCCTGTTGATACAGTTAGAAGAAAAAAACGATCCAAGTAAGTATTCTGTCTTACTACCGACACAGTTGAAGAATTAGAAGGTCGAAAGGAAGGTGAAGATTATGGTTAAAAAAAGGAAACAATGTAAAAATATATTTGAGCTTACTGCAATTTTTATTTACTAAGGCTTCACATTTATAACTACATTAATACTAACACCATGATCCTACACTAAATTTAATCATAATGCGTTACAGGATGCATTACGTTTCCTTAATTTTTTAACTATTTAAAAATTAATAAAAACAAATATCTAAACCCGAGAAGAGTAAGAGAGTTTGTAAAATTGTATATTCAAAATCAACCCAAACCCAATTATGGTCTTTCGGCCATAATCAAGTTTAAGACAATCTTAAACCCTGACAATGTGTCCCCAAAAATGTCCAATTGACCTAAATGCTGGTACTTATTTATAAGTTTACTTATTCTTGGGACTGGCGAGTTGGACCCTAACACAATTCTACGGTATATAGGAGCGAATGGCGTTAGAACAAAAGTTCAAGCAGCTTCTTGTTAAAATACTTTGATATCTTTTCGTAAGCAGCCGTAGTTTTAATTATTTTGTAGGTAATTACACATTGCGAACTAGGCCAGTGATTATATCTAGCACGGCTTTAGCACGGTCATAAAAACATTTTCAGTTTGCCGAAAACTTCGTGCAGAAAATGTTTATGAAGTTTTTAACAAGAACTGTTTTTTAATTCAAAAATTATAATGGTTCGAAATATAGTTTTTTCAAATGTTGCTTTATTTTCAGGTATCGAACAACCGAAAAGATCTTAAGAGACATCGAAGAAAAACGAAACGATACTAGTCAAAATTTATAGACGTTGAATTTGTAGTTATTTCTAATTCTAGTAAATAAGGAAGCGAAGACTGTAAATAAAATGTATGTAGATAAATCATTTTCTTAAAGCAATGAGTCCGGTGGAACATATCGACAATATAATCATCTCAACAAACGAAAAACTAGGAGCTCATGTTTAGGTTTTTCCGACTTTATAATTATCACAAAACGATGTCCATAACCTGCGTACCAAAAGATTGACAATTCGCCATTTATAAATTTAGCTAAACGATTCAAATGATAGAACCAAAAATTTCGTCATCGAAATTATATCCTACCATAGAGAAATTATATAAAGAAGAGTACCAATGGTCATAGAAAGATATATAACCCGATTGTGTAACTGATAAGAACGTAAGATGTCGCTAATGCTTCGAATTGCGACATGATCATCACAGTTTTCTATCTCATTAGTAATGGTAGGGAGAAAACACGCTACTTATTATGAATATTTTTGTGTTAGTAATATTATCAGTTATTTCTTTTATTTATTTTTTTGCAATGCACGCTAGGTTCTCAAGGGACAGAGTTGTATACATTATTTTTTACGACGTACATTGCAATCTAATTTGAACTAAACCTTAGATTGCGGAGATGTCCCAATGCTTTTCATATACGTTTCTATATTACCCATAGTTTCATCGGCTTTTATAGTGGTTTGAATATTACCTTACTAAATACGCCATCTAGTATTATGCTGTTTTTTTTTCCGGGGGTTCTAATTTTTGTATTAGATTGTCAATCTTCTCGTATAATTTTCCTATGATCCTACAAACACGGTTTGTTGTAAGTTTGCGGTCCGTACAAGCTCAAATGAATTGTCGCGTTTATCAGCAGTGTTGATAAAGGTGTTTTCAAATCTTAACGTTAATATTTCAGGTTTTTTTTTGTGTTTGAGTTAAAATTATGAAGCGTAATACGAGATCTAACTAAATCAATAATAAAAGTTATTTGAAAAATGTTTTAATAGGTTTTCCGTGGTGAAAAAATTTTTCAGTTAAACTCAATTATTTATGTTAATTATGCACAAATATTTAGCAAACCAATTGAAATGACATAATGAAGCAGAAATCGAATACAATCACTTTTAGAATTTTAAATAGTACTTAAGCATGTTGATTTTACGAGTGAGTGAGCGCTTAAGCGTCAAAGCATTCTTCAAATTAAAATAAATTTACTTAATTATTTAGTCGGAAAAACATATACAGCATAGTTTCAATGAATCTTTCCGTAGTTTTGTAAATAATTGGCTTTAATCTTACTGTCGTGTTTAACAAACTGTAAATATAAATTTATTGTATTATTGTATATTCTACATACTTTAAATTGTAAATTAAATTATAATGATTAAATGTCACAGGGGTGTCAATTCTGTTATGTCAATATCTAAACTAACCTAATCTTATAGGACGAAAATGATCTCTTTTTTTTTCGTTATTTGAAAAAACATGGCAGCAAATTTAGAGCATTCAAAGAACATTGGGGCCTTTATGACCCGCTTAAGCGGACACAAACTATATGCGAGTTGTTTACATACTACACCTTATTTATCACTGTGTAGTTTCTTCTCTATTTTATGGGAAAACCGAGATATTTATACTTCGTTTTATTTTCGTTCCATTGTTGGACACAAATCAAGGATCCCTTGATTCTCGATATTTCCGCGTGCCACGCAATAATCCCCTTTCGTCATAATCTGAGGTATGTTTCGTCTTTGTCTGTGCTGTATTGCTTCCATAATAAACGTCCCAGTGTTCTTTAGGGTTTATTTTAGGATATGGTATAACAAAATCGATGCCAATGAATCCCTACTACTACTTTTCCTGTACCGATACTAATTTCCGCTGCGCAGTAATTTGTACATAGATTAAGTACCCCTTTGTTCTAATCAGTTACAATTAGCTTATTGTTTATAATAATAAATATTAGAAAGAGCCTTGAATATTTTAGTTTAAAACCAAGCATACTGTCCGATATCTTGTTTTTTATTCTTAATAGCGGCCACTCATGAAACCTAATTATGAGAAACCTATCGATAGCTGACACCAATTACAAACAAGGTTTGTATGAGACAAAATCTGCTCCAGAGTCACGTTTCCAAGATGTACGCTTTCAAAGTAAGATGACGGAGAGTAAGGTATGCCAAAATATTCAATCCCCTTTAATTAACCCTAAACTAAATAACTTAATCAGTAAACAATCACAAGAGTTTTTTTGTGTTATAATTTATAATTACGGCTAAGATGGGTGTGAAAATTAATAACTTTAATGAAATAAGATCTCACTGTCTAAGTACTACAATTTATATACCATTTATACCTAAGTTTGAAATAAATATTTAATAGTTTTCTTGAAAAATATAATTATTGTTTGCCTTGGTTCCGATTCAGTAACGGTATTTGAATATTTAAATTTTTTAATTGTAATAATGTTAGTATCAAGTTAATTGTAATTTTTCATTGTTGAAACGAACGCTAAGTAAATTTTATTGTACTGCCGAAGTACACATTGTTTTGAAAATAAAGATTTTTTGATATTAAAGTTTTCTATTTTTCTTCTTCTTTCTGGTCTATTCAATGATTATGATTATTATTCTAATACACATGCGCAGCTTACAAATTTGTAAGGTTGTATGATGGTAAATTACCCTATTTTTTAAAGCTTATAAAAGCAATCAATCATAAAAGTGGAATTGCGTCATGGTTCTATTTTTGACACAGTTTTTGTGTTTGAAAAATAAAAAGAGTAGAATCTTCGAGTCACTGGCTGGTAATTTATTAAAATGAGGTCAACGTAGCCTGTTGTATTACTGAGGTTTCCAAACAAAAAAAAAAAAAAAATTTCAAATAATCGTTAAGGCTATACTTAAACCATGGGGTGCCTGTGTCTGTAGAACCGTCACCTTATGGAAACATCCATATTTTTTTAAATATGAAAACTATCGCGCGGAACTTTTCAGTAGCTTCGCGCTAGAGTTGTTTTTCCGTCCCTACTTCGGTCCGCAATGCTCTAGCGTTCGAGTAGCACGTGTGTTAAGAGCATTCGGGTCCGCATCTGGACACGGGTTTGACCTAAAACTGCAACCAGAACCATCAGAGGACAGGAAGCAGCGTCATCTTAAATGGTAAGTGTTCTCCGATCCCCAATCCACCTGCCAAGCGAGGGTATTTTGGCAACCACGTTGGGGAGGCTCCGTGTATCATTGGACGTCTATGAGCTGAAAGAATAAAGCTTTGTTTTATATATTTCGTTTAACCGAACTATTGCAACTGTTCAGTTGCAAATATTGATTGTGCCAGTGAACGAATCTGTATTGTGTCAAAGTCTGTGTAAGTATATTAATGTATACCCGACTATGCGACGCAAAAAAGAGGGTAATGATTATGACCGATTATGTAAGTATGTATGTATGCTTCTGTTTATCTGTTTCCTCATAACTTCTAAGCTACTTATTATAATTTGACAAATGAAGTATCGTTGGAAGCGTCTTTATCGTCCGCCCGTTATTAGGTTATATGACGTGCCATCCTGTATAATTTTTAAGAGTTATTTATAACCCACCTACTCTGTTCGGCGGAAGGCATTATACATATTGCATTGATACGCCATCTCACAGGTTTTCCTAGTTTGGGTGGGTTTTGTGTAAACCGTCTTGGTACGTGGAGTGCATTGCAGTCCAAGACTATTTATGCAAATATAATTTCTGTAAAATATCTATTAAGACGTATTTGATGATAAATTTCATTTCATTAAAAAGGACAAGAAGTAATAAAAAAATATATATGCCGTTTTGGATATCAAATGAAAGGGCCATATTTACTATATTCTAATAATATATAAATTGTAAGCTATTTTTAACAACACATTCTTAAAAAATGTTTTAAAAATTGAGCCTTATTCGTTTTTCAACCTTGTTTCAATATTGATTTGATTTTGAAAGATCATCAATATGTAAGATAACCTGAGAAGATCTGATATAGTCATAGTCATAGTCAATTAATTCGTAAAGCCAATTTACATGTCAAACTTAATAGATAAAATCATATGTTGGCATATGTTTTAATGTATGTAAATTAAATAAATATTAAATCATTTAACTTAAAAAAATATTAAATTCATCATAGCTGTATACTTTCGATATTACGCATATAATATATCTATACAACTATTAAATACATGGAACTCTTAAGTTGTTTTTATGAAAATGTAAAAATAAAACATTAAAATTCCACTTCCGTTTTGTAGATGCTTCCCCGAATTTCACTGCAGTACGTAGCTCATAGCAAAATTATCATAAATTTCCACAATACACGTTACTCAACCCAAAATCTTCAAAAGGACAAGCCCAATTAGTATAACAAACAGCACACAGAACAGCCAAGCGTATTAAAATGACAAGAACGCAGCCCCAGTTTAGGCTCATTAAATCATTGTCCAAGTTGTCACAGTGTGAGGCTATTTCGGCCTCACCATGTGTTAAAATAATCCGCCTAATAAAACACGGGTCATGAAAATGAGGGAGCGTGCCGTTCGTCATATTAAAAGGGATTTCGAGTAAATTAAAGGTGCTAGGCTTAGAGATGGGAGCTTCCAAAAACAAAATGTGTATGGGGACTTGTCCGGCCGCCGATGAACGAGCAGCTAATAGATAGAATAAAATTATCTGCTATGGGTAAGGGTGCTAATTTTCCTTGTATTTGTGTTTTCCATGGCAACCCCGATACAGGGTATCATAGTGGCCTATGAGTGTAAAAAGCTAGATACTTATGAGAAAAAAATGTACATAATTTAAGTTGTTTTAATTTTAAGTAGGTTATATTTTATTTTAAATATTATTATTCGTCGATTAACATAAACTACTGTATCTTAGAAGAAAAAAAAATCTTGTTCAGTTCTGTGTGGAGGAGACGAGCAAGTCGGTCCCCCGATGGTAAACGTCACGCTAGCCCATAACAATATTGAACTATAGGAGTTCAAAGTACTACGTGTAACGACTATACGCCTTAATAATGTCACATGGAATTTAATGGATGAGAACGGCAAGAGAAAGGAAAGTATGGAAAAATCTGGGAAAGGCCTACGCCAATTACGCGACATATACTCAAGACAAACATCAAAACAATTGACAACAATTTAATCATATTAAATATCAAATAAAAAAATATTACTAACAGATAATACTGGATATCACACGCAGCAGCGTAGGACGTCCACCCACAAGGTGGACGGACGACCTGATAAAGACCGCAGGAACGCGCTGGATGCGAGCCGCTTCCATCCGCTCTGCGTGGAAATCTAAGGGGGAGGCCTATGTCCAGCAGTGGACGTCCTGTGGCTGAGATGATGATGATGATGAATACTGGATATAAAATAATAATAAAATTGAATATTGACACGATTTAGAATGTAATGTATTAGTTGAAATGTGTATTTGCAATAAAGGCTTTATTATTAAGTATTTATTAATGTCACCTACCACTCGAGGGTAGGCCGATACCTTAACAGTGGGAAGTTTTAAGGCTGATGCAGAATTCATTTCATCATGATGCCGCTATTTTAAATTTGAATAATACTCAGTGCACTTTCAAATTACGTATCTTAAGCCGCACAGAAGCCGCTATACCGCACTTGTATTATTTCTGCTGAAAATTTCAGCTGCTACTAGTAAATTCGCTGTGAGTTTTCAGAAATATTTTGTACTGTACCTACGTTTCTCATGCATTTATGGAATATTGAGGTAATGAACTGGTGCTGTAATAAACTATAAATTAACTGTACAAAATATAAATTAAACATGTATGTTTAAATCTGCTCTGCTATTACGTGTCTAACGTAACTTTTTGTGTAAAACATTATTGGTTTCAAATAAGTTCAGTGAGTTCTAACCTGCCGGTTAGATTATTGCCTGAAAGAAGTATAAGCTCTTAGCGATAAAATTACCATATATAACACTAGATTTTTCCTAAACATTCTATTCTGTGCAATTTAATTTTATTAAATTACTATAATTAATTTAGCTGTAATTTAAAAAAAAAACACTAACGCGCTGAGCGACTCGTTGCACCTTAATGTGGAACAATTAAAAGTTTATCTATTTATCTATCTACCCGCAATTTAACAAAATATATGCTTATCCTTTTTTCCAAAATAAAATCACGCGAGCGGTATAATTAAAAAAAAAAAACTTTTGAAAGTTGCATCAAATATTTCTACACTGATTTATTTCAAAACAACAGAAGGTAACAAAGACATGATTAAATATAGATCACATATGTAATTACGTACTAAGCTCATTATAATAATAATATATGAACCTAGGTAAGAACCAGGTCACCATGTCTTACCAGATTAGATAAAAACTTCCCTAAAAACAGTTAAGACTTAAAAGATTCAAATTAGAGAGCCTTTTGAAAGCCAGCTGCTCTCATTCCATGGTTAGTGCGTTACAATATCGGACTATGTTGTCATTTAGCAAAACCAAAAGTCAACTACCAAACCACTACGAAACGCAAAGGAAAATAAATAAAAATGCTTGTTAAATTTATGAAATCTAGATACTTTAAGTAGGTATAATTATGTAATCAACGATAAAATTTATTTCATTCCTTTGCCTCCAAACTGGGACAGTTGGAGGTGAGGCCCCTTCGCGTGCACCCCTAATGGCTTAGATATGCATTTTTTACGATGAAAAGTATGACGTAATAAACGTTTAATGTGTTAAATGAAGTGCTTCAGGATTTATATAATTTAAAAAAGAAATGTTTGAAATACATACCGCCTGTTTGTATTAAAATTTGTATGCTGCATTTAGGCCTAACTCGTTGCACGATCGATGCTGATCAGTGCTCACGGCTAGGTAAGTTTATCCTACGCGCTTGCTACGCGGATGATAAAATCATTCTACACGATTGCTAAACTCATTCTACGGTACTTCTTCGATCATGCTTCGAACTTACGCTAAAAAACAAACTAAGTTTGTCAATACCGAATGACTTCATACAATAAAAGCTGAAACAAAGGTAAACATTCACTTATTACCTTGTATAGAAGTATTTTAACTCTGTTCATCATCAGCCATAAGACGTCCACTGCTGAACATAAGCCTCCCCCTTACAGCGCCACACCGACCAACAACGGACCACCTGCATCCACCGGCTGCCCGCGACTTTCACAATGTCGTCGGTCCACCTAGTGGGAGGCCTACCTATTGCACCTACCTTAACTCTATTGTTTCTACGTATATCATACAATGTCTATTTTAATCTAACTATAACAATAATTTAATTAAAATCCTGTATAAATAATAAAAGAAAAAAAAATTTTTTTTTTTAACTTTTACTACTACTCTAGTTGTGAGGTTAGTCTTGTGGAAGTTTTTAAGTACCCTTATCACGCATAATGTGGTACGTCTACGATTCTCTGGTGCTTCGAGCATGTTAAATACATGCTACACACAAACACATACTGTCACACTCTACGCTACGTTCGTGCTACGCTAGTGCTACGCTCATGCTACGTTCGTGCTACGCTTGTGATACCCAAGTTACACTAATTATACACGCTCGGTAAGCTCATCCTACGGTACGTCTTTAAACATGTTTCGAATATGTCACGTCGCTACGCTCATTTACGTCAAAGCTACGCTCTCACCAAGTACATACTACATTCGCGCCGCGCATATGCACCTCTCATACTTCGCTGATGCTCTGTGCATGCTACAAAAAGTTACGCTTACGCGAAAAACGAACTAAGTAATTTTGTAAATGCCGAATGGCTTTTATGCTCCAAAAGCTGAAACAAACTCGAATATTAATTTATTATTATTATTCATTTTATAGATAAGTATATTTTTTCTACGTTAACTTGAATATGTATTTTTTCAAGATTTTGCATAGTCGACATTAGAATCTAGACCTAGTGGAAGTTTTAAGAACCCTTGTCACGCATACAGCACTAGTTTATTTTTAGAATTCTAGAACAGGCAGAGCTTTGTTTAGTTTTTCAGAAACTGTTTTAAAACTCTTTCACAAAGCTTCATAAAGTAAGACTCGAAGAAATGATATGAACTTTAAACAAGGTTATATTTTAACATTATTTTCAAAACAATAAACAGCATTGGTGTCGATTTTGTTGTAGCACTCTCTCAACTGAGTCATTGAGGCATGAGTACTTCCAGATTGCTCCTATTTTTAGGACCAATCCAGTTCTGAGAATGGAATCCATAAGGAATTGAGGAAAATCCTCAAATATTATAGACATACATAAAGTGATTTTGGTATTTTAATCAACATGTCAAGCATTTGCATTCAGAAAGTATCATTTTGGTGAAGTGGAACTGATGGAGAAGACCACAGATGCTACTGAAACTTCTCAGTAATACGGATTTCACTGGTGGCGCCAAGATAATCTCTATTATGTAAGTTAAGCGACTATGACGAAGCAAATCCTTCCTAACTAATATATAAATTCTGTCTCTCTGTCTATCTATCTCTCTGTCAGGGTGTTTGTCGCGTTTTCACGGCTGAACAGATCAAGCTGATTATTTGCATAGATATAGCGGAGTCGGAGACAGACATAAGCTACTATTTTTTGTAGATTCACGCGAACGAAGTCAAAAATGAAAAAACCGACTTCACCAGAACATTTATTTAAAACTAGCTGTGGGTAACAGCTGTGGTTTTAAATTTCATTTAAAACTTGCTGCGCCCCGCAGTTTCACCCGCTATTCTACATAAACCGAATATTTCTCCGATGTAAAAAGTAGCCTGTGCTAATCCAAGGTACCAAACCAAATTTCATTCAAATCTGTTTAGCCGTTACAGAGTTTATCGGGGACAAACACACTTGTATACTTACCTAGTAAACACTTACACACAAAGTTTCGCATTTATAATATTAGTGTGATTATTGTGTCAAGCGCAGAAGAGTTATTTTTTTACTTCTGTCAAGCAAAAGTTACATGCTATATTTTATATTTATTGCTTAGTTTGAACATGTTAATGTGCCCTATTTGTCAACATAGTAGCGTAGTACAAATGTTTGATACTTCCCAACTTTATTATCCAAAATTTACGATTCCACATTTCGGCCACATGAAACAATAGTAAAATTTCACGTGGCCAAAATGTTGTATGGCTATCGTAAAGTGACATTGCATGTAAGAATTTCGGAACTTTAATGGAGGATAAAAATATTTTTGATTTATATTATTTGAAACTTGGTCCTTTGGAGAAACTCAGAGTCATACAGCGGGCAATGGAGAGAGCTATGCTCGGAGTTTCTTTGCGCGATAAAATCCGGAACGAGGATGTTCGCTGAAGAACCAAAGTCACCGGCACAGCTCCCAGGGATTGCAAGCTGAAGTGGCTATAGGCAAGCCACATCGCTCGAAGAACCGATAACCGATGGGGGAGAAAGGTTTTTCAGTGGCGACCACTTACTGGAAACGGCTGAACAGATTTAAATTATATTTGATTTAGTAGTTACTGTATATCATTAAGACGGACATAGGATACGTTTTTTATGTCCACGCGAACGAAGTCGCGGGTGACAACTAGTTTTCTGTTAAAGTAGCGTTCACAAATATCCCGAAAATGTGATAGTATTGTATGCAAGACAAGTACAAGTAAATACTAATTACAGTGATGACACAAATCTAGCAGCAAAATACCAGAGCGCGTCAAAGACATAGCGATCACGAAGCACTCCGCCGGGTAGATGAAGCCACTCGAGGAATTTCAAGCTCTGGCGTCGTTGAGAATTTCCAAAAAGTATGGCTTAGTTTGTTTATTGTAAACAAACCTATCCCATACTTTTTATTGTAAACAAACTCAACGCTTACTTTTTGGAAATTCCAATTATTGTATTAATTCGTAAATATTATATCTTTAATAGTATGATATACGCTAGCAACACAACTGTGGCGAAGTGAAACCAACTACACAAACGCAAAACGACTGACTTCTACTTGTACTGAGTAGGTACTTGATTCACATTACACTGGACTCAGTCTATAAAATTAGCGTACTCAAAAATTTTCAAACTGTGACAGTCTTGTTTGCAATAAACTATAAATAAATACTAATTACAGTAATGACACAAATCTAGCAAAAACATACCAGAGCGCGTCAAAGACATAGCGATCACGAAGCACTCCGCCGGGTAGATGAAGCCACTCGAGGAATTTCAAGCTCTGGCGTCTCCGTAAACATACATATGCTTTTAATGCAGACGGATCTAAGGCAAGGAGTTTATCTAGATTATTTTGTTTATTATAAATGAGAAAGTACGAAAGATTTTTCAATCAAATTTCAGTTTTCGGGCAACCGATGGAAGGTAGTGGCACGTTGTCGGTCGGTGTGGCGCTCTAAGGGGGAGGCCTATGTTCAGCATTGGGTGTCTTATGGCTGATAACGATGATGATGATGTTACATTTTTAACTGACTGCGCAAAAGGGTAATGTTTATTTTTTGCAGATAAAAATCATATGGCACTATTGTCACGATGCGCTTATAAGCGCCGTGATTTCTAAAAAATTGTAACTATGTATATAAAAATACCTACTTACAAAAATTTACTTACTAAAACACTTCACTATTGGTAGTGCCAAGCAGTAGTTTCAGGGCTATAGACGTGTTTTTGGCTCCTGTAGCCTAAGCGGCTTGACCGATTTTGGTGAGTGATATAGGATTATGCTATGTGATATAATATGTTCGGAGTGTCATAAGCTACATTTTGCTAAAAAAACTTTTTTTGCGTCGGTGAAAATGGCTAAAAAATGTTATCCAAAAATGTTTTGACCAAACATTTCGCCATCAAAAACCTCCGGACGTCCCAATAGTTTTTTGCAACTGCATTCATTCCTGTTTTACACCGAACGCCGCGGCATTCTAAAAGCGTTTTTCGCTCTCAACTGCGAAATCAAATCAAACATCGCGTTCTACTATACACGAACAACTTGCATTGAAACAGGAGTTCAGGTTGATCTAGCAGCTTGATCATTCAAGTGCATACTTGGTTTGGTGCGGTGAGTCGCTCGGATAATTCAGTAATTTGGCTTAATTTAGTGAACTGATTTCAACACCGACTTAGTTTCATGTAGTAACTAACAAATATATATATTTACTGGTTGTAACTCGCGAATTCGTTCGTGTGGTCATAAAAAAGTCCGTCTTTGTGATATACAGTACCCTCTTATCAAATGTTATCAAGATCCGTTCAGCCGTTTAGCTGTGATAACGCGACAAATATCCAGACAGAGGCAAAGTTACTTTCTATAGTTGGCGAGATGGCGTTGATCCGTTTTTGTGTATTTTTTGCCGTTTTTTACGGACTGACAGTTGTAATGCAGGGAGTGCTGCATCGCGCAAACGTAGTTTTTGTCCTCGAGACGAACTCATTTCGAATTTTCATACCTCGAAGCTTCACTTGTCCTGATACGACTGCGGCTATATTCCCCTGAATTATAATATTAGTTAGGAAGTTTAGGATTATGATAGGATGGTAACGCAATACTCCGTCCTTCTGACTTTCAAGACCCGTTTTCTCAGGAATTTGTTAATATATCATGTTGAAATTAATAGCAAATATTGACATCTACCCTCGGTGCGTGAGTCAGACTCCCACTTGGCCAAAAATACAGCAGTGGATTTGGTGTGGCTGATATTGATGATAATGAATTTCGCTAAAAATATATCGCTTCAATCTAGAACAGTTATGTATATACACTGATTGGCGGCTTAGCCCAGTCAAGTTACGGGACTTAGTATGGAGGACCCGGACATAATTCATAACATAAATATTAAATCGTAATTTGAATAACTTGCTGACGTAGAATCAATAATAAATTAAATTTAACAGTGTGGAGTGTGTGGAGTACGAAACATAGAAAAAACATGTATGCTTAAGCCATAATACATTATCATCGCCGACGACTCACTGCCGTGCTTACGATCGTCATCTGAAATAGACTCTAACATGGAAAAATCTAAAATTTGAGTCTGTTCCAGATACTAAATAAATTAAATTCTTGTATATAAATGAGGAAACTGTTTTACAATTGTGTACCGAAAAAATAAATCCTGTTTTTAACCCGTTTTGGGTCAAACGCTAAATTGACCGGGCTGGTCGAAAAGGTTGTGGTACTTCGCCACTCCACTACCTTCAATAAGCATTCACTTGGTTGGACTCAGTTCTTTGATCGGGTATCCTTCGTTACGAAAGTTGTAAATGATAGGAACCTACCCCCGAATACTGAAACGTTCGTTAACTTTGACAACAGATTAATTCTAATACTGCCTTTGTCTGGCATTAAGCAAATGACAAAGGCAGCAATAGACTTAATCTGTCGTCAAAGTTAACAAACGTTTCAGTATTCGGGGGTTAGACTATCTATTCTACACGAACGAAACAAAACTTTTGGTACTAGAATGTAGCAACTAGGCTAATCCAAAACGTCACAAATTGAGATTGTTATCTACGAGTTAGACGCGGCTCACGGGCGCAGGGGCGCACGCAAATCGCATTATATCGGTCCATTGAAAAAGACTAATGTCAGCAAACGCTACTTGTGACGGATTTTTCCCTGTTTTTTTTTTTGTAGTTAGAGTTTTGAACATGAACTTCCTCAAAGTCACACCTGATTCAATGAATACTTTTTCAAGAACAATGATATAACGAGAAAATTCCGTGTGTGAGATGATGTGTACGTACTGTACGTGTGTTTATGTGTTTATGAAGTAGTGTAATTGTCAATGGCTTATAATACTCTAAAACGCCTCTTGATATTCTCGTGCGTGACGTCACCTGCCGGCTCCAACGGAAGTCCAGCGCCGGTTGTTCACAGCCGGCATCATGCTGAGGTGGGGCCGGCTTGTGACAAAAATAAAACAAAATAGGTGTTTGTTGTTTTTTAATTGTAATTTTTATTTATCTTCTAAGTTTTGTTTATATTTTGTTTTGTTTTTGTGGCAAATAAACCATTGTCTTGTCGTGTCTTGTCTTGTCTAAATCTTTCACTTGTTCACAATGTCACCTAGAGATGAAGGTAATGAGGTCTTATCGGGACTGCACCGAACTATCAAGTAAGAAAAGTTATTCAGGTTTGTAAACTGGGGTGTTCTTATTCTAAGGTGAACTATACTACACACATTACTATAGGTACAACACTACTACAGTTATTTATGCGTTATTATTTGTTACCCTCGCAAGACGATGTGCATACAAGCACTAAGCGAACTATAAACAATTTTGATCGAACTGCGTACAACCTCATCGAATGCAGGTAATAGGTGTGCTCAGACAACTTGGCACAACTTGCCTTGAGGGTTAAAGTGTATGCAATATTCAACATTGAATGGATGTGCACTACTTGCGGAGTAGTTAGAATTAATATAATACGAAATTTCGTGTTAACAGTTTCTGCTTAGAAGCTCTGTAAGCCGGACTGTGGATGGGATTATGTTCAAATTATTAAGATTTACTTCAGAGATCTGCCACCTTATTATGAATGTCCCTGAATGCAGTTGACCGTGCATGAGGTGGATCGCGCATGATGTAAAAAGATGGTGAGATGATGCAATCAGAATCACGTTCGTATATAATAAGGGTGATTTTCGAACTGTAGAAGATAACATACTAAAAAGTTTCAATCTTTAGGTGAAAAGGCAAAAACAGGAAAAAAATATATAAAAACAAAAGATCAATTTAGATTAAGAACATTGGCATAAATGTAACTTAAGGTTATCATTTTGACAGCCTTTAAATATCCATATTTTTTCAATTCAGTAGAGCAGAAAATATGTAACGTTCAGTGGATTCTTTTTTGTTTAAATCTTACGTTTATTGGCGTCTCTGTGAGTGTAATAAAGTATTTGGTTAAAACAAAGTCAAAACAATATTTATGTAGTACATAAATATTCTCAAGCTACGATAGATGTGGCGCTGCATTTTGTCAAAAAGACAAAATGGCAAAATCATACCTGATTTTTTAAGGCCACAACGGAAGAACTACAGCAGTGTCATATTATACGTGTGTGGTAACGAGGCACTACAACGCCACTCCACGCCGCAACGCATCGTGTAGCCCCGATCTAATCAATTTTGTATTAAGCCTCCTCTAAACTCAAGTTACAACTCTTAAGCTCCACAACTCACCTAAGATAAAGTTTCTGTGTAACACGGTTCGTGTAATCTCTACTTAGGAGATTACCGTTAAGTAATTTTAATTAGCTGTAAGGTTCTTAACAAAACTTTTTAATTTGCTCCCTTATCTGCCGCTACAAAGGAGGTTTATTATATTCCACTTTTTGGTGTCCTGGATTTCCTTAGAGCCAGTTTTATTTTGCTTGTCGCAAACATTATATTTTATTTTTCTTAATTCTGTGAACCTAATGAACAGCGCTTATAATAAAAAAAATATATAACTTATATATACACAAATTACTTATTACCGTCAGAAACAGAACATAATTATAGAACATATTTAAATATCTTCATTATATTATTTCATAATTATTATTATTATAATATCATCTAGTTCTATCAATCTAATTTTTAGTTTTTAATCGATATCATTTAAAAATCAAATTATTGTAAGTACGTAAAACCTTGTAGTAAAAACATTGTTTACGTATTATTTAAATTTCTTTATTATATAGTATGTCAATGTAAGTGACAAAAAAAAAGTCATGAGAAATATGAGATCTAAGAGTTTAAAAAGATTCTATAATTTAAAGCTCTCGCTATCGCTCTCAATTAAAAGTTGATTTATACCATAAATAAAACTTGCATTATTATGCCTTAATCAAGTTACGTGATTATTGATAATGCATTAGAAATTATTGGGGTATTTATTTTGAGGGTCCGATCGGACCCATGATTCCAGTTATGTTGATCAAAATAACGATTTCAGTTAACGGTTAATGTCTTAATTCTACCGCCTAACCGTTTCTGGATTGTGTAGTGTCGTTAGATTTATAGAGGTGTTACGAGAGTCATAGGTATTTTGCAGTCAGGTACGTTAATTTTTCACGCCTGAATACCTGTAATTTACAAAGTACCTCACGTCCAACGTTATTTTCAGGTCTTGCGGGCTAAAACATGTGCACAAGAGCTGCTTTATATCCAAAACGGCCAAAAAAGGAGGAGGGGGGAGTGCCATGCCCCCCGTCAAGGGTGAATAATGGTAAAAATAATTAAAGTGTTATCTGTGGATTTGTGGTCTAATAAAAAAATGTGTATATTATGCGAGAGTAAAAGGTAAATCTTTTTACTATGAAAACTGAAGTGGTTTTGATACACTTTGTTTTGACCTCGTGCAAGGCAAGACGAGGTCACGTGCGTGTCTCGCTTAGCATTTCTTGATAAAGGTCACCGAATGTGATCGAAACTATAGTCGAAATAACCGACTCAATTTAACGTGAGTATTCCCGTTTTATGAAAACAAAAAAGAAAATCGTTAAAAACCCCAAAACCTTCATTTATTTTTTGAAAATTGTTTTTAGGCGAAGAAGGAATAGAAAGAAAGAATAGAATAGAAACAGAATTAATTCGACATAATAATTATATACTAATAGTAAAGTAAAATGTAGGTGCGTTGGTTCTTACAAAAATTCAGAAGAGCGTCCAGTGACAAGTGCGTTTAAAATCAAAAAAAGACGGACACAGAATGCACTTTGTGCATAAAATCTTCGTGTCTTACGTGTTAAGAATAGAGTACACCGCCGTCTTGTCCATACAAAAAGCGTAGTCTAATACCCACCCCTAAATGTTACCCTACCCCTAAATGTTACCCCACCCCTAAATGTTATCCTAATTCGATGATTTTTTTTTATGTTATCTAAACCGTGGAAAAACTACGCTTAATTGTGTTTGTTTTTTGCGTCGAAAATACGACGAAGAAAAATAGTTGGTATTAGAATACCATAAACATTTTTTGAAAAAGAAAACAGCGGCATAAATTATGAACTAAGATATTGTCACCAATAAAAAAGATTTTATTAAGATTTAGGGGGTGATAACAGATTACTAATACTAATTTCATCAAAAAGTTAGGAAAATGAACTCACTCTCTTTATTGCACGAACGAGAAAAAAAAAACGAATGCGCCTAAACCACGTGGAAGGACTATCCTCTTAAGTAGAAAACCCGAATTCAGATTTCCAAAATGAGGTATGTTTGAAATAAACGTATGAAACTAGACAGTTCATTGGTATACTATTTTACTCATTGAGCAACTCGGTATCAGCCCGACGGCCCGACCGGAGGCTTGTGTTGTTTTCTGGCTCTAAGATTTTCCTAGCCCATTTTTTTTTTAGTTTTTTTTTTCTAACTGTTAGTATTTTGGGTTCCTAACCCACACGTTCATGTATAAAATAAGTTTAATTCTGTTACGCCCACAAAAGCAATCTAGTTGAGCAGTGGGGAAGAAGCGAGATTAAAGCCCATTGTTTTAATGTGAATCGTGACCCAAATGAATGTCGCGAACACCTTGTTTAACCCCAAAAAGACACATAATTATGATCACGGACTGTAAACGTGTTAACTTATTAAACCTAAATAGCTGAAAAGATCTTAATAAAATGTTGGAAGAGAACTGATCATGAGAACGGTCATAAAGTATTTTTTATGTCAAAAAATTTGGAACTTCACCGCCGACCAACCAAATTTGTCAACCAAATTTTCTGGATATCAACAAAAAGTTTTGTGCACTGAAATAATAAGTCATCATCAGCTAAGATATCCACTGCTGAACAAAGGCCTCCCCCTTAAAAAAGGGGAGAGTTGCCCACGCCCGTCAGGCGGCTAGGGGATCGCAGAAAACTTATAGTTTACTAAGAGGACGTTGCTACCTGTCCTCTGGTGGTTTTGGCTGCAGTTTTAGGACATATTAGTACCCGGGTACGGAAATTGCTAGTAATACCGCAAAAATAATGTATTATAAAAAAAATGTAGTAGATTTAGATTTAGCTAACATTAAACAGAAAGGAAATAACATTAAAAACACGAGAGCAAATAACTTCAAATCAAGAAAAGTCAAGAACACAAGCATTGGAGTTTCGAAGACACAATATCCTGTTAACGTTCGTTCCACGTCTAATAAAAGTTGACACATACAATGGCATGAAGGCAAAATTCAAGTAGCAAAGGCAGCATCATAACATGATTCCGTCAAAGACAACGCTCTTGACAAGAGGAGACGTGGAAAATTACAATTACAGCATTGTCACATTCACGAGCACGTCGCTTTGAGAACTTGAACTACTGTATTATTGAACTGTACGAACTGTTGTACAATCGTGAAATATTATCGTTTATCCTTACACAATACATATTATGCACTTGCATGTGTTCCGAGCTGAATTCTCTCAAAGTTTATTTTATTTTCGAATTAATTTCCATAGTACTAAAGTTTTCGTAAAAGCAAAAAATAAAAACACAAATAAATATTGTGAAAAAAAAAAAACTAACTTTTAATTGTAACTTGCGGAAGAAAATATACAATTTTTATTTTTATTTTTTTTAAATAGAATATAATTAAAAAGGTTTTTCTTTTCAAGCTCAAAGTTAGGTGAGAATTAGGCGCAAATTTTTAAGACCCCAAATGGTTCTAACACTGAATTAAACAGAAACAAAAGTAACCCGGTAGCGTAATACAAATTGACTTTATCACCCAGAGTTTTTGTTATAAAAATATTCCACCCGAAAAACTAACGGAAAAGTACTACAAATTTCATAATAACGTCGGACATTTATGGTCCAGCATTGTCACAGGCAGGCGACACAATAAAAGCAGCGTTTCCCTGTGGCTTGGCAAAAGTTGATTGCCAACGCCATTCAAATGCCATGCTGCTCTAGATTGAAATGAGTCTCATTTTGCGGTCGCGTTAGCTGCGGTCATTGCATTTGTCAGAAATATTTCGGCTTCCGTGTATTATGATAATTTAGTTATAATAAGTAAACTATATTATATTATATAATTATAATAATAAGTATTATTGTTATAATTATCTTTATTTTACCTTCTATTTGTTATCTCTTGATGTTTTTACGCCTAACTAATGTAATTGAAATATGTTACATATTTAAGTTTAGATTATAATCTAAACTTAAATATGCAAACTAAAACTACAAACAAAATTAAAATAAATACTTACATTATCAGCCAGAAGACGTCACTCACGTCACTTATACTTCTCAGAATAATTTCATTGATAACAAGCCGGTGCCCGTGACTTTGTATGCGTAGTTGGTTTTGACCTCGCAGATGTGCCGCTCGGCCTTCATTACATTACATTATCAGCCAGAAGACGTCCACTGCTGAACATAAGCCTCCCCCTAAGACCGTCACACCGACCGACACTTGCACTTGTGCCACTTGCATCTCCCGGTTGCCCGCGACTTTCACAATATCGTCGGTCCACCTAATGGGAGGCCTGCCTACGCTTCATCTTCCGGTTTGTGGTCGCCACTCAAGAACCTTTCTTCCCCATCGGAATAAAAAAATACTTAAATAAATTAAATGTTAAATATCTACAAATAAAAAACCGCATTTAGGTCGCTGTCTACGGGATTTAATTAATTTAGCTATTCTTTTTCATATCCTACACTGCTATTTTTTAATTATAGCTAAAATGTAGTGGACAGTGTAGAAGACATAAGACATCGTAAATGTGCAGTCAGAATTTTTGATTACTATGATTCACTATGCTAAGTTGTTGCATGTACCTATAAATTTTTAGAAACCCAGCAAGGATTGAAACTCATATCCAAACCGAGTATTTTGCAAGACGAAATTACCTGTTTAACATACTAAAATAAAACTTGCTGCCTCCTATTAATATCGCGATATAAACTGAAATTGCTTTACATATTTCATTTATTTAATTTTCCCAATTTAAAAAAAAAAAAACTGTTTTTGAGATGCCCTTTGTCAACTTTTTCTTCATTATTTTCACCTTATAAATTTTGTTTAAAAATAAATACTTACATAATAAATAGATCGTGGACCTTAAATAATATTTTAATAACAAGAAATTTAATATTATTTAAAAAAAACATAATACCCGCCAGCAAAATCTAGCTTAGTTATTCCACTCCAGACGACAAGAAAGACACCACTTGTCAAAATCGGTCAACCGTTTAGGTAATAAAAGAATACACAAACATACAATAAACATACTTACATAAACCCAAAAACATTACTCCCTGGGCAGACGCGTAAAAAGCAAGGTTGCTCTTGTTCAGTACGTAAGTTTTATCCAATATTGGTGCAAAGCAAATTTATAATGACGTTGTAGCACAAAATTCGGTTGAATTTCGTATTACCCCGGAAATAATATTGCGCTGCGTCGTTTGTCACCAGCAGTACAATAAAGGCAGCATTTCAATGTGGCTTGGCAATAGTTGATTTTGAACGCCATTCAAATGGCTACGCGCCGGGAATGAGCGTGTCACTTTGCGGTCGCTATGTTATATGTTTGTAATGGTGTATCGGACCAATGTACAAGTATATTGATGAAAAATTCCAAGAATCAGAATAAGCAATTTACATCGTGCCTTTGAAATAATTTAAAACCTGCAGCTTCCATAACATACTCATTATCTTTAATTCCAAGACCTTTTACAATTATTTTTTCAGTTTGTATAGAAAATTATCATCCTAGTACTTTTTTTTGGGCTAATGTTAGTTTTGACCTTGACCCGTTCCTTTATTTGAAACCGCTTAATTTTATTTTCATTTATAGTCCAAATTTGAATGTTTTTTTTTTCGGAAAACAAATAACTAAGACATGGAACAAAAGTTGTTAAGTAGGTTTTAGGAAACGTAGAGAGAGGCGAGAGCTTTTGCTTTATTTCAAAATCTCGTTGTATAATGCAGTAAATAATATGCTATGTGTTATTTATTACTACTTTACTAGAGTAACTAGACATAGCGACATAAAATGCTAGATATTTCGTAGCGAGAATGATGGGTATCAACACCTTGGAGCTCAGGCGCAAGTATATGCCATATAATAATGGTGCACTTTTACCTGGATGGATGGATGGATAGACAACCCGGCCACTCTGACGCGTCTCGCGTTCGTCACACTGGAGCGGGCCCGGCAGCCGCACACGTGTCGCCTGCTCGAGTCTACGTGGGCACACACCACCACGTCTCAGTACGCTCCCACGGCCTAAGCCATCTCTCTGGTCAACGCCCTGATCGCTCAACAAGCGGACGTTGTTGTGTTTTTAATTAAACTATGTATGTTTGTGAATGTGTGTATTAGATTAGTTTACATTTATTTTGTATTTATAATTTCCAATGAATTAATGTATTGGACCAATTTTATTATATTTGACGCGTAAAATTTATTTATAATATGAAGAACTATGAATTTATAATAATTTTAATTAAGTGAATAAAATTTTGAAGATTTTTTCTGGCTCATCATACGCCGTTGTTCTAAGTGTGACAAACATTGAATAATAAATAAATAAATGTAGAGATTCAGATGCAGATAACTTAAGACTAAGCTAAGTGTTACATAAAGAGATGCTTATAAGTCTGGAAAAGTAAAAATGTGAAGGTAAATTAACTCTAAAGTAACCCTTTAGACATATAACAAACGAAAATCATTCCAACATTCTGTGTTCGACTCGAATACAATTATGTCGTATTTTGTTTATGTAATTTTTGTCGTTTTCGCTACCATTTTCAATATTTTTTTTTTATTTACTGTTAATATGTATTATTTATAATATACATTTTGTACTTATGACAATCAAAAGTGTACACTGCGGTGTGCCCATATTTGAGAATAATTGAATTGATTTGTTTTAAAACAAAGTATCTTCTAAATGTCTAATAACCCGTGCGATCGGATAGATGACGAACATATGATAAGGTTTGTGTGCATCGTTATGAACTACTTTTTAATTTTAAATTGGACAAACCCTAAAATCGCATCTGTTTGCATCGCACCGTACAAAAAAAACACCTGTTCGATAAAATGTCATCATCTTTGACGAATTCTGATGAAAGAGCTGATTATTATGATTCCAGGATTGGTCCCATACTAAAAATGATAAATTGTAACTATGAAGGAAACAAGATATTCTAGAATAATTAACTTCGTCATTTATAAACGAAGGCACAGTAAAAATATAAAGTAAATGTTTCTTTGTTTCCGGTAGGTATGTTATATCGTTTCATAGTTGTAATCATCATCATCATCATTCATCGATTGGCATGGAACTTTAGATATATTTGCGAGGCCGAGGTGTAAGCCGAACCCTACAACTGTCACGCCCAAGGCCAAGAACGTATGATACGTTATCCTTCTTGGCATTGAGGGCCTTGAGGGCTTTTCTATAATTTTTTGCAACCCAATTTGTCAGCTCTACACAGCAGAATCTCACACAAAATGCTGTAAATCCAAAATCCGTACCATAAACCTAAAATCCGCACCTAAAATTTCCCAGCTCTGTTGGCAGATAGTTCATAGCGTCTCGTCGCGACAACGTCGTTTCAAAGAGTGACGTGATTCACAGATGCCTCGATTGGTTGACGCCAGGGCTGGATTCAGGTACTATGAAACGTATGAAATGTGTAACATAGTATTTGGAGAAAAATTGCAGCTTCGCCATGAAGTCCTTCCAACGCCCCCATGGTTTGAGGACGTGGTAGTGGCTAAGTTACTTGTATATTTTATTGTAGAATTTTATAAGATACATCGGATTTTTTACTGAATATTACAATCAAGTTGTGTATTTTCACGTACTATCCTAGATATAAGATAGTCATTATCATCGTCACCCAGAAGATGTCATCAGCTGGACAAAGGCCCCCCACTAAATCAGAAAACACTCACCGATTACAGTTTACTAAGAGGACGCTGCTGCCTGTCCTCCGATGATTCTGATCGCAGACGAGGTGCCAAAATATAGTACAAATACTATGTTATAATTATAGTACGAAATCCAACCCTGATTGACGCCAATGACAGTTTGAGTCCTTTTGAGTGTCGACTCGACTAGACGAGCAGTTCGCGTGAGCTGTAGCTCGTCAAAATGGCTCAAAGTGACGCGACAGGAGACAGACGGCAAGTTTCGACTTTGACTAAGTTTAACAAGTTCAATGAACTCAGTTTATCTCTGCGGTTCGCGTGTCTGAAATTATTTTCAAATAGGTAAAATGCAAGGGATAATTTGTTGTCGGTAATTCCTGTTGTAATTATTTCGAAAGATTGAAAGACATTTAAATTAGTAGTTACGGGATATTTACTACGTTTTTTATTATTTTTGAGTTCGGTAATTTGGCATAGTTGCATGCGCCATGTTCACGGGTAGTTTGAATATAGTAAACAACTGTGTCTAAAGTAACGAATCTGTAGTGTCTTTCCGCTGCAACGTCGCCTCCAGTACAATAAGAATAAAGATCAAATTAATGTTCGTCTTTAACTTTATATTTATTTAAATTCAAATTAATATTTGAAAAGAGAAGTATCAATTTTAACATATAAAATCAAATTTACGCCTGAATCAATCAACTACGTTAAAGAACAGCGAAAGTCTAAAACAGTGCTTAAACTAAGACAATCTGTAATTTTTATTTGCTATTTCCCTCCCTGTATTTGATTGATATGCGAGATAAATATATCAATTTATCGACAGAAAGAGAGAGAGGAAAGGTATAGACAAGAGACGGAGAGGTTGCGGAATTTAAAAAAAAAAAACAAACCCGATTAATTCGATAAAATTACAATTTTGGGTATTTTAGACCCCGCTGATTTTTCTATTCAAGTCTTCCAACGAACACCCCAAACAATATTATTTTTTTGTCTAACAAGCGTCGGACCTATTGCTGGAAAGTGGTCACCGCCGCCAATGGACACCTCAAATACCCGGGGCATTGTCAGTGCCCCGGGTCAGTCTACATTTAAGGACTCTATCTTTCGTTTGAAGCAATTTATATTGAAGATCACAATGTTATTTTACGGTATATATACAAGTATTTTAAAGTCGCTATAAGTATAGTATACTACTTTACTCATAACCCTCTACTAGTTTTCCCTGTGTCGGGGATCCCTTGGAAAACACAAAAATAATTTATCATTCCAATATCTGCCCGGCCAATAATCGAACCCCTCCCGGGTCTCCGTTCATGAGGCAGATGCACTAACTACGTTTGGAGCTTGCGCCCATGCACCAGGGCTAACCAGTTCATAAATTAGCAGACATTTATATTAATATTCACATACATTGTGTATTCCAATACAATGTCAAAAAGTTTACACAAAATAATTTAGATAAATAAAATAACAAGCCCTTTTCTAGGAATCAACGCACAGACCAAACCGCTCATGACAGAGACGTGAAAATTTTACCCAATACTATACTAAGATAATAAGAATGGATTTTGCGAAACTCTACCTATAGAAGCCAAAGGTTGTTTTGTTTTAAACACTGTTTTAAACTTTCGTGGTGGTTTACTACATTACTATTAGTACTCACGGGATATTTTCCACTATTTTTATTTTTGTTGAGTTCCGGATATTTTGGCACAGTCGCATGCGCCATGTTCACGGGTAGACTGAAGATGCGGGTGTTTATTTAGTTTTTTGTTCTCGTGCGTGACGTCACCTGCCGGTCCCAACGGAAGGCCAGCGCTGGTTGGCTACAACCAGCATCTTGCTGAGTTGGGGCTGGTTTGTGGCAAAAAACTCTGTGCATTTTTTGTTTATTTTTCGCTTTTTAATTAATTTTTCCATGTTTTTTGCTACAAATAAACTATTCAACTATTGTCTATTGTGCATTGTCATTCTAGGTATTTATAAAAATATACATATATAGGTATTATAGAAATACGTTCTGAGTGCAAAAAGCGTGGCTTACCCCCAACATCATCAGTCACGAAACACTTGTCCTCTACAAAACTGCTCAGCAATTCCGTTTAATTAAGACACTCTCACAGCTGCCATAAAAAACCTACGTTGCAGGCACACCTGAACGTTTTTCATTGTTTATTTTTATTGCTGGGACCAAATTCGCGCCAAAATAAATGCGAAGTAAGCCCGCCGGGACGTTAATTAAGTTCTTGGCTTTTACGAGTCAGTCTTTGCCGGTGTAACCCGTAATGAGTATTAGGGGCTTAGAAAAATCTAGCATCGGTAGATACCTATTTGTAACTGCTCAGGGGAACCATTACTCAAAGAAAGTTAGTTGAGAGACGGATTATATTTTGTGTGATTTTTTTAGGGTACATTTTCTAAGACCCTTTTCACCTTTTTTTTAACGTGTAAGTGCCTTTATTTACAAAGCAAAATACATTCAAACTAGTTGTACCTAAACTATTTAGCCTACTACGTAAAAATGACAGTCGGATTGTCCATAGATTAGTTATTTAGAGCTTATATAATGATACCGACACATTTTTTTCTTGATTGAACCAGTTATCTGCTTTACGGCATTCTCACACTTGTTTCCAAATTCGTTGTGGTAGGAATCTTCTGTAGAGTCCATCTAGGGAACTAACCACACTTGTGGCAGTTAATCAACCGCCAAGCAGTAGTGTGCAAAAATTATTGTGTTCCGGATTGAAGGCCAATATTTTCAGCGTTATTACTGGGCACAATAAGATTTAACATCCAATATATTATCTCTGGTTGACGAGCGCAGTGCGTCGTCGCGAATGGTTTTGAACTGTTGAAGTTTAAAATTCTACGGAATTGTTACGAGCAAACGTGGCGCTTAGCATCAGGTGAGTGACTTGCTCATCCAGACAAACAGAAATGTTAAAAAAATATGTAATCAAACGTCCAGTATATGTATCCTCAAAATTATACTAGTTGTTCGGTTACACCTGTTACATAGAAAAAAATCATTTCCACTAGACGAAATGTATGGAACAGCTGATTTTATTTCGTGTTCCCATAGTAACAGATGTTCATAATTATGAGTACAATATCGGATTAGATGGGTAACCGGTTTATACTAGGATAATATTTGGTTACATAACATTGCAAATACTGTTTTCTATACATATTTAAAATAAAAAAAAACGTGACACAATATGAGTAAGTAATATATAAATATGAGCTAATAAATATCAATTAGGCAGGAAGTTTGTTATTTGTTGAGGTTATTTTTAGAAGTTCGATCCAACCTTCCTTCTGGGTTTCGAAACATGCCAAAGCCACCATTAAAATGAAGAGCATTATAGATGAACCGGTTAGAACTAGGTTTGGTGTAGGTTTGAAACTGTCAGACCTATTTATTTTGCCCGTGACTTTCACAATGTCGTCGGTCCACCAAGTGGGAGACCTGCCTACGCTGCGTGGTTCTTCGAGTGATGTGGCCTGCCCATAGCCTCTTCAGCTTGCAAACTCTAATAGCTATATCGGTGACTTTGGTTCTTCGGCGAATATCCTTGTTCCGGATTCTATCGCGCAAGGAAACCCTGAGCATAGCTCTCTCCATTGCCTGCTGTGCGACTCTGAGATTCTCCAAAAGTCCAGTAGTCAAGGACCACGCTTCAGTTCCATATGTCATCACTGGCAACACACATTGGTTGAATACCCTTGTCAAGTAGTTTGGGTAGTTTGTTTTAATTTTGTTGTTTTCTATTTTATTTCTTCTATTATTTTTCATCTTTATTTTATTTCTTTTTTTTTCTTTTTTTAGATGACCATCGTAGTCGAAACTAAAAAACCGACTTAGTACACACTCCATTCATGGAGCCTTTCTTAAAGAACACGTATTTTTCAAACACGATTTAGGATTAAACATTATGTTTGTTTGGTCGAAATAGAACAAAAATGTTTGGCAGACGTAGAGCAATAATGGCATTATCTTGTCAGCCGATACTAGACGGACGGATTAAAGTTCATGCATTTTAAAATTGCATGAAAATGGTAAAATATTTTTGAAATGCAAAGTGCTAAATGTATTTTAGAGTTCAATGCAGAGATTTATTATTTTAGAATGATTCGTTCAAATCTCTGAAAACTTGAAGTAAAAGCCTTTTCATGATGGTATATCCATTTTTCAGTACATTAGCTTTTCGCTTGTTTAATAACTATCTAATAATAATTCATCGTGGTAATGCCGTAGGATTTTGGGTACAATCCCAGCTGATAGCTTAATATCTTCAGCTGGTTGTTTATACGTGTACGTGTACCTGTATGTACCTTTATTCAGCAGTGGACTTCTTCTAGCTGATGAGGAAAGTGACGATAATAACTTACCTCATAAATAAATTTACTAATTAAATAACAGATATTATACATGCTAAAGTACATGGGTACGGTCGCTTATTCTCGTTCAGTTCCAAAAAAAAATTTCTAATTAAATTAAAAATAAATAAATTAAATTATAAAATTAATTAAATTAAATTTAATTATATAATAAATAAATAATAATATGCTAAGTAAATTTGGTTGAAATTTGGTATGAATGCAGCTCATGCCCTGGACTATCATATTGGCTACTTTTATTCCAGAAAAAAATACTTTTCTTAGGGGGTAGCGGGTGAAACCGCGTAGCATTGCTAGTTTCCAGTAGACAGTCCAAAGACCGTTTCATGGTAACGTTCTTTTGAGTTCTTGGAACAGAAACCAGAAATTACTAAGTTTATTATTTGTCGCGTATTTTTAACTGTATTTATCACAATGTTTTCCATTGCACTAAGCCGTTATAGTATTTTCTACAATTGGTCGCATGCCTAGAAGCATTCTGTATTCAATTCGTGACTGTTCCGACAGGTGTGTTTTTTTAGAACACGCTGTGGAACAAATGTTTGAAAGTTTGTTTGTAAAGGGCTATTTATAACTGAAACTGGAGAATACGATTACAAGTCCACAAGTATAATTTTTTTAAGCCGATTTTACTTTGTTTTACCGAAAAAGAAGATTTGTAGATGCACTTGCTCTTGTAGAGTATTGGTCAGGCCAAAAATGATAATGAACCCTTTTCAGCTTCAATTTTAGACCCATTTTCACATAAACCGTTTCTGTTCAATAGTAAAGGTCGAGGATTGTGGCAATGTCTTTTTATGACTAAGTTTGTAATGTTACACACTTAGGGCACAATTTGTAGAAATGTGATGTAATGGTAAGCTAGCTGCTACCCGCGACTTCGTTCGCGTGGACCAATGAATAAAAACCTATATCTGTCTTCTACCCTTAAGCTATATCTGTGCAAAAGTCAAGTCGATCCGTTCCGCCGTTTAGCCGTGATTAAGATTGCAAGCAAGTTTGTCGGCCCATATTTCGCAAGCAGTTTGATAAAAAAATGGTATACCTTAAGTGTGCAAGCTGAAGTGGCAATGGGCAAGCCGCTTCACTCAAAGAACCGATAACCGGTTGGTAAGAAAGTTTCTTGAGTGGCAACCACGAACCGGAAAACGCAGCGTAGGTAGGCCCCACTAAGGGGACCGACGACATTGTGAAATTCGTGGGCAACCAGTGGATGCCAGTGGCCCGTTATTGGTCGGTGTGGTGCTCTAAGGGGGAGGCCTATGTTCGGGAGTGGACGTCTTGTGGCTGATGATGATGATGATGATGAATAATATCTATGGTCGCATCGAACAGACCGTTGATGGATTTCCTGGTTTAGATGTAATTAGCAATTATTTCTTTTTTTACTAGCGCGCTAATTCCATCTATAATAATCATCTGCCCGCAAAAGTGCATAGCGCTATATTTTTCTTGAAATATTTGTTTTATGACAACCAGGAAACCGTGGTGTGATATACGTGACACCGACAAAATAAGGTTGTTTCTTTTTTTTATTCCTTTCGATTACAAAAACGAGTCGGATAACCAGTAGGTTAGGGTTAGTTTTTTATAACAACCCGGAAACCCTTCCGGTTTTAAATTTAAGTCTGATGTGAAGAGGTTTGTCGTACCTCCGGCAACTGTTACATTATATCATATTAACCAGCTACGGCAGAGCAGGCACAGCTTTCATACACGCTTCCATGTAAATGTAATTAATTAATCAACATGTAACTGACGTAGGTCTAATACATCATCGATGTGGTGACGTAACGCTTTGTTCTGCGCACAAAAGACGGATTACAGAGACCGTCCGCTTGTTCCTGTGCCTTATTGGGGTCATCGGTTAATTCAACCGATATTTCATAGCTAACTGCTCTTTACAATATCGCCCTATTTTTTACCCGACTTCTCAAGTAGGAGAGCAATGTTTTGGGGTAAATGTAAGTATGTACGTTCGTGTGTTTCTATATAACCCCCTGTGGCCCAAACGGCTTGACCAATTTTGACTATTGAGGTTTCTTGTCTCCCGAGTAGTATATAGGGTGTTTTGTTTTTCTTTTAACCCGCCACTTGTGACGTCAATTTGCCTAAAGTTTTCTGTAACCCCGGTCTCACGCACAGGGATTTTTAACGAAAGATTTTTTCTATAACTATCTCTATATGCTGCGATTAAATAATCAGGTTTTTAAAATACATGCTTTGTTTTTACAATAGAACATAAGTATTATATGAATCACAGCTATTTTATTAGTCATTATACAAATAATCTTAGACCGCTAAAATTTAACATGTTTTAAAACCTATACTTTTTAAAATTTGAAAACATTTAATAGTACTGTTTTATAACTCTACTAGCTTTTGTCAGTCTTAGGACACTATAAAATAACAAAAAACTTTCTAAAATGGTACTCCTTCAAACTAGAAAAAAACACATGACACTTCTATTGAATGACCAGCGATCCTAGCCACAGAGGTATTTTTTGTTAAATATCGGTAAAATCATGCAAATATTTTTTTGTTCACATTATAATACAATAACACTATAAATAATAATAACAACAATATACATATATTATCTATACTAAAAAGAGAAAAACAAAAATACAACTCTGCTCTATTGACTTACGTAGTCTGTGACGCTGGTCTCAGGGATCGGGTTCGCGCCAAAACTCCAGAAAGTAAGCCTGCGTCGCTGCTGCGGGATGGACCAACAGTGGGAGAGGTAAAATGAGGCAGCTACTCGAAATCACAGTACAAATCGATTGCGGAATTAAAAGTAATTAGATTTTTCGAGCCTACCGGTCTCTCAGACATGTACGTCACAAATGGCGGGTTTATAATTTACTTTTTCGAAATAAAAAGTATTTCATCCTTCTTTTTTTTATGCCATAGGTGGCAAACAAGCAGACGGGCCGCCTGATGGTAAGCGATTGCCGTCGCCTATGGATACCTGTAACACCAGGGGCATCACAGATACGTTGCTGACCTTTAAAGACTCGATTAACAGCCCTTCTGAAGAACCCCATGTTGTAGTTACTCGGAAAATCCGCTGGTGGAAGGTTTCTTGTCTTTGATTAAGCAGGGTTTTTATTAAAAAGCTTTATTACAACATACTTTAAAAAAATGTAACATGCCTTTTCATAAAAGCGTAATACATGTCATAAATACACAAAAAATAAAAAATAAACATGTAGAGCTTGTATGGGAATTTTCTCCAAAGGTAAAGCTCCCAAGTTTTACCCCAAAACCTCGCTACATAGGAAATTTATTACTAAATCAGTATGCAATAGCGTTGTACATTGTTGGTCTTTAAATAAACACAAAAAGATCATTACCACCGAAGTGCTACTAAGGATGAAACTATTATATTACTTCCGGCTTTGAAAATAAAATAGAGAGATAAGTGTAATTATAGGTACATAAGTTATTTATAGAGATAGATACTATATGCAAGTATGATGTCCAAAACAGTAATTATAGGTACATAAGTTATTTATAGAGATAGATACTATATGCAAGTATGATGTCCAAAACAGTAATTCGAAAAAAGTACTAAAATCTTTTGGAATGGTTGTAGCAAGGAAACTAGTAGTTCTGCAAACAGTAGACCTCGTGAGCGCAAACTTTTTTGTACAATTTCAATTATACAATTTCATAGATTTTTTTGTCGTTGACGATTTTTGATTGGAGGGCTTTTTCCTCCAAATAAATACATACATAAGTACGGTATAGAGATATTGTATACAAAACAAGCATTTTCTTGCAATAATACAACTTACTACAATCATTTCAAAAATATACAAACTTAAGTAGCTAAGCAAACCGAATGAAATCACCAAAACTTACGAAATTTGGGCCAAGCCACTTGAAACTCCCGTATATTTTTAACGCAACCCTTAAACATTTGTCAAAACGAGGTTATGAGGGTTTGACGAAATTATTATGCTAACAAGACGTGCCCCCTTCAATATAATGGATGGTCCTTTGTATCCTGGGTCCCTTACCTGTCTACTCAAAGAGAGGACATTGGAATTCCCAAGCATTAATAAGCCCTTTAGCTTGGAAGGGATTTCGAAATATTCACCACAGGCATACTTGGCAGCGCTTAATCTCAGAAACTTGGGTACGCCGTGGCAAAGGTTTTTATGAGTATTAATGTACTCACTGAAGTTACGCTCGAGGCGAAGCCAGGCGGTATTTATCAGCAAAGTTGAGCAAAGTTCGGACAAGTTAGTTTTAGGATGGGTGGCCGGAAATAAAAGCTAACTAAGCATTTTTTTAATGTAATAAATTTAATGTTTGGTTGATGTGGGTTTTGGACACTCTTTATGGACTATACCGTTCTTTAGTGGCGAAGGAAACAACGTAGGTAGGCCTCCCACTAGATCGACCGACGACATTGTGAATGTCACAGGTAACGGGTGATAGATATTACTTAACTTTGAGAACCGTTTAAACGTAAAAAAATATAGGATACATAGTCCATGCAGTGCGAGTGGCCAAACAGTAATTTACTAACATAATTTTGTTCTAGGTCGAAGGACAATATACCCATTGAAATTGCTGGGCATAAAAATGATTTAACATTTCAGGGTTTCAGAACATTGAGGCGCCATAGTTTTTTACTGCTGAAGTTTATAGTTCCGGGGCACTGTCATGATAATAGGTAAGCGCGTAATCATCATGAGAGCGACTTATTCGTGTCAATATTCAATTGCCTATGAAAACCTTGTCAAGGGCTGGTCTAACCTTACAGAATAACTATGCTGTTAAAGAACAAATAATTCAGAGCCGCTTCCACGGCTTTTCACCGGGGATTTTATTTTCAGCAGTGGAGGTCTTCTGACTGATGATGATAATATTTATACACCATGAAAATTATGCTTATATGTATGTTTTTTTAATTATCGCAATTATCTTCGTAGCTATAGGCAGTTAGGCATCTAAAGTGACCAATTTTTGCATTGAAACTATGACGAAGAAAATAAGTTTTTAATTATACCAAAAAATATTTTTTAAAAAAACCATACATTATTATTTATTCAAGCTATTTACATAAAAAACAAAATATTTTGATAAGATTTAGGGGGTGATAACCGTTTTCCCTCGAAATTAATTTCATCTAAAAATGTAGGTAAATTCACTAGCTCACTCTATCGCACGCAAAGCGAGCAGAGCGACAGCAATACGATTTTCAAACACCTAATATGCTAAAACCTCTCAAGACCGCTTTGATGCATTTCATTCTCTCTCTGGTTCGCGCATTTAACAATTTGTTTTTATTGGTATAAAATTAAAACCAAGATTATTTCGTTATTTACATATTTCGTCTCCGCTTAGGATGCGGTTGAGCGGAGACGAGAGGAGATGTGAGCGGCGTGCAGCGAGCGGCACAGCTAGTTCCCCCGCGTCGGACAACCCGCCGCGGTCACGCCACTCATCTCTCGCTAGTACAGCACCGCACGCAGCTCAGCTCCGATCTAGCCAGTACACATCTATGCTCCGGTCTATCCAGTACCTACACATCATGCTCTGGTATAGCCAGTACGCATGTCCACACAGCTTCGGTGGATACACCCTAGGTGCTCAGCGTCTCATCTCTACTCCGCTTTGCACATCTCCGCTTCGGTGGAGTTTGTGCGTTAATTATCCGTGGAGATAGAAACTGATCAATACAACTTGCAAAGGACGCTTTGGCTATTTATTTAGAAAATACTGAAAGATTCGAAAGTTTAATTAAATACTTTTCGTTTTCTCTTTAGGATCTTCTAAAATTGATTGCTTTTAATCTGCTTCAACGCCTTAACGATAATTCGACGTTTAAAGTGGAAAAAAAGTGCTTACATTTATTGCTAAAAGTAAAGAAACGAGAACTAATGCACTAAACTTTGATGGCTCCTAAGTTCATACTTAGCTCTCTAGGACGTACTTAACAATGTAAAATACGTTGCACTAAACTTAGGAGGTAACCTATCTAAATGCGTAAGACATATCCTAACTTTATGACACCGATTTTGTATGTCATAATGCTTAGCAAGCGCTTAAACAAGTCAGCGTCAAACGAAACTGTCTGTTATGTACCATAGAAATGTATCATTCTTTATCAATTTCATTCAAACGTCAGTTGTAGGAATCACTTAACATAAAGTGGTTGGTGCAGAGGAAATTCATACCTAAGGCCTACTTATAGGTAATGCTTAGCTAAATTTATGTTTGTTGACTTTAGTGCAGACGGGCATTAGCCTCTCTTCTCTGCCCAAAATAATTGCAGTAATCCCTTTTCCTTATCACTGACCTACATTTATTTATTTATTGAGATAAAAACGAAACCAGTCACTTACAGTTACCACACAAATTATGAAATTATAACAAAATTAAAACAATATCAATATAAAAACTATAATTAAAATAAATTCATAAAATGTCAATAATTTAAATCACAATGTCAAAGCTTAAATTAAATACTAAATAAAATGTCAATAAATTAGGTCAATTTCTAATCAATTACTAATAATAAAAACAATGTCATACATCATCAAATTCTACAGATATGTCAGCTTTTTTGCGTAGAAATGACAGCCTTGCAAGTCAGTATAGTGAGTTCAGGGGCCGTACCGTACCGTCAGCCCTTTAAGAAATTTTCATTTAAGACCACTCAACTTTCAATTAGATATAATAGTATAATAGCTGGCAATTTAAAAACACTTTTTTAAGTTAGAACCCGTTAGGATCCTTAAAATTTTCTTTGATCTCAAGAAAAGCTTTCAAACTATTTTCTTGATAATAGAATTTGTGTACAAAATCTCGCTTCGATTAATTATTTTTAAAAAACACTGGAATGAGCTTGTTTTAAACGTCTTATTTTCGTCTTTGGTAAGCGTTACGTTTTCCCAAAACAGTTCAGTACCATCCAGATATTTGAATTTTGAGTGTCTTGTGTGAAGCGAAATTATGTTAAAATGTCAAATTTTTTCAAAGAAATAAACATGCAACAAACAACTTTATTAACAGAAAACCAAAATACCCCCCGGGAAAATGTATGTAGCCAAACTTACTCTGTATGTAATCAGGAATCGACCGACACCTCACGCGTCAAAATCGGTTTAGATAATTTTTTTTTCTCTTAAATTTTGGCTTCGCACGTTGTGTATTTAGCCAGTGTCAAGTTTTGTATTATTTGAAGTGAAGTAAAGTATTTCACAAATAAAACAAGTCTCAGTAATAGTCTTAGTCAAGTAAAGTAAGTCACGGTCATGTCCAAGTCATACCCCAGTAAAGTGGTGGAGACTTTACAAAAGGTTTCTGTGGAGTTTTGGAAATAACACGAAAAGTCACGTTTCACGACAATATACTATTCACCAACACTCGTGCAAGGTCACGAACACTTAATGAATAAAAATCCACCATTTTTACACATTAACACTCAAAATAACACAAGTTTTGGAAAATAATATAATGACGCGACATGACTTCTTCACGTTCCCGCCAAAACTCCATTTAGCTATTTAAGCTGTACGAGGTAATAACATCACACATATACACACAAACATGAAGCAGTCGGGTACATAACAAATCTGTGTAAAAAAAAAAAAGAATTTTCAACGAAGGTCCACTCCACAAAGCTTTGTTTGGTATTGACTACATATTTTGTTTCAGCTAACCAGTTTTAGTGGCCGTAAATTACTATTAACATCTCTCGTACACGCCCCAACAACCAAAAGCACACGACATGCATTCATCACTCACACTAGCTTCGTTCTCAACAGTGAATTAAATTGTTCGTAAATGTGCCTGCAACCAAAATCGCCATCTTTTATATAATAGCCCAAAAACACAAGTACCTTTACCTTGGCGGTGTACAAAATGGCCTGTTCATTTTGCGTTGTGGGACACAAACGTGAAATTATGCACCTTAATCGCATTTATGCACGAGCAAATCGTCGTATTTCAGTCAGCTATGTTACTGCACACGGATTTGTTCATGTTTCAAAGTTGTTATTGTGTATTATTTTCATAAATCTATTAAGAAGTAAATTTTGTAACTTTCGTCATCATCATCATCATCATCATCATCATCAGCCATAAGACGTCCACTTCTGAACATAGGCCACTTGCATCCACCAGTTGTCCGCGACTTTCACAATTTCGTCGGTCCACCTAGTGGGAGGCCTGCCTACGCTGCTTGTAACTTTGCTTATTTCAAAAACAATGTATACAACTTAACATTATTATAGTCGCCGGTCCGTGGGGGCCGCCCACTCTTGACCTAAATAAGGACCTGGCTTATGGTTTGGTGGAAGCGACAGGTGACCGGAATGATTGTGACTATTTTGGTCAGAAACTCAGCGTTGCCATTCAGAGTGGCAATGTTGCCATCATTCTAGCCGCCTTTCCTTCCACCGACAGGATATTCGTTTAGGGTTATATTATTTAATTAATTTGTAAATATATGTATATTTTGTTATTTAATATATGTAAAGTTATTTTAAGATGGTTCAGTTTTATAAGTTGTGCAATGTACCTACTTTATTTTATACTAGCTGTTACTCGCGATTTCGTGTGCGTACAAAAACAGTAGCCTATGTCAGTCTCCGATCCTTAAGCTATGCAAAAACTCAAGTCGATCCGCCGTTCAGCCGTTTAGCCCGCGAAAACGCGACAAACACCCAGACAGCGAGACAGAGAAACAGAGTTACTTTCGCCTGTTGAAATATATATTCTCCATTTTACGAAATACATAAAATAACATTGTAAAAGCGCTCGTAGCGCTTAAAGCATAGATGAATTATAATAATAATAAATAATGTATTAGAAATAGACAACGGTGACGCCCACCTCTAGTTAGCAGTGATTGAATTCCAACATTTATAAAAAAGCTTTCAACTGACAGGCAGACATACCGACGCTATTCCATAGACATCCTGTAATGTCTCATTCAACGGGGAAAACGGTTGCGATTAAGTTAATAGCAACATTGTTCGTCGGATGGAGGTCCGTCACTGAGGAAGCGTGATTAAGGAAGTGAGCAGGAAAACCATTGATAAGAGGTTTTTAATGTCTTCAGTTGGGAAGCGGTGGTGAAAAATGAAAAGTTCCAAGAGAAATCGTTGGGATAGAGCCTGTTTTTAACCGACTCCCTAAAAAAGGAGGAGGATCTCAAGTCACCTGTTTCTTTTAAATATATTTTTTTATGTTTGTAACCTCAGAACTGTGGTTGCCTGGAAGAGATCGCTTTTAGCGATAAGGCCGCCACTTGTGGCACTAGCCTATAAGATAGTTCTGTACGTGTGTTATTATTATTTTGGTGTACACAATAAAGAGTTTCTATCTATCTATCTATCTATCATTTAAGAACCGATTTAGATAATTATTTTTTAATTTGAAAAGAGATACTTCCAGATTGGTTTCATTTTTATCAAAATCTAGTTTGATAATGGGATCCATAAGAAACTGAGGGAACTACTTTCATAAACAATTCACGCATTTACATTGTTCAAAATAAACGAATCACAATTAAACTTTTAAAAGAAATAACAGTCCAGTCAACTCAGTCTTCATCCACAAACTCCAAAGAATGTCCGCAGTAAAACTAACAATTGTTTTTATTCATCCACCAAAAGAAGGGGTGTAAACTTCAAGCTTATGTGAACAAGTACGAGAAGAATGACAGTCTCATACAAAAAAGTGTACCCAGCAGCAGCATAATACTAGATGGCGCTACGTATTTGGTCAGCGAATCTTCAAACTGCTATAAAAGCCGATGAAAATTGATGATTATATAGACAGAAGGTATAATTGTCTCCAATTTTAGGTTAAGTTCAAATTAGATATTAATTGTCTGCAATTTTAGGTTAAGTTCAAATTATATATGAAGTAAAATTTTTTTTTTTTTAAGTAATCTATACACTCCAACTCTTGAGAACCTCTCGAACTTCTCGTGTCTTGCAAATAAAATATAAAATTAATAATATTACTAATGGAAAAATATTCATAACAAGTAGCGTCTTTTTTCCGTATCATTACGAATGAGTTAACTTGAGTTTCTATTTCAATTCAAGCAGAAATTGTGATGATCTTGTCGCAATTCGAAATAAGCGACATCTTACGTCCTTATCAGTTACTACATATTTAGATAGCTATATGCACGTGCTATATGCATATATGTAGGTATATGTACATGTATAGCTATATGTACGTATTGTATAGTATACAAATAGTAATATAAAATAATAAACCGAAGAGTTAGCTACCACAACAATTTTCAAAATTTATTCAAACATTACAATTGATTGTGTTATAAATTTGTAGAATGAAAAAGAATTTGTGAAAGTATGGAATTGTAATGATTTATTAGATTTATTTTACACTAGCTGCACTCCGCGGTTTTACCTGCTATTCTACAGAAACCGAATACTTTTCCGGGATAAAATAAAATCCAGGGTATAAACTACCTTCATACCTAATTTCATTCAAACCCGTTGGTTACAGAGTTGAACGGGAACAAACAGACTTACACACTTAAACCTTTCTTCGCATTTATAATTAGTGTGATATTTATTTTTTATTTCGTTTTAAACGAAATAAAGTCTTATTCAGACTATAGTTTCGATCACATTAAAAGTAATAATACAAGTAACAAATAAAGTCTTATTCAGACTATAGTTTCGATCACATTAAAAGTAATAATACAAGTAACAATAGAGTTAAAACGAAATAAAAAATAAATATCACTCAATTTAACGTGAGTTTTATTAAAACAAAATCTATTAACATTATTTTATATTTCAATCTGGGCACAAAATAAAACAGGATAATACATTTCAATCCAATTTCTCACCTAGAGCGAAAATGATAAAAGTGTCCGAACCATCATCATAGATAAATTACACCTTAAAAAACGCAGCTGCGGTTGAAACTCTGAAGCGCTGAAAAGAGATAGAAAACTCGGCCTCGCTGTCACAGTATTAACAGTAAGGAGTATCAGATCATAAGGAAAAAAAAAGAATAAATGCAGATAGTAATAGTGATCCCGATAGTGAAGTATTCCAGATAATTAGTCTGTCCGTAATTAATAGATCTAGGTAAATAAACTATTTATTTTTATTTTCTATAAGTACAATTTTATTCCTAATAAGTAAAATAAAAAGTATATAATTGATGAGTCACTTCACAAAATTCTGTATAAATGAACATCTGTTCTGTTCTTGAATGAACTGCGCCCAAGTCCGAGTGACTCGTATGCAACCTCGTTTTGTTGGATAATAGATGATGCTTGTTTTTTAAGATAATGGTTTGTAATAAAACTAATTTATTTATGTGTGTAATTTCGCGCATTTTATGTTATCGTGTATTGTGTCAGCGTGTTGTGAATGAGGATAATAATATCGCGACAATCTTACTGTAGTTTTGCGGTACTCCATATTTTAATAAACGATTATAAAAAGGAAATGTGTCTCAGGACTCTTATGCCAACAATACACTGCTGGAACGCTGGCTGTTGGTAGACTGATGATATCCAGATGAAATGATTTGATACGGCCTGAACCACGAGAGAAAAAGAGAGGGAAATATGTAATGTAAGAAACAACCGGTTTTCACTCACGGTAATATACTCGGTCAAATGAAGTTATTTAAGTAATTAAGTTAATTAAGTTGTCCTGGATCTGGGTCGACGTATGAGGGAAAGAGGAAGGGATCCTCGGTCAGGGTGGTTCCTGATCCAGCAAATTTCCTTGGCCATACAGCGTGGCAACTCCGCGAGCGTGTTGGGGACGTTTGGGCCCAGGGATACTGCGCATAGGGGACTAGGCGACTGAAGGTACTTGTGCCTAATTACTGTGTTTTTTATGTTATTTGTGTTCGTTTTGAATATTTGACATGTATTTGTAATTCATTGATATTATGTACTTGACACTTCTCTTCATTATATTTTTAAACAAAATTAAGTTGCAAGCTAGTATAAGATGAATTGAATTTAATTTGACGTTATTTTATTTTAATTTAATTAAGTGATTAAGTTAAGTTAATGAAGTGATATATGATTTTATCCAGAATGATAGAAAGAAAACTTTTTATTGTTCAAACCAGAAACGTTATACTTAAGACAAAAATCAACTTAAAACTAGTGTAACAAATTGCGGCCTTATCGCTAAAGCGATCTCTTCCAGGCAACTTTAGCATGGAGAGGATTTATATGACGTAAGGGACAGACAGAAATGCTTCATAGCGCGGCTCGTGCGTGTGCTCCGTAGCTCAGGTCAGTAGTAAAATGTATTGAGTTGTCTTACTGTCTATAAGTAATTTGTGACTCTACCTCACATTTATCATTAGAGTAACAATGCTTTTTGCGGGATTTCCTTCAAGAATCCGCGAGATTAATGAACGTGGCAATATCTTTGGGCCACCCGATAAATAACAAAATAACGTACGCTTTTATTAACGGCTCAGATTAATAAGATACATTAGGGTAAAATGCGAGAAACATTTCCACTGTTAGCGAATTAATCTTTGAAATTTGGAGCTTTTGCGCTGTTACGTACATTTTTGTTTTAATTTAGTACTCTGATAGTACTTTCTCAAAGTCACGTTTAAGGTCTTTAGAGAGTCCTTCATTAGAGTATACCGCCTACTTGTCCATACAAAAGCGCCAACTGTTTCCCATCCCTAAATCTTATGCGATTTCGATGTTTTTATAAGTTATCTACAAGGTGAAAAACTATGCTTATAGGTTTTTTTTTGCTGTCTCTATATCTTCTTAGATATATACACACCAGACGATTATCAAAAATATTAATTTAAAAAAAAAACTATACAAGATATTGATACCAAAAGAAAAGATTTTGATAAGATTTAGGGGGTCATTATTAACAGTTTTCCCCCGAAACGCTAATTACTTCAAAAAATTAGGATATTCACTTACTCTCTCTGTCGCACGCACGGGAAACAGATCGACAGCAATACAATTTTCCCATAACAAACTGCGCTAAAACCTCGGGGAGGTCGACTATCTTAAGACTCTCAGCAGCGTTTATAGTTATCTCGCTCCCGTATTTTCACATTATTGATGAATAAAAACACAGTATGAATTGCCATTAAGTACATTTATTTTGTCTGTATGATATTATGATAATATTTTAAATAAACTTTCGTTTTTTCCCCACTCGTATACGTATATATCGAAGGAGATAGAACAACACAAAGAAACACAAACACATGATAATAAAAAAGTTTTTTTTTCATCTCTTCTTCCGTCAAATTCAGAGATACCAATACGAACATTTCTTTTAAAAAAATCCGAGTAGAAGCAACCCGTGTTTTTTTTTAATATCTGGAACATTTTTTGCACACACGGTCATCTGACCCCAAACTAAGCAAAGCTTGTAATATGGCTGCCAGAGACTGATATACGTACATAGATATTTTTAAATACATACTTATATAAATATTAACACCCAGACATACAAACAAACACAAATATTCATCACACGAATGTTTGTCCTAGGTGGGAATCGAACCCACGCCCCCAAACACAGAAGGTAGGTTCACTACCAACTGAGCCACCGGGGCAGTCGAATTTTACCCGACGCTAAGTATAACCACCAACATGGTTAAAAAACCGTATATTTTATTGGGATAAAAATTAGCCTATCTGTTGATGCAGGGCACAGATCACACTAGATACCGCCTTACGTTGGTCGTTGGTCCTATAAAAGTCACCAAAGTTTGAGGAAGGCGCGGGTCGCGGGGAGTGCGACCACGCGTTCTCATTGGCTATCTTAAGGCTTCGCTTAAATGCGCCTTACAATCAATCAATCAGAGTAATTTCTCATAAGTGTATTTGGACTGATGCGTGATGCGCTTCGTGCATCCTGAATACAGAATCTAGGGTGTGACCTGTGATGCAGGGTATATGCTAGTTACATAAGATAATTATCCAATTTTATCCGAATCCATCTAGCCAAAACAGATTTGCCTGAGAACAAACACACTTGCAATACACACTTACAATTTAAGTATTTATAATATTAGTGTGATAATGAGGCGTTTTCCAAAAAAAAATAAATCCTTGTTATAAAAGTACCCAATATATGGCGTTAGATGTACCTTGAGTTTTTACTGTCACTGTCAAGACATGAAAGATAAAAAAATGTACGTGTGTTTTTTTTTTCTCGTGTTTTTTGGCTCGACATGTGTATTTAGACAATTTCAAGTAACGTAACTATGTATTTGACTCCATTTGAAATATTACAGTAGTTGACACTGGCTAAACACATAACGTGTGAGCCAAAATTTACGATTTAAGAAATAAACATAAAACATTTCGACAGAAATGACAATGACAGGTAAAACGATAGGTCTGTTACGCCATCTAGTAAGTATTTTAGAACTACATTTTTTTTTGGAAAACGCCTCATTATGTGTGATGTAATCATAGACAGACAACATAATCTCAGTTTTTGATCTACAATAGCTGTATTATTACGAAATTACTGGGCACAAAGAGAGCTACCATCTAACCCCTTGACTTGTCTATAATAGCACTTAGCTCTTTATTAGTATATTTGTTGGTATGGTCGTTGGCCTTTGTAGTCTTTAGTTTTTATATTCAATTTTGGTTGATAAAATATTTGTCAAATTTGATAATTTTATTTTTTTTACAATATTGGCACGGACTCCGGGGTCCGTGCCAATATTGTAAAAAAAATAAAAACCCTTGTCGAGCGCAATGCATTGGTTCATGGTTTTGAATCTCGTCACTCCTCCACTCCACTCCATTTACGTCCTTCAGTCTGTACTACAATCGAATTACGCATCTTTAATGACATTAGCACTGTTACTATATTTTCTCTATGTTCGAAGACAACGAAGCGACCGAAAACAAATACTGTAGTAACGTTTATCTTGTTTCATTATTTTAACTAATTTTGTAAGCCCACTTCAATTGTATCGGCCCTAACAGAAACTCTTGGAACTTTAATATTATTTCTTAGAGAACCACAAAATTGGTGTACTAAAAAAAGTTTAGTAAATCGTTTGATCCTTTATTCATGCTGTAGATCGATTCGGGAAAGTTTCTCCCACAAAATGAGTTCTACCTGTTCAGAAAACAGGTTAATGAATGTTAATGTAGGCAAGGAAAATATTTTGAAACGCCCTGAACCAATTTTAGTTAATACCACTTCGTACCTCAAATTTGAAAGTTTATTTTCGTTAAACTCCCTTAGAAGTTTTAGAGGAGAATAATAACACTTATAGTGACGTAAATATTGTGTGGTTATTTTTGTATTATCTATAAAATGTAATAACTAAATCCTAACTAATATTATAAATGCAAAAGTAACTCTGTCTCTCTGTCTGTGTGTTTGTCGCGTTATCACGACTAAACGGCTGAACGGATCCAGCTGAATGTTTGCATATATATATAGCTTAAGGGTCGGAGATGGACAATAGACTCCTTTTTATTTTTATAGGGCCACGCTAACGAAGTCGCGGGTAACAGCTAGTAATAAATAGAACGCATTTTATGTATGTGACATAATTTCCTAGACGCTAGTACACAGTTATGGGATCGCACTATCGAAAAGCCAACGAACAAATTTAAGCAAACATATTTACGTGTTAAGTTACGAGGTTGGATATTATCTTCCTTTTTAAGGGTAGAGTATCTTACGTTTTGTTTCGGGGATAATATGGATAAAAACAGAAAATTACGGGCAAAATCATGATGAGCAGCAGGGAGACTAAGGAGAATAAATGAGGGAGCGAATCGCTCGCTTGCCTCAGTTTGTCCGAAGCTTGGTCGTTCTTATCTAACGATCAAACTGCGCAGCAAGCAAACCAGTAAATTCCAGGAAATTTTCTGAAGGTAAGCCCCAGTGAGCTGGGCGCATCAACCGTGTAATATGCATGAGTCGGCTGGAGTCAGTCGTTGGTAAAGTGGGCTGCACACTCTGTGTCTACGTTCGTTTATATATTTTAGAAATCACAGGAGAGCACAGCTAATACTTAAAACACAAATACCGAAATAATGTGTTGTGTGATGTGTCCCACTCATTCTCTAAATAAAGTGCAAGTGAGTAGTTCTACAGTGACATAATAATAAGCTACATTTTGCAGACGGGTATTTTCTTTTATCTTTTAATAATATTCCTCTGCATCGCTCGAAGGCTCGATAACCGATGGGGATGAAATGTTCTTTAGTGGTGACCACTAACCGGAAGACGCAGCGTAGGCAGGCCTCCTACTAGTTGGACAGACGACATTGTGAAAGTCACGGGCAGCCGGTGGATTCAAGTGGCAGGTTTTCGTTCGGTTTGGCGCTCTAAGAACGAGGCCTATGTTCAGCAATGGACGTCTTCCAGTTGATAATGATGATGATGATGACTTGTCAGCCTCATCGATCAACTGATTTGTATGACATTATTAAGGCACAATAAAACTCTAATTTTTACGAAGGCTCTATCGCCGATCATTCTCACTTTGTCATCGGAAGGAAACGAAAGGTGCCAAAAGAAATTTCTCGAACAAAACGTTACTTATTCAAAGAGTTTCAAAAGAAAAGGGTTGTTCCGGCTGAAATCATGCAGCTGTTGTGAGTCATAAATCATCTAATGTAGGTGTACTTATGATTGATTACTTTCGGACCCGCCCGGAGTTATAAAGCAAGTATGATCGCTTTAAATTTGGCTGACTCGATCAAAAGCTCGCCCACTCTCCTTCAATTTGACTGTTTTAAGGGCCCGCTCCCCTAGTTTAGCTATGTCGTTTGCTTATTCAACATTTTTTAATATAAAAATTACTGAATAGAAAAAAAAAACTTTAATTTATGGCAATTGCCTTTGGCAATGTTTTTTAATGTTTATGTTATTATTTTGGCGAACTCGAAAATAATGTTTTTATTAATTCTTCTTCGTGAAAATCAATCGATCATTTTAGCTTATTACTTATATTACTAGCTGCGCCCCGCGGTTTCACCCGCTATTCAGCAGAAACCGAATATTTTTCTGGGATAAAAAGTCAAGTAAAAAAAAATAGCCTATGTGTTAATCCAGGGTATAATCTATCTCATCAAATTTCATTCAAATCCGTTCAGCCCCTACAGAGCTGAAAGGGAACAATCACACTTACTTACTTACCCAGTTACACACAAACTTTCGCATTTATAATATTAGTGTGATATGTGAGTAATCTTAGTACTACCTAGTATAGTTAGGTACTACTTAGTACCTACACTATTATAGATACACTTGTACACTAGATAGTTATTCTTAGCTTGTACACTTGTTTTCATTCCAATATACCTAAAAGTTACTGACAAACGGTTCACTAATGGCTAATTAAGTATTTACTGTTGTATCAGAGTTTGGTCACCACTTTGCATTACAACTGCTAGTAGTATATTTAAGTGTACGTATTTCAAGGAAAGTACAATCAAATGCCCTATTAAAAATAAAAAAGGCAGAATAACTAGTTGTTCGCGGCGAACCGAGACCTCGCGACCCCTATATCTTCACAAACCCTATACCGATTCAGCTCATATTCGAACTAAAAAATTGTATTGAAATGAACTACTTGCCTACAAAATCTCATGAAGATCGGATCAACAATTCGCAAGTTATAATCGGTCAAATATATACACAAACATACAAACATACATACAAATTCCGATTTGTCCCAGTAAACTCTGAGACCTTCGCTTCGCTCGGTCAATTACAAATGGCGCTAATTACATTTAAAATATACCAAGTTATGGTTTCTACTTATTTGCCAAACTGAGTTATACGTAATTATATTGTCTTGTAAACAGATTTGTTATGAGCTTAAACTTGATTAGGATTCACCCTATCCTCCGAACCAGATTAGACTGTGTCTCGGACGGCAGTTCTCTCGCTCGCATACATAACAAAGCGTGTTAAGTGTAACAGAGACAAACATAGTAATTATTGTACAGAATCTAGTAATTGTAGTATACGCAAAAGATCTCGATAATAATATAATTACATTTTGAAAATTTTAAACTTCGTTTCGTAGTGACTTATCCGGATACAAAAAATAGGAAAGACTATTTTTAAAATGTAAGATGTTCAACATAATATAAAAGGGTATTACAAAAAATAGTAAGATATCGTATCTAGTTCTTATTGTTAGGAAAGTAGGTTATGGCTACGTTTAAACATTATTTGGAGTAATAATATTATTTCCTATATACAGAATTATAAGAAAAAGATATGCTATAAGAAGTACTCATAGTACTCATGATTGTGGGACCAGCCCTGAAATCCAGAAAAAAATACAGCTGTTCCATTGAAAAATGTCAATGACACTCGACAAAATGTATGTAACAGCTGATTTGTTTTTCTCGATTACATGAAATAAACAAATCTGGCTGCCTATTGGCTGCCGTTGACTTGACATTGACAGATTTTAATTTGCTATTGCTTTTTTTTAGGCACTGAAAGTACAGCCTACTATGTGGCATCTTTAGGAGGTCAAACAACTATTAACTATTACCACGACTATAGTCGTAATAGCCGACTCAATTTAACCTCAGTATTCCCGTTTTATTAAAATAAAATGTCTTAACTATTATTTAATTATTGGAAAAAATGTATTTTTGTGTAATGCAATATACAATACAATATAACTTGTAATATCGAGATATAGCACATCGTTTTGTCAACACTAATCCTGTGTAAAAAGTAGTGTAGTTTAAATGCTGGTTATTATTTGGCGTAATGCATAAGCGTTACTATTCAGCGAGATAATGCCGCTAGCTTTTTGTGTACGCTGTCAACTGGTAGTGTTATTTTTCAGCTGGTTATGTCGTTGATTAAGGAAATTTCTGCGTATAAGGTAATTCACATGTAATAATTTACATCAAATCACCTCAAAAACGGCTACACTTATAATTGTAAGCAAAGGAATTCATAACCGTAACATTCTCTTGCGTACCCTAAAATTTGCGGTACCGTAGAGGCAAGGAAAATTAATAATATTATTTGGATCCTGTTTCACAGCCGCTGAATAATTTATACCTGACAGTTAAACAACATTGACTAAATAATTGTCTTTGCCTTATTTTTTATTATACAGAGTAACTATTTAAGTGTAGTGTGCGTGTTTTTATCACGCAATCTGTATCGTTAATAGAATATATCTAACTAATCTAACTATCTAACTAATATATTATATTTTATTATAATTCATAGGAATATAGCTGCAGTCGTATCAGGACCAATAAAGCTTCGATGTATAAAAATGACTACGTTCGTCTCGAGGAAAAAACTTTGTTTGTGCGATTTAGAACTCCCTACATTACAACTGTCCGTCTATACAAAACGTCAAAAACTGCACCAAAATGGCCAACTAGCGCCATCTAGCAGTCTATATAGGAAGTTACTTTGTCTCTCTCTCTCTGGATATTTATTTATTGATTTAGTTATCACGGTTAAACTGCTGAACGGATCTTGATAAAATTGGATAAGGACAGACATAGGATACTTATTTTATGTTCACGCGAACAAAGTCGCAGGTAACAACTAACATATGCGCACTGCTAAAACGTTACCCTGCATATAGCAAAATTAACTTGTAATTTATACAAAACACAGTGTCCATAAATTTTTAAGTCCATATAAATTTTGAGTTAATTGCAGCGTTAACTGTGACATAATCACAGATATAAATCGATAAATAGGCTCTATTTTTACACGCTTTTATTTTAACTTGCAGTGTTTGTATGTATGTATGTATTTTCGGATCAAATCTTGCAACACAATTTATGACCATTTTCCCTTGTTAATTGAGTTGAAATTTTGCCTGCCTGCAAAGTTCCGATGACAATACCATATGATGAGAGCGAGCTGATCTGATGATAGAGACGTAAGGTCGAAAATGGAACTCCTCAGTAACTAACAGTAGGGTGATAGAATTTGGACTAATTTTGATCACCTTGCGATATCACCAACGGATTTTATAAAAGCACGTCTGATTTTTTTTTTTCCACAAAAACTTATTATTTTTGGGCCTACTGGCTGTAGGTTAGTTTCGCGATGGTGAAACAGGCCTCGGAGTATTTAACCAGCCAAAGGGTATGTTGCGGTATCGATCAAATTCGTTCCCTACTGCAAATATTTATCGTTTTGATTGCTTTTCTGGAATCTCATAATTTTTGCGGAACACTCAGTATTAGACATAGTTTATAATGAATAAATGTTTGTTATTTCAAAAATTTTACTGATACTTGATTCATATTATAATGAACTCTCCTTCGGGAAGTGTATATGAGACAGCAGAGTATGTCACAGCCTATTTTCTCAGCAACTATAAATGTTATCGACTTGAAATTTGGCAGAGATCAGGTAGTTTGTTCACATATTATGTTGCAAAACCGATGAGTAGTCGGAGTAGTCACTGGTCACTGCTCCTCTAAACAAACGCATTTTTAGCCAGCTGCCCAAGAAGAAGGGTAAAGTTTTTAGAATGTATGTAGACAGCTAAATATAAACTCTTTATTGTGTACACCAAACTAATAATAAACACTTACAGAACTATTTTATAAGCTAGTTGCACAAGTGGCGGTCTTATCGCTAAAATCGATCTCTTTCAGACTTCTTCCAGACTTTTCTTTCCTGTTTGTAAGTATGTGTTTGTTTCTATACATCCTGAAAGCTTAACCGATTTTGACGAGTCGTTGGATTCCTCTTTACGTACGGAGTGAATAAGATATATTTTGCAGACGGGTATTTTGCATTTCTTCTAATAATATTACTTACTAGCTGTTACCCGCGACTTGACTTGCTTGTTTGCGTGTACCACCAAAAAAAGTAGCCTAGATCCGTCTCCTACCCTTAATCTACATATATATATATATATATATATATATCCAAAAGTTCGGGTTGACCCTTTTAGCCGTAATAACACCCAGACAGAGAGACAGACAGATAGAGAGACAGAGTTACTTTCGCATTTGTAATAATTGTTAGGATGCTAGACTACTAGTATTACTAACAGTCTGTCATCAGTGCAGAAGTTACATGGAGACAGACTGCAAGGGCGCACATATGCTGCCAGACTGCAGCAGCTTGGCGGAACAGCGCACGATGAGATGATCCTCGGGTCACCGAGGATGCTCCGGGAGGACCGCGACGGTGTTGTTGAGCTAATGCATGGCCTTCCTGAAGGAAACTGGACGGCTACACTAAATGCAGCCGCAATGTAACACAAAAAAGTCGAAAAGCGGTTTAGTTGCGCAAAAATCCACTCTCCGATTACCAAGTAAGCAATTATAAAAGTCGCTTTAGACGATGACATCTGCTGTTTCTAACCAACTTCCCAAAAAAAGAGGAGGTTCTCAAGTCGACTGTTTTCATTTATGTTTGTTACCACAGAACTTCGCCATTTCTGAATCGATTTGGAAAGTAATTTTTAGTAGATACTTCCAAATTGGTCCCATTTTTATCAAAATCCAGTTATGATAATGGGATCCTTGAGGAATTGAGGGAACTCCAAATATTATGGTATATATAGCGATTATATAGCCATATAGCGATTTTGGTATTTTCGTCAACAAATCAACCTTTTTTTATTCAGAAACTATCATTTGGTGAAGCGGAACTGATGATTTAGATCACAAATGTCCACCGAAACTCTTCAATGATACGTAGGTATTTTAAAGGAGGCGCTTAGATAATCTCGATTATGATAGCTAAGCGTCTCTGAGGAAGCAAATTTAAATAAATGGTTCTAATGAAGTAGAGTTTTTTTATTTAAAATTATTATAACTCAACAAAAATAATAACCGTGGTAAATATCCCGTTAGTACTAATAGTGATGTTAAAATTATTATGTACCTTTATAACAGAACTAGCAGCCCGCCCCGGCTTCGCACGGGTAATTAACAAAAAATTAAAAATTATAATACACATAAACCCTTCGTTTCGGAGCCTATTCGATGCAAATAAACAAACAATCAAACCTTTCCTCTTTGTAATATTGGTATAGATTTTTATAAATAATGACGTGTTCTGCAAAGGCGTAGTATATTATTTTATTCTATCATCAATAGTTTTCGCAGCGCACGCGATGTAAAGAATATTTTTGGTATTTTTTTAACACATTGGGTTACATTATTGGAGTTTTAGTAAGGGTCCCTAATTTTTTTGGAAATATAATACAACCTATGTCACCCGAAGATAGTGTAGCTTCCCAACAACGAGAAATTTATTCAAATCGGTTCAATAGTCTCGGAGCCTATTCAATGCAAACAAACAAACAATCAAATCTTTCCTCTGTATAATATTGGTATGGTATAGAAGACTACATAGTTTGAAAAGTCCATAACTAAGACATACAGTGCACGTGAGCCTAGTATCATTACTCACACCACCGCAGCGCTCAAAGTTATCGGACTCCAAACCATTTGGGATGCAGAACTTAGCCAACTTATCTTTGAAATTGTGTGTATTTTTGAAAGCATTAGAGAATCTCTCTGTGTACTAACATTCTCAGGACTATACTGCTAAAAAGGGCTGCGTTGTATGCGTTTTTGAAGGTATATAGTAAGTAGTATAGTAAGAGCCTTATAAGCATTGTCGTAATCATGATGTTCCTCGGTAAAATTTGCTGCTGGGATTAAGTGGAACTTCAATAACATCATCGTCAACATGTATTCCACCGCTGCTATACTTCTTGGCATGAGTGGTTTTTTTGCCAACTTTAACGTGATAGGTCTCCACGACATGAAATCTATCGGATGTCCGCCATCATTTTCAAGTAGTCCACAAACCAACAGAATGTAATTAAAACACAGATTTAAAACTAATATTGACTGCAAACCGAGTTTTTATTACACAACACAATCTTCCTGTGTTACTAATTAACACGGTAACCCACTCTCAGTATTGGTCTGGCGAAGCTGAGTCTAAGGACATGGAGACACGCTACATCGTACCGCGCGTGACGTCACCTGCCGGCCCCAACAGAATACCAGCGCTGGTGGTTTACAGCCAGCTTATGCTGAGTTGGGGCCGGTTTCGTGACAAATATATAGGTACACTTCCTGTCTATTACGTGTATATTTAATTTATTATTATGTTTCTTTTGTGTCTGTATTTTTTTGTTACGAAATAAATATTTCTGTATTTTCTGTATTTCTGCTATGGCTTTCCTCGTGACATCGCTGCTTCGCCATCACTCTATGCTTGCGCCGAGCCAGTCCGAATCCACCAAGATTCCACGTTTTGTGGCTGAATATTAGAACGTTACACGTCTTCACCTAATTAAAACATAATTTTGTGTAACGTAATATTTGGAAGTCATTATCAAGCAATAGTTTACGGTAGTTTTAACTGCCACTAGTTATTTCACCATAAGCAGTCGTTTATCTCAAAATCGTATGTTAATTAAAATATTCAGGTGCATCCCTAATAGTTTGTGGAGACGCTAGTACATACACAGTAAGGTAAAACATGGTTATCAGAATACATAATATACCAGGGCAGATTTCTGAAGCTATGAAATTGGACTTGAATACGTAATAATAAAGCCAATAACATTCTTATTCGTTTTTGAACGTGCTTGACTGCTGACGACCTTTGATATATTATTCAGTTTTTGTATTTTATTGTCTAAGGGCGCCTGAAGTATTTGATTTATGTTTATCTTATTTCGTTTTTATTTAACTAAGTACGCAGAATTGGTGGAGACGAGTGCACGATGGTAAGTTTAAATTTGAAATAGAGCTATTCATTTACTAAATGTTCCTAATTATGTAGAAATCCCGTCACAAATCCTGTAACCTCACATGCCCTGGAACAACTTTTCTCATATTCAAACTTTAAAATTGAATTTGCATGAACCATATAAAATTTAGCAAAGATGGAATCGACAGTCCTTAAATAAGTTATCAGACATACAAATGTCGAAGTATTGTCGTAGACTCTGAAAATTTCGCTTTGCTCCGGTCTAATAAAAATCCAGGGTAAGCCCATATTTATTAACATGTCACCCGCTGCTCAATCATTAGCCGGAGTTTAATAAATCATTTTATAAATCATTTTCATTGAACTGCGAATGCGCTCAGTTTGATCTGTATCCCAAGTAAAACAAAACTTTCATACGTGGTCCACGTGGTCAATTAACTACCGGCACATAAAATACAATGATAGATACTACCTACGTACTACCGGCTCGCATAATGTTAGCAAAATTAGCAAATGAGGCGAAAAGACAAAATGTCGCTAATGTCGGCACAAACGCGATATCGGGTGCTAATTGGCATTGATGATTGAATAATTGCTTAACTCTAGGTAATTGTTTTAACTAAAGTTTGATTCTACGTTCTAGAAAAAAGGCTTCTACTTAATTCAGCTAACACTTATTTCTCTAGAGATTCGGTTTCGGTTCTGATTCTTTCGGAATTTTTAAACATTTTTTAATATAAAATAATAATAATATAAAAATCTGTATCGGTATTGGTACCGGTACCGGTACGATACCGGTACCTTGGACAGACTGTCCAGTTAGGTAAGTCCAACTTCGACAAAGAGGTCGCCCGAAGAATCCAACTCGGATGGGCAGCGTTCGGGAAATTGCGTGATATCTTCTCGTCCAAAATCCCGCAGTGCCTGAAGACAAAGGTTTTCAATCAATTTGTGTTGCCAGTGATGACATATGGAACTGAAACGTAGTCTGCGACGATATTGTAAAAGTCGCGGGCAATCGGTGGAAGCAAGTGGCCTGTTGTCGGTCGGTTTGGCGCTCTAAGGGGTGGCCTATGTTCAGCAGTTGTTCTTATGGCGCATAATGATGATGATGAATTGAAAAAATTGATCACGGAACATCTTTAGAATCACCAAAGTTTTATTATAGATTAAAAAATGAGCCTGGTGCAATAGGCTTTTTACCGTAAATTTAAGTCTATTAATAGTTTGTTTTCACTAATACTTTGGTATAGTTCATGGATTTAAATATAATTAAAATCAAACTATGTTTTTAAAAGATTTACAGAGGCGTTGCTAGCCTGAATAAGTTATTCACACAATATTGGCGTATACAATATTTTAGACTGTGTCTAGTTTGTACGTATTTTATTATTATGTTAAATAAAGAACTTTTAAAATAAATAAAATACCAAAGTTTTATAGAAGTTTAATGACTTTATTATGGCGAAGGTAAAGGATAAAACTTTATTTCCGATTCTTTTCTTTCTCCATCGCTAAAAAAAAACCTTATGGTGCAGATAAGATAAAAAATTGTAGATGTAATTTACTACGTGGATCTACTTAGATTTATATGCCCTTTTTTATTTAAGGTCACTAATAATTACTAATAAATTTTTGGCTATTAACAATTTATTAGTAATATTATTATACTCGTATCTCATCATCATCATCAGCCATAAGACGTTGCTAAACATAGGCCCCCCTTAGAGCGCCAAGCCGACCGACAACGAGCCACTTGCATCCACCGGTTGCCCGCGACTTTCACAATGTCGTCGGTCCACCTATTGGGAGGCCTACCTACGCTGCGTCTTTTGGTTCGTGGTCGCCACTCAAGAACCTTTCTTCCCCACCGGTTATCGGTTCCTCGAGTGATGTGGCCTGCCCTTTGCCACTTCAGCTTGCAAACTCTGAAAGCTATGTCGGAAACTTTGGTTCTTCGGCGAATATCCTCGTTCCTCGTACCTCGTACGTTACTCTTATCTACGTCACTACATTTTCCTCAAAATTATCACAGCAACGTTCCCCAAGCATTTCCGACTAACAAACCGAAACTTGGAGCCAACATCGAGTTTCAACTATGAAATCAAAATCTTGTATTGAAATACATTATTCATGTCTATTTATAAACTGGGAAGACGTTACCTTAGAAATCTCACTTCTGAATAAAAAAGTCACAGAGAAGAAGCTTAGTAGAACACTGCAAACATATGAACACCATAATTTGCGCGAAGATGTACGGTGGGGGTATCTAATACGCAATGATGAGCCCCACCAAGGTGATGTCGTATTCAGAGCAGCGAGGGGGTTTTAGTGGGTATAATCCCACATTACCTGGTTGCACCCCTGTGCAGGCGGATATCTCTCGAAGATGTCCCCCGATATAAAAAAGAGTTCTTGAAAGAAAGCTCTAAATCTATTATAAAGCCTACCCATTTCCTTATCCGGTATTATTAGCTGTTGTTCCTAAACGACATGATGGGTCAAGCAACGCTGTCGTCCTGCCAAGACTCTTATGGAAGGCTGACAAGAGCACTAACCATCTCCGAATGCAGAGGTTCCCTTCTAGTAGTATCTTAACACAGAAGGAATTACGGTTCTTTTCGAAAACAAAAGTTATCTTTCTGAATAATTTTCTACTCGTTGATCTAAACTCCGAAACCCGCTCTATTGATGTTCAGGTTATGTATGGAGAACGCTCTGATGCGCTAAATCGTAAATTGAATTGACGAGTTTAGAACTTTCAGTTTGGCTTGTCTTCCTCCACTTGAGACAAGGTTGCTAAGTTTCTATTGCAAGTCTGGATTTGAGTTTGAGCTATTGGTGAAGGAAATCTTTGTTAGTATAAACCATGCCATGATTGAACTAAATTAAGTAGGTGATCAAAAAGGCTAATAGACAATACAATCATCATCATCAGCTGTAGGACGTCCAATGCTGAACAAAGGCCGCCCTTTCGACCGCCATACCGACCGACAACTTGCCACTTGCAGCCACCGGTCGCCCGTGACTTTCACAATGTTGTCGGTCCACCTTAAAGGAGGCCTGCCTACGCTGCGTCTTCCAGTTCGTGGTCGCCACTCCAGAACCTTCTCCATCGGTTATCGGTTCTTCGAGCGATGTGGCACGCTTACCTTGAAGTAACCTATTTTACTCTTGATGACGCACATTGCGGGGAGCACATATCACTGCGCTTATAAAAAATAGTACTGAGGCGTTTCTAAGAAGATCGGCCTTCGTTCAGCAGAGGACGAAAAAAATACTGACAATGATGATGAAAAAGCATGAATGAATTTTGTGCCGCCCAATCGAAAGCGCCGCTTATTACCTCACCCTACGTCTGCGAGCGCCTTGAGCATACCATACTAAACTTGTTCACGCGCAATCAAATGTTCTTATTATATTTGTTAACTGCCTTTTGCATGTCGTCCCTAGCCAGTAGGCAATCCATGATAAACTTTTTTGAAAAATTAAATATGAATGCTATACAATATTTGGACTGTATTGAATTTTATTCTAGCTAGATTATTAGGTATTTTGGTTGTAACCAGAATTTTATCAAAAAAAAAACCGTTATCCGAATAATAATTTGTCACGAGGCAGATTAAAAATTGGCTACTAGCTGCGCCCTGCAGTCGTGAAAAAACTAATAGGAACTATATTATTTTTAGTTCTTTATAAAAAGCCTATGTAGCCTACTATGTGACTCTCAGGCCTTTCAACTGTACCTATGCAAAAAAACTGCCGATCCGTTGCTCTGGTGCAGCCTAAAAGAGGTTGAATCAACAAACACACTTTCGCATTTAGAATATTAGCAGTGCAGCAGGGGAGTAGGGATTAACATTGATTCGATAGAATTTGGATTACATTTTGGCTAACTGAAATAAACTTTATTTGTTCAGTATTGAGTACGGAGTAGACAGATTGGATGATTAGTTTAGTTAAACAATGTATCTTTTCATGGAAATATTGACTTTTAAGTCAGCCTTGAGTAATCTGACTATTTAATTTTGCAATTGTTTACGAGTGGTTACTCACAGGATACAGATTTATTTGTTTTTCTATTCTAATAATAATACTTATAAGATTTAGAGATTTAACATCTAATATCACTGGAAGACGAGCGCAGTGCATTACTGCCCATCGTGGAACTGAACTGATATACAATATAATTATAGCGTGACGTGTACCATCAGGAGAGTGACTTGCTTGCTTGTCACTCAGTATCATGAAACAAAAACTTTATTTTACTCATGTGTCCAAGCCAATTTTTTTGCTTCAGCTTCAAATAAATAATTTCGTGTCCACATTTCCGATTTAACCAATATTATAAGGCTACCAACAAAAACGATCCCGAAACAGCCTGGGGTTATTGTAAACCCCCAAAAGGGTCCGTTAAAGGCCCTGTTCATACAGTGATAAACCAATATGACATATTTTATGTTCGCAACGCAGATAAATTCCACTTTTGGCACTATTTCTTTATAAGAAGCCTTATTTCACTGAAAAGATTCATGACAATCGTTTCGCCTTAGTGGTATTTGTGATTATGGTTTGTTTCCTTTTTCTGTGGGTGTGGAGTTTGCGTTACAAATCCTGTTTTCTTGCGTAAGAATTATTTGAACTGCTAAGCTTGCGTTCTTCCCGATACTTTAAGAAAAGACAGACATTTTCCAGAAATAGGACACTGCGTGTGCTTTAACCTTGCTAATAGCTTAAAAGTATTTGTGAAAACAGATGTAGAACTTAATATTTGGTGCCGAGACATGGACGCTCACACATGAGGCTGTGCACAAACTCAGGGTATCACAGAGAACCATCATCCTCAGCCGCAGCATAAACTGCAAGCACAGAACATATAATAATCTCCAATACCGAAATCCAAAAGAGAACAATGGTTTGAGACGTCGGAATAGCGGTAATGAATCTTAAGTGGAGCTGGACAAGACTAGTTACTAGGCAGTGGTGACAGATGGAGTAAGGTGGAGATGGTGTCCGAGGCAGAGTAGGCGGAGCGTTGGTCGTCCAGCTGCGAAGGGCTGCAATCTGCTGCAAAACCGATATCCTTCGAGATAATCCAGTAATATGCGGGAGACCGCAGAACGGTACACTAAGGTATAGGCTCCCTTATAGTAAGATATACTGACAATAACCATATGTCAGACAATTAGCAGTGGCTGGTAGCCGAAAACCGGGATGAGGGGCGTGCATTGGCGAGATAAAGTTGTTTTGATGGCTACTGTTTAAGTATTGTGCGAACCGCTAGACTAGTCCCAAGAAGACAGGTAATATTTGTAGGGAGTATGTAAGTAGTGGGAAGCCGGGTAATATTTGTAGGGAGTATGTAAGTAGTTTTTTTAATTTTTGATTGAGTTTTTCTATATTAGGTAATCGTTCTTATATCTGGATGGCGCTAGTTGGTGCTGCATTGGAAAAACTACCAGCAAGTGCAAGTCTAGTGCGAGTTCTTCCAAAAAGTTAGTTATGTTAATTAGGGTTAGCCTAAACGGCTTGACTGATTTCGACAAGTGAGGTGTCGTTAGCTTTCTCTTTACGTCTGCAGTGACATAGGCCGTTATTATTTTGCAGACGGGTATTTTATTTTAATTTTAATTAAATTTATTATCTAATGTTGCTTAAATCTATCTACATTTTTCCCAAGCGATCCATAGACGTAGTAAGTTGACACACCCCGGTGAGTAATTTTACGTTTATGTTGTTATTTATTTATTTACTTAAGTATACATTGCCACCTTATTTATAAGGAGAATTCTGTGATTGCCACATAATGTGTAATGGTAACATTTTTCAGAATGTACTAAATTGTACATTATACCCGTTATATTTGCAAATTAGCCGATTTCTAAAAAAAATACGACTAAATTTGGCTTCAGCACGTCCAATGCAAACGAAGCGGAGCTCGGAAGGGCGGCCGTTTCATTTATGATTCACAAAGAACTGTTGATTTTCCGTGGAGGTGTGTCTGCTGGATTATTCAGTGCTATGGTACCCATTTACATACGCAAATTGGTAGGAATGGTCTGTGCATAGGTGTGCGCACGGTAAAGAAGTTTTTGAGATGCTGAAAGGATGAAGAAAACCTTAGCTTGGGACCGATTTTAAAACTAGTACTTCTGTAAATAGTAGTCCTCGCGAACACAAACTTTTTTGCAGCATCTCGTTTTATTTTTATTTTATTTATTTCATATCCACAGGTAACTACTTACTATGATATTTACTATAAACAATTATGCCAAGATACTATTAATTATAAATATATATATATATACATAGTCTTTGGTGGTACTATTGGGTCCCAAACTAGGCAAAACCTGTATCTTGGTGACCCAGTTTCAGCGGATTACAAATCAGATTTCGCGCGACAGAGATTTATAAGATTGTTATAGATAATAAACAAATACCCCGAACAACAAATATCCCGAACCGAAACCTCACGCTGTTTTATAGGTAATTATATTGACAACCTTCACTGATTTTCCTCATAATCAAAATTCTTGTTTAGAATTGAGTGCCAAATGTTATACAAATCGGCGAGTAAATGGCGCCGCAGAAAATTTCCCCTCTTTTTTGGGGAAATATCCGTCCAATCAAAAATCAACGATGATAAAAAAACATCTATGAAATTGTGGAACCTGGATACCAAGTTTCGTGAAGATTAGTTAAAAAATGCCATCTGTACGCGAGTACCAAATTTTGCCGATTGATACAGAGACTTTGTTCGCTTCGCTCACTTGGTCAGTTATTAATGAATAACTTTTAATCGTGATATGAAAAAAACCTTACTTTTGGGCAGGTTTTTTAAATCCCTATAAGCTACTATCATCATCATAACCGACCAGAAGCCGTCCACTGCTGAACAAAGGCCTCCCCCTTAGAAAAGGGGGAAGAGGCTTGCCATAATCCACACGCTTGACAGGCAGTTTTTCATTTTTTTTTATGGTAAAAAACGTTAAATATCATATCAAATCAAATAAAAACAAATATATTTGGGCATTACAAAAATTACAACTATTGTATTGTATTCTATTGTAAGTTGTAAGTATTGTGTGTATACTCAGAGCATTCACGCTCACATAAAGGCTTCTTCTTGCGGCGGCGTCGTGTGACGGGTGCTGCTTGCGGGAGCTGGACTGCTCGGTGTATTCACGCAACATAGTAATAAGTATAGCAGATTTTCCTCTTGTTATGTTGTTAGTCTTATATTATCAGTTATAATAATAGTTAACAAAAAATGTAAAAGTTGACAAAGGGCATGGTCCTCGGAGTCCGTGGAGCTGAACCAAAAACAATAAAAAAATAAAATAAAAATTACAACTAAATTGTTGATCCCAGAGTCTCCCAACCTAGTCATAGACTGTGTATCGGGAGCCAGTGGCTTCTCCTATTTACTACATAAGTATGCCAAAACAAAAGAAAGTCAAATTTAAGGTTAGTGAACATTAATTTAGAATTTACACTATCAATATTTACAATATCAATATACAGTAATCATCGCTTAGTTCCATATATAATAAACAAGATTGATAAGCATTGTTATTCAAGCTAGGAATAAACCCGTGTTATGGTGTAACAAGTCCGATAATGTTGTAGTGGCCAATAGAGGCCAAAAGCAATTAATAAATAAAAAAAGCAATATGTTGAACAAAGTCACGACCGACTAAATTTAATAATTCCTATTTTAGTTTTGTAAATATAAATTACTTAGCAAACTCTGGACTATGAATCACTAAACTACTGATCTAGGATTAACTCGTCTGTGAATAATTTAATTTCTATTTGTTCTATAACAGAGAATAGAGGCTTAAATTAATAAACAGGCGACTTATGAAAATTATGTGGCTAGAAATTGTAATACCCCATCTTGTGGGGTGGGACTGAGCAGGTTTTTTAAACAAAGATAAAGTTTCGTACACCACTTTTTTATCAGATGTACCGCTTGCCAAATACGAGCCAAAAAATTGCTTGCAAGGTGTAGCCCCGCCCTGCCATTTCTAAACTACACATCAGAAAACTTATCATCTCTTAAGTTCCATCTTAGTAAAAACATTCCTTTAAAATTATTTCGGGCAAAATGTGATAATATAATAACTTTTTGAGATAAGCGGAAAAACTGAAATACTTCCAGCTTCCTACGCGTTTACGGAACCCTACTAAGTATGGGCTGTATTGCTTTTAACGAGTTATTTCTTACCTAACAGTATCATCTATCGTAGTGTTCTCACGCCCAGTAAATGATTTGCCATTTCCCTTGTGAGAACCGCAGCCCGCGTTAGTTAATTATAAACCCTGAACACAAACATAATTACGGTCCAAACATTTACCACTTAATTCAATTCTACTATTGTGAGTTGGAACTTTGCTTCGTTGAAATGTTTCGAAGAACTATAGTTGTGGAATTCGAAGTGATTGGTTTTTAATAATTGAAATGTATATTTGAAACACGTTAATATTGATTATTCATAATCTCTACGATATGCATGCTATGGGTCCAGCAGTTTATAGTAAACTGTAGGAACATATCACCTCGTCGTCCACTGTGTGCAGCTTTCAGCACAGTTTCTACAGCTACAAAAAGTTTTGCTATTTAAAATGTAACAGATTTTGGGATATTTTTTTATATATTTTTTTTGACCATGAAAGATAATGTACAATAAAATAAAGAACAAATTTAAAGTACCGCTAATCTAATAAACCGCTACCAGCCGGTATCGTGGCCAAAATGCTTAATTACTGCATTGAATTGCTAAACCAATTGTTTGAGCAAGGTACAGGTCCCCATTTTGGTCACGAGGTGCTTCGACCAGACGAGTTGTTATATTTTTTTTTTTTTACCCGATCCACACGGTCCTAAAGTAAAATCACTTTTTTATTGACCGAGTGAGCGAAGTGAACGAAAGATCTCAGTTCGAACTGGCAAAATTTTCTGTTATCTGTCCGACCTGTCCGTATGTGGGTACTCGCATACAGGTCGTCTTTTTCAACCAATCTTAACGAAACTTGGTATACAAGTTCTATTTTTTTTAATTTATTTTTTTGTTGGCTATTTTTGATTGGTCCCCCTATTTCCCCTAAAAATAGGGGAAGTTTGCGACGCCATTCACTAGAAGATTTTGATAATATTTGGCATACATTTTCGGTACTCAATTCTTAACAAGAATATGAGCAAAATCGATCTCAAGATATAAGGTCCGACACATAGCCACATCGACCAAAAGCTTGCCAATTGTATCCACCGGCTGCCTTCGACTTTCACAATATCGTCGTTCCACCTTTGTGGGAGACCTGCCTGCGCTGCGTATTCTAGTTCGTGGTCGCCACTCAAGAACCTTTATTTGCCATCGCTACTTAACTTGTTTAAATAGAATAAGTAATGATTGATATAATCGACAATAGAGCCGCCATATTTGGGACGTCATAGGTTGCTGCGCAAATGACAACAGGGTTTTTCTTACTTAGAAAATCTTGTTTATTACGACAATTCTACTTATGGATTTAAAGTTCATTCCGATGAAAATTAGTTTTAACTTTTGGCTTCTCTACTAACGCTCGCTTCTAGAATATTTTCTTATTTGAAATGGAGACACAGTTATCACTTATCATAATTATAGTAAGGACTCCATAAAAAATATTACTCGATAAAACATAGAGACAAACGAAAACATACAACTTTATGCAGACCCGGATCAATAAAATAATACCCATATACTTAGAATACAAAACATATGGAATAACCTATCCCAAAGATTGAGAACAATCCAGAATACATAGAACTTCAATCAAAACAGCCGTAGTACTAGCAAAATTGACGTCGACCCTGTTATTCTGCGAACAAAGCCTTGCACTGCAACTTTATTATACTACTAAAATGTTGCCTGAACAGACCGTATAAAATACGAGCATTTTATTTAAGGAGTCCAATTTAGTGAAGATACCTGTATTGGCCCGTCTGGGGATATTACAGCGCCAGCTACGATTTTATTTCACTCCAGCCCTTGGTTCGTATTGCGTCGTCTATAGCTGCCCCCCTAAGGGTTCAGTCTACGTGATGCCAATATTCAAAACGAATGATGTTGCGAATCTGGTTTGCCGTCAATTTAAACGACCGTTTTCGTGGAAAGTTCGTGTGTAAAGCTCACTACGGTATGTAAATTCGGTCGGCGGATTTCAATTTGGGGTGGCAACTGTTACTAATAGAATTTGTTTGTCTTTATTGCTCGTTTGTAGTGCGGTTGGAGCATTAACTCGTGTACCGATATGTTAATTGACGCGAGTGCAGTCAGGAGTTTTTGGAAAGGGGCTAAATGCCAATAGATTCTGTTGTAGATTAAAATAATGACCCCAAATTTCAAGCAGTCTGCAGCTGTGACCCCAAATTTCAAGCTGTAACCCCAAACTTTAAGTCTATTCGAATACGTGTTATTGTAGTTAAGCACCAAAGAAATTTAATAAGGTATATGGCACATTTTTGCCGTTTCGTGAAGATGACGTTATTCCTATGTAAAGAGTTCGAAGTGCACGTTTTTCGAATTTGGGTAATTACATAAACCTTACCAAATTCTAAAAACGCGCGTTTTGAGCTCTACGTAGGAATGGCGTGACTTTCTTAATCGTTAGTCCAAGCCGCAAAATGGTGAAGACTTAGTTGTTCTTAGTTCTATTCTAACCACTTAACCACTTAACTCTAACCACCAATTGTGTATGAATTGGATTTTATATATTATGCCATTTTGTAAAAATATGTTTTCGAAGTATACTAAAGATTGAGTTTAGGTACATCTAAGAATACATGAGTACTAAATGGAATTTGCAAGCTGTTAGTCTGAATTCTAATTTACGTTGGATAGGTTCGTGATGAATTTTAACATAAACAATAATCTTTCCTAGTGTTATCGCAACATTACATTATCAGCCAGAAGACGTCCACTGCTGAACATTGGCCTCCCCCTTATACCGTCACACCGAGTGACAACGTGCCACTTCCATACACTGGTTATATAATTCCGTCATATTCAAGAGTACTACGCTAGAAGCATGGAACAAAATTGTGGTGGTGCAGATCTTCAAAAAAGGTGATAACACCTTACAGAAGAATTATAGGCCCATCTCGCTCCTGAGCCATGTTTAAAAGCTGTTTTCGTGAGTTATACAAACCGCCTCGAACGCAGGTTTGATGACTTCCAGTCTAGAATATACCCCTTGAAATAAACCCGATAAAAACCGATAAACATGATGTCTTAAGACGATGCTCCAGGGATTGCAGTCGGGATTTGATCAAAGTGTTGTTACCTATCAGCCTCTTTCGGCGTTTCTTAGTCGACTCCAGTGTCTAGTTGGAAGAAATTGAATCCAATAAAATGACTTTGTTTGAATAATATTTAATCAAATCAACCAGGCCAGCCGAAGATAAAATTACGCAGCTCGAGTTTATGGAGTACGCAGACAAAGACAAATTTTAAAATTAATTTAAACTCACTCTCATACTTCAATATTTAACAAAAGATTAATGCGACATTAAACTTTAGGGTCACCGATTATTAATTTAGGGGCCATAAAATTATTAACTGATGGCAAACAATTCCAATTTCTAAATTTAAATTACAAGATAAACAAAAAACCCGGCGGAAAGGTCGCTCCACATCGGCCCACCTTTGGTAGGCTGGAAGTTGACGTCAAGGAAATAATTTGGACTTTATGTTCGAACGCAATAGGATAAAAAAGAATTTGTACCTACATAACTAATCCGTTGCATATTTTTTTTATCACAAACTCGTAGGTTTCGAGTGATTTTGAATCAGAACGCCCTTCATGGTTGATTAGCTTAAAGCTAAGCATTATTAATATTATTTTAAATCTCTATGTGCCCAGTATTTTCGCTGAAAACATTTTCCTTGGAAACACAGTAATGCTGGCTTAGCGGTTGAATAAGTGGCAATAGTTCAAATTTCAATTCAAATTCAAATGTATATATTGTCACAAAAATTAGGTACAAAATCATTTTAGGTTGTAGCGCTATTCCCCAAACTGGGTGCAATTAAATACCAGTATCTTGGAGACTAGGCCTTCCCGTCGTTTGCCCCAATGCCGGGACAGTAGAATACAGCATCGGTATCCCCTGCCTGTAGTAAGAGCCTACTAAACGGGGACCTCTGGGCTCTGGGGTAGTTAGAGGTGGGGCTCTAACCGTCTACCTAAGCGAGCCCGGGGAGGACGACATCGTCGAGTGGCTGAGGCTCTTGTAGGCTTAGACGTCCCACGACAGCTGCAGCTATCCTGGGAGGAGATGAGGTATGGTGCTGAAGGCTCCAGTGCGTTACCTTGGAGATCCCGGAGCCCTCGGTCAAGCACTAAGGCAGGCTACCGAATAGGTTTAGTGGGTATAATCTCACATAACCCGGCTGCACCCCAAAGCAGTCGGGTATCTTGCAAAGAATCCAACTAGCAAAAAAAAGGCCTTTCTGTCGTTAAAAACAATAACTATTTATATGTACACCATATTTAAACGCTGCTTACAGAAAAAAATACAAAAGGTGTGGTGTGGTACTTCCCCAGATGGACTCCGCTAAAAGAGTCCTACCACTACAAAAATGTGTGTAGATGATGTGACCCGTTCTGTTGATTTTCAAAACTGGGAGTCAAACGTTAGCCAATGAATTATTCAGGTCAGAATGGAAACTGCGTATTTACATAAGCAAATTGGGTGCGACGAGTGAGCGTCGGCGTCGCGACGACAACGGAGGCACGTGCACAATACTGCGAATCGAATTTGGTTTGCTCTATGGTATTGATAAGCTGGAGAGACTTAAAGTCACACAGTGGGCAATAGAGAGAGCTATGCTCGGAGTTACTGAGCTCTATAAAATCAGGAACGAGTATTTTACGGTAGAACCAGTCAGAGTTTGCAAGTTGAATTGGCAATGGGCAGGACACATTGCTCGAAGAACTGATAATCTATAAATAGATAGATAACTCTTTATTGTCCACACCAGAAATTACATATAGAAAACAAAATCTACTTAAAACTAGTGTAACAATTGGCCTTATCGCTTAAAGCGATCTCTTCCAGGCCACCTTAGCATATTGATATTGAATTTCGAAAATAGGAATTTACCTGAAGTCAAAGTCACACTGACATAGTCCCATTCATCATCCATTTCATTGGTGATGGCTCCAAAGATGGTTCTTTTTTCGCGATTTCATGGTCAACGACATAGTAAAAGTTGTTCAGAATGATGAGTACTTACTATACTTGTTTTCTGGCTCAGACACCGATGTCCGCACACACTACGAGTATATACTTGAATATAAGCAATAGCTCTCATTACATCGAAGCATATGTACGAGTATGTATGTTACTCAATCAGTAGGTAGCACGTAACAGATACGTATCCACTCGCCGCTAATGACGATGCCTGCGAGTAATTATACTGTTTTTCCTTTTTCAGATCGTTTGTGTACAGTCAGGGATAGAAACTTTATTACAGCTTTTGTTTTGAAATATTTTTATTGGTATTATAGTTATTTTTTAGCTAATTTAATGTAAATGAGTTGCAAACTAGCGGGAGTTGTCACTACAGTTAGTAGTTCAACTGCGTATAATGCTTCTGAAGAATATTGAATTTCTTGACATATTCATTTTGCAATCACATAGATAGATAGATAACTCCGTATTGTTCACACCAGAAATAACATACAAATGACCGAAAACAACTTAAAACTAGTGTAACAATTGGCGGCCTTATCGATTAAAGCGATCTCTTCCAGGCAACCTGGCACATACAGATGAATCCAGTGACACCACATTCGTTCAAATCGATTCAGCCGTTTAGGCAAAGGTAATATAGGAATACAGATACAATAATACTATGAAAACTGACGTGGTTTTGATATATTTTGTTTTAATAAAACGGGAATACTCACGTTAAATTGAGTCGGTTATTCCGACTATAGTTTCGATCACATTCGGTGATCTTTATCAAGGAATGCTCAGCGAGACACGCGCGCGGCCTCGTCTTGCCTTGCACTGTGGGCTGCGGCGGCTGCGTACTAGAAAAAACGTTTCGACTAGGCTCGCGGAACACATACGCTCCATGAAGAACCGGGACAGTGATGGATCTGCGGTGGCCGAACATAGCCTAGACTCTGGCGCGCAGCACTATGTGCGGTTTGATAAGACGAAAGTACTAGCGCGTGAGAAGTACTATGTGCCCCGCAAGGTTAGGGAAGCCATCGAAATCTCCAGACGTCCAAACTTCAACAGGGACGGAGGATGGCACCTACCACCGACTTGGAGACCTTGTCTTCATGGAACTCACGAGAGTGCCGCCGAGACTAGTATTGATGTGGTAAGCTCTGTATGCTGGAGTGTTCCCGATATCACGTCTGCGGACTGCAGTGAGGACGAGCTCCAGTGTGCGCCGACGCAGCACAATACTCTACCCGCCCCCGCCCCCGCACCGGCAGTGCAGCCGTTGACGTCACGCGCGCGACGCGGCAGGTGGCTGGCAGGTGATTGTAGCTGATAGAAAGCTACACTATCGTGGTAATTTATGTTTGGACTGTGACGTCATAGAACTATTAAAACTTTTTATCCCCGTAGTTCAATGGAACTATTAAAACGAAAATTGGCCCATTTGTTCTATAGAACTAAGAATACCTGGTTAGTTTCCATTCCTTGGGCGATGAAGCTCAAGTGGTGGTGGAGGCTAGTGTGTGATATTCAAGTGATTATTAGACTAATTATGAGGTAATAATAATAACTAGTATTGCATAGAACAGAATTTTGATTGATTTCCTGATTTAGATGTAATTTGAAATTATATGGTTTTTTTACTAGCTCGCACCAAAGCCATCTATTTTATCTAGGTGCCAAAGTGTATAACGAGCGCTACCTTTCTCTCAAAATACCCTCGTTTTATTTTAATAAATTACAATTCAACATTAAATTATTTAGGTAGGTTTATTTAACTGTTTATTTTAATTAGATTCAATTCAAAATTGTTATTTGTAAATACAACCACGCTATGATTTCCTCGAGTTGTTTTCTTTCAATGGCAACTCAAGCTCATTCCTGGGATTTGAACCCACGCCCTGCAGCGTGTATTCCGAACGAACCATCAAGTTTTCTGCTAAACTGTACCTACATGTGTATCTATCGGCTCATCAATCATTTCTACATGACAAAAACAAATGACCAAATGTACACGCCGTTTTAGGAAAAAAATAATTTATTTTACCAATAATTTTGTATAAATATTGTATCAAGAATATTTTAATAAGCTTTAGGTTTTTGGATTGACTAGATTGAACATGAACAACTAATTCAATTAAGTAAAACAAATCATTGGTTTTACACGAAATGATAAAACCAGGTGATAGTATCAGCAGTTTAAAAAAAACAATGCAAAAGAACGCGTGACAAAGAATTGACCGCCTAATTTCCCATAAATACTATACCAACATTTAATACTAATATTAAATAATACAATGATGCGACATGATTTCTTCGCGTACCCTCCAAACCCGCGTTCCGATTGATTGTTATAGACTTAGTTTCAAACTTAATAAGCTAAAATTTGTTGTGCCCAAATACCAACCTCTAAATATAATATATTCGCTTACAAAACCCTTACATACAGTAATGCATTCGCTGTATTCACGTAACAAAGGCTTTCAAGTGTTTGCAAAGCTTCCCCAAATCAATACGACACAAAACAAAGTAGAAGCCTTCTTTGCAAACAAAATGGACCGTAATATTGTTACTGAGGCAAATAACGGAAGAAGAATGAAATATTCAAATTTTAACGCGGAATGGCTGATACGGGTACGCAAGAATTTTATTTTAGAAGCATGTCGTGTTTTAATATTTTCTGTATATCAAGCTATATTATTAAAAGAAAAACAAAATACCCGACTGCAAAATGTAGCCGGACGTAAAGAGGAATCGTCAATTAATGTAGTAATAGTATTTTTTCGTTCATTTTTGTTTGTCTTTTTGAATTTTTGTTCTAATAGAATCTAAATTATTGGACAAGTTTATTTTCATAAGGCTTTTTTGGCGTCATCGTAAAATTTCCCTCTCTTAAAACGTCACTTTCGTTAAATGTCTCTTTTGCATAAAGTTATATTTAAATGAAATATCTTATATCCCCAATCAAGAAAATATCAACATATAAGCCAAATATGTAAATGGCTCATAGTTTATTTAATAAGCTAAATAATCACTGCCAAAAGCCATCTACTGCTGGTCAACAGAAAGTCTTTATTAGGTTTAATGTACCTTAATTACCACGACCATCGTAAATTATTCATAGATATTAAACACAAAAACGAAATATAATAAAATATATCATTTAATTGGAAAATTTTGCAAAATTTTGCGAGATAGAAGTTTTGAGAAAAGGACATATTGCGAAAGGGACATTCTGCGATGAAGCCGATTTTGTCACAATCATTGTTACTTTTTACCCAACTGCCCAAGAAGGAGGATAATTTTTGGGGTGTAAGTAGGTATGTGTATTTATGTAAGTACGTAGTTATCTGTATGTGTGTTTGTATGGACCTATATTACCTTCTGCTTGACCGATTTGACGAGTGAGGTGTTGTTAGATTCCTCATTCCGTGGCATAGGCTATGATTATTATGCAGTCGGGTATTTTGTTTTTCTCCTAACAATATTACTTGTTCACCTAAACCAAGCAGAATTTTCTTCACCATCCAATTGACCTCTACAGCAAAAGCTTCGGGCAGGCCTCTCACTAAAACCAGACCATTTAATCAATACATAATCCCATCACTTCATCCCACAGGAGTGCTTAAAGGTCGCGAAAGACCTTCGTTATTCCAATTCAGATGTGGTCAATCTTTTTGTATGTTGGCTTATAAATTTGTAATAATATTATCATTCTGGGACACGTACCGGAGAGAGCTATGCTCGGAGTTTCTTTGCGCGATAGAAACCGAAACGAGGAGATTCGCCGAAGAACCAAAGTGACCAATATAGCTGTCAGAGTTTGCAAGCTGAAGTGGCAATGGGAAGGCCACATCACTCGAAGAACCGATAACTGATGGGGAAGAAAGGTTCTTGAATGCAGATCACGAACCGGAAGACGAAGCGTGGGCAGGCCTCCCACCAGGTGGACCGACGACATTGTGAAAGTCGCGGGCAACCGATGGATGCAAGTGGCACGTTATCGGTCGGTGTGTTGCTCTAAGGGGGAGGCCAATGTTCAGCAGTGGACGTCTTATGGCGTCTTATGACGTCTGATGATGATGACTGGGACTCAAAAAAAAAATTAGGAGTGATTTTAAATAAAAAATAAATTTAACAGACTGTGAAACTTTAATTGGCTTGAGCACCTAAATATTTTATTACCAGCAAAGTTGAGAAATTATTAAATTTTTAATTTTTGGTTTGGTTAACTCAGTTACTTTGTCATTATTCTGCCTCGTTCCAGCTGGGATCTCAATTTTGAAATCTTTTGATGTTGTACATCAAAACATGCGGCATAGTGGTAGATAACAGAAAACTAATGCGAACCGTCTGTTGACCACCACTGCTCAAGTTATACAATCCCGGCAGTCTAAGGACCTTAATATGAAGGGACAGCCCTATTGTAGGAGGTGTTAGGTACGTCACCCTTCGCAAGATTACGTGCCCGACAGTTTAACATTAATTTGGGAATTTCGTCTCCAAGATACCTATATTTTGGGTATAAAACGTCAATTTCGGAACATGACAGCTCAGAAATGAAAGCTTTGTGAACGATTTTTAGCAGGTTCATGTGTTAGAACGGATCAAAATCTACTAAGCTAGATTTATTAAAGGTCTGTTCTTTTACAGCATCGAGCATTTAAATGGTATTGTCGCACGATAAAAACCACCGGTTATTTTCCAGCAAGCACTCTACTTTGTAATGTTTTTACCAAAATTGATGTAATCGGACACTTTCCTGAAACCCCGGGTGGGGTCAGCCATCGCCACCCTTTAAATTTATCGCACGCTCTTTGTCAAGTGAGGTTTAAATGCAAAAAAAAAACATGATAAAGGGCCCTGAATATTTTATGTTGAAGCCTGGCATACCTACTGTCCACCATATTGGTTTTTTCGTCCGGTCATAAAAGCTATATAAATCGATAGATGACACTAACACAAACTAGATTTGTATCAGACAAAATCTCCTCCAGGGTCAAGTTTCCAAGATAAACGCTTTCAAAGTTTTACTAGTGGCGCTGTCGGCAAGTTGACTAACAACTTTATTGAAGGTATAGATTAGGTCTAAAAATATTGTTTTACTTTAAAATATTGTGTAGCTTTGAAAGCATAATATCTTGGAAAAATTATGCTGCAGTAGATATTGTTTCATACAACCTTGTATTAATCTCGTATTAGTCTCAGCTATATATTCATACAGGATTTTATGAGTGGCAGCTATTTTGTGAAAAAACAAGATGGCGTAAAATAAGGTATGCCAAAACACTCAAACCCCTTTCACAAGTCACCTTTAACTCATTTGTCAAATAATGACGAACCACGTTGAGGCTACTCTTGATCACAACCTTACATTTTGAGTGTATAACAGCAATTTTTTGATGATTTGGTGGATTTAATAATTTAGGAAAACACGAGCCTTGTTTCACTGTGGCTTAAAAATACGACATTCAAATCCATGCACGGAAAATATAGTGTATGGAATAATATTTATATGGGCGTGCTACAGGCGTGCCATACCGATTTCTGCGCTGTCAATGCTGCGATCTTCTGACTGTTTAATAGATGATAGCAAAGATAGGCCGAGGTATTCTAGAGCCTGGAGTGAAAATACTATTACAGGTAAAGCTATACACGAAGGGCGAGCTAATTGATCATACATAGTCAAACATTATTTTGTTCTTCCCCGTCATCAACATAATTATCGCAATCAAAGAGACTTGAGGCACTTTTAAACTTTTTTTTTACCAAAAAGCTTTTTACCAAAAACGAAAAAAGGAGCTCTTATAGGATCACTTCATCTTCTTCTAAATGAATTCTTTTGATGATTCTTATAGGCCTGTCTGATTGTCTGTATGTCCGTCTGTTTGCCCGACTATCAGTCTGTCTGCCTGTCCGTTTGTCGGTCTGTCTGTCAAGCAAGACCCTTTTTCTCAGCAACGCGTGAAGGTATCAAGTTGAAATTAATATCAAATACTTAAATCTACTTAAGTCCCTTCAAGCTGGAAAAAATCAAGCTTCTAAGTCAAAGCAATTGAAAATACCGCAATTTTTGCTGCATATTTTGACACTAGCAAGTAAATCATAACCTATAATAGTGTATTTCCCGTTGACCTAGAATCATGAAATTTGCAAAATTGCAGCACAAGTTAAGGAATGTATCTAAAAATCAATCATTTTTATTTATATCACATTTAAAAAAAAAAGGGATTACAAACTTAAATTTGTAGTTGGAAAAATTACCGTGACTTACATCGATGTATTGGAGATATATTATTTTTCAACAACAACCTTAAGTTTTTACGAATCCCTCGGTGCGTGATTCCGACTCGCTTGCCTTGTCCGGATTTTTATATACCTATATTATTTATGCTACTAATGGCTGTTTTCACCAACGAACTTTAAGGGGTCATCTAAGACCCTTTTCCCCGAATACTGAAAAGTTTGTTAACTTTGACGACAGATTAAGTTTATTGCTGTCTTTGTCATTTGCTTATTGTCAGGCAAAGCCAGTATTAGAATTAATCTGTTGTCAAAGTTAACAAACGTTTCAGTATTCGGGGGTAAAATGGTTAATTTAAGAGGTTACTTTTTAGTTTAAAGAGTTAATTTTCCCTATTGTTAAGGGATCCCTTGCAACCTTAGGTGTCCCATATGTGATTGTGAGAACAAAACTAAACCTTAGTTTCTTAGGTAATCCCTTAAATTAAAGGTTTCTTGGTGAAAAGTGAAGGGGCGATCACATCGCTCACCTGATGGTAAATGTTTTTGATAAGCCTATTTTTGGGATTTTAAAAACTAAATCAAATACCACATTGTACCGCTCTGTAGTCTCTGAAACGCCGAACAACTCTTCAAAGTTCAATAACACCAAAATTAGCCATGAACTGTATAAAATCAGAATAAATCAATGAAACGAGCTCGAGCAGAAGATATTACTGGTTCTTGTGAGAAGACGATGTCTAAAATTCCAATAGAAATGAGTACCTATCTACCAATCAAGGGTTTTCAACTTTGGACTCGAGGCTTTGATTTAACCTTCGTGCTATTGTAATAGGATATACCTATATAAGAACCTACTTTGCTGGGGCCTACTTTGGGCAAAAACTCAGCATTGCCATCCAGCGTGGCAATGCTGCCAGCATTCTGGCCACACTCCCCTCCACCAAGGGGCTTGTAGATTAGGTTTTTTGTATTTATTTATTTTTGTTTATAATTTGTTTTAATTCTAAGTAGGTAGGTTATTTTTTATTGTAAATATGTATATATTTTTTGTTAATAAAAGTATTGTATAAGAACCTAACTTTATATATGCCTACAACTTACATTCATTTTAAGATACACATTTTTTTAACCTTTATCCCTCTGTTGGACAAAGGATTCCTTTTTCTTTCCATTTCTCACGCTCCATCAATAGCTGGGACCAGTCATGATGGAATGCGTTCAAGTCGTTTCGCCATCGCTTTCGGGGCCTTCCTGTTGATCTAAGCTCATCTGGCACTTAATGAGTGCTAGACCTTTGCCCACGTTTCCGAGAGCATTCGACAAACATGACCCGCCTACGCCACTTCAATTTGGCAGTCTCGTTGCCAACATCCGCGATGTCAGTTCTGAAACGCAGCTCGGTGTTGACCAGGACGCTGCGTTTCATTTATAAAATAGCTGAAAAACTTATAATTAATATTCACTTATACTAAAGATACTCACAGCGAGCGCAAAGCATATAGATAGATAAATCCATGTTAGAAACAGCACAAAGTATAAATAGATACAGTAAGTGGTACTATCGACTAGGCTTCTAATTGGTGGCCTTATCGGCCGCTTTTACTTCTAACGTAACAAGTATGAAAGTGACAAGAAGATCCCGAAGCGATCAGAATGACTAATATGTTTATGACGCACAATAATAAGATAGACAACTTCACTTCGAGTATAAATTCTGTTACTTATGCATCGCTGTGCGTAAATTACAGCTTTACTGCAATTGAGCGAGTCGAAGTCCCTTCTGTACGTTTAGTACTGATTATTCTTTGCTCGAGATTGAAATCGCTCTTTGAAACTTATAAGTGCAAAAAAAAGGAGTAAAAAAATAAGTTTAAAAAGTTCTGAAATGGCTTAGTGGTTATTGATATAGGACAAACAACTGGGACATATAATTTTACGTGTACGACCTAAGGTAGTGGTCTGCATCTTGATCAGCATTTTTACATTTCACTGCTGGTAAATCGGCCTACCTCGAAGGGTATTGGGCCAGCATGGTGGCAGTGCGGTTTGGCAGATTCACATACGCCATTAAATTTCTTCTCCAAAAATATGCAATATTCCTCACGATGTTTTTCTTCGCCGAAAAGCCAGTGACATATATAATACTAGTTGTTATCCGCGACACCGTTCGTAATAGACATAAAAAAAAGATATCCTATGTCCGTCTATGTACGCCTACGCCTTATCAAATTTTATCAAGATCCATTCAGCCATTTAGCCGTGATAATGCGAGATAATTTTGTGCATTTTTTGACGTTTTGTATGGGCTAACAGTTTTAATGTAGGGAGTTCTGAATCGCACTAGTGAAGATTTTTCCTCGAGACGAACGTATTTATTAATCGTATCGTATCGTATTTACTCTAGTCCTCTGAAATATCTGTTAGGATACTAAAATTAGGATGTTAGGATTATTAGGATATTCGTACGTAAGTTCCAAAGAACTCATTGGTACGGGCCCGTCCGGGTTCGAACCACCCCACAAATATGAGTTCAACGTCCTCCCACTGAGCTACCACGACCGCACGAAGGTAGTGGTGCTGAGTTGTACAAACTCTTTCGCTGTTGCCACCCGAAGATGTCCTGCATTGCTTAACATCAGTGATCGATTGAACACCTAGTTCAAACTACGTTGAGTATGGATTAGATGACTACATAAAAACTGAAAATGTAATTTGATATCCGCACCTTCATAGCCCAGGAAACATTCCAGAAATGTCCGGTAAAAAGAGAAATCCCATAAAGATTGCAGTAACATGAATTATTGCCAGTGACTTTCAAAAGTCGAGAGCTCGCTGCGAGAGCAAATTTAAATCGGCCAGAGTTCACGTTTTATGAAGTGTACCTCTTTTATTATGAGGTTAGATTGTTTTTTGATGATGTGGTCGGAGTTGGGAAACCTGATTTCGTTTGGGACATTTTTCTACGTTAAAAATTGTTTTTGGACACTGAACTTCAGTACTAGATGATCTTTGGTACTAGTTACAAAAATTAAATGTAAAAGTCAAATAAATGTAAATAATATAAATATAAAAAAATAAATGTTAGGTTTAAATAGTCATAAATAAGCATGAGCGCTCTCTGATTCTCGCTATCTCATTCGCACGCTAAATTGCAAATGAGATAGCGAGATTTAGGGAACCCAGCCCTTAACAATGGTGTTCGTAACCGATCAGCATCGGTTAGTTAGGTCGTCTTCTGATGGGTGACCGCGAGTGGCATTAATATAACTGAGCGCTACAGTGAGTCGGATAATACGTTAAGTAATAGGTCTGATGTTTGTCCTGTAACAAAAACTGCCAAGCCACGTCAGAGGCGTTCAGGTGGCGTAGAAACCCTCACACCAGGGCTAGCCACTCGGCCTTACGAACTTAACTTTTTATTGGTGAATCACAGATCACCCCTAGATACCGCAATCAGGATGACTGAAGCACAAGACGCATCAGTCAAAATAGTCAAACAAATTTACTATCATTGTTTAATTTCTAGGCCCGAGTAGGCTATTTTCACATACCCAATATGAGAACGCTTGGTCGCAGTCCCCGCAACCCGCGCTTTCCTCCAATATTAGTGAAATATGCTCGAAACAACGATCTCGTTATTCGGTTTATCTATAATCTGTGTGGTATAAAATGCTTTTTACCCGACTGCCCAGGAAGGAGGGTAATGTTTTTAGGTTGTATGTTTGTGTGTTCCCATAGTACCTTCTATAGCCCAAGCTTGACTGATTTTGAAGAGTGAGGTGTCGTTGGATTTCTCTTTACGTCCGAAGTGACATAGGCTACATTTTGCAGTCGGCTATTTTATTTTTCTTTGAATGATATTACTTTTTATACTTTGGGTTTCACTTTTTTGACTACCACAAAGAAAGTTCAATTAACCTTATTTTTTTTTTACTTTCATTATTAGTTTTGGACATAAATGGTAGTTATTAAGCACGGTTGTGTTAAGGCCTCCTTTCATTCACCATTTAACCCTATAGATTAGCAATGACGAAGGTATTTTGGAAAATAAAAAGGCGCGGACATTTTCGCATAAAACATGTACTCGGAATTCGTACTCATAAATTACCTCACCCTAAGGCCACCACACTATAGAATTACTGACAGTGTCTTAATTCACCTGTTTTTCTGGTGAACAGGCTTTTACAGACTGAAAGCAGCTTTGAACCGAAGCAGTAACGGAAGGAAAGCGTAACTTGATAGCTGCGGCACCGCGATATCTTATGTAACCGCATCACACTAATATTATAAATGCGAAAGTTTGTGTGTAAGTAGGTAAGAATGTGTGTTTGTTCCCGTTGAAGTCTGTAACAGCTGAACGGATTTGATGAAATTTGGTATGGAGGTATACCCTGGATTAACACATAGGCTACTTTTTATCCTGGAACAATATTCGGTTTCTGTAGAATAGCGGGTGAAACCGCGGGGTGCAGCTAGCATAATATAATAATAACAACAATAAAAAAAGATGTTTTATTATTATTTATTTATGTTTCAAACTTGGAAAAGAAATTAAGCCGTGAACCTACGAATCTACCAACCTTTACCCTACCATACCTTTTTAACATCGTTCGAAGTTTTAATAATGCGCGTTTAAAGATCTAATAATAATGGCGCGAATTGAATTCATGAGATGTACTGTTTTTTATGACAACAAAAAATAAAAAAAAATAAAAAAATGAAGAATTTTAAAGATAATTATGAGCAAATCTTCCGCCGAATGGTAAGCATCATGCATGACGATAACAGATCCATCCAGATTTTTGAATGTCAATGGTTTAAAACCTTGTGCGGTAATGCACTGCGCTCATCGCCCTGACATAAAATGTTAAATCTCTTTATACCCAGTAATTTCGCTAAAAAACTTTTAACTATTATAATTTTATTTGGATTATATGGATAGCTTTGATCCATTTGTATGGTTTTGATATACTGTCTCTTAGTAAACAGACACCAGAATGTAACCAGCATTTACAAATCCATCACGGTAGTGGCAAGTCACCCTCGACTCATTTATATGACGTCAAGAAATGTCATCCACGTTATGCGAACTCCAAATAAAATTACTCATACCGGATTATAATATAACTATCATTTTCTATATCAAGTGACATCATCAGCGTACATAAGCAAGAGCCAGATTCGTAATTCAAACAAGACAAGTAGACGAGAAAAGGACAAGGTAGGACGACATAATTGCGGATAGTGAAGTAAGCCTGTGCCACCACTTGATAAAAGACCATGATTTTATAGTTTATGTTAGTTGGTATAGTTTAGTTTAGTTTTTATAAACTTTTTTTTTATGATGACAATTTTTTCTTGACAGAATTGAAGATTACCTAAATAAACTTTTTCTAAAAGATTTCGTCAATAAAAGTTCTTTATTGTAATGCTAAAATACTATCACATTTTAGACGTCCACTGCTAGACGAACATCCCCCATATTGGCGGGATGGTGGCCATAATCCCCGCGCATGGCAAGAGACTTGGAGATCGCAGAAAGTTCGCCTTTTGCTAAAAGGACGCTGCTGCCCGCCCACTGGCAGTTCTGGTCGCAGCCTTAAAACTGCGATCAGAACCACCAGTGTGTAAGCAAATACTATATGAAACAGCCTAACAATTTAAGTACCGTGTTTAATAAAGTATTTCACATAAATATCTCGATAAGCTGCATAAATTAAGAATTTAATTCAAACCAAAACTGGACCGAACTTTCATTACTTCTTGATAACGCTTCTGTAAAATTTCGAAACTCTTCTGTTTGATCGAAGAACTTACTAATTATTTTGAATAATTTATTTCACTTGACAAGTTATTAAGGAGTTTGTTTTGGATTTCGTTTATGTTAATTTCTTGGAAATTGTGCCCGTGTAAGTACGTGATCGGGCGAAAGTTATAATACATTAATGTTTTGTTTGAATATGTATGGGAGTTCGAGTGGACGTTAATCTAGGTACTTATTTTGTTTGGACTGTTTACGTAATGAGGTAGAATTATCAGGATGTGAAAATTGTACTCAAGTAAAAGTATTTTTTCTATCTCGGTCACCAAAGCTATAAAAAAGTATGCACTAAAGAACAATACATAATAATAATTATTGACATACTAATACATTTTGAATTTTAATTATTCATTTAACTAACGTGACAAATCTTTTACAGTCTAGGACCAAATTGATGCTGCACTTATAATTATAACATATTGCATAAATATATATTTATATTTTCACAAAGTTTATGAACCGCCTGTGTGAATTTTGTCTGATTGCTCTCAAAAATATCCCAAAATCTCAAAATACTTCGGAGATCATGTTTAACAGCGTTATAGCGAGCCGTGGCATATTTGAGGAGATTCGTCCTAAATCGACGTTAAAATGTTATGTTTTGTTAAAGATGTTATATTATGTAATAAAATTTTATGTTTATTATTATGTTATATATATCACCAAAGTCACTTGTTCCTTCATTATTTTATCATGCAATGTCATGGACCTATTTTTTATGCAACTGAGTGACGAACGGATCAAATCGGTCGCCCTATGTTAAGAATAGGGTATACCGCCGTCTGGTCCATACACAGATCACACTAGATACCGCATTACGAGATTCGTTGTTCCTACAAAAGGTCACCAAATTTTGAGGAAGGTCCGGGTCGCGGAGAGTGCTACTAATCGTTCTCATTGGCTATTTTAAGATTACGCCTACTCGCGCCTACCAATCAACTAATCAGAGTTTTTTTTATAAGTGTATTTAGACTGATGCGTGGTGCTCTTCGAGTGTCCTGAATGCAGAATCAAGAGTGTTATCTGTGGGTCCATAAAAAAGGGGTAGTCTGAAACCCACTGATATCCTAAACGTTAGTTGATTTTGATGATTTTTTTATATGTTATCTACACCGTGAAAAACTACGCTTGTGCTTTTTTTTATATTTTTTTTTTATCTACGTTGTTATACGCACTTAAAGTGACAATTTTTTACGCCGAAAATACGACGAAGAAACGTAGTTCTTATTAGAATACTGTAAACATTTTTTGTTAAAACAAAACATAGATTATGGTATATCCAAGTCATTGACACCAATAACAAAAGGTTTTTTTATGATTTAGGCGGTGATAACAAACTTCCCCATAACGCTAATTTCACAAAATTCACTAACTCTCTATCGTTCGCAAGAGAAACAGAGCGACAGCTATACAATTTCAATTATCGAATGCTCCAAAACCTTGCGGCAGGACTATCCTCTTAAGCGTCACGCTAGGCCATTTTAACAATGCGCCTGTTTTACGTCAAGTTTTGGCCGTGATTAGACGCAATTCCACCGTGTGCTCACTTAACGCAATGAAGCTATCGCTGTCTTTTACTAAATAGAAACACAAAATAGAGATGGCATGAATTATAGTGCTGTCAAATTAGTCAGATCTTAGTTCTCCATACAAACTTAGACGAGACCGTAGCCGGTGCCGATTTAATAGGCTTTAATCGGTAAACTCGTTTGACAGAACTAAAATGCATGCTATCTTTTTCTTGTATTTCTATTTGACCGAGCGAAGCGAAGGTCTCAGAGTTTACTGGGACAAATCGGCATTTGTATGTATGTATGTATGTGTGTATATTTGTCCGATGATAACTTGCGAACCGTTGATCCGATCTTTATGAATGAAATTTTGTAGGCAAGTAGTTCATTTCAATACAATTTTTAAGTTCAAATATGAGCTGAATCGGTCGAGCGGTTGTGAAGATATAGAGGTCTTGAGGTCTCAGTTCGGCGCGAACTACTAGTCGTAAAAGACAGCAATAGCACTAAGTTTGGTTAGCGGGAATCGACGTCACTGCGACGATAAATAATAAATGCACATACACAAAAAAGCTGCAAGAGCAGCTATACAAGTTCTTGGACAAACTTTTTCAATACTGTAACACCAGCAACAAGAACTATCATACTTGTACGAGAAAACACGCATGTATCGAAACGCTCGCGAACTAACGAGAAAACTTCGCTTATAAAATCTTCGTATTGAATATTAATATGTTCTTTATTGCCCATAAAAAGCTGTTAAAGTATTAAGGGTGTAATAATCGAGTTCCTGAACTGTCCTCGCTTTGGATGGAGTTATGGACCCGGGGGTTTACCTTGATTAGCTCGAGGAGGGGTAGCTGGATACCTTAACTGCGTATGTTAGATCATTTTCATGTTACTTTAGTTTTGAATTGAGTCATTGGATTTAAGGGCGGTGGTTACGGAAGATTGCTATTCAAAACAATCGTTGGAAGTTCTGAAGCTCGAGATTAGGTGAAGTTTCACTGAATTGCCACAAAGTTATAAGTTCTCCGCATCGAAATTGGTTGATTACTTTTTATACTGAAAGCTGCTGGGGCTTAGGATGAGATTTTGTAGATATCACAATTAATTTATTTATAACTAGTTGTTACCCACGACTTCGTTCGCGTGGTCAAAAAAAAAGACGAAATAAAAGTATACTATGTCCGTCTTTGTGATATAAAGCCCCATATCAAATTTCATCAAGATCCGTTCGGCCGTTTAGCCGTGATAACGCGACAAACATCCACACAGAGAGTTATTACTATTTTGAATATTTTTTTGACGTTTTTTTATGGAATGACAATAAATTGTAATGTAGGGAGGTCTGAATCACGCAAGCGAAATTTTTTCCTCGAGACGAACATTATATTACAATATTCATTTTTATACCTCAAAGCTTTATTGATCCTGATACGACTGCGGCTAAATTCCTCTGAATTATAATTTTAATTTGGATATTACTTTACATTTTTACTTTTAAAAATAAAGTAGTGGTAATGTAATTCTGGTGCTATTAATATCGATCAAACATGTAGGAATTAAAAATCTAATGAAATATCTAATTCAAGAAAATAAAAAATTAAACTTGACGCTACTTAGTACGGCAGCAGATACTAAAACTGAATAATCCGTATCACTGGACTTAAAATCCATATAATAAAGGTTGCCCGTGTCAAAGTTTTTTTTGTCAAAATGTTTCAACAAAAAAGTTGGATGCGAAAAAGCTTTTAAAACGAACAATTTTTCCAGCAAAAAGACAGTAAAAACGCTGCCATTTTTTTGAGCTCGCACCAGTCTGCTGTTTGGGGATCTAATGTTAAGCTTTGCTGTTTTGCTGACTGCTTATTTGCTGTGCCTTGTACTTAAGGATAAAGCTTGTTGTAGTTTAACATAGACTCACAAATTTTTATCAAACCTTAGTTTCTGCGGAAAATGGCAGAGAGAGGCCTCCGCAGGGGTTATCCTGTCAACTTCAGTTCCATTACATACTTATTATAATTTTTTTCTACCGTTACAAAACGATACAAAACAAAACACACTCACATAATAATGATTTTTTATCTTCAAAACCGAGGAAAGTTATGAAAAGATTAGCCCAGTCAATTTAACTTTTGAACCGGAAGTAACGAATAACAGACTTTTTTTTGTACCTAATTGTAGAACCAAACAATCATATAATTATTAAAAAAAAAAGCTTTTTATTACTATGAGTATTCCAAAAAATCTATAATCATGCTTAGTTTAATCTTATAATAAAAGATGGTGTACTAGGCAATCTTTTTAAGATTATTTATATTGAAAACAATTAACTGTCACTATGTTACTTGCTTATTACATTGAGGATTAAACATAATGCATATCCGGAACTGACTCAAATTTTACATTTTGCGATATCATCTCTAATACAGACGACGGTCCTAAGCACAGAAGAGGAAAAATTTTTACTTTACTTCTCTCTCTTCTGTGGTCCTAAGCACAGAAGAGGAATTTTTTTTATTTACTTCTCTCTCTTCTGTGGTCCTAAGCATGGCAGTTAGTCATCGGCGACGATAGCGTATTACGGCTAAACCATAAATGCTCTTTCTATGTTCCGTACCTCTAGACTATTTAAGTTAATTTAATTTGATTAAAGGTCAGCAAATGATACCAAAAACAATTTTACTTTTATGTTATAAATTATATCCGGGACCTCCATACCAAGTTCTGTAACTTGACTGGGATAGGAAACTGAATAAAAAAGACTTCGCAATTAATAAGAATTAATATTAAAAATGCCTGACTCCAAAATGTAGCTCAGAACGTAGAGAGGAATCCAACGACACCTCGCGACCCAAAATGGGTCAGGCTGTTAAGGCTAAAGAAGGTTATAAAGGAACATATATACATACTTACATACACCCCAAAAACACTATTCTGCTTCTTGGGCCGTCATCATCATCATCATCATCAGCCTGAATGTATCCACTTAAATAATAAGGCCATAATGGCATGGTTGCCACAATTTCCTTGATTGGCTGGCGGCTTTGGGATCGCAGAACGTTCACCGTGTCACGCTGCCCGTCCTCTGGTGATTCTTGGTCACAGTTTGAGGACATGCGCGGGTCCAAGTCAAGTATCGATCCTGCCTGATTAACGATGTTTTTCTTCCAGCCTTAAAATAACCAAACTAAAATAAGAGTTCTAATTTCCCCTAAAAATCTTGTAACAAAACGTTAAAGGAAGTAATGAGACAATAAATAACTATTCACGACAACCTCATTATGTTTTAATTGAGCGAACGAGCATGCCCCAACTTTTGCAGTGAATTAATTAACCAAAACGTGGACATAGGCATAAATTTCGGCGCAATTTTATTAAAATTTCGGTAGCTTGCATCACTTCAGACTTAGCTATTATGTATAGCATAATGTAAATAGTTCCCGCGCTATTTTCTCCCTGACATTTCATATAGTGGCTAATGGCAATTTCATTCGTACTCATAATTATATACGAACTGTTTTTACAATGGGATCAATAACAATCATCCAGAGAGAAAACTGATCTTTCTTGGAAAAATTACATTCACACTTTCATTTACATTCTTCAAGCTAAAAGTTAATAAAAAACTTGAATTGTTTACTGCCTGAGTCCAAAAAATTGTTACTAGATGACGCCACAAGGAAAAATTTGATCACGCAAACATTTCATTCGGTTGAGCTAATTCTGTAGATTGCGGTGAGGCATATTTTGTAATAAAACCGCGTGAAAGGTGGCTGATAGAGGTACATAAAGTTTTTTTTTTTAAATTCAGGCTTTACAGAAAGTCGCTTGTGCTGAAATATATTTTACTCTAAAAGTGTTACTAAAAGAACACACAGTCAAGGCCTGATTTTATGTTTTTCGTGCGTCGTTTGTGTTGTCACCGTAGTAACAATAGTAATATTAATAAAATAAAAATAAAAGCGTGATTGCTCTGGGGTATACACACAAAACTTACAACAAAGGAAACAAAAATAAATAAATAATACAAATGTTACTTTTACAATATACACGCTATCTATTTACTATAATCGCCTACTCCTGGCCCAGGGCCTCCATCACCGCCGCGTTCCGATCTTTGATGGTCATCTGCAGGTTGTACTCTTTAATGGTCTTCGGTGACGCAGCCGACGCACGAATCGACTGATGGCATCGTCTTCAATGTCGTCGGCGTAGTAGACGAAGATCCCGGTGTGCCGCGATACTGCAACAACCGCATGTGACACGCGACTAAAAAGCTTCTTCTTGCGGCGGCGTCGTGTGGCGGGTCGCCCTCTTCCCTTCAATATGGTTGAGGAGAGCGATGGCTGGCACATGCGTCGACTCGTGAACGGGTGCTGCTTGCGGGAGCTGGACTGCTCGGAGTATATACGCAAATCTATAATAGCACTTAGCTCTTTATTAGCATATTCGTTGGTATATTCCTTTTGTAAAGTCTTTAGTTTTTATATTCCGTTTTAGTTGATAAAATATTTGTAAAACTTGATAAATGGCACGGACCCCGGAGTCCGTGGAGCAATAAGGTAAATAAAAATAAAAAAAAAATAAAAAAAAATAAAAAATACCCGACTGCAAAATGTTGCCTGTATCATTCCAGATGTTAAGAGGAATCCAAACCTCAAAACCATCAACCTCAACCAACCTCAATCATTAAAATTTTTTCAAGCCGTTTAGGCTACAGGAGGTAATTAATATGAAAACATCAATTTTATTAAATTCTTACATACTACAACTACCTTAACTACTTAAAACCTACTATACAAAAACAACAGTTGGATTATGCAGAGACCATAAAAGGTCTTTAGATAATCCAAATGTTCAAGCCCACTACTAGTTGGCAGCGTACCCAGCATGCTGGCAGCATTAAATTTGTTGAATGGCAATGCTTATACGTTGAGCCAAACAAACGCCAACATTTTGATCACGCGTCGCGTCAATACATACTTTACATACTTAAATACTCACATACATACATATACTTCAAAAACATTACCCATCTTCGTGGGCAGTCGGGTAAAAACTGTACTATGTTACCCTCTAGAGCATAGTCTGAAAAGGGCTTTACTAAACTTCGTTACGATCGGTTATCAAACTGCTAACAAATTCTGAGCAAATTTCTAATTCAGCTTGTCATTTTGGTTGATGGTGTCATTATAGGAAACCGGGAAATATTGTCCATTGGACTTATTGAAAAAGTTTATCGATAATGAACTTAGTCCAATACTTGTTTAGACTGAAAATGCTGCTATATCATAACTTTATTAATTATGCGCCACAAAATATCATTCATTTACTCACTGTTCATTATTATTAAGAGTTAATATTCACCATCATCATTTCAGCCCTTATAGATCAACTGCTGGACAAAGGTCTTTTCTTTGAGTCATTATTTCCGTTCCTGCGCCGATCTTATCCAAGTCTTGCACTGTGGCCTGACGATATCCTCCTTCCATCCGTGGTTTATTTTTATTTTTTTCACACAAACTGACCCCAAACTAAGCAAAGCTTGTGATATGGCTGCCAGAGACTGATATACGTACATAGATATTTTTAAATACATACTTATATAGATATTAACACCCAGACATAGAACAAACACAAATATTCATCACATGAATGTTTGTCCTAGATAGGAATCGAACCCACGCCCCCAAACACAGAAGGTAAGTTCACTACCAACTGAGCCACCACCGGGGCAGTCTACTGTTACTACTTTTCTTTCCTCTAGGCCACCTTTCTGAGACCGCGTTAGTCCACTTGCCGTCTACACTGAAAAAAAAATATGTTTGCTGCCATCATAATTTTATTACTTTTCACCAAGCAACATTATGAAATACAGGAACATAAAGCTGCTTGTTGGCTAGCCATAAAGCCATCTTGATTACCTAGTTAAACAATCATATTAGTAAAAAAGAACAGCGTAATTACTCAATCCTATCAATAACTTTTGGTGTTCTAATGATGCTCTTTATGCAATTGTGTAAGGATTGTGATAAAGTTTACCATCACCAACGTCAGATTTCATAAATACAATAATTATTTTAATAAAGATACTTGTTAAATCTAACAACAAATTTACAAGACAGAAATAAGTGGTTTTATTAAAAAAAGTAAATGATTTTATGATTATAACTATAAACTTGATTGTATTTACTAACTATAATGCTGAAATCCATAACATATATTGTTACTGATGTTCATTAAGCTTATTAGATTTTATCAACTATATGTTCAGTTGAATAATATATGATTATGGTCAGTAACTAGGAACTTGATTGTGCATATTATTTAACATATTGTAATCAATAACATATCTTGTTAGTCCTGTTCATCAACTTATTTGATTTTATCAAGCTATATGTTCAGTTGAATAATAAGTGATTATGGTCAGTAACTAGGAACTTGATCGTGCATATGATTTAACATATTGTTATCAATAAAATATCTTGTTATTTCTGTTCATCAAATTTATTAAAAATTATCAAGTTGTTTAGTTAAAATTAGGGTTGGTAGGAGGCCAAAAAAAAACTTAAGTGAACAAAATTTATTAGTCCTTCAAATTCTTAAAATTAAATTCCTACTTTAATCAATAATTAACACTAATAATGGATGTATAATAATTGTCGAAAATTTATATAAAACGCTTACACTTAGACTTATGTTGGAGCTGTTTAGTTGGCACATTCAAATCCTTAAAATCAGTCATCTACGTTTTCCAGCATCTACTGAACAGTGCACGGGGGCCGATCAGATGAATCATTTCTTTTATTTCACGACGAATCTTGGATGTTGATGCCATTTCCTACAAAAGAAATTATTATTTAAGAAAAGCACACACAAAACAAAAACTAATAATTAGTTTCCCAAAAATCGCTGTAATAAAATTATATTTTACTAGCCCAGCCAGTGCAAGCATCGATTGTTATCAATCGATAAAATTACAGTTCAAATGGTTAAATTAGTGATGCAAAAAAGATTTTGTTGTCATGTTTGTTTGTGACTTTGATTTGAATTGTAATTTTATCGATATAGTGGTTATTAGTAAAACCCAGCAAGTAACTTCCATCAGTGCACCCTGATCCTGATACCATTCCACAAGTCATGCATGCTACATGTTCCAGTCCCAAAAGTCAACATTTTTGCTGTAATGATCCACAAAACGAACGACGCAGTCTGCCCTCAAATGCAGCTAAATGCGCCGCGATGGTAGGTAGGTATACCTACATACGCGATGTGCATGCGCTGGGCACCTAGCCACCTAGTAGATTGCACATTATTTTATATCAGACAGTCACGTATGCGAGTAGGTAACATAATCCACTAAATGAAAGAATAAGAATCATACTTACGCCGGAATGTGGGAATGTGGTCTTGAAGTCCCCAGGCCTTTAATACATCTTCTACTTCTTCCATTCCGGGTAATCCAACACAGGCCAATGAGAAAAAATATCACTATTACATTACACTTCACTCTCTATGAAACATATGAAGTGAATAATCCCGTTACGATGCGCAATTCGTGCTAAAATGGCGCGAATGAGTGAAGCGCAGAGCGTCAAGCGTGGATGAAAAAAAGAGCCGATGTTGCCAGTCCGGGCTCGTTATAGTCCCGTCGTACTAACTTCGTATAAAATGAGGCGTTTTCCAAAAAAATAAAAAAAAGTTCTAAAATACTTACTAGATGGCGAAATAGTCCTGTCGTTTTACCTATCATTGTCATTTCTGTCGAAATATTTTATGTTTATTTTTTAAATCGTAAATTTTGGCTCCACACGTTTTGTATTTAGCCAGTGTCAACTATTGTAATATTTCAAATGAAGTCAAATACATAGTTACATTGTTCTTGGTTTAGAGTGAACTTTGTTACAGTAGTGCCAACAGTAACAGACTTTCAGTACATAAGCTTACAGTAACTGTGTTGCTCATGTTACCGAAACGAATTTAACGACACATCACACGTCAAAATCTATCAAGCCACTTAGGCTGCATCCTGTAGCTAAAAATGGACAAACATACAGTCACATATATATACATAGTTTTTTCCCTTTCCTCCTTAAAAGGATTATGGCGTTGCATGATTAATGCATTTGCCAGTATCCAATTATAGGAATTTTCATTTTTTTTGGATAATATATACAAGTATAAAGTCATAGTCACACTCAAGTTAAGCATATTGAGTCGTTAGAGTCAAGTCCAAGTCATGTGTAATAAAGAGGTGGAAACTTTACAAGAAGTTTCTATGGAGTTATGGAAACTGCACGAAATGTCACGTGTCCTGCATTACATGATTTTCTCACGTTCCCACCATAACTCCTACATAACTGTTTGTTTCACTTTAATGACATAATTTTAATGTATCTGTAAACTTAATATATATTGACAACAGTCTACATGCTAAATAAAATTGCCCTCAAATGTTTGGGTACAGTAAATTAAAACTTTGAATTGTCACTACTTGTTAAAAATGTTTTTGAGAACATGATTATATTATCTTACAAACTTAGTACTTGTGTTAAAATAAGTAGTACTAACTTTTTTCTAAAATAGGCCAAGATCAATATCGAAACAGGAACAGTTAGTATATATTGTTGATATAATACTTAATTATTACTTTTATTTCCCTTTAACACATTTCAAATTCGTATTAGTAAACATACTCTCTAAAAGTATTACATTCCTTCCTCCTGACGTAATTACGTAAATACAGAAAAAATCCCACATTAATTACAATTATTTGAACACTGGCAAGTTTATAGAGCACGTTCATTCAACAAAATACTTTAGTGAAATGAATAAAATTTCGTAATAATAACTAAAAAGTCAGTATGTTAATGTTCAATAAATATAAGATTCAATCTTATAAAGTTGTATATAATTTGTATTAATTACCTTGGTATCTTTTAACAAGCAGCATAATAAATGATAACAATACATTGATCTAATGAAACATGAAATGGTCAAATAAAACGCTTTATACAATTCACAAGTCAATTGATACTACCAAATAAGTTACTTATTACGGATCACCATGTTCGTTTATTGATGCTTTAATCATGCTGGCTTTATTGCCAGTGAACAAGTGTAGTTAGTGAAATATATAATTACCTTTTTGAAATTAAACAAAAAAAAATTAATCAAGCAAAAATATCACTTGTTTAAATGTCTTTTTTTTCAGTGTACTCGTCTTGCAATGTGGCCCAGTTCCCACCTATAGCGTTAATTATTACTACCACATAGGTAAATATCACACTAATATTATAAATGCAAAAGTTTGTGTGTAAGTGTGTAATAAGGTAAGTAAGTATTTAAGTATGTTTATTCCCGTTCAACTCTGTAACGGCTGAACGGATTTGAATGAAATTTGGTATCAAGGTAGCTTATACCCTGCATTAACATATAAGCTACTTGTTATCCCGGAAATATATTCGGTTTTTGTAGAATAATTGATTCAAATTGGATCACTAACGTTCTTTTTAAAGGAATTGTAATATAGGAACGGAAAAAACTCTTGGATAACTCGGACACAATATAATTATAATTATTTTTATTTTATTTTATAGCCTTCTGTGCTGGTCATTTAGATATATATATATATTTAATTATTCAATGATGTCAAGTTTTCCTTATTGTCCAATTAATTATATTTATTCGTATTAAATATTATTTCTGTATTATTATTATTCCATTATCAATTTATAATTGTTATTTGACATCGGCTCCATTTCTTAATAATTATAATAGAATATTATTCGCACTAAGCGAAATGTATCGAACAGCTGTTTTTAGAGTTCCGAACCTGAAATGGAAAATAGGGACAAAACTTTGTTATCCTTATAGAAGAACAAGTGATTCCACGCTTTCCTCAGACAGAGGGTCCTAGACGTCTGTCAAAAAAAAATCTACAGAAGAGAGGTATCAAAATGAAATTAATATCAAATATCTAAGTGTCCCACAACCTAAGTGTGTGTGTATAAGAGTATACAAAGCTAAAAAAAACAAGCTTATAAGTCAACGCAATCAAAAAGCTACGTTCATTCAATCTGACTTTTCTTTTCGTTAGAGCAACGATATAATTGTCCGAGCGAAGCGAAGGTCTCAGAGTTTACTGGGACAAATCGGCATTTGTATGTATGTTTGTGTGTATATTTGTCCGATGATAACTTGCGAACCGTCGATCCAATCTTCATGAAATTTTGTAGGAAATATGAGCTGAATCGGTCCAGGGGTTGTGAAGATATAGGGGTCGCAAGGTCTCAGTTCGCTGCGAACTACTATTGTATACGTATAGTTTATAAATTTTACGTAAAAAACACCGGAACTCTCGGTGCTCGAGTCAGAAACGTAGTTGTCCAGTTTTTTTTTCGCGACTTCTCTTTAGTCATATAATAAAAACTGTTCAGAGTGAACATAGGGGTAGCACCCTTGCTGTCGGACATGAGTTCTAGAATATTCTGTATAGTAACGCATTCCAAGCGATAATATTATGACCCTAGCCTCAATAATACCTACCTGAATAATTACATGAAACTTTAGTACAGGTAGAACTTTAAACCGGAAGCTAAAGTCACCTCACCCTGGGGGCAGATTATGGCACTGAATAAACAATTTCCTATGCTTACCCTACTCATAGGATCTTTTGTGTTCACGTCACTTCGCGGATTGCAAAATAATATGACCTTGTTTGTGACATTTTACCTCCCGAAGTGAGAAGTGAAATTGTGTATTTGGTACTTCCGAAAATTGCCCGCAAACAGGGTTTTCGTAATGGGAAAATGCGCTCGAAAATGTAAGCATAATAATAAGTATATATATATCGTATAAGTTTTCGGTTGATACTATAGGTAGGTTCCTAGTTTGATACGCGAGACAGCTGTCATCGAGATCACGTGCACGATGTTCCGTATTTTTTCACAGTTACAATTGAAAGAAAACATCTGTCTCGTTGTTAGCTTTAATTAGTTTTATTCTCTTTTTCATAATACTTTCAAATACCAATGCATTTAACAGTAAAGTACCCTTCTAAATTAAAATAACAATCATCCTTCTCCCGCGCCGCGCGTGGAGTCCTCGCCTGATCCATGGCCATCTCGTTTGCCAAAAGCCAATTGTCATTCGCTTTTTAAACCTTAGACATAGACATAGGTAATTAAATATTTTAATCGCTAAAAAAATTTACGCATGACAATGACGTACTGTATTGGTGGTTAACACATATTCGTCATTTATTTAGACGCAACCGTAAACTCAGAATGCGTATGAATCTATACCAATAGGTACGTGACTTCCAATGTAAATCTAAAGTAATAGCCAATTTAAACTATTTTGTTCTCTATAAGCAGCAAAAAATATTTTCAATTCAGTTTAGTCGAACCTCCATGAGCACGACGTGGTCTCCTGTAATTGGGGATGCACCCAGCTTGATGCCTATGTTTCATAATGTGTAGCTTCTGTTGGGGATCCATATTCTATAAAGTAATATAAAAACAAAATAAAGTGCTCTAAAGCATTGCAAACAAATAGTAGCGTGTGCCTTAAAACCTCTTAAAACCAATAAATACCCACTTACGATTCCGTGCTCTAGAACAATCTATCAACAACTATGGGCCAATCAACAAGTCATAATCACATAAATCGTCGGCGCACTGACGCGAGCAATAAACTTTATGGCGAATGTTTTCTACAAGTAAGTAACAAAACGTTGTTGCAGCTAAGACAGAAAGAAAATTGTACAAACGTACCTACATAGAAGTAACCTTTTGTAAAGTCTCCACCACTTTACTGGGGCGTGACTTACTTTGCTTGATTTAGACTATGAATGAGATTTATTTTAATTGTGAAATATTACAAACAAACTTAATAGGACTTGACACTGGCTAAATACAAAACGTGTGGAGCCAAAATATAAGAGAAAAAAAACGTTAGGTTTGAAACGATTTTAAATTATTTCGTCGTTTCAGTTTCTAAGCTACCTATATAGCCTTGGAATGTTACGGTTACCCAATATTAAGGTTTATATTTATCTCATCATCGTCTACAGCCTGAATACGTCCACTGCTGAACAAAGGCCTTCCCCTCAAAACGTCACACTGAACGACAATTTACAACTTGCATCCACTGGCTGCCCGCAAAACGTCAAACTTTCAAAATGTCGTCAGTCTACCTAGTGGGAGGCCTGTCTACGCTGCTTCTTCCAGCCGGTTGCGACTCAAGAGCCTTTCTTACAAGCGACGAGCGTTATTGGTTCTTTGAGCGATGTGGTCGGCCCATTGCCACTTCAGCTTGCAAACCTGAGAACTATGACGGTGCCTTTTTCTTTCTTTTATATTTTGGCCCCACACGTTGTGTATTTAGCCAGTGTCAAGTATTGTAATATTCCACAATTAAAATAAATCTCATTCATAGTCTAAATCAAGCAAAGCAATATTTCAAGTGATATTACACGATTCACAATTAAAATTAGTCTCAATCATAGTCTAAGCTAAGTCAAGGAAAGTAAGTCACTGTCAAGTCCACGTCATGCCCCAGTAAAGTGGTGGAGACTTTACTAGAGGTTTCAATGGAGTTTTGGAAACAACACGAATAGTCACGTTTCAGAAATTTTATACTATTCACCAACACTCGTGCACTTTCACGAACACTTAATGGATAAAAATCCACCATTTTTATACATTAATACTCGATATAACGCAAGTTTAGGTAAATAATAGAATAACGCGATATGACTTCTTCATGTTCCCGCCAAAACTCTGACGGTGGCTTTGGTTGTTCGCGAACATCCACGTTCCGAATTTTATCGCGCAAAGAAACTTCGAGCATAGCTCTCTATATTTACCTGTCAAAAAATCCCGGAATACTGAAATAACCTTCTTCTTACTCACACTGTGTTGTAAAGGTGTAAAAGCGAAACCCAATGGTATCGTAAAGATTTCATGCTTAGTTCTCTCGTAGGAAACTTTGGAAATGTGCTCTATGGGGATTAGTTTCTTTTAAACTTTAGCCGGAGTTTCAGGTAAGTTTTAGTTTAAACTGTAACTAACTTTGTGATATGGTTCTATTCTGTTTCAAGAATGTTATGACTAAAGTTTGATGTATCCGGGAACGTCCTAAAACTGCGACCAGAACTACGAGAAGACGGAAAGTAGCGTCCCCACAATAAGCGTTCTGCGATCTCCAAGTCGCCTGCTTAGTATGGGGATTATGGAAACCACCCCCCACACAGAAGTGAAGTACAGCAGTGGAAGTTTGAGAGCTGATAAGGAATGACAGTTTGATGTGTGAAACTGTTTGGGAGAAGTTGTTTTCAAGCTCATTGCTCCTAATGTTAAATAAGGCACTTTAGCTATTCACAGTCTACATTTGAAACGAAGCAGGTTATTTATATTTGTATAAATAAAACATTTTTTTTATTTTTCTCATAAATTAATTCAGCCAGTATCAAGTTCTGTAATATTGCAATTGAAGTCAAATATTTCACAATTAAAATGAGTCTCAGTCATAGTCTAAGTCACGCTCAAGTACAAGTCATACTCCAGTAAAGTGGTGGAAACTTTAGTAGAAGTTTTTATGGCGATTTGGAAACAACACGAATAGTCACGTTTCAGAACATTATACTATTCACCAACACTTGTGCACGTTCACGAACACTTAATGGATAAAAATCCACAATTTTCACACATTAACACTTGAATTAACACAAGTTTTGGAAAATAATACAATGACGCGACAAGACTTCTTCACGTTCCCGCCAAAACTCTGAAACATACACTGCTGAGATATCGGCCTACCCTCAAAGGATGACTATGCCATTTCCACCACGCTGGCACAGTGCGGGTTGGCGGATTCATGGTTTGGTTATGGTTTATGGGTTGGATGCTTTATATACTTACTAGCTTCCCCGCACTTCTTCGCTCGTATAGGCTACGGTAAATAAAACTCCCCATTTCACCTCTTCACCACTGAGGCACGATCTGCAATGGCCTATCTGGAAATTTATTCTTGGGCTTCGGGTTCAAGTAGGCCGTTGCAGATAAAATGAACAAATGGGGCTTAGCTAATCTACCAAATGTGTCCTGCGACTGCAGTGCCATCCTACAAACAATGGAACATTTGCTCATTTGCTCAAAGTGCCTCAACACCTGCACGCTGAGCGATCTCAACGAGGCAACGCCGCTGCACTACCTGTGGTACTATCTGTGGCCACTTACTTGGCAGCTCACAATATTGAAATTTGAAACGCTGACACGAAAAGAAGAAGATATACTTATATATTTCGTGTGTTAAAGCTACGAAGATGTGATACACATAACTCAATCCCAATCTCCTGATACATTGCAAATGTGTATCGTGAGTAGGCTGATTAAAAAATAACGCCTAATTTTTCACTATACTTTGACCCTCTTAAAAAGTGTAATATACCTTCTTTTCACCCGACTACATTTGTTTATGTGGTTCTGGTTATACTACTAGTTTTAAATGCTAGGTAGTCAAAAACTGAAAACCAATAAAAAAAAAAAAAAATGTGGAAAAACTTTCAACAAAAAAATACTTTCCGTTTACGGTATGCGCTTGGTTATTTGAACTAGTAGTATAACAGAATAAATCAAAATAGTTTCTCTATAATAACATATATCTAATCTATAATAGCACTTAGCTCTTTATTAGCATATTCGTTGGTATTTCCTTTTGTAAAGTCTTTAGTTTTTATATTCCGTTTTAGTTGATAAAATATTTGTAAAACTTGATAAATGGCACGGACCCTGGAGTCCGTGGAGCAATATTGTAAATAAAAAAAAAAAAAAAAAAAAAAAACAAAATAGTTTTACTTTTCAAGTAAAAGAAGCTCAAACTAGTAGTAACTAGTAGTTCGCGGCGAACTGAGACCTCGCGACCGCTATATCTTCACAACCCCTGAACCGATTCAGCTCATATTAGAACTTAAAAATTGTATTGAAATGAATTACTTACCTACAAAACTTCATGAAGATCGGATCAACGGTTCGCAAGTTATCATCGGACAAATATACACACAAACACATACAAATGCCGATTTGTCCCAGTAAACTCTGAGACCTTCGCTTCGCTTGGTCAAACATTAGGCGCTAATTACCTACGTAGAGTGGTAATAATTTTTAAATGACATTACAGAGTAGACCGAACGTACTGCCAGAACAATGCACATTGGCACTATAAGTAATTAAGAACAAGGGTACGGCGTGTCTTCATGCGAAGAAAGTTCCAGGCGCTTGAAGTAACAACAATCGTATACAGCATGAAGTAGGTACAGATCCAGGATACACGCTAGTCTATGCTACAACAGCGCATAATATAATAAACACCCTGATTATAATGGATATGACGCGAATTTGGCTCAACATCGTGTTGTTTTAGTCGGAAACCTCACGTTTGGCAAATAGACTAATGAGGGCCCGACGAATTATGTGACGTTAACCCCAATCAGCCTCGCGAATTTACTACCAAGTGTGGTCACACTTTAAACTGCTGCAAAATTTAATCATCCAAATAAATGGGTAACTAACTCGACGCTAAATAAACTAAACTACTCAACGAATCTACATTATTATTATTTTTGTAGCAAACAACGTGAGAAACAGAATTTTAGAGGACAGATTACCTTACAGTATATAGCTAGCCACCTTTGACTATACACAATTGGACACCTGCAATATCAAAGATGTTTTTACTAGCAGCCTTTATAGGTTCAATTAGGTATGGAGGTAGCTTATGGCCCTGGATTACCACACACTTTTCAGAATAGCGGGTGAAACCGCGGGGCGCAGATAGTACACATATAAATATTTAAGATTCAGGTTCGAAAATGAACTTACACAAAATAACAAAAAAAAAACCTTGTACTTCTATAAAATTTACAAAAAAATATATATTTATCGGCTTTGAGGTTGACGTGTGTCGAGTTGTAGAGTCTCCAGATTCTTGTTATAATATACAACATTTAATTAGATATTATATTGCCTAACTAACGGACAAAATAACAATGTTTTGATTGAATAAGACCATTATTTTTAAGGCTCAAAAACACACACACACGAACAGCTATAAAAATCAGTCTTTTTTTTCCTATATTGTCTTTTCGGCTTCTTTGGGAAGTTGCGTCTCGGTTAGGTTAAGCCCCTGAAAGCATTTTCTGAAAAGTCTAAAAATCAAAGATATTATACTTGTTCGTAGCAATTACTTTTAACATTTAAATTACCAATTATCACGTTACTGGAATTTCATAGTTGTCAAGATGTAGCCGACCAAGTTGGCGCTTATGAGGAGTCAAACAACATGTCCCAAAAAACCGTAAGTCTACAAAGTCACCGTCTCACAGTCTACAAATTGTGATTATTTATTTACATAGCTACGGACCTGCTCGTGTCACGTACTATACAGATGTTTTTCCATTTCACCTCGTGCTTATTTTGTGGTTCTATTTAAACATAATTTTGGAAAATTTTGGATAGGTTAAATAAAGGTGTATAATTGTATATATCACTAATGGAATTGTGTAATACGTTAGCATTAGTGATCAAAATTACAAATTCAGTAAGATACCTATTTGGAATTTGAATTATACTCAAATGCTCGAATTTCGCCATTTCATTATAAATATCTAATTGAATCATTAAATTTATAAGAAGGTATTTGTTAAAACAATTTTCCAGATTGGTACTTGTAATTATGTTATTCCATTATCATAAATTATGTTATACTTTTATCAGAATGTGAATAAATGTATTATTCTAAAGTATTACATCCCTCATATTTTTACAACATATATACATATAATATAGATTTGCAAACATGTATTTACAACTATTTGGGATATTAAATTAAATATCTTGCGTTGTTTATTGTTGCTTTGTTTCAGTAAATGTATTATATCAAAAATAACTACGGTAAGTATTCTTATAGAGCTCAGCATGTTAACTTAATCAATAAAATTCAAATAATTATGGTAATTTTAAAACAATATTCAAGGTAAACTTTTTGAAATAATATAATTTTTTGACAATATAACAAAATGTACCGAAACAAAATCTACCTATAACAATTGGCTAAAACAAATATTTGTACGGAGCCAAAATTGAAGAGAAAAAAAAAGTTGGTACTTTAAGCAAATAATTAGGTACATACTGTTTTTATGGTTAGCTTATAGCGTAATAATATTCTTTAAATACTTCAGTGAATACACACTAACCTCTGTCACTTTGATTTCGACGAGTTCGCTTTTTAAGATTATACATACTTTTTTATATAAAAAAATACTTCTTACTAATAGACTTAATTTTTAGGCTACGCGCTTGGCGATAAACAAACGGCTCCAGTTTTCTGAGGAACCGAAAAAATATTGAAACAAGGTTTCCCGATTACATTGCTTGGATAAACATATAACACATCGTTTTAAAATTATGAAAGTTATTTTATTTAGGTCCTTTTCTTCTTATTTACCCCAAAAAGGCTAAAATGTATGTCGACAGAAATACTTTTTGCTGTTGTCAAGAAAAGAGAAACATCTGGACGTGTACAAAAACTAAAATGAGGATCTTTCGGCAAAAACTGAGCCGCGAAAACACATCGGTCCAAGGCATAAGAAATATACTAAAATGTAGTTTTGATGTCCAAACTGGCTTAAAACTTTACGTTTAGAACAACATTATTCAATAAGAAAAAACTGCTAGGTTTCGAAAATTCTTGAAATTTGAAATTATTTTTTACTGACTTTTTTGATACTCGTACTTTTTTTATAGTATTTCTTGATGGATTTGTTTGCCTGATCTGAGATCCATATATTTCAATGGGCTCAACTATTTGAATAAAGGCTTGGGGCTTTCTATTAAAGTAAAATGAATAGACTAGCCCTAACCACACAACTTCCTTTAAAATAACAAGTCAAAACAATCAACTTAAGCTTCAATACTTATTAAAAGTATGTATAGTAGTGCATTTGTCAAAAAGAAGAGATAGCGAATATAATACCATTATTATAATATCCAGGCATATTTTTGCGGATCTTTGGATCGTATTTACGAACGTACGTCTCGCACTTTTCACAGACTGAGACTGAGTCAAGGTGAGCGCCGGCGCTCACTTTAAAGTCTTTAAAATTCTGTTACTTGGGCCCCGTCATTCATGTTACTTTGGGCGAAGCCTGGGACTCTAGTTTTGAACCGCTAGGATGATATATCGCTCGTATGATACCATTTAATTTTGTGTCATTCGAAATGAGTGACTGGCGAACGAAATCCCTAACAAAGGTAGTTTTTTTTTTAATTTAATCATATCACTCGCTAACGCAACGAGTGGTTTGAACCCACTTTGAACCATTCGAATTTGTTTTCTATCAATGGAAAATCTTTCATTACGCATGATATTTTCGTGCAATCATACAAGCGATTCAAAAATAGAGCCTCTGAATGGTGATTTTTCATGTGCGAAAGCTGGCCTACAAATTCAGTAAGTATTTAGGGGGGGGGGGTGTTTAGTATTTAGGGGCTCCATTTTTGAATCGGTCGTGTGATATTTCGCACGAAAACATCATGCGAAATGAAATATTTTCTGTCGAAAGCAAATTCGAATGGTTCAAACCACTTATTGGGTTAGCGTGTGATATGATTATTTCAAAAACGCGACTTTTGTTTGGGATTTCTTTCGAAAGTCAGTCATTTGGCATGATAGTGTCATGCGAAATATTATACGAGCGATTCAAATGGAGCCCCATGTTCGAGATATTTACTGTACATTGGTCCAGCATGGATACATAATTTACTTTCATTATCCACTAATAGCACACCATCGACTGTGGATCTGAATTCTGTCCATCTAAAAGTCGCCTGGAAGAAATAGTTTTAGCCGATAATACCACCCTTAATAATATTATATTTCAGGATGTCCGCGACCGATTATAGCAACACCCAATAATAAGGGAGGCCTTTGTTCAGCAGTGGCATCTACTGGCTAATGATGATCATGATGATAGGTATCCGAATCCTAAATAATATTATATTCAGAGGAATATAGACGCAGTCGTATCAGGACTGTGACAAATAAAGCTTCGACGTATAAAAATGAATACGTTCGTCTCGAGCAAAAATCTTCACTTGTGTAATTGAGAACTCCCTACATTACAATTACTGTCACTCCATACAAAACGTCAAAACCCACAAAAATAGAACAACGCCATCTAGCGAACTATAGGAAGTAGCCTTGTATCTCTGACTTGTTGTTTGCCGCGTTATCACCGCTAAACGGCTGAACGGATCTTGATAAAATTTGATATGGCGTTACTGTATATTATAAAGACGGACCTAAGATACTTTTTTTATGTCCACGCGAACGCAGTTAAAAGCATTTTGCGCAAAAACATAAAGCTGCATCATGTAGCAACGTATGTCAGGCCAAGCTGTTGAAATTTAATAATTGTAACTCGGCCTCTGCGAAACTCGGCACGCTCCGTGTAATACACATTTTACATAGGCCATCTAACCCGAACGATTAAATATGATTTATAAGGCATGACGTCACGACCCGTAACTTCTCTACCCTGGGGAGGTACTCTGAAACAATTCTATTTCATAGAATAAACTTTAAAACAATAATATCAGAAAATTTTAATAAACCTTTCTTTTATCCGACCCGTTTTTGGGTTTTTGTAAGAACTGGCGCACGACTTCGTTTGCGTGGACTTTGGGTTTGATTAAAATCTATCCTTTGTCCGTCTTTGTGATATACAGTAACTCCTTATCAAATTTTACCAACATAGCCTTTCAGCCTTTTAGCCACGATAACGCGACAAACATCCAAACAGAGAAAGAAAGTTACTTCCTATAGTTAGCTAGATGGCGTTGATCCATTTTGTGTATTTTTTGACGTTTTGTATGGACTGACAGTTCTAATGTACGGAGTAAGTTTTTTCCTCAAGACGAACCTTTTAATTTTTACACCTCGAAGCTTTATTGGTCCTGATACGACTGCGGCTTTATTCCTATGATAAGTATTAGTTAGGATTAGGATTAGGATGTTTGTTTGTGTGTTTTTAGCCTTCTGTAGCCTAAACGGGTTGACTGATTTTGACGATTGAGATGTCTTTGGCTTCCTCTTGATGTCAGAAGCTACATTTTGCAGTCAGGTTTTTGTCTTTCTTTTTAATAATACTTAAGACTTGTAAAGTAGTTAAGCCAATCGAAATTAATACTGTTCACGAGTTTTTTTATTCTTCAGTTAAGTGTATTTATTTCAAAATAACGTTAAGAATTATTGAAAAAAAGCTACAGGTATATTGCCAGACATTTTGCAGTAGAGAATCTTTGCGGATAGAGAAATTTATATAAAGAAGAGTACCAATCGCCATAGAAAGATGCGTAGCTCAATATTGTAGTACTGATAAGGAAGCGCTTGTGCATGATGTCGCTTGTGTATTAAATTGCGATATGATCGTCACAATTTCTGCCTGACTTGAAATAGAAACCCAAACTAACACATTCACAATGTTACGGAGTAAAAATCCTACTTGTTATGAGTTTTTTGCACAAAAGAGTTTTTTTTTTTACCTATCAATAATATGAGTAATATTATAAATTTTATATTTTACTAGCTGTGCCCCGCGGTTTCACCCGCTATTATAAATACACTTACTATACTTACCTACTTGCACACAAATTTTCGCATTTATAATATTAGTGTGATTTGTAAAACACACTTATGACATGGTGTTCAAAATATTATTTTTGGAAACATATTTTGTAAGTCGTATATTGCGTCGTTACACTTACTTAACTGATACTATTATTATCTTAGGTATTATTATTACTATTGACATTTATTTTGAGCCTACAAATGTTTGTAGTGCTGATAATTTTGTTGTGCTTTTGTGACGCTTTGTTTATTTTAATAGCGGTTCTAAATACGTAAGCGTCATCTAGTTTCATCCTGTTTTTAACGAGGGTACACTTTTTGTATGAGATTGTCATTCTTCTCGTATTATTTTCCTATGATAAAAGTTTTTGAATTTGTGGTGGACCGACTTTCCGACATAGAGCGTTTTTCCTACTTTGAGGGCCTTTTGGAGTCCTATAGAATTTAATGTTTATACATCACAAGAAAACCTACATTTTAGAAGCACACCCGCGACTAGATAGCAAAACGATACAAGTATTCTTGCAACTTCACAGTACCTCATCTCAGACCATTTCATGCCCCTATTACCCAAGGGGGTAACAAAGACCGTGAAATTAGTAATTAAAAGTCACGTGTGGCGGCGCCACGCTTACCTACTTAGAATATCTTCAGTCTCGGGAGGGAGATTCAGAAGAAAAATTATTATTGCAAGTCCTTGAACAGGCGCTTTGAGATTGTAATTGAGTCGTAAAATGGTTAATGCAGCTTTTATGCGTTAATAGTGTTGTGAAAATGGTTTAATATGCAGTTACATGTAAATGGTTAGAGGTTGGTTTGTCTAATTACGTTGGAAATATTTTGAGTTATAACCACTCTCAATGACAGAAATACAAAAGTGTAAGAGTGTAGTAAAGTGTAGTTGTAGTTGTAGTAAAATACTTATTTTTTTAATGTTTTCTATCTCAAAAACTATAATTATAATCTATAAAGTCTATATAATTGTGTTTTTTTTTTTTGTGTATTCTCTATGTAACCGAGAAAAGATCCCGCCTCTTATCTGTACTAGACGACAGAACCTAAAAATCATTATCTTATCGTAAGTCATGGTAGCTCGCTGGGTACACTCTCGCCTCACATTTGTTGGGTTGCGGGTTCGAATATAGAGATGAGTTCTTTGGAACTTACGTACACCACTGGCTTTTTGGTGAAGAAAAACATCGTGACGCAGCCTGCATACTAACCGGAAAAGGAATTCGATGACGTGTGTGACTCCGCCAACCAGTGATGGGCCAGCGTGGTGGATATGACATAAGGCCAGCATGGTGGATATGGCCTAATCACCCTTCGAGGATATGCCGATATTCCAGCAGAGATATGCTTAGGCTGATGCAGAGAACTCTTAACACGTTCACGTGAACATATCAATATACTAAATAAATAAATAATTAGTTGCACGTATTAAAAAATTAATAAAGAGTAAGAATTAAATTTTCATGTAGTTTAAAAGCTATGACCAAATAAACACGTTTTTTTTTCACGTTTTGTTACGATATCTAGCACGGAAACAAAACATTTCTTAGCATGGTATGTTATTTTGTGAATTTTGTGAATATACTATAAAACTGGTTGATAAATATTGTGCTACGGGACCCTCGACGTGCTACTGCGACTTGCACTTGGATGGTTATTTTTACCAGCATCCTCTGATGTCCACAGGGATATAATTTTTTTCATTTCAATGGCAAAAGCTGTGATGTTGGTTACGTTACCAAAATGGCATTTTAATTTGTAGTAGGTATTCTAAATAGTTTTCTAAACTCACGTGATTACTATTGACTATCCTTGTGGCTCAGTGGGAGGATTTCGTCCTTCTGAGCTGTTGGTTTGATTTCCACCCAGGATAAACATTTGTGTGATGAAACGTGGATGTTTGTTCTGTGTGAATTTACGAAAAAAAAGAAGTATGTATTCTATTAGTTACCTGGTTCCCATAGTACAAGCTTGCCTAGTTTAGGGCTAGATGGCGCTGTGTATAAAAACGTCCACCAATGTAATTTTTTGCTTAGTAAATAGGTTGCTGTTACACTCAAGAATATCTTACAGCTCACAGATGAACATTGTAACCATTTTCTTAATATCTCAAGGCTCAAATGTTAATTGAATGCCCCCGCAGCTACCTCATGATTTTCGCACTAGCCGATCCCAAGATTAATAAGGGACCAACAGAAAGAGAAGTGTTCATAATCCCTTCAGAATAATCGACGTTTCGCTGCAGGCAAGTTTTGGAGCAATTAATTTTAATTTATCTTTTATCTTTACCTAATCTCCAAAGTTGGACTATTAACAGTCAATTCCCAATCTTTGATCTAAGGGTGGGTTATTTGACGAGTGCTAATAACGGTAATAATATTAAAGACCAAATAATCACGAGTAAACTGCCTTTTGACTGCGAAGATATTATTCAAATATTAAGAAAACCCTTTTTTTTTTATGTTACTCGATAACGAGACCAGCAAGTCGCTCACCTGATGCTAAGCGTCACGCTTGCCCATAACAGTACAGTACCACCCAGAATTTTGAACTTCGACAGTTCAAAACTATGCGCGGCAATTCACTGCGCTCTTCACCCTGAGATGTTAGATGATAAATCTCTGTATGCCCAGTAATTACGCTGGAAATATTGCCCTGCAATCCGGAACACAGTAATGCTTGCACACTACTTGGCGGTTGAATAACTGGCAAAGGTGTGGTACTTCCCCAGGCGGACACTGCAAGAGAGCCCTACCACTACAAAATACCTGTAAGAATTTACATATTATCTAAATTCTTGTAAGCCGCTTAGCCAAATTTTTAGGCCGAACTAAGGCCGCTAGTTGTTACACTAGTTTTTAAGCCTGTTTTTAAATTATGCAAAATTTTGTTTGAACAGTAAAGAGTTAATCTATATCATATCATCTATCTGTTATTATCTATCGTGACATATTTATGGCTTATCAATTGTTGTTATAGGTACTATAATAACAATTATTATTTATATTTTTTTTTATTAAAAAAAAAAATAACAACCGTTGAGCTATATCACAGCCTTTAATATAGGTAAAACAACCAGAACCTACAATATAATGTTTTTCTAGTCCAAAGTAGCGCTCCGTAGAAAATACCACTCACGGTCACCCATCAAAACATTGACCAAATAGCCCGTTGTCTAATTTCAGTAATGACGTGATATGAGTCTCTTGTTGGACATGTACGCTACGAACGCTTTATCTGACTGGTAAGATCCAGATATAGACGCTTTATTATAATTGTATATAGGTACATTCTAAGGTACATCATTTATAAGAGCACACCCGTCTGTAACCTCTTCCTTATAAATCCTCTTCATGCTAAGGTCGTCTGAAAGAGATCGCTTAAAGCGATAAGGCCGCATAATTTTACACTAGTTTTAAGTAGATGTTTGTATTATGTCTGTAATTTCTGATGTGAACAATAAAGAGTTATCTATCTATCTATTTATTTATTGAGATACGCCAACAGTGAACATATTTTACATTCTTATAACATATTTCTACGTAAGTACATGAAACTGATATGATCACCCTTTATAGGCATATACAACATTCGCCATAAATAGTGATTAGAGAGGGAAATAAAAAAAAGTAAACTATAATATAATCGGAATGTTAGTTAGAACATATAACATTATAATATTATTATTATAACATCTATCTATTCTAAGTATCAGGTAAGTACCTATTTTGGTACCGACTTTGGCATAACATTTAAATTACTCCGTAGGGATCGGTCGAATGAACATTTTAAATAGTTCTGGGACCCTATTCGGAGATATGACATTTTATCTCGGTCACTCTCACTCCCATTAAATTCTAAATTAGAAAGACAGTGACCGAGATAAAATGTCATTTCTCCGAATAGGGGCCCTGTTCGGATCAAAATTATAGGACGCATTCTTAATTTCGACTGCCGACGACTGTTCGACTGCCCCGGTGGCTCAGTTGGTAGTGAACCTACCTTCTGTGTTTGGGGGCGTGGGTTCGATTCCCATCTAGGACAAACATTTATGTGATGAATATTTGTGTTTGTTCTGAATATAGTATGTATTTAAAAATATCTATGTACGTATATCAGTCTCTGGCAGCCATTTTACAAGCTTTGCTTAGTTTGTGCAAAAATGTCCCAGATATTTATTTATTATTAATTCGTTAAATTCTCGATTCGTTGAACATTGGTACGGATCAACATCTCTAGACTTAGACGAGTATGTATCTCGATAGGCAAGTAGGTACCAATAAACATTTTGTTACTTCCTCTAATTATTTAGTAGTAGTTAGCGCCAAACTGTGACCTTGCAACCTCTATTGCTTCACAAACTTTTATATTTCAGTTTCTGCGCCCCGCAGTGTCACCGGCTATCCTACAGGAACCGTTGAATTTTCTTGGATAAAAACTAGCCTATCTGTTAATCCAGTGTATAGTTATTCTATACCACATTTAGTTCAAATCCGTTCTGCCGTTACAGACTCGAACGGGAACAAACACACTTACATATTTACCTACTTACACACTTACAAACTTTCGCATTTATAATATTAGTGTGATAGTTAGTTGGATCTGTGGAAGGACTGATTGTATCAAAGTAGCAATCGTCCTCCCACGGTTCCGTGAACCAGTGCATTTTGAAACTTTTGTTCTCTACTTTTAATCTTGTTGTGTACATTTTTTTTTTTTAAATATGCCAATAATACAAGATTGAAAAAAGCCTCTAGACCGATTTTGTTCATATTTGAAATTCACTACTTGTCTATAATTTCATGAAGTTCCGATCAACGGTTAGTAAGTTATCGTTGGATAAATAGACACAGAAACATACATACAAACACAAACAAAAGTCGATTTGTTTCCATTGAACCTGAGGTATTCGCTTCGCTCGGTCACAAAAAGATATCAGCTAACTGTATGACCAGAAAATTATTATTCAATCATGCTTACAGCATTAACTCATAATCAAAAGCACCCATCACGGGCTCAACACAGAGCTTTTACAAATTCCAAACCATTAATCGGGCCCGAAATTCGAACGTACATACGTTGGACATGCGTAATTCGGGATTAAAGTGTATTACTTCACAAATTGAGGTTCAATTCTGCTAGCGCATAATCCGTCTTCGTAATTGGGTTTGCGGGGTATAACTGCCAGTAACAATCGTATTCGTGACACTTGGTTTTGGTGAGCAATGGTCTTTCAAGGACGTACGTTTTTAGCTACTAGTTGATGCCCGTGACTTTTTACACGGTGCTGCTCGGCTTTGTACCGTTGCTCGGAGTTTCATTGCGCGATGAGAACCGGAGTGAGGACATTCGCCGAAGAACCAAAGTCACCGGGTGGCAATGGGTAAGACACAACGCTCGAAGAACCGATAACCGACGGGGAAGAAAGGTTTTTGAGTGGCGACCACGAACCACAAGAAACAGTGAAGAAACAGTAGGCACGTCGCAGGATTTTTCGAAAATTAATCCTTACTATCCTACAGCTAAGTTAAGGTTTACTTATAAGTTTTAGTCATGTATGACGTCAAAATCAATTTCAGTCAATTTTAATTTCATCGCTCATAATACTTAATAATAATAATATAATAATCTTATAGCAAAGAGCCTCGATCAACACCTCAAGAGGCTCTTGCTAGACGGTTGGATTAAGGGCCAAATATAAAAGGCAGTCATCCTTGACAAGACGTGAATTATCAGGAGGTTCCTCACTTTGTAGCCCTTACCACCCTTAACTTGGGCCCTGCCTCGCTACCAGAGGGACTCTAGGTTTAGGTTTTTTGTAGCATTTATGTTTTTATAATTATTAATATTGTAGAAAACCTAAATCTAAAAAAGAAGATGAATAATAATGACTTGGAATAATAATAATAATTTATTTATTTTTTCATTATTTCACCGATAATCTCGAACAGTAGACATCCGAGAATAACCACAGATCAGCAAATTGCATCAACGCACTTCCATTACTTTCTTTTTTATTCTCCAATGCAGTAAAACAAAAATTATAGTCTTCAAGCTCGCGTCGACAGAAAAATGAAGTATCTTTAGCAATTTTGAAGACCTTACGGAAAATAAACCGACACGACTACACTAATTTATGTACTTAATATACTGTCTTTCCCATAAACGACCAGTCTGTATTTAAAAAACAACCGGAAAAGTGCGAGCCAGCGTAATTACTGGACATACAGAGATTTAACATCTAACATCTCAGGGTGACGAGCGCAGTGCATTTTGAACTGTTGAAGTTCAAAATTCTGGGTGGCACTGAACTATTATGGGCAAGCGTGATGCTTTACATCAGGTGAGCGACTTCTCGTCTCATCACCGAGTAACATAACATAACATAAAAAAAGTCTCACGTATCTGTTTTTTTTACGTTAAATTATATTACTATGAAAAGAAATGATATTGAAATATTAACCACATTGATTGATTTTGATATTGAATGGACCGTAACGTTTATAGATGTATGGGAGATAATATTTTCAACTGCAAATTAAGTTTGTCCTTCAATCCAACATATCTTTTCGTTTGAACAATATTCGGTGCGAAGAGATACGACTTTAGCACACATGAGTTAAAATGATGAATGAGAAAACGGGTAATTCTGTTAATTCCTTGCTTTTTTGTCGATTATTCGAAATATACAAATCAAATTAAATAATTAGCTAGTTTACCGTCTAAAGTCACTAACCGAGCCTATTTAATTTGTAGAGGAAAGATGTTGTTATCACTGAAAGTTTAGAGCATTTCATTTCGAAGGTTTTTAGGGGGTCATTTGCGATTTTTTATTTTGTAACTAAGCAATAATTTCAAAATGTTATTTGGTTAAAAGTATTTTTAGTTTTATTTTCTACTTGTAATATTTTTTGCACCCTGTTATCAAATCTCATCACTTCGAACTTGTCACTCGTCACTCTTTGATTTGACCGCGCTTTAAATTCAGTTTCTTCCAAAATAAATGTCTTGGTAATAATAATAATTTTGTAAAAACATATATCTGTTTCTGAATGAATTAAAAAAAAATGCTACAAGTAGGTAACGTAATATTGGTTTTCTTTAATCTTTAAAGCATGAACATAACAGTTTAAGAAATAAATTCAATTACATACAAAATTCCTAGTGCCGTAAGCTCGTATCGTAGTTGAAATACCTACAATTATACTTTTTATTGCACTGCCAAGTCGGTTCTCTTCTGCGTCGTACTGCATTTGTTAGCGATTTGTGAGCAACTTAAGCGATGTTCCCATAAATAAAGCAAACTGTGTTATTATGAGCGCCTTAATCAAATGATAAGATCGGTACATCGTCGGACGCAACTTAATCGAGACCCTGGCTACTACGGGTTCGCGAACACGATAATATATATTATATCTACTAGGTACTTGGTTCTCACATAAGGCTGCGGTTTCGATTCATCAGGCAGCAGGGCGGGGGCCCGCGACGGCCAAAATTTGGTCGCAGCCTTTGCATGGAACTGTTTCACTACTGTCGCACTGCCCTATTCTACACTTCGCGGCGCCGTCATTGCTACCAGCTGAGGTCGAAAACGTAGCCCAAAAAGGTCAAGAATCGATAACAGAACATTAAATTCCACTAATTTCATGTTGTCGATGTCATTAATGAAAAATTAATCTTTTATCTCATAGGCCGTTTTAAAGCTATTGAGATTAGTAGGTTTTTTTGTATACCATTCTTCAATTATGGGTACAGTGGATTAGTGGGTCAGTGGTAATTATGGTATTACGAAGTTTGAAACTCAGTAGCGTTTTGTTTGTCACAACCATAAATACAATAAATATAGAATAGAAGTTCATCTATAAAAACAGTAGGTACCATTAACTCACTATATTACTTCTTAAGAATATAGAAGTATACCGCCGTCTTGTCCATACCTACCCCTGAATGTTATCCAATTTCAATGATTTTTATGTTATATACACCGAGGAAAACTATACTTGTATGGTTGTTTTTTTTTTAATTTTGCAATATTATAGTGTATTTCGTTGTTATAGGCACTTAAAGTGACAAATTTTATGCGTCGTAAATACGACGAAGAAAAGTATTTTTTTATTAGAATACAAATTTTTTTTGGAAGAACAAAACATAGATTATGGCATATCCAAGCCATTGACACCAAAACCAAAAGATTTTCTTAAGATTTAGGGGGTGATAACAGACAACCCCCGAAAAGCTAATTTCATGAAAAAGTTAGGAAGATTCACTATCTCTATTGCACGCACGAGAAACAGAGTGACAGCTATACAATTTCAAATATCAAATGCACCAAAACCTCGCGGAAGGACTATCCTCTTATGGGCCGACTCAATGGTGCTAACAAGCGTATGACGCACCATCGCAAACCCTAAACATATTGAGTTTACGAGCACTAAACATATTGAGACGCAATGTTCGGAGAACCACTTTATCTTTATGACCTACATTTTAACATAACTAATCACCAAGTGGAGTTCTAGTTGGCATGGCATCACGAGATATTGGAAGATCGTGTAAAATGTGACACAAACAACTTATAGGAGTTAGCATAACACCGTCCAATAAAATGAAAGAGAAGGAAATAGATCCTTTGCTCAGCAGTACGACTTCCGAGATTAAAGACATACCTTTACTTACAATAAGCGAATAACAATAGTACTTTGATGTTTCAAGTCTTTGTTTTCAATGGTAGGGCTACGGGTTCATCAACAGTAAGCTTCAGGCTAACATGATCTCAAATCGGTATTTCCTGTAAGTCACATAAATAATGTATAGTCCTTTGTTATGTCGGCTCTTGTTTATTTAATAATGGAAAATTGAATGATTGCGTTTGAAATCTTTTCGATTACAAAGTAGTTGAGTATTGTTTGTATTGAATTCTTTTACCAAAAACTAGCAGGTCCGGTATGGTTTAGGTCGTTTAGATTTTATTATTTAAAAGATTCACAATTATCATTTATATGACCCATTGAATTGTGATCACTTTGCCTCACTTAACTAGGTCATACGCTTGTATTCGGTGTGTGATCATTTTGTGTTTTATTATTCGAATAAATTGCTGGGGTATGTACTAGGAGACATCCCGGGCATATACGATAAAGGTTTGGATAAAAGAAGTGTCTGACTGAAGAATACCAAAATGATCATCATCAGCGCTTAGCAAATTAGACCTTGTGTATTTATTATATCATTACTTACCTACTCATTTTATTGTACTTTGTATTAATCTAATAACCATGTTAAGTGGTCTAATAACTAGTAGTTCGCGCCGAACTGAGACCTCGCGACCCCTATATCTTCACAACTCCTGAACCGATTCAGCTCATATTCGAACTTAAAAATTGTATTTAAATTAACTACTTGCTTACAAAATTTCATGAAGATCGGATCAACGGTTCGCAAGTTATCATCGGACAAATATACACACAAATATACAAACATACATACAAATGCCGATTTCTCCCAGTAAACTCTAAGACCTTCGCTTCGCTCGGTCAACTATTGTTAATGTTTTTTGTTTTAATATTATCGAGAAGTAATTGTCTAGATAAACCTAATATAGTTTATAAGGCAATAGTGAACAACTTATTGTAATTTTCTGTAAATTAAAAAAAAAAATAGTAAATACATTTAAAAAAATAAACATTTAAATGGTACAGCGGCATGCACTTCAATAGCTCAATGACAAATTTTTATTATTAATTTAGTAATGATTATGTAGCGCAGACAAAAATGAGGGGCAAGAAGAGAAGATATTTGAAGCGTCAAAAAAGTGTCTGCCCTCTGCCTAAAGGGCCATATGAAATGAAGAGACAATAACTTCGATGAAAGTAAAACATTTATTGAAGTTTAAGATGAATTGCAATATGAGTAATACTGTAAGTTTTTTGCTTACGAAATCACGATCCGCAGAATAATGTTCAAAGTGAAAATTTATTGCTTTTTTATTTAATTTCAAGTTTTATTAAAATCTGCAATTATCAGAAAAATTACGATAAATCAATCAGTATTCATTTAAGAGGGCTTACTTTATAATTTATGTACACCGACGTGTTTTAACCATTAATTTGGAACCGCGAGCCATCATTTACATAAAATGTGGTCGCGCTGTCTGTCAGTTGTGACACGTAAACGACCAATTAAAGGGTAATGTATACTGGATGTATTAGGCAAAGAGTCGTTCTTGTGTCTGACACTTTATGTCATTACATTCGTTTATTTTAAATAATATTAAACGATAATAATAACCATAATTTTAAACGACTCCATCATACCTATCATAGAGGAGTTTGGTGATCATCTGTGGTTTTCTTCATCAGTTCCACTTTAGCAAATGATACTTTCTGAATGTAAAAACTTGATTCGTAGATGAAAATACCAACATCGCTAATATATGCCCATAATATTTGAGGAGTTCCCTCAATTCCATATGTACTCCATACTCAGAACTGGACTTTGATAAAAATGGGACCGATACTCCTTTCCAAAACAAAAAGATTTTTCAAATCGGCTTATAAATGACGGAGTTCTGAGGTAATAAACATAAAAATAAAAGTAAAATAATCGAATTGAGCACCTCTTTTTTTGGTCGGTTAAAAATAGATTTGATGATGGTGAACTCTTGCAAAACCAACAACCAACAAACTCGTCAAACAATATCCGTCAAAGGTTGATGGAGTCTCCAACCAACAGCTGTCCAAGTTAAAAGATATTTATAGCTTGCTACGCCATCTAGTTTGGATGAAAAAACTAAATTTAATGACATAAAGTGCCAAATAGGAAAAGAGCTCAAATATGTCAAACATTCGATAACTGACATTACAACAAATACCTTGCTAACGAGAAAATCTTATTGCGTAATTTTATTATTTCTCCGAAACGATAGAACTGATATAGAAAGATACTACAAATTAAACTTATATACATACTCCACTTAAGGCGCTAACTATAGTTAAAAATAAAAGAAGTAAATATCATAAGCATGATGCAACCTTCTTGAATCGGAAGTGTAGGACTCCAAAAGATGCACCCTTAACTGAGAGAGCTACACGTTAGTAAAGTAGTATAATAGTAAAGCTATTGTCTTAATGAACTGTACTCAGTTATTGTTGAGAGTTCTTTTTATATCATTTTCCTTTGTGATTATGACAAATTTAATTTTGCATCATTGAGGCATTAGGTAGTTAATGTGAAATGGCCTTTACCCAAGTTCCTGGGCTGTTTCTTGTGTCTGTACATAGTTATGTGTATTGACAGTGTAATTTCGTATGATTTATGATATCCAGCGTCATGTTTTCGATGGGATTGACCCAATTATTTGGGGGTCATTTTCGGTCGCTACTCTAATAGAATGTGAGACGAAATTGATTTCGTAATGTTTTCGTAACGTTATGGCGATTGTGTGTACAAGCTTTAATAAGCATATTTCAATCATAAGTGTTTCCCAAACGTTTTTTTTTTTTTACTAACTATGAATTATAAATTCCTTCCTATCAGCTCTTAGACATGCACTGCTGGACGAAGCCTACCCCCTATTGAGAGTGTCATTCGAATTTATAATATGAATTAGAATATAATATATATAGATTAATTTCACATGATATCTATTATTTGTATGTCCTACGTCCTTCGTCATACGTAGGTACATTCAGTAAGTATGTGTTTTTTTTAATTGACGCGCTGCGATTTGTTGGCTATTTTTTTTTTCTAGGAATACCTCGATATGCAAATAAAATGCAGTAAATTTAGATAACGCAGTAAAACAACTTAATTCCTCAGCATTATTGATTATAATTATGATAACTTAAGCGTGTTATTAGTGGTCAAAATGAATTAACCGATTCCAAAAGGCCGTGTCTGCGGTTTGATGAAGTGCCGACAAAAATGTAGAGTAGCGGTTTTTATTACTTCCTTAGTGGCTCTACGTCATAGAGCGATGGAATTTTTGATGCTACTGTCTGGTGTAACACAGAAATATCAGCCAGGCATCAGTAGTGGAACCTCGTGTATAAACGTTATCATTCTTCGTACGTAAATTATTCGTTCATCATCGTATTCATTGGTACGTAATGATATATATATTGTTAGTTATAGTATTTGTATAGCAATATTTAGTTTAGTTATAATGTATGTACTTAAAATTCTTAGCATTCTTAGCTTAGCTGCCAAGGACTAATTTAGAAGCGATTTAAGGATTGGTTGGGACACATTATCGTGTTTTGAACATAGTTATTACAATGTGAACTCAGTAGTTTTCATTTGATCATCAAAATTTTAAAAATAAAATAATATTATGTTATTTTAGTGTGTTTTTGAATATTCGTTTGATAATCATTTCGTTCATAAAAGATTACAAAGGTTGTATGAGACTCATATAGAAAGTTTTGCAATTTTTTTTTATCTTGCAAGTGCCTTTAACTACTTAGTCTAATATATAAAAATAACAGTTGAATTATCCAGAGACCATTAAAGGTCTATAGATAATCCAAATGTTCAAGCCCACTACGAGTTATTATCCAGAGACCATTAAAGGTCTATAGATAATCCAAATGTTCAAGCCCACTACCGGTTACTATCCAGAGACCATTAAAGGTCTATAGATAATCCAAATGTTCAAGCCCACTACCAGTTGGCAGCGTACCCAGCATGCTGGCGGCATTACCACGCTGAATGGCAATGTTTATGCGTTGAGCCAAATAAACGCCAGCAAAATGCAAAATTAGATAGTCATCAGACTGAATTTTTTATCTATGTCTACTGCGAGGATCATTAAAACATCCTACACGAAATGTAGCACGAAGTGGAGGAGCAGCTTTATGACTTCCGTAGTTTACGGCCGCGCCATAGGTCGCTCAAATTATCACTCTTCTCGCTTACGCCTCATTCAGTTCGTTCAGTTCACAACTTATTTTCAGACGCTAAATTGATAGGCTCATTAGTAGCATTTTGAAAAATGTACTCAACATTTCTTTTAACATTTTATTGGAATTTGACGCTTTGAAATTTCTTTTTCACCTCACAAGCTCGGGAAGATTCTATTTATCATTCGAAATCTGAATGCAAAAGTAAATTTTATCCGTGGGTAGAGTTTTTAAAGTTTAAACCTTTGTATTCAATAATTTTTCAATTAATAAATTTAATTTTCCGCCTGCCCTCTGAACATGCATTAACACTTAGTTTCATGTCAGTGCGCAAGCATAATTTTTAGAAAAATCGCACTGGTCAGCATGACGACTGCATGAAAAAAAAACGTTTAAAATTTTCTTGTCTTTATTAAATTCACTCACTCATTCACTCATCATATTAGCATTGTCCTCGCTGTAGTCAGGTGAAAAGCTATGTGTTTCGCTCGGCAGCAAAATTATTCTGCGTCTCGTACCTTTAATACTCGCGCCAAAAAACAACTTTGCAACCTTGCATAACAAATCTAGGTATATTTTGTTTTAATAAAACGGGAATACTCTCGTTAAATTTGAGTCGGTTATTCCGACTATAGTTTCGATCACATTCGGTGACCTTTATCGAGAAATGCTAAGATATGGATATGGAGAACAAGGCAAGACGAGATCGCGCGCGTGTCTCGCTTAGTAGTCCTTGATAAAGGTCACCGAATGTGATCGAAACTATAGTCGGAATAACCGACTCAATTTAACGTGAGTATTCTCGTTTTATTAAAACAAAATGTATCAAAACCACGTCAGTTTTCATAGTAAAATCTAGGTATTGTTTTCAAAATAGTATCAGATTCTATGCCAATGCCGCTAATGATCTTCTTTCTAGTCAAAATTAGTATTCTAGTCTACTTCAGGGCCTTTTTCATCATCTCCAAGTAAAGCTTCAAGCAAGTTACTCGACGGTTAAAATTGCAAGTAACTGTATAGTTTCGAAATATGGAAGTAGCGCTGACTGTCACAAGCTGGACAAAACCTAAAGCTGCTTCGGCCATGTACTCGGCACTTAGCACTAATCGGAAAGTCGTTAACACTAATTAACACTTTACTTTGAAATGATAAAAAAGGCTCTGAAGTATACTAGAACAATAATTCTTATATCTAAACGCGTGAGACAAACATCAATAAAATCAACTACCCGATATTCTATTATTCACTTACTAGTTTTTTTTACATCTTTTATTTTCCTCTATGAATTTTTAGGGTGGAAATGTTATCTAATTCCGCCGCAAACGATAATACCTGTCATGTACATAATGTCATTTACACATTCTTCAAATGCCAGTTGAATTCCACACGTAAGATAAACACTTTTATAATCTGAAAATGTATTCAAACGGAATGCTAGCCTCGTCCTACACAGAGAAAGAATCTATTCGCAGTGTGCCCCAAGATTTATTTAAAAGGAAAATAAATAGAATAATTTAACGTGCATCAAAATATCTCCGTCAATTTATATTATGTTTGCAGATCAAAATTGGATTGACAGGTTTAAAGGCTAAGGCCGTTGCAAAATTAATTGGAGTTTAGCCTTTTGGTTTTAGAAAAAGAGATATATAGGTATAGAGTATCGGTTAGCGTGGCCCATATGAGATAAAATATAATGATATCTACCAATCACGATTACCATTACCAGTTTTCGACCAATCATGATGCAGTGGAATTGCAGACCCTTCGAAAAAACTAAAAATACGCTACGGAACAGAAATATTTATAAATCTGTTCTTCTTCTTCATGAGTGATCCTTAATTTTTTCATATTTTTGTTCTGGGAAAGAAGCATAATATCCAGCCGTCTATTGCTTTATCGGTCTATTTTGGTTTAAGTTTTTGTTTTAAACTAATAATACACACACGTTTTTTGAGGTGTGGATAAGTGGAAATTGACTGATGTAGTACCTCGATATTAACTTGTATTACTACGCCGTAAATCCTGAAATCGGAAAAAAACAGCAAAACTATTATTTAAAAGTTTGGAATAGCTCGTATTTTTTTGATGCCAGTGGTAAATTCACTTCAAAATTCAATTCAGTGGAAACCACTGATCCACCTTCCAGCTATATACTTATACATATACATCTACTACATTCATTCCGTTATTTGTTTTGGTATAGGTATAGGTACACTCATTATTTTTGTTTAGACGCTTATTCTCACACTATTTTGTTGGACTGTTTTGCAGAGACCGCCTGGTAAGCAAGCAGTAAGTTTGTAAACATTAGCAGTATTTCTAGTGCAATTACTAAACATAAAGAGATAATTAACATCTAATATCTCAGGGTGAGGAGCGCAATACAATGCCATGCTGTTTTAGCTGAAACTTCTATGTGGCATTATACTGTTATGGACAAGCGTAGCGGTTGTCACCAGACGAGTGATTTGCTCGTCACTCTCACTCTCGTCTTTGCCGTTCGTCGTCCTTTGCTCGTCACTTTACATAGAAAAGTCTCAACTAAAAGTAAACGTAAAGCGCTATCCACACATTTCCGGGTCAGGGCCTTCCGAGCCCATGGCCACCCGGGCTCAGGGTCCCGTCATTGAAGAGGCATCAGTTACCCGTTTTAACACACATCAGGGTAATTCAGTGTATTTCGGCGTTTTACTGTGCATAGATCGCGATGACCTCGTTACATACAGATGAATTAACAATTATTTCTATCTGGTACATCATAAATAATTTTGTTGTGTCACACAAGTTCCATAAATTTTTGTTGCACGTGGCATCAAACCGGCGTGCATTCGTCAGAGCATGCTCCGGGACACTGACAGCCGGGATGCACCTGAGACGGAGCGTGTTCAAAATGTATGCACACGTTTTTTCTCCGTCCTTGACGGAACACTGACGGAACCCTGACCATTAAAATTAAATGTCTGGTAACGCCTATGTATGATTTCAAATATGCAATTAAATTACAGACACGTTTCCTAACGTGAAATAATTGCGTAGTTACTAAAACTGCAATATGTCCAGTATATTATAATATTTACTTTGACGTTGCGTGTCTTATGTAAATAATTACTGTTAATGCTGTTAATGCGATGTGACCTCACGTCTGGCTAAAGTAGGAGCCCTTTTCTGCATACTAAATTTAAACGTCATTAAAGTACCGCTTTGTTACGAAGCCTAGGTGTTTTGCATTAAATTAATAATATTGCATTTGACGAATGTACAATCATTTTTCTTGGTAATTAATTGGGTTTCGTTCTTCAATAAGCTAAGAGGGCCTGATAGCCATTAAAGCGTTTTTTTGATTATTTAAAATTTACGTAAAGTACAAAAAAAAAAGTCTGTATTTGTTATACTCCTTTTTTATATTAATTGCTTACATTCGGTTTTTTTTTTTTCGAGTCATTAAAAATGCTCAAAAATGTTTTCGTCTCCTTGTTTACAAGTTTAATTGTCGAGGAATTTTTTGAACATCAATAATGATCACGAATGGTCCTCATTACACTAGATTTTCTTACATTTTTGGATTATTTTCCACTCGTATGTTTGTTTCTAAAATTTAACGTAGAGTTTTATAGAAACAAAGCTAGTTTTAAAAGTTTCCATAATGCAAACGTCCGAGAGACGAACGACGCGCGTGCAATGAATGCTTCGCACGCTTGCATAATAATGTGGGCACACATGTTCTGGATATTCATGAGGACGGCTACATGCATTTTATTTGCATCTCGGCTAATAGAAAACTTTAGGTTTAATTTTGAGAATAAAAGAATAAAAAAACACAGAACCTAAACTATAATTTTAATATTTACTCGGCTTAATGTGTTTTTTTGTTTTTGTTTAACATGTTACTATAGTGTGTCCCGACATCAGTGTTCGAGATTATTTATTATTGTGAACAACTTTTACTGTGGGACCAACCACGTACCACGTACGGGACGGTATCGTGAAAAACAATCCGCTGTTCCATTGCAAAATATCATTCACACTAAACGAAACGAAGGTGAATTTTTTTCATGATTTTATTGTTGGTCCCATAGATATTTTTTTTTAAATTATGAGTACTAATACCTGTTTTCGATAGGGACACCGATGATAAAAACCCCAGTTTGCACCCACTATAAAGTATCAATCGAAATAAAAATGGTCATGCAATAATGAGCATTAATTTTGAATGAATGCTCACGCGAGTTTTAATAAAATCTTTACGGCATTTAAAGGCTGATACAATATTCACAAACGTCGTTATAAAAAAATTCAATTAACGACTATGATTTTATATGATGCAAAATAATAGTTTGATCTTGCGCAAGTTCTTCAGGCTTCAAGTTCGAGTTTCCACTGTACTACTTTACCACTATGTTTTTTCCATGAGCTTCAGACTGCGTACAGTTGTAAATCTTGAATATCGCATTTTTTTTTTATAATAATTTAGTTTATGTGACATTTTACCAACAGAGAGATGTTTGATTTATCATATTCTCATACTCGTATATTACGATTTTAGAGCATAAGAATAATCCGAAACGAAAGGGAGGATAAAAAACATAAATATTTCCATTGCAAAAGTAAACACCAAGCGAACGTAAAAAGAAAAAAATCAATATATTCTGCCGTGTCAGTTAACATCATTTAAAGGTAAGAACGCATTAGGACTTCGTAAGTATTGTTCGTTATATTTGAACAACCTGATATTACGGAGTCACTTGTCTCATTTCTGAATCTCGTCTCGACTAATGTATTAGCATAGTGTTAGCATTAGAAAAAAATGTTTTAGTAAATATAAATATAAATTACCATAATAATGTAGCAGAACCGCGTACCACATAAAAAAGGCGGGCCACAATGCTCACCAAAATTGGGCATTGTCATTATTTCATCACAGATAAATTGTATATAAAATCATAAGGCGTCATACAGTATTTTTCTGAACATGCCATCTTTGCCGGAGTTGTAACAGCCAAATATACAAAAATATTTATTTTATATAAGTGTCGTGCCTATAAAACTTCTACGTAAATAGGAAATTCGAAAAAAATAACCGAGAGGATCCATTGCTCTTCTAAAAAAATCGGGTCTTAATCGATTAAAATGACTTACCTATTTACATACATAGCGATCCGTAAACGTAGAACACGTTTACATACGATTACACACAAAAAATATTATTCCTAGGCGCGAGGTACGCCTCGCCTAATGCGGTCTTGCCATAAAAATAATCCAATAATATACGTTTCGTACCCCGGTCACAAATCAGCAATCAAATATGACATGATGGTGCATTTTACGCACCGCATTACAATCGAGTCAAAAGCGTAAAATCGACGATTAAATGTGTGAAGAGATGGGGTGATTATCCGGCAAAAAATATCTATTTAATTTTTGTCAGACTTTCTTTATTGGTTACTTTTTTTTGTCTTAGTAAAAGCATAAACATGAACTTTAAAAAAACACTTTCACGTGTGAAAAGTTGTAAGAAAAAACAAGATAAATTTTCCGTCTTATTCGGAGATATGAGAAATTAATATCGATTTCGAGATTCCATCGTCTTGATTGCCTCCGATCACTCGATGTATCTCGCACGCTAGCCATTCTGAATATCTCGAAGTATACATAGCCTTGAGAATAAGAAATCTCGAATTTCGATATTTTTTTCGAAGACGAAACTTAATCTCAGCTTTTGAGAATAGGGGTCCTGAAGTTAGTTACTAATTATTTATCTTTTGCTGGTTGTCAAAAATCGGCCATTTTTTATGCTACATAAATCCGTTATCGCTCATCTCTATACAAACTCCGAGCGTAAAACGGCCGATTAAATCTATCATTCCACCCCTCGCGTACTAATTTCATTGTTCTTTTACAACCACGAAAGCAAAACGAATAGTAATATGGAGGCGGCAATGCATGCATTGTTTTGCAAAATAATCCCGACTTTACATTGCAAATCTACTGGACAGGGAAATGTTTTAAGGAAAAGGCTTCCTATATTTTACGAAGTGCAGGTGCCTAATGTCGTCATAGATTAGATATGCACTCATGTTAACGGGCATTGTGATGAGATAATTTGTGTATTCACAATGGCTTTGCGTCTATGTGTGTCGACTAAAATATTAGATCATCGTCATCATCTTCACTGCAACACAAAGAAGGAGAGGGAAGGTGCCATAATCCCCATGAGAACGCTGAGTCCTGTGGTGGTCTTGGTCGAAATTGTACAACATACCCGGGTACCAGTCAATCGATCGTTTGTAAATATCAGATAGATAACGTAATGAAAATTCACTATAATCACACCTCGTGGACTCCATACAAAATTAATTATAGAAAATTACATTGTGGGAAAACTAATCCCCGAACGAGTGCGATTTGCGAGTTGTCTTTTCAATTTAATATATTTTTGAAAAATATGACGTAGATTCTCCTCTATTTTTCCTACTCCGAAATAGTAAATGTCACTCATGCCTAGTGTAATCAATCACATTTTTACCGCATTAAATGTAGTCACGGCGATCCTGTTCCGAATTAGATTTAATGGATGCCTAAATGAGCCTTTATTGCCTTTTATTAGAGCATTGCTTTTATTATCAAGTCATTCACATAATCGAGTTGGTTATGAAATAATAAACCTAAAATTATTGATATTTTTAGGACCATACAAGATGAGAGATGGTCATAATCCTGTAAGTATGATTTAGTTATGTGTTAGCAATTGAATATATATGCATGTACGTACGTGTTTTACGAATCACAAATCGGAACATTTACGAATTATATTATCGTTGCGCTTAGCTTATTTTCGCAAAGGGTTTTGGTAAAATTTACAATGAGGCTGCTCAAAAAAAAAAAAAAAACTTCGAAATCGTATATACCTAATATTGGCGGAGATACTAAGTAGTAACAGAATTGATAACCTCATATTTTTAGAGTTGAATTATAATGTGTTAAAATCACATAGGAAAGCGGTCTTAATGACTCCACTGGGCAGCCAAAGGTCGTATTCGACTGTAATTAGAAATGATCCCAGTGTTTAATGATAGCCGACCGCTACCGTTATCGATAATTCGATACGAGTATCGATAGATCGAGCCGCATTAGTTGCGGGCTAATTACTCTCTCGTTTATTTTCCAACTGTGCCAGTGGGTACTTTCAGTCATAATTATCGATAATAATTGCGATCGAGCTGATAACGAAGGGATGATTTAGCTTGTTTTGGTTGAAAATAAGAGTTGATGTGAGTTTTGTTGTTTTGTTAAAAAAATATGAATATTAAATTAAATTTGTTAAACATTTATCTCACAAAGAAAAGGAAAATAATAATAATAAATTCATAATAAAAAAATATCACAAAAGATAAATAATGTCAGCTAAATAACTGAGCTTATACAATTTATTAAATGTCAAAATCATTATCGGCTTTATTGCCCCTGTCCCATTGGTCAATTAAATTCTCTGAAAATGTCAAAAAATATTTCATAGCAGTTTTCCAGTTCACACAAAAAATGTCAAAATCAGAGAATTAAGTAGCTAATAAAGAAATAAAGAAGAATTAAGTTAATGTATTTAAGAATATAAAAATTCTTAGAAATCTATGTCGAGTATATAGAGAGAATATAGAAGAATTTTTAGAGGACAAAAATTTATAAATTTTAGTTATAAGTCGTATAAGTTTTTTGTATTATTCTGTATTTTTGTATTTATTAATAGGTAGTTTTACTTTATTAGTATGTAGGGAACAATACTATTTACAACACCCTATAATAGGGTATAACGTGCAATTTTGTACATTCTGAAAAATGTTACCATTACGCATTATGTGGCAATGTATACTTAAATAAATAAATAAATAAAATCTTACATTTTGCATGACATTTTCGTGCGAAATATCATAAGAGCGATTCGAAAATGGAGCCCCAGGTGCACTAATAACTAAACAAAATACATCTTCTTAATATATAAAAGGCGATTTATGTATGTTCCTTATAGGCTCGACGATTTTAAACGGCTGGACGACTGGACGATTTTGATGAAATTTTCAGGGAGACTTCATATTGGCCCAGCCTGATACCTGTGAAGTTTATTACTCGTGCACAGCTGCACAGCCGGTCGGCGGTCGGTAGGTCGCTAGTACTATCTAAAACAAACTACCTAACCTTAGCCACACATTACATTACACAAAAGGGACTATTGAATTACCCATAAGCCATTGAATGTCTAAAGGTATCCAAATTCTCAAGCCCAAAGCTGGCAGCGTACTAAGTATGCTGGCGACATTACCACGCTCAAGGTCAATGCGCGTTGCGCCAGATAAACGCCAGCAATTTGGGCACACGTTGCATCAACCAGGCGCTCTGATTAATTACCCGACTGCCCAAGAAGGAGAGTAGTTTTTATGGGATGTATGTGATTATGTTTCTGTGTTACTATAGTAGCCCCTGCCCCTGTTGCCCAAACGGCTTGAACGATTTTGATGATTGAGATGTCGTGGGATTCCTCTTTACGTGCGGAGTGTCATAGGCTACATTTTGCAGTCGGGTATTTTGCTTTTCTTTTAATGATATAACTTGTTTTTAAAATGAAATGCACTCTCGGCCCCTCGTAACCAATGTTTCAACCTGAAATCGCTCAAATTTTTTCTCAAGTTAATCTTTGATTTGAGATTTTTCCATTAACAAGGCTTTGTTTGGTTAAGTGAACTTACATGAACACCTGGCACAGCTTCTTGCTGTACCTCTACCACAGAATATCTACAGATACATCGAGGCTGCCAACAATACCTTGCCAGGTAATATCCTGCATCATTTATAACTCCGTATGACAGACTGTAAGAACCGTACGTACGATCAGAAAGATTTATTGTCGTTACTTTTGTACGGCGTATGTTGAACTCCGGAGTAAGACCATTGTACAAATATTAAGACTTCCGAATTTGGAGTGTAGGCTTGTAGTGCAGAAGTATTATTGGAGATCACAATTAAACAATCGTAAAATGTACAAAAGTTATCCTTGAATTTGAGTTATAGGGTTTTTGACGAATTCTCTCAAAACATAGTCGAAAGTAGTATTTATTTTTATTTTTATGTCACTTATTTCAACTCTACGTTTATTTTAAGCCTTTTTTTGTCTAATTAGATTTGATTTTGACTGATTTTTAAATATCTGCAACATTTTGTTACTATATTTAGCTAATCTTGGTGTATACGCCAACTCAAGTATTCCTTTTTAACGATTCGTTATGCAAATTTAAAATTTGATGACATCTTTAAAACGGGAGTTACGTATTTAAATTTCTCAAAAGGAGTAACTTTTCTATGCACGTATTCAAGCAATAAAGCGTAATACCACTTAACTATTGTCATTACGCATTCCTTAACACGTCCCAAACCGTTAAGGGATTCTACAAACAGAATGCGTGGCAGGGCGTGAGCGAAGCGCGTCAGCAGTAGCTCACCCTACACGCGGGCCCGCGCGTTTTATCATAGAAAGAACTATAAAATAAAGACTAATATTAATACTAACACTAATATTATAAATACGAAAGTGTGTGTGTAAGTGTGAACGTAATAAGTATGTAAGTGTGTTAGTTCCCGTTCAACTCTGTAACGGCTGAATGGATTAGGATTTTTTCCCAGAAAAATATTCGGTTTCTGTCGAATAGCGGATGAAACCGCGGGGCGCATTAGTGAATTATAACACCAAAATAGCAGCGAGTGGCGTACGCACTGTCACATGTCCATGCTGCGCAGATTTTGAAGCAATCGGACTCATTTTTCGTGTGTACAGTTCCTTGTTTTACAAAAAAAGCCGCACCCTTGTTCACTGTGCTGTTGCTGACACGCATTGTGTTTGTAGAAACCTTAAACGTTAAGGCAGCAATATTAAACGTTTCCTTAATCCATACAGTTTAACATATAAATTGCGTACCTATTGTGTATGGTCGGTGTGTTGTATATTTTAATATTCGCATGTAAGTATGATTCAATTTTACGCAGGATTTGTCTGAAGAGAGAACCGACGTGACTGAATTGAAAACTAAAATGGCGAGTTAAATTACTTTTACTTGTGTTGAAAAATCTTCAAAGTATGTGAAATTAAATAATTCTAGATAATCTCTATTCAGAGATAAATTATAAGTAAGTTCACATAGAGTCAGTTCGCTTGAATAATATTTTGCTCATTGTGATCAAAACGCAAAAAAATAAGCAATAATAATAATAGAGCGCGGAACAGTACAAAAAATCGTTTTTAATTGTCACTCTGCATTAAACATAATATTTAGTTTACACGTAACAAATCGTAACAATCCTGTAACTATGAAAGCGATAGTGATAGTGCGCGAGCGGGACCGCGCATTAAGCGACTAAGTTGGTAGAAGCGGATGGCATGCTCTCGCAATCAGAATCACAAACGTTTCAAAATTAGAGGATAAGCCGGCAGGTTTTAATACATTACATACAGATTTAAAAAAAAAAGTGTGGACATTTTAATGCCGATTCTTTTTTGCAACATAATACTACAGACGTAGTACCTACAGAGAGCTTGTTAACAATTTAGCATCTATTTGAGTATTTAAGCATTATTACCAAGAATAAAGAGGGTTAGGCCGTTATTTACACAACTGTGACGCTTTGAGAATAATAAATATACCTACATCATACAATGTTGCTGAAAAGGACATCGTATTTTACCGAAGGCAATAAAATAATATCTATCACAGGAAATCGTAAAGTGATAGCGCACGCATAAAATGGAGAATCGGCAAATACGAGTGGATAGTATTATAAGTAATTTAACTTTTAATGTAGTATGTAAATTTGATAAACTAAAATTCACATATAATAGGAGAATTCTTAAAATAAAGTATGGGTATAATCGATAAAAATAACCAATTATAAACTAAAGGAGCCATTTTGAGTTGTATGTAATTATAACGTTACCTTCTGTCCTATAAACGGCTTGACTGATTTTGAAGAGTGGGGTGTCATATATGATTCCTCTTTAAGCCCGTAGTGTCATAGTCATAAGGCTATGTTTTGCAGTCGGGTTCTTTTAGTTTTTTTTTTTCTTAATAATTTTAATACTTGCTTCTAATGTTATATTTCACATAGTCTAGTCATACTTTCTTTGTTCACTTACATTAACTACAAATTCGATTTCACAATCGAATTTTCTCCTACAACCTATCAATGCCAACTTCCAAAAAAAAAGTAGGAGGTACTCAAGACACTTGTTTTTTAATAATTTATTTTTAAATCTTACATACATTTAAAAAAATATAAAAACTCAGAACTTCGTCATTTATGAACCGATTTGAAAAATATTTTTAATTTGAATAGATTCCATTATCAGAATCACTATGAGTGTATATACTGAATATGAGTAACTGAGAGAACTCCTCAAACAATATAGATATACATATAGTGATTTTAGTATTTTCATCAACATGTCAAGCATTTGCATTCAGGAAGTATCATTAGTTGAAGTGGAACTGATGAAAAAGACCACAGATAGCCAACGGACCTCCTCAATGCTACGTATCACACGGGTGGCGCCAAGATAATCTCGATTATGATAGCCAAGCAACTATGATGAAGCAAATATAAATATATAGTTCTGATGAATTCTTTTTTTTTTAATTTAAAATTATTAATATGCGGTTTTCATCTCTTGAATGACTTATCTTCGCCAATTACCAAGAATTTCTGTCCAGCATCCATCACGTCCAAGATTTTAAAAGGAATGCCGACTGACCTGGTTTTTCAGCTCCCATAGTCTGTATTTATTATCTTGTTAAACTACAATATACATTTTACGAGCAGAATTAATCCGATGACGCGACGTCCGCCAGTAATTGTGTCACCATTCGTTTCTCTAATAATTTATTAATTCCGACGAAATGTCCCTTCAGTTGTTCTGTTCCCTTCAGCTTTAGGTCGACGATAATGTGAAAATTGCGAGTTGAACCTGGACAACATTGAACCTGGACAAGATAAGCACAGGACCAGAATGAGTACCGTACTTGAAGAGAGGCATAAGCTAGGTAATGAGCGATGAGCTAATGATGATGATGATGTGGACGGAGTATTTTAAGTTTAAAATTTACTCTGGATTCGCTCATTCGTCATAATTCAATCTACACCTATTTTTATGCTCAGCATTTTCTCTGCGGCATTTTTTATTCCACTGCTGAGAATATGCCTATTTCTTCGTATGTCATCTTCTGCTTTGCGTCTTTTTTTTTTTTTTCTTTCCTCCTAAGAGGATTTTGGCGTCGCATGACTTATGCATTTGCCAGTGTCAAGTGTACATAATATATTAACAAGTTTTGTTAAATATTATCAAACAAGTCATAGTCACTGTCAAAGGCGAGCAAAGCAAGTCACGGTCAAGTCCAAGTCATAGTCATGCCCCAGTAAAGTGGTGAAAATTTTACTAGAGCGTTCTATGGAGTTTTGGAAACAACACGAAAATTCACGTTTCACGACATTATACCATTCACCAACACTCGTGCATGTTCACGAACACTTGACGGGTAAAAATTCACCATTTTTACACATTAACACTCGAAATAACACAAGTTTTGGAAAATAATAAAATGACGCGAAATGAATTCTTCACGTTCCCGCCAAAACTCCCCCTTTGCGTCTTTGATACAGTCTGTGATAATCTAAAGTATGTTTCCATGGCAAATTTTAATTACTAAGATCACTTTTTAACGTGATTGATTAAGAAATATGAATATTTAAAAAAATGTAACGATTTAGGCCCACATTCTATTTTTATTCTACTTTGTGAAGAGCAGGCAAGTGCATAACATTTCAATGACACTCAGAATTTAGAATTTCGATGAATACTTTCCAAGAATGGAAAGCCCTGTCATCTTGTTTTCTCTTCATCTTTTTAAAGGGTACAGTGAATAGATTTATTTTAGATCGACGTACTCCATTCTTTGCCACTGTTCTTAGCATCAGGCGTGCTAGTGGCCAAACGTAGTTCTATTTCTAATTCAATAATACGTTGAAACTATCGCAAACTCTGGGGCTATATAGGTGCCTGTATTATGCCTTATTATTATCCGGCTGCGACATGGGTCGACGATATCGTCACCATCGCGGGTCGAACCTGGACTAGATTGGCACAGGACCGAGGCAGATGGCATACCAAGAGAGATGCCTATACCAGGAGCGGGATGATGATTATGCCGTATACACATTTATGATGTAATTCGCAAATTCGTATAAAAACCACACCAACATTTAATATAACACACACCTTATTGTCTTAGTTTCATAAATTCGCACTCTTCTCACAAATCTTAAAACTAATTAAAAGACAAAAGCGCTCACGTGGCTCGACGCCAAAATAGTGCTTGCATTTTCTACGCTATGCACTGACGCCTCTTTGCACTGAACATTGTGTATTATCTACGTAGACAACGGAAGTAAATTTTCCTTTGAGGGAATTTTCCACGACAATTCAAATCTAAAGTTCATCATTTCCATGTTCTGCTCAGTGAACAGGGGAATTTGTTTGTGAGAGAGAGGTGTTAGGTTTTTCTTTTGTCGACTACATTTTAGACATTTTTGCTATGGGATATTTTTAATTGATTATTCAAATTTGTAATGAAACCAACAAGTACTCAGCTCACTCTAATGGCTTTTATAGACTTGTGGATTTGAGTTACCAGCAAATTTTGCGCCGCCGTACAAACGAGATAAAATGAGATTGAAATATATTGTCTTATTTTCCCTGGTTTGTCCGTTGTACGTAGTTTTTTTTATTTTTTTTTATATTATTCATAAGCTTATGTTTGACTGCCATCACGTCTGATGTTAAACGAAGATACAGCCTACGATAGAGTACGCTTGCCTAGAAGAAACCGATTCCCTCGCGACTTGAAGACACCCAGATTATAATTATCAGGAAATGTTTTTAAATGTTCAAGATTCAAGGCTTAATAGCTCGATATTATTATTCGGTCTTTTATTGAAAATGAGATTATATTATATATCATTAGATTATATATATGATGAATGAAAACTAAAAAATATACTCTAAATACCTGTTTAAAAATATTAAAATATCGTAAATATTTTTTTGGCAAAAAAACATCATTACAAATTCTGCCAAATGCAATTTTATTTCTGAACTGTGAGTGAAGCTTAATTTAAAAAATCTCGTTACTGCGAATATATCATCGTTATTTTTTTAATAGCAAGCTCGCATCGGTGTCTCCCAAATTGACGTTCTGATATTCGAGAACGCTGACAATATGACAGAACACAAGTAGACTGTTGATTTTTGCTTATTACGGATTTTCTCAACGGACAATGGTGCTAAAAACATGGGACAAAATATCTGAAAAATTCTTTGAAAAAATTATATTCAGCATGCTATTTTACAAATATTATAGAAATAAAGATGTCTATATTGATACAGTCACTAAATGCTGGTAAGTAACTAATTAGGAAACAATTTATGACAAGGTTGTTAAATGTTAGCTTTCATGACACTCACAGAGCGGTGGACTAAATATCTCTGCTATTTATGTCGTGCAAAATTAAGACAAACATATATTATACAAAATCGTAGCCGTGTCTTTTTTTGCACGGACAAATGAGTAGAGAAAATATTGCCTCGGTATTGTATTTTACTGTTGTTAACCGACTTTACAAAAAAAAGATTCTCAAGTTTATCCGTTTCTTATGTTTGTTACCTCAAAACTCCGTCATTTATAAACCGATTTTAAAAATTATTTTTTTATTTGAATGTATATACTTTCACATTGGTCCCATTTTAGGACCCATGAGGAATTGAGGGAACTCCTTAAATATTATAGGCATTCATAAATATAATACGATGTTTGTATTTTCATCAACAAGTCAAGCATTTGGATTCAGAAAGTATCATTTGAACAAGTGGAATGGCACTCACGAGTGTGTAAGTATTTCACGGATGACGCCAAGAACATCTCGAAAGTGCATTTTTTTCAGAGTAATTGTTGGAGTCGGTTTTTTTTTGTTGACCGATCGAAGCGAAGGTCTCAGAGTTTACTGGGACAAATCGGCATTTGTATGTATGTTTGTATGTTTGTGTGTATATACGTGTGTGTCACGTAATAACATGCGAACCATTGATCCGATCTTCATGAAATTTTGTAGGCAAGTAGTTTCATTTCAATAAAAAAATTAAGTTCAAGTATGAGCTGAATCGGTCCAGGGGTTGTGAAGATATAGGGGTCATATATATAGGGGTCTAAGTTCGCCGCGAACTACTAGTATTAACTCAGTCACATTTATGCACGCCTTTGCAAACTTATCCTTTGTTAGTCAAATTGAAACGTAACTATCGCCGGATGGTTCCGTATAAATGACATTCTATTTTCCCCGCGACTAATGGGATATGCAAAACTGTGGCTACAGTTGTACATTTCGATGGAACGTTGTCACCGCTTCATAATCAAATCATACTTGTTGTAGTGATAGGACTATTTTACGAAGCGTCTCCAGGAAATACCTGAACTGCTAATTATTTAACCGCTATTTAGTAATATGCAAAAAGTATTGTGTTCCGGATAGAGCAATATTTTTAATGAAATTACAGAGCATAAAGAATTTAATATATACATATAATATCGCAAAGTTGACGAGCGCATGCATTTTTGTTTGTTTTGTAGGTTAGTTTTTTTTTTTTAATATTAATTTCTTATGTTATTGCTTTAAAAATGCCATAGAATCAAATAGATTCAAATAAAATAAACAACAGCACAATCCAAATAAGTCAGCTATATTAAATAAAGATGGTTTAATTATTTAGTTTGTAATCTGCATCAGTCTTTAATCATACCACTGCTGGGATACAGCCTACCCTACCCGCCATATCCCCGACGCTGGCCCAGTGCGGGTTGGCGGTTTGTAATAGGTGCTTGTAAATATCCTGAAACTATGAACATATAAAAAAATATACATATTTGTCACCTAAAACTGTGATTACTATTACTACTCACGGGATATTTACGGGACATCACAGTTATTATTTTTGTTGAGTTCCCGATATTTCGGCACAGTTGCATGCACCATATCGGGAACTCAACAAAAATAATAACCGTGGTAAATATCCCGTGAGTACTAATAGTAATGTAGTAAACCACCACGAAAGTCTAAAACAGTGTTTAAAAACTGTGAAATATAAATATAGCATTCCCATGCAGAATTTTGGACTATTGAAGGTCAAAATTCTAGGTGACGCTATTATGGCCAAACTTACCGTCAGCCGAGTTATTTGCTCGTCTCGTCACATACTACTATGACAAAACTTAACTGGAATATAGACTTATATAATTATAGACTGTGATTTTATACGGAGATGAGTGTATACAAACCCACTCAATTTCGTAACGGCTGCGTGCGTACAGACTTAGTTATTGTTGATTCCAACATTTATCTGGATTTTCCCGAAAAAAAATTCTTTGTCAATCCCCTTGATTCCTCCATCCTCTCCATCCAAAGGTTGCCTGGAAGAGATCACTATCAGCGATAAGCCCATCAGTTGCTGCACTAGTTCTAAGCCTCTTTTTAAATGTCTGTAAAACTTTGTGTGAACAATAGAAAGTTAATCTATCTATCTTGACTATTACTATTTCCTTATAAAATTTCATTGCGATGAGCTCAGCTGAAAATTTGTGACCAACAAACGAGTAGAGAAAGATGAATAGAGTCTGAGCAACTATCGTGCTTATTATGTAAAGCTCAAGCCATAAGAATTATTTACTATTTCTCCATTGCAATATCGCGTCTAGTACAAAAGGAATAAGGAATCAGTAACATTTTTCTCTTTACAAAAAATATTTTAACGGTACTAAATTAAGCTAATCGGAAACAAAAAATAAAGTCTTATTAATCGGAAACAATATTTAAAAAATATATATATATGACCGGCATTTATGAAATTAGTATGACGTGACAAATAAATCCTACAACTACCGCACTACTACTACAAAAACTACCAGAGGACGGGCAACAAAGTCCTCCCAGTAATCAGTGAACAATCTGTGAGCTCAAAAGCGTTGGGATTACGGCAACCACCTGCCCAATAGGAGGGAGGCTTCATCCTTCAGTGGACGTCTCAGACCTGATAAGAAGAAGAAGAGAACAAAATTCCTTAATAAAGAACAATTCTGTCATTTTGTTCTAAAAGGTAACCTAGCGAGTAACCTACCTAGTTATACGAGTATGGAGCGTAAAATCGCCCAACGGTCGTGTTTACTGACGATGCGGTCACAGCTGGTCATAAAGCTCAGTTTCCGTAGCATTAGCTTACAACTAACCATTATACTGAGACACATGCTGTTCGCAACGGCTGCCTTTTAGTAGTTTACTAATATAAGCCAGCAAAAGACAACGCAGTTCAATTTACATTGGGCGATGTCGCTTGTAGCGTTCGGGAACAGCGTGCGAAATAAACTATGATAACCAAGCTATGTGGTAGTGATTGGGTGCGTAATTATTTTAGCCGGATATAAGGTTGTTTGCTTGTAAAATAAAGCTTTACTGCTTCTAATTCAACTGCGCAGACTCATCAATGTGAGTACAAGGAAATTAAAGGTAGATATGAGTACTTTGTAAATTGCACAAACTTTTTTGTAGCAAAAATATACAGGAGGGGTAAAAATATACTGAAAGGTGTGACAATTATGAAGGGCGTGTAGGTACTAATCATTATCAACAAATTTTACTACGGGACCAAACCTGAAATCGCGGAAAAAATTCAGCTGTTACACATACGTTTTATCGTGTGCCATTGACATTTTCCTATGGAAGAGCAGTTTTTTTTTTACGATTTCAGGGTTGGTCTTATATGGGGCTTTTACTATGGTAAATGCTTTTTATAATGAAGAGTATATACATACCTTCAATATATTGTCACACTTTTCAGTTTCACCTTGTAGAGCATTTAGCTCGTTTGACATGTGAGAATGCACACCAGTAAAATAAAGAGATATATTAATATTACTACATACTAGAACTAGAAGCCTCGTGAGTTTAGAGTTTGGTATTGATCCCCGTTATTGGGCCAAAAAAAATAAGCAAACAAACATAGTACAAAGTTATACTGTCAGTTGTTAAAGTGTCATACTTCCATACAATATCACATTCCCCCTTAAGGAATACATTCTGGAAAAAAATATCTAAATGCTCACTTATCACACTAATATTATAAATGCGAAAGTTTGTGTGAGTGTGTAAGTATGTAAGTAGGTAAGTATGTACGTGTGTTTATTCCTGTTCAAATCTGTAACGGCTGAACGGATTTGAATGAAACATGGAATGGAGGTAGCTTATACCCTGGATTAACATTTAATAGGCTATTTTTTGTCCCGGAAAATATTTGGTTTCTGTAGAATAGCGGGTAAAGCCGCGGGGCGCAGCTAGTGCTATGTAAGAAACTCGTGTGAAAAACTTCATGCTTCTAGACCAGACTTCGGCTCAGGCTCTAGCAGGCTGCGTGTTGTCTGTCAGTCAGCCATTAAAATATTGTGTAGATAAATCAAACTGTTAGATATGAATCTACTTGATTTAAAAACTTGCCGGATACAATTAGTAATTTGCCGGTTGCTGTAGTTCTATTTTGGAGTGTAACCACACTAAGTCCTGTATTTTGGTCGCAGTTTGAAACACCTCGCTCCTTCGTAGGTGAACAGGAATTATAAAGTGCACTGTACACTGTTAATTGGCATCAAATAAATATAAAGAGCACGCTCGCCTCACATTTGTGGGGTAGCGGATTTGAACCCATGCGGGTCCGTACCAATGGGTTCTTTGGAACTTAAGTACGGCTGTACCACTGGTTTTTTGGTGAAGAAAAATATCCTGAACATCATCGTATTTCCGGAAAAGAAATTTGATGGAATGTGAATTCACCAAAGTGCACTGGCTCAGCGTGGTGGATATGGCCTAATCACCCTTCGAGGGTAAGCTGATGTCCCGTCAGTGGGATGTTTAAAGTCTTATACAGAGAAATATAAAGAGAACCAGGCTGGCTCGTAAGTGTTGAGCATCAACCCAAACAGTGACTATTCCATTTACGGGCGAACAATCTTGGATGTGACCTAAATTACTTCCTATAAAAAGTTACTATTACTTCTTACTACTTACTACTTGGCTTTACTATATTACTTCCTAAAAGTTACTAGTAAAATTGAATGAAGATTTTACTAAATAAAGAGCTTTAAAATAACTTACAAATGTATGCTCTACCTTCTAGTGAATGTTGTAGATTCTGTCGTACCACATTTCTCAATTAAATTTGACAGTACTAAAATTGTTACCTTTTCTCACACATTGAAATTAATGAGACAAAAATCACCATCATCAGCCAGAAGACGATCCACAGGTCCCGCCAGAGTTAGAGATGAAACGCTTTTGCTGTCGCTAAAATTTTTAATATATATCAAGACTTAAGGGTTGTATCGCCAACTGTTTTATAATATATTATGAAAATAGATCACTATACCAAGCCTCCAAGCCGCGACCAGAGAATTAGCCATAACTCCGCAACGGAAATGGTAACATTAGTCATTTGTACGTCATCCTGTAGGATTGAACTTTTTTTAAAGGTGTGCTAAGCAAAACAATAAATAAGTTGCCAAGTAAAAACTAGTACGTGTTGACAGGCTACCAAACGTTCAAAAACTGTTAGTTTCAGACAATGCGCAGGAATTACAGGAATATTCAGCACCAGAGGCAAAGAGACAGGCCTCGACCTCCTTAGGCCGGCTTATACCAAATCAAACGAGCGCCAGAAATCATCATGAAAACGACTGAGGCGCCTTTGTGAGCACCGTAGTAGACTGGTAGCGTTGGGCGCTGTTGTACGGCCACCGATTACGTCGACCAAAATGTTTGTCTATGAAATCAGAAATCAAATATTTATTGGCCATAAATAACATGAAATATTAAAGACAAGTCACTATTATAACAAATATTTAAGTTTCGAATTAAATGTAACTAGGCAAACTAAGTTTTTAATTATTTGCTTTACTGCTTTTATTGTCCGTACAAAAATTAGAATTCTGAGAAGGCCATTAACATGTATTCACTTAATTTGTAGAACGGATTGCTTCCAAAAAAATGCTTTAGAGCGTTTTTAAATTTGCTTTTTTTTTAGTTTGGTTATAGAATCAGTTAATTTATTGTACGTTAGTATTTTGGCCCTGTTTCTCAAATTTAACTAACCTAGTCCATGGCTTGTACAGCTTCTTCTTCATTTCGTAGGTAGCACTGCTCCATATCCTTATTTTGGTAAATTAGCCTGAGATATCACTGTCATTATTTTGTTACTTTTGAAGTGGTTTTTCGCGGTTTGGAAACATACATATGTTTTCAAGAAAAAAATACGGTTGTTTTGTGATAATCTTCTAATCTTTTTTTGTCTATACATACATACATACACACATACATACAGTGGTAGGTACATCAGAATAAGCCACGTTTATTTATCTATACCATCTAGTCCAAGAAACTTGTGTACTTTGAATAAATAGGCTGTAACATTGAGCAACACAGGGCTCCGGCCGTCTTGGCCGTTCGGGCCGTTACAGTGTTGCTCAAAAGTCTATAAATAGGCAAGTACGAAATTAAAGGACTTATTATAATCTCGCAGTGTAATAAAGAATTTGAAATATCAAAATCAGGCCAGGAAAATGTGAAACGGTCACCTGATAATTCAACTTGTCGTTCAAAGAAAAGTTGTAAACGTATGTTTTCTACTAAATGTCTCCTTTACTAGTACACTCCACTATGGGTGTTTAACGGAAATAAATTTGTCATAAAGTGTCACAGCGGGCTGTTCTTTGATAAAACGATGTGTTACATAAAAAGTGACGCGAAATTGCGTTGTTTCGCAAAGAAACTTATGTACGGGCGAGTGCTTTACTCTCACTCGTGTTGCCGTTGTCGCAAGGGTTTGGGAATTGGTCTAAAGTAGAAACTTATGTAAGAAACATTACTATTAGTACTCACAGGATATTTACCACGGTTATTATTTTTGTTACTAATGATAAGCCACGAAAGTCTAAAACAGTGTTTATGTAAGAAAATAGAGTAAAAGAAACAAAACATTCAATTTTCGTTCTGTTTCTTGATTGCACGTTTAATATTTTTAATGATATTCAAATTCAAATCATTTATTTCAGACTACAAAGGTCCATATTACACATAAAACATGATATACATTTTATAAATAAAAAACATTATTTTTTCTCTATTTATTTCCTTTTCTCCTATTTCATTTGAATTTTTTTGATACTTGATTTTTATTATGTTCATGCTGACCTAGCATACGCGCCGCGTCAAAGTAAATATTGGTGGACGTTATTTACATACAGCGCCATCTAGCCCCAAACTAAGTAAGCTTGTACTATGGGAACCAGATAACTGATAGAATACATAAATACTTATTTTTTTTGTAAATACATACATAGAATAAATAGAAACACCCAGACAAAGAACAAACATCAATGTTCATCACACAAAAATGTTTGTCCTGGGTGGGAATCGAACCCACAACCCACAGCTCAGAAGGCGGAAATCCACCCACTGAGCCACAAGGCTAGCCATCCCTACTCTCTGTGACACGCGAAAATTTTATTCTATGTAAACTCCAAAATCACAGATGTGCCTAGGTATATACGAAAAAAAATAGCTTTGACACAACCTACAGCTCAAAAGGTAGAAATCCTCCCACTGAGCCACAAGGCTAGTCAACAACGGTGTTCTATCAGAAACTGACAGTAGACCTAATCAGGTATTTAGTTTTAGGACGTACCCAGGTCGGGCCCGTACCGTGAGGTCCTTATTGCGATGATTGTGAGGCTCAGCCGAATACGTTGCGTTGTGCAGCGTTGTCGGCTGAGCCTAATAATCATCGCAATAAGCACCTCACGGTACGGGCCCTGGTCCCAGGACATGTCTACACAATAAACGCAACATTTCAACACTTGCACCACAAAAAACCCTACGCGTTGTTTCCATTATGCTGCGATGTACCACTTCAGATGCGTCTGTATAATAAAAGTAAAGCAAAATCTCGGTGGAGTGCCAATTTGTCAGCACTTTGTTACGAAAATACCTAGGTCCCTTTATGGACTCACTTTACGACCTTTTACATTTATGTAGCTAAAATTTGTCAGTTTTCAATATCAAGGATATAACATATCTTTCTGGACACGGAGTTTCTGGCTCGATCCCCTGACATCTCCTAGCTGTTTATTTTTTAATTCCATTGAGTAATTTTATAATAAAAAAGGTTGTAAAAGTGCGAACAAGATAGCTCAATTAAGGGAGCAAGCCCTTAAAATAAATTTAGTAAAATGACATAAGCATTGCCATTCAGCGTGTTAATGCCGCCAGCATGCTGGGTACGCTGCCAACTGGGCTTGAACATTTGGATTATCTATAGACTTTTAATGGTCTCTGGATAATTCAATAATTCAACTGATATTTTTATGTAGTAGGTTAAGTAGTTTAGGTAGTTGTAGTTTGTATGTATTTTGCTTAGCTAATAAAGGCACTTGCCCGTTAAAAAAAAGTAAAATGACTGCTTTTTAAATAATACAATACCCGTTTCACCCGTAAGCCGTAAGCGTAAGAAACCTTATTTCGATAAAATATGTTTTCTGCACTTTTCTGCCTAGGAGTTTTTTTTTTTTTTGGTGCCTATAATCACAGATTTGTTATGCGAGTTTCACTTTAGGGTTTCATCTTTTTGGAAAAATTTCTATTAGCTCTTTATAATTAATTATTAGAGTTAATTTACTTAGTAGATTCATTGTATTTTTTCGTATATTTTTTGGAATAAGCCTTGTGCTTATGCAGAAAGTACAAAAGCTACACCACATTTTATCCAAAGTCGTTCAATACAAATACAAATACTTTATATGGTTACAAATGGATTAAACACAAAAAATTGATTGAATCCGCTGGCTCCGAACTAGTAAAAACTGTGTTTCGGGAACTGTGTGCTTCTCCCACTGGTTGATATAAGTACTATGGTTACCCTTTAACAAAAAATAATTTTATTTAATTAAATTGTATATAATTTAGTACCGGTTAAATTTACTGATGGAATTAGAATGAATATAATAAATAAATAATAAATAAATATCTGGGACATTTTTGCACACACGGTCATATGACCCCAAACTAAGCAAAGCTTGTAATATGGCTGCCAGAGACTGATATACGTACATAGATATTTTTTTAAAATACATACTTATATAGATATTAACACTTGTTTATTATTATTATAAACTTGTTATTGTTTATTAGAGACAGCTATCCGTAATCATTACGGAGTTGAATGGAAAACGTGATAAAAATGGAATTTTCTATGTGATTCCACGTCACAATGAATGTAGTGATATGGCACTAAGCAAACAACACTCAAATAGTTTTCAAGCCCATCTACCTTATAGATAAGGGTTATCAAAAGAGATAAAACAAATCCAAGAAACAAACATACCAGGGCTGATTACTCAAAAAGCTTACAAGCTCTAAAAGCTTATTTATTTAAAGCTTATTTAAAGAACCACTCATTGATAAGTTTCTGTGGCTCACACTTTTTGGATAAGCAGTTGAGGACGAAGTACTTTGTTAGGACGTTTGCTAGTTAAACTTTAGGGTCGTATGTATCAGGCTTAATTCCTAATTTTACACAGCTCCTATGGCATGCTGAGAATCACAGAAAAGAGAGAAGTAAAAAAATTTTTCCTCTTCTGTGCTGAGAACGACCAATTTATTTTTTATTTGACGTTAATAATCTTAATTTCTTTAAAATAATTAAACGCTATACAACGCGGTAACTCGGCCAGCATTTTGGGCACGATGCCTGCTGGTAGCGGTTTATTAGATTAGGGGCAATTTGAAATTGTATATATATTTATGATTTATTTTTACTTAGGGTTTATTTCAGGGGTGCAGGGCCAGGTAACCTCCGCGTGGTGCACCCTGGGAATCGGTCAACAAATTCTCCCCGTGGGATTTTGTTGACCGATTGCTAATACCTGGCCGATGAGGGCTCTCTCCGTGTTCCTCTGATCAGCAGAGGACACAGGAGATGAGCGAGCAAGGAGAGACGCGTCCAGTATACTGCGGTTAGGCTAGTGAAAGAATACTCTTTAACTACCAGCGACGAGCTCGGAACCCTGCTTAGCTGCCGTGGTCACGTTTCGTGGCATGCGGCAGGGCCGAGGGTCCTGGCTTAACCGCCCGGACCATGAGGAAGAAAACCTCTATAAAAAATCACCCCGAATCTTAAGCGGCGGCGCACCGTGAGAAGATGCATGGCTAACGGGCAGTTCGCGTTGCATGGGTAACACCACCGCGCAGATCATTTTATCTAGCGCGCTGCTGTTGACCATGTAGCGCCCAGCCATTAGTGCGACCCCCGCCAGGGTACCGGCCGACACCCGTGGCGGGTTACACGAAGGCTTACCCGGGTACAGGGGTCTCTGCCTGGGTGGACCTTTTATTTCCCCCGCACTCGTGGGAACAATATGTCTCATAATTTGCAAACTAAATCTGACGTAGAAGGAGAAGGAAGGATTGGAGGGAGGCTAGGGGGCCTCAATGAGGAAGGAAATACTACTTCTGATGCAACTGCGCAAAAGGGGGATGGGTGCTTTTTGCGCCCACAATCAGCGGCAAGTGTCGCAAGGATGAGTGACGGCGAGGATTCGGATGGTTCAATACTGTCCTTATCCTCTCTTACATCGACGACGTCCGAAAGGACTAGAGCAAGGAAGAGAGCACTCAAACCAACCGATGCAGTTTCACAACCGGTTTCGAAACGCTCCCTATTTTTAAAGAAAAAGAAATCTGAGGAGATAGGGGAAGGTGAAGAGAACAAGCTTTCCTCTGTGCTTAGTTTAGAAAAAGACATGCAGGAACGCCCGACGGTTGATTTAACCACATACATTCAGGAACAACTATCGACGGTTGAGAAAGTAGCGGATAAGTACCGCAACCTTAAGGGCAGTTTTGCTCAAAATCTGCGCATGGCAGCTAGATCAATAGAAGCTGCCACAGCGGAAATTGCGCAACGGACTTCTAAAGACGCAAATGTGGAGCGTCTGGAACGAGAAAACGCCGAGATGCGCGTAGGAATGACCGAACTAACAGCTAAAGTGGCTAAGTTGTCAGACGAACTTAATGCTGTACGACGTCAGGGTAAAACCCGAGGTAGAACTGCAGAAACTGCCATACCGACAACATCACGGCCTGCAATTGGTGGTCCGGAATGGGAAGACCAATTTATGCAGCGCATTGGCTTGTTAATGGACAAAAAGCTTAAGTCTTTTAAAACCCAGCTATCGTTCTCAAAGGATGTTGTGAATTCGGCTACGTCGGTAGCTGATTCAACTCCTTTAGTTAAGGGACAGAAAAAAGCAAAACAACAACAGAAATCGACTGACGCGAATTCTCGATTGAACTTGGAGACTCGGCGGGGTGACGCGGTAGCTAGGGTTCTTTTGCAATCTACCGAGAATCAGCTACCAATGGGATCGTCTACTACGTGGAACACTGTTTCAAAACGGATGGCAAAACAAATAGCTTCCCAAACCGAACAGAAGAGGAATGTTCCGCGCCAGTCAAAGAATAAGGCTAAAGCTGGAAAGGTAAAACCAGCACGGTTGCCGAACTCCGCAGCTATTACCGTGACGGTTCCGGAAGGTTCAGAGCTCACATACGCCGCAGTTATGACAGCGGCCAAGCAGCGTATCAATCTGGCTGAGTGTGGTGTAGAAGCTGTGCGTCCAAAGAGAGCAATAACCGGCGGACTAATCCTAGAGTTATCTGGCGCAGACTGTGACTCTAAGGCGGATACTTTGGCAGCTAAGATGAGGGAGACGCTTGCTGATTTAGACGTGCACATAGTGCGGCCTACTAAAATGGGAGAAGTTAGAATATTAGATCTGGATGAGGCAGTCGTTCCCCAAGACGTGGCCATGGCAGTCGCCAAAGCTGGAGGCTGTTCTCCAACGGAGGTTAAAGTTGGTGTGATACGCCGCACCCCAAACACCTTAGGCACGGTATGGGTCAAATGTCCACTAACAGTCGTGAGAAAACTCGGGCGGACTAATCACATTCTTGTTGGATGGGTGTCAGCACGTATAAAGGTCCTGGCTTCACGGCCTCTACAATGTTTCAAATGCCTTGAAACAGGCCATGTGCGTAGCAAGTGTCTCAGTGCTACGGACCGAAGTATGCGATGTTACGCTTGCGGTGAGTCGGACCATAAAGCAAACCAGTGCACACGCCCGCTTAAATGCCCGCTATGCTCTGACCTCGGTCTTTCTTCCAATCATAGGATGGGAAGTAAAAAGTGCTCTCCACCTAAAAGTATGAATGCTAGAAATGCAGGACAACCTCCAGCACCTGTAGCAGTGCAACATGTATCGGCTAGTCCAATGAGACAGACTCAGCCGAACAATGTCTTGCTTGAGGAGGATATGGAATCCTCATAACGGACAGCCAGGAAAAAGTTCTTCAGTGCAATCTGAACCACTGCCGAAATGCGCAAGATTTACTCTTGCAAACTTTGGCAGAAAGATCAATTGCTCTCGCTGTTGTGGCGGAACCTTATCAAGTCCCGAACCATCCTCGGTGGTTTGGAGACAACAAGGATTTAGTCGCCATATACTGGAGTGGTGGAAGGGGAGACCCTTCCTGTTCCCTTCTCGAAAGAGGACATGGTTTTGTTGCAGTAGAGTGGGGTTACATCGCGATAGTGGGTTGTTATATTTCACCAAATCTCCCATCCATCGAGACATATGAAGCGCATTTGGATGCAATAGGTGGCTGCATACGCAGATGCCTTCCTCGTCCTACTCTCATATTGGGAGATTTCAACGCTCGCTCGCGGGTATGGGGAAACGTACTAGATAATCCTAGGGGTCAGACAGTTTTAGAATGGGCAACGGCACTAGACCTACAACTTTTAAACCAGGGGTCTGTCAGCACCTGTGTGCGATGGCAGGGAGAATCAATCGTGGACTTGTCGTGGGCAACTCCTTCGGCCACTCAGATTGTATCTGAATGGAGAGTGGCAGAAGAAATTGTAACTCTCTCAGACCATCGCCACATAATGTTCAAGGTGGGTCTTCATTCACCTGATCGGAGACGTAATAGTAGTAGCGTACCGCCAAAACGATGGTCGTTGAAACGGCTCAACAAAGATCTGCTTGAAGCGGCAGCCATCGTTATGACCTGGTCGGAAAGCCAGCAAGAAGTCATTTCAGATCCTGAAACGGAAGCAGCCTGGTTCAGAAAGACAATGACATCGATTTGTGATGTGTCGATGCCTCGGGCTAGGTCCATGAAACATAAGGCAGTGTATTGGTGGTCGGAAGAAATAGCAAACCTACGGGAAAGCTGTCTATATTCTCGCCGCCAATTCACTAGATCGCGTAGGAGAAGACGAGCGTCAACTAGTGAAAATGACACGATTTATGCTGCATATCGAAACGCTACCAAAGCACTTCAGAATGCCATCAGGGACGCCCGGACACGATCATGGAAGGAACTTCTTGCAGAACTGGACAGAGATCCATGGGGACGTCCATACAAAATGGTACTAGGTAAACTGCGTCCTTGGGTTCCTCCTTTGACGGAAACCCTACATCCTACGTTTGTGGGAAGCGTTGTCGATGCCCTATTTCCTAGAGTCCATAATAACACTCCACAACAAGAGACAATATCTGATCTTAGCGTCTGGTCTGACGACATGAAAGTATCAGAAGGGGAACTTAACTGGGCTGTCCTGCGTCTAAGCTCTCGTAATAGGGCTCCAGGACCCGACGGAATTCCAGGTCGAGCCTGGGTGCTGGCTTTAAAAGCAGGCTTAGGAGACCGGCTGAGACAGCTGTTCGATGGCTGCTTCGAATCCAGTGTCTTTCCACAGGACTGGAAAGCGGCTAGTCTAGTTCTCCTAAAAAAGCAAGGCAGACCTGCAGATTCGCCTTCAGCATATCGCCCCATTTGCTTGCTGGATGAGGCTGGCAAATTGTTTGAAAGAATAATTGCCGCTCGTCTTGGCTCACATCTGAGGTGCGTTGGACCGAATCTATCGGATCACCAATTTGGGTTCCGACCAGGCCGTTCGACTGTTGACGCGATCCTAAGAGTCCGAGAGCTGTCAGAGCAGGCTGTCTCTAGCGGAAGAAAAATGGTGGCAGTGAGTCTAGACATAGTTAATGCTTTTAACTCCTTGCCTTGGCACACAATTAAGGAAGCACTTGTCTACCACAATGTACCAGTGTATCTACAGCGTATAGTCGGTGCATATTTCCGTGATAGAACTGTACAATATCCGGGCAGGGGTGGTGAGCTGCACAGTAGGGAGGTATTTTGCGGGGTCCCACAAGGATCAGTTGTGGGTCCGACTTTGTGGGACTTCGCATACGATGCAGTCTTGAGAGTGAATCTTCCCCCTGGAGTGGATGTCGTGTGCTACGCGGATGACACCTTAATTTTGGCTAATGGGCTAACATTTGAGGAGGCCTCTCAACTTGCTGAGCGAGGGGTGGCGTGCATTGTGGAAAAAATCAAAGAACTAGGTCTCCAAATAGCGCCACACAAGACCGAAGCGATGTGGTTCCATAGGACTCGACGGGGTAGAGAACCGGTTAATTCAACTGTAAGGGTGGATGAGATCGACATCCAAGTAGGTCAGCACCTAAGGTATTTAGGGCTTACCTTAGACAGTCGTTGGAGCTTTGACGAACACTTTCGGCTATTAGTCCCTCGAGTCAAAAGGGTAGCAGGTGCTTTGCATAGATTGCTACCCAATCTCAGAGGGCCAAGCGAAGGGGTCCGCCGCCTATATTGTGGAGTGGTCAGGTCGATGGCTCTCTATGGTGCACCTGTATGGTCCGAGAGATTGTCAGGCGTTAAACGCAGTAAGACTATGTTCAATAGTCTACAGCGGATCATGGCCATCAGGGTTGCGCGAGGCTATCGAACAATTTCTTTTGAGGCGGCGACCTTAATAGCTCGGTTCCCACCTCTAGATATCTTGGGGGACATGGATGCCGAAATATACCAACGAACACACCGGAGGGATGGATCAGAATCCTTAAGTCGGTCTGAAATAAGCAGGCAGGAACACCGACGTGCACTTGAAAAATGGCACGAGCGGCTGTATGAGCCGCAAAACGTGCGACAACGTGCTGTCAGTGCAATCCTGCCTAGCTTTAAAGACTGGCTCAAGAGGAAGGAACCCGTCACATTCCGCTTGACGCAAGTTCTCACCGCACACGGCTGTTTCGGTGAGTTCCTTCACAGGATCGGCCGCGAACAAACGCCGCAATGCCACCATTGCGAGGCGGAGATAGATTCTGCCCAGCATACGCTAGAGGAATGCCCTGCGTGGAGCACAGAGAGGCGAATACTCATGGCGAAGGTTGGTCAGGATCTATCCTTGCCGAGCATAGTTTCAGCTATGCTGGCTGATAACTCGACGTGGAAGGCAATGGTGGATTTTTGCGAAAATATTATTGCGCAAAAAGAAACTGCGGAGAGAGCTCGCGAAAGAGCGGATCCTGGAAGGAGACGGCGACGCCGGGTCGGCGGAAGCTCCATCGCCCTGATGCCGGGGCACTAGAATACGGCATCGGTATCCCCTGCCTGTAGTAAGAGCCTACTGAAAGGGGACCTCTGGGCTCGGGGGTGGTTAGAGGTGGGGCTCTAACCACCATCTACCAAAGCGAGCCTGGGGAGGACAACAGCGTCGTGTGGCGGACGCTGTTGTAGGCTTAAACGTCTCACGACAGGTACCAGCTGTCCCGGGAGGAGCAGAAGCGTGGTGCTGAGGGCTCCGGTGCGTTCCCTTGGAGATCCCGGAGCCCTCGGTTAAGCACCAAGGCAGGCCACCGGGGGGGTTTTAGTGGGTACAATCCCACATAACCCGGCTGCACCCCAAAGCAGACGGGTGGGTATCTTGGTGAAGATTTCCCCCTCGCAAAAAAAAAAAAAAAAAAAAAAGGGTTTATTTCAATTTATTTACTATTTAATGTTATTAAATAGTAAATAAATTGGTAAAAAACTATATGGTTTAAATCTTATATTAAGAAAAACTTTATGTATTTGCCTTTACAAGCGTTTATTTTCAAATACTTATTAAACTGCAGAATAAACATCGTAAATCAATACTTATATTTATTTTAAGCTTTAGTCTTTCTCAGACTTGTTAACTTTGCTAGTTTTTAGACACTGTAATTATGGCTTCTAGAATCGAACTATGTACAATAAAATTGTACTGTAGATTGTAACAAAATAATCAAAAATTTAAACGCTATTACTATTTTGTTAATGAAATAAAGAAAATGGACACGTATTAATTAGAACTTCATAACTAGTAGTTCACGGCGAACTGAGACCTCGCGATCCCTATATCGTCACAACCCCTGAAACGATTCAGCTCATATTCGAATTTAAAAATTGTATTGAAATAAACTACTTGCCTACAAAATTTCATGAAGATCGGATCAACAGTTCGCAAGTTATCATCGGACAAATATACACACACACATACGAACATACATACAAATGCCGATTGTCCCAGTAAACTCTGAGACCTTCGATTCGCTCGGTCAACAAATTTATGTTTGTCGTATCTACCAGTTGGTGCCCGTACTAGTAATAAAACTGTGCTACTGGTGCCACAGAGAAATGACCGCAGTCATAATAATACTCCCATTCTCATCCCTACACACACGTCACACACACAAATAGAAAATATCTTTGTTTCATCTCCTCATTGCAGTAGAATGGTAGAAGTGTAAGTACTTGTTTTGCATTGGTTGTGACATCACCATCTTTTATTTACCTTATTTACGACTCTATCCGTCGACATCTCGTAAGCATTGCGGTAATAGTAAAGATATTCTGAACAATACTCAAGCTTTTTAATTTTAAGCCTATAAGTGGAAAGGTTGTAATTTTTAAGTTTTCTTTTTTTTATGTCGCTGTTCTCAACGAATGTAGCATCTAAATGGATAATGAACAACTATCAAATGGGCAACTCAATGTTACGACAAGTCTCTTTACCAACTGTCTCAAATTTGTCACCTCTCGTTGTGTGTCTTGTCTTTTTGTATTTTGGTCACCTCTGTGGACAATCTGGAGAAGTATAACTAAGTTAATGATGAAATGGTATAAATAAGTAATGGTGAAAAGATACTAATGGGAGACAGCGGTCAGGATCCACAGGCATGAGGAATGCGATATGGAGGAGCCTATGGAAAATGGACAAATAAACAATTATCGTGCAGGCACTATAATTTTTGACACGATTTTAACGCAGACAAACAATTTCTATTGACTAATTGAACGCGTAGGTTTAAATTATTTTATCCAGTTCTTCGTCACTGCAGAAGCCATCCACTTTGAATAGAAGCTTGAATAGGGGTTTGTGCATATTTTTTAGCCAGCTGGCCCAGCAGAAGGATAACGTTTTTCGGGTGAATGTAAGTTTCCAGTTCCTATTGTAACCTCCTTAACCTCCCTGCCTTGACATGAGTTCGAGTTCGACTTGTAATGGTCGTTGGGTCACTATACCCGACGTGAGAATGCTTAGAGTGCCTAAAAGCCAACTCATGTGACCCGACTAATTTATGAAGCTAAAGTACTGCATGACGCAGCACGCTGCATCATTGCGGTAGGTACTATTCCGAGTAGACATCGCACTGGTTTAATGATTCCATAAAGTTTAATTGCAATCTCAAGATAGTGAGGTTCAACGTTTCCTTATGCGATCCATTACCAATATGTGATCGTAAAAGTTTTCGCAAATATTGAGAAATATTGATTTCATCAGTAGCGTAAACATAAAATGTTTTGGAAATATTTTTTCCTATTTGAAATTTGATAAAACTACATGGAATTCCAGAAAAACATCATTCTCTTCTCAGCTTCTTAGAGGTCTACTACTGGACAAAGCCTAATTGTGTTTACCATAATCCCCTCGCTACTGCTGCCCGTCTTGCGGTAGTTCTGGTCGCAGTTTTTGGACATACCTTTCATACCTTTCAAACATATTACATGGAAATATATAATTTACCGTATTTAGATATACATTTTAATAATGTATGTACAGATATGAATTCGTAATATTTCAACGCATGTTAACCCAATTTCAATATAGAAATTATAGTGTTTCAATAAGTAATCGCTATACTCGTGTTGTTCCAGAATATTCACTTTGGTTCAATCTTTGTTCGAATCTATTTACTTTCAATAAAGGGGCGGGCAAACACCCTCAAACTTTTATTCTCAGATTGCATCATTATAGAACCCACTTTTAATAAGATTACTCGTCCATTTGAACCCCCGTCGACTACCTCACTTGTAAAACGCGTAATTACTGCAAAACCTTTCCACTTCTTTCAGATCTGCTATCACTTTCAAGGATCTTTGTAACTTGATCGCCGTTTAACTTGGAAGTTTTATTAAAAGCGTAACCCGCGCTGTTTTTTGAGTCTTCTTAAAAAATGCTTCAGTTGTTTATTAGATTCTACAGATCGTGTCAGAAGATTAATTGAAAAATTCTTCGTTAGTATAAATATTAAATAGAACTGTTTTTCTTAAATTTAATTGGCAACTTTCATCTGCTTTACGTAGATATGCATTTGGCAATGTTTTGATTTTAAACTAGCAAAGTCTCTCTAGATTTGCTTGTCATATTTTAATGTGTAAAATATTAATTGAACTCTTAAAACGCAGGCTTTGAGAGTGTATGCAGCGTAGAAAACAAGTAAACCCATAGACCGGAGCTCAGGTTCTTATCGAGAAACGATGAATAAGATAAATGTGTAAGTCAATTTTCAATTTAATGTTTAGTTCGGTTTAAAATTATAGGCATCATGTACATAAAAAATACAGAGATGTAATAATAACAATCATTTTACAGAGATGCAGTTCTGTTAAATTTGGTTTTATATTTTGAAAGAATATTCTTTCAAAATATAAAACCAAATTTATAAATAAAATAAGAATTTTCCAAATCGGTTTATAAATGACGGCGTTAGTGACCAAACAAAAACATTTTTTTTTTAGAAGCCAGTTAAAAGTTTTGAGACAATAAGCAATTTTTACTTTCTGATTATAATTTGTTACTCACAAACCCGTTTGACCAGTAATTACGAATAATTTACGAAAATATAGTTTATTATTTACGTGCTAGTTCTTATATATATACAACTTTACCGATTGTATTTATGTATTATCGTTTCTTTTATAAAAAGTAAACATAGTTGATTGTTTCAGGCGTAACTATGCGAAAGTTCATTTTCAAACTGTTTCTAAAATAACCAATCTCGCAACAAGTTGCAGCGGAAAGACACTACAGATTGTTATTTTAGACACAATTGAAAAGTAAACATTTAAATCGTTATCGTCGGACAAATAAATGAATACAAATGCCGATTTGTTTCTGTACGATGATGCAAGTAAAAATCATTGTTCTACAGTAGTGCGCGTATTTTACGTATAAATCACGTATCCGAACGTTTAATTTGCTGTTCCATTGGCTGCTAATTACATGTTCGATTGGTGCACAGCTCCCTTTACGCAAATTAGCGAGCTTATTGAGTGTAACGGTTCCTGTGACTCGTTGGGAATAGGCTTTTGTGACTGACAAAATGAGTATTTGGGTTTTCATTTCCTTTGCTGCGTCCAGGGCCCGTACCGAGAGGTGCTTATTGCGATGATTGTTAGGCTCAGCCGATAACGCCGCGCGACCATACACCTTATCGCGCGGCGATATGGTTCGTGGTCGCGCGGCGTCATCGGCTGAACCTAACAATCATCGCAATAAGCACCTCACGGTACGGGCCCTGCACTATCATGTTTCCCAATCGTTTGAGGTTGAACTGTTATAATGAACTTTTCTCTGTTTATTTTTGCTCTTTTATCTTTTTATTGCTGCACTATGGTAAATAACTCTTCTTAGACAACGTTCTACGTCTTTAAGAACGAAGATCAATGAAGATACTATTGCCTTTAAGATTAGAGTATAGTGCCTACTTGTCCATACAAAAAGCGTTAACTGTTTTCTATCCCTAAATGTAATCCTGTTTCGATGTTTTTTTTTTAAATATGTTATCTAAACCGTATGCTTATAGGTATATTCTATTCTGTATAATATAAACAATATATACTACTCTTTAAGTCTTTATGGTAAGATTACACATGAACAAAATGCTAGCGTCTATTTGGCTCAACGCATAAGCATTGCCATTCAGCGTGGTAATGCCGCCAGCATGCTGAGTACGCTGCCAACTGGTAGTGGGCTTTAACATTTGGTTTATCTATACACCTATAATAGTCTCTGGATAATCCAACTGTTATTTTTATGTAATCGGCTAAGTAATATAAGTAGTTGTAGTTTGTATGTATTTAGCTTTGTTAAAAAAGGCAAAGAAAAGTAAAAAAAAAAAATTATTTTTTTACACGTTCATGTTTTAAAGTAAAAGCGAAACTTTCGTTTTTATTCCTTTTAATTTGACTGGAACTACTAAATTACTCGCTAATTGACAAAAACAATCGAGCAGTCCAAACCAGGCTTTAAGAAAAATAAAAGATTATCACAAGATACCACACAAAGCAATAGCAAATAAATAAAAGTAGATACGACTACTTACTTGAAAGAAGCCGCCGCATTACTTCTTTAATGACTGTGAATTTAAAGATACAATCGTAGAAGTGGATGCTAACTTTTTTTTTGTCTGGTTCGTTCACTTTTAATCTTCTAGAAACATAAAAGGCTTAAAACGTTTTTGAGAAATAACAGGATTTGGGGATAACTTAATAATAATAATATAAAACTATAATAAAAATATAAATAACTTGCCTAAACTATTTTAATAACTACATCATTGTTAGATCTACTTACTATCTACTTACTTATTGAAATCTGGGCTTTGATTACAAGGTATGCCTTTTTAGACCTGACTGCATTTCGTCTCGCTGTTAGCTTACGTTTGGGTGCAAGGTGCTTTGAGGCCCATCGTTGCCAGTGTGGTGCTGCAGTTGATCAGCTCGGTCACCACGGTCTCTCCTGCTCAAGAAGTGCTGGGCGAATTGATCGGCACGCTAGCCTGAATGACATCATACGGCTTTTTCCACCGCCAATGTTGCAGATATACTCGAACCGAGTGGCCTTGCGCATGACGATGATGAAATACCTGTCGATATGATATTTGTGCCCTGTAAGATGGGACGGCTTCTTGTGTGGAACGCAACTTGCGTTGACACAATGGCACCGGCACATCTTTCTGAAACACGGAGTAGGGCTGGCGCGGCGGCTCATTCAACGGAGCAGCACAAGCGGCGCAAATATGCTAACCTCGGTCCGTAGTGGTTAATATTTGAGCCGTTTGAAGTAGAGGCGTTGGGCCCTTGGGGATCGGGAGCTCATCTTATTTACGCGATGCGTGATCAAAATGCTGGCGTTTATTTGGCTCAAATAAGTAGGGCATTCAGCGTGGTAATGCCGCGAGCAAGCTGGGTACGCTAAGAGGGCTTGAACATTTGAACAACTGTTATTTTTATGTAGTAGGCTAAGTAATTGTAGTTTTTATATATGCCCGTTAAAAAAATATATACTTACTATCTATGATAATAAATTCTAATATTAGAACTTTTATTTCAATAGCAATAATATTTCTGTAGTGGTAGGACTCTTTTGCAAAGTCCGCCTGAGGAAGTACCACATATGCCAGCTATTCAACCGCCAATCTGTAGTGTGCAAACATTACTGTGTTCCGTATTGAAGGGCAAAGTTTCCAGCAAAACTACTGGGCACAAAAGAGATTTAACAAGTAATATTTCAGGGTGACGATCGCAGTGCATTGCCGCGCATAGTACTATACTGTTGAAGTTTAAAATTCTGGATGGCACTAAACTGTTATAGGCAAGCTTTACGCTTAAAAATAAGTGAATGACTTACTCGTGTCGTCATTCAGAAAAAAAAAACATATTTTTTCTGTTTTATTTTAGGTTTTAAGTTATGAAAGAAATCATAGACCTGTAAATTCCAAATTCCCATAAAAAACGTTTTTATTCTAAAATACCTTATTGCATATGTATGATATTGCTCATTAATTATGCATGTTTGTTTCAAAAAGTGTAATAATGATTTATCAAAGCTTGACGATGGATAGTTATCATCCAATATGTAGATTTTAATATTCCGATGAAGTCATATTTTTATTTGGACATATTTATATGTAAAAAATTAAAAGCGGGTTCTTAGATATTTTATTTTATCTCATTTGAGCGCCATTCCCAACGAATATCAAATCTCGTTTCTGCTTGTGATATGATAATAATTTCTCCTGAAACGTTTCCAGAAATTAATTCTAATACATTATTATATGCATACAAATATACATCAATTACATTAGTTTTACAGACGTCAGTGTCGTTTGCTCATTAAATATTTAAAAAAACTAATACAATATATCAATCTAATGTCAACTGCATCGTTAAGCAATCGCGCCACTAATCAGGCCGAAACTAAAATCACTGTCCAATTGATGATCAGAGCTCAATTAACTGTGAAATTACCTAGCACAGGACAAAACTCAATATCTGTAGCTATTCTAGCGGGAATAGGAAGTTAATTGGGAATTTTGATTCTAGATTTCGAATCGCTGCCCAACCGCATTGCGGTCTGAATACGTAACAATCATGATAATTTAAGAAGCTAAATTTAAAAAAGTCGTGTTTCCATGTCGTGCACTTCATTATCTATGTAGTTATAGATTGTATATTGAAATATATATATGTTATATCACCTAGTATAGCTAAGAGGGTTTGCGGTTAACCCACCTTCACACTGAGCCTTCACACCAGTGTTTAGGGAAATTTCTAAATAGCAAAAGTCAAAGTGACAAGTGTCAAAGGGACTGATGTCAAAGTGACAGGTGTCAAACTATGAAATGTCGCCTTAGAGTGTAACACGGGTAAAAATAAATTTCCCATGACTACTGGATCGCTTGGTAGTTCTACGGGAAGTTCTTTTACCCGTGGTATTACCGGTACTAAAAGCTAAAAAAAAAACCGATTGAAAAACACCTCGATTTACACACATTTTTCGCTATATCTCCAAACTCTTAATGTAGGTATATTCAAGTGACTTTTACTCGAATAGTGAGCTAATAATAATTTCTAGCATAGCATAAAATAAAAATTTGATTGAATTCCTGGATTACGTACAATTATCATATTTTTTGGTATAGCGCGCGCTAAATCCAACACCGACCGTATTTCTGTTCTAAATTTCTATCCATACTAAGATCCCAAGAAAGAAATCGCTTTAGGCGCTACGGCCGCCCATAATACTTCCGGATATTTCATTATTGTTTATTATAGCTTTAATTGTATAATTCGGTATCTAATAAAGTATTATTGTATTGTATTGTATTGTAGAGCTAAAGTGTATAGCGCTATCTTCTTCTCGAATTAGCCCCAATATTAGTTTTTCACGACATTTGCCAAATTTGGTATTGGTTAAACATTTTGAGTAGTATTTTTATTTTATTTTCTATTTAGGGCACCTCATTACATTTATTTATTATAGTAAATTTGATTGAATTCCTGGATTACGTATAATTATCATATTTTTGGTATAGCGCGCGCTAAATCCAACACCGATCGTATTTCTGTTCTAAATTTCTATCCATACCAAGATCCCAAGAAAGAAATCGCTTTAGGCGCTACGGCCGCCCATAATACTTCCGGATATTTCATTATTGTTTATTATAGCTTTAATTGTATAATTCGGTAACTAAAAAAATGGATGTTCCATTAGACGAGATAGTCTAGAATATCGTTGAACTCATCATCATGAACAACTATAACTATGGGACGAAATCTTAAATCAATAAAAAAACCTATATACCTACCAAAAATAAATGTGTGTGTTTGCTTCGTCTCGACCCATTTACGTAAGTCAACAATTTTAGTCACTGTTCAGTCCAAATCATGCTTCAGTAAAGTGGTGGAAGCTTGGATATGAATGGATAATAATCCCTCATTGTTTTATAATATCTTCTTAGTGAATGGTGAACATTCTGCGATCTCCAAGCCGCCTGCCGATCACTGGGATTATTGCAACCACCCCAATACGGAGGTGGCTTTGTCCAGCAGTGGACATCTAAAAAAACTCGTACAAAGATTATACATTACCACTCGAAAGAACACAACTTTTGAAACATAATACAAAACTGCGTCATAATTTTTCACGTTGGCAGCAAAACTCTGACGTTGTTTTTTTTTTAATATGAATATTGGTGGACGTTTCTGACACAGCGCCATCTAGCCCCAAACTAAGCAAGCTTGTATTATGGGAACCAGATAACTGATAGAATATATAAATACATATTTTTTTTGTAAATACATACATAGAATATATAGAAACACCCAGACAAAGAACAAACATCCATGTTCATCACACAAATGTTTGTCCTAGGTGGGAATCGAACCCACAACCTATAGATAAGAAGGCGGAAATCTACCCACTGAGCCTAGGCTAGAAGACTAGAAGGCTACAAGGCTATAGTCAAGCTAGTCAAAATGACAGAAACCAACACCCGTCCCTTCACAAATTGCGTTATCCGACGGTTAAATTGAGGAAATTAATATGTAAATTCCAAACATTATTGCTCTTGCTATCTACTTCATCTAGAACTAAATTAGTATTCCGCACGCCTAGCAATTATCTTATTAGTCGAAAGTGCCAGATTCAGTTTGCTTTCTAGCCGTTATAAATGTTATGATAGTTGACAGGGTAAATACAGGAACCGAGACCAGTAAAGTGGCAAGACGTTGACACCTTGATAAATTACGAGAAGTTGCTGGGAACATTGCCAGGGGTACTTTATTATAAGCAGGCCGGTCTAGTTGCAGTGGTAGGGGGCAGTTGTAATGGTAGCCCCTTTTTTGAGTCCACCTGCGGAAGTACCACACCTTTGCCAGTTATTCAACCGCCAAGCAGTAGTTGTGGATTGAAGGGCAATGTTTTCAGTGTAATTACTGAGCATAAAGAGATTTAATATCTCAAGGTGAAGAATGCAGGATTGAACTGTTATGGAAATGCATATCCCTCACCATCGGACGAGCAACTTGCTCGTCTTGTCATGCAGTTTCATTAAAAACTCCCATTGCGAACGCAGAGAAGTTAAATTGTATTCTACATTTTTTTTATGGATAATAAATTATTGAGTGGAAATTTAAGAAATAAACTCAATAATGTCAATGTTTTAAAGGATTTATTAAATTATTGAGTGGAAGTTTAACAAATAAACTCAATAATTTCAATGTTTTAAAGGATTTAATAAATTATTGAGTGGAAGTTTAACAAATAAACTCAATAATGTCAATGTTTTAAAGGATTTAATAAATTATTGAGTGGAAGTTTAACAAATAAACTCAATAATGTCAATGTTTTAAAGGATTTAATAAATTATTGAGTGGAAGTTTAACAAATAAACTCAATAATGTCAATGTTTTAAAGGATTTAATAAATTATTGAGTGGAAGTTTAAGAAATAAACTCAATAATGTCAATGTTTTAAAGAATTTTTTATGTTATTACTTTTCAGGAGAAGAAAAAAAACAAAAAAAAAATAAGTAAATATCCTTCCAGAAAATAAAAAATATTAAGATATAAATAGCTTTTAACACTGACACTGTTATTCTAAAGCAGAAGAAGTTTTGTTCTTTCTGTTGTGTTTGTTTTTTTATTTATTTCCGCTCTGTGTTTTTAAATCAAAACGTTGAAAAAGTGCGAATGAGATAGCTGAATTAGGGAAGCGGTCTCTAAAGCTCCGCTGGGCGTGCCAAAATTAAACTTATGCCACGTAGCGAGTCTCAATTTATTCAAAAATTCAATTCAATTTTTTCATTCATCTTACGACTGGCTCAGAATTTGTATAAGACTAAGATTACGGGATTAGATGCGAGATTTGGTAACTTTGCCTCTCTATTGTGGTATTTCGATATCTTTCAAGACTAAAAAACTGAACAGTTTTAATTGAAATTTGGCAAGAGAGTAATGGTGCTTATAACAATGGACATACCATAGTTTATAAATTGACTGCAATTTTTTGAATGAATTTTCTGAATTTTTTTTTGCAATTTGACTGCTTATTTTTTTTTTTTTTTTTGACAGGGGTTTTTATATTATTTTATTAATACTTAATGTTTAATTCTTAACGCTTTTTGTATCTTAATTGTAATGTAGTTAGTGTAATTGGTTTAATACCGTACTAATGAAATAAATAAATAAAACCCGATATAATGCGGAAAACCTGCCCAATTATTGGTAAAATCGTTGGCAATAGCTAGTAATATCATAGTAAACTAACTAGCTCCGTTCGTTCGTAGTATTCCGTTTTACTTGTTAGCTTAGAATGTCATTCGGTAATTCTATTTACATAAGAATAAAATAAGAAAAAAAGGTTCATGAGTGATGTCCACAAACCGGAAGACGCAGCGTAAGTAGGCCTCCCACTAGTTGGACCGACGACACTGTGAAATTCGCGAATTGTCGTTCAGTATGGCGCTCTAAGGGCAGGCCTTTGTTCAACACTGGCTGATGATGATGATGATGACATAAGATACATCAATTTGATATGAACTCAATAATTGTGGTAGGAACATGATCATTAATCTGTAATTACGTCATGATACCTAATTACTAGCATTTATCTAATACATTACAACATTAGCGCAGTACGAAACATTTGACCTTTCGATACATTTGAAACTCGTGAATGTGCATATTACCACTTTAACTCAAAAGAATTATCATTTGGCTGAATGTTTTGGTTGTCAAATGTTGTTATTGGAAAACTTTGAATGGATTCTTATAATGGTGCTCAAGTATTTTTTGCCCTAAAAGTAAAGAACTTTACTGATTGACCAAGCGAAGCGAGGTCTCTGATTCTACGTTTGTATATTTGTGGGTATGTGGGAATAAAGGATATATATAATAAACAACATTTCTCGAATTCTAGGTTGGTGGCAATCTGCTAGAACAAATTTGGGACTTAACTCCCCTACACAAAGATTATGTCGCACCTATAATTAATTAAACGCTAATTTGGATGATCTTGTTGTATTTAACGATTCTATAACTGTTTTAAAAAACAAACTAAACTAGTAAAGTCTCTAACCAGAGATAAATAATGTTTTAAATATGATGTTTTGTTTTTGTTTTAACATAGAAAATGTTAAATGTTATATGTTCTAACTAACATTCCGTTTATATTATAGTTTACATTATTTTATTTCCCTGTCTAATCACTATTTATGGTGAATGTTGTATATGCCTATAAAGGGTGACCATATCAGTTCCATGTACCCACTCACGTAGAAATATATTACAAGAATGTAAAATATGTTCACTGTTGGCGTATCTCAATAAATAAATAAATAAAGGTGATCCAAACGGTAAAGTCAAACAGAAAAATTTAGGTTCCTAGGGATTCACGAAAATACTATTTCGTAATTTTCTGTGTTTGTTTTTTTTCTAAATTATCAACTTAGGAAAATTCAAACTTTTTCGATGATGGAAGGAGAATTCGAGAAGCACCATGGAAAGATCCACCACACCTAAGAAAAAAAAAACAACTCCTAAACTACGAAAAATCGTTGAACATACAAGCCGGGTGCTATTGAGGGCTTTCGTGATGCCCTTGTTATGGAGGAACCTATTTTTTTTCGGATTCAAGTCTCCTTTTGGACCAGCCTGTATTTGTCCAACGATATGATGCGAACTAATAGCAAACAAACTAATTAAAAAATAAAACAACATAGGGATTTGAAATAGCAAGTCCAAGAGCGCGAGCGAAGCGCTGTGTGAAAAAAAAATATGGCGCTCTATGGAACGAAATACAACAAGCCCCTGGCGCTGTGGCACAGAGCGTCATACATTTTTGTGTCCACGCGTCCGCGCGCCCGTGGCCTTTTCTATATTAATTATAATTAAATTTACTATTATTTACACTCATCTAGTGATTAAGAAATTCAATTCAAATATGAAAGCAAAACCAAGGAAACAACCCAAGTCAAGGTACACTATCGCAAAGAAGTGACCCCTATTGTCAGGTACGTACTATTATCTACCAAATCAGAATGCTTGGCTTACTGACCCACGGGTCGATCATTAAATTATGCGCATCGACTAACAGTACGCTACTAGACACTGCAATGGTGAGAAGTGAGAATCGCTTGTAACGTATGGATTCCCTTATTCAAAGTAAAGCAAAGGTTTTCGTCACATTTAGGTGACAATATTAGAATTATTAAACTCATGTCAATAAAACATAGTCGTACTTTTATCTTGGAGTGTACGGGAGGCTTCACTCCCAATGTTCTCATAATTATGCCAGTAAACTGAAAGATATGCCGTGTATAATAATTTAAAAAAAAAATATTGGAGGAATCGCCTTGGGATTCTGAAATGTTTGTTAACTTTGACAACAGATTAAGTCTATTGCTGTCTTTGTCATTTGCTTAGTGCAAGACAAAGGCAGAATTAAAATTAATCTGTTGTCAAAGTTAACAAATGTTTCTGAATCCCGAGGTCAACTGAGTAAGCTATAACAAAAAGTTTTATTTAAAAAAAAATAACAGGATAAGCAATAACAATTTTATAACAATAAACATTTGTATTGTGTTAATTACATTTTTGAACTTCATCCTATGTATGATTAATAATATTTAATTAATACGTTTTATTAATCTCAGGAACTAAATAATACGTTGGAGGATTATCCATTTAATTCGCATATTTTATGGGTTATGTTTTTTACTGAATTAAATGTATTTCATATTTGCGTTTCAGTTATCCAAAAAAATAATAATATATTTTTTGGTTTTGATGCAGAAATCTTATATATAGATAGAATGAACGGTGACGCATAGAAAACTATCCGGAACCAAAAACAGTCTGTCAGTTAGTATGTTTATCATCATCGCCTACGAGTAACATGACGTTTTGATGTCGTGTCTAGTCGATTTCTAGTCAATGCTCGATAATACGCGTGTTTCCAATACCATTCACACTGACGAGTTACGTCAATATTTACCTTAACTTTTCAATGCGTGGAACGAATGAAAGCGAATTTTTTTTTACTAAAATGGTGTTGCCAGAAATGCAACGAGTTTGCTGTTATCAGAATCTACCCATTTACTAGTGAATATAGCAATTTATGTGAATATCATTAAAGCGATTTAGTTTTATTGGAAAAAAATGCGACATTCACTTTTTTAAATTTCATTAAAAAAATCCAACGTAGGGTTCTAACTTATCAGTACTTATTGGAAATATTTTACAACAAACAGACACTAATAACTATCATCTTTTTTTTCTAAAACTTTTATATCTACAAACTTTCATAATTCAACACATAAAATTTTAATATGGCAACACTATCAAAACAAACTACAGTAACCATCTGACCAGTCACTCTCAAACAAAAGGGAAACGAAGAAGATTTAACTCACTACCCACTAAGTTTCGTATAATCCTTTGAAAACAATACGAAAAGGCCCCGCCTCGTTACATCGACTAGAAACTTTTTCATTATCCTCGCCCACAACAATGGACGGCCTTTCCTTTTTTATACGCGCGGCGAAATCAATTTCTCCCTCAGGATCTCGTCTAAATTATACAATAGATGCCCACACTCGCAGACGTGATAACAAAATGCACTTTTTGTATCCACTGTACACATACGCACACTGTTAACGATAGTACGAAAATACTCTACCGTCCCATATTCGAGCTCATCTCGTCGTTTTTGGGCAAAATGGTGTCGTCTAGCGCTTGGGCGAAAGTCGATATTCGTAGTGTGTGGACGACTCTTTGGAAGGGCGGCCGTTCGGGTAAGCTACGGGCCACGTGCACCTCGACAACTTGCGCTTAGTTCTACACCAACTGTGTGGGAGGCTAGTCCGCTACATGAGTATAATGCTTCAATGTCATGCGCTAAACGTCCGCGAAAAAGCTGCACGCTTACGCCCAGTGGCGCGTGTGTGAGTGAGGAGCTACCACGTGATTTTGACAGTACGAAAAGCCGGTGTTTTTCTTCGAGTGTTTTTGACAAGTTTTATGAATGAAAAGTATATTGGTGATGTTCTAACATCGACGACATCGAGGATGAATCGAAAATATAAATTGGCGCAATTCCCGGAGGCTATGGAGTGTTTTAGGTGAGTAATGAGATTTTTGATTGAGAGTTGGAGACAATTAATTAATTTAAATTCTTGCGATGTTCCGTGTGTTTGTAAATATTTGTTTCGCTGAACTCGTTTAATGAGTCTCCGTTGCGATGCTATTATAAATAATTGATTTGTATCGATTTCAATTACTCGATTATTCAGGTCAATGACCTTTGTTAATTAATGATTATTTTCGTTGCTGAGTATTGTACAATATTTGGTATAGAAGGAATTGTAAGTCTTATTTTCGTACGATAAATATTAGTCTATTATTCAGGAAAAAACCGTTTCCGTTTGTTTTTTTTTCTTCGAATTTATTGGCTAGTAATATAGCTCTGTATTTTGCTGTCCCTTTATATTCAAATGAGGCTCCCGACGGTCTAGCTAGAGTCATTTATTACCTAAATTCATTGTTTATGTATGGGCAGACCTCTTTGCGCATGTCCGTTGCCATGACAACAAACTGTATGTATAAAGAGTTACGTTTGTGTCCGTTTTAAATTTCCATGTGTGGGTGTTCGGGGTTGTGTACGTAGATTGTGAATTTTAATGGATGAAGAACAGAGCCAAGAATAATAGTTCATTGAAACTATAAAAGTGGAAACGGGTTATATAGAAGTGATTAATGCAAGAGTTATAGAAAATCGACAGAATAACGAGCGGTAATTTTTATTTTTGGATAACTAGCTGTGGCTTCGCCCGCCTAGTCATTAACTACGACATATTTTTTTATTTTTTTTAAATATGTCTAATCACCATGTAGAAGTATGTTTTTTTAGTAAAGTCCCGTTATATCCATTATAATTAACTAGCTGAGCTCCGCGGTTTCACCCGCTATTCTACAGGGACGGTATTTTTTTAGGGATAAAAAGTAGCATATGTTTTAATGCAGGAGATAACTTACCTCTGTACCAAATTTCATCCAATTCCGTTCAGCCGTTAGAGAGTTGAACAGGAACAAGCACACTTACATACTTACCTACTTACATATTTACACACTTACACACAAACATTCGCATTTATAATATTAGTGTGATTAAGAAGGTCTCCGCCGTATTAACTGAGACCTCACGACCACATATTTCTTGACAATCTCTTAACCGATTTTGCTCATATTCGAAATTCTTCTTAGAATTAAGTACTGAAATATTTCTGCCAAATATTATCAATTTCGGCCGGTAGATGGTGCCGCAGCAAATTTCCTCTCATTTTGGAGGAAAAACGCCTCCAATCCAAAATCGCAGACGACAAAAAATTATGAAATTGTATTAGAATATAGGTTTTGCAAGAAAGTTTAGAGTTCTACTGTTTGCAGAACTACTAGTTGTTAATACGTCAAAAATGTTGGGCTCCCCCTCAGTGAGCGAGCCATACTCGTACTTATCTAGACCAATATTATAAAGTGCAAAGATTTGATTGTTTGTTTGTTTGTTTGCATTGAATAGGCTCCGAAACTACTGAACCGATTTGAAAAATTCTTTCGCTATTGGGAAGCTACACTATCCCCGGGTGACATCTAGACCAATATTATAAAGAGCAAAGATTTGATTGTTTGTTTGTTTGTTTGCATTGAATAGGCTCCGAAACTACTGAACCGATTTGAAAAATTCTTTCGCTATTGGAAAGCTACACTATCCCCGGGTGACATAGGCTATATTATATTTTCAAAAAAATTAGGGATCCATACTAAAAAGCCAATAATGTAACCCAAGATGTAAAAAAAAATACCTAAAATATTCTTTACATCGCGTGCGCTGCGAAACCTATTCATGATGATAGAATAATCTATATCTATACCAATATTATAAAGAGGAAAGATTTGATTGTTTCTTTGTTTGCATTGAATAGGCTCCGAAACTACTGGACCGATTTGAAAAATTCTTTCGCTGTTGCTGTGCGCTGCGAAAACTATTGATGATGATAGATTATTGTTATTTTTGTTAAATACCCTTGCAAAGCCGGGGTGGGCTGCTAGTGAGTGTTATAAGCCGGTAGTACTGGTCAAATCTGTTTTATATAAACTAAAACGTTATTTCCGCAACAGCGTCTTTTTACCCAACTACGAAAAAGGAGGGTTATGAATATAACCGTCTATGTATTTATGTATGTAAGTGACCGGAGTGCTGGGGCCTATTTTGGGCAAAAACTCTGCATTGCCATCCAGCGTGGCAATGCTGCCAGCATTCTGGCCACTCTCCCCTCCACCAAGGGGCTTGTAGATTTGGTTTTTTGTATGTATTTATTTTTGTTTATAATTTTTTTTTTTAATTTTAAGTAGGTAGGTTATATTTTATTGTAAATATGTATATAATTTATGAATACAAATACAAATACTTTACTATTATGATTCTAATAAATAACAAATCTGTATGTAAGTATGTTCATATGTTCCCTCTAATATCCTAAGCCGCTAATCATTTGCCTTTCTGTCTGCCAAGCGTGCGTGGGGGCTGTGGTGGATTGTAGTGAACGACTAATGATAAGAGGAATAATTAAAATTAATTAAATTTTAAATTAATTAACATTATTTCAGAAAAAAACTTTTACGAACATCGCAATCAAAATGTTTTAAAGAATTCGTAATTCATATGTAAATAATATAATTTAAAATCAATATTTGAGATGATAATGAAGTTCATTAAGAGGCAATTAATAATTAAGTTATGACATGTGCAGTATCTGCTTTACATTTAAATTATAAGTCAAGCTAAATGCAGGCTACGCCACCCGCAGTCTGTAACGTCGGTCAAGAACCGGCACTTTGCGTCATGGTTACCGCCGTACGTCGTTATAAACGGATTCATAATTTTTTTGCATCGTCCGTATTTGTATGAAAACTTAATTTGTTCGTTTGAAATAGGTGTTACTGTTTATCCATCCTTCCATCCATATCAATCCCAACTAATATTAAAAATGCGGATATAACTCTGTGTCTCTGTCACTCTGTCTGTCTGTCTCTCTATCTAGGTGTTTGTCGGTGGGTGTAATGGTTGTTACAGTTTGTAACAACTGGTGGCCACTGCAACTGATTTGTAATGCTTGTTACAGTTTGTAACAACCGGCGGCCACCATAACTGGTGTGCAATAGTTGTTACAGTTTCTTGTACTTTGCGGACCCACGTTCAAGTTGCACTACTGTTGCCAAACGTCGTTCACGACTTTCTCTCTGTCTGATATGCGACACTTAAAAACATAGAAAAAAAAGAATGAGGTCTATATTTCACATTTCTATCATGAGTGCTTATGATAGAGACGTGAAATTTGGACCCAATACTCTACAAATAATCTCGATGGACAATTAGAACGGATTTTGCGAAATTTCATCTCTTTTGGGTTTAAAATGGACCCCCAAAATTTGTATGAAAATAAAAACATCAAGCTACTCGATCCGTGTTGTGAGTACAAAAAAAAGATAGCATGTCTCAGGATTTTCCTAAAATCGACCCCTTAAGAGGTGAAATTGGGTATTTAATTTACTTTAGTTTATGCAAACGAAGCTGTACGGGAAAGCTCGTGTGATAATTATAGTAATTTGAGCTCAAACAATGCAAGAATATTACTATGAAAACTGACGTGGTTTGGACACGCGCGTGACCTCGTCTTGCCTTACGAGATCGCGCACGTGTCACACTCAGCATTCCTTGATAAAGATCACCAAATGTGATCGAAACTATAGTCGGAACAACCGACTCAATTTAACATGAGTATTCCCGTTTTATTAAAACAAAATGCAAGAATAAAATACAATTGATATTGGTTTTAAATTATATGCAAAACGGGTTTTCCTGTAGATACGAGGTGGATAGGTAACGAATCAAAAATTGTTTACGTCCATTTATAGTTATCAGTAAACGGTAGTACCTATAGGTACACAAATGTAACTTTATTATTGAACAGGTAATGAGTTATAAACTTATTTACTTACTTGCAGCTTTATTCACATAGATTATACTTTACGTTGTTTCTTTGGCTATATATTGGCATAGTTATAATGTAAATTCTAAATTAATGTTTACTTACCTTAAATTTGAATTTATTTTGTTTTGGCAGTTTTGTTTAGAGTTATGTCGATATTCGACCATGCCACTCCCATTGTAAAAGTCATACATATGTTTACTACTAACCTAAACTAAGCCCTTGTCCCTCCAAAGAGAAACAAGTACAGCTTTACTAGCTTCTTGGCTTCTTCCGATGACGGGCAAGCCAAGAGACTATTGCAATTTCCCATATTTTCATCGCCAACGCCCAAATAAATTTGATTTGATTTGATACTTACTTAGCAGATATAAGAGATCATAGTATGATGAATAACTTAAAAAAAATATACTGTACAATATAAAAAAAGCAATTCTCAAAGAATCTTAGTTATGGAAAGCGATAACAGAATATTCAAATTCAGAAACGATGAAAAAAAAGATATAAAAAAAATGTGAAAGGGAAGAAAGTTGTTACAACTCCTTCGTCTATGACAATATGTAGATTATTTCCATCGAATGGTTGCCTGGAAGAGTTTGCTTGTAGCTAAAGCGCCGCCATTTGTGTCACTTAGTATAATAAAATAATATGTAAGATTTATTATTTTATTATACTAAGTGACACAAATGGCGGCGCTTTAGCTACAAGCAAATGAAATTTTGATTTTCTAGTGTGAATAATAAACAGAATACAGAATACAGAAATATTTATTTCGTAACAAAAAATACAGACACACAAAAGAAACATAATAATAAATTAAATATACACGTAATAGACAGGAAGTGTACCTATATATTTGTCACGAAACCGGCCTAATAAAAAAGAAAATCTATAAAGAATTTCTATCTATATTATATATATATATCCTTTAAGTATACCTGATTAACATAAGGTACGGGGAAAACATACCTCAAATATAGGTAACATATTTATTTAAATTTAAATGTTAACAATGTATGTACCTAATTAGTGATTTTGATTAGGTAGGCGCTATTAGTTTAATTACACACAAGGCTTTGAATAAGTACGTATATTAGGCGACTTGAGTAAAGTCAGTTGCGACTCTTGTCATGCGCTAATTATGGCAAACGCATTGCCAATTTTTTCATATGATTCACTAGCGACTTCTATCGGGTGGATATAAAAAAAATATCGTATGTCCGTCTTTATGATATACAGTAACTCCATATCAAATTTTGTCAAGATCCGTTCTGCCGTTTAGCCGTGATAACGCGACAAACATCAAGTCAGATATACAGAGCTACGTTTTATAGCTCGCTAGATGGCGTTGTTCTATTTTTGTGGCTTTTGACGTTTTGTATGGACTGACAGTTGTAATGTAGAGAGTTCTGAATCGCGCAAGCAAGATTTTCCCTCAAGCCGAACGTTTTCATTTTCATACCCCGAAGCTTTATTGGTCCTGAAACGACTGCGGCTATATTCCTCTGAATCATTACTTTAGTTCAGATAATGAAGTTCCCTGCAAACGCATATAACATTTGGGAGACGTGGCGTTGGGTGCTAGTATACATTAATAGTCATTATGTTATGGAAATCAATTGACTTTATGAATGACAAGCTAGGCGTTTGACCCCAATTAAGCACGCCTAACCTTGTATGTATGGACTATATAAGATCGATACGCACTTTTCAAAAAAGCGCCTTCTTCTTCGTTCTAAATTGCCACTTCCCATAGTTTTCCAATAAGGGCTAGTTCACTACCTAATTTAGCAATTAGCTGTTATTTCACAGACGATAACGAACCTTGACACGTTGCATTCAAAATCAGAATTGGAACACGTGTCCGCAGCAGGGAACGTTATTAAACATTGCATCACTGCCCTAGGAAGCGAGACACACATTTCATGTTACTGTGTAAGATGTAAACAGTGACCAAGTATAAAACGGATTCTGAAAAAAAACTAAGATGCTCAAATAACTGTGCCAACAGCAAAACAGTAATACTCTACTACTAACTACATCCGAATTCCGTATTTCCTAGCAGAAAGAAATTTCCAGGACGTACACGCTAGCATTGAAGAGACTTCTCTCGTGTCCGACCAACAAGGGTGCTACCCTATTGTTCATTCTGAACAACTTTTACTATGGCACCAAGCCACAAATCCGATCAAAAATTGTGTGACTGATTAAGATTTCCCAACCGTCACCAAACAAAAATTCTGATAATTATCGTCGCCAAGATATCATAAAAATACATATAAACCTACGGGCCATTAATATTATTTCGTTAGACGTAGTTTCACCACCACGTAGTTTTTATTCTAAACCCTATCTATCTATCTAATAGGCACCGGATGCAAAAATAAAAAAGTTCATTTGTTTCCCGTGTTTCCTTGTGTCACCTTTAACCTGTGTAACACTGTCTTTTACGTCAGACCTTCTTCGACAATCCAGCTAAGTTTGCGTACTGTATTTTATTAAAACCGTAGCACACATTTCACGGGATAACGCGACCGATTAGACGCGGTAGTAGATTTAATAACCGAGGTATTGGTGTCCCGCAGCGTGTAAGAAGTACTCGTAAAATGGACTGTGACTTTCCTCAAATAGTGTGAGAAAAGGTTACATGACGTAACTCCAGAAGCTAGTACAATGTAGTTTTTAAACATATTTCTTCTTCTTGACATTGATCATCTATTATTATAATATTAATTTGCTAAGAAATCTATTATTATCTAAATATTCATCATGTTTTTTATGGCATGAGGCGTTATAAGTTGACTGAAGGTTCTATTTAGGAGACCGTGGATGCCTCTGTCTAGCAGATGGATACAATTAGTTACCAACAATATAATGCAAAATAATTTAGTATCGTATGCAGTCATTGTAAACTAGTAGTTCTGCGAGCTAACAGTTAGACCGTGCAAGCACAAACTTTTTTGCATAACCTCAATTTTACAATTTCAGAGTATTAGAGATACTCTTGACCGATTTTGCTTACATTCGCAACTCTTGTTTGGAATTGAATACCGTATATTTTTGCCAATTATTATCAAAATCGGCCGGTTAATGGTGTCGCAGCAAACTTCCCCCCTTTGGCGGCAATACGCCAATCAAAAATTTCCGACGACTAAAATATTCTATAAAATTGTACAACATATACATCAAGTTTCGTCAAGAATGGTTGAAATATACGATCTATACGTGAACCAACATACTGATAGATGAAAGAGAATTTCGTTGAAGCAGAGACTTTCGTTCGTTCGGTCAATTAGACAAACGCAGCCTACGAATATATTCTATTCTTAGAATAATTTTAATCAAGGAAAAAATTCAAATGTATGTAACTGTAACATGTTTTGTTTTGATTTTAATTATTCAACAAGACTTATCGCACTTAAAATATTAGGATAAGTCACATTAAATAACTGAAATTATGAATTTAAATCATAAAAGTTAATAAGTCATATTAACTTTTGTAGGTTGTTAAATCTGACAAAATTCACATTACTTGTAATATGTTATTTATTTTTATTTACATTATATTCCAATAAATTGATATCAGGACTGAAATCAGCTCTTATAATGTACAACTGAAGATATTATATTTTCGTAGCTTGACTAAGTAAATACTTTTAGATCACAGTCATATACTTCAATTAAACCTAACCCTTAAACGAAGCGTTACTCGATGGCAGATAGACGTTTTGAACTCTGCATGTCATTAATTTATTATGATTGACGTGATGTGATATGGCGCATGTCATACTGTAAACTGTAACTGTGTTGTGATGAAACTTAATTTGTACTTGACATTCTTGAAATCTAAACCAATTGAGTTAACGACTGCAGCAAAAGGAAGGCAGAATAGGTAAGTATAAGTTATTTCTTTTACAACGTGACAGCGAAAGAAATAGTAGTGGTGATGGTGATGGTGGTGTAGTGGTGATGGTATGGCGTTTAGTAGCGATAATAGCTCAGTGGTAAATGCGTTCAGATCACACGCCACAGGACGTGAGTTAAAATCCTAAAAAAATATTTTAAGTAGAAGAATGAAGAAAAACGTCGCGACGAAATAACTTGATAAAATTTGAGAAAGAGTTACTGTATATCACAAAAACGGACATAGGGTTCTTTTTTGTAAGTCCACGCGACCGATACCGCGTTTAACAACTAGTATCTCTATATTCGTCTCCACAAACAACATCAACATTGCAAGACCCCTTAAAATATAACAGCGGGATCGCAAAGGCAGTGGAAAGAGGCCCTTTCTCGTCTAATTTGGCATGTGGCTCGAATAAATCCCAGTTCGCCTAATGAGCCCTTTTCCCATCGTCCGTTTGTTTAGGATCATCTGTAATGTCACATCTAAGGCACCAGTGGAAAGTCTTGCGGTCCCAATTGACACACATATATAGGCGCGCTCACTTTTACAGGCTGAACAAACATGGTAGTAAACGTTTAATATATATAATTGTTAATTTATTACTAATCGTTACCAGTGACTTCGTTCGCGTGGACATAAATGTATATCCTATGTCCTTGTGATATACAATAACTCCTTATCAAATTTTATTAAGATCTGTTCAGCCGCATCCAGACAAACATTCAGACAGCGAGACAACAATAGTTTATATAGTTCGCTAGATAGCGTTGATCCATGTTTGTGCATTTTTGACGTTTTCATGGACTGACTGATGTTTTTTTTTTAATTTTTTTTTTATTCATTATTCATTACACAGTTACATTTTATTTTCAAGAAATGGAGCACCGCAAAACTACAGTAAGTACACAGTAACCCACTGTAGAATCTTAGACAAAGCAACGAAAATCGTCCCTAACGCAAGTCAAGGCACGGACAGAATAGCCAGTTCATACTTGGACAACAAGAATTATGAACTGGTTACGGAACAACCCGCGCAAACAGACATTGTGGATACTTGTAAGAAAAGCAATGTTTTCACTGACGGTGCAAAGAACGATAAGGGAGCCGGATGTGGTTACCACTCGCCAGAGCTAGGAATCACAGAGTCGACAGCCCTAAATAAGACCACAACCGCACTGCAGGCAGAAGCTATGGGCCTTCTGCTATCAGCAAGAGCGGTACTCGCAAAAGATCCAGAAAGTAACGTGGGTGGCAGAATCGAACACCTTACGTTCACTACTGACAGTGCAGCCGTCATCTATGCACTCAGAAAACCTAAAACTAGGTCGAGAGTGGTAACAGAATGCCATTCTGCTCTACAAAATTTAGCACACAGGTATAAAGTCACAGTTCAGTGGACAAAAAGCCATGACAAATGTGAGGGCAACAACAAAGCAGACTCACTTGCCAAGGAAGGCACGAAAAAGGAAATCAATGCAAATGTGGCAGAACTGTGTAAGCCAACAGCTATGGAAACACGGAATTTGCTAAGTCTCTACACAGAACGAGAACAGCAAAATCAATGGAATAAAATCACAGGTTGCAAACACGCAAAAGAGTTTTACCCATTGATAAATAGGAAAATGACTAATAAACTACTAAAGTTAACTAGGTCGGACCTTCGTCTAATGATAGGTATTATCACAGGACACTGTGAGCTAAACTATCATTTGCACAAAGTTGGAGCCACAGATAGTCCCCTATGCCGAGGCTGCCTACAGGAGAACGAGACCGTGGAGCATGTGCTACTGCACTGCAAAGCCACACAGGACATACGAGTAAGGTCGGGACTCCTTCAAGAATCTCGACAACAAGACTCCAATAGCATAACATCTGACGAAACAGGAGTGGAACAGGTATGGCAGCGACCCAAGGCCGTGCTCCGTTACTTTAAGGAGCTCGGCTGGTTTGGGTAGGCTGGCAGCGGGGTTAATGCACAAAACACCCTTAACGGGACGTCAGTGCAGGTCTTATCGCCCCTATTTAGAATTAGAATTAGAATTAGAACTACAGTAAGTTTGTCGCGGTATCCACATTACGCGCTGCCACATAAAACACAATAACATTTTTTTTTTAAAGTTGTAATGTAGGGAGTTCTGAATCGTGCCAGCAAATTTTTTTCCTAGAGACGAACGTAACCATTTTTATACCTCGAAGCTTTATAGGTCCTGATACGACTGCGGCTATATTTATCTGAATTATAATGTTAGTTAGGATTCACCTACGTATCCAACATCAGCCTTTTGTCAATTAGGTCTATACCACTAATTTTTAATTGCCAGAAGAAAAAAATGGGCAACGTAGAAGAGGTATTACCCTTTTCTTAGAATAAATAAATATTATAATATTGGTGGACGTTTTTTTCATACAGCGCCATCTTGCCCCAAACTAAGCAAGCTTGTACTATGGGGAACAAATAACTGATAGAATACATAAATATTTCCATTATTTTTTTGTAAAAACATACATAGAATACATAGATACACCCAGACAAAGAACAAACATCTATGTTCATCACACAAATGTTTGTCTTGGGTGGAAATGGAACCCACAACTTACCCTCCCACTGAGCCACAAGGACCACCCACAACCTTATGAATGAAATCCTCAGAAGACGGAAAACCTTCCACTGCGACACAAGGCTAGTCAGGATGTCGATGACGGCTGTTTTTTTTTTAAAGTTCCATGCATTTTTCAGTAAGTGGGATTAGACAACGCAAATTTTTTTTTTTTGTCTATTAAAAAGTAGGAAATTTATTCGATCGACCCATTTTAATGTATCAGGTTATAATAATTATGCTAAGCTAAAAGATGTTCAAAATAATATCTTTTGCATAAGGCTGATCCTGATCTAAAAATTAACATATTACTATAAACCATATTACTTTTATGCGATTATAGATCCTTAGTAGTTTATAAGTCATAATTCTGTCCATCCAAAGGTTGTCTGGGTGAAATCGCTTTAGGCGATAAGGCCGCCCATTATACTATCGGTTTTTTTTTAAAAATATTATTGTTATTTTTTTAAGTTTGTCTGTTTTGGTGTATAATAAAGTTATATTGTATTGTATTCGCAAGATAATAAATACTTACTAAGTTGTACTATTTCAGCTTATCAGGGTCACATAACTTGATAAGCTAATTGCGTTAGATACTAACTCGATAAGATAAAACATTGAAAAAGTAACCATAAAGCTATCCCATAAAGTAGATTAGGATCACAAAATCGCTTCCGGAAAGCAATGTAACGTTGAAAATTATATTTACGAGATTGTCATTAAACACTGCAACGCACTTATCTTTATCGTTAAAGTGAGTACTTAAAACATAAACATCAACTGATACGTAAACAAATAAATCACTAAAATTTTGAACGCTATTGTTATGATTTTATGACTGCTAGCCAAAGAAATTGTAAAGAAAGCAGTAAAATTTGACAGTTAAATTGCTTAAGTGTCTTATATTCCTCTAAATCTATAATATCGGAATGGATGTCATATCATAATACCTACTTTTTATAATATACTAGCTGATGCCCGCGACTTCGTACGATGATTTGACATCGCTAAACACTTCATAGAAACCTGCAAACACAACAAAAAAGGAATCATCAAAATCGGTCCAGCCGTTTTTGAGTTTTACCGAAACTAACCTACAGCGATTCATTTATATATATATACAGTATGTTTGCGTTACGATTAGCGATATTTGAAAGGCGTATAGTGCAGTCAATTTCATCGAAAATTCACCACCATATCGGGATCTCTATCCCCCCCATTTTGGAAAGGCCGCCATTTTTATTTTTACTGCATTTTTTATGACACGTCAGTAAAAAAAAGCTGGTACTTTTTAAGTAGAGGCCTTACATACATAAAAAAAATACACAATCCAAGGGTAGTATAATAGTATTGTCTATTGTTGAAAAATGAGAACCGGTGTTAAATTTTTTCCTAAAAATATTAAAAAAAATATCAAATATAAATTGTACCAAAAAAATTACAAATTAATTAATTATTATTATTATTATTAATTACTATTTCTTTAATTTTACATAATATTTTATGATTGTTTATAAAAGTGCTTGAAATTACGTAGAGAATGACGCTCAAATGTCTACTCTAGGTGCCATAACAAAAAAGTTTTGCTGAATTTTAGTCAATGTTTGTAATTTTATGGTACATGCCAAATTTTTCATAAATGAAAAAGTTATAATGCTGTAACAGACTGGAACCATCCGACAGCCAGACGAATGGGCATAACGATTTTATTAGGGGTCTTTAATGTACTACGGAAGCCTAAAAAGCGCGGTTCTAAAAAGTAGCCAGGCTTTATAAATATCTAAAATTTGCATAGAATATTACCAACACATTTTCACGCGCCAACTATTCCAAGCTAATGGCGCATGCACAAAGCGCGACAACATGTGGACACAACGGGATTATAACTGTTCTAATTAAAATTTGAATACTGGTAACATACTTTTGATGACATTTACAAATGAAAATGTTCTCTGTCAGAAGAGACTTTGATCATACAAAGGACGAAGATATAATAAGACAATATAACGAAATAATTAATGTAAGCTTATGCAATGTCAATAAAACTCATGACATAATTAATGTAAGCTTATGAAATCTCAATAAATCTCATGATATACCCACTAGCTGATGCATGCGACTTTCTTTTGCCTTCGGCTTCGCAGGTTTAGGGCTTGAGAGCGTGTTGTACCTCCAAATACATAGCCAAAATAACAAAATTTCATACAAACTTTTCTAAGTACATGCCTGCGTTATTATTTAAGGAACTCCGTGCAAATTTGAATGCTTCTGGACCCAGCTGCTTAAGAGGTACGTTGTCTATCAGTCACTTATTACTTTTTTATAAAATAGATTGGGTCCTAAATTCTTAGTCATAACACAGGAAAATTCTAATAAAACAGCTTGAAGACTTTCATCGATCTGTGTTTTTCTACTAGAAGACGTGGCCTTCTTGTCTAGCCTAGAAATCCACCTTAATCTCCAGATACCTGCATTGTTCTATCCATCGGTTGTTTACTCCTTTTCATAGCTCTAGTTTATATTGTGAAAAAAAAAGACACTGACTCAGTAAATTGGTAAAGATAGTTCTTTCATAGTGCATCTCTAATATACGCTTCTTGAATCACAATTGAACGTTGTCATGATCCGCATTCATTAACACTTCATTTGTGGTTGTCCTGTGCTTCGTATCGTATGCAAACATTTGAATGCAATTTGTCCAATTTGTTATTGTTGTCTGGCAAAGTGTAAGGTTGCTTAGGTAATTTTCTAGTCGGACGGTCTTCTGCCAGTGTTTTCACCTTCTTGTACGACATCTGTTTTATCTGGTCTAAAAATGTTCTATTTCTCTTTCCGGTCCTCTTTTTCCTTTTATTTTTCCCTCTATGATGGTTTGGTTAATCTATTATGTTTGTTTTTATTTATTTGTATTTGTGCATTTTTTCATTAGTTTTGCAGTAAGCTACCATTGTTTTTCACACTACCATTTTAATATTCACGGGTATGTTTTGTTATGGTTATTTTAGGAATCAATTTACTATGTTTACTTTTTGATTCATTTTGAAATAAATAGGATTTTGTAGATATTTACATTAATATTTGTTTTTTTTGCAACATTTTCGTCCTAGCAACTTGTATGCATACCAGAATTTCCCGCTTGCCGTTGACTGCGAAACAATGCGTGCCAAGCCCAAGACGCATGGTGGAATAACTCACAAAATACTATTTCTCTTAGGGGAGGATGACCAGATCTCAGCGTGGAATGGTCAAGCTATTCAGTTTTTATCAAAATATTACCAAAAAAATTCCACATGACAGATAATTCCAAACATGAAACCCGCTTTGCAGGCATCAAACGCGACAAGCGGCAAACTCAACGTGTTCTGGTGGTAGCTGTTGAAACCGTGCGCTGATTACTGGATTAATAAGAGAACATCATAATACAACTTTCATCGTGACATAAATAGTTTTTTATAATCCCGTGTCTATGTTATCTTGGGACAATACTCATTTATTTCAAACTGGGTCGCGTCAGAGCAAATCCATGCTCCATTTTTATTTAGCCATGATTGGGCAGACGCCTGGCAAATAGTAATGAAGCCAGTGTGTATACTACTTCATTTTGGAGAAAATGTCGTCGTAAGAATTCAAATTTATCGTACGTTGGGCCCGGATGAGTCAGTCGGTTTGCTTGCGACGTGAGGAGAATAGGTGATGCTTTTTCTCGTCGGACCATGAATTGTGAGACGGCTGTAATGACTCGTAATAGATGATTCAAGTAAGAATGCCTAGTTTGTCCGACATATCTTTGCAGACGTTTATTTTTAACTAGTTGCATGCATTTTGAATTTTACCCATGTTTTAGATTTTACGCATTCTAGATAAAAGATAACAATTTGACTTGTAGATGAATATTTACCAATAAATAACTTTGACTTTAACAGATAACTAAGTAGATTGAGTGAGTTGTCGTTGGATTTTTTTTTTTGGAATGAGACTTTGTTTTATATTTTTAATAATATTACTTGTTCTTAAAGTCAAAGCAAAGAATTTACGAGGACGTTTTAATATAAAAAATGAGTACAATAAAAAGTACTTAAGAAATGTGGTACGCGGAAGTTTAAAAGTGTTGAGAAAGGACAAGGTTACATGACCGATGATCAATTTGGTCATGGCACTTAAATTTATTTATTTATTTGGTCAATAAGTACCAGTTTTAACTTTAATTCTTATTTATATCACAAATTCACAAATTTTAAAAACATTGATACAATTTTAAGTATTTTAAAAACATTGATACACTAATGCCCGTCTGCGCTAAATTAAAAAAGATAAAACTTAGCTAAGTATCACCTAAAATGGGTCGCACTTAGGCATGTCAAAGGAAAGGACATGTCTTATGAATCTAGTCAACCCCCTAAGTTTCATGCAACGCATTTTTCAATGTTAGGTACGTCAAAGAGAGTTAAGTATGAACTTAGGAGCTGTCAAAGTTTAGTGCAGACGGGCATGAGACTTAAATAGTGAAACTGACAGCGATATGGACTTACATTTTATTAATGTATATTTTATGAAATGTCGATAAACACTAAATAGTAAGTTATACGAAATGCGTGGAAAAGCTTTTTCGTGTGTTTTCGCGTTTTCTACTTTGGACCTTATTAATAATAATTAATAAATAAAAATAATAAAGCCCATTTATTTCGATCTCCTAAGTAACATTCAAATTATTTTTTATCTAATCAGTATTAAATTAAAATTTTAAGTTATTATTACCTACATATTCAATTCTTATTCTAATCTTATCTATAAATTATATATTATTATGTTAGCCTTTCGTCTTCACTTTCTTGAGATAGAACCCCTCTTTGGGTGAAAGCCTACTCCAGTTTGGACCCTTATAATAAGCCGTTAATCAGATCTTAGTAAAATGCTGTCGCCAATTAGTTCAATGCAATACAACTTTTTAACTTAAATGTGAGCTAAATCGGTTTAGGGGTCAGGAAGTCTCAGTTCCGCGAACTAATAGTATTAACTAGTGTTAAACTTTTCTTACTACAAAAACAAAAAACTATTCTGAACCCGGTACAAATAAATGACAGAGTGAAATAAACTAAACGAGAGACAATTTCTTTAAATCCACAATTACCTCTCCGCTTGGTTTGCTCTGACATAAAGCGCGCCTCATGCTTGATTACACGCAATCTTCACGATAATAACTCACTCAGATATTCATATCAAGTAATATTCATCCCTTATAGGCCAAGAGCTAACCAACATATTATCACACCTCGGACACTCTTAAAAATATATATACGATCGCATCAACGTGAATGCTTCACATGGAAGTTATGGATGCCTCCCGCTTTTAATGCCGACTGGGTTCTATGCGCTTCTCAGAGATGGCGTTAGCTTAACGCACTCGACTGCTCGACGTAACCCGACTGGCGATTTTCAATTATTTGAATCGTGAAAACAAAAGTAAACAAAGTGCCGGCGCGAGCAGGGAGCGGGAGCTATCTTGAATTAATGGGAGGCGGGGAGTAGCCGTTCTGCATATAGAACTAGTATGGTATTCTGGTATTATAAAAATAAAGTACGAAGCTAAGCAACAAGATGAACTGACGACGTGCGTTAGGAAATGCATAATCATAAAAATACATAAGTATTTGAGACCACGCAGCCCCTAAAACTTGCATACTGCTAGACCATTTAACTAATATTAGAACCTAATATTTGTACCAAAATGAACTACTTGCCTATAAAATTTCACAAATTTCACGGATCCGCGTGAAATTTTATAGGTCAATTTTATATATCAAATAGTTCTCAAGATAATATCTTTGGACAAAATATACACCCAAACATTTAATATAAAATCACCGACTTGTTCCCGTAGGTAGACTCTTAATAAATTCAGTATTTATTTCTCCTAAAATGTATCCATCAGTGCGTTATATTTTTTTCATTTTGATAATGGCATTGCTTATATAAAAAATTCTATACTAAACTAAATTTGAAATTTCTATGTGCTGCCATCCATTTCTTACAAATTAAAATGAAAATGAACGCAAATAATGGGAGAGGTCAATGTGGGAAGTGGGTATTGTTGGACGATATGATTTGTCCTGACCTGATTTGTCTCCTAACTTGGAAACGAAATCTCAGCAAATGTTTCCACGACTTTTTCTCTTAAATTTTGGCCGCACACGTTGTGTATTTAGCCAGTGGCAAGTTTTGTAATATAGTCGACTGTATAGCAAAATATTTAAAAAAAAAAGTAGTATTGCACGAAAAGTCACATTTCACATCATTTTACTATTCACCAACACTCTTTTTTACAACTTTTTTACACATTAATAATCAATAACACAAGTTTTGAAAAATAATACAATGAGGCGACATGACTTCTTTACGTTCCCGCCAAAAACTCGGCCTAGCTCTTGGTCTATTAGTAATTCCATTTGAGTTAATTTAAATTCCGTGCACCCCTAAGACGCATAAAGTTATAACAAGCAAAGTTAACGAGGCATAACATCTTGTCAACGTGTGCCCAGACAGCCCTTTTCTTGATAGGAAGTAATAGGATTGATATAGTTGCGTTGAAGGCGCCACTACAGTTTATTGTGCTCGATTTCAATAAAATTAAATTTTACAACTGATTCTACAAAGATAACGATATCAATATTTGAACATTTTGCAAAACATAATCAAAAATCATTCCATTCCTTGATATTTGTATTTTAAGTTACTTAAGAGATAATCCTATGAACATTTTATCGAAATTTGACGGATAATATAAGGCACTCTTCGACAATATGAGTCAGTTAGATTTAGATATGCGAATTTTGTGTTTTAGTTAAACTTTCATAGTGCAACCATCAAAATTCAATGAAAATAGCCGAAATAAACAAAAGTTCAAACTTAAGAGGATAGTCATCCTGCGAGGTTTTGTTGCATTTGGCATTTGAAATTGTATAGCTGTTGCTGTTTTTCGTGCGTACAATAGAGTTAGTTAATTTTCCTAACTTTTTGATGAAATTAGCGTTTCGGGGGTCTGTTATCACCACCTAAATCTTAACAAAATCTTTTGTTTTAGATGCTTGGATAAACCATAATCTATGCCGCTGTTTTCTTTTTTTTTTTAATGTTTATGGTATTCTTATAACAACTACATTTCTTCGTCGCAAAAAAAAATGTTACTTTAAGTGCCTATAACAACGAAGACATTGCAAAAAAAAAACAGTTTCCCCGGTATAGATAACACATTAAAAAAAAACGAAATTGGATAACACTTAGGGGTGGGTATCAGACTATGCTTTTTGTATGGATTATAAGTTTATTATATTAATATTAAGAAATAAGCATATCAAGTTCGCGTGTATCCAAAACTAATAAGCATATGAAAACAAACAATTAGCAATCATGATAAGATAAAGCGAATGCACGATCTCATAATGACTCCATATAACATTTTACAAGGTGTCAAGCGAAGCATTTTCGATTCCTATTAACGGTTATTTCTAATACGGTTCTATGGGGAAAGGTGCCCATTAAACATCGCGATGTAAATAAATTATTCAAATTCGGTGTATATGTATATTTTATAATTATCAAAAGACTTTATAAAGATGTCGTATAATCTACTGCTGGGTTAGGAGCAGTTTGAATTTTTGGTCATCAGCCTACGTAATATTTATCCATTACTAGACATAAAAGTATTCTAAAGTACACCACATTCCAGGAACTATAATATTCTACGTAACACTATCCTACCTGGTATAATGCTTCATTCTGTGGCACTTGTGCCTTACATCACTTAGTCACTAGCTAGAGAAAAAAAAACTTATTCGCATATATTCCCGGAGAGTCACGAATAATACAACTCAATACGTGATCACACATAGAGCTAGTGGGTTAATTATTTAAGTTTGGTAAAGTGAGATGCAATGTGCTGCATTTTCACCTCTTACAAGTAGCACATAATAACCAAATGCATATTGCACATAGCACGACTGTTTTTTTTAAGGATCACCCGGCGCCATAACATACTTTTTTAGTGTTGTAGTCTCTTTTGGGGTATGAAATGAACTTCCAAAAAAAATGAGGAGGTTCTCAAGTCGACTGAATTTTTGATCAAAAAAAAGCAAACATTTATAAAAATGCACTAACTTGTCATATTATTTCTATAAAAACTGAAATAGACATGTATTCAACACAAAATAAGAAGCTACCTAATAAAACCTTTAGCTGTCCATTAATGTTAAACTTTATTATCAGAGACTTTGAATAAGGTCATCTTTCATAATAATAAATGTAGATCAAAGTTGAATCATATTCAGTTAAAACAGAATACTCAAAGGAACGCGAACAGGAAATGATCATAGTTATTTTGACTGTTTTCTGTAATGAAATAGACTAGACGTAGCTGCGGCTGGGGTTAAACTAGTGAAATGAACAGTTCTAAGAATCGCATTATATAAATGCGAAAATATATTTATTTGTATTTAAATTACGATAAAATAACATTATGTTACTAAACAAATGGTGTAGACTATGGGTTCATTCTGAAAACAATCTTATTTTTTATGGCCTAAATTTCTTGTCTTAGGGCTTTTATTTGATTTCTTCTTTTTTAATTATGTCTTACGCTTTATAAGTTTTTGTAGATATTATTTTCTTCAGAGTGAAGTTGAAAAATCTAATTTAAGGAAAAACTATTAAGCCAAAAATATATTCGGCCATAAGAAATTAAGTTACTTGGCATAAAACACTTTTATTAAAGTTTACAAACTAGATGGCTAATAGATGGCTAGATGGCAAGTGAAACCAAGAAATACACTTTTGCAGTGTAGAAAATTGTAGAGGTTATTTCAAAATGTCGCTCTGGGACTAATATTAACAACCTTAACGAATGAAACGAGTGCAAGGAGTATCATAAAGTTCATTTGGAATAGTTCTGAATGATACTGCAGTTGAATTGGACAGAAATTGCTTCTCCTGATTGCTATTTATTAAGGAAAAGGACCGTTCAAGATCAGAACAGAATACTAAAGAGAAAAATAATATTTAAAAAAAACCGTAACAAAATGAGTTTTATATCTGAAAATATATAAACGGTCTAAATAAAATAATTGCTTTCCGACGTAAAAAAAAAACCACAACAATAACTTTTTGAGATTAAAAAGACATCACTATTCACAGTAGAGTGGTCAATATAAAAAAAAATATGGAACTACCCGTCGTTTGTTTTGCAATTTTCCATGAGCAATCTGCGCAAATAGTTTTATGGTTTGCTATCAAAATAACGACCGCGTACCTGTGACGCACAGTTTGATGACTTTTTAATTACTGGATAAAAGTTGTTGAACTGTAGCTAGATCTGTTCTAAGCTGACTCATTGCAATTCGATATGTGAAATCAGCAACGATTTTATCATAGGTCTAATATACGATGAACTGCGTGTGAGTAACTCAGGTCTTTTTGTTTTGCTGAACGGAAGATTTATTGTAGATCAGCGTCATATTTAGATTCAAGTGTTAATGAGTAATATGTTACTCGTGTTTGTCTTTGTGTGCTACAAGTGTAGTTATCAAACTTGACAGCAGATTAATGTTTACAATTTCTATGTTGCTCCAGTATTCCATTTGCTTACAATACTGGTTCATAATCAGTCTGCAATTTTTTCTTCACTGTTGGAAATTGACAAAATCGATGGATGACGGATTACAAGATCCTTACAATGTGTATTTTTTCCTTGATATTTCTGAAGTGCTAAATTACCTCTCTTGATATTTTGTCATAATATAAGTACAAGGGTTACGCAAAGAGTATCGAAATAACAAATTATTGGTATCCCACGCACCTTATCGTCATGTCAAATATGATTTCGAAAAATAATGAATTAATGCTTTCTAGCTTTCTACCTGTTTGATATTTCGTGTGGGCGAGATCAAAAGTCGGATTTCTTTGTTAAGATTTTTAATGGGCACCTATTTCGCTATATCTTGTACTGTGGATGAGAAAGTCATACCACCTTTGATGTTCAAAATGATGTTTCGAACTTTTTTACATTATTCTAATGATGTTTTCTCAACCAAAGCGTAACATAAAATACTTGATTTGTCTTTCTGTGATCTTATGTCGGAACTAAAGCTGCAATATATTTTTTAGTTGTTGATAGTGATTGATCTTCGTAAGCTTAACCTTTTATACTGTCTTCATATCTTTTATCCATGGAACAAACACAAAATTGTGAAATATAAATATTACGTGTTTTATAATCTACATAGTAATAATATAAAAGAACAAGCGCTTTTCTAGGAATTATCTCACAGACCAAACGGCTTTTGATAAGACGTTGAAATTTGAACCCAATACTCCTTGAATGGTCTAGGTGAACAATAAGAACGGATTTTGTGAAATTCCGCTTATATAGGGGTAAAATTTACTCCCAAATTAATACTTAATAAAATATTACTTACTTTTTTATTTAATAATATTTTAATTTAAATATTTTTTCATGCTAATCCAATTAAACTCGGTTTGTATAAAAACACAAAAAATAAAGACAGGTCTTAGGATTTTTCGAAAATCCACCCCTAAGGAGGTGAAATGTGGTATTTTATTCACTGTAGCCTCTGCGAGCGAAGCCGTGCGGGCAAGTTAGTAATTATTAAAGTTAAAAGAAACTAAGACTTACTGTTACATAAATCGCAAACAGTTTCCAAGTCTTGGGATCGCATGGCTATCGCAACCAACTACATTCTTGCTTGCTATCTTAATTAGCGTATGTCAGTGAAAGTGTTCAAGATACGGGTATTTACGGTGCTGCAGGTGACAGAGCATCTGAAACTTTAGTGGAACGCCTCATTAGATGGTTTATGTTAAAAGCGAGCTTTTAAAGCGGGATTGATGAGATGGGGAATTTTTCGGTTTCGCTTTTTAAATCAATTTGTCTTCGTTGGCCAGTAATTAATCAAGGAATGTTTTGGTAGTTTTGATGTTATAAATTGTTTTGGTCTGTGTAGAAAAGATTTAAAAAAGGGATGAACTGTTTAATGGTATATTTTTTGATGTTGTATTGCAATTTAGAAATTAAAATACTTGCGCAAACAAATTATAATAGAGCTTGCGCGTTTTCTTAGACAAACACTGTGTCAGTATGGTCGTGATTTATAAGACGGTGGTACACAGTTGGTGTTCGATGTCGTATTCTTCGAGCGACGATCGCTGTGATATTGCAATGCTTCTCCATTTTAACTATTTATGACATCGCAAAAACAATAAAAATAAAATATGAAATCTGTCATAGGCATATAGCGAAGAAATATAGCTCAAGACAGGTCTGTCACGAGCTATATCTCTTTCTTACTGCCTGGATTAAATTGAAATCGGAAATATTGATTGGCCATAAATAATGTTTAATGCTATAGGAAAGACACGAACACAAAAAAAAATAACTTATGTTTAGTCTTTTAGAGTAAGATCAAGTCAGGCTAATCAATTAAAGTTATTTATCTTAAAATAAAAGGATATCTACGTTATGTTGATTCTTTAGATATGATGCTATTAGTTGGGAATATTAAGTTATAGGTACTGTAAGTTTCTAAGTTTCTCTAGTAAAGTCTAGTGTTTCGTTTACTTTGTTTTTCTATGAATCTTCAAAATAAATAAATGGTTTAGAATATTATGAATACTTAAGAAAACTTTTGTGATCATTATTGGAAGTTTTTGCTAGAACATCTGCTATTGATACTTTAATGCACTCCTTGTAGTCATCGAGTTTAAATCTGGATTATTTGTAGATATTTATGTCTGCTTTGTTTTAACCCGACACAAAGAGGGTTATTATTTTATCGGTATGTATATAATTATTTATATTCATATGTTCCGTAATAACTTCTAAACTTCTTACCATAATTTGACAAATTAGGTATTGTTGGAAGTAGTCTTGCTCTTCCGCTAGTTATATGTCATGTAACGTCACATCATATTGTAATATGGCGACATAAGGTCAAGTTTTTTTTATCTCTTGACTTTGTTTTCTAAATGACGCCATATTCAATATAATGTAGTAGTATTAGTAATAGTAGTAATATAATAATATTGTTAGCTGTTTTTTAAACTAACTTATTGTTACATAAATCTACCAATAACTAACTTTATCTGACGAGTGTGTTCATTGTTTTTCTTATTCTTGATTCATACATTCCTCGCGTTATAAATTAGCAGTAGTATTGTGGTTAATAAACCGTATAATATGTCTTGATTATCAGTAGCAAATCTTATACTTTTTTAAATAGATCCACACTAGTTAACACCACTAGATTCGTTCGTTCACAACGAACCGGCTAACGAGTTCGGCGCTATTCAGTCGTTCACTTCCACAGAAAGTGTTCAATCGTTCGATAGAACAAACAACCGCGGGTGGACACGAGGCGATGCCGTGCGCGTTGAGCCGAAAGCGCCCGATCTGACTCAATCGATTGAACGGGTCAAAAGAACCTGGTCGCTTCCTCATATGAAAACATATTCGTATTGTTCATAACAAAATAAAAAAGCTATAGAATGACGTTGCACGTTGAAAAATGTGATCTCAAAAAAATTGTGCTATGTGGATGGCATAAATAAAGAACATAATTTAAGCTAAAATTACACAACCTTTTACTAAATTAGTTTTTACTTATATGCAATGGAGTGTCTGACGTAAATACATATATATCATTATGGCTTTATGCCTTCTTGCGATTTCTTTTCAAAGGTTGATTATTAGACATCGAGTCAAATAAATAAACGAGTAAGTAGATACATTCCCTACTGCTATTTATTTATGTACTGTGTAAATGAAACAGCGTCATATTAACAACAACATGCACCGTCTCTGTCAGCGCGCCAAACGGTCTTTTGTTTGATTTAATACCAAACTATTTTTAGGACAAGACAGTTTAACGCCTCCGGATTTGTGCGCGTAATCACTCAAGTAGAGGAGTTTCGTTGAACTCGTGGTAAACAATGGTTTTATTTTTGTAAGAGTCGTTAAGGTTCAAATTTGAGATGTTACTTTAAAACGTACTTTGTGCATGAGGTCTCGTGGATCTGGTGTGCACCCTGGGGATCTATTTTTAAATCGCTCGTGTGATTTCGCACGAAAATATCATGCAAAATTAAAGACTTTCTAGTGATAGAAATTCAAATTCGAATGGTTCAAACCACTCGTTGCGTTATCGAATGATATGATTATTAAAAAAATGGGACAATATTTTTGTTTGGGATTACGAAAGTCAGTCATTTCGAATGAAACAAGTGATATCATACGAGCGATTCAAATGAAGCCCCTAGTGCTAGAGCCTCAGGTAATGTGAAGTCGTAATAAATCTGAAAGTTCGTCTGTATGAGTACCTAAATTTTATCCGTTTTACTTGTAAGTAGGTACTGCAAGTATTTGGATAAAATTATAAATACAGGTTGTTGTCATAACGAAAAAAGGTGCAGTTTATGATCAATTACAGGTATAACTGCGGAGTGCGGCTTTTAGGTATACAAAATGGAAAAGTAAAATAACAGTATCAATACACCGTCCTTTCTCCAAATGTCTGTACAAAATCCTTTACAGTTTCTATCTATCTTCAGTATACACTTGTAGACCGAGCGAAACGCAGGTCTCAGACTCTACAGGAGCAAATAGACATTTATGTATGTTTATTTGTCTGACGATAACTTAAGAACCGTTAATCCAATCTTCATGAAATTTCGTAGACAATTTTCTAGTTCATATTCATATTATTTATTTGCATCCACAATGTGTGACTTAGATGTTACAACTTATGCTAGGAACAATCGTGGACCCCGTCGGGCACTGCTAAATACCTAGTTGGCGTGAAGGAGAGGAGGACAGCCAGTTTATCTCATAAACTAAGTTTTAACTCCCAGAACATATGAGACATAGTTATTTGTCTTTCATATATTCATCTATAGAATAGTATGTTTTAGTTATTAAAAAGTTCAAATATGAGCTGAATCAGTAAAGGGATTGTGAAGTTAGCGAAGGGGTCGCGAGGTCTCAGTTCGGCGCGAAGTACTAGTTTAATTACAAATTCAAATTAGTTCACAAGCAGATCACTCGGATGACAAGACAAATCGTCTGTCCGCTTCTGAGTGATGCTAAGTGAAATTTTGCTACTGTTCCGATTCTGGACACGTTTTGTATTGCTGAATTTGTAATAACGCCGACGGTCTCTGTGCAGGTAGTTGAACGCTTTATGGTTTGTCTAGCTTTGTTGGTTTATTCGTTAAGTTTGTTAAGTTCCAGATTCTAGAAATAGACTTTCCATTATTAGCTGCATTTTTTCGAAAGAGTTATTGCGCTTTACTTCAATTTCATCATAATCTTATTGATTGAAGACCCGTTCGCTCATATATCCATGTTGTCCCCGTAAGAATAAGGTAATCTTATTTTTTTTTTATTATTTAATTTAAAGCTATTGCGATCCCTTTGTACTTGCGGCTTGTATCTTTACTCTGAACATTTTTTATTCTATCATTTTATTCTTAAGAAAAAATAAGGTATATTAGAGGTACAATTGTATCTCTGATATGATGAGAGGTTTTCAATCAATCGTATTGTATTACTTTTTGACATAATTATGGGATTATCAATCTACCATACTACTCTACAAAAAAAGGATAGACCTTTGCGGTCTATCCTTTTTTTGTCATTATTGACGCATCTTTACTAGCTAAGGCTACACGCGGTGAATAGATATAGTAAACAAAATAATACAGAAACTTACTTCATTACAATATAAGTATCTCTACGTCTACATCTTTCATTCGACTGTTATCGAACACTGTTACACACACCACCAAATCTAAACAGATTTCACAACAACTATATTTTTATACTACAGTTAGATAAGAAAAAACTTAGAATAAATCCATCATATCGATTCTTTTGTACAATTATATTTATTTTATCGTAAACACCAACTCGTTTAATAAAAAAAAATTCTGCTGCACCTAAGCTGTTTGCAAAACGAAAATGACAATCTACGGACTCCTATTTACATGAAAAGCGGTCTCCTTTGTCTTTAGAGTTACTATTAATTATTCCAGTTTATTCAAATGAAGCCACGGACGCGTCAACGTTGGACCTCTAGGCATCCTCAGACTGCGTTAGTGTATCGCAACATACCTGCGTTACATAGATTCATAGCACTGCATTATCAGAATCAATAATATTTATTGGTCATAAATTTAATAACAGTTAATAGTACAGGCAAGTCACTATTTATAAACCTATGTTTATAAATAGTTTTAAATTTAATGAAATTATATTATGTAGGGGCCTTTTTTATAGATATCTTTTAAAATAAACTAATTTGGTAAAACACTGTGAAGTGAATCACATATGCTATACCGCTATTCCAACCCGTCTTCTAATAGCTTGACAAATTAATACGAAATGAATGAATTTGACGAACGAATGAATTGAAAAGAATGCGTATATCGTGTATAGTTATCACGTTATAGAGTTTCGCTCCTGAATTTGGTGAACTATTATGTGTCAAGTAGGCATAGCGTAATATGAAGAGGCTTTTCTCGCCTTTTGCGGAAAGCGTGCTCGGATAAAACTAAATATTTAATTTGTCGGTTATTAAAACATGGGTTATGTGGGAGGTGTTATAATTCAGAGGGCATTTGATTTGCTAAAATTTGATTTTTATGTTATTTGAGAATTTATTAGATTAACTTCTAGGTTTAAAGGTTAGTACTTCTTGTTTTAATAAAACGGGAATACTCACGTTAAATTGAGTCGGTTATTCCGACTATAGTTTCGATCACATTCGGTGACCTTTATCTATATCAGTACTTCAAAAAGAAATACTGATATTTTCCTATCATTGACATGCGTCTTATACATGCAAAAGTTGCGATAATCTATAGCAAACCAAATTCTTCAATGTAGACGATCGTGCACTTCAAAGCATCGAATAATGCCAATTCAGTACTACGAGTAGAAATTAAATGTCGATTCAAGTCAATGACACAGTGCTGAGTCCAGTGACTCGACTTGACTAGATCAATATAGACATAGATATAGACATTATATATTGATAATTAAATATTACTATATCGCATAACGATATCAATTTGCAAACAGCTGACTACAATTTTTACAAATCGATAACGATTCGATTCGATAATGAATTATTCATCAAGTCATGACATCGATTACTCATTATAATGTTGACATTTACGATAACTCTAAAGGATTGTTTTGGTATAACAAACGATGGCTTGATTAACAATCGAAAGTAATGGATCGAATTATATCATATTATAAAAGCAATCAAGAATGTGATTACTATTACACGGATTAAATGGTTGTCTTATTTAATTATTATAATGGTAATGAAATAAAGAATCATAATCATAATGTCTCTCGGTAACAAAAATAATAGACGCACTAGGCACTAGCCAGCTACTTACATAGCTCTAAATGTACAAAGTAATGGCATGTTACAAAAATAATTGATACAAACATTTTTAGACTACAGATTATCAGGAATCTTTGCATAAATTAGTAATTAATCATCGATACTAAGAATTCGGCCATCCCTACTAAAATATCAAAAATCGATAACCAAATCACAAATAATTAGCAGAAGCCAAGCTTTGTAAAGAATTGTTTAAAGATATTAAGTAGACCACCCAAGCAATTCCAGTGAAGTCGTAATAAAAACAACAGACACGAGTGCCACTGAAGTGTGTCATTGGTATCACCAATCTATTTCCGTATGGAGGAACTCTAACATAGTTAGATAAACACAGTAACTTAGATCTAACTATTGAATTTATAAAGACTGTAATACTGACAATGAACTGATGATAACAGTATGACAAAAAAAGATATGCCACAATATCAATCTTTCAAAATAACTTTTAATTTTAGAAGTTTCTATGCTCTATAGAATAGCTTTCACAGTATTTTTTCAAGTAGCATTGAGCGTAAGCTTAGATACTGCTACAATTATTACTCTAGTCTCTAGCGCAGTATTCGATGATGTTATTTTTGGGTCAGTTAGTGGAAGGATCAGCGTCGATCAGGGTTTACTGCTCGCTCAAGATGGGCGTGTTGCTACAATAATAAATGTGAAAGCCAAACAAACGTTACTTGCACCGACACTCTGAAGTTTGTTTAACATAACTTCAATGAACACTAAATTGAGGAATTCGATCTTTGTTCGGCATCTTAATTGTTGCCGGCCTTCGATTATCGAACTTTTATAGCCTTTGAGTTATAGTGAAGACATTATAAATTAAGTATCAAATCTGTAGGTAGCTTGTGAATAATAAGTATGAGAAGCTAAGAACATCACGCAACAGAATAACTTAATATGGCTATTTGTATATCAATGTTTTATGGGATTTATGTCACGTTGCCTTATTAGATATCCCATTAACACCTAAATCCCCATTCGCAGCTGAATGTTTAGCAAATTTATTTACGCGTGGGAGTTCTATGCGGTCCGGAATAAGAAGATAAGAGCTTTTGAATGTATATTTGCACGTAACGTCAAAAGCCATCAAGTTTTATCACAGTTTATCACACTCGTTGGTGGCAGGCGAAGAATTTTAGAACTTCCGGGTGGTCAACCATAAACATAAAGCTAGCAATTACCGTTCCGGAGATGGCAGCGCTTTAAGTAAAATTCTTTTTACAGCAATCCTGCTTATAGTGCAGCAAGAAGCTGGCGCAATGCCAACAGGTTATTTCTTTGAATGGACGTGAAGACGCACGGACTTGAATTTATTTATTTAGGCTAGCATAGTGACATAGTTAAACGGTTTGCCTGTAATCGTATAAACGGCTGCCTGCATTGCATTGCCTTTTAAAGCGATAGTATCATGAAGATAGGCGGAGTCGTCCATCAATGGCTTGACAGGGTTAACCTTATCGGTCGCTACTGCGTCCTCTTATGAGTTATCTATCTCGGTACTCAAAGCTTTGAGTATCCGTTTCTCAGGGTTCGTGACATTGGCTTATTTATTGCAATATCTATTATGCTTTTATATTACCCGTGAGTATTTTATGACCTTTATGACCGTCATTTTACCTGTACGATATTTTTTGCGGCTCTCATGGTTTACACTGCTTATTCTATCCGCGAAAAATAATCTTTAATACTTCTTCGATAATTTACCAAAGGACTGAAGTATTCTGATCAAGGTCTGTTCAATGTTGGAATCAGCGTTTTCCTGGTTTGGAGTCAGTTTTTCCGCACATTTTCATTATTCCTTACTTAGTCTGTAAAGCCGGCACAAAGGCTTTGTTCGGTAAAGTCTTTCCGAGCGTCAGGGATAGAACCTTTCTCATCCTAATTTACATGAATAGTGCACAGCGGTAGTGAATAGTAGTATAGCCGAATCACACAGTTTTTTGACGCTTTGAATAAAGATTGCATATTTTGCACGTAAGAATATAATGAATACAAATAAATAAATAAAAAAGACAACACTCTATATTTTTTCTCGCTTTTGGACAGGCATATGCAAACATTGACGTAATTTATAAATCGTTGAATTAAAGTTAACTAGGATGTACAAAAATTATAATATAAAGAATCTTGGCTCACACCATTGACATGCTCTGGTGCGCTTAATAAGTACCCACAAATGTAGGACATTCACAGTGACATAATTATATTGAATATCTCCTTAATATCTTAGCAAATACTGTTGCCTGTGTACATGGTCAAATTGGACCGGAGAGGCCCGGGATGATACATTTAGGTTGCAAGAGCTGTAACCTGGCTTGCGCGAGCCCCCTATCCTACCTACCGCCTGGCTTGCGGCAAGCCCCGCAAGCGAGGCCCGTGGGGGCTGAAGCCCGGCTGGCAAACGCCACCACGACTATTATATATGGCCAGTCCGACGCTGCCTGTGTGTGCATGCTGTCATCGACAGTGTGGCTTTGACAGCTTCAATATAGACATTATAATAAATTGAGCTATAACGTAATGGATGTAACGCAATAGGACTGTTGTCGATAACATTTTAAATTTAATAGCCGTTCATAAAACTAGAAAGTTCCTATACTGAACGCTGTACTAATAATTGTCTAATTTACCAGTCATGGGTTTGACCGGTGAGCAATTAGCTATTTTGTTTACATTGAACATTGGTGGCGCTTAAATTAGTTTATTTAACAATAAACAGATTAAACCTTGCGAAATTGTATAAAGTTCTATTTTTGTTGCCTAGTAGCTTTTAGTGAAGATAGGTCAGTAATGCGTTCAGACCGCACGCTGCAAGGCGTGGATTCAAATCCCAACAATTCATCAACAACTTAGTGTTCAAACATGTTCAGTATCTCATAATAACTAGTGTCCAAACATATCCAGCGCACAATAGCGTCAAATTACCTATAAGATCTAACTATTAGTCTGAATAACCGACTCAATTTAACGTGAACGTGTTCCTGTTTTCTTAAAATAAAATCAATAATTCTGTTCATAATTTATTTATCATAAAATTCAAATGACAAATACTTAGTAGCTAACTAAGCGGTAAATCGCAGAAATAGAAAACATATTATTTTATTTGCAACAGCCATTGCATTTTTTTTTACATAGTTTGGAATGTCAGTTAGGAAGTAAAAATAACAATTTTACCCTGGAGCCACACTATGCTCTTCGCGCTGCTTTTCGCGTTACCACGAATATTCGCGAGGTGGCCACACAAGTGACTCACGCGTAGAAGTCTACGCGTTAGTCTCCTCGTGCTATTCATTTATTTTACGTCTGTGGCTTTGCCATCCCTGTATCTATCTCTCGGTGCTTTGATTAAAAACCTAAAATACCAGGAGCGGGGCAAGGCGAGGACAGAAAGAGTAGCCACACTACCTACGTCTCTACCTAATCTCCTCGCCATTCGTCGAGTATGTGGCCGCAGCATTATGCTTAGCCTAGCCTCTAGCAACGTTTCACTCACAAGACATTTTCAGGGCTTTAAAAAGAACTAATCGTTTCAAAGATTAAGTGCGATGATTACCTACATAGTTTTAATAGAAAACGCTTTACTTAAAATTCTTTTTATTTCTTCATTACTTCAAATTTTGAGAAAATCTTCTTATAATAAATCCTCACTTACCTTAATTTACATGAAAAGTGTTAGTGGCAAAACTGTTTTCTTAGATGAGACTTTAATATTCCCTAGCTTTGAGGCAAAACGTTACGAGAAGTAGCCGAGAGTGACACACGAGCTTGTGTGAAATTGGCGAACTTCATTATCTATCGACTTTGATAGGTAATGAGAAGACCATACATAGTAGATCATTTTCTGATTATTTAATACAATCGGAGGCTCGTGTAAATAATACAGAGTTGTGTTTTTAGACCCAAGTAATACTCGTATTAATGTAAAAAAAACATCCTGCAATTCAATTATGAAAATGATGCCTGAGATTTTACGTCAGTTAATTATGCAAAGATTTTCCGAAAGCAAATGTAAATCAAGACAGTCTGTCTGTTCACATAGAGTGGCTAGCCTTTATGTCCGATTTTTAGGGCCGCCTAAGGCCGGCAGAAGGCACCCTATCGTGACTTCACAAGCTCCGGACATTGTTCAACCTGAGCGCAAATTACATGTTCATTCGGCGCAGCAGTGTTCAACATACAGAATAAAACCGCAAGAACGCGTCTGACACGGCTTGCTCGGAAAATAATGCTTTATGGTTCGAGGCATGCAATCGTGGCGAGCAAAAAGCTCGCTTGCTTTTCTGCCATCCATTTAATGTTCACTTTTAAAACGCTTTTCAAAAGGTTTCTCTGTTGAAGAGATTGATAACGCTCTTTTTCAGTCCAATGTAATTAGATTGGAAGCGATTGGCTTAATGTCGTTAAATATTGCGAGCGGGGATTAAATTTGGGTTTTGAAAATCCAGAGCACTTTTAGAATGTAATCTGGATTTAATCTAGTGAACAGAGTACGGCTAGAGCAGCATAGGATTTGGGTGGGTTTGGTTCTCGGTCGGGAAGATGTTTAATCTGAGTGACTTTAGTTGTGCACTACGTTGTGTATTTCCAGCACACGGCCAATATGTATATCTGTCACAGTGAAACAGTGTGCTTAGTATAAGTTTGCAACACAGTTTTTTTAGAGCATACAGTGAATAACGCTTTATATTCAACACATAGCTCCCTACCACGATTCCCTGTGTCGGGGATGCCATGGAAACACACAAAGGTAACAACTAGCACCCAGACACAAAGCATTGCTTATACATCTTCCCGGCCGGGAATCGAACTTAAGCTCTTGCTTATAAGGGCAGACGCTCTGCTAATTAAGCCAGAAGGCTCGGAGGAGGCTTGGTGAAAAGCTCTTAAATAAATAATAAATAATATAAGCTAGCGCTTATACCTTATTTATGTTAAGCCTCCTGGGCCCGTACCGTGAGGTGCTTATTGCGATGATTGTTAGGTTCAGCCGACGACGCTGCTCGACCACGAACCTTATCCCCGCGGGATAAGGTGTATGGTCGCGTAGCGTTATACCTCACGATACGGGCCCTGATTTACTTTTGTCCTCTCCGTGTTATTATTATCAGCTCTTATTATGTCCACTCCAGCCTAATCACGTCTGATCTCTGTTTTTCGAAAACGCAACAAGATTTCGATATTCTAACATTAATGTTAACACAAATTATGAAACACTCTTCAATTATGTAAAACCACCTAAACAGCCGACATGCAAAATTCTATTAGACATGCACTCGCTTCCAATGGAATTGACATACATTATTCAAACAGACTACTGCGGTCGATAAACTAAGACACCGTGGACGGAAACATTATGGGTTATTCAGGAATCCACTTAAAATAGCCGCTGATAGGTTTTATTCGTTCGGCTTTGGGTACAAAAAAGCATATACATTTCATTACTAAAATAATAGATGCTTTTAGTCTTTCTTTTCATGGCTAATTCAGACAGTCTACAGAAATAGGCAACAAAACGATTCTGTCATTAGGGCGTTTTAAAATACTTACGCATAAAACGTCCGAAGATTTTGTTGACTAAACTAAACATTATTTAAAATACTCACGGGATATTTATCACGATTTGCATTGTTTTAGAGTTCCCAATCTTTAAAAATAATATCTTAATCGTATCGTTCATAACCGTATTTGTATAAACAACCGCGAAACTCTAAAACGTGTAAAACCAAACATATTATTCCTGATTAAAGTATTCGTGTTATTTAGCACTCGAGATACAAACTCGGCGGTGTTATCAGCGAATTACGAGACGCAGTGCGGAAAAAAACAATTTAGTGTATAATTTTTTTTTTTTGCTTGGCTGAAATCTTCACTTGGTAGGTGCTTTGGGGTGCAGCTGGGTTATGTGGGGTTATACCCACTAAAACCCCCCGGTGGCCTGTCTTGGTGCTTGACCGAGAGCTCCGGGATCTCCAAGGGAAAGCAACGGAGCCTTCAGCACACGCTTCAGCTCCTCCAGGGACATCTAGCAGCTGTCGTCAGACGCCTAAGCCTACATCAGCGTCATACACTCGACGCTGTCATCCTCCCCGGATTCGCTTAGGTATAGATGGTCAGAGCCCCACCTCTAACCACCCCCGATTTAACCCATTCAATATCGCTTCCGACCCGGAACAATTCTTTAACAAGTAACTCAAATCCGTATCGGCAACAGCCGCAGTTATTTTTTTTTTACACTGAAATTTAAAAAAAAAACAGTGCAAAATAATTGTGGCGTCAAAATTAAAGGTGCCTTGGCTAAAATGGATATAATAGAAGTAAATTTTGTGCTATAATTTTTTCAAACTTACTATATTTATAGTATACAAAATATGCAAAATTAAAATGTTAACACCTAATAAGCATCAAACGGTTTCACCTCAATTTCGTAGTTTAATGTTTTATAGCTCGGTATAAATACTTACAGGAAAAAATATTTTAATAATTTTATCTCAGAGCATTTATTTATTTCGCACGACATAAAGAGTAGATTTTTTTTGTCGCGATGCACAATCGCGATTGCAAGGTCTATCCCGCAATAGTCATCTGGGTAATATCAGTAGGCCTTCGCAGCAATACCGAAGCGCGTATGCATCGCTGCTAAATAAACGCCCTTCAAATAGATAGGTTGGTCGCTCTGTACGTATACACACAGTAGCATGTAAATGTACTTGTCGAGTAAGATCGATTCGATACGTTGTCTGGGTTTGAAAGTGAGGCCTGGCATTGAAATGAATAAATTTAGATACGAAGTAATGACTGAGCAAGTTAACTATCTCTCGGTGATAAGTTAAGCTACACTCAACAAATGCTCGCGTAATCTAAAGGATTACCAGGAGCTGGTATTATTGAGATTGATACTTACGCTCCTATCTGAAGTCTGGTCGTGAACATATATTTTTTCTGGTGCTGTGTGACTAGACAAGTAAGTCGCTTTCCTGATGGTAAGGGTCACGCTTGCCATTTAGTTCAATGCTACACAGAATATTGAACTTGGAGTTTTAGAGAGAACGTGAAGAAGTCATGGTATAATGTTGTGAAAGGTGACGTTGTTTCCAAAACTCCATAGAAACTCTCCACCACTTTACTGGGGCATGACGTGGACTTGACCGTGATTTACTTTGCTAGACTTAGACTACGACTGAGACTTATTTTAATTGTGAAATAAATGACTTCACTTAGAATATTACAATACTTGACACTGGCTAAATACACGCGTGGAGCCAAAACATAAGAGAAAAAAAATTTTACTTAACGTTTATAATTTAATTTGTTCAGAATTAACAAGTAAAATGATATCCTAGAAGTCTCATCGAAATCCCGGCTTACATAGAATGCTAAAATAATGAAATAGGAACGATGCGCTCGAAGAAGTTGACCATTATAACTGCCTTCGACAGACTGTCCAGTTAGGTAAGTCAACCTTCGCCAAAAAGGTCACCCGAAGAATCCAACTCGGATGGGCAACGTTCGGTATATTGCGTGATATCTTCTCGTCCAACCTCAGAGACACTCATCATCATCATCTTCAGCCAGACGACGTCCACTGCTCCCTTACAACAAAAGACCTCCTCCTTACAAAGCCGCAACAAACGACAATTTGCCAATTGCATCTACCGGTTGCCCACGCCTTCAAAGACACTAAACAGAAGATTACATTTAAATATAATTATGAACTACTGTTACAAACAATCGTCTTCAAGGCAACATTTTCTTTTATCTATAAATAATATTATGAATAATATCACCAGTAACTAAAACTAATAAGCACGATACTCTGTCTCACAATTTTCAAAACTACAAAGGATGGATTTATTGCTAACAAGCTTTCATAATAATAGGGTTCATTTGGCTGTTTTAGAACAGCTTGCGATGCTATTTCAGTCGGTTTCAGCTGGTAATTATTTTGTTAATAGGTTCGTACTGTAGTTGACAATTTGCTAGCATTATTTAGAACATAGTGCGGGATGTGCAAACAATCAAGTCTTACAACACTGTTCAGGAAGCAGAGGCTTTTTGGCGGCCTAAAACCTCTGATCACTACTAGTCACTCAGCCTATAAGAACTTACTTTAGTAGATTTAGTGCTAGATCCAGGTATATCCAAATACTCCGATTGGAACTACCGGAAAACGGGCAGTAGCGTCCTCTTAGTAAATGGTAAACGTTTGCCTGGGGATTATGATCAACTGTGGGGTTTTCCTTATTACCCACATGTGGATGAAAAGTGCTAGTTTGTTACTTTTTGGTAGGACTAATCTCTTTTGACTACTGACCCAATTGTACAAAATTATTCGTCATGGAAAACTATAATATTCTTGAGTATCATTGTCAAAGCCTGGGTGAAGCCGCGAGCAAAAGCTAGTCGTCTTATAAAATCAACTTAAATCTAGCAATGGAAGGATGAAGGAGGCAGGAGGTTCTTTCTTTTTGATGTCGGTTTATTCGCCTTCAATTGATTCGTCGTCGAAGTTGTTCGAATTTATCTTACTTTCAATGTGTAAAAGTAAGTTTTTCTTCAAAAACTTTTCCATGTAGGTATTATAGGGCATTACATAAGGCAAATTATTTTGCTATTATTTTCTTCCTAAGAAGTCTCAACAATCGAAGTCCGCTTTTATAGTTATATAAGTCTATATATAACTCGCCGCATGAGTTAATTAGTCAACCACAGAAATGATTTGTGTTCTGCCGGTAATTTATAGCCATTTCGTGTCATGAACCTGCATTCAAATAATATTTTCTGATGCGTTTTCTATTTTAAAATAATAAATGAGCAGATTCTCTGGATTGTAAACGATGATTTATTGGTAGAGGTTCAAATTATTATTTTGTGATTCATTTATTTTGCTTGTGAATAGCATGGCAATAAAGCAGTTGCATTGGAACTTGCTTTCTCCTTCAATGTTATGGGTAAATCATTTTTTGTGGACAAAAACAACCAGACAAGTTTTTATAAAATTCGTTATTGGTACTGTACGCTGATCAAAATGAGTCCAAACTCCATTAATATACTGTAAGTGACTAAGGAGTTCCGTTTTCCACCTTCCGTTTCCATCATCAGATTAGCTCGCTGTCTTAATATTGCATTGTCATCGAACTTGACAGGCATGCAAAATTTCAACTCGATTAAACAAGGAGAACTGGGGCCTTATCCCTAACTCTGGTGGCGATGGTCTTCGTTTGCTATCCTGCTCGCTCGCATGGTGCGAGTAAGTTGGCGCAAGTGGGTCGGCACGCGATGACCATTGCCACCAGAGTTACGGGATAAGGCCCCTGGTCTAAAATTCAGTTGCAAGATTTGAGCTTAACATACATAGTACATACATACAAACACTGCGAGTTAAATAAAAATATAAAAGCTTGTAAAAACCCAAAAAAAATTGACATTATTCGAAAATGTTCCAAAAGGGTTTGACATAGTATTTATACCTACTTACTCAAAACAATAACGCCAAAATTATTACACTAATTAATAGGCTTTAAGGCTAAGCCATTTTTCCAGTTGGTGAGATTATATTACGTTACCAAATTCGAACACCGCGCGCTTCGTGTTCTGCATATAAATAGAGCGACCTTCTGGAATGGGCAGCGTAGGCCTGCAAAATTTTCTTATTCGATGACTTTTTTTAAATCCAAACCAACGTTCCTAAAAAAATTAAATACACTAATATTGCGAATGCCCTGTATCGCCCTGGAATGCGATGGAGTGAAGATATACGTAGGACAGCTGGAAATGGGTGGAAGTTAAAAGCCGAAGATTGGGCTAAGTGGAGTGACTCTGGCCAACAGTGGACTGTGATGCGCTGATGATGATGATGTTACAAATGCGAAAGTTTGTGCCTAAGAGGTAAGTTTGTTTGTTCCCAGTAAACTCCGTAACAGCTGAACAGATTTGGATAAATTTGGTATGGAAGTGGCCTGTACCCTGGATAACGCATAGTCATTTAACCCGGAAAATATACTAAGTATACCTATGGTAGATGCTAAGTATACCTACACAGCCGAGCAGTTGACTATAATATGAAGCTAGTCGTACTATAAATATAGCCATTTGGCTTTATGAAAGATGGTGAAACTAGTTACTCTAATTGAAACATAGCGGAAGTTTGCGGTTTTGGCTTGAAGCCCTCCTCGATGTAAAAGGGAAAGTATGAAATAACACTCGAGGAGGCATTCATAAGACTTCTACCTTCAAGGTTCATTCTCAATCGGAACATAAAACGTGATTTATCATTGTGAATTCTAAAAATATCTTTACAAGTGTTTGAGATGTTTGATTCAATGAGATTCGCTTTTCATTAAAATTTTTGCTTCAATGGGAATGGAGGAACATAAAGAAGTAAAATTATTGATCATCGAAATACCTAAAATGAAAATCTGCTGATAAACTGAAGCCAGGAAGAGGGACTCCACAGCACTGGAATAAGGATGTGTATGATCATAGTGATGCCGGAAATCAGCATTATTCTTTTGTAGTTATATTTTAAAGAGTTAAGACGATAGTTCTTACGCGAGTTTTTGGCGCATTTGATATTTGACATAAGCTGTCGTTATGTTTCTCGTGCGTACGATAGAGGGTTAATGATTTTTCCTAACTTTTTGATGAAATTTGCGTTTCGGGGGTAGCCTGTTATCACCCTCTAAATCTTAACAAACGAAAACGAAATCGGATAACGTTTAGGGGTGGGTATCAGACTACGCTTTTTGTATGGACGAGACGGCGGTATATTCTATTCTTAATAGTTGTCAAAAGAAAAATAGGTGTCATAGCCCAGCTCGACTACGTGTTCCTAAACAGTCACCAATGCCGAGAAACGGACAACATGGTAAATCTTTGGATGGGTGACCGTGGTTCGGATGACTCGTCTTTTATGAATCCTCTCCATCCTAAGGTTGCCTGGAAGAGATTGCTTTCAACGATAAGGCCACCAGTGTTACACTAGTTTTTAAGCATCTTTTAAATATATGTAAAACTTTGTGTGAATAATAAAGAGTTTATCTATCTATTTACTTTTTACCAAGGTTATATGTATACCTAGGGCATTTCAGGACGCCATATTTTTCTGTCCTTTGCCATTTTCATACATTTTTTCCAGCTTTTTTATGTTGTCCGAGCAGGACTCATACCGTGACGTGCTTATTGCAATGACTGTTAGGTTCAGCCGCCGACGCTGCGCGACCGCGAACGATAAGGTTCACGCTCGTACAGCTTCGGCAGCTGAACCTAATGATCATCGCAATAAGGATCTCACAGTATGGGTTCTGTTAGCTTAAAGTCTGCCCTTTTCTTTTTCTGCCTACCGTTTATATTCTACGATAACGTGATTTATTCCAAAAAGGAAATGTACTCCTATAAATGAATGGAATGTAATGTATGTGTGTAAATGAGAGGAATACTTCCTCTCATTACATTCAATTGTAGCTGTCTTAAATTAGTATACTACCACCTGGTACTCAAGAATATGGACCAATGTTTACCAACTCAACAACTTTTATAATCAAATATTACTTTCTAGGTCAGCTTCTATTTGTTGAGTGCATTTAACCGTAATAATCGGAGCTTGTATCACTGATGTATTTGAGTAACATTTTGTAAGTTTGTGTTGTTACCTGACTAGCAAATGTGGCAAAGATACGGGATGCGATGCGACTTGGGACAGTGCGAAAACATTAAAAAGGCTCAGCTATACAAAATTCAGCTCAATCCATCTCTTTTGCGGATGCGATACATGTATTGTGTACTAATAATGTATGGAATTCTATGAAAGACATTACACTTCATGCAGTACGCGAGCGGTCCTTTTGCTTTGCGAGGTACATTTTTAATATAATTTCACATAGTACTGATCTAGATGTACCCCCAATGGACGTGGATTACAACTGTATTTGGTGAATCCAAGTCATAAAAGAAACTGTACGTAGTTTTTTAATTACATTACTAACCGAACTATTCCTACTAAAGGGTGTTGATAGTTCAATGTTTAGTACCAACTGGACTATTGCTCAAGAAACCGGACCAACAACCGAAGTACGCTTACGGTTTACTTTTTTGTTTAGATAAATGTTGTTATCAGTTTTCACGATTCTGGTTTGATCAAATATATTTTTTAAATAACGAATTTCTCATTTCTCGAATGCAGGACTGTATAATGATGTGTTTATCACCTTTGCGCGTCGATCTTAAATCTACAGTGTTCTTGGTTTTTGAAACGCAAGTCGCATCGCATCGTAGCATCGCATCGCTTTGACTTTGATTTCTTAGGTTGCCGCTTTCTGTCGCTCTCGTAGAACACTGTGTAACACATTCACGTGGCGCCAAAATACTCAAAAGCCGTACAAATAAAAATGACGTTTGACAAAATTGACGTATTAAGATGACACATATATTAACGTGCAGGAAACTGGAGTTGTGCTAAGATCGAAAGTAATTTGATGTTTCCGCCAGTTAATTGTTTGCTTGTAAACTAAGGATGTTGCTCAATAAATACCTACATCTTACAGTTCTGTTTCTATCGGCTTCCTTTGTAACATGTGATTAGCGAAAGAACTTTAATTGGATTGTCTTTTTGTGTTTTAACAAATTAATGGATCGTAAAGTCTTTAAAGATGATTGATTACTTCCATAACAGTTTGTGAATTTAAAGATGTTATGCACTAGATAAACACCAAATCTTTTTTCCTCTTTTTTCCACAAGTCAGGGAACGCATAATACTATCCCTGCATAGCCAAGATATCACTGATATGTAAGTTGAAGTACGGGCTATTTCTGCACTTAGGCCGTGATTCGCCCAGGGATCCTATTCCTGTGCGCTCGAGATTATCTCGGTCACTGTCTCTCTAATTTAGAATTTAATGGGAGTGAGAGTGACCGAGATAAAATGTCATTTCTCCGAATAGGGGCCCAGGTTTGTGTGAGCCGGATGTGCTCAGTTCAGCCATCCGGTATCCTCCAGAAAGGCCAGACTCTCAATGATGCCAGCGCAGACCTCCTGGAGAGTCATGCCATGCTGCTATACTAAAGCAGCCTTGCTTGGCCGTTTCTTTCGTTGCCACTGGCTATAATTAAGCGATTTGCCCCATACACGGGCAAATCCTAATGTGCATCCTAATGTGAACCATTAGGTGAGTTGGTGACAAAACGTAGATCTATTGTAATAAAAATTAAAAGCGTTAAAATCGAATTAAAATTTAATACACATTTAATAAAAATTAAACGTATGAAGGCAATGAAATGGAATATGTTTTTTTTTTTTTTTCTATCAATGGTAAAATTTAAAATATTTTAATCTTTTTCTGTTCAGACAAAAAAATAACCAGATCTTAAAACGGGAATACTCCCGATCAATTATTTTATGTTAGGTTATTCCAACTATAGTTTCGATCACTTTCGGTGATCAATACCAAGGAATGCTACAGGCGTGCCACGCGCGCGACCTCGTCTTGCCTTGCACTTAATATTCAATATACTTACAGTCCAATACATCACTGAAATAGCGGAAACTTTTGAAACCCAATTGGCATATCCCGATGATTCACGATTCTTATCTGATCTAAACTCGATTTTAGCACGAACTAGATTTGGTTTGCGTCATTTTCCACGTTCATAGTTACGATGCTAAATCTAAGATGCTGAAAATCAGGCAGTAAACAAATATTAATCATGGATCAAAGGAACAAGTACTCATACCTTCCCAGTGAAAAGTAAACTCGTAACTGTGGGCCTCTTAGGAAACTTGCCTGCCCACAAAGATATTTAAATCTATTCAGATAGTGCGAGGAGTGCAGTGCAGCATTGCGTGCGAAAGGTTTTGAGTGGTTGAAGTTCAAAAATCTAGATGTCACTGTGTAAATCTAACTGTTAATCTAACAAGTTTTTTTTTAAATATGCAGGGCCCGTAACCTGAGGTAGTTATTGCGATGATGTTTAGGCTCAGCCGAGGACGCTGTGCGACCATACACCTTATTGCGCGGCGATACGGTTCGTGGTCGCGCAGCGTCATCGGCTGAACCTAACAATCATCGCAATAAGCACCTTACGGTACGGGCCCAGGTCTGTATTCAGTAAGGTCATCCGGCGACGCTCCATGACATTACGAGTATGCTGGAAATGTCATTGAGCGTCGTCGGACGACCTAACTGAACACGGCTCAGGTATAAATCCACATTTGACTACCGGTAATGTAGATCGAAGATGAAGCACGCAGGCATAGAAGATACCTATTCACTCTGGTTTTGGTCGGCCCTGGATTATATTTTATCTCCTGAGAAACAAGGAACCTGGCTCAATGCTACTCGCTCGTCTTGTTCTCGTTTTTAGAAATAATAAAAATCAAAACAAAATAGCTTCTAATTGCCAAGACTGTTGTAACGAGACTGGTTATGCTTCCATTTTTGACCCGTGTTGACAATTCCACATTTTTTATCACTCTACGATCATTCTAGGCTTCTTTACATTTTCTCATTAAACCATGTTGGAATTACTGCTCTACTGAAATTAGAATAAAAAATTTAAGAACTTTGCATTTGTGAAATTGGGTAAGTGCATGTCAAAACAAATGTGCTTATATCGCGTCTATAAAACATAATGTTAATTGATCAATTTCGCTTCCTCTCCGGTTTATTAAAAGTAACGTTTGAATGTTGAAATGAAAAAAAGTATCATCGACCAGACGATTCGATAAAAATCAAAGGAAGAAGTCCAAAAAAGGCCAATGAAAGAAATATAATAAGCATTTCTTAAATACTTTGAAGCGCGGAAACAAAATGCCCCAAGGACGCTTACTGACTCTTTACAACTTGTCACAGACTTTTCCAACAAAAGAAAGGCGCGACAAAAATTCAAACAACAGTGTATCATAACTTGAGGACTTTTTTAGCATAAAAACAAGGAATGTAAAAGAAGACGGAAAAGTGAACAATGTAAGTTATTATACCTATCCGTTGAACACGATGGTACTAAACTTGCAACTTTTCTTAGCCAGAATTAAAGTCGC